>CM077306.1:26250000-27500000 GCA_039655065.1 Glossophaga mutica
AGTGAGCTGGGCTCCCAACACTTCTACCTGGCAGGCCCTCATCCATTTGTTTTCCCAATCATGTTGGAAAGAGTGATTTGGGATTTGGTGCTAGTGGTTGAGTTTTTTAAGCCCATTTAACATTCAGGAGTAACTGTAGCTTTTTAGAGGCAGAAATGCAGCCTGCCAGAGCTGGGACCTTGGGGGGTGACTTGAAAGTTTCTTTGATCCAAGCCAGCACCAGTATCTGCTGTCCCCAGGTGGTAGGCTGAGGGATCCATGGTGCTGTTTGTCCACAGAAGACACTATGTGATAGAAGCACTGGAACAGGTACCGACTGACACTGAAAATGTCCTGTGCTTAAAAATTCTGTATCAGTTAATGTGCTTGTATGGAAGAAATCACGTTGTGATTTTTGCAAGGCTTAATGGAGAAAAAATTAAAAGAAGCAAAGAGAGCTTCAAATGGATCTTCAATAAAAGCATGGTTTAAAGCCCCCAGTAAGTAATTTTTATGCCACTTCTTATAAAATTATTCAGCAGACTGAGCTCCTTGGGAACAAGAGAGATAACCGCCTTCCCTGAGGTCTTTACCACATGAGAGTGCGGGCTGCCTGGTCTGTGTTCACGATCTGTTTGCTATGTAAGGAATTCATGCATTAAAAAAAAACTATAATGTTGGAAAGTCCTAAGCACTGAAATCTTTTATAAACAATATTTAATGCCTCTGAATGCCGTGTCTTGTCGACAATCTGTTCAAGTTACTGAATAAACCTGGACTTACTAAAGCATTTCGTTAAAATAGATCCCTGATCCTTTCTCTGAACTCCTTGAGGCCATATGTGTGGAAATTCAGGATTTTTGAGATTTTAGAAAGAGAATAAATGTGGTGAATGTGCCATCTATTACTTAACACTCCACGGACATCTGGAGCTTGCTGCAATCAAACATTAATATTTTTGCAGAAGTGCACGTGAGCAGCTACACTTGGGAGGATAGATACAAACAGGGGCTTTCACTAGCCTCGTGCCAGTGCAACTCAGGTCTCCTGACAAATACCTTCAGAAAAACTTTTGTTGATCACAGATCTTTGGATTCTAGAACCATGAACTATGAACTATGAATTGTGGATCCATAGTCTGTATGAAATGTGTCTTCCCCTCCAAAAGCAGGATTGGCAAAATTAGGAATGCTTTACTGTACTAGTTTTGCTTCTTTCCCACTATTGAACTATTTTAAAGTAAATCGAAGGGTCCTATATCTATAACCTTCTCAAAGGAACTCGTTGGCACTTTAGGAAGTTATGTTTTAAGCTGTTTTTTTATCTGCAAATAAGTTAAACCAAATTGCTATTTTCCAATGCAGAATGGCCTGTTCATTCATTCATTCATTCATTCATTCAAGCAAACATTGATTTAACACTCCATATGTGCGAAACACCATGCTGGGATCTGACATAACCTCTGAATGGTGTGGAAGTTGTAGGGTGTAAACACACTAGCAGGCATGAATTTAAATTACAGAGCATAATATTCATGAGGAAGAATCCTGATGAGGCTGCCACTTGGAATCAGAGCAGCCAACATAAATGACACACAACCTGGGGACCTGGCCTCTCGAGCTCTCCTGATGTCACAGGTTGGAAGATGCTTCGCCTTCTAGCCATGGTGATATGACTGAGGGATAATTTACTGTTCTCAAGAAGAAAGCAGGAGGGAAACGGACACTTAAACAGATATCACCTTCACATAGAGGCTCGGCGCTAGAGGCATTTATGCCCGAATACATTTGAAGCTATTATTTGGGGATAGAGAGGGATGAAAAACAGCAGAAAACAATTGCCCCTCTCTAATACCCGGGAAGCTTTAAGAGGGCCGCTCAGATTAGCCAGACTTTGGGTCATTGTCTTCAGGAGGATAAAATCCTCTCAGCCCTTCATTCTTACCTAATCTTTGCTTACAGTGTGTTGTAATTAATATCTGTCTTCTTGAAAATTCATTGAGAGAGATTATTTCCTCTGAGGTTAAAAAAAGGCAGTGAAATAAAGATTTTAGAGATATAGGCCAAAGAAGGCTCCAGAAAGTGCAGGAGGAAGACATAAGAAAAGGTTACTGGACAAAAAGTAATAAGACAGTGACCTTAAGTGAACACGTACACCAACACATAAATGAAACACACCCTTCTCTGGCCGTATGGCAGGAGCCTCCCTAGTTCTTCCAGGAATGCTTGGGTTGCAGGCGGTACTCAGGCTGGCTGATTATTCCCAGGCCGTGGATATTGCAGGAAAGTGAGCAGATGAGGCCAAAGCAGCCTCCCTTGGCTGCCATGTGGGCTGGCCTGATGAAGAACTCTTTGTTCTTCCTTTCAGTGGCCACCACAGTTACTCTGTTTTATGTTCAATTAAATTTCCACTAATCCCAAACTACAGAAAAACATAGCTGTTGGCGTGCCCCTGTCCCCTCCTAAAGCAATACAGTCTGCAGAGAAACCTTTTGTGGCACAAGCCCCACCTTGGACATGCTATAAAAGATGCATATGCCACCCATTGGCCCACAAGTGCTTTCAGAAAGGCACTTGGTGGGCCCCTGGCCCCTGGGCTTCCAAGGCGGCCTGTGAATAGTGCCTCTTGTTAGGGTGGTTGCTATAGCAAGCCCTTGTTTTTAATTCAATTGCACAATAAATAATACTTTATGCATAGTGGTGGGGGGGGTGGTCACTTTAAATTGCCTACTCTCCACGTGGTCAAAAAGGGGAATTTTTAACCTTTGAGTAATGAAACAGCACCTGCTTCTTCAGCTTACTTGGATTTTGACGCTTTCCCTCCTTGCAAGGTATTGAGGTTTAACACACTCTGAATACTTCTATCAATGTGAAAAATCAGTGATTAGCACTTTCAAAAATATCATTTTAAACTAACACTTTCCTATTTGTTTGGAATGAGAAATAAATGGAAAGTTGGCTTTAGAGTCACCAACAACTCTCTGAGTTCTGCGTTCCATGTCACAGAAGAGATGTGTAGTCACACTGAAGGGACTTTGGGGAGAAAATGGTAACACCGAGAAACAGAAAATGTGGTCTAGGTAAGGATCTACATCGCATGATAAATAGTTGGCAGCTCTGGGAATATCTGATTGTTCTGGAAACACAGAAAATTGAGGATGGACTGAAAGACATCAAAGGGGGCCCGAAAAGGGGCACCCCTCCTGCTAATACATAGCCGGGGGTCAGGAATGATACACTTCTGGGAAATAAAAATAAAAGGAGCATAGAGGTTAATAAAATGGGGACATAGTCCTCTCCCCAGACACAGTGAGGTGAAAATTACTTATCACCTGCTGGAGCGGATGTGAGAACGGGCCAGTGACCAAGTGTGTGGCAGGGAGGACTTCATAAGGAATAGGCAATCTCCAGGAAGCTTGCAACAGGTTTCCTCTGGCTTCCCAGCCAAGCAGTGTCTTGCAGCTCCTCTCCTCATTAGAGGACAACATCTGTTTCTTACTATAATTAGCTCACAGTTCAATAGTTAGCTCCAGTCTCTTACACCTGTACCACACACAACATGGAAATTACAGAAGCACATGTTGTTTTTTTTCTTAAATCACCTCCACTTACACACGTTGTTAAGCATCTAATAGAAAACAACCGCATAGTCCCTAGCCCCCTTCCTCCTCAGAATGCTTTTTAAAAGCAAGTTGGGAAAGTCTTTGTTTTTATGGGCCCCAGCTCCCATTTCCAATCTCACCTCTATGCTCCATGGCCTCCCTGAATTAAAGAAGGTCCCCGGCGCTGTCAACCAACCCACCATGCATCAGGCCATAAAATCTTATTTTCAGCCACCTGCAGGATGATGGAGGGAAGAGGAACTGAACAGAGAGGGGGTGGGGGAAGAGCTCCAGCTGGCTGCTGAAGATGGTTTCAACAGCATTCTTTGGAGGGTGAAAGGGTGCAGAGTCTTGGGTCATTTCCTGCTAGGTCTGTGCCGCATGGGGGGAGAATCCATAATCGCACTGTCTCACAGTTCCATTAGTGTCAAAGCTCATTAGGAGCCCAATCCACTCAGCAGCAGTGGGCACACAAAAGAACCAGCCAAAGTCTGCAGAGTGCAGTGTCGTCCATTCCAATTTGGGGGCAGGAGGGAAGGAAGGACTGTAAAATTCCCGACTGGGTAATTAGAGTCAGCAGGGAAGCAGATAGGCCCTAGCAGGCCTCTCATTTCTCTCCTGGCTGTTTTAGAATATTGGCAGGGCTGCTTTCTTCCAGGGGTGAGTCGATGTGCCTGTGTCATAATTCACAAAGAAAAGTGATCATCAATTTGCACCCTGTTCTTGGGCCAAGTTGAGGAGGCTGGCTGCGGTTACTATTGTTATTAGTGTCCACATGGGACAAGGAGAGAAGGATGGTGAAGGGGCTTGCCTTAGGTGTGGTTAACAGAAGCAGCTTTAGGTAATTGACACTAGCAGGTTCTAGTAAGTTAATAGGAACAGGTTCACATTCCCTGTGTGCTAGGTAAAGAAACTCAGCAAAGCTGTGGCGGCCTGGCAAAATATGGCGCTATCGTTATCTATACCTACTTGCTTATACCTACCTACTTGTATTATTTTAACTTCCAATTCCACTGCAGCTCCAAAGCTAATGTGATATAGGCAAAACAGATAGGAAATGGTCCACTGTGGCTGTTATATTTGCCCATTATGGAAGTTTTATAAAATATAAAAACTTATCCAAAAGGGATTTTATAATTGAGATGTAACCTATTTGCAATAAAATTGACCTTTCCTAATTTTGTGAGTTTTGATAAATATATACCTTTGTGTAATTAGCACTACTAATAATGTTCAGAATATTTCCATCTACCCAAAAAAGTCCCCTCTTGCCACTCCGCAGTGAGTCACTTTTCCTGCCCCCACCTCAGACCCCAAATGACCACTGATCTGACTTTCCATTATTATGGTTTTCCCTTTTCTAAAATTTAATACAAATGAAATCAGACATAGCCTTTTGAGTCTGGCCTCTTCCAGATTCGTCTCTGAATATAAAACTAAACACATATCAAACAGAAGTGCAAAAACTGAGGAGAGAGAGTTAAATCTGAAGCACCTTATCAGTGCTTCACTTAAAAAAAATATTTCTGAAGACCCTGGTGAATGGACTATGTACACTGTTGAGGAAGCCCAGAGATGAGGGCTGATATAAAAGTCGGAGTACAGAACAGTCCATACGTGTATGTCGAGAGACTACCATTCCCAGATCAAATTGGCTGGGTCTGTGCATCAAAACACAACATCACACTGCCCTGCTTTGCTCAGCTTGACTCTTAGAGAGTCAAATGATGATCTTTGGTCTTCATACACCAACAAGGTAAAAGGCTCACCTTAGATGCTGTGAGGGCAGCTGAGTTGCTGTGCTTGGAGGAGAACAGACCGCAGCTGCCCTCTTTCTCTGTGCTGGCCCACACAACTTGGTCACCCTACAAACTGCCTTTTGCCAACAGAAATAATTTCTTTCGTTCTCAAAAAGACTAGAGAATTACAGAAATCAGAGAGCAGTTTAAGCATCTGTTTCTCAGCCGAGACTTCATTTTCAAGAACACCTGAAACCACAATGATGCTGATTGCATTCTGTTTTCCTAGCTCCTTTGTTAAGGGCCTGACCTGAACATTGCTATTATACATTTTGGGATTTCTGGAGCCCAGCTTTACCCTGAGGGGAAATAAGGAAACAAATAAGCTTTAAAAAATTTTTTTTGACCTAACCCTACATCCTAAGGTCACCATTGAAACACATCAGATTCAAAATCTGCAAGGTCTTGAGGCCAAGCTCACGGGAAAGCCAGGAAAACTAGAAGCTGTGAAGGACATAGATCTGCTGAATATATTAAGCTTGCATATGTGTGTGTATGTGTGTTTTCTAATCCTCTCAGGGCAATTTATACCAATCCATACAGATGTACGCTTTTCTGTTTATTATTCCCAAGTGTGCAGTGGAGGTTAATGTCATGCAAAGGGAAAAGAACTCTGGAGTTTGACAGCACTCCACCTATGTTATTTTAAGACAAAACAAAGAGAAGGAAAACTTGTTCTTTCAGGCAGTGTTTCTCACTCTCTAATTCTACCCAGACTGGATCGTCTTAAATCTGATTTGGGATTTGAGCATTATTTGGATTAGCTCATTAGCGGGGCACCATTCTGACAAGCCACTAATCTGGGGCAGTGGTGCACAGCGCCAGGACGGTATTGCGCTGAAAATGAGAAATCTAATGAGATTAGACAGATCCTAGTGCACATGGTCTAAAGGTACTTTGTATGGACACCCACGAGCTCGGGAATGCAGGAGGTGGACACCTGGAAGCTCTGGACTCAGCTGAGCTAGAGCACAGTCACCCAGAAGTGATTTCATACAGAAAGGCAGAAATGTCACACCTTTCCTAAGCAGGTACTGTGCAGTGTCAAGCAATTGCCCATATTAGAAAGGAATAATAAGAAAATGTAATTACTTTGGGAGTGGGTGTCAATAGAAGGGGCTGAGATGAAGCTTTAAGGTAAAACTCTGCTGTAGATTCGTGTCTCTGTATGAGAAGTAGAACAAGCTACAGGTAAGGACCCGTTGGCACCTGGAACCAGCAACCTGGCAAGTTCTAAAGTGTCTTGCTCAGTACTGGCTCTCCAAATAAATCCCACTGATGCTTTCCCCTCTGTTTAATTGATTTTCTTTATTCCCCTTACTTGTAACTTTGTTTTTAAGCTAAACAGAACATGCTGGTTCCTTTTTGCTAAGAATGGGGCTGTCGCTAAGATCAGAAAATGCTGGATTCCAACAATGCATGATTTATAATGTCCAGATGTGACTATGGGGCAGCGCACAATACACAGTGTGAGGGGGCTTTGTGCCTCCCGCATCCTTTTCCCTCCTCCTTCACTCGAAGAGGAAAACAAAAGTTTCCATGGCATTTTCTTGCTTGTAAGTGGAAAATCAAGCCATTAACAGAGGCTGGGAGTTGGCCCCCTGGGACAGAAGTCCTTTTTCATATTGTGCTGGTGTGCCACCGTGTGGTGACTTTTAGGACTCTCTGAAAGGCCTGCACATTAGTAAAGCTGCCCCCAATTTAGTATCCTTCCTAAAGCCAAGGGGGGAAAATTCAGTGTTAATCCATTCTGTGAATTGTCTTTAAAATGACTGTGTGCACAACAAAGGCAGCTGTATTTTCAGCACATGCTAACAACATGTGAAATGAAGCACATGGCTTCTTTTGTATTCTTCCTCGCTGGACAGTGAATAACCCATTTTCACTTAAAAGTCAAGAACTATCTTTTAAGCACTTCGACCTGAATACATGGCAGAACCGATTCCACTTTCTTAGTTTACCTCTTCAAAAGTATTTAGGAAAAGAAAAAGTACTTATGGATTTAAAGAAGAAAGTCAGCCAGCAACTAATGGGTGACCCATTTTAATGGCATAGCTCCATTTTAAATATCTGCCAGGGGTGTCCAACCAGTTGGTGTCTCTGGGCCACATGGGAAAAAGAAGAGTTGTCTTGGGCCACACATTGGCCATTAAATACATTGCAACATGTAATCACAAAGAAAATCTCCTAATGTTTTAAGTGAATTTACTATTTTGTCTTGGGCCAAATCTATAGCCATCCTGAGCCGCATGTGGCCCGCAGGCCATGGGTTGGACACCCCTGTAGGAGGATGAGGACCTTAGGCATACTAGAACGAATGAAGAATTCTGGTTCCAACACAAAAGGACAAAGAGGGGACACAGACAAATTCCCGGTGTCACAGAAATGTAAGAACTTTCTAAGGCTGAGGAAAAGCTTCCAAGGGAGAGAGAGGGGGGGAAAAAAAAAACCTTTCTCTGAGAAATGTAGCTCCGAAAACACATTTTAACTTTCCCTGCCAAAAAACAAAAGGCACAGTCCAAAATAGTTGTCAGAATCTCAAAACACAGAGCTCTAAGAATCCCTGGGAGATGACATCAGAAGCTGTGATAAGTGTTACCCTTGTGAGACAAGCATGGCCGCATCTGCGCGGTTTTAAGGATTCAGAGAAGATTAAAACAACAACAATAACAACAACTGGACTACCCTCAACGTCTTGGCGAGACGGGGAAATCATCCATGATTTAAAAGATCATTTTTCTAAACATAATTGTTTATGAGAATCCAGGCAGCAAAAGAAAGAGAGGTTTTTAGGTGTTTTGTTTTCAGCAAAATCCATTGTTGATTGTTTTTTTTTTTTTACTTTTCTTTCTGAAATTCAACAACACCCTCTGTCATTCAACTGCAGTTGAGCAGTAATCTATTATTTCACTTAAACACACACTAAAAGAGGTGATGTTGATTAATCCAAGTAGAAGCAGACATGCTTTGGAAACTAAAGCTCTGCTAGAGCTTCAAAAGGAGCGTCAACTGGCCATCGGGAACTCTGTTGCTAGGGAGATGGTTACCAGGCACAGGTGTTCATGTGGCAGCCCCAGATAGCTTGTTTGATACACTTTGGAGTGAGAGATGTCATGAATGAAGGCTTTTCGAATATTTATTTTCTTTTGTGCGCCTTGGAAAGAAGGGACTGCCCTGGTATGGCTGCTCTTCCAAGGCAAAATCAGGAAAGGAAGCAAGGAAGAGTGGGAGAAGGGAGAACATGATCAGACAGCCATGCTGAAAATGGGAAGTATGGGGGAGGCATGGACCATGAAGTGACCCTCAGGACCGCACTCCCCAGAAACTGCTGAGGCGAGTCTGGAGTCAGTGGCAAGGCTGACCCATGAGGACAAAGAAGCCAACGTTATGTGCCTTCTGTTAACCATATCTTATTGAGAGCAAGCACGTGGCAGCCATTCCGTCCCCCACCTTACACACTCAGTCTTATTAATTCCCACATTCACCCAGTGCAAGGCCTTATTATCACCATTTCACATGCGAGAATATCCAGCATCAGAATGGTTAGGGAACTTGCCAAATGCTAATGTGCTCTTTTTTTTTTCTTTTTTGGTCTGCTTTCAAACTCTTGTTTGTCTCCAAATGTCTTCTTCCAGGGTTCTCTCACAGGACTTAAAATTGCTAAGATTTAATAGCAAAGATTTACAAAGCACTGGCTCTGTGCGGTGAAATTTTTGGATGGAGTATGTGTATGTGTGTGTTCAATGTAATTGCAGACACCAGTCTTGCCTTTACTGGAGTTTAGAACCTAGCAAAAAACAAACAAAAAATGCAAATACAATAAAAAATATTTTGTCTGCAAAATTGAGGAGTGAAGAAATATTGAGGGCAGGGGCTGAGAGGGAAACTACTCAGACTAGGATGTTGGACATGAGGTCTCGGTGGATGGATTGCAGGTAGTTGGAAACAGAAAGGGGGAAGCTTTCCGGGTCGGGGGTGATGGGTAGGTTGTGGAAAGCAGATAGAACCAAAGAGATAATTGAGTTGACTTTGGGTGGGTGAAAGGAATGAAATAAAGGCTGGTTCTCCACGGTGTCCGAGGAGAAAGGGCAGACCTCATTGAGGCAATTAAAGGGACCATTTTAGGGAAGTGGGAATGGGTGATCTGAACTGGTGAGACAAACCGGGTGTTTGTTGGTGTGAGTTTGTGTGTTTCTGTGTGCGTGCAATGGTGAGCCTGGGTTGGGGGTAAGGAGGTGGCAGAACAAAAGGTGAGTAGGACAGAGGGGAAAACAACGGGTAGTCAATTTAGCTTTTTGCACTATTTTGCTCAGAACCAGTTCAGGTTAATATGTAATCCATATATTCTGTCGTGGAAGTTTCTGTCCTTTATCTAAGAAAGGAAAACAAAAACTATAGCATATTTGCATTTTATTATTAATGCATGAGGAAAAAACTGTCCCGGTAAATATTTAGGGTTATCACAAATAGGAAATATATACATTTATGTATTTATAATTTATACATTCACACATATAATCATATAATTTTTTTCAAAATCCAGGAGGAAGCACATGTCATTCAGCGCAGTGCGAGCCCACATTCACCGCCAGTGGGGCCGGTGGGCTCTGCAGGGGCTGCGGGGCTGCAGCTGCAGGGGCAGACGTGAAAGCACCAGGTCATGAGGCCCCTTTAGGAAAAGGTGAGGCAGTGAATTATCTTTATAGCCTGGAAATGACATATCTCTTTCATTCAGTGAGTTATATACCGTCTGGATTGAGTTCATGGACCTATGAGTCATACAAACACGTCTCTTTCTTTATCTTCGGGGACAGCAGGAGGGTAGAGGTTATGTCATGATTAGAGAGGGAGGGGGAGGAGAGGGATGGGCTGATCAATGTGTCAGGGCCTCACTGAGCAGGTCTGGGTCTGGGTAGAGCCAGTCCCATGTGATGGGTTAGCAGCCAGGCCGGCTTCCTCTCTAGTATGAAAGCATGCAGCCAATCACCAAAACCCTGAATGAGGCTCATTCCAAAGGGAAACTATTTCCTCTTCTGCAACTTGACCATTCTTTCATCTGAGGAAGGTTGTATGCTTGCATGAGCGCACAATGAAATTATTTTTGCACTTTTATTCGAGTTACACCAAATTAGACAAGTAATTTATAAGACACCATGTGATGCCTGGCTCACAGATAACTATCTGTTGCCCATCTTGCTGTATAAACCTACCATACGGAAGGAAAAGGCAATAGCTTATTTGCAAATAATCCCTCGCTTGCTTTGTTTTCTTCGTAAAAAATCAAACCTCCCTGCCTTCAGTACCATTTAAATAAAAACATTACTTGCCTTGAACCAGTAGAATATATGTTCCCAGCTGATGGATGCCTTTCCATTTATTTTATAATTTTTTTCCTCAGCCAGGCATTGTTCTCCCAAATGTCAAAGAGGAAATATTTCCCAAATCGTGTGCTGTGACTGACTGGCTTGGGCCTAATCAGATAGTGAGGTGGGGTGGCGGGGAGAGAAAGCCATGATTTGTCACACCGGTGCTCAGTTTCTGGATAAAGAGGTGCTTTGCAATGGCAGCCTGCCTAATCTCTAGGCCACAATCAAATGATCCTCCTCTTTCTCCCCCACTCTTCTCCCTTCTCTCCATCTCTCTCTCTCTTTGGCATTCACACAGGCACAAACACAAAATACCTCTTCAGATCTATCACTGACAGAACAGTTATTAAACAAAATCTCAGTGCAGGGAATTAATAATGTCAAGAATTTATTTCTTTATCAAATATTGTGGCCTGAAGGAAGAGTACTTTGTGCTTGTACGAAGACGGAAGTACATTGACTCACCGGAGGGAGAAGGATGAGTTAGTGATTTTTAGTACTTGTCAAATGAGTCACACAAAAGAAAGAGCTAGAGATCTCCAGGAGTGTTTGTAAACACCAAGAGGTTAGAATCTGTTGTTTTGTTTTTGTTTTTGAAGGATTCGTGGCCCCATGGAGGCGTGGGGAGGTGAGGTGGAGAGTGGGGGTGGTGATCACACTGACTGGTGGTGGCCAGCTCAGCCACACATTGGAAAGGAGGGACCTGGAAGTGCCATCAGCTGATCTTTCCATCCAAGGGTTTGATCCTTTGACTGTCCTTGCTATCTGTCAGCGAAGGGGGCAGCAGGGAGTGAGGAGGTTAAGGGAGGCAGGGGAGAACAGAGCTACAGATGTGAGCTATGGGATGTTCAAACGCATTACAAGTTGTGTGATTCTTAAAGCTGGGCTGTGTGCTTGCGCTCATTTTGGCAGTAGCTGTCATCCAACAGCATGCAATTGCACATGAAGAATATAAAGTTTGTCAGGAAATAGCCTCTCTTTTTTCCTCTTGACCTTATTCACTGGGACGTTTGTGACTTGTCACTCTCCTTGATACGGGAGGAAAAAGAAGTCAAGAGGCTCATGGGAGAACTAAAATCAATGCATCTTGGTAAGAAATACAGGGCACTCTGCTCTGTAGTTATCAGCATTGCCAACTTAAATTGTCAATTTGAGCAAAAGCCATGATCATCATCACAGACAAAGAGTGTCTTCATCTAGTGGCTGCATTTTCGAATTTCTGATTATTGTATAAAATGTGCAGCCCTAGCAGTTGTCTTCCTGGTGGTTAGGTTGCAATTACAAATCAGAGCCACTTGTTCACTGCTGCTCCCATTACCATCATGTTGAATGTCTGTGGGTGGTACTCAGGTTGATGCCTGAGAAGTTGTGCAGCCTGAAGTGCAGAAGAGTTACTGCCCATGGGTTACTCTGGACCAAGGAGGGATGGGAGCCTGTAGATGAATGCCCTAGTCGCCATCTTTTAATAGGTAATTCTAGAAGACATTCTTTATACTTCCCAGTAGCCTCAGCCAAATGTATCCCCCATTGCCTATAGTGGAAACCTTGCTAATGCATCTGTCTGTTGGCTTTTCCTTTGTCCCTGTCTCACTGTCCCTGCTTCCTTGCTCCTACTTCTGTGATTATCTCCTAAGCAAACTACCTTTACCAAAGTCCTTGTCTTGGGCTCTTCTTTTAAGGGAAAATAAACTCAGATAGTACCTACTGAGCAAAGTATATTTCTTCAGAGCACTCATACATTGGTAAATTCTTCACCAATGCTTCTTTCTCAAACCTAAGATGCAAGCTGCCAAAGATGGTGATGGTCTTGCCTCCTCAATCCACAGTGCAGGGAATAGGAGGAAGTCAGCACTGGAGGTGACAAACTAGCCATCCAACATCCAGGGGCATGTGAGAGTCCGCAAATTCCTCCTCAAGTAGCATCAAGAGGAGCTAATCACCCCATGTCCAAGCTGGCATCACAAAATGGAAATGAATTCATCCAGCCACGAATTCATTGAGAATTTACTGAAAATCTAGTATACACTCAAGCACTGTACTAGAGTCTGAAGCCACAATGGTAAATAAAACAGATAGTTTCTGTCTGGTGGAACTTAGTATCTTATGGGAAAGACCCATTTATCAAATAATCATACACATAGATGTATACTACAGTTGGTGATAAGTGAAGGAAGCTATAACAGGGGTCTGGCCTCTATTGGTGGGCCTAGGAGGGCTTTCCCAGAGAAGCGATGTCTCCGAGGGATAAGGAAGAGCTGGGGGGAAGAGTGGGCGATGGGGAGAAAAACCTTCCGGGGGGAAGAGTAGACACAAAAACTAGGGGGAGTGGAGGAACTGATTATTGAAGGAACAGGAAGCCACTGTGAGTAAAAAGCAGAGATGGAAGTGTTGAAAGCACTGGCTGGCTGAGAGTCGAGAGGTGACCAAGGGCCAGATCGTGCAAACGTGTTTGTGTTTGTCCGAAGAGCAACAGGAATCAAATGAAGGTTGGGTTTGAAATTTTTTCAAAAATTATATTAGTAATAAATGAATATACTCTTATTTTTAAAACATTCCAATAATATATGTAAATCAAAAGCTTGCGCCCTGGCTGGTGTGGCTCAGTGGATTGAGCGCGGGCCTGCGAACCGAAGGATCGCGGTTCGATTCCCAGTCAGGGCACATGCCTGGGTTGCCAGGCCAGTTCCCGGCAGGGGACATACGAGAGGCAACCACACATTGATGTTTCTCTCCCTCTCTCCTTCCCTTCCCCTCTAAAGATAAATAAATAAATAATAAAAATAAATAAATAAATTAAAAAAAAAAAAAAAAAAAGCTTGCCTGTATCTGCTTCCCCAGCCAATTATGTCCACAGTTGTTACCTGTTGTGTCAAAAGAAATTGGACTTGGTGGTAGCACAAATGATGTTCTGATGCTGTGTCAGTTCCATAGGGTTAAAAAATCAGAAGACATATGTTTAGTCACATACCTTGTAACAGTTCATGGAGAGCTAAGGAGCTATTTTTGGTAACAAAAGTTATTTGAAAATATTGTTTAGTGCCTCTTTATCTTTTTCTTTAAACATTTCTATTTTTATTCATTTTATAATGTGCATACAGTTTAAAGATAAATATATACTTCTATTGGGGGTGCTTGCTCTGCCTTTTTTACTCATGAGAATCATGAATAAAAATCTTGGAGGCCCCTGTACCTGTGGTTAAGGACAAGATTTCTGATATTGGTTTGCTTGGCTTTAAATCTTGGACTCATCATGTACAAACTGGGTGTTCTTGGAAATTTACTCCATCTTATTGTCTCTCATTTCTAAAATAGGGAAGGTAATAATACAGACTTCAAAGGGTTATTGTAAGAATTGGGTTAAATAAAACCTGCAAAGCGCTTAGAATAGTGCCTACCACATTGCAAGCACTCGGTGAAGTTTAACAACTACCGTTAATGTTGTTAGTCTTGTTGGTACCCATCCACTTTACTGAGCTTCACTTTTGGTTCTAACAGTTTGTAACTCTATTCTTTTGGACTTCGTTGGTAAAAAAAAAAAAAAAAAATCCTGGCAAATTACAATGATTCTCATATTTATTCCTTATTTCTTTGTCTTAATTTATTGCCTTGGCATTACTTTTCTCACTGAAACATTAGCAATCATAGCTTTTAATAGAAAGGCCACTGTGGTTACACCATTAAGTATAATAGTTGCTTATATGTCTAGTATGCTTCTTTTATCAAGCTAAGGAAGGTTACTTCCATTCTTTGTTATTTTGCATTGTGGAAAGAAGGCATTATTAATCAGTAAGTGAAACAAAAAGTTGAATTTATTACTTAAGAAAGAGTATGCTCATTAGCCATAATCTCTCTGGGAAAAGCAGCCTGCTGATCTTAGATGGGGTTGAGGTCAGGGATTGTGTGAAGATTATGCTGGTGACAGAAGGAATAGTTGGTTGACATCAAACTTAAAAGTACGTTTTTTGGGAAGCAAGACTTGTTGATTGGTTAGGTTTCAGAACTGTCACTGCAGTGACTCCAGAGATAATTGGTTGACCCTCAAAGGTATTAGACTGTTGCTAATTGGTCAACACTCAGATATGGGTTCAGTGAAGTGGGTGGCTATTGATTAATTAGATTGTGGTGAGCTGTCATCCACTGATTGAACAGCAGGTAGAACGCAGTGTCTGGAAAATATGGGGGGGGCGGAGAAGGTGGTTGTTCTGGCAGGCAGTTGTCTTTAGAGATGTGTAGATAAATATTAGCAAGATGGAACACATAGGGTGGGGGAGGCACCTGGTCCCGGGAGCTGAACTTGAGGATGTAGATCCATGACCCAGAGTATACATGCAATCTGGAGAATGTGGGGGAAAAACTACAATAGGTGATTGTCCTGGTTGACATGGCAAGCTATTGTCTTTATGGATATGCAATCAATAGTAATAAAGCACAGTAGAAGGACAACAAAAGGCAAGTACTATTTAGATATCTAACTAGGTGAGCTCAATGAGAAGAAAAGTTTTCAACAGGAATACAAGTGTCATGATTTGGGGCAAGGGAAGTTTTCGAGATGAAAGTGGGATTGAAGCTCTAGAAAGTCTGGGGTACTACACAGGGTATCTAGGCCAGGAACCCAGTCTTCGGTCATAAAAAATACATCAAGTTAGCTAACTGGGGCCACAGTCTGATCTCAGAAGAATGTAGAAATGTTTTATTAGAGCAAAGATCCAAGGACAAACCACTCTGGTAATAAGAGTGACTTGATGCAGAGATGTCTGAGTGTGGAAACCAGAGTTCTGAGGGCTGCGATGAGCCTCTCAGCCAGACAGGTGTTTCCACCTGCACCAGGGGCAAAGAGAAGTAATGCAGAGGTTCAAAAGAAGAGCCCTTAATGGAGGGACTATCTATATAGGGTTTGGCAGAATTAAGGGTCAGTTAAAGGATGGCGAGGCAACCACAGACTAAGGGTGAGCTATACCTAGGACTGAAGCAGCAAAGAAAGGAAATAGTGGTGCAAGAGCTAAGAGATGGAACCTAGAAAGAAGGATTTCCTGGTGTGTACTTTTGGTTCTGGAGGGACACAGCTACTCCAAGAGACTGAACACTAAAGTCGAGAGGGAGAGAGGAAGAGCTATGCTGATCTGGCTCTTCCCCCACCTCTGACCTCTAGCCAGGGCGTCCCCCAAGCAGAAGCTGATTGGCTAGGAGCCTGGGTGATGCCGTCCACCAGGAGTCATTCTGCTGGGGCTCAAGGGAGGACAGAGCATGGTGGAGAATGAATGGGGAAGGTAATGAACAGAAAATGACCACCTCGCTCTCCAAGTGGCAAGCAGGGGTCCAGAGATGTCAACTCACTGGTGTTTCTGAAATGCATTTTGTGATTTAGACACATTGCATACACTCCCAGTGAAGAATGCATGGGCTCCTGGTTCCACATGCGCACTTGTGCTAGGCTGGGAGGGGCGTGTCCTGAAGCTTCTGTAACAGGGACAAATGGGGTGTCAAAATCACAACAGCATCTCCGTGTTTTTGTCACTGTGTCAAATTGTGATACCTCAGGGGAGGCAAGAAAGTGAGCGAACTGGTATGTTTTGTGATACAGATTCTAAGGCAGAGAACCCCCAGCACATGTGAACTGAATGGAGCCTCATTAAGATACATAGCAAATGCAGGAGTTTGCCCTTTTATGCATAACCAGCCTGAGCCTCCGCCTCAGACGATAGCCAGCATTTTGTGAGTTAATGGTGTGTGACACAGAAAAGGAGCTGTGAAGGGAGCAAATCTCTCTTTAAAGTGAACATTTTATAGAAATCCCATTTTCTCTGGGGCTCAAAGCCAGACGGACTTAGTGGATTAAGCTCTGAGGTTTCACCACGAGGATGGATTTCAGGTCAACGCCAGCCTACAAATCTATGTGGGGGATGGGAAAACACCAAAATGAAACTAACTGGTGATATCTAGAATATTCCCTCAGGATGTATTCGAGCCTCAGAGGCTGCGTCACAGAACCTCATTGCATTAACATGGGAAGTGGTGAGGAAGGAAGAAGAGAAACGCGCTATCCAGATGATGCTAACATTCACTAGGATATCTGTTGAATTCTTAACCTGGGGCGATTGCCTGGTGCCAGCGTCGAGGAGGACAGCCTTAATTGCTTTGTGCCAGTCAAATGCACTTTTTGTCAGTTCTAGATAAACTTACATAATTGTTTCTGTCACCTCGGGATGATTTTTCCCTCCAAGTCACTTCAAATGAGGCAAGTAGCAGGTGCTCCTTGCTCTAGCTACACCCGTTTCAAGCACCCTGAGCCTCCAACACAACCAGCTGCCACAGTCCATATGTACACACATTTGCACTTTCCATGTGAGCATGTATTATGGATAGTGCCTGGAGTGTCTAGAAATTGGTGGGGTTCAAGTTCAGACTCATGATTGAAATGGCATCCTGACATGAAGGATTGCATACTTCCTTTGTTCCATTCTCTCCCCTTTTAGCAAAGAAGCTGTTTCCAGAGCTGACAATGGGGAAATGGTATCAGGAACTACAATTCTCTTATCACTATTTTAAAGCTGTAATGAAAGGTTTTCAGCTATCTTTTTAGTTAACTGTTGTCCTATTTTCTGTCTAGGATCTACAGCCCCCAACCTCATGAGTGTAAACATTAGAGAAAAGTCTCCAGATTATTTTTTCTGATGTGGTCAGGGTCAGGGTTAGGACTGTGGAGGCCTTTTTAAGTTATTATTTCTCTTGTGGGTGTTCATGGTTGAAATACTGGGCATTTGGGTTTTTTGTTGTTGTTTTTTTTATATGCTTCCTGTTTTGGAGCCTAGAAGCCCCATGTGTATGACTAGAAGAGTAACTCACAGACAGAAAAGTTGAATCCTCTTTGTTTTCCACGCTGCTTCTCAGCTGAGTTGTGCCTAAGCTTGTATAAAATGCCTCATGTTACTCACTCAGTAGCTATCACTCAGTAGCAAAAGCTGGTGAGAATTGTTTGATATCCTTTCAGGGCCTGGAAAAAAACTAAGTGATTTTTCTATAGGGTCTGGATTTCCATCTCTTTTATATATTATTCCTCTCACAACAATATGTTTACTTATCCCATTGCAAATATTTATTAAGTGCTGGGCTAGAGCTGAAGCAGGAAAGGTCAATGGGAAAGCTATTGCATTCGTCCAAGGAAAAGATAATGGTAGTGTTGACTGGGATGGCGACAGTGGAGACAGGGAAGGGAGAGTATGCATTAGATGTACTGCAGAGGTAGAACTGACAGGATGAGCTGTATGCCAGGCATTGGGCTTGGCCCAGAAGCTGCACTGGAAAAATAACACAAATAAGATTCCTGCTCTCATGGAGGTTCTAATATAGTGAAGAAGGAAGACGTAAGTAACTACACACATTTAAAATGTATATAGATTGTGACGGTCTCTAGGAAAGAAAGAAATAGAGTCACATAGTAAAGAATAATGGGGGGGGGTGGGCAGGGAGTAGGTGGCTACTTGAATTGAGTTGTCACCAACTGGCCTTCCATGAGGGTGAGAGTTGAAGGGTGAGTAGGAGCCAGACGGGCAAGGAGCTGGGGAAGCGCAGTCTAGGCAGATGGGAGAGACGGCGTGATGGCTGTGAGGCAGGATGTATTTGGCACGTCCTAGAAACTGTCAGAAGGCTGTTGTGCTTGGAGTTGTCAGTGAGAGGGAGAGAGAGTGATCTTAGTATAGTTGCCAAGATCATGCAGAGCCTGAGTAGGGTATTCAGATTTTACTCTAAATGAAACTAGAAGGCAGTGAAGAATTTGATGTAGGGGAAAATAAGATATGATTTTTATTTAAAAATATTACTCTGGCCAGTCTGTAAATATGAATGGTAGGTGGGCTAGCACTGAAGCATGGAGAGCAGCTGGGAAGCTTTTATAGTCTAAGTAGTAGGTAATGGTGGCTTAGGCTAAGGCGGTGACAGTGAAGGCAAGGAAGAGGGAATGTTTTCTAGATATATTTTGGAGGTATTCTCAGTTGACAAAACTTAGTGATTTATTGGATATGGTTGGTGGATGGATGGAGAAAAAAGAAAATATTTCTGGCTGAAGTAATTTGGTGGAGAATGTTAACATTAACATTTAATAAAATGAAGAAGATGGGGTGGGTCAAAATTTAAAATATTTCTTTTTTTCCATTCTTCTTGCTCCATCTTCTAATATCATATTACTTATTCAATGATGGAGTATTGGGAAGAGTACTTAGCAGGCTAAGACTTAAGAGATAGGAATTTTTGTCAAGCTGCTGCCCATAAGCGGTGACATGACCTCAACTAATTCATGATGCCTCAGTTTTCTCGCTGCTACTGTGAACCTCAGAAGACCTGCTATGCTTTGAACCGGATTAATTTTTTCTGCATGGGCCTTCTTCCACTTTCAACATTATGTCTAAGACACCAAATCCAGAGGAAAGGCCATAATCGCTATGACCTGGCGTTGATTTCTATAGTAACGATGGAATGTGGAGAGGATAATTCTTTGGGTCTTCAACATAATAATTGTTGTCACTCAGCTGCATAATTGCTAGAAGAGTCATTGAAGCTAGAGAAGGAAGTTGATAGATTTTGGTGCTTGGTAAGCACCTAAAACTGTGACAATTTGTTATGGGGCATTGTTTAGACATAGTCATCATATACTTTTTTATTAATTCATTTGCATTTGTAGAGTATGTTTATACATACTGTTCTGTCTCTGGAACTCCTTTAGAATAACATTTTACAGAGGTATTTGAAAAGTTTAAAGTGCTATGTAAACTAAGGTGTTAATATTGACCTGTGAACTGATTACATGCTGGTGTAAAGAGAACTTTTATTTCCTGGTAGGTACTACTTAAGATTTCAAGAACTATTTAGAGTTTGAAGCTTTACATTTTTGACACAGAACGTTATATTGTGGACATGTCACCTTTGGCGCTGACTTCACCCCAGCTCCTGCTGAAAGGCCAGCCCTATACTGGTGACAGGTCCTATTCCCTAGTTATGGACAAGTGGAGCAGAAGAGGCACCTAACCCAAGGGCACTAATCCATGGGATGACCAACAGTTTGTAATGCCTGCACATTACCAAGATGAACTTTTCTAAAACTAGTGAATTCTTGCTTTGAGGTATTTGAATTGGAAAAGCCTGAGGAAATAAGGAAGCAATTAACAGAGAGAACGGAAAAGTTACATAAAGAGAAGCCATGAGATCAAGTTAAAGTTACTGCAAACTCAAATGATGCGGAAGCAGATGCTATGAATGACTAGGGGCAATGAAGTAAGCACAAACCACCATCCTCTTGAAACAGCTCTCACTGAAGTCCCCAGTGGCCTGCTAATTACCAATTCCAATAACATCTCAGTCTTCTTCCTCCTCCACCTTTTTGTAGCTGTGGATACTTTTATGTTTTCTCTTCAACGTATCTCTTTTCCCAGTGCTTTATCCCCTTTCCCTTTCTGTCTCTCTCCTTGTTTTACTGTTGTTCTTGTGTTGTTTTGTCTTTTGTTTCATGAGAATTTCATCTTCATTCTGGTGAGTCACTGTATGACATCATTTGGGTGAATTCAAGATCCCATTTTTCTGACTTTTTGATTATCAGTATCTGCACCTATATTGATCTCTTAGCACCTGAACTTTTTCCACCCAAAGCAAAACATCATTTTATAACTATCCTTGCTTCCCTTTGTGATGACACTCTATTCTCTCACTGATATAGGCTTTAAACCACAACATTATCTTTGATTTATCTTTCCCCCTCACTTCCTGTGGCCAGTTACACACACACACACACACACACACACACACACACACACACACTACATATAGTTTGCCTTTGCAACAAATTTTGAATATTTTCTCTTCCTTCTGTTCTCACTAATAGCCACTCTTCTTCACATCCAGGTGGACTGTTCCTCCCTATTCAAAATCTATCTTAAATAATTTCCTAGTGTTGCATTATAGTTCATTGACTAATCCTTCCAGTAATATGGTCATTTCCTTACAAAAGAAATTTTCTTGCTTACTATTGTGTTCCTGTCCTCACCTCCCCCCATAACTGAGCCTGACATAGTTTCTTTCATGTAGGAGGTACTGGATTAGTATTTATTGATTTGTATTAAGGGACTTTACTGAATGCCTTTCTCAAATAATGGCATTTGAATCTAACTTCACTGGCTGTTTAACTTGCAATTTTAAGTTGGTGAACTATTTTTCTTCTGCCAAATACCTTTGTACTTGGCTCATTTTGGAGGTCTGCCCTATTAACACCTACTTGCAATCCTCATTCCTCTATTAAAACTTTTAATGTGTGCAGGTTTATTCAAGCAGGGAGAATCGCCAACTGGAATGCAGTAAAAACAGATCTTGCAAGGATTGTGCTATCCTGGGCATGTCAGATGACTAAGAAATAAATAGGCTTAATATCCTCAGATTAGAAGAAAGAAGTTTTGTAAAGAAGAAAAAAATCTTGAAGAGAGGGGTGGGGAAGAAGACAAGGATGCCCTTCAGAAAGTGGTTTGATGGAGATGCAGGCCTAGTGTGGAATGGAGCCTGGCCTGACACTTTTTCTTCAAAGGCCTTAACTGAGCCTCTAAGCATTCTCAAAAACGGTAAGGTGTCAACACTCATGAAAATGAAACCATTTATCCTGGGAACTTCTATATCGGCTATTTTTAATGGTGTTCTTGCAAAGTTCACAGAGAGAAGAAAGAAAGAAGTTGTATGTTCCCGTTGGGAAGAGCAGTTAAACTCGAGTTAGTTATTGCTGAATAGTCCCAGAACTGACCCAAAAGGACAGAATTGGCCTAGATGTTATCTAATGTCTTTTATAATGTAAATATTTGGCAATTCCAATATTTAAGTAATAATTTATGGAGGCTCAGTCTGAGTCAGATGTAACATGGATAAGATATTGAACTTCTCTGGGCTAGAAGACTGCTTCTGTTCTCTGCACACTTAGGCCTACTCCACACTCGTGTAGTGCAGCTGCTCAAAAATCGGTCCTTAGAAGTGCTCCGGGGACATCAGAGGAGGGGCCTGTGGGGAAAGACAGGAGGGGCTGGCAAAGCAGGCAGAGGCAGTTCTCGGTTCCCCTCCCCCACTGCAAACCATTGCAGATCTACTTTTATCTGCTTGATATAAATTTTTGTTTGAGGAGAGAGCTCTGCTGCTTTAAAAAAAAAAAAGACAGGAAAAGATAAAGAGGAAAAATGAACTTTAAAAATCACAGATCTAGCAGCTTCTGAAGTAACCTGTGCTTTTTCACTTCCCAGCAAGCCTTCCAGGATGAGGCGGAGCGTTGCCCTGGAAATATGACCTATGGGCTTGGTTTTTGAGATATTTCTGGTACCACCAATAAATGAAAATTCTATAATATATTTTTTAAAAACCTTGTGATATAGACAGATACTCCACCACCAGGGTGTCAGAGAGCAAGGAGAGGTTGGCAGTATTTATCAGTGACTAGTGTGGTTAGTCCTATGGTTGTTGCAGGTATCATTCATGAAAACAAAGTTTGGATACACTGGAATAGAGATTTTGTTTAAAGTTGTATTTATGTGGGATTTGGAAGAGAATAGGAAGGAAGGTAGAGTTGGATAGTAAGAATATATCTGGGATATAAGGATAAGATATAAGGACAGGTGAGGGGAACAAATAGAAATTATACCTCGCCCTGGCAGTGAGGTTCAGTGGATTGAGCACCGGCCTGCAAACCAAAAGGTCACTGGTTTGATTCCCAGTCAGAGCCCATGCCTGGGTTGGGGGCCAGGTCCCCAGTTGGGGGCATGTGAGGGGCAGCTGATTGACTGTTTCTCTCTTTCTCCCTCCCCTCCCCTCTCCTTAAAATTAAATAAATAAAATATTTTTTAAAAAGAAAGTATACCTCTTTATTTGCTTAAATGATTTACAGTTTACAAGATGATTTCATACGCATTACTTCGCTCAAATAAAAACATGTCATATTTTGCAGCTAGAAGAGGGAAAGGGCAGATCTTTCATGTCCTTAACACTCTGTTAAACTCACCTATAAACACCCTACTCTGAGTTACCTCTGCTGTCTACTCGCTCGGCTCCTGCTTCCCAGCTGCCAAAAGCTGCTGCCAAGCCATGCAGTCCTGGCCTCTGAAACATTCTTGTGTCCAACTCTGACTTGGACAGCATCTCTTTTTAGTAATTATATATATTCTCCTATTCCACACTCTAAGGCTGTCTTTCCATATCAGCTAATCCAAACCTTTTCCTCTCTTAATGGATTAACTGGAGTTCTCAAAAAGATATGCAGACTTCTAATCCCGGACTCTGTGAATGTTACCTTATTTGGGGGAAACGTAATTAAATGAAGGATCTTGAGATGAGATCATCCTGGATAATCCAGTGGGCCCTGAATTCAATGACAAGTGAGACAGAGGGAGATTGAACACACACAGCATGAAGAAGGCCATATGAAGACAGAGGCTGAGACAGGAATAATACAGCGACAAGCAAGGGATGCCAATAGGCCCCCAAAACTGGAAGGGGTGAGAATGGATTCTTCCCTAGAGCCTTCTGAGGAAATGCAGCCCTAACCACACTTGACTCAAACCTCTGGCCTCCAGAACTGTGAGAGAATAAATTTGTTGTTTGAAGGTACCTGGTTTATAGTACGTAATTTGTTGCAGCAAACTTGGGAAACTAATACACTTCTGCACACCTACATTTTCTATCTTTCTTAGCAGTAAATGGCCTTGACCTCTACTTTTCTGAAGAGACTGAGACCACCCACCCCCAATTAACCTTTTCCTTTATTTGAACCTGTCTTATTCTTTTCCCAAGTCCATCTTTGCATAAGTGGATCCATTTATTTCTTCCTGCTAGTTGGTCTAAGTGAAAAATGCCCATTCTCCTTCCTTTGCAAGCTGAATTCTCCATCTGTGCTCCTGACCCATCCTTTTCTGGGTGCTGAGAGACCTGGCTGTTGCTCAGCATTCCTAGTCCCAAGATGGGGTGGAGGCAGAGTCCAAGGCTCTGGGCATTTCCCAGATGTACAGGGCCAAGGGAGCCATTAGAAGGCAAAACAGAAGAGGAGAAGATGAACTCTGATCAATGAATGAAGGAAGAGGACTAGTCCACAGGATCACCAAACTAAAAGAGTATGAATTAGAGAAATCAAAAAAGGACTAAATCCAAGTAGAAAAAGAAGACTAAGCTACTTGTGAACTCAAGTCCCCATTTTAGTTAATTTTTCACTTGGTGGGTATCAGCTTTGGTGTTCCAATCTTTTTCTTCATTTCTCCTTTGTTTTTGTCTTTTCTCTTTCTTAATTTTGTCTTTTCCTCTCTGCTTTTAGACATTTTTTTCTTCTTTTTCAATCCTAAAACCATTTATGTTTCCTAAATGACTGCAGTGGACGTATCATTTAGTCTGTTCCATATCTCTTCCATATTCTGGGAATCTTCTTTCTTTTGGAGAATCTTTCTACATGGTCTGATCTCATTGACAAGAATAACTGGCCATCCTGCCCAAGGATTTTTATTTTTGGAAGTAATGAAACTTCTTCGGTGACAAAGCTGCTATGTAGAATCTCCCAGCCACAATTTTTCTGCCCAAGAAAATAGTCTGCAGTAGGAGAAAATGAAGCCAAGACTCAAAGCAGAGATAGAATAAGGAAATAGTCCCTGCAGAATTCCAGTCCCTGATTATGCCCAACCCTGAAGTTACCACACCTATGCCCCCGCTGTGGTTTGAACAGGTGAGCCAATATAGTCACCCTATTGCCTATTCTTCTTCAAGTTCAATTACTGTCACTGGAAACTAAGAAGCTCTAACCAGCAGGCCTCCCCTTCACACTCCTAGTATTCTCTTATTCTCAGTGACCACCTGGAGGCATCATAGGTATGATGCCTCAACACCAATGGTTTCATTTCAAAGTTGGCCTTCTAGACACATTCAGGAGTCTTCTTTCTGTTCTTGACATTATCTCCCAATAGTATTTGATTGTCTGCTTTCAACTACGCTCAGATCATCAGGCCGTCTCATATGGCACCATTCTATTCTCTTATTTATTTGTAATATCTTTGCCTCTTTTTCCAGCCGTTTGTCATCTTCTTATCTACTAAATAATGTAGCCCCTAAAGGTTAGCCCATGATATCTGTTACTCACTGTTTGTGTTTCCCTCCTCAGTATACACACTTTTATTTTGTCAGCTCTCTGTAGTTGATTTTAATCTAAATGGGAAGTTCAAACTCTTGTTGAATATGTCAAACACCCAGAGGAGCTGAGCGACTTTCCCAAGGCTGGCCAGCTGATCAGTGGCTGCCCTCTTTCTGAGGAGACTCCTGTGAAAATGTATAATAATTTTTTTTATTCTTAGCACATTATACACTGGTCTGTTGTTTACGATTCACAATTTAGCAGTTTCTTATTTCTTTTGCTCTAAAGTGTGTGTGTGTGTGTGTGTGTGTGTGTGTGTGTAGCCAGATTGTGGGAAGTTTTTATCCCACCATTTTGATCATGAGAATATACTGATTCACTATTTATGAACACAATCATTTTAATCACAATTATATCACCATTGACAATAAAGATTTTTTGAATTAAACTACATTGAACCAATTTTATTATTTGATCAATTTTTCTATATAAACCATTTAAACAGTTTCTATTTTTTCCATTTTCATTTAACTAAAATTACTTTTCTCAAAATCAATTCTTTCTCATAAATTTTATGTTGAAGATTTGATTTATCCTTCAGGGTTTTTCCCTTTGCATACATATCAAATGTTACTGATTATATTTTCTTCTATTATGAGTTTTCTTTTATGACCCTTACTTCAATCAAGTATAATTGTCCAAGGTCAAATTTTATAGATATAAATTTTATATAGAATATTTGTTCCTTCAGTCACTTTTTAGTCAAAGGCAAATTTTTCCATATTCAGTTTTAGCCATTGTCTGTTTTATGTCTGTGTTGATTATTTTGACCAAGTATATTTTTTCACATAATTTTTTGAATTTTCAATGTTACCCAATAAGATTGATTCTTTAGTCAATTTTTTTATTTGTAATAAATTTTACTGTATGCAATTTTCAGTCATTGTCAATTTTGTTTTGTGTTTTTTCTGAGTAATATTCATCATGAATTAGACAAAAGACTGATTGTTTATACTTTGTTAATTCAGTACCAAATATAAAAGACCTCACTACATACTAGGTCCAATTCTAGGCACTTGGGGTACAGCTGGAAAAGCAGATAAGCTTCCTGCTCGTATGTAGTTTATTTTCTAATGTGGGCTAGAAGAGAATACACAAGCAAACAAATAAATGGGAAAAATTTCATATTGAAATAAGGATTGTGAAGAAAATTAAACAGTATAATGTGATCAGAACAGGTTAGAGGGCCACATTAGACTGGGTTGTCAAGAAAGTTCTCTCCGAACAGGTAACATTTGAGTTGAAACCTGAGCGACAAGGTGACAAGCATAGAAAGACATGAGAATAAGTTTCTTAACTACCATACTGCTGAAATTTATATATATAAAAGTGTTCATAAACTTTTAAATATATTGAGTACCATTTTCCCACACCATATGAGGAGCAAAAAACAAACCACGGGGTCATAATGTTGGTGCTAAAACATATTGTTTCACTTCCAGTCAAGATGGAGGTGCAGGTAGACATGGTTCACCTCCTCGTGCAACCACAAAAGAAATATAACTAAATCTCAAAACAAATAACACCCAGAACTGTCAGAAAATTGAACCATCTGGAAGTCCAACAACCAAGGACATAAAGACGCCACAGTCATCCAGGTGGGTAGGAGGGTTGGAGATGCAGGGATGGGGTGGAGAGGCAAGGAGACACAGTGTGGCATGGAGAGGCAGCAGCAGCAGTGAACAGGCACAAGCTGTCTCATATTCATTGACAGGTGGCAGATAGAAAGCTCTACAAGGAACCAGTAGTGAAGGGAAGGAAGCTGGGATTGAAAACAATGATTTGGAACATAAGGAAGAAATAAATATTCAACCATAACAGAAAGAAAGAACAAGAATTCAAACAAATGAGGATAGTATAAAAAGACTCTGGGGCATCTCCAAACGTATTAACTTCTGAATCACAGAGATGCCAAGAGAAAAGAAAGAGCAAGAAATTGAAATATTATTTGAAAAAACAATGAAAGAAAACTTCCCTAATTTGGTGAACAAAATAGACATACAAGTCCAGGAAGCACAGAGAGTACCAAACAAGTTGAAACCAAAGAGGACCACACCAAGAAAAATCATAATTAAAATGCCAAAGATTAAAGATAAAGAGAGAATCTTTAAAAGGCAATAGAAAAGCAGAGAGTTGTCTACAAAGGATTATCCATAAGGCTATCAGCTGATTTCTTAAAAGAAACTTCGCAGCTAGAAGAGATTGGCAAGAAGTATTCAAAGTGATGAAAAGCAAAAACCTACAACCTTGATTATTCTATCCAGCAAAGCTATCATTTAGCATGAAAGGGCAGATAAAGTGCTTCCCAGACAAGGTAAAGCCAAAGGAGTTCATCATCATCAAGCCCTTATTATATGAAATCTTAAAGGGACTTACTAAGAAAAAGAAGATCAAACCTATGAACATTAAAAAGGCTACAAATTCACAGCTATCAATAACTGAATCTAAACAACAACAACAAAAATAAGCAAACAACCAGAACAGAAACAGAATCATAGATATGGAGATCATTTGGAGGGTTATCGGCTGGGAAGGGGAAAGGGGACAATGGGGGCAAAAGTGCAGGGATTAAAAAGCATAATTGGTAGGTACAAAATAGACAGGGGAATGTTAAGAATAGTATGGGAATGGAGACACCAGAGAACGAGTATGCATGATCCATGGTCATCAACTAAGTGGGGAATTGCTGGAGGAAAGGGGAGTACCAGGCAGAGGGGGGCAAAAGTGGAAAAACTGGGAAAACTTTAATAACATAATCAATAAAATATACTTTAAAAAATATATGGTTTCTGTATATTGCTTTCCTGTTCATGACCACATATGGCAGGAAAGAAATATTCAAATAAAAATGGTTGTGACAAGCTGGTAAAAGAATATGTATATTTTTGTTCCCCAAATTATTTAATATTTTTGGTATATCTTTTCAATAAAAGTATGTAATGCGTGTGCCTTGTGCACTAATTTCTCACTGGTATGGGTGATATCTCCTCAGTGAAACTGAAAGTTTAGTTGTGGGAACATACTAAATTTTCTTCTTCTTTTGTCTTACCTTCGAGGAGAAGGCATTCAAAAAAAAAAAAACTTGAGGATCGATGGTTCCTAAAGATTTGCTAGATGCAAATATAAATATTTTAAATATAGATTTTCTGATGAAAAGCAGAATTTGAACATCTAAAATAGTAAGTTTTTGAACAATCAAGGCAGGATCTAACCATTTGAACTGATGTGCTTCCCTGTAATGGACATTTGCAGACTTCTCCCTCGGTGAAACTTGCTTTAAAATATTCGAACCCTTCTCACAGCATGACCTTAACCCAACTCTCCTTTTCAAATAGGAATACATTTTGGACGAAGGAACTTGCCGACAACAGAAGAAACTCTCCTGGAAGAGTGAGAGGACAACAAGCAGCTGTTCACACAAAGATTGAGGCAACCCTGGCCATCTGCAGTTTAAATGGCAGTCACATTTGTGCTTTCTTCCAAGGACTTGTGCTCAAAAATGTGTTCTTTTTCCTGCCATAGCCTGCATGGAACCCTCAGGAGAAGCCAGTGGGAATTCGGCTGCACCTTTACTCTGGGAGGGATGCCGGTGGGTGGTCCTTTCTGCCTCTCCTCCCCCACCCAATCCCCTTTCCATTCTGTGTTGTGTAAATACACACATTCACACCCACTCACACTGGTAACTTCCAGCAAAGTGTAGATTTTGTTTAGAGCACCCATTTTAAACAAACAGATGAAGTGCACATAATATTTTTACTACTCAAAATCTGGACTACTTAGCATTAAATTGGAATCATTGAAAGAGCTCCAAGTAAAACTGTATAATATAATGTGCTCTGCCAAGGCTTGAATGTTTTTCCCCCCTATGGAATCACAAGAATTATCCTTAAAAATAACTAAATAAGAGCCAGTCTCTACAGGACTCTAGATTTGCATAGTGTGGTTTCATATGAAGTGATAATGACAATACTTAAATGTTTTTGGTGTTGCACTCTCAGTGAAAATGTTAGTCACAAAAAAATACCACATCTCAGAGAAAGCACAACATTTGGGCAGTATTCCTATTACTGTGAAGCCTTGGGCATGCCATTTATCCCCTAAATTTTCACATTATCTTTATAAAACAGGACTCATTTATCCATTCATTCATTTATTCATGCAATAAATACATTTTGACAATCTACTATGTACCAAGTACTATTCTAAGAATTGAAAATATAAAGATAAAAATACATGGTCCTCGACCTCAAGAAGTTCTTCGTCTAGTAAGAAGTAAGTCAGACAAATAAATAGTTATAGTACACTATATTTTATATCACAGTCTCTGTTTTGGTTTCCAATTGCTGCTGTAACAAATTACAGCAAACTTAATGGCTTAAAGCAACACCAATCTATTCTACAGTTCTGGAAGTCATAAGTCTAAAATTAAGGTGTTGGAATCCAAAACACTAATTTGAAAAAATATAAACACTTCCATGTCCACTGCAGCATTATTTATACTCGCCAAGATATGGAAGCAGCCCAAGTGTCCATCAGTAGATGAGTGGATAAAACAACTATGAGACATTTGCATAATGGGATACTACTCAGCCATAAAAAAGAAGGAAATTTTACCCTTTGTGACAGTATGGATGGACCCGGAGAACATTATACTAAGTGAAATAAGTCAGAGAAAGACAAGTACCATATGATCTCACTCACATGTGGAATCTAATGAACAAAATGAACTAACAAGGAAAATGGTGACAGTCATAGATGAAGAGCAGGATGACAGCTAAGGCCAAAGGAGGTGAGGGGGTGGAGGGATTGAGCAAAAGGAAAAAGGGCTCATGGACATGGACAACAGTGTGGGGATCTCTGGGGGGTGGGGGGAGCGGGTTATAAGGGGACTAAATGGTAATGGAAACAATACAATAAAGATTAAATTTAAATAAGTAAATAAAATTAAAGTGTTGACTGAGCTGTGTGCTTTCTGGAGGCTTCAGAGGAGAGTCTGTTTGTTTCGTTTTTTGTTTTAACTTTCCCAGCTTCTAGAGGCCTGCACCTCATGGATCATAGGCCCTTCCTCCACCTTCAAATTGCCTCATTCTAACATCAGATCTTTTTCTAATGTTGCCCTTCTTACGTCCCTCTTATAAAAACCCTATGATTATACTGGTTTCACCTGAATAATCCAGAATAATCTCCCTGTCCCATAGATGAATAACTTAATTATATTTGCAAATTCCCTCTTGCTATGCAAGGCAAACACTCAAAGGTTCTGGGGATTATAGCATGGCCATCTTTGGAGGATGGTTATACTGTGTAATATAGTATGTATTATAGTACGAAGAGTGGCTTCTTCATAAAGCACACATAAACTTAGAGATGACATTTTTACTCTACTGAAGACCAAAGAAGAATCAGTGTCTGAGCTGGGGTTTGAAAGCTGAATAGGAGTTTGTTTGCTCGAGACATCAGAAGAATACTGTGCAGGAAAAACAGTGCTATCCCATCTGATTGCAGAAAGGCAATCACTCTATAGAGCCAGAGTGTTACAAAATAGGTTAGTACCTTAGAGAAACTCTGGTTCTAACAATAATGTTTAACAGTCAAAGAAACCAGAAACCCAAAGAGGTGTGATAACCAAAGGCAGATGACTAGAGAGTGGCAGGCTGCAAAGGAATTAGAAACCTGGTCCGTTTCTCTCATGCAGTTTATTTTGAAACCTTCCAATGCTAAGATATGCACTTAGGTTCAGATGCCAGGAACCTCTGCCTACTTTCCAATTTCAATAAAATTATGAAGAACTTCATGCAGAAAAGAACCCACGGTTAACTGGCAAAGTAGAGTGTTTGATTTTGATCAAAAAAACAATTTCCCACCCCAAAAGCTTCAGAGGTCTTCTAGATTGATAGTTTAGAGCAGTCAGAAAGATATAATGAGCCATATTTATTTTCAAAATTACAACTCTGTAAGCTCAGCAATTTTTTTCCTTAGGCTATAAACTGGCAGGTGTCAGTGGCAAAAGTTGTCTGACTACAAAATGGGTGTTTGTTGAATAAAATCCGTTAATGCTTATAAAATTCACTGTCTCAGGGATGAGTTCATGACAATAGGATATTCACAGAGATGTACTAAATGGGCTTTTAAGCATTATTTTTAATCACTGGTGGGAAACAGGCCAGATTTGGCTCATCATCCGCAGCCTTAGCCCTTGTAAATACTGATCTAAGGGATAGGCCAGAAGGAGCCCTAACTGGCCTACAGCACAATGACATCACCTCAGTGTGACTGCACGAATGCCCTGATAGCTTGTGATCACCAGTGTCCTTTTTTGAGGATTCAGAAAATTAGTCCCAGTCTTTTCCCCAGATTTTCTTTTGGAAAAGTTATGTAATCATCGACAAGGTTTTGTTTTGTTTTTAACTTATAGCAACGAAGCAGTGAAGAGTTTCTCCTAATTATATATTATTGGAGGCACACTGACTCTCAAACTTCCAGGTATATTCTTGCGTTCGGTGTCCAGTTTGGGGGAACCCTGCAACAACCAGTTCCTCTTTAATTCTATATTTTACATTTTGGATAGCAATATGTATTTGTCATAAATACGTGGGATTTAGAGTAAGAGACACTTTTTGAGTCAAAGATAAGTTAGAAGTTTGAGAAGGAATAATCTCCTTTACCAAATTACAGTGCATTGAAACTTAAATCCTATTTAATTGGAACCCAGAAGGTGATCACTAATACACACACACACACACACACACACACACACACACATATATATATATATATATATATTTACAATGCCAGTGTTTCAGAGATAAGAATAATGGGGCAGTCTTTCATAAGTGTAGAAAAAAAAGTTGGATCTAGATTAGGGAACTTGTAGATTAGTGTGAAGAAGTACATTGGGTGACAAATTAGTTAGAAATGGTGACTAACAATTCAGGAAATTTGTCAAGGCACAGAGAAATAACCTAGAGAATATGAGGAACTACAAACAAGGGATTATGGAACCTGAACTGGCTGTGTGCCCAAGAGCAAAACTGATTAGGCTAAGAAGGACAATGCGCCAGATTGGGTGTTGAAGAAAACGACTGGCACCGGGGAATCCAGGGACAGGGGAATTGGGTGTCAGGACACTGGAAGGCTTGCATATTGCTCCTACAACCCTGGGGTGGTTAACCCCAAAGACCCAGACCAGACATGGCTGGATCTTGCTTTCTCTGTGTTGAAGGATGGGTGAAAAAGACTGGTCTTTTGAATGCATCTGGAAAGAATTATCTGTAAGTAATATTTGTACTACTATTAATAGTAATACCAGAATAATTTGGACTACAATGTACAGCTGGACAGATAGGGTTCAAAGCTGTCCCTTTCTAGCCAGGAATCTGTGGCTCTGCTTAATATCTCTGGAATTCCGTTTCATTGTCAATAAAATGAAAGTCATATTATCTCATGGTTTCTTGGTGAGGATGGAATGAAATAATGTAGGCAAGGTACTTGACCCACAGTTGGATTCCATGAATGTTGGTTTCCTTTGAAGTCAAGATCTCTATGACTCTCTAGGCACAATACAGAAGAAGCCCCCCTGTGTTCCTTGTCTCCCTATTCTTGGCTCTCTTATGTCTTTTTGACATCTCCTCCCTATACTCCTTATGCTAGAAGGAAGCACTACAAAATGCTAATTGATGGACATGAATCTTAGCCTCCAACTCAGGGGAAAAAAGAAAAACATTAATTTTTCCAAGGCTAATCTTAATTTCTGTTATAAGCCCCTATGTGCCTGTAACACATTATCCCTGAAATCTTAGTGGCTTAACACAGCAAAGGTTGGCAGGAGGCTCTGTTCTACGCAATCTAAGTGAGTCCAGGCTGACGCAGGCTCTGTCATCTAGCCATGTGATATTAGAGAAATGGCATTTCAGGCTCCACAAAAGTGGAGAGAGAGCTGGAAGAGGCACACCATCTCTTCAGTGCCTCAGCTTTTAGCGCTTCTCACAGTCTATTGGCAAGAACTAGTCACATTATCACAACCTTGGCTATAAGGAAGGCTGGTAAAGATAGACCATCTATATTGTCCCCTTATAACTGCAAGTGCATTAGGGCTTTGGGGGTGTGACAAGTAATAGAAGACACTCAGTTAAAACTACATCAAACAAGAAAGGAAGTTTACTAGCTCACAAAAATAAAATGAGGTTTATTACTGGAATCAGCGTGGCTGGATCTAGAGACTCAAATTTGGTAATGAGTTTGGTTTCTCTCCATCTCTGAGCTCAACTCTGCTTGGCTTTAGTTTTTAGGATGTTTTTCTCCATGTGCTTAATAAAAATGGCTGCCAGCAGCTCTCAGGCCATATCCCCCCAGCTAAGTAACACTGTCGGAATGAACCAGTCTTTCCTTAAAGTGCTCGTGGAAAAGTCTTTAGGACTCTGATTGGCCCAGCTTGGGTCACATGACATCCTGTGGTCAGGCTTGGAGGGAGAACAGATTCGTCTTCACTCACACTGCAGGACACAGATTTCCAACTAGAAGGCCACATTCTGTTAGGACAAGGGGGAAAACTGCTGGACAGTCAACACCACCAGCTGCCCATCACAGCGAGGCATATTCTTTAACACTCCCCTTTCCCACGTATCACTTGGGGACTGAAAGTGGCTTCTGTATTGCATGCCCAAGGGAGTTATATTGGCAGTGAGAGGTGCTGATGGGCAAATGGCCACTCAGTCTTCCAATATTTTGTGGGAATAATGATTACATCTTTTGTAAATTTGACATAGAACACAGCTGGGAGATATTTGAAATAGAAAAGCACTGTGATCAATGATCTAAACCAAATTGTAAAATAGTTTTTCTTTTAAAAGTAAAACAATAAGGATGCCTCACATGGACAGGAAAAATTTCTCAGACTGGCTTTATCACATGCTTTATAGTCAGCCTGGTTGACTGTGTTGCTGTATCTCAATCTTCCCCAGGAAGCCATCACTCCATCTCCCATGTCCATTGGCCCGAACCCCACCCTGTGCCTGCCAGGTCTCCATCTGAGCGGCTGTCTAGCAAAGTAACCAGTGACATTAGTGACTATGGACTCCTGACGACTTCCCCAGTTCTGTTTCTAAAGCTGATTTAAAATGAATGTCTTGTTTTACTACACATTCAAATTTATTCTTCTGATTATGTAACTATAAATGCCTGCATTTCATTTAGACATAGGTGAAGGGTATTATAAGCATATATAAATCACACAGCAAAAGTTGCATTTTCTTCATTGCACTTGATATTTGGCTAAATGAAAATTATATTATCTGGAGACTTCTCACATTCTTCCATATTTAAATATGCAAAACAGGCCCACACACAATGCATTTTTCACAATTAAGCTACTATAGACCATGCACTAAGGTAAAATAAAATTTCTTCCTGAAATCTAACAATGCTCTGGTGGGTAGGCATGCTTTTTATGCCCATATGATTAGAGTTAAGTTTCATCATATAAAAATTTGGGAAGTTCATTTGTTGGGAATTGAAAATTGATCCACTGTGCAAAATGAGCAAACTGGGAACAATAATATTGACCCTGCCTCAGGAAGGTGACTTACAAAACAAGGACACAGCCTCTGATGACGGAGTGGGAGTGGGGGTAGGAGTTCTTCAAATTGGGATTTGGTAGCTCTAGACAGGGGGGAGGCCTCCCTCTGGAGCTTTATGAAAATAGGAAGGGGTGTCTTTCCCCACTCCCTGGAAGTAGAGACCTGTTTCTCTGTTCCCTTAAATAAATAATAAACAACTAATGACCAGGTGTGGGGCTGTCTCAGAGAATAGAGTTACACGGGCTGTGCACGGCTCCACTTGCCACAGCTGTGAATACTACACAGCAGAGCTACCCTAACAGTCTATTTATTCTGCAACAAAGAAAACAAGTCTCATTCTGAATCTTTTTTGAGGAGTGGACCTAGGATCCCTGAATTTAACCTTATCTTTACCCAACCACTATGTCTATTTGCAACATCTTCAAATCACTCTCATATTTATAATTTCCCCAAACCATCTGTCAATGCACCAAGGTTTCTGCATATACCAGCAGGATCATCCCAAACAGAGATGTGCAAGCATCCATAGTGAGTACTTGAAAGGAAAAGAAATCCTTCTGAAAGTTATCTCCTTTTTCCTTTAAACTTTTCCATGAACTTCAACTTCTGGAAAAGACAGAACTTCCCAACCTACAGTGTTCAGTTCCTGGCAGAAACCAAAAGGCCGGATCTGGAATCTATAACTCCCCATTTCCTGAGTAAGCAACATCTTTAAGGATCCCATTTTTATATGTTTTATTCAATACAATTGCTACATTTGAGCACTCCAGAAATATGATGAACACATGTAAAGAAACAAATTAAGGCATGGTCGGAATATCTCTTTCATTGTCTCGCAGCTGGCAAGACTGTGTGCATTTCTAATGCTTGCTTCTTTTCCTTAAATGTTGGCAAGCCAAAGAATAGATTTTCAGCAAATTATAGCATTTTAATTGTTTAAAAGGGCATTTTATGTTTCCAGGAAATAGATGTGTGGTCATTGCTAACTACGCTGAAGCTAAGCACTTTCAAAATCTGCATGGCAAATAGTTCCGTAAAAAACGTATAGATAAAGAATGTGTAGACGTAGAATGTGCGCTTGGCAATTAAACACCACAGGTACTTGAGAATGGGTAAGAAGATACCTTTTGAAAAGAATTTAACCTCACAGTCTGAAAACAATATTGGCTTTGTATGTATGATAACACCAATCTCCACCAACACTCAGCCACCTTTTCCCCTGCTTTTTGCCCACTTTCTTTTTCTCAGTACCAGTTTTTTGCTGACTGTACTGTGGACCTACAGTCTTTCTGTCCATTTGCTACTCTGCGATGTGGTCTCTTTGTTTCTTGTGCATCTGTTCATCTTTTCTTTAATTAGAAAAGTCCTAAGTTTACCATCCCACCCTAGTCCCACCTCTAAGTAAACACTTACCCAGCTACTCCAGTCTCCCACATCTACTGCTTTTCAGACATAGCACATATTGTTAGCACATTATTTTATACTTATTGCCTGCTCAATCTGTATTATCTCTTTTCGGTATGGGTTTCTTCTTCCCATCTTGATGGTGCACTTGGAGGTAAGCAAGTATAAAGATTATCTTTCAGTATTCCCAACACTTGGAATTCACACCTTTATAAAGCCACATCAGAGACACTAAATGCCCCTTCCTCCTATCCAGCGCAGAAGACCACCTGTGAATGCTCTTCTTCCTTTCTCCCCCAGGACAGAAAGCCCCCAGACACAAGCAGAGATGAATGTCAGTTGTGCTGAGTACCAAGTAGAGAACAGCTCTATAACACCCCTATCCTTCCTTTCTTGCTTCATCCCTCCCCCCATTTCTGCTTTCCTAGAATTTCATTCCTTAATAAAATCATGCATATAAACGTTTATTTGGGTTCTGCTTTCCCAAGAACTCAAGCTAAGATGTGGGCCCAGTGACCTCTCCAAATAAGGACCCGCCACCCAGCTACAGGGAGTGAGGTCAACAGGCAACTTTGCTCTATCAAGCCCTTCAGGGTCTGCCTCAGCCTGGTGCAAAGCCACACCTTTCCTGTCAGACCCAACACGAGATAGATCAGATAAGAACTGTTCAGTCCAGAGCTCTCTGCCAATTGGGCTGGGGCTTTGCTGGGTCTGCCAGAGGCGGAAGTTTGACCTCTGCCTCTGCCCAGTCCTGCTTCTTCCCCTTCCCTTCACAGGTGTTAATCCCCAGTAAACATCCTGCCTTAACCCTGTCTCAGAATCTGCTTTGGAGAAGGCAGTCTGTAGCAGTACCAGTCAGAGCTCTTTGGGTTGCATGAACCCTCAGTCCAAACTGATTTAGTCAAAAAATTCAAGGGCAATTGATTGGACCTGTGGATTCAATGATTTCATCATAACATTTAGCTCTGCTTTCCTCTGACTTCCTTCTCAGGCAGATTCCACCCATGGATTGGACCCCAGAAACTCCAGGCTTAGCATTAGCACACCCATAGAAAGAGCTCCACTTTCTCAAAAAATCCAGCAAAGTCCGGGAATTGAGTCTCATGGGTGTGGTGGTTGTTTTGCGTGTCCAGTGTTAGACCAATCACCAGGACCAGATTTCATTGTGGGGCTCAATGAAAAATGAAAATTCAGGGGGCTTTGTTGTAAATTATCAAGAATTTCAAGAAAGTAATCACTGAGCATGAAATCAAGGGTGGGACCTTTCAGAGGCTGTCAAGGCTCACAAGCCTAGAAAGGCCTGCCTATCATTCTGGCCAGGGAATACAATGCTCTATCTGGTAAGACTTGGGGCATGTGCCCATTCCTATGGTTGGGGTTAGAGTTCATCAATGAGAAATCAGAGGAATTGATGCTGGGAATGACAAACTCATAGACACAGTATCACACATTCATACTACTCAGACAATAGCTAAAAAGGTACCATGGTGTAATGGAAAGCATAAGCTCCAGTTTCACAAGTCTTGGATTTGAATCCTGGTTCTGACATTTTTAAAAGTATGGCTTTACACAAGTTACTTAACTTCTCTGAAACTTAGTTTTCTCTCTTGTAAAGTAGGCGCACACACACAAAAAATCTGTCTGACTTACAGAGTTGTTGTGATGTCTGTAAGAGAAAATATATGCAACTGGTTAGCCTGGTGCCTGGCAGAGGTAGGACTCCCACAGACAGTGGTGATGATGACGATTATGGCAGTGTTGGTGGGAAACAGCACAGAACAGTATGTGGAATGAAGGGAGATAGAATCTCTGGAATTCAGGCCCCTTCCTGTGGGTAAGCTACTTCAGCTTTGAGGACTCCAATCTTGTCTATGCCTTAAAGTTGCCCTGAGGGTAGTAGGGTTCTGTGTAAAAAAGCCTGGCATCAGAGTTTGCTGTCCTCTCCGAATGCTCTTTTCCAAGCCTGAGGGGGTGATTCTGGACTACTTTGAATCATGGACAATCTAAGGAGTGGAATACTGAACAAAGAACAAACCAGAACTAATCTTTCTGGTATCAATCTCAGAAGTAGCTAAAATTCACAGACACTGATATGCGAAATCCCTAATGTCTGCCTCCATCTCTTCTTCTTATACTTCTCTTCTTTCTTCCCCTATTTCTCATACCTGGATCAGAATCATCAGAGTCTCATTGGCTTTGAGCCTCACATTGAGACAAATTTTAATATTCAGTTAACATCCCAAATTGTTACATATGCATAAAACGTGGGCCTTTTGATGAAAGTACCATAACCAAAAAGAGTAGATGGACTTTTAGACCACAGATTCTCTGCAGTTACTGGCCCACCAGAAAGATGCTCTGATCTGGAGAAAGCTGCTCAAAATTTAGTGGTCATCTGAACAGGACATATAGAAGGTGGAATCACTAGCCACACTCTAAGGCCACTTATTTGGGACCAATAGTTTTAGAATTCAGTTAGAAAATTATTAGTTATACCATGCTGAGGATGTAAAAATCATGTCACATTTGCTATTTTTATTTAAAAATGTTTAAGTAGAAACATAGTTGGGACTACCTGCTGAAAGACTGAGAAGCATAGTAACAGGAGCTGATGTGTAGTGCTTGTTTTGCTGAAGATCATCTTTAAAGTGCCCAAGGAGGAAATTGGTGATGCTTTTTGAAAAACAGCTATTTTTTTCTTGAAGTCTCGTGTCCTCATGTATTCATGTGACAACTGTCACACCTCTTCCTAGTGTAGTGAGCCAGCATGCAATGTCAGATTCCTGGGGACACTTCAGGAAATGCTGAATTAGCTCCCTAGTGCTGGTAGCTTCCCATAATCATTTTGTAAAAATCTCAATGTTATCCATCAAGTTTTATGAAAAGAATCTAAATGGATACCAGGGAGTGACTCTCTGGCCAGTTGTGTCTTTAAATTCCTAAATACAGGTTTTCCCTCTGTCATGAGAAACTGGAGTGAAACAGAGAAAACTAGTCGAAAAGTGTACTAAATTCAGTCAGACATCATTGTTAAGGAAATCTCTCAATTCCATTATAAAACTAGCATCTCAAAAGGTTTTTTGCCATCAGTTGGATTGGGAGAAGACAAAGGAAATAAATAGTTACTGAAATCTAACAATAAATAAATAAATGCATCTTAAAAATAAGTGGAATAAGGTAAAACACCAGTGAAGAAATCTCGAAGTAGAATTTTGTTTGGACTAGAGTTCATAATTAAGATCCCGAATGAATTACAAAACCATGATTATGTACTCTTGACTTTAGAATAATTAGGAGCACTGTAGGGTTGATTCATTGTCCCTCTGAAGCCCCCACACCTTACTTTGAAAGAGCCCACCTCCCCCCACCCCCCCACCCCGCCCCAGAATTCCCCAATCTGTGTATCATTAGCAACTCATTCTAATCCCACCTAATTGTATTAGTTCAATAGCAGATTAGCTCTAAGTGCCCCACAGAAAGGGAGCTGTCAGCTCTGCTATTGTTTTCCACTTAATGTGATTCCGGGCAGCACAGAAGAAAGGCAACCAGAGCCCTCCTTCTCTCATTACAGACTGCAGTTTCTAAACCAATTAAGGAAAAAGGGATTTACAGTCCTCTGGATTAGAGACTTTGTTTATATTATCCTATATTTCTTCTCATAATACTCTACATTTTATGCCTCCTAACAGCTTTCTCTCTATCTCTGGAATGTTCCCTTTTACTTACCCATACATACATGTTCCTATTTACTTACCTGCCTTTGCTATTGAGTGCAGTCACTGAGCTGGCTAATTCTTGCTGCTGATTGTTTTAATTATGTGTCAAAATCCTCATGCATTTGTAGTCAGTAGAACTCAGAAACAAAATTGCAGCTTAGGCCCAAGCCCAAGCCTGATATTCAAGCAGACCTTGATACAGTGGTACATTTCTGTGCAAGCAATCATTTCCAATTAATTGAATAAAAACATCCTGCAGGATGTTTATCAGAGAAATAAAGCTTGGCTCTCCGGAGGCGAATTGGACAGTCTCCTGATATTACAGCAAAAAGGTGCCTTTTTTTTTTTTTTTTTTTTTTTTAAGGAATTACATCTGGTGTCAAGGTAAAATGAGGTTTCACTGAAGCAAGGGAATGAATGAGAAGATGCCATTTAGGAAAGAGCTCCAGACCCTTTAAACAAATCATGGCCTGACCTGAATGTTGGTCTGAGGCTGCTCTTTTCTTACTTTTTTAAGGGATGCTCATGCCACGAGTCCCACTGATGATCGTCGACCCAAATGGATGTATAATTTTTCCCTTGGCTGGTGCTGCAACAATGAAAGCCTCACTCGATGGGTTTCTATTAGAACCAAATGGATTTTGAGAAGCATTTTTACTCTTAATGGAGCTTTTCTATTGAATTTCATTTTTCAGAAATTTATTTTAGTTTCAGTTGAATATTTAAACAGGTTTAAATTTTAAATATCTGTGCCGAACAAGCCCTGATATATATTTTTTAAATTGCTGTAATACTTCACTGGGTTTCCTTTCTAACTCGATACAATATGCATAATCCATTATGTTAGCATTGCACAACTCGGGTGTGCTCCAACACCAGGCTAAGGTACCCTTTTTACACAGTTAAGTCACACCATCGCAACGGACTGTTTCATCAAATTATTTTTATAACAGCTTTGTTACTAACAAAGCATAGAGAGGGTTCTAAAATTCAACCCAGGGCTCACTGTTGTAAGAATACCCATTCTGATTAATGAAACTTTTATTTTAGGTTGTCCTTAAACTAAATTATCATATTGTAGTCTTTTACTATCATCAGAAGGAAAGTCTAGGGCTCTTTGGGGAGAACTGTAATTACAAGACCTACTGGTTTTATAGGTTCTCGTTGTTATCCTGGCTTTTCCTAGGATTGCTTTGGTCCTTTGAAATGAACAAATATTTGCCTGTTCTAGGCACTAGGGGTGGGGGTGGGTAACAAGGACACATAACTAACACCCAGGTCTCAGGGAGCTTCAGCCGACAATCAGACAACCCAGAGGAGACATGAAAGTTCTGAATGGATTGAGGCTGAGTCCGGCTCTCAGCTCCAACACTTAGAAGTCCTGTGACTTTGGGCAATATGTTTCACTTTGGCTTCAGTTTCCTCCTCTATGAGGTGGGGATAATCATCGTACCTATCTTATAGGTGTGTAAGTATTAAACAAGGAAGTCTGGGTAAAGTGTTTAACACACTGCCTAGCACATGGAAAGAGCTCAGTCCCAATTATGGTCAGTGGGGGAATCTCACAGAAACAAAAAATATTTTCAAGTGGAGGGCACAACTTATGGCTCAACTTGCAGTCAGCCAGAGCGTGAGTCAACGTGTAGGTGGTGGACCCCAAGAGGGAGATGGAGTTTCAGTAAGCAGAGAGATGAGGTGAGAGCTCCGGTGTTTGGGACAAACTCTGGCCACCTCTCCCGTCAGTGTCAAGCTGAATCCAGATGAGAGATTGCAACGCAGCCTCTGCCCAAGATGACAAGTGGCACATGTAAGAAGGATGGTGAGGGAGCCAGCCGTGCCTTTTTACTCCTTCACGATATTGAAACTGAAGGCTCGGTGTGCATTCGCAGAGCTTTATAGAAACAATCCCTGCTCCACTCAAGCAGCACAAAATCCACACTCACGATTCATTCGCTCGGCTTATAAGGTTCTCCGGCTATAGCAAATTGGAGAAATTGATGTTTACCCTGAAAGCTTGTACCAAGCGCGTTTTGTAGCTGCCGTTGCCTGGGTGCATGTCTGCTAGCATGCCTGGACTTAAGTCCCTGCCTGATAACCTTTGAATCTTTGCTAGGAGTCAAAATCAATCCAAGGTAGAATTAAGTGGGAAGATTGAGGAGAAGGAAAGTGCTGCAGAGGCTTGGGGGACGGCACTGCGCCTACCTATATAGCTCTGAACATATTCGGGGCACAGGTGGGAGAAACCCATAGTGTGAAATAGCAACATTCTTTAAATTCCTCCCTGAGCTGATGCTTCTAATGAGTTTCTAGTCGCTGTCAGACACAAGCCGTTTCTGGGAAATAAGTCTGACTATCTTAGGAAGGGATTAAAAAAAAACTAGTGTTTTTCTGTCAAATGCCACATACGCTATGCCTATGTGAACCCTGGAACACACACAACGGTGGTGACAGGAGGCCACCATCACTGTCACATCCTCTCTCCCCTCCCCTCTCTCCCTTAGAGAAGCTCCGTTGATGAATGCCTCAGAAAGCTTGGGAGCTTTCTGCTTCCTTGCATTTGCTGCAGGTGTTTCACTGGCCATAAGGAGGGCATGAGGCATTTTGATGTACGTAAATTATGTTCATACTCTGAGCCTAATCATCATTATAAAATTTATAGAGGACAAAATGCAGGAAGCCATAAAAATAGAATTTTTACTTTGATCATGCAAAGTTATGGGTCCTCTTGGTAATTAATCTTTTATAAGTCTTAAAGGTCACTGCCAATGTGAAGACTTGAGAGTTCTACTAGTTTTGTCCCAATCTCGTCAAGCAATAGAGGTATAAACAAAGCCACCCAGGATCATAATGATAGGAACAAACGTACCTGCTGAGTGATTTCAGGCCCAACAGTAAGACAGGAATACAACAAACATACTTTTCATAAGTCAACGACAGAATTGAAACTTGGAGAAGATGTGAACAGTGGACATAGATGGCGGAGAGCGTTCACTGGGCTTCAGGCATAGCATTGAGCCTCCTTGTACCTCAGTTTCTTCAACCATACAATGGGGCGACTGACTTTAAGAGATCTACAGGGTCCATTTTATTTCCCCCATTCTATAAAGTATAATACACTTTTTATTGTTTTAGATATGTACATAAAAAAAGAAATCTGCTATGCTGGCAAATTGAGAGCTGCCAAGAAACTTGAAGTAGGTGCTGCACACCCTGAGTTGAGAAAAAAGCTGAAAATAAACACCGTAAATGGGTAACTAGCCATGTGATCAAGCAATTCATAGGTTGAAGCCCTAACCCCTGATGTGACTGTATTTGGAGATAGGGCCTTTGTGGAGTAATTAAGGTTAAATGAAGTCATAAGGGTGGGACCCTACAATAAAAGAACTAATGTCTTTATATGAAAAGGAAGAAACGCCAGGAGCGTGAGGGCACAGGGAGCCTTGGGACGCAAGGAACCACACGGAGACAAGGCCGGATGAAGACACAGCAGGGAGGCTGCTGGCTGCAAGCCAAGGAGTGAGGTGTTACCAGGTACCAACCCTGCCAGCACCTTTACCTTGGATTTCTATCTTCAGAACTGTGACAAAGGAAACTGCAGGTGTTTAAACCACCCGGTGTGTGGTGTTCTGTTACGGCAGCCCTACTATCCCCAAATGGAACAGTAGTGATGCTGCTGCTGCTGTTGCTGAAAATAGATGCCTACATACTGCCTACTATGTATCAGGCAGAGTTCTAAGTGTTCTGTATGTATTAATTGGTTTAATCTACACAGTAACCTTATGGGAAAGGTGCTTTTATTATTGCCATATTATAAATGAGGAAACTGAGTTACATACAGGTTATGTAATTAGCCCATGACAATGAAGCCAGTAAGTAAGTAGTGGACGTTGGACTTGAATCTAGGCAGTCTCGTTCAGAGGTCATGCCACCTCTCTAAGAAGACATTAAAAATTATGGTATACATGGTTATTTAATTCCATGTAAAGATGGTATTAGGTATTATTCTTCAAAGTAAGTTAAAATATACGTGGCGATACATATGTATAAAATTTTTACCATCAGTACTTATGTATATAATTAGTATTTCATATATACCAATATCATATATATCAAATATATATATTTCTATTTCATATATATGTGTGTGTGTGTATATATACACACACACACATATATAATACTTCAAAAACTACCTGTGGCCATCTTTGAGTAGTAGAAATAGAAATTTTTTTCTTTTTGGCTATTATATATTTTACATGATAAATATGTATTTATTTTCATTTGAAATCTATTATAACATGTTTGCTTAAAGTTAGAGAGTGTTATTTAAGTAACTAATTAAAGATGCGCAGTGAAGAATAATATGAAAGAAATGAATCCCCCTGGATGAAAAGGAGTTAATATTGAAAACAATGTTTTGAGGAGTGGGGTAGAATTGGAGTGATGGTCAAGAAGGCCTAATCAGAGAGACCAAATTTTGTTTTGCTGAGGTGGAAACTGAAGTGATGACTTACAGATCTTGGACTTCAACCTATCTGGTCAATCCATTAATTTATCACTATATCTATTGACGAGTTTAGAATTTGTGGTTTGGCTAATTCCCTTCAATTAAGTCACAAATGCTGCGTGAGTTGATGAAAAAGGAGACAAGTAAAAATACTGTAGCTGTTACAATTGTTACTATGTGCTCATGCTCCCCAATCAGGAAAGGAGAGTGACATTTATATGTGAACTAGGAAAGACACTAAGTTAGAAACTTTTTTTCTGTCACAGCCTGGGAGCTGGCTAGCAAACAGAGGACACAGGGAGCCTTGGGACGCAGGGAGCCCTTACGCAGGGGTGTGTTGGGAGTGGTAGGAGGAAGGGAGGCTGGCTTGCCTGGGGCATTTGAGTACTAGAAAATGAAAGCAATTTTGACTGTCAAGGATTCGATAATCAGAGAAAACTAGTCCTGCTGTGCAAGTCACATATCCCCTTGATGCTCAATTATAGTGATCTGTAAAAATAATATAAGTCAAATTTCATCATAAAAAAAAAAAACTTTTAAAAGGGTACAAGCTCTTTCACTGGGTTGGAATTTGCTGCAATCAACATTGTTCGAAATCTCATTGCCAGTACGCTGCTAGGTCGTTTTCCTAGGGTCAAGGACTGGACATAAAACAAAGCAGGGGCAACCTTCCTCATGGGCTCATTAAAGTTGCCCAACCATGCAGACCATGTCAGAAATGCACTCTTGCAGAAGCCAATCCTCTCTTCCCTCTGATGTTTCCTTGTGGGTTGTTTTATTCCCCAGAGAATTGGGTCAATTATAATCCCTTGTAATTTTTTTTTAGGAAAATCGTGTTTTACTTCTTATTTGCGCTACACTAGCTTGAGCTACTGTGTCATATTTCTCTTCCAGTTTGTATAATGCCATACACTCAAGTGTTAGATGTTTTCATTATTACAAGCCACTAAGACTGGTAAAAGAACATTGATTGTACTGAGATTATGTATCTATCACACATATATAATATATATGAGAAAATGTCAGTATAACAAGACCAACAAAGCATTATTATCATGGGGCCATTGGTCAGAGCATAGAGATATTTTCATTGGACTAAATTTAGGGTTTCAGTGGTATTCATAATTATAGTATTTGCCTTGTAATAATAATGTACAAACCCCCTATGGTGTAATAAAAAGCAACATTTTCCCATGCAGGAACTAAATTGAAAATACAAATGTGAGGCTCTGAAACTTCTATAAGACCAAAAGCTGCTCATATGTGAGTCAACTGAGAAAGTTAATTCTTGTTAGTGAACGTTTAATAGAATTCCAGAGAAGATCAACAGAGTTTATTCATTCCACACATTTATTTATCATCTACAATGTGCATGATCCTTCAAGGTGTCTAGGGATTTAACAGTGAGCAAAAAGGAGACATTATTTCTGCATTTTTCAAGCTTACATTCTAGGAAATACCTAATAAGTGAATCTAGAAACTAAATAAGAGACATAAGAAACTATATGCTATACTATGTTACAGAGACATACATGCTAAGGGGAATAAGACAAAAAGGGGTTTTTGAGGGGTGTGATTTTTAGATAGAGTGGAAGTGCAAAGCTGCTTTAATCATAATTAAAATGCCAAAGGTTAAAGATAAACAGAGAATCTTAAAAGCAGCAAGAGAAAAGCAGAGAGTTTCCTACAAAGGAGTTCCCATAAGACTATCAGCTGACTTCTCAAAAGAAACTTCGCAGGCAAGAGGGGGTTGGAAATAAGTATTTAAAGTCATGAAAGGCAAGCACCTACAACCTAAATTGCTCTATCCAGCAAAGCTGTCATTTAGAATGGAAGGGAAGATCAAGTGCTTCCCAGATAAGGTAAAGATAAAGGAATTCATCATCACCAAGCCCTTATTATATGAAATGTTAAAGGGACTTATTTAAGAAACAAAAGAAGATCAACTATGAACATTAAAATGGCAACAAATTTGCAACTTATCAACAACTGAATCTAAAAAACAAACTAAGACAAGCAGAACAGGAACAGAATGATAGATATGGGAAATCATTTGGAGGCTTATCAACTGGGAGGAGGAAGGGGGAAAATGAGGGAAAAGGTGCAGGGATTAAGAAGTGTAAATTGGTAGGTACAAACTAGACAGGGGGCTGCTAAGCACCATATAAGAAATGGAGAAGCCGAAGAACCTATATGCATGGCCCATGGACATGAACTAAGGAGGGGATTGCTGGAGGAGGTGGGGGTACCTATGGAGGGGCACAGAAGGGGAAAACTGGGGAAAATACAATAGCATAATCAGTAAAATATATCTTTAAAAAGAATATAACTTTAAACAAACATCTGAAAACAGGAGGGAACTAGAAATGAGACTATTGGGGGAAGAACATTCTAGGCAGAGGGAACAGCAAGGGAAAAGCTCTGAGTTGTAAATACTCAAGTGCATAAATACTGCTTCTTTCCTTTCAAGATCACACCACATTTTCAAATGATAAACTAGTGAGCTGAGTAACAGAGCAATATGTTTGTCAAAATAACTCTCTCACAGAAAAGTTATAAGATCTGGAAAATAATATTTAAACACACTTACAACTAACTGTTCGAAGGCTCAGAAGAGTGACCGAAAGTAAGCAGACAGTAAGCCAGGGAGTGTGCCCTTGAAAGAGCAATTGTGAAGAATGAGATTTGTAAGTTTGTGGTGTTTTGTCTGAAAGTACTGCCTCATCCACAAGAGACTCAGGGGACAGAAAGCCACAGCCTGACGTTTGTGGATGACAGAATAACCAAATAGTCAGGGGCAAGCCAGGGGTTCACGCAAGGGAGGGACCCACAGACAGGCTGAGACCGAAAAGCAACATAAAAACATTGAACCAGACTCTCAGGCATAGACAAAGCAGTAAGGCATCCAGAAAGAGCCAGCAGCATCAGGGGTGTCCAGCCTCCGGGCCCCATGAGGTCTGTGCATGCAGCCCAACACAAAATTGGAAGTTTATTTAAAATGGTTTTGGGCTCATCAGTTTTCATCAGTGATTGTGTATTTAAGGTGGGGCCCAAGGCAACTCTTCTTCCAGGTGGCCCAGAGACACCAAAAGGTTGGACACCCCTGATTCTAGATGCCGAAGACTGAAACAGAGATTTCCACCACTGTTCTATGCAGAGAAGATGTAATTTGGAGCTTAAGTCCAGCCAAGTAAACTGCATTATAGAACAAATTTCACTTTTCAGAAGAACGAAATAGAATCCAGGGTCTCTATAAAGTATCATTTATAATGCCCAGTATCACTATATATGTAATGTCACTAAACATGTGAACATGCAGGAAAATGTGACTCTGGGGTTCCTTCTGCCACCACATGAAGATTTTTTCCCCTCAGCACCTATAAACGGTGCCTCTTCCAACAGCAGTTCTCCAGTTCCCAAACACTAACTGTCTGGAGTTAGTGCAGACTCCGCAAGTTAAGGGACTTACTCCAACAGGTCTCTGGTCACAAATTTTCCACCAACTGATCAGTACACAACTTTGTTTTATGTGTGTTTCTGTTTAAAGACAAGTTATTTAATATATAATGTTGGTACATTAACACTGAACTCAGCCAACAGCATTATAACTCATGCCTGAATGAAGTTTACCTAACACATGTTTTCTCACAGCCATCTTGCACTTATAAGGACACTGGACAGAACTTCAGTCTTATACTTGGAGGTTATTTTAAAGAACAAAATCACCAACAAAAAGCCAAACAAAAAAATGCAAACAATGAGAGATGACACAAGGAATCAGAGCAGCACCCCGTACGATCTCAGCTGGGAACGCAGATACTGAGGGATTCAAATTCGTCTCCTCTCTGCACATGTCTGCAAATGACCGTAAATGAGCCGTAAGTACTGATTTGGGGGTTACAAACAGATTTTAGTGATAGATAAATTTGCAAATACAGAAACCATGAATAGTCGGAATGACTACACATATGTATTCTTCTCTTAATTAAAAGTTACATATAACATTATCATTTATAAAATTATCTGTGGGATTTGTAACCTATCTACAACTAATATAAATGATAAAATAACACAAATAATGGGGGGTAAGTAAATGTACACCGTTTCAAGGTAACTATACTTTATGTTAATACGCTATTAACTCTTAAGTAGATTATGAAAGTTAACAATGCATATTGTAATCCGAAGAGAAATCACCAAAAAGAAAGGCAAAAAAGTCAATAAAGGAAATAAAATAGAACATAAGAATGTTCTATTACCTCCAAAAACTTCAGGAAAGGAGAAATAAAAACATATGAAATAGAGAGTAAAAAGCAAAATCACAGACCTAAGTCTAGCTAGATCAATAATTACACTAAATTTAAATGATTAAGCACTTCAATAAAAGCCAAATATTGACAAAATGGACTTAAAAATACATACTTCTGTACTCTATAAAAGATGCACATTAACTCAAAAATACAAATAAGTTGAATGTAAAATGATGGAATATGTTATATCATGAAAATACCACTTACATGACTGTTGGAGTAGCTATATTAATATGAGACAAAATAAACTTTAAGACAAGATAAAGTATAATATTTCAGATATCAAAAAAAGGGTGAATTCATCAGGAAGCATAAAATTTTTAAATGACAATGGACTTTTAAACACATGAAGCCCAAACTTATAGAACTAGGGGGAGAAGCAGACAAATACACAAACTTGGGATTTGAACACTTTTCTTTCAGTAACTGATAGGATAGCTAGACAAAAAACCCCAGTAAGAATAAAGAAGATTGGATCACTGTTAACCGTCTTGACTTTATTACATTTGTAGAGCACTACCCCCTCCAATTGCAGAATGCACATGTATTTTCAGATACATGAGACATTCTTCAGAATAAACCATAGGCTGGACTTATAAAAGGTCTGAGTATACTTCAAATGATTGAAATCTCATAGAGTATGCTCTCTGATCACAAGAAATTTAAATTAGATAAAAAACAATAGCTATCTAGAAAAGCCACAAACATATGGAAATAAAATAATACATTTCTATACAACCCATGGATCAAAGAAGAAATCACAAGAGAGGTATGAATAATTCTTATTTGAATAATAATAAAAGTACAACGAACCAAAAAGCTGTGTGATGTAGCTAAAACATTGCTTAAAGTGATAGGTAAGATTTTAAATGCTCATGAAGGAAAGAGCTGATTTCAATGATCTTTAAGATGCTAGAAAAAAGATGAGTAAAATAAATTCTTAGTAAGTAGAACAAAGAAAATAATAAAGAACAGAAATCAATAAAATAGAAACAAGAAAAATTAAAAGCCAAATACAGTTCTTTCAAAATATTAGTAAAATCAATACTCCCATAATAAAATTGATACTTACCTGGCAGGGGAGATACCATGATCACGAAGGTGGTTTTCCCAAGGTGAGGCTCACCCATGGCACTTCCGATGTGTTGGTCCCTGCGATTTCCCCGAGTGTGGGAAAATTCACTACATAATTCATAGTAGAGGGGACTGTGTTCACACTCTCCACTGGCTAAAAAAATAATAAAAAACAAACAAACAAACAAATAAATAATTAAAACAAAATAAAATAAAATAGATTAAAGGGCCTTGGCCAGTGTGGCTGAGTTGGTTGGATCATCATCCTGAGTACTGGAAGGTCATGAGTTCGATCCCAGATCAGGGCACATACCCAAGTTGCAGGTTCGATCTACAGTCAGGACATGTGAGAGAATACAATTGATCAATGTCTCTCTCTCTCTCTCTCTCTTTCTCTCTTCCTCCCTCCCTTCCTCTCTCTCTAAAAAAAGCAATGAAAAATATGTCCTCAGATGAGGATAAAAAAAATTGATTAAAGGGAAAAAAGAAAACATAAATTATAGACATGAGGAATAAGATCTCATTGTACAAGGTCAATACATAAAAAATCAATTATATTTTTGTTTATTAGAAACAAAAATGGACATTTAAAATTAATTCCATTTATAATAGCATCAGAAAACATAAAATGCTTAGAAATAAACATAACACAAGGTGAGCAAAACCTCTGTACTTAAAAGTATTAAATCTCAGGGTGGGAGGGGGTGTAAATGCAGACAGCTATAATTGAAAAACAATAAAATAATTTTTAAAAAGTATTAAATCTGAGAGAAATTACAGATCTAAATAAATGGATAGATATGCTAATTCATAGATTAGGAAACTCAATATTATTAAGAAACCATGTTTCCTCAAATAAATCTAGAGGTTTGATGCAATCAGTATCATATCACCAAGTATTTTGAAGAAATTGAAAAGCTGATCCCAAAGTTTATATGAAATGCAAATGACTTAGAATAAATAGCTAAGCAATTTTGACAAAAAGAATCAAGTTCAAGGACTTACATATATTATCTGCCTTCAAAAATTACTGCAAAGCTGCAGTAATCAATTCAATGAGGTATTGGCATTAGGATAAACAAATATATCATAATGGAGCATAAAGAAACAGACCAACATTTATATGGTCAATTAATTGATTAGAGGATTTGGTCATGTCCAAAACACCCACAGAAACATTTGGCCCATGCCAAAAAGATCCTTGATATTTAGTCTTGCCCAAAAGGTCTATGAAGACAATCAATCCATAGATAATATAAATATTGCTCTACTGCATGATTCAAATCCTGGTCCACCTGTCTAGTCCCTTGTGCCACTACCAACCTGGATATGGAGGCAAGAAGAGTTGTTATTAGAAATACAGCCACAACACAACTATTGATCAATAATACATGATAGTATTTTATGTTTAATCCCGTACACCAAAGCTAGACATAAACCTCCTGGGCTATTTGAACCCAGGACATTTTTCTAAGTGTGGAAATTTCGGACAGGACCAAATATCAAGGACTGTTTGGCAGGGACCAAATGTCACCATGAACATTTTGGACAAAACCAAATGTCCCTCAATGAATCAATTTTTAACAAAAATGCTAAAACAAGGTTAGTGCAGGAATGGAAAGCATTTTAAACCAATGGTGCTAGAGCTACATGGAAAGGAAGAAAGATCTCAGTTCCCTCATACCATACCAAAAAATTAATTTTAGATGATGTTAGACCTGATTATGAAAGCTAAAATTATAGCTTTTAGAAAAAAAGTTTAGAAAAACTAGGAGAATAACTTCATAACCTGGGGATTAGTGAATATTTCTTTTAAAAAAGAGAAAAAGCAATACCCAGAAAAGAAAACATTTGATAAGTTATTCAGTATCAAAATTAAAAACTTATGCTCACACACACAAAAACAGGAACAATGTTGACAATGACTTGACAATCCATAGGCTAGAGAGAAAATATTCATAAAACGTGTATCTGACAAAGGCCTTGTATGCAAAATAGTTAATGAATCCAATTTTTTTAAGTGGACAAATGAGAGCCACATCACAAAAGAAGATATACAAGCAACCAATGAGCACATAAGTATTCAACATCATTAGCCATAGAGGAAAAGTTGATAAAAACACAATGAGATACTTTAACACACCAACCCCAAACACTGAAATTAAAAAGATGGGCAAATACCAAACGTGAACAAGGCTTCGGAGTCATCAGAACTCTCCTACATTGCTGGTGGGAATGTAAAAATCTATAAAGCACTTTTGAAAACTAATAGGACAAAAGCCCCTTTCTCAGGCCCTCTTTGCCAGAGCTTGCTGGACCCCATACAGCATGAGTGACCGTAATTGTTTCGTGAGCCTTTATCCTCAGGACCAGAACATTGCTGGTAGTGCCCTGAAGGCTCAAAGGCCCCAGGAACTTACAAAAGAAGACATACTAAACCACAACCCAGGCAGGACCCTGCACCCAAAGATAACATGGAAAAGAGTTGTGGCCCGGCTGCACGACTCTGCACCAGCCCTTGCCCTCTCTTGGGGAAGTGAAACTATGCTCTCTGCACTTTCTTCTCTGTCACCGACCACCCTACCAAAAACTGTTTGGTAGTTTCTTATAAAGTTACACACCCACTTACATCTTTTGACTCCACAATTCCATTCCTCAATGTTTGTCCAACTGAAATTAAAACAAATGTCTATCAAAAGATATGTACAGGAAAGTTTACAGCAGATTTTATTCGCAATAGTTGACAACTGGATACAGCCCAAGTATCCATGAAGAAAAGAATGTATGAACAAACTGTGGTGTATTCGTGAAATATTACTCAGAAAAAAAAAAGAAGAAGAAGAAGAAGAAGGTAATGAACTACATATATGTTCAAGAATTATGACTTATGCAAAGTAAAGAAAAAAGACAAAAATACTGTATGATTCCATTTATATGATGTTTTAAAACAGTCAAAAACGTCTAAATAACTTAGAAGTGTCATGAGGGAAATTTCTGGAGAGATAAAAATGTTATGCTTGTAATAGGTATGAGTTGCATAGGTATATCTATTCCATAAAACTGAGCAGCTAGGATTTGTGCATTTCAGTATACATACATTTTATAATACTAATAATAACCAAGTGAGGCTAGGGAGTAGGTAGAGTTATAGACGAAACAAAAGCACTGCTATTGTGATGATTGTTGAAGCTAAATGATGATCACACATTGGCTCAATATTTATTCCTATTTATTTTGCATATAAGTGAAATTTTCTGTAAAATTGTTTCTAAAATGTTTAAAAGTCAATAAACTCATAATTAGGCCAGAGACAGTAAAATCAGGCCACTCGCCTCAATTTGAGGCCCATTTTACTATGAATATTTAAACATTTCATTTTCAAGTTATTTTAAGGAAAACATCCTCCCAGGTGAAATTTGTTTCATGGTCTTCCATTAGCATTCCATCAACAAATAGGACTGCCCACTACGTCCAGGTTCTTTGCCTAACACCTCTTAGGAAAGTGCTCAAAGATGTGGGTGTCCCTGGGTATGGGGAGCTGGGCAAATTTTCTTGGGAAAGGCACTAAATGTGTTGGGATAAAGTCACTTAGGGACTTCAAAGTGTCTGCTTTCTGAGGAGTTTCATCTGAAATGAGAGCGCTCACGGCATGGGCTACCCTGAGACGTGACTTGGCCCAGCTGTTGCCTTCCTTGAGTTTCCTCTGCGGCAGCCACCAGGACAGCCTGCTCACTCCAAGGGCAGGTCTGTGGCTGGGTTTCTGTTCTTGGACCTGAACACACTCCTGCATTCTTTACCACAGCCTTCTGAAGGCAGAAAGGGTTTTTTTTCTTGTCAAACAACTTTTTTAACATTCTTAGAGCTTCTCCTAAGAGATTTTTCTAGAAGAAATGAGGAATGGATCCTCTGCTGTTGACATGATGTGAGTGTACATTTAGCAGCTGGTTCTGAGCTTGTGGTTCTTTCCTGTCCACTGCCCCCCAACCCCAGACCTGGTCCTCCTGGAAATGGGATATAATCTGCAGCCCACCCCCAGCCCCCGTCCACCTTTCCATGTCATCCTCACACAGTGACAATGTGAATGGAAGTAGATAAGGGGGCATAGATGGCTAATGACTCATTGTGTGATAAAGAATTTGGGGACAAAATTGACTATTACCAAAGCCACTTTCTGTAAGTCCCTGGAGATTATTAGAGAGAGGGAGAGGGAGAGGGGGAGAGAGAGAGAGATTGAGAGAAAGAGAGAAGGAAAGAGAGAAAGAGAGAAAGAGAGATTGAAAAAAGAAAAAGAAAAGAGAAAGATTTGATCCAGCAGTCTAGCAAAGTGAGTCTTAATTACATTCATTTATGGTACAAAAAGGCTTATATACACTCCAATTTACTGCAGCAGAGAACCTGGCCCTCCCTCCCCAGGAGAAAGAACATTTAGTTTTGCAGGGGCCTTTGATTCTCCCTAAAACAATATGGTAAAAGCAGTTTGCAGTGGAGGGGAGGGGAACAGAAAAGCAATTCTTCCACTGACACATTCCCAGAATGCCCAGCAGTCTACAAAAGCCAGGAAGCCTCATCAGTTATCAGAGCAGAGAGTTGCCTTTTTTTTTTTAACACACTTAATCTATCTTTGCACTTTGTATCAGCAAGTAGAAGTAGTGTGATTTCATATGTTTTGAAACCATAATTCACTTTTTTAAAGTGAGATATCTTTGAGTTTATCCCCTTTCTATTTGTTCCTCCCCCACCCCCAGTCAAACCCCAAATAGTTGAGCTAAAATTAAGTTTTCTAAGAAGGGTGAGGGAATCAGAGAAAGAAAGGAACTAAGAGAAGATCTAGACACCAGAAAGGGCAAAGGAAATTGTTTCAAACCAGACCGAAAGCTGTCTCTCTGGCTTCCTCTTTCTCTTTTCTTCCCCCTGCCAAGTAAACCCTCTCCTGATTACAGTAAACACCTTCTTAACAGATCAAAAGGAATGATTTTAAAGTGAGTTGCTTACTCACAAAATTCATTATGGTAATGCCTCATCATATTTAGCTGAGCCTGCTCCCTCAGCCGCCTCTCTTTGATCTGCCACTGTGGCCTTGTGTCTGTTCCCGCAGTTCATCTACATTTTGTTGGCGTCAGACACTTTCAGTACTTATGCCTCAGGTTTGTGAACAGCCCAGTGGAATGAGGAGAGCCAGCCTAGAGATTGATTTTTCTCCCAAAGCTTTAAATATATATATATTTTGAAATGTTACTAACAACACATGTTAGATGTTGAACTCTTCCTTCTTTCCCCTGCCCCCATGAATTCATCCTTTTGACTACTTCCTGGGAGATTCACCCCCTGGTAGATCTGTTTTCTACTCTGGCTCTCATGTCTGCAATGCAGGTTTCTTGCAGAGCATTATTTATTATTAATGATATAACAATTTACAATGTGCCAGCCTCCTAAACCTCAAAGTACATTGCAGATGCATAACCAAGGGAGTCAGGCCACCTGCTTCTGCACCAAACAAAGCCACCAGACCTACTGTAAGAAGCCACCTCCAAAAAGAGAGTCTTTTTGCCTGTTTGGTCCCCCAGGACTGCTCGGGCTGGCATTGGTACCAGCGGCAGAGATGGCAGGCAAGTGACTGGGACTTTAATTTACTGTGATATAACTTGACCTTTAGAAAGACAAAGTGTTTTGATCTGATTTCTGTAAATGACTTACCTGGGGTACCTCTGTGTGGCTCAGTGTCCTACTTAATAAAATCGATGGAAAATAACCTGTTTTGTTTTACCCTCTACCTGCATCCCCTGAGTCATCAATTGCACAACTCAGCGCAGTTGCCTTTTAAATGCCTTTTCTCAGTTCTTGTCCTTCTTGATCCCTCTGCCACATTTAAAACTACTTACCATCCTCTCTTCAAACTTGTTAAAATTCTATCCCTTCCTGGCTTCTATAGTGTTAGGCTCCCTGTCTCTTCCCCTTTTGACCATTCATTTACTCTGCTGACCCTTTCGGGTTAGGCTGTCTGTTTGGGGGTTCCCCTTACCTGTTCCTCCATGACCATTAACAGAATTCAATCCCCTGCTAATAATAATATTGATCACGATGATAAGTGAACTCCTATATGCCTACTATGTTCTATAATTCCAGTGTTTTTCATATTATCTCCTCATCCCTCACAGCAACCCCATGAACAATGGTGGGACACGTCACCACATTACTTGGTTCATGTTCTGCTTGTCTAGACTCTGTGCTCTGTGAGGGCAGGGATTTAGATCTGTCTTGGCCCACTTTGGTAACCATTTGGCGCATGGTAAGAGCTGAAGGAACAGAAGAGTATTATTAGCCTCCTTTTATAGATAACACTGTATTTTACAGAAACCCGCAATGTTAGAGAGATTAGCCCAGAGTCATAAGGCATAGGCATGGGAAACGTTGTCTAGGTCTCTGACTCCAAGTCCACTTACCTTTCTACTGCACTAAGTCGCAAAGTACAGCAAAACCTGTATTTCTGTCTGTCACATTTCATAACTAACAGTCAGGTTTCATAAAATCACAGGAGGGAAGCTGCAGAGTTTATCTACTACTGTTTCCCAGATTTACCTGATCATAAATGTCTCAGAGTATTTGAGAACAATGCAGGTTTCCATACCCCACCCTAGTGCTACTACATACCAATATCCAGAGGGAGGGCCTACTACAGTGGATGTTGAAACAGCTGCTCTCTCTTGGTCATTCTACACATGTGACTTCTCAAGGGCTACTGGACCTGGCTTCAACTCCAAAGGGGAAGATAAAAGCTGTGGACCCAAACGCACTCCACTTTGTCACAGAGATAAAACAAGAGAGACCCACCCTAGCACTCGTAGGTGATTCTCATCAATAGGAAAATTCAGGAAACAGGATTTTAAACCTGTGGCTCTTAAACTGTGATCTTAAGACCATCAGCATCACCTGGGAACTTGCTATAAATGCTCCCATCACCTGGGAACTTGCTACAAATGCTCCAATTCCAGACCTACTGAATACAAAATTGAACCCGAATTGAATCTGAGGATGAGGGGGTATGCTTTAACAAACCTCGTGGGCAATTGTGGTGCACACCGAAGTTTGCGAAAGCTGGCTTCTGAGCCCGTCCAAACAGGTGACACTATTTTAATTTTCAGAAGGAACTGACACCATCTGTTCAGTAACTCTGGTGTTTAACAACCATTTTCAGAGGGAACCTAAATCTCTCCTGCTGTTTTCGAAGCCAATTTTTTCTTGTTCTAAACCCAACACATAATAGATTTGAGTTTAACATCTCTTGGTAGATCAGATAGTTCATGTTAATATTTCTTGAAAGGTATTTTTAATATTTGATTATATTGGCGCTTTTATGAGAATCTTCTCCACAACATTGTAACATCCAATCAAGCAGTTATGCAAATGTCTTGTCTGTTTGGTCACCATTTTATGCAAACATTGCTTAGCACTGTGCCCCCAGGGTGCCGAAAAGAGCTCAATAAATAGTCATTATATCTGTGATAAGTAACTCTTTAGTGATGATTATGGTGTTCTGATCAGAAGTGATCAGCGGAAAAGGACGGAGTTCTCAGAGTCTACAGTCCTGGCTCTGAAGGTCAGTATCTCTGACCTGGTTGTCCTTGTTCTCCAGGGCACCTAGTTCATACATTTCATTCTAGCCTGTGCTTTTCCTCTTTTCCCTTCATCACCTGATACCCAGACTTTGAGACACTGCCTTTCTTGCCTCACATCTTATCTGGGTCTCATCACTTCTTTAACTCACTCAGATTTTCAATTCTGTTTCCCACAGTGATGGTGAGCCCCTGCTTTCCAGTTCACTATCACCGACAGGTGCAAAGAGTTGGGCCTCTCATCCTTTATCTATGTTCCAAAAGAGAGTCCTTTGGTACATTATTTTCCATTTCCCCCTTTGTAGCCAATGTCAGGTTCAACAGACCAAGAGTACACATGGGGATAAAATGACAGGGAAGGAGAAAGGGGGTACATGCCAAATTGAATCACATGTGTGGGGTAGTCTGTTATTAACATGCATTAAGCAATTGGGCATGCTAAGTGCTTAATACATGTCAATAACTATAATAGTAAGACGCATCTTGAGGAAATGGCATTGTGTTTACACCTTCCCTGACTGGGTAGCTATTTAACATGGTCAGTTGGACAGCTGGACTCAGGCCAGTTGGTGCCAGTCTGATATTTGCTAAGAAATGACTGCAGCTGCTGTAGCCCTTGAACACTTTGTAATGCTGCCCAGTGCCCAGCAGGGAGATGCAATTGTCCAGCAAATACATTTAAGAAAAGGACTAGGAATAGAGTTTCCCAGGCAGCATTTGAAAGGCTAATCCTTCCATTCCTAACAACAACTACAAAAGAAAATGAATAAAAATGCAGTGCACTGTGAGAATCAATTGAGGTGGGAAATGTTCAATTATTTATAACACTTCTACAGCATGTTTTCCTATAAAATTTAATCAAATTGAATCTTCATTTTTATATCAGAGAATCTTTCTACTTCATAACTGCATGTCTATTAGGTATGTGCTTAGCTGGAAGACCAGGAGAGAAAATGATTATTGATGAGTTAGAGCCTTCCCATAGAGAGAAACATTGAGAGGGAAATGTAAAATGGAAAGAGCACTACCCTTGGCACCAGGATATCTGGGTTTGACCAGAGCCTCCCGAAACTACAACTTTCATGATTTTAGATGATTCATGAAATCTTTCTAAGCATCAGTAGCTTTTTCTATAAAATAGGAATAATGATTCCTCCCCAATCCATTTACAGAGCTATCTTAAGAAAAATATGAGATAATACAGACATAGAATTGTATACCCAGGTTTTGCTATGATAATGCTACAAAACAAAACCAGAATTTTAGTAATTTATAGCAACATTTATTTCTCCCTTGTGAATTTTTGGATCAGCTATGGCTCAGCTAAGCTCGGCTAACTTGGGCTCAAGCCTTCTTGGATGTCTTTCAGTCCATGACCAAGAATGAAGGACTGATGGCCATTTAGGTTATGCACTTCTCATGAATGTTGGCTGTGATGCAAGAGACCAGGTAAGAACCTTACTATGGCTATTAAAGCCTGAGCTTGACAGTGACACACTCACTCCAATCTACACGCCATAGGTCAATGCAAATCACATAGCCAGGCCCAATGTCAGTGAGGTGTCAAGGTGTCCTCAACACATAGGAAAGCCAGGGCCTGGGTGGTAGGGAAAGAAGACTGTTGAACAAACACAAAGATGGTCAAAAGCGCCCTGGCTGGTGTAGCTCAGTGGATTGAGCGCGGGCCTGCGAACCAGAGGATCGCGGTTCGATTCCCGGTCAGGGCACATGCCTGGGTTGCAGGCCAGTTCCGGCAGGGGACACACGAGAGGCAACCGTACATTGATGTTTCTCTCCCTCTCCCTCTCCTACCCTTCCCCTCTAAAGATAAATAAATAAATTCTAAAAAAAAAAAAAAAAAAAAAAAAAGATGGTCAAAAGCAGGTTTACAATTGTGAGTATGTGAAACATAGAGTTTATTCTTGTATTATTATTTATTGATTATTGTATTATTTATTTGTATTATAGCTGTAAACCTACTTTCGCCAACCTCGTAGATAACCCCATTTCTGCCAGTTTTCAAGTACTTGTGAGTTTAAGGAGCATTTGTGGAGTGGGTAGTAAGCCCTGGCCAGGCCCTCTGTGCCCCACAATGGCAGATCACATATGCACTCAGTGCGGCCAATGTCATGCATGTGAGCAGTGAGTACAACACACAGGTAACATGACTAATCATTGTGTTACTTCTTGTAGAAATGTAAGAGCCACGTAACATGGCTTATGAAATTATAGGAACCCATGCTGCTTTCCATGTGACATGGCTTCCAGTGTAAGTGGCTTGGCAAGCCCTCACTGTGGTCTTCCTGTAACTGACAATTCTTCCCCCTGAACAGGCAGAATCCACCAACTCCAACACATCTCCCATGAGGGATTAAGAAGACTCAAGAAGCTGTGCTCACAGATCAGACTCTGTCAAATATCATAGTACCTTGCAACTTATATTTATTTGGCTATTAGGTGCATGATTAGTTAGCTGGAAATGCATGCTTTGAGATTATGATTGAGACTATAACATTTATGGGAAGGAGCATGTGCCTGAATGCTTTTATTTTTCCACACAAAGCCACAAATCTCGTCTTTTGTAAGACAATTTCAGACTGTTAATCAGCCAAGGCTAAAATAATCATCATTAGCACCCCAACATCTAAATAGTACCTTGTGGTTTGCAGAACAATTCCATGCACTGCGATAGATTATAATACTAATGTGAAATGATCAGCGTGATAAGTCTAGTTAACACTCATCACCACATATATTTACATTTTTTCCTTATAATGAGAACTTTTAAGATTTATTCTCTTAGCAACTTTCAAACATGCAGCACAGTATTATTAATTATAATCTCTAAGCTGTACAGAAAATCTCCATGGCATTTATTTTATAACTGGAAGTCTATACCTTTTGCTTTTCTTTACCCATTTCTCCTACTCCCTATCTCTTTGCCTCTGGCAACCACCAATCTGTTCTCTGTGTCTAGGAGCTTGGCTTTTTTTGTTTTTTAGATTACACAGATAAGGTAGATCAGGAGGTATTTGTCTTTCTCTCAGACTTATATCACTTAGCATAATGCTCTCAAGGTCCAAGGCATTGAAGTGGTACCAGTCACTATCAGCTCAATCTTCTCATTTCTGTTTGTCACTTTAGGGGAGAAAAGAAGAGATAAGAGGAGAAGTAGGTCAGGGCAAAAGAGAAGTGGTCAGGCAGGATTCAACTCTGCTCAAGAGTGGTAAACAGAAATGGTGCCTTTGGAATCCAAAAGAAGTAGATTGGAATCCTGACTTGACAACATAATAACTGAGGCAATTTTGCCAAGATAGTTAATCTCTTTGAGTCTCCATTTCATTACTTATAAAACGAATGTAAGAATATCTATTTAGTGGAATCGTCATGAGAATGTAATGAGATAATACATTTGGAAGTATTTAAGCCCTATGCCTGGTGGGCAGTAAAGGTCAACTAATGTCAGACCCTTTTCCTTCTGCCATAATAGGAGTGTCTTCCTTACAAGTTCGAGAGAGAGAGAGAGAGAGAGAGAGAAAGCTAATCAAATATAATGTTTCATAAGAAACCTTCCTCTCAGAAAAATTTGATGTTAGTTACCATGGGTCATTTCTGTCTAAACCTATAAAGCCGCATGGCAAAAATACCGGCAGGAAAAGAATATGTGTGTGTCTATAGGCAATTACGAAGATTACACGAGTTAATACATGGAAGTGGTTTGAATACAGCCTGGCACAGGATAAAAGCTCAATGCTGTTACTAGTAGTAGCATTATCATCATCATTTATAGTAGTAGTGTCTTTACAATTGGCTGAATTAGCCACACATACTTCCTGAAAATACCTGACAAGTCTCATTACAAATGAATCCTAAGCTTTATGATTCAAAGTGTCACATGGAATGAGGATGTCCAGGAGAAAGAAACAGAGAAATGAATGTTTTGGCTCTGAACACCATTGTCTCTGGTACTAGGGCACTGATCCTCTTTATGGCTACCGGGAAAATTGAACTACTGTGACAGTCATTTGTGGACCATTTCCAAGGTGACTGTACTTGCCTTAGAAGGAGGTGCTCTGGCCAGTTTCCAGGAGGATTGACAGAAAATCTCAGTTAGTGGTTCAGATTTGGGATTTAACTCTACAAACTCTTTGGGAAGGAGGCTTTTCTTTTCTGAATATAGGAGCAGGAAAGCCACAGAAAAAAAGGCACCAGAGAACATGATAATTGCCGGCGCTTTACAGCACCATCGTTGCTATTCTGCTTCTCTGGCTATAGCTCTCTTACTGTCAAATCATCTGAGTGTATAACCCCTTTGTGAAATGAGGCAGAATGTCATTGTGAGAGTCATTTTCTCACAACTAGAGATGAAAAGGGTAGATTTTCCCATCACGGGGGAGCAAAGGACTCCTAGACACAAACCTGAAAACCATTTGAAAAATATATCATCATGTAAGACCTCACAAAGGCTTAATTAAGTTCTGGGAAAACTCCGGTTGGACACCAAGAGGTTGACCCTTGAGCCAATGGGAGCTCTCAAAGCTCTAAACAAGTCACCCCATTTTTGGAAAGTCTAGTTCTGAGCCCCAATATAGTCCATGGACACCAGCTACCTCAGTCCTCAGTGACAACATGCTTTTTGTTGTGGCATTAGCAGTGTCTCGGCCAAGACCATATGGCCAGGCAGCGACCATGTCCCTGGGGAAGTGGGGCCTGGTGAGAATGTTGGATGTGATTTCATTCTCATTGAAACAAATTTTCCTCTCTGCTTCTTCAGCTATGTGTTCTCTGTCAGCGACTTCACAGGTGGCTTTGGCTCCTAAAAGGGGGTCATCGAAAGATCACGATCAAAGGGAATGCTTAGTGCAGAGTACAGACCACCTGCCTAGACAAATGCCTCAGTCGGCATGCTCCCCCTTCCATTTCCAAAGTCCAGCATTTTACATATTTTTCTATTCTTCTCTCTGGTGCAAACTCCAGGCACCAGTCTGTGTCACTAGATTTAAGTATCCGGGCCAACAGCATACCTCGCCAGCCCACCTCACAGCTGGAAAGGCTGTCGCAGAGACTTTTCTATACTTGATGTTTTCATTTCAGCTCATGTCTTCCTCCTTCCAGTGGCAATGAATGACATTAGCGATCATTAGGGCAAGGCAGCTGAGAACATGAAGCAGGGTTTATCCTGAAACCAAAGACTAAATCTCCATGCTCACCAGACCTGGCACGGACTTGTCTACCTCTGGGCTTCTGTGTGCCTGGAAAGGATGACTCCCACTTTAAAGCAGTTATTCCCCAGTGTCAAGGGGCCAGGGCTGCTAAGATCAGATGTGCTGTGGCGTTAATGCTTTGAATTTACAAAAGGCTGTTTGTGAAGTGCCCTGCAGCTTTATTTCTCTCTCTTGAATGTATGGAATCCTGGAAGGCCCACGGATGGGGCTGGTATTAATAGAGTGAAACCTCAACTAATTGCAGAGCATGCACTGCCATACCCTCTTTGATACCAGAAACGATGTTAGCAGAAGCAGAAGTAATATAGAGACACATGGAGGCATTTAGGATGTCAGAAAGAGGGAGTTATAAAAATAAATTAGTTAAGCTAGCAACAAATGAGCTGGAAATGTAAAACATGCATCTGAATCTCCTGGGTCAAAGGTAGGGAAGAGAAGGGGATTGATTCGAGTTGGAAGTAGGGGGAGCCCAGCATGTGAACAGACGGAGAGAGAAGTGGCTGCAGGGGTTGGCGAGCAGAGCCCTTTTCCAAAAGGGAGGAAATACTTGAGAACGGAGGGAAGGGCCAGAGCCAGCTTGTGTCAGTGGGCACCAAACAGTCACATGTCTAAGCCCCCAACATCTGGGAAGAGGCTTCCAGCAGCCGCAACTTGCCCAAACCACTGGCTCTTCTTATCCTCACAAGAGGGAAGAGCTGGGGAAGTTCATTCTGAGCCCTGTGCAGAGGACAGTATTAGCTTGACCTTTGGGGCTGGCCTTGCTGACGGGGGCTCCGCTTTCTTCTGCTACTCTCATTTGTAATTTCAAAGGCTCGAATGACAAACATGCACACACGTGCGTGTGCACACGCCCAGACAATACCCATCCCCTCCCCACAGAAAACCAGTTTGGGGGAAGAGAAAATACAATTTATTGGGATGCATAACGGTAGTAGGTCTTTGATAAGATATGACTCTCACGCTGACCAGTGTGGCTCAGTGCCAGTTTGATTCCTGGTCAGGGCACATGCCTGGGTTGCGGGTTTGGTCCCAGGTTGGGGCATCTACCAGAAGGCAACTGATCAATATGTCTCTCACACATTGATGTTTATCTCCCTCTCTTTCTCCCTCTCTTCCCCTTTCTCTAAAAACAGATACATTTTAAAATCTAAAAACAACAACAAAAAAGAACATACAATTCTCATGGATTTTCTTAGCTTTAATTTTCTTTCCTGAAAAAAGCATGTGATTTTATTTATATTTATTTACGTATTTATTTTTACTGTAGTAAAACAAGTAGAATTGTAGTTACAGTTCATTATTTCCCTAGCTAAATTTGGTACTTTCCTAGAAGCTCAGTAGCTATAGGTCCCATTATTTAGAAGTTTTCTACTGCCCTGAGAAACTTGGGGGGAGGCTTAGATCTGATTCACCCCAATGTTCTTCCTAAGCTTTTGCCTCATCCTCTTATTTGCTAAGGTCTTCGTTTACTTTCTGGAGCTTTTGTGCCACAGTCGTAGACAAAGACTTTAAATGCACAGGCCTAGGTAAGTGACACAATGACTGAAAGTCTTTCGCCTGATCGTCTGTCAGTCAGCAAGGTTAAGTGACTGAGAGAAATTTCTTTTTAGTCGGGGGAGGGTTGTTTGGAGCTAAAGGCTTTAGAACTGAATTCCTAAAGGAATGATAGGAGGGAACTTCAAGCAAAAAAAAAATGCAGAAAATAGAAGTATCAAGGATAGTAAGATCTCGTCATTTTTGTTCCTTGTCCAGAAAACAAACAGATAGAAACTGTGGCTAGTGGCATTTAATTAACATACTCCAATACTGCATTATTCATAAAGCTTTGGGTTGTGTTTTTGCTTGCTTGGTACTACAAGTCGAGTTCATTCATTCAACAAATATTTGTTGAGTGTCTATATATGAGCCGTGGTGACAAGGCAGATCTTGTATTATGCACTTTTTGACAAATAAATATCCTTTTTTCAGTGGTTTTCTTGGTAAGTGATTTGTTGTGACTGACTGTAGGTGTTTAGATGAATACAGACAGGGTGATATTCCAGCATGTACGTAAACTCACAGAATCCTCAATTCATCAAGGACATCGACAGTCATTTATGCTGCTTTCCTATCTGATAGGTATTCTCACACTAACATCCCCACTAAATATGCTCCTTGAATGCTTTCAGCGGCAAAGAGTCTACTATCTCTTAAAACCACCAAGTTTCTCTTTATGGTGGCTCCAACTGTTATAGAATTCTTTCTTATTTTGAGATAGAGGTTATTTCTCTGGTTCCCTTCACTGAGTCCTGTTTTTTCACACCAGAGGGACCTGGAATGCCTGATGTTTTCCCCACATGGAAGCTATTCCTTTACTGAGAAATAATCCTTATGTAATTCTCACCATCAAAACTCTTCTCAAAACACAGCGCCGCTACATTAATTCATACATTCCTTGCATACCATGATTTTCAATTCTCTTTGCCAACTCAGCAACCTTTAGTTTACTGATGGTCTTTTGAAAGTGTGGCAAAAATATTACAAGCATAGTTTCTGACCAGCTTGGACTACAGTGGGTTTAGTCCCCTTTTTGAAATAGTCTTCCTTGATTAATACAAACTCAGTGTGTATTAGGGTTTTTTTTTTTTTTTAATGTCTCCCCAGATAAGATTACAAGAAATTGTGGTTTCCAGATTGGTCGTGTCTACACCTGCTGCTCTTCAGCCACATCTCTGTACACGTTCATTTACTTTCTGGACTCAGACAGGCTCTTTCCACTATTAAATTTCATCCTGTTAGAACGCACACATGCTTATAGAGGGTTGAGGTTGTCTGCTGACAAGCATGCCATGTATATTCTTGGACAACTAGGACAAGATTTCGAGAGAAGCTTCCTTATGAGGAAACCAAACTGTCATTGAAAACAAACTAAAGACCTCTCTCCATTCTGGAACTTGACCAGTTCCACACTGATCAATGAGCACACGAATCAGTGTTCATATCATGATGAATATGGTTCGTATACAAAGTAATCTTGACAATTGAAGAGTAGCACAACAATTTTATTTTTGCAATCCAATTCGGGGTAAATGGTACATTAACCTAATCGTCATGGTTTATTTTCTTTTGTTTTTTAATGGTTTAGGGCTTCTTGAAAAATATTGGTGAATTTGCCCAATATTTCTGATAAAATGGTTGGTTCTAATGATTCCAAAGTTATTTCCAGATATAACCTCTTCCAAATTTTAGTTTAACATTTCTATCTGATTTCTGGACATTACAGAATTTTCCATTTTGTATTACATTTATTTATGAATATAACACCTTCCTTTGACAATATAATCTTCTTGAAGGCAGGCACTGTATGTGATTCATCTTTGCATTGCACATAGTATTTAATATAGCACTTCACAAAGTAGATATTCCATACACGGATGTTGAATGACTGAATCACTGACCTGATATAGATAGAGGATAATACTATCAGCTTTAAAAAAGGATGTTAGGACTGTAGTGCTTTGAGGTTCAGAGACGAAACACATATCCTCATAAGCATATAGTTTTCTTCCAGATATAAAGCGAACATATGTCCTTTAGCTTCCGGATCTCAGAATAAGAAGTATTTGCCTTTAAAATAGCCTGAGGCTTCTCATTCAACAGAGCAAACTTTTTTTTGGTATATTCTCCCTGGAATCAGTAAATTCTCCATCTAACCTGCCAGAGAAAGTCAGTGACTCCCAATCTGCAGTAATTATCTTGACAAGGTCAATTAGTATTTTAAAAAATGATACAGTCACTTGGCTGCTGGTTTTCCTTATACTCCTGTTTCTCAGCAGAATGCTCCAGGCATCAATTGACGTGGAAGCTGCATTGCACCAGAGGAAACAATTGACTATGTCAGTGCTAAAGGGAGGTGTGCTTCAGGCAGAGAGAACAGTTCACAGGTGCTCTGGGAAGGCACCGCAGCTCCAGGCAAATACTCTGTGACTAAACAATGTGCTGAGATGCCTGAGACTTTCCTCTTTGCAATTTAAGTGCCCCGAGCTGAAGGTTTAGAGTCTTGAGAAATCTCTGCAAATGGATTTGTTTTTACAAACCATCCTCTCAGTGGAAGACTTTTTAGAAAACCACCACCTAAAAAAAAAAAAAAAAAGACAAAAACCTCTCCTGCTGACCAGTATGAAGGATAGAAATTAGATCAAGCTTCATCCAAACACTCAGTCCTTACCTAGTTTGGTTTGGTTTTCCCCATGCCACAAAATTCCTAAGGGTTGACCAAGTTAGTGTATGAAATTCTCTGTCTTCTACTGCCTTTTATGGGAATAAATGCTATTTAGATAGCTTTTTAGTAGTACTTTGTCTTTCATGTTGTTTTTCTTAACACCATTTAGAGTAAGTGGTGTGATTTTTGAACAAGGTCTCAGTTATAGTGAGTGGCACATTGTTATTCCTGTGGGATGTTCAAGATTCCCCTTCACATCTACATTTCAGGATGTGAATCAAAGATACAGAGGACCCTTCAGGGCTATCAAGTTGGCCACTGCGAGATGGGAGTTGGAACTTATGGTGCAACATTTTCTTTTGTCCCCGGAACACTTCTATTCCATGTGATTGTTCTCATCACGTGGCTCTTCCCTCCTTTAAGTTGGAGCTGGTCCAGAGTAGAGTTTATGATAGAGGTTATCAGAGAACCTCATCTCCGAAATGGGGGTCCTGCCATGAGTGGCACATAAGGCAGCTCTGCTCTGAGCCCAGCAGGACCACCAGGTTCCTCCTTCCTGAGTGTGAAGATCCGGATGGTCAAGGAACAGGACACAGGGACAGTCGGGGTCACCTCTCTGGTGCAGGCCTCAAGCTGTAGGGGTTATGGGGTATTTTTTTGGTAGGACACAACTGAGGTGGGGGTGGCCATATGAAACAGCATTCACAGGATTTAGGCCTGGGACACCAGCCCCACAGCATGAGCAACACATATCATAGACCTGTCAGAAGGAAGGTTAAACTTCCTTCAACTCTGGAAAACAGCACAAGGAAAAAATTAGGTCCTCAAGGTTGTTTTCAATATTGATCGGGAGGCTGACCTGAGAAAGAAGCACCTAAAATCATGTTCGCTGTTGTTTCTCTCCAGGGTCCTGGGATAATTTGTAATGCAAACTTGGAAAGAATCCTAAGCTATTTCCTTCAGATTTATTCTTTCCACATGTGAAATGAAATAATTAAAACACCTCATCAGCTTTTAGAGCTTGAGTTAAAAAAAAAGCAAGGAATTGCTGATTGATTCCATATTTCTCTCAATCTTTCACTAATTTCATTTAATGTCAAAAAGTTATTTACTATAATGAACACTGATTTTTACATACAAATGGATATTTGTAAGTGGATTTTAAATTTATGTTTGTTACTAAATCATAATAAACCTATCATCTGCATCCATATTATTCAAGATCAATCCCACAATATTTGAGTTTAAGAGGTCTCCTGCATATTTTAGTTCACTCAAGGGATAATAGTTCTGGGAGGCCACAGGGTGCTGGAAATAGCTGGCAGTGTATCCAAGTGCTTTCACGCACACACTCGCAATGGTCATTATGGTAAATTAACAAACACCTTATAATTATGGCTGTTTGGGAATTCCAGTTAACTCAAGTTTCTTAAATGGTGTAAGCCACATTTCTCAAAGTCAAATAATCTGAACACAAGAAATTCCTGGTTAGGATGTATCTAACAATCCCTTTAACCAAGAATCCTGTGTTTCATATGGGCAATAAGCAATGTCTTCTGGGAGACCATAATTGACCTCCATGATACCAATTACAAAAAGTTTTTTTTTTAATCTCCCAAATATCTATAACTTCTCTTTAACCACCCAAGAGTAACTTCACATTACATGGGTCCAAATCCCTCTTGAATATATGTATGTTTTTTTTAACTCGTTTTACTTCTTGAAGTTGTGTCTTAGAAAATTCACCACCTACCCAAACTCCCCAGGTTGTAAGCAACAGGTTGACTGGGTCTTACCTCTTTCTGCCCAGGGTCTCACTCAGTGTCTGTAGATTTTCAAAAAATTTCTTGTTCTTTTAATAGATTCTAGTTACTTGCCAGTAGTCCCAAGGAAACAAACAAAAATGTATGAATTATTTTCTTTTATCTTCTTCTTGAATAAGGCCTCACCAAAATGATTGCAAGACCCTATTCACAGGCTTCTCTCTCTTCTTCAGGCTCACCAGGTATAGGGACCTTCTTTCTGGATCCTCACTCTTCTTTCTCAAACATGCGCATGTGTGCGTGCACACACACACACACCACTGTAGCGGCAACCTATGTGAAACTGTTGGTGGATACTCGTCACCTCTAGAACAGTTTTATCTCTTCAGTCTAGCATGCTGTCTTTCTTGCCTGACCTTTCCCTGCACCCTCCCCTCCACCTTCTCACTTCACTTTCTCAGCCTCATCTCCCATTCCGCTCTGACCCATTCAGCTTTCCAGCCACTCTGTGAAAGTCGTTTTCTGAGTTGTGTGTGGGAGTCTTGTCCATGCTCTTTGTTCTCCTGCAATGCCCTCCCTCAGTTCTGCGCTGGAATATCTGGCACATTCCCATCAACCCTTTCAAATCTAATTCAAATATTACCTCCTCAGGTGCTTCCAGATGAACTCCCCTGGACATCTTTACACATGCCTCAATTTCAGTGATTATGAATCCTGGCTCTACTTTAGAATCATTTGGAGAGCTTGTAAAGATGACTTGCCCCCTCCCATCCCCGGATCAATTAAATCAAAATCCTAATGGTGGGATCCACTCATGGGTTTTTATCCACCCCCCGATGATTTTAATGGGCAGTCAGAGCCTCTGCTTTGTTGTAATCTTTTTACCTCTGTTCATGGTCTTCTCCCCACTTCTCAGGCAGAGACAATATCTTATCCATATTTGTCTTCCTAGCAACTGGGATTGTTCTTGCATATAGTAGGGGTCAAGGATTCTTTCTAAATTCAAAATGAAATACTCATGAAGACAATGCTACCTTGACAGAGCTTATAAAGGCCATAAATTTAACTTATAGTGAATCCTATAGCCAAAAACTTTCCATAGACACATTCTTCAAGGTTCCAATGCAGAGCTCCACATGGGTAGTGCTTGATTTTATTTCTAACCTGGCTCCCAATTCTAACTGAAAGCTGAAGTGGTGGCGAGGTCAGTAATCGTTTCCCTTATATATATTCTCTAAAGACGGTTGTTCATTTTTTTAATGAAAGTTTAAAAGGAAGTATGTTGACATGACAATGTTAAGAATATGATTAAAGGAAGAAAATCTTTAGGGAAAACAGTGGAAAGCAACACCCAAAGACATGTAGAGAGGAAATCTAAGGGTTGAGCCTTTTTAATGATTCTTCCCATCTAAGTAAAGCTCAGACCCTACCACCTTTTCCTGTCCCTGCCCCCATCCCATGTCTGGCTAATGCTCCCTCCGCCTTGCTCCCAGTTGGTGTAGGTTATACATGGAAGGTGGTTAGTGTGCAGCTGGGCCACTGTCTTTGGTAGTGACCTCCAACCACTAGGTGACTTCAGTGACTCTCAGCTTACTTCTCTGTTAAATGTCAACAGATTCCTCAGTGGGTTGTTAAAAGGATTAAACTGTTTCATACATACATAGGACTTAACTTGTGCCTGAGATGTAATAAATGCTTAGTTAGTGGTAATTGCTGTTATTGTTTGGCCACTCTGAGCAGACACTGTTTCAGCACACAGCAAAGCAGGCCAGTGCCACACACTGAAGCAGAAAGAAACTATTGGCATGTCTTTTGACAAGAAGAGAAAATATGTCCTTATATAAAAACATAATTTTGCTTAAGTCCAGACATTATGACCTTTGGAAATGCATTCTTGACAATCTACTTACCACACAAATTTAATTTCTGATCTCCAGACATGATAGAAAGGAAGCCATGCTCATTTCAATTGTAAAGATTTTAGGCATAGTATTCCAATAATTTAATCAGTTGGAAAATAGAAATGCTTCTTGAAAAAAAGAGCTTTTAAAAATTGTTCTTTACAGCAACAAATATACTAATATATAAATAATATTTCCGTTTGTTAAATATCTGTGGAGGCCAAACTAGGCAGTGACTGAGTCAACCATTCTCCTCTAGGGAAGAAGGTCCCTCTATGTGGACTTCTGTCTGCTTTGCTCATCAAGCTTTTCTGTTCTTAGAAAACACTCATTTGTCTTCCCTTCTGGGCCTGAGGCTGAGGTTGGTGGCTCCTGCCCCTCGTAAAGTCTTTAACTCTCTGCTCATTGAGGTGAGGGCTCCCTGTGGGATGTCATTGGGCTCTGAGGGTAGGTTGTTCAGACTCCTCCTTTCTGCTTTTAATATATATATTCTAATCTCCTTATAAATCCCCTTTCTTGAACTGGCCCTTATCTTGACTACACCAAAATAAAGAGGGCCCTTATTTTGCCCTCTTCTGTGGTTCACCTGAATCCTAAGTGAAGTTCCCTGCATTGGTTTTGTGATTCTTCGTGCTCATCAATTCTTGCTTGAGAATTCTCCCCCAAATGACCACCCCCACCCACACTGATACCATTATTCAGATTACTATGGTTAACCTTGAGTTACTGAAGCTAGAACAGACAACACAACCCTATGTATTTTGCTTCACAGTAGATTTCTTTGATATCAACAAAACTAGAAAGTGTTTACATGTTCCTATTAACCCTGAGATTCCTTGGTTTAAGTATCTCTTCTCAGGCAGCTTCTTCATTGCCTTAACAATATCATTAGTATTAATACCCACTGAAAGTCTTATCATCAGTGTACCATTGACACACCAAATCCATGTCTAGGGATCTGTTCTAAGAAAATAATCAAGGATCTTGTCCAAGATTTCCTTCAGATGGAAGTTAAAGTCCATCATGAAGAGTTTTGTAGCAGCATTGGAAATAACATAAAAGTCTCTTTTTTTAATTAGTTAAATCATCTTACTTTAGTACAATTATTATTTAACTAATTAAACATAATAACATAATTAGTTAAATTATGGTCTAAAGATACATCAGAACACTATGTAGTTTGCACAGTATTGTAGAACCAAACTTCATGGCATAAAACCTATTTGTTAAATTAAGTGATAGAGCAGATTACAAAACAGTATGAGTTAAAAAAGCAAGTCCCAGAAGCCTGCCTATATTCAACCTGACATAAGATAGATAGATAGATAGATAGATAGATAGATAGATAGATGATAGATGGATAGATGTAATATGTCAAAACAATAATAAGCACAAAATTCCAAAAAGGGACAGTGAAGACCATAGAAAGAGTTGCAGTAGGATTGGTAGTGATTCTGTTCTTAAGTTGGTTGATGGGACCATTTTTAAAATTTTTAACCTAAACTTTTATTTTCAATATGTATTATTTCATATGTATCAAATGTTATGTAATCTCACACACACACACACACACACACACACACACACACACACACACAGTAGGTGCAATATAGTCTCATTTCAGGGCCACCACATGCTGTTATACCAGTTGTGTCCTTACAGGGGCATGCAAGAGGTGCCCTGGTGAGAGAATATTTCAGGTCAGATGAAAAGGTGCCCTTTTTCTAATTTGCATAAAAGTATTCACTACTTGCCACACATGCAGCTACATGGGCTGCATCTGCCCAGTGGGGTCATCTTTTTCTAATTCAATCCCCAAGGAGAGATGCTTTTTTCTATTTCATACATAGGTGCTGAATGTGCGAAGGGATGTGTGTGTGTCTGTGTATTTCCTACATTTTTTTTTTATTTTCCACATGCTACTTTTAACATGAAAAAAGTATTTTTAAAATGTACATATTTTCAGATGATGTGTTTCCTTTCTCAGAGGACAGCTAACCTTAAAAATGGACATTCAAACATGACACAAATCCATCAGACAATGTCACATCCAACCTAATCTTTGGGTTTTGACTTTGCTTTCTTCCTCCCTCCCCAGATCCTGCTTCTGACAGAACTCCTTCATCACTGTGTTGGGAGAGACATTCCTTCCACAGAAGGAGCCCATCTTTCAAAGCATGCCATGCGTCATTCTTTGCACTGTGGACATTTAAGAAATGCTGCTATTCTTAAGTGTTTGTCACCATTATTGTGGCTCTGGCACTGAAAAATGATGGTGAAACCAACACAAATTTTGCATGTGGAAAAAAATGTGAAGGGAGCGAGAGAAAGGAGCTCCCAAAGCTGGAGGGAATATTTTTGAAGAATTAGTTGCATGGCTAATTTAATCTATAATGTCTGGCTGGTTTGCATGTGTGTCAAGGTGATGTAGAACCTGATAAGTCTTGTTCTTCCTTCAAATAGAAATGGCTTTATTGTTACTTTTCCTGATTTAAAAAGGAATTATATGTGTGGTTAAAATTTTTATAAAGTATAGAAAGAAATTTTTTAAAAAGTAAAAAAAAAACCTATAATGATTAATCCCCACTGTAAATGACTACTGTTAATATTGTGGGGTTATCCCTCCAGGACTATTATTTTTTATGATAACTACTATTTATGGAGAACTATCTATAAGTCAGGCACTATGCTAAGCACTTTTTGTACATTATCTCTTAAACTTCTTATAATAACCATGTAAAGTATTATTTACTCACCTAAGATTTTAATAAGAATTATAGAAAACTGTACAAAAACAACAATTAAAATTAAAAAAAGAATTTTTTCCATAAGAAAATTGAATCTCCAAGAGTTAAAATAATTTGCTTTTGGCCATATAGTCAGCCAGAGGTAAAACCATGATCAAAAGCTCATTTGTCTGACTACAAAGTCCAATGTAACTATGCTAACTCATATATGTATATCTATATATGTGCATATATTTTTAATAAAACAAAAATAGAACCATATGTAATGGGTTGAACCGTGGCTCCCCAGCTATGTCCACCCAAAACCTCAGAATGTGACTTTATGTGGAATAAGAGTCTTTGCAGATGTAATTAAAGTAAGGATCTCAAGATGAGATCATCCTGGAATAGGCTGGACTCTAAATCTAATGATGAAAATGAGAAGACACAGAGACAGGGGAGAAAGCCGTGCGTGGATGGAGGTAGAGATTGGAGTGATACCTCTATAAGCCGAGGAGCACCAAGGACTGCTGGAAACCACCAGCAGCCAGCAGAGAGGCATGCACTAGATTCTCTCTCAGAGCCCACAAGGTAAAATTAGTTAATGGAAGAGCACAGATTTCTTTGGTACTGAGTTTTGTCTTAGGCACACACCCTAGGAGGGAGCTAGTCAAGGCCAGCTTTGAAACCTGGGGACAAGTTTCCACAGATTTTCCCAAGGAGCAAAACTTTGGTGGCCTCCCATATGCCTACTGTTACAGTCAGGAATTTCTTTTTCTAACCACCTTATGAGATTGTTTTCTTACATATTCATCTTTGAAAAATAACACATCAGCCCAGCCATTGCTGAAAAATGTCACAAATGAGGAAGATTATGAAAACCAGAGTTAGTTTTTGCTTTCCCCATTCATTGAGAGGATTAATTAGAAAGAGCCATATATCCCCATTTATGACCTCTTTCTGGGAATGTTTTTGAGGAATTTATAAACCACATAACTCAATATCCTTAACGTAAAGGAAGTGCAAGAGAAAATTCTCTCATATCTGTGTGCCAAGGAAAGGTTTGCTTCCGCTGAGATACAGTATGCCTCTTTCTTACAGACAATGCGAATCACATTTTCCTCCTTTGCTTTAGCTGCCTGGCAGTTCAAAGCTCAATTTGCAGACTAACTTCAGTTACTACATAGGGATCTATGGCTATTTAGTAGTTTAATTTTTCTTTTGTCTTGTTCTTCTAGTATCCCTATATATTCCCTTCTCCACACTTAGTTTTTTATTTTATTGAAAGTAATTTTAAAGAAAGCCTCAAGCCCAGGGTGGAATGCATTAGAATATAAATAAATAGTTAATTTTAGAGACAGCAATCTCTAGTGGTGTGTTAGCTAATTTATGTGTCAACCTGACTGAGCTAAAGGATGCCCAGATGGCTGGTAAAATGTTATTTCTGGGTGTGTCTGTGAGGGTGTTTCTGAAGGAGATTAGCACTTGATTCAGCAGACTAAATAAAGAATATGCATCCTCACCAGTGTGGGTTGGCATCATCCAGTACATTGAGGGCCCATATAGAACAAAAAGGCAGAAGAAGGGTGATTCTCTCTTCTTGAGCTGGGACATCCATCTTCTCTTGCCCTTGGACATTAGAGCTCCTGGCTCTTGGCAGTGACCTCCTGGTTTTGAGGACTTTGGCCTTGAACTGAATTATACCCCTGGTTTCCCTGATACCCTTGGTTTCTCCAGCTTGCACTGGGCAGATCATGGGGCTTCTTAAGCTCAATAACAGTGCAAGCCAATTGCTATAATCTCTCTCTCCCTCTCTCTCTCCCCACCCCCATCCTTATCCTATTGGTTCTCCTTCTCTGGAGAATCTTGATTAATAAATATTGCATTTGGAGTCGAAGACCCATTTTCAAGTTTCTGCTTGAAACTAGAGCTTTTAGTAGTTTGTGACCTTGGACATGTCATTTAACCTATTTTTCTTATTCTTTATCTGTCAAATGGGAGTGGACAGTAATTACTACTGAACTTACCACATTACTATAAGGATTATAGTAGCTATTAATATATGTTAAAATACTTTGAAAACAATAAAAATCTAAGCAAATTAAAGCATTCTTAGTCTAACATATATACTGCTGGACAAGACTCTTGGAATTGAGAGAATTTCTAGATTGATTCATAACCAGTGAAAGTAGAAGGTGGCTTTCAGCAACGACACCAATGTTACCTGCTTTTAGACTAAATGACCTACAGACCACCTGAAGGTGAGATATTTAAGAACAGGCTATCTTTCTTCTGGATCAAGACCAGCCCTATTTCTGAGGCCCCTGTTATTTCTTCCAGCATACTAATCTTATCAACTTCCTAGGTATGGTAAATAGAACCAGGTGGTCCAAGTAGCAAAGGAGTTAGCCTTAAAAAAAAAGAGAAAAATAGAAGCTAGCTTTTCTAAAATAATTCTGGTGTATCATTTCCCTACATAAAGACCTTTAAACAGCTGCCCAGCATCTCTAGGATAAGGTCCAAATTCATTATTAAATCCTTTAGGAATATGTCCATCCCTTTCTTTATATCTCTCTAGCCTCACCTCCCATTTTTGCTGTTCTAGATTGCTTAAGCTTTTATCATTTGAACTCCCTAAATGCACACAGCTTTGTGTACCTCTGGACCTTTGCACATGCTGTTCTCTACTCCTGGAATGACCTTTCTTCTCATTTCCTTGCCCAGTTCACTTATATTCATCTGTCATTATGACCCTCTGTGACTCCCTTGGGCTTAATGACTTGCCCCTTCTCTATACAACCTATACAAACAAATCTCTTTTGGAACAGATCTCTCACTAGAATGAGCCTTTAAGAGCATGGTCTGAATTTTGTCTGTCCTTGTATTTTGTACACCCAGTTGTTGCTTAATTAAAATCTGTTAAATGAAGATAGCGCAAACATGCTTATGGACTGGCAAAAGAGGTCAGTCAGCCCACCAGGAAGTAGAGACAGGATTGAAGAGCTGGGGGTGAACGAGGGGAGCCTAGACGACTACAAGACAGGAAGGAAAGGGCTAAACAGTGTTTACAGGGTGGGAGAATCAGAGGGAGGGCTGCTCAGGCACATGGGAAAAGTTACTATGGGTACTCCGGCCCCAAAAGTTGCCAGGATTAATTTCCATGTTCATATTCTGGGGCTTTCTGTTGACTTGTAAGCCTGACAGATCACAGGGCCCTGAGCAGGGTCACTATGTATAGGGGTGGCCAACATGCCTTGGTGAAAGAGAAGTTGAAATCCAACCTGCCCTCTGCTTGTCTAAGCCATTCACCTTGGAGCTTCTACATCTGCCTTTAGGGGGCGCCTTTATCCAGTTCCCACAAAGGCATAGGTTGGCTTCTGCCCAACCTCCCTCATTTGAGTAAAAGAACTAGTCTACATTTCTGACAGGTCCCTTTCACCATCCAATGTTGGAAGGCCAAGAAACTCATGTTAGGCAGGGTTCAGGATACGGAGGGAGCCTAGAAAGGACAGGAGGTTGAGTTGAAACTTTAGGGCTTGGCCCTGTGATTGTGATTTTGTCTACAAAAGCTACTTCAGGCAGTAGCTATAGAGATCCTGGGTAAATGACAGCTGCTCTGTGAAAACCTCCCACCCTCACTTCCAGGTTCAGGGGCCTGGGTACTGGTCTTTCCATCAGTACGCAGCCTGAGAGAGGAGTTTCCTCACCTTTAAGCTTCCTATTTGGGGACTTCATGTAAACTTTTGTTCTTTTGGTAATTTTGGTAGGACCTCTGAAAACTAAGTATTGTGTGCTCCCAGTAAGCTTAGGAAGTAGTCTGCATACCGACGGAAGATAGGCTGTGTGCTCGATTTCATCCCTGCCATCTACCAGCCATTAAACTCAGACATACACCGTAACCTTTTTGTACTGAAAAAACAGACAGACAGACAGAAAGAAAAAGGCAATACCTCTCTATGGCAGGCATGAAAATGTGCCTTTCAGATCTCAAACTGCAGAAAGTGCTCTTTGAGGCCGATTGCCACCTTTACACCAAAACCATACTTCACATGGGCTTCTCCTAGCCAATGAATAAGCATGGTAAGACATGGTTCATGTAGGTCTAGTATGAGACAAGATACGGGTCTCATTTGATTGGCAATTTTGGCACAGGAACTCCCTGACAGACTTTCCAAACTTTCCTTATAACGACTCTGCAGTCTAAAATGCTTCACCCAACCTTCTTTCCTTCCTTCTCTCCTTCACTCAGTGTCCTACATACTCTCGCAGCCTCCCCTAACTCCCTTCTCATCTTTTCTCACAGACATGTCCCCCAATACATTTCTTCCATTTCAATCCTGTCTTGGTATCTTCTTCTTGGAGGCTGCAGACTAACACATCATTTCACAGAGTTGCTTTGACAATTCAATGACCTCATATATACAAAGAATCTTGCAGTTTCTAGGACATAGAACAATCTCTAGCCCATCTTTTCTTAGCTGTAGGCTTCCTCACAGCTTCTTACTCCTTATGGTAGTTGCCCAATTCTTATTTTTGGCTTTTATGACATCTGGAACAAAACCATGTGCAGCAGAAACCACGGTACCCATTCTCCCATTCTTCCTTGTGGAGGTAGGGCTTCCCACCCTGCTGAGTTTTAGCAGAACACATGGTCATCCAATTGAAGACTACATTGCCTGGCCTCCCGTGCTGTTAGTGCTGATGAAATAGTAACTACCTTATTTTTCGGACCATAAGGCACACCTAGGTTTTAGACTAGGAAAATAGGGGGAAAATTTTTGAAGCAAAAAATGTGGTAAAATATTTAATAATGTAAATAACATAATATGTCACCAATGTAAATGTAAACAGAACTCAACAGCAGCATTAACAACTGTTATTCCTCCCAGATTTGGGAGGAAAAAAGTGCATCTTATAATCCGAAAAATACATACATTGTTGCTGGGGGAATTATAAACAGAAGTGATATGTACAATTTTAACATCACCTCCTTCAAATAAAATTGCTTGCTAGCCTCTTTCTCTCTTCCCCATAGAGCCAACAGGGATGCCTATGCACTGGTAAGATAACGCCAAGCAAGTAAATGTGGAAAATACTATAATGAATGTCAGAGCAATGAGATAGAAGGAGTTGATCTTAAGGAACAAAGCTGCCTGTCTTGGACCTCTCCCCTATCTCTGTTTTTTTTTTTTCCCCTAAAAGGAAAATTAGTCATCTTTTTTGAGTCCTTGTATTTTGGGGATTCTTTGTTACTGCAGCTTAGCCAGTACATTACCTAACACATTATCTTATCTATTTCTATATTCCCTCTGCCTTGGTTGGACCAAAACTGGTTGACACTGCTGTGTCCTTAATCTATCAATGCCTACTCTTCAATATGGCATTTAATTACATTTGATGACTTTGAAGGGCAGCAAAACTAGTTCCCTTTGGGCAAAGGATTATCTGGAGTCTGAGCTAACAGCCCTAATGGTTTAAAATGGCACTAAATGGTTCTCTACATTTGGGCAAGGCCATCTGGCCATTTGTAGATAAAGCATAATAATAAGCACCCGGGCAGATTTCCACATATGGGCTGAACACAGACATGTTCCAAATTATATACACTATAAAATTTCCTATCCTTCACTAAAACCCAAGCCACAACTCTCCCTTACTTGAATTGCAGTAACGAGTTGTCATTCAGATAATATGACTGAAATGAATCTGACTTCAGACAAAGCTTCAAAACCACAGTGCCCAGATTTTAGTGAAGGTCAAAATCCAATTTTAGTTCCAGGGATGCACATCAGGAAGTGTCCAAAATGTACATGGCCAATGGGTTTGTTTAAAATTGAGCCATTACAGTTGGGTGAAATTGTAGTTTTGCTCTAGAAACATTTACATCTTCTCTGTGATTGATAAGTTACAAACGCAAGTTGAGGAAATAATGAAATAATTTTCTTTGCAATTGTAGTGTTTACTTCCATTTCCTGCTTCCCCTTCTGTCAAAGTTTCTAGCTAGACTTGATAGAGACCTTAAGAAACCTTTTGCATCGAAAGCATCATGATCATGCTACATTTGTATTTCCTTTTATGATTCAAAGTTGATTAATAATGAAAGTTAAACTAAGGAGTATCCAGCAAGGTTCTGAATTTTATCATTAATACTATTTGATATTTATTTATGTATCAATTAATTTTAAAAATCGGTACCTTAAGCCACATACTTCACTTGCCTATGGAGTCATCTAGTAATGCCCCCTTTAGACCTGTGATGGCATTGATGACAACTCTCCATTCCCATTCAAAACCCTAAATTATTTAGAAACAATATGTCCCTATAATGAACAGAGTACAAGGCAGAGAGATCAATGACTGGCATTCTTGAATGCCTTTGGTAACCATGCCTCAGCTGCTTAATATGTGAAACAGAGATAGACCATATGACTGCCTGGCCCCTTACCTGAAAGACCATTATAAAAAGAAAATAAGGGGAGAATAATGAAAGAATATTAATGATATATCTTGAGTTACTATGAATGAAGCATCTATGTACAAATCACCATGGCTTTATTTCTTTAACTGAAAAGCATTGGCCATGAACTTGAGAAAATGGTATAGGCCTTGTAGTTCGAGTAGATAATTTTTGTTTTATCTCGATAACAAAAATCAAAGCAATGAAGGGGTTGCATTTCTTTTGTGAGTGGCCTGCAAACATGGAAGATGGAGGCAGACCAGATCTCTATCAGTTCTCTTTATCAGATGTGGCAGGCCAGGACCAAATGGGCTTCAGGCTGCCCTGGCGTATTTTAAACTCCCACCTCATCTGCCATCCAATGTAGCACCTGGGTCTCCTTTGGCACCAGTGTGGTCCAGATTTCTTTGGCCTGATGAATATCTGCTTTTTGTATTATCCTTCCCCAGATGTAGTTTCCATTCAGCCAAATTTAACCTTGCTCTATTATTTCCTGCCCCTCGTTTCTAACCTCTTCGGGGACATTGTGATCTGCTGGGTGCTGACATTGCTGCCTAATTTAGAAGCATCTGTGATTTGCATCAATAAGAGAATCCCTCTTTTTAATTTATTAATAAAAACACAAAGAAATAATATTTCTATCAGAAGCTCTACTTCGTATTTGGAAACACTGGCGCTTCTCACAAACTGTTTCATTTATTAAATCTCAGCCCATTTCCAAACCACATTCTTCTCCAGTCCAAGTTGACTTGGGTGCCAAGCAAAATATTGAAACACTGGTTTTGTGGGAAATGATTTGCTCATCTCCAAGCACATGCTACTTTGCTTTCATCAGCTGGTGGTTGGGAGAGGAACAGTATTGAAGTGACTTTGTGCCCATCTGGCACGGCCAGTTCTTCACATGTGGCTTGTGACTCCATTTTTCTCTTGAATTTTACAGAGCTTTCCCTTTCATATTTTGGGAGCATTCTCCAAGTGGAATATGAACCTAGCATATCTATTATTTCTAGTCTCCTGGAGTTGCCCAACTCCAGAACTTACTGGAAAGAGCAAGTTTTCACTTAAAATATTCTTTGTTAACAATTTATTGGGCATCAGAGAAGCATTGGGCTCCTCCTGGAACCCTTTTATAATAAGATATACACTCTTGAGATAAATTCTCAGTGAACATTGTTCCTCCTGGAGATTCACCTTGGGGTCTCCTCTCTTTTTCACCCACCCTATCACCTCTGCCAGCACCCATGACCAAGCCACCTGAACTGATTAGAGCAATCCTCTCCTAATTGGTCCCTGTTTCCAGACTTGTCCCTTTCCAACACATTGCCCACACTCTCAACACCGCTTACATCACTACCCTATTTAAATCCATCTGTGGTTCTGCAATTACCTTTAGAATTAAGTCCAAATAGTTTAACACTTCCTACCGAGCCCTGATTTGACTCTCCAGCCTTGTGATCTGTTTTTGCTCCCCTCACATGCTGAGTTCTGGTCATGCTTTGCGCTTTGTCGTTACCTGAATGCATCCTGATCTCTCTTACCTCCAAGCTTGTGTGATGATGGTCCTTCAGTCTAGAACAATCCGGTCTTTCCCACCCATTCTCTTCTCTTCTTCCATCTGCCTCTTTTGTCATATGGCAAACCCCTACCCATCCCTCAGGTTTCAGCTCCTGTGCCATTTCCTTCACGAGCCTTAAGAAAGAGTCACCAACATTGGGTTTGGTGACTGGACTCCCAGCTCATCCTGAGCTAAAAGCCTGACTACAGAACTGTGGCCCTGTTTCCCAATGGTCTGCTCCTCTGTGAGCTACAATTCTTTGAGTATGATATCTGTGTCTTGTTCACTGTGGAACACCCAGCCTTGAGCAAGAAACTGACATTTAGGCAGGTACTTAACACATATTAGATTCTTTTATGTAACTTACAAAGAACTGTTACATAAATCAGAATTACCTTTTATTAAACTTACTTTCTGTTCTTCATTTCATTTGGCACTGTGGGTTTTCTTCCCCCCGCTTGGTTAAGTCTGTCTGTCTCGCCCAGATGTCTGTAGACGTTCCTATGGAACAGAGAAGAAGAAAAGCTTACATGAGTCCGAGACATGAGCGCTACTATGAGGGAGCCAGGCTGTCTTAAAGTTCACACTGCCACTCTCCCTAATGCAGAAGGGCCACTAGGTTTTACACCACTGACCCACTTCACAACTTGTTCGCTTTCTGCTTGGGCACACTGGAAATCAATTCCACAGGAAATGGAGGTTGCTGCATAGTCCCAGGTGACTTCCTGCCTATGATAGGAATTGCTGAATCGAAGGGTGGAATGACTTGTGGATGAGGGATTTTTTTTTTTTTTTAAACATGTGGGGCAGAATGAAAGAAAATGTAGCATCTATGACTGAGAACAGGCGAGCTCAACTTTTTTTGGGCAGGAGGGGAGAGGGGAAAAAAACGCTTTTCTTATTTCTATTTGGCCAAATGCCCCCCTCATTTTACTGGCCAAAACCAGGCATGAGAATAAGTTTAGTGCCCATATTTCTCATTTTACCCTCTTAATTTTCAGTTAGAAGGATTTTTCTCTAGTGTCTTTGCCCACCCCCTCAGCTTCTTTGTCTTACTCGCCCCCCCCCCCCGACACAGTGCCTCTGAATATTGGATAAATGCCTTCTTAGTCTTTTAATCCTTTTGGTTGGCATGCTTTTGGTCAGCATGCTTTTGGTCATCCATTATATCTGCCTGGAAAGCTTCAATCAAAGCTGCACATTCTTGTTTGGCTCTATTTCCAGGCGATTTCTGTCTTGTTACTTTATTTTTCATCTTCTTCTTTCCCTTTACCCATAAACCTTTATTAGACCTTTGTGAAGTCAATTGAGATAGCGGGGAACATACATTAGAATTCATTTGAAAAAGAATGAGTTGCATTTTGCTGAGAAGGATCATTTTTGCAAGGCTGTGGGAAGCGTGGCTATTGCTGCCCCCTCTGTCTGCAGGGTTGGAAAGTCCCTGCTAACCCTCGTCTGTTCTCACCTCGCCTTAGCAGTCCGGTCACATAGGCAGCCTGGCACCGGTTGCTAGCCATATCTCACCCTCACTGTGGCAGGAGGCGATCAATAGATGGATTAATCACACTTTGGGGAGCTCACACCCCAGGAAGGAGAGAAAATGAGGATTGGAAGAGGAGGCTGTTTGCCAACGTGTTTTGCCTGGAGTCTGCAGCCCGGTGCACACAATACAGGATCACAAAGAAACCCACTTGGCCCAGAAGGATGACCACAACCAGTGGCATAATGAGAGCGTCTATAAATTTACTATTAACTTGATCTCAGCTGATTAGCAATGCTGAAAAAGAATTTTACGGGCCAGAGATGGCTCAGAGCCTTCAAAAAAAGTGTAATGAGACAGACATAAGTGACTTGTGAATAAGGTTATGCTTTTTCATGCAACTAATCTTTACATAAGCATACATTTCAATATGAAAGGAACTCCATGTGTGTGAGTGTGTGTGCGTGTTTTAAATGTATTTCTACAGACTCTGAAGTTGGAGAGGGTGCAAGGCTTATTGTTTGTTTGTATAGTGTATTTATTCATAAGTGGGAGGTTTGCAATGAAGAACCCTCATCATTAAAAGTCAGCTCCCAAATTCTTATTTGGAGTAGGGTTGAATGGGGGGGTACGACCCTGATTATTGTATAAGAGGCCCAGATGGCTCAGAAACCCAAGAATCCAAGATCTACTTTAACAGAAGTGATTGCATGTGCAAAGAACACTGCATTTTGGATCAAAAGATTTAGATTTGAGTCATCCCTCTGCTGCCGACCAGCTAAAGGAAAGCAACTGAAACTCTCTGCGTCTCAGTTTTCTCAGCTCTATAATGGATTAAACCTCTCTTGTGAGGTTGCTGCAAGGAACAGACAAGACAATGCAGAAGGAAGTGTTTCTGAAACTGAGTGGGCTTTGCAAATGTAAGCATTGTTATACAGGAATGTGCTTAGAAAGGGCAAGAGAGAAGAAATGTCTGCATGTGTGGACTGTCATCCCTTAACTGGTTTTCTAACACGGCCATTCAAAGTAGAAACACAGTCATAGTAAGTGACATTATTTTGAACTTCAGCAACAACAACAATAGCAACAATAGCAACAATAGCAACAACAGCAAGCCCTACTACTGATTTTTGTCTTCCTGAGTAGAGCTATTTCATTTTGCCAATACTTATTCTCAAAATCCATTCTGGTTCAAGAGGACTTCAGGGTTCTGCCCCTGAGTGCTCTACCGCCCATCCTGGATAGAATTATCATCATTTACAAAAGAGTTTGATTAATGTTTGATTAAGGAGTTCTGACCTTTTGGGAATTAGCATCGTAATTACAGGGCTGTGCATCCTCCCAGCCACTCAGCTGGCCCCCTGTCTGAGACCTCTCTTCGGTGGCCGTGAGTGACAGGCATGGAGGAGCAGTGCACCCCTCACTCCGTAATCACCAGGTACCACTTAAGTGTGGCGCATGTGTGTGCTCCTGAGTGCAGAGCAAATGAAGCTGCCTTCTAGGACTCTGAGTCCTTTTCCATGTGTTCCATTTCTGCTTCTAACAGCTTTGTTAATTCAATCACCACCTCCATCCAAACAACAGCCAAAGGGGGCTGGGAAGAGGGTAGGAGGCAGTTTTGGGGAGGAGTCAAGTCCTCATCACACCACCCTGAAATGGCTCACCGTGCGTGGAGAGAGGACCGGCTGGGCGAGCTGGCTGAGCGGCAGGCTGCAGGCCAGGCAGCAGGTGTTCCCTGTAACAGCGACAAGGCCGAACCAGGCGTCACGTGAAATGTGGAGAAGGGGCTTTCCTGTGCTTTGTAAGCACGGCTCCCTTTGGCCTCCAGATTTTTCAAAAGCGTAAGGGGAATGAGTCAGAATGTGAGAATTAGCCTGTTCGGGGGAATTGTTATGTTTCACCGCTCTGTTTTATCCCATTGGTGAGACATGATGAAGGATTACAAACACAGCCACCGGAGCTCAGCCGCCTGCCTCAACCGCTTACGGGAACCCGCAGACTTTCAAAAGCAGCCTGAGGAGCATTATTGTTCAATTAGTGTGAGTCTCGTCCACCATTTCCCTAAGTGTTTGGGATGCAAATAGGGGCCTCCTGAGAAAAGGATTCTGGGCGTAAATAAGTCTTGGACGCTCTGGATCAAATAATTTTAAACAGATTGCTTTGCTACAGGACTTCTCAGAGTGTTAATTTCTTTAATTTGCCTAATCAGTCTCTAAAAGGAGGGTAAAGAGTGCAGCATGTCCTAAACTTTACTGAACCACAAAACTAAAAAGTACCATTTGGTGGTCTAGACCAGTCTGAACTTTATTGCTTAAGAATTCATGTTTTCTTCACCCTTTATCTCCACTTCAAACTTTGTTGCTTTCCTGTGTGTGTTTCTGCTTAAATACAAGTACATTTCAAAGCATTACAAGGAAAGGTTAGCAGCAAAACATTCCAGGGACCAGGGCTTGTTTAGTTTCCTTTGTGCAGAAACACCCCAGTGGGGTGAGCAATGCTGAACTCCTTCCACTATCAGCAGCTTAAGCCCTGGGAACTGCGGTATCTAACCCCTCCACAGAACTGCTCTTGGAAGATAAACGTGGCAGGAAAGAGATCCTCTGGAATGCAGGATGTTATGGACCTTTTCTTCCTCTACTCACAAGTTCTCTTGAGGGAAGAGCAATGTAGTGTAAAGGGTAATGAGCTCTGAACCACACAAGTTCAAATCCTGGCTCTGTCTCTGATGAACAATAAGACCTTGGATAAGTCAGTTCAGCTCTCTGTGCCTCACTTCCTTGTCTATAAAGTCAGGTTAATAATATCATGTGCATTTAGGTTGATGTGAGGGCGAAATGAGACCATCTCTAACTAGAAGGCTGGGCTGCTCATTAGAAAACAGTTGCTATTACGCTATAGAACGTCCCAACACTTAGCACAATGCCAAGTGCAGTAGGTAACCAATATTCATTTAATTGAATTGGATACTCAAAATCTGAACCTCAAGCCTCATTTCTTTTGAACGCTTTCTTTCTGTACCTAGTACAGGAATCAGCAGATGCTTGGTGTCCAATGTTGCTGGACAGGGGGGAAAAGGAGAGAGAAATTTAAATAAACTTTTCCCAGGATCATTCAAGGTGTTTCTCTTTATAATTTTTTTTCAAGTTGCAAGAACATTCATGTGATTTTTGTACTGGGAATATAAAGAAAAAACTTGACTAAAAAAATGTGTAAAGGAAGATGTTTGCCACAGCATTACTTATATTGGTGATGAAACAGAAAGCAATTTCTCAGCAAAAAAGACATGGCAAGTAAATTATGTTAGAGCTATATGGTAGGGTATTGTATAGTAATCAAAATGACGTTAGTGAAGAGTTTTATAAGGATAAAATGATTATGATAAAATACTAATGAAAAAACGAGACACAAATAATATAGAGGATGTAGTCACAATTACATGGAAACAGAGATAGGAAAAATCAGATGGAAATAACCTAAATGCAAACAGTGATCGTATTCGAGTAAAGGATTTTTTTAACTCCAAATTTCCAAAATTTCTATAATAACCATGAATTACTTTATATTTAAAAAGATAATTCCATTTAACACATAAAAATAAAAAACTAGTGTTAATCCTTCCAAACTCATTCTTTCTCATTCCTGAACAAGGGACTGTTTAGCCTTAGCATCAATAACACCTCAGACGGACGTGTCATCTGTAGGCCGGAGGTAACAGCTGAGGGGGAGCAAGCAGCTGAGAGACTGGGATGTCCACACAGAGAAGCCTGAGGAGAGGTGTAACACGTGCCTCATGTATCCTCCAAGAGCACACTTCTTGCACCTCACTCAGTCATTTCCATAAGGCCATGCTCTCAAACTTCTGTCTTTGGAAACTGTCTTGCTACGTGGGAGTAAGTGCTTATTTTTTCACCCACTGCCGGGAAAAAGTTACTTCCTCAGTTTCCATACTCAGGGCTCTCTACAAGCTGGCTCCAAAACTATCTGGCAAGATTGTCTCGCACTACTCCGCTTCCCGTGTCTTTTGCGGGAATCACATTGGTCTCTTTATCAGATTTGAGAAATACCAGGTAGCATCCTGCATTTATGAGCATGGCAACAGCGTAGCTGCAGCATTTCTCCTATGCCTGCTTCACAGATGGCGGGCACTTGCGAAGGTGAGGAATAAGACAGAGACGATGATACACCAGCTATAAAATATCCACAAAAGGGAACGAATGGAGGCAGAAATATCTTCCCTCTATCTAGAATGCTCCCTTTTTCTTTAAAAAAATGTTTTTATTGTTGTTCAATTACAATTGCCCCTAACTCCCCCCATTTCTTCTCCCTGCCCTACTCACCTCCACCTCCCACATTCAATCCTCCCCACTCCCCACGATCTTTGTCCATGGGTTCGTTATACAAGTGCCATGACTTGACCCTTCCCCTTCTTTCCCCGTATACCCCTCCCCCCTCCTCAAATGCTCCCTTTTTCATTTCCAAATATCCAAACTATTTTATAGAGTTAAGCTCCTAGGTATTTACCCCAAAGAAATAATAACTTACAAAAACTTGTATGTGAATGATTATTTCTAATTGCCCATAGTTGGAAACAACCCTAATTTTCTTAAATTAGGGTTTGAATGGATAAACAAATGGTGGTACATCCATATAATAAAATACTACTTAGCAATTTTAAAAAATGCACAAAGCACTCCAGAATGTGAATGCATTTCAAATGCATTATGTTCATTATAGAAAAATGGACTTGAAATGTCACATTCTGCATGATTTCATTTATATGGCATTCTGGAACAGATAACAGTTTGGTGGTTGCCAGGGCCTGGACTGGAGGGAAAGAACAAAAGGGATACAATGGAATTTTGGAGGAGATGGGAATGTTCTGTAACTTAAACGGGGTAGTGGACACATGACTATGCATTTTTGAAGACTTGTAATTGTACACAAAAATGAGTGCATTCTACTATATTTAAACTATACCTCATTAAACCTGACCTAACAAAAGAAGACAACTTAAAATACATACACACTTGTATATATAAGCCTGTGGTTCTCAAAGTATTTGGTTTCAGGATTCCTTTACACTCTTAAAACAATTACCAAGGAACCCAAAGAGTCCATGTTTATGTGTGTTACATCTATTAATATTTATTGTATTAGAAACAAAAGATGAGAAAATAATTTAAATACTTATTTACAAATTCAATTAAAATAGTAAATAATGTCATTACATGTTAACATAATAACTAATATATCTTTATGAAAAATAACTATATTTTCAAAAGCAAAAAAGCTAGTGAGAGGATTCTCACTAATTCTACATTTTTGCAAATATTTTTGATATCTGACTTAATAGAAGACATTGGGATTCCCATATCTGCTTCTGCATTCAACTTGTCACTATAAGTTGTTTAGGTTGATGTTTATAAAGAAAATCCTACTTCACCCAAATATGTATTTGGAGATTATTTTCTTATTTCTCAGATAATTGTAGCTATTTTTCTTTGATACTATACCAATATTCTCCAAGCAGTAGTTTTTTAAAGGATAGTCACAATATGAAATCTAAAATCATGTCATAAAACTTTTTGTACTCTGTTACATTAAAACCCATTGGTCTATCTTTTACTTTAAGTGCACCTTTCACTGGTTTATGGTTTTATACCATAATGCATTGGTCATTTCAAAAATATTAACAAGCTGACTTATGCAGATCTTCCAAATGTTGGCCTATTTCATTATTTTATTTACATACAATATACATGTTTACATATGATGTATATATATGTGTATTACATTCATTAATATCATCACCTATCTCATCAGAAAACCCTTCAAGTGTTGGCAAGCTGTCAGGCTTATGGTAGTGAATGTATTTTGCCAAAATTCTAATTTTTATTTGAAAGCTCAAATTTTATTTTTGGCAACAAATATTATCAGTTGTTTTCATTGAAGTGACAGGCTCACTCCCTTCATTTTCAAGAAAATGTCTGCCAAATACCTAAGCCTATGTTGCCATAGTTTGTCTGTTTGTCATTCTTTTCAGAAAAACAAATGATGTTCTTTGAAGGAAAAACAGTTATTTCAGCTTGCAACTCAATTCCACAATCCCCCACTTTTCCCCAAGATGATCTTCCTTCATTACATAGCAAAAGTGCTTTTTGCCTACTTCCCAGTTTATCACATAGCATATTTAAAAGATCTTTACTCAAGAATTAAGAGTTAATAAAATTAATTATTTTGTTGTTTAATCCAGAACATCTTTAAGTGAAATTGGCAATTTGTTTAAACTGAGTGAGTAACAGGGAAGAATACCTGTGCATTACCCAGTTTGGTGCCACTGCTGTAAAACCACGTTTTCATACTGTCAACATGAAGGTCAACACAGTGAAAAAGGAGAAGTCACGTATTATGATAAAATAGGTTTCACCTTGTAGATTCTTAAAGGGATCTCCAGAACCCCCAAGAGTCTTCTGATTATACTTTGAGAACCACTGATCTATACCTTTCTCATTTTTATGTCCTTTCTTATATCTCACCATCTCCTTGAAATTTTCTCTTACTAAACCACGCTGCAGTTATGCTTGTATTTGTATTCCAATAGCTCTTATCTGTTGCACCCTTATGTCTTGTGTTGCCTACTTTTTACCCATCCTGTATTTCTAGTTACTTTCCAAACATGGTGAGAGCGAGGAATGTGTCTTTGAGTCCTTGCCCTGCCCCTGGCCCAGTAACTCGTAGAGTCTTATACACAACAGACATTATGCAAGTTTCAGATGATTTGCAATGTTAAAAATCATGCACAAGTAGACAGCCCTAGGTACACAGAGTAGACATAATACCAGTGTTAGTCCAATGTAGGAAATAAACATGAGTTAAGGCATCATCATTTCTGCATCTTTGCAGGCTCCCTTCACTTGAGGCCAGACCGTTTGAACTCAAGTCTTTCTCCTCTGGATATTAAACTTTTATACTTTCTCCTCTGTCTGCCTTCACTCTGAGCTTAAGCTAAAGGCTGTGTGGTATTATGGAAATAGCCAATGCTTTGTAGTGCAGAAAGAATGTGGGTTCATATTTTACTCGTACTGTTGGCCCAACCTTAGCAATATATTTCAGATCTCTGAGCCTTAATCTATTCCATCTGTAATGAAGACAGGATTAGCTGCCTCCGCCACCTCCTAAAGTTGTTAGGATTAAAGAAGATAACAGCAGAAAACCACTTAGCTCCTAGATTTGCTAAAAAGTGCTGGCTGTATGGAGCTATGTTCCATTGGACCTTCCATACTGGGAAGGGGCATCTGCCTTCTGGCCGAGGTTGAATGCTCAGGCCAGCTCTCCTCTTGCTCAATAGCTTTCAGAGAATTCTCCCAATGTTTGTTTACTCATGACTCTTCTCCTATTCCTTAGTCATTTTGCCCTTGGATTTGTTGAAATCTCTCATTCAGTCTAATAATTTCAGTCTTTGCACTTAAGGGCAAGCCATCATCAGGTGTATTACCAGCCACTAAACAAAATGACAGATGAAACCCAGCAGGCAAGAAGCCTACCGAAAAAAGTTTTCTTCATCTAAGAAAGAGAAGGCTTGTTCAAAAAATACATCTTTTCCAAGTTTTCAAGGTTTATAATTATTGCCTGTTTTAGTGGTGGAATTTTATTAGTACATTACTCATGTATAAGTCTCAATTGAGGCAGGGAGCTAATTTGCTTTGTTTTGTTTTTACTCGTTCATTGAACTAGTATGCATAAACATTTTAAAAAATACCAAATGTGTGCCTAGCACTATGTTGGCATCATTAAGAATAAAAGGAAATTCTCAGTGTGATATAAGTCTGAGCTGGTTACTAAGGGAATAAATAGCTTCAGCATCTCATCCACAACACTATACAGTATGATTCTATTACATTTAAATGCTAATCCACGTCCTATTGAATTCTGATTCACCAGAGAGCTAATGTTGCTGATAGCCATGGAGATAGCCTAGTCGGATAATATATTCTGAGCAACAGCAGAGCAAAACCCTCTCAACCTTCAATTCCTCCAAAATGCCCATAAATGCAGTTTTCTGGCTGAGCTAGGAAATAGTCACAAAAGAAGAAAAATTCTTTAAGTGTATACACAAGGATAATGAATTTTAAGTAACGAGCCTGCATTTAATGAACATTACTAATCTTATTTTAAAATTTTGCTAAAAGTTTGTTGTCATGTTTAAAAAATAACCCTAGGGTGAACAGTTAAGCTTATTTCACTCTTAGTTCACAGAATACTGTCATCATCAGTTGGTCAAAAGCACTTTATCAAATATGATTGTATAATTTTTATTCCCTCTGACCTTTCTGCATTTCCACATTTCTCTTTTCCTCCCTCAGCCCTAGAAATAACCAATGAAATGTACATCAATGAACATCTCTGCACATGTTCTTTTATGAATTTTTGCAAGAAGACTTTGAGATAAAGACTAGATTAGAATCACTAAGTTATAGGATATACATATATTTTATTTTAATTCACTAGACACCATCAGATTGCTGTCTAGACTGGCTGTACCATTTTAGAGTCCACAGCTGTGTACCCCGTCTCTGCACCCTCACCAACACTTACTGTGATTCATATTTTTAGCTTCACTGTTACTGTTGTTGCTGAAGTGGTATTTTTTACTTTTTAAATTGAAGTCCTCTGCTTACTGAGGTAATTTGAGCATCTCCTTTATAGCTAGTCATTTTGTGGGGGAACTCCTGTTCTGTGAGCTGCACGTTTATCTCATCTTTTTTGTTCATTTTTCAATTTGGTTTGCTTGTCGTCTTCCTTGAGGGCTTGCTTCATAAGAGTTATCTGTAAAGTGTGGCTCGTTGTTTTGGTGTTGCAAATAACTTTTCCCAGTCTATTATCTACAAGTTGAATGTTAAATGGCATCTTTTATTGACAAAAAAATATGCTATTTGATGTAAGTAAACCCTATCAGATTTTTATATTGTAGGTTGTGCTTTGGGGGTTTGGTTTGAGAAGACTCTCTACCCAAAGATCATGTAGATTGTGTTCTCCTGCCTTTGTTTTCTTCTAGGATTTTTGTGGTTTTGAGTCTTGCATTTAAGCTTTTAATCCATTCTGAAGTTATCCTTGGGTATGATGTAAGAAGGTCGTTTAATTTCATTTTTTGCACTTATCTGTCCAGTTTTCCCAACACTATTTATTGACTAGACTATCTTTACCCCATTGTATATTCACGCCTCTCTTGTCAAATATTAATTGACCATAAAGGCATGGATTTACTTCTGGGCTCTCTATTCTGATCTGTATGTCTGTTTTTATGCCAATACCATGCTGTTTTAATTACTATGAACTTCTTTAAAATGAATAAATAAATAAGTAAACAAACAAAGAAGCAAGAAATGACACAAATTGGTGAGGATATGGAGGAAAGGGAACCTCAGTGCACTGTTGCTAGGAGTGTAAATTGGTGCAGCCACTATGGAAAACAGTGTGGAGTTTCCTCAAAAAAATTAAACACAGAGTTACCATATGACCCAGCTATTGTACTTCTGGGTATTTATAACTTGAAAAGTGATATGCTCCTCCATGTTGATTTCAGCATGATTTATAATAGCCAAGCTATGGAAACAATCTATGTACTGATAGATAAATGGGTACAGAAATTGAGATACATACATACACATGTACACACACTCACACACACACACATTGGAATATTATTTAGCCATAAAAGAATGACACCTTGCCATTTGCAATAACATGATTAGATCTCAAGATATCATACTAAGAGAAATATTAGCAGAGAAAGACAATTTTCATATGAATTACCATATGATTATATATATATATATTCAAGGGGTGCTTCTGGGGTGCTGGTTACATGGGATGTTTACTTTATGAAAATTTCAAGGAGTTGTTACCCTTAAGGATTCATGCTCTCTTTTGGTATGCATGTTTGTATCAATCTGCTCAGGCTACCATGGCAAAACACCACAGACTGTGGCTTATTGTCTCAGTCCTGGAGGCTGGAAATCCAGGATCAAGGTGCCAGCAGGGTTGGATTCTGGTGAGGCCTCTCTTCTTGGTTTGCAGATGACTACTTTATATGTGTTCTCATAAGGCTTTTCTTCTGTATGTATGAACTCCTGATGTCTCTCTTTTTTTTATAAGGACAGCAGTCCTCTCATATTGAGGCTTTGCTCTTATAACCTCATTTAACCTTAATTACTTCCTTAAAGGTCCTGTCTCCAAATACAATCATGTTGGGGTTTAAGACTTCAACACTGGGGATTTGGAGAAGATAAAATTCAGCCCATAACAATGTTAGATTGTGATAAAAAGTCTACTTAATGCAAAACAAAAAACAAAACACACACACACAAAAACCCTAGGACCTTTGAAAAAAAAAGATTTGTAACTGCATGTTAAAAATGACCTTAATGCTGATTCTTCCTAGGTAGCATCTCGTTTTCTACAGTTTTTGTCCCTTTCGGGGTGAGCATCCAGCAAATAGTTCCTTGCTCCTTTAGGCTCTTAATTTCAAGAACTTTTACAGCTCACATTCAAGGCCCACTTGACGTAATGAGCACTTTAGCTTTCTCACTTCTAATAAGACGGTAGCAGAAGATTGTTTTTTACTCCTTGAACACACCATGTGCATCCCAACAGCAAACCTTCCCTCATATAATACCCTCTTCTCTTAGTCTCTTTTGGATGAATTTCATGCATTCTTCAAGTTCATGATCACCATGTCCTGGATGCTCTTTCTGAGTCTGATTTTTATGACCTGATTCAATCACTATATTCCGACTTCTATAGCATGTAATTCATATACAGGCATACCTCAGAGATATTGTGGGTTTGGTTCCAGACCGCTGCAATAAAGCAAATATTGCAATAAAGCAAGTATCGCAATAAAGCAAGTGGTAATCTTTTTGCTGGTGGAGGGCCTTGCCTTCAATTTGTAAAAAACATATCTGTAAAGTGCACTAAAACAAATCACAATAAAACATTTTAACATTTTATTATATGCTGCCTTATTCTTCTAGCTAAAGTCTTCTCTATAGAAACGAGATTTTAAGTTCCTTTGGTCCAGGGCTGAAAGAGCCCAAGGATCCTAGGAAAGTGCTAAACACAAAACATGTCCAATCAATTCAAATTCAAATTCCTTTTTCTGTTTAGCCCTTCTCTCACAAATATTCCCAGGGGAAAGGCTGAAATGCATTGAGAACAGAGCAAGCCTAGCATTTAAGACACCTAAACCTTTCAGTGGCTCTGAAACCCATTTTACCTTCAGCTCATAGCACTAGACTCACTTTTATTTCCTCCTGCTTCTATTTTCAGGTTTATTTGATCCCATTTTAATAGTTAGATGGAAGTAGGTTGCAAAAGGGTAATATTTTCCACATACTTCTTTTTAAACGAATGTCAAAATTTCCTTTAACATTTTAGACTTCTCAAAAATGTCTCAGTCCAAATCCCATTGGTTTCCAAGGAGTAGTTCCCCACCCCCGCTCCGCACTGCCTAACCACCATCTGTTTTGCATTTTTTCTCATGACTTTTATCTATAAGTACACTTCACCCACCAAGTAATTACTATGACCACTCTCTTAAGTGTGTACATTAGTTTCTGAACCTTTTCTTTTATGAGGTATTTCTTACGTTTCCAGAGTTTTCAGCCTCCAAGGGACCAGTTAAGACTCACTTTGCAAATGTTACTTCATCAAAGAAACATGGCATCTTGACTAGAGAATGGGGCTTAAGTTAGCATTCCTAAGTTCACATCCCCTCTCGGTTAACAACCATGTTAAATGTTAAAGGTGAAAGAAAAGTTTAAGATAATTTAGTCCAACTTCTTTATTTCACAGCTACTTAAAAAATCCTTGTGTAGTTTCTTTCTATAGCACTAATTTGTAAGCACCAACCTCCATGTGTAAGAGGGTTCAAATAAAGTTAAATTAATTAACTTTTGTAAAGAATTCTATTTGGTTTGTCTTCAGTATTAGATGAAAGAAGGTTAAAAAAATAAATCCAAAGTGTTAATGTCAATTACATTCAAGGAACATGAACACTAATGAGGAAAAAGGAACCAGTACAGAAATAACTCCCTAGTGCAGTCTAAATTTCTTGATCACACACTTATAGACTAAACAAAATGCAAAAGACATCACCATACTTCCTACAAACCTTGGAAACCTCAGAATTTTCTGATTTACACAGTGCAGACTATACCCTAAACAGTTATTAACTATGGCATTTTGTAGAGATGGTCTTAGAGTAAGTCTGATGACATGCCAAAATCTCATTATTATGGCCAAAGGATTTGAACAGACATTTCTCCAAAGATACACAGATAGCCAATAAACACATAAAAATATGTTCAAAAATATTTATCAATGAGGAAATGCAACTCAAAGCCACAATAAGGTACTACTGAACACCCACTAAGATGGCTCTAAGGCCAAAAAAATAACAAGCGTTGGTAAGAATGTGAACTAACTGGAAGTTTCATACCTTGTTGGCGGGAATGTGAAATGGTGTAGGAACCAGTCTGGCAGTTCCTCTGGTGGTTAAACATAGCTACCATAAGGCCCAGCAATTTTGCTCCGAAGTAAATACCCAAGAGAATTAAAACCATATGAACAACACTTGTACATATATAAAACCTTGTACACAAATGTTCATAGCAGCATTATTCATAATTGTAAAAATATGAGAACAACCTAAATTAACTGATAAAAGATAAATTAAAATGTGATATACCCATACAATGAAATATTATTCAGCCACAAAAGGAATAAGTGTTGATATTTGCTGCAATATAGATGAAATTTGAAAATATTCTGCTAAGTGAAAGAAGTGAGATACAAAAGGCCACATATTGTGAGATTCCACCTTTATGAAATGTCCAGAAAAGACAAATTTATAAAGATAGAAAGTTGATTAGTTGTTTCCTGGAGCTGGAAGGGCAGGGGAAAGGGAATGACTGCTAACAGGTATGAGATTTCTTTTTGGCAAGATGAAAATGTTCTGAAATGAGATACTAGTGACCATTGCACATCTTTGTGAATATGCTAAAAACGACCAAATTGTAGACTTTAAAATTGTGAAAGGCAGGGTATGCATGGTGGTTAATTTTGTGTGTCAGCTCGAGTAGGCTGTTTAATATGGGGAGCCCGCATTAAACATTATTTCTGGGTGCGCCTGTGAGGGTATTTCTGGATGAGATTAGCATTTGCATCAGAGAACTCAGTAGATCGCTTCCCCAGTGTGGGTGACCATCACCCCATCCTTAGGCCTGAAGAGAACAAAGAGTGGAGGAAGGAAAGATTCACTCCTTTCCTGCCTGTCTGCTTGAGCTGGGGCCTCAGTCTTCTCCTACCCTTGGACAGGTATGTATACCATAGGTTCCCCTGGAGCTTGCGTCTTCGGACTCAGGCTGGAATGACACCACAGGTTTTTCTGAGTCAACGCCTTGCAGACGCCAGGTAGCAGAACTTCTCAGACTTTATAACCACGTAAGCCAATACATACATACATACATACATACATACATACATACATACAATTGGTTCTATTTCTCTGGAGATATTGACCATACCGTACATGAATTATATATCAGTAAAAAGGAGCCATTACATATTCTAGCCTTATAATTTCGGTCACTCTTCAAATGCAACAGTGACCCCATATCCTCTAAACTTTCACCCACAGAGACATCAAACCCACTTTATTCCTCAGATGGGTTTCTTCCCCAGCATCCTGCTTCTACAACCGTCACCCCAGTCCATATGTTCATCACCCTATGATGGATTTATAGCAGTTGCTTGCTAATTAGACTCTATTTCCACCAAAAATCATCCCACACATAACACCCAAAACACTTTTCAAATACAGGGCAGAGCAAAAGAAGGTCTACAGTTGTTTGTATGGAAAAGTAATAAAATAATTAGTAAATAAACAAGAATTAACTGTGTTTTGTGTATTCACCACTCTAAACCTTCTTTTGCCCACACCGTATGTATAACCTCTCCTTCTGCGCATAACATGTATTCTTTTTTTTATCTTTATTTCAACCACTGTTTACAATCAATACCCTTCCATACCAGTTTCAGATATAGAGCAAAGTGGCCAGAACACCGTGCACACTCTACAGAATGGTCCACCCACTACCCCAAGCACTCACCTGGCCCCATACTCCCTCCCATCTTGACATTATTGACTGTATTCTCCACTCTGCAATCCACATGTCTGTGGCTGTTCTGCTACTACCAATTTGTGCTACTTCATCCCTTCACCTTTTTCACCCAGCCTTGCTTATTTCACTTAGCATAATACCCTCTAGGTCCATCCACAGTCCATTCATGCTCTTACAAAAGGTAAGATTTCCTTCTTTTTTATGGTTAAGTAGTATTCCATTGTGTGAATGTACTACAGCTTTTTTTCATCAGCCTACAAATCTCTTAGGACTCCCTATGACCAAATCATCACATTTAAACCTTCTCTATGATTCGAGACCCCTCCATCTAGCATCAGATCCTCTTTGTTCTATAACTTGCTTTTCCTTCCCATGCAGATATATCCCTTCTGAGTAGTCTTCTCCATATCTCTCATAAATAATTGCCCAGTCTTGCTCCTGTATTTTGTCTTTCACATATCCCTTTTTCTGGAATGCTCCTCTATTTCCCTTCATCAGTTGTGACTCCAATTTTATGTAGGACTTTATTCAAAGTTCCCTTCCTTCAGGAAGCTTATCCCACTCTGAATAACACCTTATCATAGTAAAAATAATAATTACTAGTTTTTAAATATCTGCTGCATAATCAATACTGTGCTAGGAGGTTTAAACACCCACTTATTGTTTTATGCTCGCAAAGACCTAGTAGGGTAGGCAGTATCGTTCCTGTTTACAGATGAAAAAAATAACAAGGTCACATAGCAAAGAAGTGTCAGAGCTGAGATTTGCCATCATTGCTATTAGGCCTGAAACTTCATACTTTTGCTTCCTGGAATATCAACACATGTACAATTCTGTTTGAGAGTTTTCTCTGAGAACCTTGTTTCCTCAACTTACAGAATATTTTTCAAGGACAAAATATTCTGCCTCCTGGTACTAGTTAGCTTTCTTGGTAGCAAACAACCCAAACAATCTCAAGCTATCAAGGAGAAAACAGCCACCTGGGCCAAGACCAGAATGATCTGAAAGGCCACAGGACTAGGCTCAGCCAACCGGAAGGACTAAAGGAAGCTTGGGCAGAGGAGCATATAGCCAAGGTACCTTGCCTGAGGAATAATCTGGTGATAACACTATTGATAACATGACTCCCTCCTGACAATTTGGTTCATGGCTGAGTGAGTGATCCCTCTCATTATTCCTCCTTCTTGAAGCCATTCTCTCTGGACTGTCTAGTGGCCAAACCAGAGAAGAGGACAGGGACTGGGGTGTCTCACCTCTCTGAGCTTCTGAAGTAGAAGTTGGAGAATGCAGGAGTTGTGATAAGTTGGATTTTTGTATCACAAGATTTGCTTTTCTTTCCTTTCCGTGGTGAGCGTGGCTGCGAAATCTACTCATAACAGGCTTTGTTCTCTGTGCTGCTGTCATTGCCATGAACAGAACATGCCATGAGAGGCAGCTGCTCCATCCGCCTGGACCCTGGAATGAACCTCTGTGGAGCAGAGCCACCCCATCTGACTCGCAGTCCCATAGTCAAGAGAGCTGCCCCAGCTGAATCACAGGATGATGAGAATGATGATCAATGCACATAGCTGTATGCCACTACATGGTTTGGTACAGTGGATTTCTTCTGAGTAGGGAGAGTAATAAGGTCCTACAAAATGTCAGTTTTTCATTGTGCTACATTTCCTACTTACTGTATTCCCTACTTCCTAATGCCTTGCATAGAGCCAGCATAGCACTCAGCCAAAATGTTTACTGAGTGTATCTTTGTTGGCTGTCTAATGATAACACAGTTTCTGACTGCAATAGATAGAGAGAAAGATAAAAATGGAAAGCCAATTTTGACATTCTCTTGAGTCAACAGAACCAGGGAGCTCCCTAGGTTCATGAACGGGAAGAAAAATAATTAGTAATGCTCAATAAGCAATTTACTTCTTAGAGTGGCAGGCAAAATCTTGTAGGATTGCCAATGAGACCCTAACAAGAGAAGCTGGACATGAAGGATTTAATTTCATGACTTTTGCTAGTGTGACTTAGATGTTATGTGTGGTCCCGCAAACAACCAGCTGCCCCTGTCCATCCCAGTCAGGGTGATTGAACCCAACTTACCCTGAGACTGAGACATGGGGTGTAAGGACGTTAAAAATTCTTAAAGATTATTTTTTAAAAATTCTCTTGCCCTTGTTCCAGTTCTAGACCAATCAGCCAATAAGTACCCATTGATCTTCACTTAGGTGCCCAACACGAAGCCTGCCTCTAAATCCTACAGGCTGTTTCAAGAGTAGAAGTAGACATCCACATATTATATGTCTAAATACTTTAAAAGTTAGAAATCAAGCTAACAAACCATAAACAACATTTGTGCTATCCTCCTTCCTTGACAAATACACTTTCATAAAACATAGAATGACAACAATATGGGAATATGCATATAAACCTATGGTTTTCATATGACTGGATTTTAAATGATAAAATTTAAATATTTACTCATGCTTCTGTGTTTAGTTGATGGGCTGGGAATTTTAAGTGTGTAATACAATACATATAATCAAGTCCACATAATTGTACATTTATTACATGTAATTTCTTTTTCTTGCATTTTTTAGCAAAATCAGTATTATATTGATATAATTAAGATTTTATATAATTTACAGTCTACTAACATTAACAATCTAAAGAGTTAAGAAAGAATATTGGATTCAAAGCAAACACAATTTAAATGTATTTTTATTAAAAAGCAAATTAAAATAAGAATTATACTTATATTTTTTGAAATATTACTCCATCAAGATACTTAAAATTATCTATTATAAATAAAAGGTAAATTTAAATTAATGAATATCACATTTTAAGTCAAAATTATTTAAATAAAGCTAAAATTTTTATTTTAAATCTTTGAAAATTGTTTACTCGTGTTCTTCTTACTTTAATTGTTGTTCAAGTACAGTTTTCTGCCTTTTACCCCCCTCCCTCCCTACCTCCCTCCCATTTCCACCCCCCTTGTTATTGTCCATGTGTCCTTTATACTTGTGCCTGCAAGCCCTTCCCCTTTTCCCCTGACAACCTACTTTTAAGTATGTACCCAAAAGAAAAGAGAGCATATGTCCAAAAAACCCTCGTACCTGAATGTTCATAGCAGTATTATTCATAATAGCCAAAAAGTGAAACAGCCTACATGTCTTTCAATTGATAAATGCATAAACAAAATATGGCATATTCGTATGATGGAATATTATTAGGCAATCAAAAGTCCTGACGCCTGCTGCAGCATGGATGAACCTTGAAACCATTACTTCCAGTGAAAGAATCCAGTCACAAGAGACCATGTAATATATCATTCCACTTATATGAAATGTCAAAAACAGGCAAATCCATACAGACAGCAAGTAGATTTCAAGTTGCCAAGGGCTCAGGGGCAGGGATGAGGGGATTGGGGTCACAGCTGAGGGAGCAGTGTTTCTTTTGGGGGTGATGAAGATGTTCTAAGATTGTGGTGATAAATGCACAACTGTGATTACACCAAAACCATTGAAACTTACACACCAAATGAGTAGATTTTGTGGCATGTAAATTCTATCTCAAAAAGCAGTTACAAACTTATGAAGTATTTTTATAAAACTAAGTATATTTACAATTCTAGAATTTGATGTCCACGGAGTTACCTGGGTAAAGAATCACTACCATGCTTCACACATATGTGTGGACTTACACATATACAAAATAAAGAATAGAAATTGTTCACCATTGCAAACTCTTCCTCAGCCACCACATGCAGTACCCTGAACACTGCCTGGTTTGGGAGCATCTCTGAGAGCACAAATTAGAACACAAGAGGAGGTTAGTGCTTGCTTGGCACTGTCGAGAAAGAATAGTTCATTACGTAAGAATCTCTTTCAACAATATTAAGAAGGAAATTTGACAATTATTTTTACTCTTACCTAAATTATTTCATGCATCTAATTCTCATGATTTAAAGCAAAGTCTATCTTTGATGTCAGCAGAATAACGCACAAACCTTCACGGTATTTGGATGCCGTTGCCTTTTGCTTCAAGGCCACTCAGCAAGACTTGGAGAAATATTTCTCTGGGGCCTAAATGGTATTAATCATTAGAGCAGATGTTCAGAGTCACAGGTCACTCTGGGTTAGAGCTGAACACTGAATTCGGTAACAGAAAGGCAGAAAGGTCCGTGTGTTCTTTATTACATTTATTTGGGAAATGAAGAGTAATCCATTTTGCTGCCTGTAGAGGTATAAAAAGCAATTTGTAAGCCCTATGAAGCCAAGGTTGAAATGCATGAAAGACAGGAGTTCTCCCTGCCCCGCTTCCTCAGCCCTGATCAGGCAAAGGTGCTGATGTGGGTGCACAAAACACATTTCCCTTTCTCACTGGGTACACAACTAAACTTCATATCCCAGCTTCACTTATAATTAGATGGCCCACATGACTATGTTCTGGCCGATGGAAACTAAATGAAAATGATACACATCACCTCCTGCCTGCCCTAAAGCCACTTGTGTGAACCGCTGCACTTTGAATCTTCCTTGTCTGAGGGTCAGATTCACAGGCGCCGAATGAAGACTTCAAGTCCCTGGAAGATAGTGGGATCCCATCATGGAAGGAGCCTGGATCCCCAAATGACTATGTGGAACAGAGCCCCTGCTACAACCTGCAGCTGGCCGTGACACCAGCAACCAATAACCTGCTATTCTGTTAATCCCCTGTGGTTGTTGCGGTAGCTAGTATTACTCATCCTGGCTAATTGTCCAAAATCACCAGGTAGGAAAGAAGAGGCTTCATCTGCTTCAGTTTTGGTATTTGGGATCTTTTTGTCTCCCCAGTTCTGAAACCACTCTTAGCTATGAAGAATGATTCTAGCTAAGGGTGGGGTGGGTAGAAGGTATAGGCGTCAGGGAATATATTTTATGTATCATATATGATAACACATATTGTGTAGCTTAGCACATAATATAGTCAAAAATATTATCATTTCAGCATATGATCAATATAAACATTTTAAATGAAACCTTCTGTACTGTTTTTCGCTCTAAATTCCGTTTTTGAAATTCAGAGGATTTTAGACTTAGAACATGTATGTCTCCGTCTAGACCAACCACAGTGCTGGCACCCGGGGGCTTCCGCACCGGACAGTGCGGGGCTGAGGTCTGTCCCTGGTGCTGCTTTGGGAGGGCACTGGAACTGGGCCCGGAACCAATTTGCGGGTGTCATCTAGTGCAGAGGCTCTAGAAGTGTGGCTCAGGAACGACCTGCGTGACTCACTTCGGGCCCTTGTTAGCAAAAAGATTCCTGGGACCTCACCTTCAAAGACTGTGAGCTGGCACCTCAGAGGTTAAGTCCCAGGAATCAGCATTTTTACCGGGCGGCCCCACTGATACCGCAGCACAGTACAAATTGAGAAGCACTGACTTCAAGCCATGGAATAGATTTTTTTGTTGTTTTGTTTTTAATAATGTCTTTGTGGCCTAGATAATTTTATTAACTCAGAATAAACCAGGAGCTGATTGTTGCTATGGAATCAAAACCACAGCTGCTGTCAGCCAGTAATTATTAAAAACTCTTCTCCACCTGTGCAATCTGAAGCTGATCACGGCAGCTCTCCCTCCTGGCACAATTTCCCCGTCTGAAACGCCAACAGTGGTGCTCATCTCTGCCACTCTGCTCCCCCAGGGGATACACGCTTCATAAACAGAAGTTTGGGGTCCCTTTCTCTCTTTGATTCATCACAGCGATTCCTCAGCTCCAAACCCTGACCACTGTTTCCTTTGGATTGAAGTGGACAGGGTTGCATTTTCAATGTTGTGCCTCGGTTCCTGCCATCTTTCTCCAGCTGTTAATTTTTGGCTTTGCGAAATGTGCCCGAAAGAAGTCGGGAAGGCTGTGAGCTCCTGTGGGCCACAGACTGCAGAGGTAGGTTCCCAAAATCACTCTGTCCCTAGTTCCTTCCCCATTCCCGTTCCTGTCAGAAGCTTACAACCAAATTTCCAAAGCTGCCCTTGCAGCCCTTACTCCCAGAGTGGAGGATTCTGGTATCTCCTCTGTCCTGTGGTATTCACAGGACAGACAGCTTTCCAGCCCGTGTTTGACCCAGGAGCTCCACAATTTTCAAGCTCTAAGCATGGTGTCTTCAGCAAGTTTTTTGGAGTGTCTTGTTTGTCACTGATTTTCCAGGGAAAGGTGGGGTGATGGGTGATTTTAAATATGTGACACGCTCAGGGAAAAGACACCCGCCTGAGCTCTGATCCTAGCACAGAGAGAGGAAGCAGCGGTGCTTACAAAGGGACCGTTTCCGGGGGTGGCTGCCTCGGTGGGGTGGCGGAAGGCCCAGGATGTTGGCCTGCTCCCTTCTGCTTTCCTCCTCTTTCTCCTCCTTTTCCTGTTGATACTCCTGCTTCCTGTTATTATGTATTTTCCTGACAGTTTCCTGGCAGTTCCCCACCCACTGCCCCAATAAGGTCACAGGAATTCTAAGCTCCTGAAAGACAATTCCATGATACTAATTACATGTCTTGAAAATGAAGCTCTAGCCTGCAGGTGGTACCCACTTAACAGCTATCACTATCACTATTATTACTGTTATTGTTAGATGATCCCTGTAGCTTCCCAGGACCAAAGTATCTTCCTCTGCGTTTGTTGCCACACTAGCTTTGTCTGCCTTCGCTTGCTTTTGGATAAGGCATTTTTCTTATTCTTTTATTCATCCTTTTTTTTTCCTTTACCTGGAATTAAATGTGGCAAGAAAGAATTCTTAGCTATATTAAGAAAGATACCAAGAAAAAAAGTTGCTTTCAATCCAAGCAATGTTTAATGGCAGTGATATTTTAATAACGTTCATACATTTTAATAACGTTCATACATTTTAATAATGTTCATACAATTAGACAGTTTAATAATGTTCACGCAAATATTTGGGGGCCTACAGTGTGTCGGGCACGCTTCCAGACTCCGCAGATACACCAGTATAGAGGACTAGAAACAGCGTTTCTGTCCTTCTGGGACAGGAAGTAGGCAATAAACAAATTATAAGCAAAACCTGTATCAGGGTGACGAATACTATGGGAAAATGAAGCAGGGAGGGATGTAGAGAAGACTCTCTGTACGTTGGTGGGACCTATGTTGGTGGGTCGTTGCTGTTTTAATTAAGGTGGTGGGGAAGATCTCACTAAGAAGGTGACCTGCAAGCAGGGAGACTTATAGACTACACACACATCACCCTCACGCAAGATGTAGCTGGTGCAACAGCCCTGAGACAGGAGCGTACCTGGTGTGCTTCCCAGAACATCATCTGTTGGGACTTATGGTGGCTTATAGTGGAGGTGAGAGATGTGGCATTGGGAAGAAAGCATCTTGTTTGAATTGACACCTTGGGGAAATTTTTTTAGCACTTAAATGGCTCTACTTTTGCTTATAATAATAATAGGAGATGGGCTGAGTCTTAATATATTAGGATCAGGTCCCAGATGCAAGCTTTCTGGAGAAGGAAAGAGAAAGGAAGACAACTAACAGTTATCTAGTATTTGCTCCACACCAAGTGTTTAAAAGGTTATTTGGAGGTCCCCAGGCTCAGCAGGTTTGGGTACAAGTTGGATCTCATTATCTTGAGCGCTTTCACCTCTCTGATTCCTCACTCGCACCAGCAGGGGGAGGATCCCCAACTCACTTCCAGGGTCTCCTCCTCCTGCCAGGTATTGGGTTGGGGGTACCCAGGAGGTGTCACCTATGCTCTCAGGCATCAGCCCTGATGCAGCTTCCCTCTGCTGCTGCAGACAGCCAATTGCTGCCGCCTGAATGCTCACCCGGCCTCGGCTTTTCCCTGTGCCCGCGCGCCTCTGCCTTGCTAAACTTCCATCACCACTGTCACCACCGCCGCTTTCTCCCACTGGCCTCTTGGCACCAGGATGGACAGTGGCTGAAGCACTATCACTCTCGGTCTTCAAGATCCCCAGCATCTACAGTCTACCTTGAGAGACTAGAGCACAGCGCCCCCTTGTGTGCATGAGCCCGACTGGAGGGTTCTCAGCGGGACAGCTGGGCTCACATGCCCTGAGTTTGGTGAGACTGCTCCTCTCTTTCACCTGTATCCTTTCCTGCCATTTCACGTTTCTCCACGGTGTTGCTCTTCTTAAACCAGGACATTCCTCCAACCCTGAGGTCCATTACAGAGTCCAACTTTTTCTTCCCTTAGTATGAAGTCTGTCTCAGGAGCCTCCAGAGCCCCCACCCTGCACCCCATCCCCACCCTACACTTTGATTTCTGGGAGCTTCCCATCCCGACCCCATCCCTCCCAGTCAATCTGATAGGCTCCCGCATGTTAGCATCCTTGTCATGGAAACCAGGCTAACTACTTCCTGTTGGAGTTTCTTTAACACCCAGGTGAGCCAGAAAAGCGTATCCCATAGTTCCTTAATTTAAAGATCATTTTTTTTCATTCACAAGTGTTTTATTTTATTGTGGCAGGAACATGAAACCTACCCTCTTAATGCGTTTTTAAGTGTAAAATACAGTATCGTTGACTATGGATACAACGTTCCACAGAGGATCTCTAGAGCTCATTCACCTCGTTTAACTGAGACTTCTGCCCACTGATGAGTCACTCTTTCCCCCCTCCCCCAGCCCCGGGCAACCACTGTTCCACTCTTGGGTTGTAGAAATTTGACTCTTTCAGACACCTCATATAAGTGGAATCACGCAGTACTTGTCTTTCTGTGGCTGCTTTATTTCCTTTAGCATAATGTCCTCAAGGTTCATCCGTGTTGTTGCAGATTGCTAAATTCCATTCTTCATTAAGGCTGAATAATTTTCCATTGAATGTATCTACTACATTTTTTCCTGTCTATTTATCCGTCAGTGGGCATTTAGGTGATTTCCACATCTTGGTTATCGTAAATAGTGCTGCAATATATATTGCAGTACTGATATCTCTTGAGATCCCAATTTAAATTCTTTTGGATAAATACCCAGCTTTGGGATTGTGGAGTTATATGGCAGCTTTATTTTTAATTGTGGAGACATCGTACTGTTTCCATAAGGCCATCCCTTCTTGCATTCCCACCAATAGTGAACAAGGGTTCCCTCTTCTCCACATCCTCGCCAACACTTGTTGTCTTGTTTATTTGATAATAGCCATCCTGACATGTGTGAAATGAAATCTCATCATGGTTTTGACTTGCATTTCCCTGATGATTAGTGATTGGACATTTTCTCATATACCTGTTGGCCATTTGTATAGGTCTGTTGAAGTTCTTCCCTGGAGAAATGTCTATTCAAGTTCTTAACCCATTATTAAAATCAGGGTATTAGTTTTTTTTTTTTTTTGCTACTAAGTTACAGTAGTTCCTTATGTATTTTAGAGATTAGCCCCTTAACAGATATTTAATTTGCAACTATTTTCTACCATTCCGTAGGTTTCCTTTTTCTCTCTTGATTTTCTTTGCTATGATAAATTTTAAGGTATTTTTTCACATTTTAACATGTCTAATAAGGGGATATATCTTACAAATCAATGAAAAGCAGAGTTTAACTGCTAGTGCTTTTTTTTTTCATTCCTAGTAATTCATAAAGCCATGCTCCGCTTACAGCCACAGGTGTCTTAGATGTAATGAGATTTTGGTAGCTGCCTTGTGGGTCAGTAAGGAGAGGGGTGTTCTATACGCCGGTTTTACTAAACTGTGGCTCTGGTGTTTTCCTGGATCCCTGTTGCTCATGCTTTCTCTGATTCAATGTTCACAATGACTTTAAGGAGTAGGTACTATCATCCCCTTTCTATATGGGAGAAAATTGATTCAGACAAGTACAGTCAAGGAGCCAAGGTCATAGAGCAGATGAGGGGCAGAGGCGGGATCAAGCCTGTCTGTTCTCTGTCCTCCTCCAAGCTCAGCCCTTTTCCTTCCCCTTCATCCTGAACTTTTCACACAAAAGTGGCACAAAGAGCCAGAGACTCGTGTCAAAGCTGGGCAGAGAGCTGTGATCATGTCGCCCTCGGACACCCTGTAAAGCTGAGCATGAGCCAGCTTCTTAATGGCCTTAACACTCAGACCCCCAAGATGTACAACACGCTTCTTTCTTTCTATCTTTAGTCCCCAAATGTGATAAAATTCTGAGTTCTTAAAACCACCCTATTGGGACCATGATAATTTCCTTATTGGTTCCATATGTTTTACTAACGTGGTTTCAGTGGGTAGAAAGCAACATTCCTCTGTCCCCCAATTCCCTTCCGGAAGGTCAGATCCACCGGAGATGAGGACGAGCCTTCTGGTTTGTAGGTCCCACAGGTCTTCAGAGACCACCTCTTCATGGATTCGATTCAGAGACTTTATTGTCATAACTTGCTTGGGTGGCTTCATAATGGTCCAGTGGTCTGAGACTCAGTTCTGAGAGGTACCAAATACTTATCAAAAGCTCTTGTTGTTAGTGTTTGCCCCTTTACTGCTCACTTGCTGATCAATTCAACAGATGCCAAGCATTTTCCTTTTATATCAAGTCATACTTTGACTCGATTCCCTTCATCTACTGTGTGCCATTTCAAACACTCCAGATGTTGAACACACCTAGATGGCCATGAGACCTATTCGTCCCTGATTTTTCCTAGGCAGTGCATTCTTTTGTTCCATTGCCAAGGAAGTAATCCACTTTATTCCTCCTGGCTGGGCTTTCCTCCAGTATTTGGAATGGGGTAGATTTGGGGTCCAAAAGCACTCGCAGCCAAGATGAAACCTAACCTATCCATATCAGGCAGCATAAAGTGGAAACCAGACAATCGATGTCATTTGGGTTTGTACTACTCCCAGTGACTCGGCCACTCTGATTGCTGACGACTGGACCCCATAAAAGGGGCTCTGGTTCTGATGCTTCTTGATAACTTGCTGGAAAAAAAATATATATGTATGTATGTATATGGTCCTCCTTCTCTCAGATGAAACAGTCCGGCTAAGAAACAATAGCAGATTCAAGAAAATGGGACTGTAAGAAGTAATATTGATCAAGTACCTAGTAATTATATGGAGAAAGCCTGCACAAGTGGCTGAGGAAGTTGGCTCATATTCAGCAAATTACTTAAATTTTAAAATGGTGATGATTCTAACTCTCTCTCCGAGACATGGTCCAGACGGTTCTTAAATAGCGTGTAAGAAGTATCTGTGTGGGCGTGTGCCTATGCCCCTACGTTTGACAGGGTGGAAGAGAGAGATACTCATTTCAGTTTAAGTCAAGGTGGGGTCAGAAAGATGTAACAAAAAGAAATACCTGTGTCTGAATCCTCCCTTTTTTTTTCTATAGAGTCTTGTGTAAGTTATGTAACTTCTCTGACTCAGTTTCCTCATCTGTAAAATGAAGTTAATTGCATCTAAGCCAAAGGGCTGTTAAAAGGATTGAAGGAAATTACATGTAAAACCCTTTGCAAAGAGCCTTAGAAAACGTAGGCACTCAAAAAAATGCTATTTCCTTTCCTTAGGGAGAAAAAAAGTGTACATTTGAAGCAATTAGAGAACAAGACAATAGCTACAAATCGCTAAATTGCTGGTGGAGTCAGTAAGTGCTCAAGGAGCCAGAGGAAGGAGAGATCAAAGCCGGCTGGAACCTGAGGGAAGGGGCAGTGAGGAGGGGGAAGGGCCCAGGAGGGGCGAGCTGGGAACGCTGGGGGCCTGCAGCCCGCTCCTTTTACCTCTAGGTTTTAAAACGGCCCCACAACATTTTGAGGACAGAAGTGCTTTGCCCCACGTGGACTTCGCAATGTTTGAAAGTGGTGGGAAATACTATCCAAACCACCACAATAAAAAAACAAGTTTTTAAAAGGGACGCTAAAGCAATAAAGAAATTTTAAGCAGAAAGTGAAAATTTGCACCCGGCTGTTTGCAGGAATCCTGTTTTACATGTTTCTCTTCTCAGATCTGTGGCTTTAGGGAGGGTAGGGGGGCATGATGAAATACAAAATTCTCAGCTGCTGATATCAGCAGAAGTGATTTAGAAGGGGGTGGGGTGAGGCAGAAATCATCTTTTGGTTTAAATTGTTGTAAATCAGAACCGAAAACTAGGCTATACATTATGCTTTTGTTACTGTGAAAGTTAAATTACAAGGAAATGAACTGTGCATAATAATTCCCCACGTCACTGATTTCCCAGCGTCTCAGCTAAAGGGTGAGCTCTCCTTAAGAAACAGGTTTGCAGCCAGAGCTATCGCTGGGTGAAAGGCGCCCTCTAGTGGCTCCTTCTGTAAGGCCGCTCAGGGCCTGGGAGGCCCTGTGTAGACAAAGAGGAGCCTTATCCTTCACCTGGTTCCCGAGACCCTAGGTCATGTAGCCCGAAGGCAACGGCTTCCCAGACAGTTGTGTATCTTCAGTCGACTGCCCAACGTTGCCAATAAAGGACTGTAAGTTATCCTATGCCTGTGTCAGTATCTTCTCAGTCCAAGCAGGGAAATAATAGTTAATAATCAGGAACTCCCCTTTAAAGAGTAAATTTAGAGCATTTCATCAAATATTTGGTAAAAGCTAAGGAGACCAGTCTGCCCACCGCGCGGGCCTCAGTAGTAAGGCCCGCGGCCCTGCTCTCAACCCTTCTTGAGCTCCGTCTTCTGGGGGAAAACGTCCTCATGTTATTAGAGAAGGCTGTTCACTCGAATTGCTGTGGAACAGAGTGAAAGGTTCAGATTGTTCTGGGGCCCTACAAAGCCTTTGCCTGGGATGTTATTTGTTCCTCAGACCAAAGCAATTTTTCCTTAAAAAAATTGAGTTTCAACTAGAGAACTCATAAAGAGGCTTCCAACTGACCGGATTTTAACAACAATTGAAAAAAGGTCTAGCTGAAGCAAAGTCTCTCCCCAGGTCTTCCTCCCCCTTCAGGTGACTCAAGGAGGCAGGAAGAGTTCGCCCTCTGTTGCTTGTCCTTTGATTAGGACAAACGACACTGAGAGTTCTCTGTACCTTGAACACCGCCTGACACAGGTCTCCCTCCCTCTGTTTTGTAAGCGGTGGGCGTGGGAGTAACCCGCAGCCCGAAATCGCTCTGGCCAAACTCCTTTCTTCCCCTTCCCATCCCCCACCAGATGGAGACTCAGGACAAGTGGCTCTGTCACATTTGATTCTGTCACGTTCTAAAACACCATGTTGCTGGAAACACACATACTCGTCGAGAATAACAACTCTCCATTTCCGGGCAGGCACAGCATCTCAGGCACCGGGTTCTTGAGTAGACTGAAATGAGGGTGCCCTGCGCCCGGTGCTTGGGGAGGGATGCGTGGCCTGGGACGCAGACCCCAGCCTACAGATGCAGGCGCCGTATTTAAGCGTTACATGTGGGCTTCGCCACTGACAGGCTCACCCAGAATTTATGGAGAGCCTCATTCGGTGGAACAGCAATAGGCTCCGTTTTAATAAATCCCCTTGGTAGTATAATCATCACTCAGACAGGAACGACTGCTCTGCGGGGCTCTGCACCCTCTCCCTGACCTTTGTGCCTTCCCTCCCCGCTGCAACTAAATCCTCCCCATCTTTTTTTTCTCCCCGTCGCACAAAAATTTTATTTTTAAAGTGAGTCAGAATGGGCATGGGGGGTGCAGTGGGGGCGGGGGAAACAGGAGGAGGGCAGTGTGAGTCCCTAGTCCAGAGAGGTAGGTAAGTCCGCTTCCCCGATGGCATGATTTCCCTTCATAAGTACCATGAAATAGAATTTCATGTTGCAAATTAATGTGCGTGTGTGTAATTTTTTCCAAGCAAATGCTTTGTTTCTGAGCGTGCATAGGCACCACATGCTGTGGTTGCTATGGTAATTACCAGCCTCTGTTGAATAGGGACGCAAGGGGTTACAGAGAAGTGAACCAACTGGCGAAAGTGCATGTTCGAATGAATAAACCCACTTATTTGTAAAAGGTTGCAAGAGGCACTCGAACCAGAAAATAAAAGAAGTGGAGGTAGGGGCGCATTTTTATAAAGACCCAACAAAACTACTACTGTAATAGTTTTCATCATATTTCTGGTGTTAAAAATGTCAAAAGCCTTTAAGACATCTGCACTTAGGTTTCTGTAGGAGACGGACACAATCATTTCTGAAAGCAGTACAGCCTCATGCAGAAGCGGTGGTAATACGAGCCATAATGACAATAATCAGGATTGTCATTTATCGAGTGCCTGCCATGTCTTCAGTGCCTTTCTTGTTGTATCTCATTTAATCCACAAAAGAGCCTGAAAGACATTCATTGGTTCACATTTCGTTTATTTTATCTTTATTATGTGCTTTCTATGAGGCGCTGACTTTCACCCTAAGGATACCAAGATGAGAAAATGTGGTCCCTCCCTTCCCGGAGCTCATGGCCAGCGTGAGAGATGAGAAGTAGACAGGCTTGTGACAGGGCAGGCTGCTAAGGAAGCTCGCAGGAGAAACACTTTCTCAGTGGACTTTGGGGCCACGCTGGAGCTGGAGTGGGGACCTTGAGGGGAAGTCTACAGAAGAAGGTGACATCCAAGCAGGACCTGTGAGCAGAGAAGTTCAGCAGGGGTCAGGGAGAAGGGGTGTTCTGCACAGAGAGAGAAATCTGTGCAAAGGCTGGATGTAGAGTTAGAGCCTGACAGGTTCCCTGAACAGGAGAGAGTTCTCTTTGGCCAGAGCATGGAGCAGGTTGGGATTGGTGACGGAGGCAAGAGAGAAAGGCTGGGCCAGATTAAGAAGATTCACACGAAGGCTTTTGGATCTTGTCTCATGAAAGTCAAGTCTGTAAAGGAGACTGAGAAGTAAGGCAGTTCGGTCTGTGTTTTAGCAAGCTCACTTTGAGAATGGAGTGGAGGAGGGTGGAAACAGAATCAGGGAGACCGGAGGGAAGGCTGTGCGGCCAACACGGAGCGACCATGGCAGGTGAATCAAGGTAGGGGCGAGCAAGAAAGTGATGGCAGGCAGGAGGAGAGCAGATCTGAGGCGACTGGGGGGGCCAATCAATAGGTCTTGGTGTGGTGGCTGAGGGAGAGGGAGCAGCAAAGGACAGGAAGTGATATTATTCTTTTTTTAAACTCGTTATAGAATTAAAGTTAAAGAAGCTAAGTAACTTGCCTAAAATTCCTGCTTCCAAGTGGCAGGAGTAGGATTTGAACCTGTGACCATCTGATCCAGAACATACATTCTTTCCAATAAGCCATGCTACTCTCATGACTGAAGAAAACACTCCTTGCCAGATCAACCAGAAAAGTGTTTAGTAATCTATTTGGCTGAAGATCACCACGTCCAAAGGCAGACTGGGAAACTTTAAAGTTGGACAATAAACCTTAGGAACCAAAATGCAAACAAACATATTTTGTACAGTGGGTAGGTGGTTCTTTCCCTTAGCTTAGCTTCCTTTGGAAATATTTTTGTCCAGTCAGAATCCAGGACTATACTATCCACTTTTAAAAATTGTCTTAAGAAACATTAATGTGGAAAACATTACTGTATCTTCTGCCAAACCAGAACTAAAGACATCCTCTTCTTCGTTGTTCCACACACCCCTCCTGTGAGAGGCCGCACGATTGGCCCACTGACTGACCAACAAGCGCCTCACCTTATTCCAAGAATAATTTAAGATACGCAATTCAATTTCTCTATGAATCTGATAATAGCTGTCACTTTAACTTCCCAGGTAAAAACATGTATTTCAAAAAGAGAGATAGAAAAAAGAGAGGGTGAGAGAGGAGAAAGTAAAACAAAGCAAATTCAATACAGAGAATTACATAATCCATTAGGTTTTCCCTTTGTCTTTAGCTGTGGAATTTTGCGCTCATTCTATTTTGTTTTAGAATCACCATCTGGTGTATCTTTGCTCTAAATTGTTTCCAAGCTCTCCTTATTTTTTTTGACTTGTACTTTCGATATCTTTAAATGTAAGCCGCTTCCATTTGTTTGGGGGAATAGGTACAAATAAACATACCATCAGAAGTGTAGGCTTGTGCTGTGTGTACCTTGCACAGGAATGTCTAAAAACACTGAGGACTGGTATGGCACGATGCACGGGACAGCTTGTCTGTGCTCATCTGCTCTGTGTAGATGTGACTGTACTGGCAGCCACACTGCCATCAGGAGGGGTGGCTCGAGACCCTAAACATGGGGAACCTGCCATCAAGAGACCAGAATGCACCAGTCTTAGGCACCGTGGAAGCACTTAATGGTCTCATTTAAGTGTTAAATAATAATAAACAGGGTTTGAAATTTGTGGAAGGGAATCAGAGCAATCCTCTCAAGTCCCTTCTTCCCCTTCCTCCAACTCTCTCATCACACTTTCACTTTTAACCTTGACCTATTAGTGCTTTTAGCTTTGGGGGAGGTGAGATATGGGGCAGAAATAATAGTCTAAGCACAGCAGAGAAAAGCTGCGAAAGGGAGAGTGCGCGCTTGGGGGATTTAAACAGAGTTTTGTCAAGAGAGGAAGCCACTCTGAGAGGCGAACCGATGCTGGTTTTGTGCTCAGTGATTTGACATTTGTGTCATCTCCAGAAGAGTCAGCACGTTATACTTTCTTTTTTTAAAAAAATATATTTTATTGATTATGCTATTACAGTTGTCCCGTTTCTCCCCCATCATTCCCCCCACCCTGCACACCCTCTCCCACCCACATTCCCCCCTTTAGTTCATGTCCATGTGTCATAAGTTCTTTAGCTTCAACATTTCCCACACTGTTCTTGCCCTCCCCCTGTCTATTTTCTATCCACCATCTATGCTACTTATTCTCTGTACCTTCCCCCCCCCTCCTCCTCCCACGCCCCTGTTGCTAACCCTCCATATGATCTTGAGAAATTCATAGGCCTGATGAGGCTCCGTTTAATCATCACACAACCCAATTGTGAGACCAGGAGGTGGTAAATGACACTGTTCTCCTCTGATCGGAGCACAGGCTGGCGCAGGGATCCACTGAGAACCGCCCAAGGACACATAGCAGGGAGTGAGTCATTTGACCAAGCAGTTCAGAGCAGCAGCTCTCCAATTCAGCACTCATCTCCCGGCTGTCTTGCTTCAGGGCACGTTCAGAGGCAATGTTTTTAGTAGCTTGTGATTGTTCTTTCGTGTCCTGTGAGGACTGGGTAGAACTTAGAACCGTAATTACACCCAGATAGCATTGGTGATGTTTTCCAGAAAAATGAGCTCCCCTCTGCCCTCTTCCTCCCTCCCAAGATGAACAGTGACTGATTTCAGCTTATCCTGTAAGACCTTCCCTTCTCCCTGCGGTTGGGTTAGGGGTAGGCATGTGACCCGAAAGTCTAGCCATTGAGAAAGAGGCAAAGAGTGTGGGAAAGAGCCCTTGGTGTCTCACACCCCCTTGCTTCTTGTCTTTGGACATTATTATCACGGGAGGATTTGATGCTTAGAATTGTGGTTCTAAGAAAATTAAAAGGAAGCCAAATGCATCATAACTGATATTCTCATGGTTACGCATACCAACTTAATAAACTGTGTGGTTCCGAGTGTACCTTTCGGTGGCTCCATTGGAGATTTAACATCTGTGATATATACCAACCTTTTTGAAAGGGAGCGTATGCTTCCTCAGGTTCCTAGGGGAACCTAGGGATCAAAACCTTGGTTGGGTTTTTACACTTATGAATTTTTTCCTTTTAAGTCCAGACGGAAGGATCATGGCGTAGCAGGGAGCTAACACCAGGCCACGCCTGGCGGTGGCGCGTGGGCACTGCAGCCCCAGCCCTGAATGCTCCTCACCATCCCCAGCTAACGTGGCAGCTTGTCTGTCCCCCAAGGCCCCGGCAGCCGCTTGTTCTGCACCCACACCTGTGCCTTAACAGGGCAATGAGTTACGACTGCACCCCCAGCCCCGCCTGCTCAGCTGTACTGGCTTTCAAACTCTGTTTTGACCTCACTGAATTCCCCTTTGTTAAACAGTTACAGCCTATGTGAGCTATAATTACAATGGCAGTCTATACCATTGAGCAGTGATAGATTGAGAACGAATACAGTACATTATGAAACAGGCAGGAAGCCCAAATACCCTCTTCTGGATCTTGGCAAAATGTTTGATAAACCATTAGGATCAAAAAAATGTCTGTATTATGATTAAATAGAAAGAGTCTTCCTATTGTGAGGCAGAAGAGCATTTTTTTTTTTGAATTGTTGAGAAAACAGCACTTAAAAAAGGCAAACCCAACTCTTGACAATCAAACCATTGTTGGTGGTTGGCAAATGCTCAGAAACTATTTCGTATGAGACTTGTATACAAATCCCAATATTGCAGTCTGAGTGTATCTCCCTTTACACACTCTTAAATAACATTTCTGCACATCAAATCCCATTTTAAATGTCCATTAATGCCTTATTTAAAAGAATTCTTTTAAAAACTGTTTAATCCACGTGTATGAAAATATTGAATTTTTTGGTAATTTAGGTTTCAGATTTTAGGCATGATATTCTGCCCTCCCAGGGAAGACAGAAGACAGCTACATTGCCAAGGTGTTGCTCATTTACGGCCCCCACTCAGGATGAGGACAGTGGACTTTGTGGTATCTCTCTCTGACGGCATCATGAGAAGAAGATCATTTAGAGTAAACCAGGAATAGAGGTTGAATAGGAATTCAAGTGGGAAGAGACATTTCTTGTGTAACGAAATAAGCTACTGGAAAAACTTGTTCAGGAGGGAAGGGCCTCGGGGCTTGGGAGCTGGGTGGGAGCGAGTAGAGTTCACATTTATTTATTTATTTTTTTATTTTTTTTTTTTAAATTTTTATTTTTTTAATTTTTTTATTTTTTTAATCAGTATTTTTTAATTGTTGATATTGTACAGTTTTCTGTCTTTTACCCCGCCCCAGCCCACCACCCCAGCCCTCCCCACCTTCCTCCCATTTCCACCCCCCCCATAGTTTTTGTCCATGAGTCCTTTATACTTGTTGCTCTAAACCGTTCCCCTTTTCCCCTGAAATTCCCTCCCCTCCCACTCTGGACACTGTCAGACTGTTCTCAAATTCAGTGTCTTTGTTTATATTATGCTTGTTTGTTTGTTTTGTTGATTAGCTTCCTGTTAAAGGTGAGATCATATGGTATTTGTCTTTCACTGCCTGGCTTATTTCGCTTAGCAAGTTCACATTTAAATGCAGATCCCGAGGGTGTTGACCAGTGCCATGTGTGCACCAGCTCCACCCGGGACCAGGGTGCCGGCATCTTGCCCCCTGTCCCCTTTAACACAAACACCTTCAGGGACAGTAGTCAGCTTGTAGAAGCTGCATGCGGCCCCCAGCCCTCTATGAGGAGTTTTCTAAATGAGGGCGAGTATGTTCGTGTGGGAAACTTAAACAAGTAGCTGGACAAAAGAAGAATAAAATTTGTTTCTAGATACAAAGAACTCTTTAGAAAGTGGTTAACCTTTCAGGCTACTCCTAAGAAAGACAAAGATTTTGTATATTCATTGAGACCCTCGGAATAGCAATTGCTTGTGTTTTCACTGCCCAGGACTGTAAGGGAGTGAACAAACCAATTTACATTAGCAGTGGCTTGTTTGTTATTATTTTTTCTTTAAGGGTATCAGGGTCTATGGCTGCAAATGGAATTTAGAAATGTAAAGAGACAGTCAGACTAAAAGTAAATGAGATTTTGAATAACCTCTGTAATATTTATAATCTTATACACTCTGAATTCCCAACCTTTCTTACTCATCCAAACAAACCCAAATGGATTTTTGGCCCAGGAACCTTCTTTCCACTACATACAACCAGTGAGTAGGTACACACACACACACGCACGCACACGCACACACACAAAGCTGCAATATGAAGATGTTCTGACCTAAGCCATTTTTATCATTACAGAAGAATGTATTTGTAAACTGTGTGGTAGAAGCCTTGAGTGGCTTTCCAACCAAATGTCGAGTCCACGCCTGCATCCAAAAGACTCATTCTGGAGTCGTAGATACAGGCTGGTCAGCAGTCCATGCGAGAAGGGAAAGGATTAGAGAGTAATCACACTGAGAGAGAAGTAGAGAGGAACAGCTCTGGGACGCAGAGAGGAATCCACTTGGGCAGAAGCACAAATTCCTGAGTAACCCGCTGCCCCAAAGTGGGGCTGGAGAATGTCAGGGGTCTCCCGAGCACACACAATTAGCTCCTGGAATGAAATCAGCACAGCTGCCTCCTCCTCGGTGCTCACACTCTTCTTTCAGGGACAACGCATCTCCTGGCTGGGGAGGGGGGGGGCCTCTTCTGGCCTTGGGGAGCTGGGGTGCAGACACAGATACTGGAGCTTCAGTTGGCAAAGTGCTTTCGCCTGCAATTATCTCATGTAACTCTCTCAGTAGTGCTGGGCAGGATGCCAAGTGGGTAGTATGATCTCTATTGTATAGGTTAAAATCAAAAGGTAGAAAAAGGTTGGATGATGATGTTCCAAATCAGATGGCTGGTCGGTGGCATGGCCAGGAGTGAGACCCAGGGTTTCTAATTATAGTCTAGTCCTTGCGGTTTTGCCGGCCGCATTGCCATGACACTGGCCTCAGACCTCCAGCTTTATTAAAGGCTTAAGCACACATTGTCTCCAGCACTCCCTCTTTGCCAGGCAAGTGTAGATAGAGCTACTCGAGATCCACAATATTTCTCTATCCATCTTTGCTTTGAGGAGTTGGAAGTGGACAAAGAAGGAAGCAGGCTGTGCTTGATGGTCTCAGATTCCTCCCCTTTCTTCGTTCATGTTTCTCGGTTAACGTTGGCCTCCCCCACCCCCATGAGGATTATGGTGATTTCTGTTCTGCCAAACTAATCACTAGAAGTCCTGAAGAAAAACCTGTTTTAACAATTAACTCAACAAGCCTTGTGGACCAAGCACTGATGTGGGATGCTGAGGACACAGAAATGAAAGGCAGGACTCCTATGCCAAACAAGGTCCCTTGTGATGGAAGAAGCAAAGGTCAACACAGACGGTGACAACTGCAAAGATGGAGATGGGAGAAGTCGATGCAGAGCACGTAGGGAGAGTCAAACTGTAGGTCTCGCCCTCCCCTGTCCCCAGCTTCAGGCTTCCTCTCGCTGAGGAGAGGACAAGCTTGTTCTAGACGCAGGCACCGGAAGCTGTTCCTGGGAGGTGTCAGAGGGTGCCTGTCCGCAGCGATGACATTGCTACTTCCTCCCAGGCTTCGCCCAGGATCACGGAGCTTCTTACTTTATACCATCCTCAGCCCCATGTGCTGTAACTGACTCTGGGGGTTTTGTTGCACAAAAAATCTTGAAATGTGGAGAGGATTATAACTGGACTGTGATGAAAGGGAGAAGATCTAGAGGTGGGAGAAAAATGTTGAGAAGCCTAAGCACTCTGTGGAAAAACTTGTGCAAGACTTTCTCTCAAAAATCAAGGAAGCCACCTTTTTAAAACACTCAACCACTAGGTCTTACCCCGGGAACAATGTCCCAAGTCAGAGACCACAGTTGCTGTGCTGAGTTGTGGCCCGGGGTTGTTTTGGGGGGTTTGCTGCTCTTGCTGTCTAGTCTTGTAGTTTGGGAGGAAAAGGTCCTTTTCCAGGGGTCAGGCTCTATGGACGCCCTCAATTCCTTTTCAATATTCCCCTGAGCTATAGACCTACCTGCCACTTATTAGCTGACTTCCCAAGAGCAATCTTCGATTTGTCCTCTGAGAGTGAAGTCTAAATCCATACGAGAAAAGAGCAACATTTACCCAATTAACTAACAAGGCACCTGTCTTGACCTTTGAATCAATGGATCCCAAATATCATGATGAGCAATTTTTGTTTTTCCTGTTCTACATGAGGAGACTAGATGCATCTCAACAAAGCCCTACACTCTGCATTTCAAGGAGAGCTTCTGGCTTTATTTAAATTCAGTGGTTCCCCTTTCCTGAGGAGGGAATAGCTAAATTCTGGATGGAGCAAATGCAGCCAGAGATGCAGACTTGCTGTCAGGACTGGCTACAGAACTTGCAGACCCCATATCAAATGAGAATGCAGGGCCCCTTTTACAAACGTTTTAAAAATTTCCAGATGGCACTAGTAGAGCATTATACCAAGAGTAGGACCTTCCAGAGTGTGGAGCCCTGTGAGACTGCACAGGTTGCTCTCCGGCCCTACTTGGAGTCTCCAGGTGGTTTGCATCCCGGTGCAAGCAGAGAACATAACCCTAACAAAACACACTGTGCTGGCGATGGGCCTGAGATGATGAGACTAATCCAGTGGAGCTTGTGATATGGAGCAGTGCTAACCCAGTCAATGGGCCAGAATATGTTGGCTTAAAAGACATCAGGAGATCTGCAGGGGTACTCAGAATAACAGCCTCTGAGGACCTTCCCTAGGTACTAGGACCTCAGCTTTCCAAAACCTCTTCTTGCCACAACCCAGCTCTGCCCAATCGATTCTCTATTACATTAGATGCTCAGACTACCCTCATGCTGGCATGCTCTCAGCCAACCATCTACTTGTACTATGACCTATGCAGCACAGATGCTTCATGGGAAGGTAGCCTGGTGACCTGGGCAGGTGGCTCTGGTGCTTTCTGATCAGCTCTAGGACCAAGTGGGTGGCCCAGAAAGAATGATGCCACATCTTCTAATCCTTTGGCTATTTAGTTCCACAGCGATCTACTGGTTGCATATACTGAGTGTGTAATAGGTGCCCAATGGTGCTTCTGAGAAGGGGTTGGATGGCCTTACTGGCCAGATCAAGCACCCTATTTACGAAGGGGACGAGCACTGGAGTCCTCGGTTGGACTGTGCTGGAGCGATTTGGAGCAGAAGAGGAGGACAATGGTCTATGGTCTTGAAGCAAGTTAACATTTTAATTACTGGGATTAAACACAGGCAGAGGCCCCTGGGTGGTAATTTATTTTGTGTTTGCATCCATCATTGTACAATGAATGCTCAGGCTACTATGTCTGTAACTCTCCGTACACAGTGAGCTTAATGCACCAAAATCAGTGGGCTCTGTTCTACCTCTGGAAAGGAGAAGTACACTTTAAACTTGGTGGGAGAATGAAGTAAGTTTCTTTCTAATGACAAATATTTTTTCAAGAGTCAAATAGTGTTATCTGAAAGCCATTTTCAAAGTCTAATTTTGGCTACCCTCTTCTTCCCATTATAAACAATAAGACTTTCTATTATAAACTTGGTTTTCAGTCTGTGAGAAGTGGTAATTCTGCTACAAAGTTGTTTTTTTTTTTTTTGACCTGAAATTCTATTTTTCTAGTTGCAGCATCCTCCCCAGATAAATTGCTGGCTTCTTACTAGTGTGTCTCCTTGAAGAAGCTGGGAGAAGCCCCACCTGTGGGGACTCCAGTGGAAATTGATTTAATTGTCACAAGCCTCTCATACTAAGTACCTGAAAACTTTGGGGAATAAAGGGAGGAGGCCCTTTTAAGTAATCATTTGCAGCTCTGTGCTACTAAGTGCAAAAAACTTCTTTTTAAATACATTTGAAAGAGTCCTGATGGTTTTCTTTTTAAAGGTCAGGGAAGATCCTGTGGGATTCTTCTTTTCACCAGAGCTTTTTAATCTATCTTAAAAACTGTTCTAGATTAACGGCCACACAGCCGGGGCTAGTCTGCAGCACCCCCCCGCCCCCCCATGCCAGGCCAGCTGAGCTTCTTCTTAGGACTTGTGGGAACTGAGGGCTTCTGATACCCACTGTTTTCCTCTGAGGATCTGGCAAAATATTTTTAAGTTGACCAGCCTACCAAGCCCCCTTTTATGCTTAAACAAAATATTCACCAACCTTGCTGAAAGGATCCTTTTCAATCTGCTTCAACTTCTCTTCCTCAAACCAATTATGCAAAAGGACTAAATCGGCAAGATGGATCTGATTTAATGCTTGATGATTATAAAGGACCTCAACCTGTAGTCACAGTTGACACCACTCCAGGCCAGGGGGACCATTCAGCGGGAATGTTCAGGCGCGTGAACCATTTCAGGATTAGACATCGGAACGTTGGCACTGATGCTTCTCAATTGCCAATTACAGCTGCTTGTACAACTCAGTTACCAAAAGCATTGTGGTATGCCTTGATGAATAAACACTTATGACTAATTGGAAAATGTATTTCTAGAGTACACGTCGCGGTCCTACATCGCTCCTTTATTACGGCGTCCTGGCATCCTGCCCGCCGAGCGGAGCCCACTTCCCTTTGAATAGGCTGAGATGTGACAGGCGGAGTCTTCCCTCCTCCACCCGCCTCAGCAGCACAGCTGGTTACTCAACCGTTTTCTCTACCCTTTGCTGCCTTGTGTGTTTTTTTTTTTGTTCTTACCATTCAAAAAATCTGGCTGTTAGAAGCTCTAAAATTACCAACTCTCTGAAAATAAGCCTTCAAAGATTACTTTGCATCCAGTTTATAAAAATGTTTCTCTTAAGCACAGTTAGGAGAACTAGGGGGAAAATGGCAACGTAATTTTCCAAGCAGTTTTCTCATTTGCTTAAAGTGATAATTTAAGCAAATTAAAGTTAATGCAAAATAGATGTGTGTGTGTACACACACACGCGCACACACAACATACGAGGATATATGTCAAAGTAAATTAAATGACTGATTCCAAATATTGTGATGGAAGTGGTTTTTTCTGTATTTCCTCATTCTGATCACATGTCACTAATATAGTCGGAAATTTACATGGAAAGTGATATTAAATACTGTTTGCTTTACATGAATCATGGGTTTTAGATGAAGAGATTGTTGTGGAAACCAGAAATGCTAATATTACCTTTTGGTTTGGGTGGGGGGTGAGTGAAGAGAAGTGGGAGAGGAAGGTGCTTGGTGCGATACATTTGTATTTACATTTCCTGAAGTGTCTGCCAGCTTGCTTTAGAGACTTTGCCGGGGTGGTCTGTTTCCACCTCAGTTTCAGGGGGACAGACCAGATGGGGGTGGGAAGGGGAGAGGTTGCCTCTCATTTCCCTCTCTGTGTCTCCTTCCTTCTGCGGGCAAACTGGCACATTCTCTCCAACAACGATGCAAAGACGTCTCCAGGGAAATGGACTTTTTCCTGTGAAGGCTACGTCTGAATCCCAAGATGTGGCAGTATTATGTGTGCGGACACGTCATCATATCATTGCATATTATAAATGCAATTATATATGCATCTACATAGTATATACATATATGGTAACTGCCTGAAAATACATGGTGAAAAGAATATGGCAGATTTTGAATAACTAAAACTTCATCTCTGTTGAGGAAGTTTGAGGGACGGCAGGGTGGGGAAGGAAGAGCGAGGAGACACAAGCAAAACCAGCACAGAGTAGCCATATGATGAAGCTTTTAATGAAGTTTGCTGAACAACTTATTTTCATATACAAAGAGAAAAATAATCATGGTGTAGATCTGGACACCAAAATGACAAATTTTGCAAATCTCTGAAAGGCTATGCTACTCTCAAACAAGACTTGTGAGTCAGAATTCTTTGTTTACTTGGCCAAGAACTGAGATTTTAACAGGAGGACAGAAAGACAGCTGTGTGAGTGAAAATAATGTCAAAGTTTAACTTTATCAAAGAGGAACACATAACTGTGCTGGACAGAAACTCCTACTAAAGGGAATTAAGATTTTTCTATCATCTGAATAATTTATATATTGTGAGCCATCACAGAAGTCTTTGCCAAGTGTTGCATGCCTAGAGACAATAAATGCATTGGTTGTGGGAAAAAAATAACCGAAGTGAAATCTTCTCCCTCGAAGGAATGATGCCATGTCTTTACCAATGGATATTGTTGTCATTTCCAGCAGTCTTCTCCTTATGTATACCTAATCATTTCCTGGGGCTTCTAAAGTGACCCTGAGCCTGGCCAGATGTGACAAAGATGTCTAGGAAATGAGTTGAGATCCAATCCACATCACAATCCAGCAGCGCAGTTTGGGTCCACATTTATTGAGCAGTAAATACATGTAAAGCATTTTGATGAGTACTATGGGAGACATCAAAATGAGCAAAACACAGTTCCTTCCCTTAAAATGGTAAAAGTATGAAATAGTATAGACTATGACTGTTTTTATGACAGTTACTACATCAGAAAAAGAATTCTAAACAAGCGCAACTATAAAAAAAATCATTCACAGGAAGGGGAGTCATTGTAATAAAAGATGAAAATTTTAAATATCTCTGGGAACAGGGGAAGGAGATAACCTTTCTTGTGCAGCTATGTCTGTGCTCTTTCCTGTGGCGGGGGGGCTATACATTCCGTTTTCTCCAACACCATTGTCCCCCCTCCACAGAGGAGGAGGCTGAGGCTCAGGAGCATTATGGAGACTTTGGAAAAAGAAACTAAGTTAAGCATTTTTGTGATTCTCCCATCCTCCTTCACTTTCAACCTCCCTCTGTCAGTCTAAGGTCTTCTGTGTCACAGAACCTGAGGAATGGGAAGTGAGATGGCCAAGTCACTCTACAAAATAAAGAACTGAGTGAGACAGAAAAGAAGAGAGAAGACTAGAGAATCCATGCGGACTGAAACAAGGGAGAGTTCGAACGAGCTTGCTGCAGGAAAAGAAACTCTAATAGATGTATCGAAAGGAAAGGGGCGGGGAAATGAATGATAAACAAGTTCTGATAGCCATCATGAATATATTCTCTCCTCTACCTATTTTTTAAAAGGGTGCACAGTAAATATTTAATTGTACTGTAACAACTATTAATGCTAGCATCTTGTATTTGGGATTGTGGCATTGCCCTTACCAGGAGGCGGTGGGAATGTACAGAGGTTCCCGTAATTTGCTACACACATCAATGGTAAATGGCAGAATTAGTCTCTGAACCTTTTACAGTAGAGAGAACTCTGTAGAGGCCACTCTGGGGAGCTGCTTGAATTGAGGATGGCAACAGAAGTGTCCATAAGTCTTTCTCTCCCATCTAGAACTCTCTCCTTGGCAGGGCATAACCGCTGCTCCCCAGACAAGAGTGAATGGAAGGAACACTTAACGGCACGAAAGACAAAGTTAAAACTGGCAAGGCAATTTCAGGAGAAAGGTAAAAAATGTGTATTTCAATCATGCAAGATGACGGAGACGTCCCTGTTGTGTCAGGATGTGAGAAGTGGCACCACTCTCCCCCTGTAATGGACCCCACATTTTTCAAGGATTCATTTAGCAATATTAGGTTGGAAATCCATTTAGGTTTGAGTCAGTGGGGCCACACAGATACAATTACAAATATCAGTTTTCATTATTGTATTTGCAGATTTAAGTGGCATATTTACATCCTGTCTGCATGGGAACTTGATAAACAGCTCCGGCAAATTGGATTGGAACGCCGAGGAACAGAGGACCTTTCGGTCGACTTCTACAGCCAGTGCGGCAGCAGGGCCCCGCAGTTCTCATTGGCCCGATGCTTCTGCTGCCTCCCGTCAGCTCTCCTCCTTGACAGCAAAGAACGCTGACAGCCCGGCTGAATTCCCTAAACTCTGATTTTCTGTCGGACCCAAGGATGACAAATGAGGTTTTCATCCTGTTGATGAGCACATCACGAAAATGACATAATGGTGTAATTTTTCGCCCGGAGATGAGGAAAGAATGTATTGGAAATCACTGTTTCATGTTTCCACCTTCATCTGACCACTGTTGTCACTCAGAGCTCCAAAGAGGAACAGAAAAGGATGCTGTGGTGTAGTGGCTGCCTCGGCGTGTGTTCATGACAAGGTCGTACTTGTCAATGCCCAGGACATGCTTTTCTTATGGAGGGGAGTTACCCCAGGAATATTTTACAGGCCGTTAACTGACATCCCTGAAATTGGATGTGACACCCCAAATGGTGTCTCTGGGGGAGAAAGCTTGACAGACACCCATCTAGAGAAGTGACTGCTCCTCTTTATGCACTTCCTGCAACGATACTTGAGCAGTACGTGAGCTCTTCCAACCTTTGCACTATTGTTCTTGACCACCGTCCCTGACAGTGAGCCCAAATTGACCTGGATTGTTTAGGCTGAATTGGAAAAGGAAGCATCAAGGTAAACAGGTTTATTTTGGGGTTGGGTTTTTTTTGTTTGTTTGTTTTTTGTTTTTTATCTTGTGAAAGGTCATCCAGTGTCACCCACTGAATCCTGTCTAGTCTGCGTTCAGCTTCAGGTCCAGCTTGAAGGAATCCCTGAGTTAAAAGGTCCTGGCTTTCACTTTCAAGGGTGGGGCAGAATTCCCAGAAACCAGCTGCTCCCACAGCCCAGTGTTAATCTGAAGGAAGGTCTGTACAGTGTTTTCAGGGTTTCCCAACTTCAGTCAGAAAGGTTGGCTTCAGGGTGCTTTGTGGGAATTTGTCTTACAGAAAATTCTAAAGTCACTAGGTAAGGCCCAAAGTGTTTATAATCAAAATCACCATTCAAACATGAGTTTATGAGCAGATTCCCCCCCATGAGTATAAGTTCTGGTTTAGTATAAGATGATTCAGTGAGCTGGTATTTTTCTAGCTGCAGCTTGACGCTCTGAGGGACGTGCAGGAACTAAGAAAGTTCCACCTTGCACTGAGATCATGCACCCCTGAGCACAAAGGGCTTACTGCACAATTGAAATGTTTTTCACTTCTTTCTCTTTATGCTTTGCACAAACATTTGAGTTCTCAACGTTAAATATATAAATGATTTGACCTCACAGGTACCTAGAGGAAAACCTTGAAAGACTTCAAAAACTGACTGAGACTTAAAAAATCAAGGGTTTGGGGTTCATTAAAGGGTGATTTCCTTTATACTCACATATTTTGCTGCTTACTTGCTTGCTAAAAAAAAAAACCCCAAAAACAAAAACAAAAAAAAACCCTTTCTGACAAACCTGGCTGTCGCTGTCACAGGACATTTTGCTGATCACTGACCAACCTATATTCGGTACCTCAGCTGATTTTTGGCCACTTTCATAAGGCTATAAGGCGTATGATTTCCCCTCGGTAGACAGATGTATTAATAATGGCTCTATTTTTCATGCCTTCCTGTATCCATACCTTTTGGAAGCGCTCTCCCACAATGACTCTAGCCTGACCAGTGTGACTTGTTTTGGCCGATGGGACAATAGCAAGATTGACACAGGCAGAGATTCAAAAATGCTCTTGTGCTTTTCTGGTACTTCTCGTTACCCCCTGCCGTCACCATGTGAATGTGACCAGGCTGGACTGCTGGGGGATGGGAGACACACATGGAGAAGAGCCAAGGTGCTGGTCCGACACCTACCTACACACCTGCAGCTGTGTTCAGGTGGCTAAGTCCTCAGCCCAAATCATCAGCCCACAGACAGGCAAGCCATAAATGCTTACCATTCTACCAAGTTTGTGGTTGTTCGTCCTTGGCATTTTTTGTGGCCATGGATGCCTGACTTTCCCCTCCTTCCCCACATCTTAGTGTTTGTTTTGGCCCATATGATGGAAAGCAATGTTTTGTGGAAGAGAATTACATATAACAGAAAAATGTATAGCAAAGAAGAGCTTTAGAGACTATCTGCTTAATAGTCGTTCTTAAGTCTTTTTAAAGAATGAAAAATACGTAAAATGGATTAAAAATAGTTAAAGTATATGCATGGGAAGGATCAATAATGGAGCCTCATTTCTACTTCTCACTCATTAGCCACCCAGAGGCACCTATTCAGGGTAGCTGGACTCTGTGGGCATAGTTTGAAAACCACATCTCATTTTATAGACAAGGAAACCAAAAAGACCCATGGACAAAGCCAGAGAGGGGAAGGGTTGAGGGTGGGAGGTGGGGGTGGTGAGGTGAGGGAAAGTGGTGGTGGGAAAATGGAGACAACTGTACTTGAACAATAATAAAAATAAGACAAAAATAAAAAAAAAGAAACCAAAATCCTAAAGGATTTAGTCAGTTGGTCAAGGATACAAGGTAGAACTAGGACAAGAAACTGGGCTTCCTTATAGTACATTAGAGTTATCAAAGCCCAGGAACTCGTATGTGAACATTTCCTGTGACCTACCTGCAACAAATTTCTAATATTACCTCCCAAGAACTATACACACCTGCAACCCATCCTTTATATTTTTCCAGACTGCATTGGCTGGCCACCGAACACTTATTCTGGACACCATTTAGTAACAGACAATAAAAAAACAAGAAAACCACCTTATTATTATGGGAAATGATCTCAAAGCATATAAACCATATACAGCTGCACTAATCCCAATGTTATGGTTCTATTCTCCCTTAGAAGGTTTCCTTTCTTTCAATTAGCTTTTCTTTCCCTGTGACCATAGCTCCCAGGTCACCTCCCTTGACAGCTCCCCTATATAATGCTTTGACCTTATTTTTTTCTGGATTTTACATTTTTTCCTTGCAGCCTTCAACAAATTCTCCTGATGTTTTGTCCAATTTCTTCAAAACATTTTTATTTCTAATTATGCTGCCTTTTGGTATTATTACAGTTCTACTTCACTCATTGTCCTATCAGTATAAATGTTAGCATATCTGAAATCCATGTTTTGAACTTTAATAATTTTTCAATAGAAAATGATGTTATAGTCCCTAATCTTTATAGAATATACCCTTTTGATTATTCCTTCCTTTCTTTAAAGATGTGTTAAGTAATCCAAAATAGTTATTAATTTATAAAATCCTGTTTATCAATGTAGTCATCATATCGGATATTTTCCCCCAGAGTATCTTATAGTTCTGGTATTAGTAGGTCAACTTAGCCACATGGTGATGACGGCCCCCAGGTTTGTGGGGTCCGCCATTGTGGATGAGACATGAGACAAATTCACACAGACTAATGACTCCTGTGGAGGAAAAGGGATGGCATGGCTACCCTCTCAAGGGGATAGAGCCTTGGAGTGGCCTGGCTACTCTCTCAAGAGGAGAGCACCTCATGCCCTTGCCATGACAGGTTTTTATTGGGTTTAAGCTGCACAGGAATACAGATAAAGTTCATTAATCATTGTCAGGCAGTAAGGATCAAACAATAGGTAACATACAAAGAACTACAGGGGCTTATTCTGAGTCAGGGTTTGTTAGCTAAAGTGCTACAAAACTTTGGGGAACAAAACTCATTTCCCGCTCGGACCCTTATCATTTAGTTGAGAGAATTCTTAGCAAAGCAGGTTTCACAGGATTTTATGTATTCTTTTTTAGGCCTGATCACCCGGGGGAATCTGCCCTTTCCAGCACAGGGCTGCACCCACCACCAACATTGTTTCAGGTTTAAGGCATTGTCTCAGGCTTAAGTCAGGCAGGGTAACCAAGGCAACCAAGAGATTAGGAGACTTCTTGCAGACAGAATGAGGACTCAGGCTTTGTCAGGATAGCCGAGGGGCAAGGGTCCATCACCCCCTTTTGCTGTAGTCCCCAAATCCTTTTGGGGGCCCATGTGATTGTGCCTGTCTTAGGTTGTTCCCCCTTTGGGGAATCTTACCTGTCGTTGTCATCTAACCGATCAAGCATTGGGGGCCAATTATGGATGAAGTAAAAGGAACAGAAGTGGTGCTCCTGCTAGGGAGATAAGCTTTGTCTCCTTAGTGGCTCACAGTCCAAAGGTTGCTCACTCAGCCTTAGCCATGGGGTAGGGGGTGGGGGGTACAGTTCCTGAAACCAGGCAGGGCGGTTTCTAACAATGTGGTCTGTATTAATTGTTTTTCCTCATTTTCTTGAATATCAATTAAAGAGTCAAAACAATCAATTGCAAATTCCATGGAGGCAAAAATTAGAATTTCTACAGAATTGACCATCAGAGAAAGGAGCTTTGAACCAATGACTAGAAGAGTTAAGATATTTTTCTCACCCCTCTCAAACTATTTCAATACATCAATTAAGGGACCATTTGGAGAAGCCAGTCCAGAGTATATCTCCTGGAAGTTCTGAATAGAGTTGAATTAACAAATGGTATGCAATTGAATAAAAATTAAGATTTTTGTGGAAATCCGTTCTACAGACTGATGTATGTGAGCACTGTCATTTCTTTACCTCCTTTCGATAAAGAAAGATGTTGTCATTCATTCTGTTCTTAGGAATGTGTTTATTCTTCTATTTAAGTTTTCAATAGACATGTTTATCAAGAAATAGTCACTTATGACCATTTGGTCTGTTTTCTACAATTTCAACACAGATCATTTTTGACATTCAGTAAATGCCTGTTATTGACAATTATATAAATATGTTCAACTAAGATAGTAAGGACAACTTTTTGAGGAGTACAAAACCAATTCTGTACCATCTCTGACATTACCAGGGGTCAGCAGTGGAGGGATGAGACTGATGATGTTTAAGGGTACTAACTTGTAATGAATAGTAAATAAACCATAGAAATCTAATGCACAGTATCATGAATATTGTCAATAATCCTATTCTATAATCATAAACTGTGATAAACATTGTTCTAATAAAAATCATATTATAGGATATAAATATATCAAAGTAACATGCTGTATGCCTTAAATTTATAAATTGTAAAATGTGAAATTAAAAAAAAGTCACCTTTCCAACCCCAAAGTGTGCATGTGTGTTTGGGAGTGGGTGTGAGATGTGGGAAGGCATTTAGGTATAAAGGCAATTTTCTATAAAAATCCACCTCTTCATCTGCATACAAAAAGGCTAAGAAACTGCCAACACAATCTGAAGACAGGTATTGCTATTTTGCATTATTATTCATCACAATGCATCATCCTTTTGTTTATTCCTATTTTTACAGCATAGAGAGAGGCAAGAATAGGGCAGGAACACCTCCACTTCTACCTGAATATAGAAGGATGAATGATATTTGAGGATCCACCATTACCCCCGCATGTCACTTTCTCAAACCTCTAAATGCTGGATGTTCTCAGTAATGTTCTAGCTAGAAGTTTACATTTTCAAAAGGAAAAGAATGAAAGTAATTGTGTATCGCAACTTTCAGATGGTTGCCTAAAATTTGTTTAAAAAATCAAAAAGAATATAAGTATATTGTGCTGATATTAAGATCAGTTTTTTCGGCTGGTTTCAACAATGTTGGTGATGTAAATTAGGATATCATGTAATCTGTCCTAAATACAATGATGTAATTAACGATGCAAAGAGGGCACTTCTGTTGGGTTTGAAGATGGACCCACTGCCACCTTGTCCTTTTTACCAATGGGAAGGCACACTCACCAAAATTCTCAAGGCTTTTTCATTTTGCCTTCTACCGTGTTGGGGCATTAATTTTCTTAGACACTGCACAGTGTCAGGAGAGGTCCTCAGAGAAGAGAGTTATAAAGTCTCTCATAGGCTGCTCCATTCCCGGTTGCTCTGAGAAATAAACTTTCAGAGACATAAACTTGGCCCACCTTCCTCCTTCTCTCTAAGAGAAGGGAACCATTTCAGCATAAAAGATAACACTTTGACTGTCTTTCCACTCCCTTCCAAAGCCAGTTGATCACTCAGGAGTAGACAGTAATTTCAGATGCAGTCTCATTTCCTAAAATACACCCACATATGCCTGATGATTCTTGTATCAGGGACAAAGATTTTAACACCAACAATCATCTAAGTTGCAGGTTAAAATACGTACTGTGATGATACGTATTTTAGTAAATATTTTTCAGTAAATGAATTCCCAGTGAAATAGAATCTGGTGAAGCATCAGTCCATGTAAATCCTTCACGGTTGCTAGTGTGCAGAGGGTATTGGGTACCTGAAGTTGGGGGTTCAGTGCAAAGGCAGGAGGAAATCTCCAATGGGGTGAGGGTATGGTAGGGGATGCAAAAGGGAGGGGGCTGGACAAAATGACCACCTCCCTCCCCAAGCTGGCACTTGCCATTTGGAGTGGAATCAATCTTTTTTGCTTTAAAGGGAACAGGGACAAACTGAAGCTCTTTGAGAAGGCATTTTTTTTTGTCCAGTTAACACACACAGGCTGCTCTGTTTTGTATGATTTACAAAAAGTTAATCTCATTTTTAATACTGGCACTTTATTATAGAAGTGCTCTGCTCCCAGAAGGTTTGTTAATTGAGGTGTCACTGGATTCCCAGTGGTTGTGAATCTTCATCCCTGGAGGACAGCTATAGCTGTTTGGAGATAGCCAACAGTCATTCCCAACCATGCAGCGTGGGTCAAGCAGGAGATTCGGGGGAATACAGTCCGAAGACAAAGCAGGGAACATAAAACAGGAAGACCGATGCATCTTCACGGCCCAGAATCGGGCGCTGAAAGCTGCTGCAGAAGACCTGACACGTGGGGACGACACTGTTAGAGTAAATTCATCGCCGTCCAAGGCGACTTCTCAGTAAATGCCGCTCTGCATTCGCATGTTGGCATCCTGATACATCTATATTAACGCCAAACTAAGAAATGTATATTTGACATTTGTTGAAATTTAACATGCAATTAATAGCATTGATATGTGTTTGGGGCACTTTATTTTTTTAGGTAACATAGACTCTTTTAATTGCACTCAGAAAGATCTATTTTGTACCACTATTGCATACCAAGTACTATGCTAAGTAGATTATACACTTCTATACAGAGAGTATGCAAACATAGTTAATTTATACATGTAAATTAATTTTGAGCAAGCATTTTCTTATGAGTTAAGCTGGGCGAAGTGATTCATGTTTACGAGAACAAAACAAAATAGTATTCTCTGTCTTATTTTGTGGAAATTCTAGGCTCTTTCCGTTTCACAGCTCTGGAAGTATCTATAAAACTATCTTATTTGTTTCCCTGTTGTGAACAAGAATTTTGGTGAATAATATTCTCCAAAATGTCATAGGTGCAGGAGTTAGAAAATAAAAATATAGGACATCCATTCGAACTTGAGTTTCAGAATAATGACAATTTTTCAGTTTAAGTATGACCCGCATGCTGCATGGGGCATACTTATACTGCAAAGTTACTTGTCATTTACCTGAAATTCTACTTTAACCGAGTGTCCTATATTTGACCAGGCAATACCACAAAAGAAACTAAAAGGGGCGGGGAGAGAGTCAGGGAGTGGGGCCTTCGAACTTCCTTCAGCAGGGAATTGCAGAGTCTGGGGCACTTTCAGAATATCACACACAGGTGTGGCTGGGGGCCCCAGGGAGAGAAGAAAGAGACCGTGCAGGTGTGTGTCTGAGAGTTGGCGAAGAGAAGGGGTAGAAGGCTGAGAGCGAGGAGGGGTTTAAGGAAAGAGAAGCCCAGGAGATCCCATGTGTGGGGTGTTGTGTGTGTGTAGGATTGAAGAAGAAAAGCGATTTTTTTCATGTATCGCTGTAGATTATGAATTGGATCCCCTTTAATATTCCTTGAGAGAACAAGTAAAGATTAAAATTGCTTTTTAAATTACTTTCAGTTAACTGGATTGTGTTTCTTTCAGTGATGCTGTGCAAAGATTAAGTCATAAATCCTTAGGGATTTATTTGGGTTGCAAACAGTGTAATTTCTCCTGTTTTCCTCCTCTCCAGTTCCCTGTGGTAGACTGTGCTGCTGAGCTCAGCCTGAGGCCATGGCCGGGGAGCTACTGGGCAGCTGCTGAGACCAGATATTTGACCCCGCCACCTTCCCCATGTCTGGTTTAGGCTTGTGTTCCATCTCAGTTCTATCATAGTCCAGATGTCACCAGGGAACTTTGAGCTTTCAATGTCTCACAGATTGTTAATGAAATATTCTCCCCACGTGTGTGTATTATTAATGTATGTGCTGATGTATTAATAGTTATTGGTTGTCTGCTCTTAACAAGAATTAGAGCCAGTTAGTGATACTCTACAAGACTGAGCCAAACAATAAGACACAAATAAAAAGGGAGGAAGGCATCTCTGTGAATTCAGAGCCTTTTAAATTAAAAAAACAAACAAACAGTGCACTACCCCCTCACGCACACTCCCCCCTCTTTTTTTGTTTGTTTTGTTTTTTAGATAGAGGGAAGAGGAGAGAAAGAAACATCAATGTGAGAGAGGAACACTGATGGGTTGCCTCTCCCCTAAGTGCCCTGACTAGAACAGAATGCACAACCTGGGCGTGTGCCCTGGCCAGGAACTGAACCAGCGACTTTTCACATTTTGGAACAATGCCCCACTAATTCGTCCACGCTGCCCAGGGCTCCCACCATATTTTGTTGACCTTGTCAAGAATGTTAACCAATGGCTTTCTTTGGAACTGAGTCACCTGTTAATGATCATCCTGCTTCTCCTTGAAGATATCCTTTGACCTTTGTATCAAAATATGTTTTGGCTTCTGTTTCTCTCCATGTATTTCACGGGGGTAACTACCAAATTATCTAGGTGATTGAATCTATGACTTTAATTCCTAGTTTTTTTTTCAGAGATTTGTATTTTTTTTCCTGTTTCATCTCCTTATGGCAGTTTGCACCAATTTCTTAGAAGTAGCATCTTTCACAGGTTGCAAGGAAAGTTCATTTTAAAATGTAAGAATAAATTTTTAAAAAATTCTTACATACTTCTGAGAATACAGATGTAATGCTACTTTCCAGTAGTTTTGTTATCTTTTCGTTTTCTTTTCCCAATGACTTTTTCCCTTCTAAGCAATATATGTGTGACATTTGCTGAAATTCCAGGTACTAAACCAGAAATGCCAGCTGCTCTTCTTGCCATTCAATAAACCTCTCACTCTTTCCTTAGAAGTTAACAGGAAATAGTTATTGTGACAGAGTAATTTGCAACCATGATAAGGCTTCGTGAATTGGCAAAGAATTTTCATCGACAAGGGTAGGTGCTTAGGAAGGAGGAGGTTATTTTAATTTCTAAATTCACACCTTCTTTGTAAACTCAGTTTTCAGTAAGAGAAAGTCATTCTTTCACTAGTTTATCTAGTTTCTTAGAGCATTCTTAAGTTGTGTTTCTTGTTACCTTCATCAGAGCCAGCATTTCATGGAGAAGAACTAGGTAGCCACTGCTCTGTGTCATTTAAAAGGTACCCCGAAGACCAGTTTCCTCTGCAATATCTCTACCGCCAGCCTACCTTCCTTTAAAGAAGAGAAATCCTCACCAAACCTAGTTCTCTGGTATCTTATTCATCTTTAAGTCCCAACAAGGACAGGTAACACTGTGATTTGCCCAAATTAGGCAATCATTAAATGTAGGTTTGTGGAATGGAATTGAATTACTTTGCCTGAAGGTAAGGAAGATTGAATTAATAAGTAAATAAACACAAGTATACCTAAATGATACGAGGATTAGGGTTTGGATGTTTTCTATAGGTTGTCCCAGGCTCTTTCATCCAACATGGCCCGTACAATATGGTATCAGTGAATGAAGGGGAAAACAATCTCATCGAATTTATGGATGACACAAAGCTGTAAGGAATGTGGAAAACAAGTATATCATTCTAAATGTTTTTGACAGGCAAGAGCAATAATGAGCTGACTAAAATGATTACATTTAACAGGAATAAATAAAAGGTCTTGCAATTGGGCTCAAAAATCTAATTGCATGCAGGCAAGATAAGAGAGTGGTTTGGCAGCCTTTGATGTTGAGTTAGTAGGAAATGCAGCATTTTCTGGGTCTACCCCACAAAAAGTGATATCCAAAGATGAGCTGGGAATGAAAACCAGTGGAAAACAAAACACAACAGAACAAAGCTAATAAAGGTAACCAGGATACAGTTTAAAGAAAGTCAGGGAAAGCAACTCAGTACAAAATCCATGAATGACAACTTGGTGCTTGGCACTATCTTGATGGGGTTCCCTAGAAGGGAGAGCCAGAGGCAAGAATTACAGTACAAACCCACGGTGTTGGGAGTGAAGGAAAAGAAATGTAAGGTAAAGAAATGTGCAAATCAACACAACCCGATGCATTTGCATGCTGGTCCTGCTTCACGAGTCATGAAGAAGCACAGCAGGCCTTTCTGTTTGGCAAACAGAACTTCTCCGGAAGAAATGCAAGAAGGGAGAAAGGATGGGGAATTTTTCTGGCTCCTTCCTTTCTCTTGTTTCCTACTGGGCAAGAGCCAAGAGAACTCCCTCTAACTTTCAGGTTTCATTATCCAGCCCCTCTGTGGCTGCTTATGAAACCAGATGAATCAGTGTGACTTTTCATCCAAAATTGGAAGCAAAGAAGCAACTCAGCACGGTGGGGGGGCTGACCAAAAGGAGAAAGAGAAGGTGATCAAGGAAAGATGACAGGCAGAGTTTTGTTGAAAATAGTACCCTTTAATCTGATTTTCAGCATGATGGACAGACAAGGTAACCAAAGTTAGCCACATTAAGCTAAGGAAAAAAAAAATCAACAATGTGGTCTCCAAAAGGAGCTATTGCCATCGAAGTCACACTCCGGCTGTATCAGCTCTTCTGTTTCCTATCAAAGAGTGTTAAGGACCCAGAATTACTTAGTCACTAACAATACAGCACTTACAGCCTTATTCTTTTCAAAGGCCTATAAAGATGTTTGAAGATCTCAAAAGATTTACTATTTCCAAAATATAACATTGATAAATTGAAATTAATGTTCAATTAAAGATCTACAAAATGTAACAGGACTTCAACTTCATTGTTATATTTAGTGTTCATAAAAATGTCATTACATCTGAAAATCTGTAGGCTAGAGTCTCTCATTTTATAAGAATTCCTGAGTATGCATGATGCTTGCCAGGAAATCATTGCCAATCATAAATTAAATGCATTACTCTTAGACAAAAAATAAAATTTTCAAAAGCAAGTGATTTTTTAAATCCCTTCAGGGAATTCACAGCAGAAAATACATTTCATGTGGACTATCACTGTCCTTTACTGCATTTTATATGATACAGTAGAGGGTCCAAAACAAATGTTACTGTTAAGGGCTGTTGGCTATCCTGAGGGAACAGATGGTCTTTTCTGCCGTGAAGGTACATGCGAAGCATCGTCTTCAGTTCCTGCTACTGCCCCTGAAACGAATACCCTCAAACTACAGGCTTTGGAGTCGATCTTTGTTCAGACATCCCACCTACCACGTATGGGCTCATTCACATATGAACCAAGATACATTACTTCATCTCTCCGAGCCAGTTTCTCGTGGCTAATTCATGGTTGATAAACACCTCCCTTGAAGGGGAGTTGAGAATATTGTGGGAGCTAGACTAGGACTTTCCACACAGTGGATCCTCAGTAACTGTTCTTAGCAACAGTGTTTTCATTGTGAAGCCTGGAAGAAGAGAGTCAGGTTGTGGCAGCCTCAATGTTTCATGGAAAGTCGAGAGAACTGAGTGATTTTAGATGGAAAAAGAGAAATGAGCATAAATGGACTGAAGATACCTCCCTAGGTGAGAAGACAGGTCTATTCACCTTTGTATATGACACAGTAGACACTATAAAATGCAAACTGAATGAATTAATGAATAAATTTATAAATTAAAGATAGCTGGGTTTTAATACACAATGGGCTTTAAAGTGGGAGAGAGGTTGAATTTATTTTTTTTAGCTCTAGAGGGCAGAACCAGGACCAGTGGTTCAAAGTTGCATGGGAAACAGATGTCTCCTTATTTTAAGAAACAACTTTATCACAATTAGAACTGCCCCAAACAGGAATGGACTTCTGTGGGAAGGAGGGAATTTCCTATGATTAGAGATGAGGAAAAGCGATGAGAAGGCTAGCACAGAGGGCTGGACTAGAAGATACCTGAAACTCTCCAACTCTCCTGTCAGCTTATATTAAACAAAAGCCTAATTGTCAATAGGTATTTCATTGTAATTCCCAACTTCACCATGCTAGCACTGAACAACCAGATGGGATCAGGCCTCTTGTATGAGCACAAAGAGAGAAACGTGCTAGCCTATCTGAGAAGAACTCCCACATAAACGATGTGAGACACCAGGAAAAAGAAGGGAGAACTTGCCATGCCTTGTCCATTGAGAAACTGTTATGGCTTGTCTTGGCTGCTTTCTGTTTGCTTATGAATATAAGTCGCAAGGAAACCATAAGCACTTAATAAAATACCTTAGGTAGGAGTAAAAGAAAGGCTGCCAAAATTCTGCATCATGGCCAGGAATTCTTGGATTAAATAGAATTTAATCCAAGTGCTGGCTGAATTCTGTAGCAATGTATAAAAATATTTCTGAACAATGGCTGATTTACTCGAGTTGCCAAAAGATAATATATTTAAAATGAGCTCTCATTTCTGTTATGATGCTTAAAAATCTACCTTACTTGGGGGAATGGTGTGATGTGCCCTGGCTGTATTTCTTTGGGAGGTCTAAGGTTCTAATTCAGTTGCTTGGCTCCATTACACACCAGGTAAGCCCCCAGCACCTCTTTGTGACTGCCTATGTTTGATTTGGACAACTTCTTAGTTACTTCTAAAAAGGACAAAGTCTACCTGGATACCTAGGTCAGCGTCGCACAAACTGGCATGGCCTGACATGAGACAATGAAGGAATGAAAGGGTCATGCAGACATGTATTAGGTGATGTGCCTTCGCTTCTTTTCAAGTTTCTTTTCTCAGCTGTGGCCACTCCTTCCTTCCTTCTGTCCTCCTGAGTGTGTCTCAGATTTTTGACCTATGAAAAAGGGCTGGCGGCTTTCAGGCAGAACCTGTCCTTTGTGACTGTTTATATTTTGCCAAAGAAAACTGCAAATGAATTGAGACCATGTTTAGTTTTTGTCTTTGGCCCAATCACGGAAGGAAGCTGGCTTTCCAGCTGAGCAGTGACCAAGTGCATGGATGCAACTCGGAACACCTTCAGTTCTCTTTCCGCCAGCAGAGCAGTCGCTCTGTGCTAGGAAAAGTTTGTGGCATCTAGTGCTGTGGAAAGTCCAAAAGACCTAGGTTTAGGGTTTAGGTCTTGAATCCAATGTTCTCTGATTACTTGATATTGTGTTTGTTTGTTGTCGTTGTTTTTAAAGATAGTTTTACCTCTCTGGGTCTTAGGTCTCAATTTTTAAAACTGGAATCAAAGTCCCTTTTGTTACCATTATACAAAGATGTGAAGAGAATGCATGTGAAAACGTGCTCCAAGGAATCCCCAACTTTCAGCCTTAATAACACTTTCTATAAAGCGCCTGCCCTGAATGCAGGAGTGTGATTCCACTGAACAATGCCTTGAGCTCTTCTTTCCAGCAGGAGAGGTAGGTTTGTGCTGTGTCATCCTCACTCTCTCAACTGACTTTTCTGGGGACCCCACTGGCTGAGTTTGGGGTACAGTTCAACTCTAGGAAATTCTTTTTTCCCATTGTGTGCGCTAATTGGCCCTTATGGACATTGGACCCAGGCTCTTGGACTAATTAACACTATTGCCTATTAACTCCAGCTGAAATAACTCCCTCAAACCTACACCCATTTTATTTAGTAGATAGCAGTTTACATTTTTGAAAGATAATGCACCCATAGCTTCCAGCCACTAAATTTGCTTCCAATTTCACACATACTCAAAGCGATGCAGGTTTACCATTACACTCTGGCTCCTAAGGTTTTAGGAGCTATTTAACACTTGTTAATTTGTCAGTGTAGCATAGGTGGGGTGGGAGTAATAAACTAGGGGTGTAGCCCTGCCTCTGCCACCAACTAACTAAATGACCTTCCTCAAGGAAGTGATTGGCCTCATAGGACCCGTTTCCTCTTCTTTAAAGTGTGAGAGTTAGACTAAATGATCTCTAATGCCCATTCTAGTTTTCACATTCTGTGATCCTTACCATTCCACGCTTTGGGGACACACAGCTTCATTAATAAGTAGCACTATTCACTGCCAGTAGGAGAGAAAGACTAAGCGAATACGCATGCCTTCTTCTCATGCTCCACACACATAATTCTTGATGAAAGTTAATGAGAATTAGAAACATCACTAGCAAAACGGTTGATGCCCAGACCTTTAACTCGTGACCTCCTGGTCTGTCGTTTCATTGCCTGTATCTATCTGGTCATCTTTCCTCACCAGGGGTACCTTAGTCCTGAGCAGAAGGGGCTGAGAGGAGACCTACACCAGGACACACTGATCTTCAGGAAGAAGGTGCTTTCTCATCAAAGACCAAGTCCACAGTGGCAGAGCAAAAGCCAAGAGAGATGGAGAAGGAAGAAAAGTGAGTGTCTCATAGCCCATCCTCATGGTATCAGCAGCCCGGTCTGGAATGAGGTGCATGGAAGGACATGTTTTTGATGCCTTTACAAGGAGGTTCCATCGTGTGCCCTTTTTACCATATACCACTGTTAATAAGCACACAGTGTGACCTGCCATTTCAGTTATTCGATCTGGTGATGAATTGTACATTAAATTGGTGGTATTTAGCCGGTATCACACAATTTCAGTTAAACGTACACAGGAGAATGGCAAACCCAGTCCAGGACTGACCTCCGCTGAAGCCAGCGTGTTCCTCCTGCAGGGTGGATGTCTGTGCGTACACAGGGTCACGACAAAATTGGCTGCAGCTTTCTTTCCTACGGGGGAACCAGGGAGAGCAGACAGGAGAAGCACATGGGAAAGGCCCTTTCCTGCCTCACACCGGCTGGACACTATCTGGGATTTCTCACTCTTCCCTGCATTCTTACCCTTGACCCTTTGGTGCTATCCAGTTCCCCCTGTGTCGGGTCCCTCTGCAAACTGTGATTTCCTCTCCTGACAGGAGGCAGGAAGGGGAGAAAGCTGCAGGCCAACCTTTGCTCTGAGAGCCCAGTGGGTTATTAACAAAGAGGCGCGTGACAGGGTGTGCTCAGGAAATATTGATAAAGTGAGCGGGAGAATGAGGAGAGAGGAAAAGATCCCCCTCCCGCCCCCGTCTCTCATTTCTGTGGGGTGAGAAATGTGGGTCATTTTGAAGGCTGACCCTAATAGACTTCTGTAACACATCGTACCCTCATGCAGGATTGCTCCTGACAGTGAAAAGCTCTGTCGGATGAAGACTTGGTGTCCTTGGCTATAAAATGGGGGCAATACTAAAACAGACTTCATCGGTAGTATGTGAATTAATCAATACAAAAAGCTTAGAATACAGCTGAGATAAAGTAAGTACTTCATAAGGGTGAATGCAGGTAGCATGTTATTAGTAACTGTCATGTGATTTGGGGGAAGGGAAGCACACCACAATAACAGACCATTTCCCACCTTGATTTTGCTCAGGTGACAGGCAAGAAGACCTGCAGCTTACACAAGCAGCAGTGCGCCTGTGTTCCCATGCTTCCTTCATCTTTCACTTTGTTCTGATCCCTTTCTGCAGATCTTGGGCTTTGATGGACATTAGACTATCCAAGTTTTGCCGCTTGCACTTGTTTTTTTTATTTTTAAGATATATTGGGAATATAATTGTAAAGGCAAGAGGCCTGGATCTGGCCTCAACTCAGATATTTATCAGCTAGTTAACCTTCAAGGAGTTCCTTAGTATTTCTGAATGATGGTTTATTCTGGTGCAGAATAGGGCAGTACTGTTTATTCTGACTGCCATTTTTATGGCACTACCATAAAAATCCAATGAGACCCTACAATGTGAAAAGATAGCTCACAGTGTAAATTGCTATAAAAACACAAGCAGTCTAGATCTTTGAGTTAGTTTATATGCAATGCCTAACACTCGTTGCATGGTTTTTACTGATAATGAAGATTTAGCACGAGGACTAGGAATAGCTAAATGGCATCTCATCGTACCTACATTGTCAACTTTTGCTCTCAAAAATATCAAGCCATACATGGAAGGAAAGCTTGGTCATTCAATCCTATTCAGTGCCACCATTTGCTAACTCCAAAGCCCTCCTTTCCTTCCCCCACTAAATTCTAGCCCTATAATCATGCTGCAAGCTCTCTCTCTTTCAACGGAGGTTTTTACCCCTTGCCTCCATTGTAAAATGACAGCCAAATCTTCAGAGGGCTTGGCGTTAAGGTTATGTCTTTTACATTCCTGCAGTCTCTGTTGTTTAGTTCGGCTTGCCAGGCTGTCAGAATAAGGTTCATGGAGCATTCAACGAAGAATTATTAATGAAGATTCGACTGGTTTTTCTTCTGGAAATGGATCACTTCCCTTTTCATCTCACTAGCTCTCTACATTAACAAACTAAAAATAGCCATGAGTATCCCTGGGAAGGAATTATCAATATTTGGCAGTGTCTTCCATTTTTCCGTTCTTAGATTTGGTTGTTTCCCCATTTAGGTGAATAAATCTTAGTATAATCCCCCAAACACTATCCATGTATTTCTCCTCAGAACATAATGAACTGAGTCTGAACTCAGGACCTGATGCCTTAAGCATAGGCCTTAGTTTGCTTACCCAGGACAGCAGCCATGTAAATTCAAAGTCTGATGAGGAAGGCTTTAGGAAGTGGCCCACACTGAGCTCATATTATACCAGCACAGTTGCTGTCCATCTGCAAATGTCCATTCAGAATAATGATGACAGCTGAAGCTCTGCTAGCTATTGGCTTATAATCCACACGCTCCTGTTTATGTGTGTAAATTCACCGCGTAAGTTCTCCCCTCTGCAGAATCCATTGTAGGCTACCTTCTTCTGGGCTCCTCTTGCACAGAGAGAGCCACATGTGTCAGAATATTATATAGATGAAGTCTGACGTCTTTATTCATCTCCTATTTATGGGATGAGCGTACAGTTAAAAGGTGGCTTGAGACCATCAAACCCACGTCTAGCTGTGATCTAAGTGGAATTTAACATAGGTCTCCTGAGGTGAAGGGAGAAATGAAGGAAAGAAATGAAGTGCCTGTTTCAATTTAATACTTTAGGCTTTTCTTTCTTTCTTTTTAGGAAAAAAAAAATCAAAAGACTGGGACCTTCCTTGGCCCCCTGAAGTTTTAGGGTTTCAAATGCTTAGAGATACAATCTGTGCACTTTTCCTGGCATCTGTTTTTTTCCAGACAGTATATTATCACTATAAAGTAGCCTGAACAGTGGGATCCTCCCTCCTGGGGGCCCATTTCAAAGGCAGTGTTTGCCGTCCCCTGACGCTGGCTGTGGGTGAAAGAGTCGATTGTTGTGTTTAGTTTATTAATTACTTTAAACAGAAAAATAAAAGCTAATTTTCCTCTAAATTTCTCAGTCTGTCTTCCTTCTTTGAATTAACATCCTCCAATCTGTTGTTTTCTTTTTCTTTCTCTTGCTTTTTTGAGGATTTTTTTTTTTTGGTCTCTCATGAGTAGTTTTATTTCTAAATATTGGTATGATACAATTATTTAACACCTTTTAATCTCTAGAGACACTGGAATGTTTTGCAAAAAAAAAGTACACTGCTGTCTTTTTCCTTATATTTAGAAAACAAAATTTTAGAAACTAAGAGAGACCAGTTTACTCTCCCAAAGTTAGACCATAAGATGTGGATGGAGGTAAGAACCTAGATGTCTTACTCAACCTCATCGAGGAAGGAATATTCTGCCCAGACCTTTGGCAACTCTGGAATTTCCCTGAAATCTGAAGAAAAATGCCCCCTGCTTCTTCAGGAACCAAGCAATCCACTGTTTTACTAGCAATCCACTGTTTTACGCCAACCACAGCCTGTTTTTTGCTAAATATTTTCTCAAAACCAAAGCAAGTCAACATAGTTCCTCGTGGTGAGAAGCAAAACAAAAACACCCCAAGTTTATGTGTTGTCACCAGACAAAAATTTGCTAAGAACAAGCAGAAATGAGGAGTTAATAGATCCCATATGTGGCCACTAACCTAGGTTTACGAGATTTTCCAAGAGATTTCGGAAGAGATTCCTGTAGCACAACACAAGACCAAACACCCATTTTCCTGTCAAATGGGACAATGAATGCTCAATCCTTAGTACCCCCCCACACACACCCCTCCCTGCATTTACCTCAATAAACACAAAAAGAAAATTTGGCTGGAATATCTGTTTGCAAGGAGCTGACTGCATGCATGTGGTAATCCCAGAGCAAGAAAGCATTTAAACATGTAACCTGTTTTTTCCCAGCACAAGTAGGCCAGCCCTTAGAGCCTTACAGCTTGATTAAATTTATCCTACCTAGAGAGGAGGGCTGACCGACCAAACGTAATAGCTGTGCAGCTTTCTTCATCCAGGAAGACTGCACCTAAGCAAAAATAACTGTTTTCCTCAAGTGTCAATCAGCTCCTTGAAGTTCCAATGTTATTCAGTGGACAAGGAAGACATTTCCTCAGCACATATCTCAGTGGGGCTTGGGGCGCTTCAGTGACACATGGTTTCCCCCCAAGATGACGACGGCTGTCTTAGCGTTAACCTCATTAGGCACAAGGTGGGGAAAAGATGTGTCGTCGTTCTTATTGTTTTTGTTGTTGTTGTTGGAGTGGAGGCAGGGCAGCTGTTGGGGATAAAACTGCTTCCATTATTGCTGTTTTCTTTCCCCCTCTGTGTGTCCTGAACTCTGAACTGCAGAAATGAGAGCTCCACTTTTGTTAGTGGAGTGGCTTCTGTGAGGAACTTCCAACCACTAGAATGTTGTGGATTGTGAAGACAAACCACAACAGCCTTGGAAGTTTGTCTGCGGGATGATTGCTGGGCTCCCTCACCGCCGTGCTCCTCCCTCTGACACAGAAATAGAATCCACCAGACCAGTGGGAGAGGAGTGGATGGGGTAAATCAGAAAGAGAGGCAACCAGGCTGAGATGTCTGGCCACGCAAAATGTATGCTTTTAGATAAAAGGTACCCTTTAACCAGCTACCCAAGAACACACCAGCAGCACAGGTCTGAAGCATCCTGCAAGGCGTCCCGAGTCTTAGAGCTGCTCCGTGACAGTGAGATGTGTCCACCCCAGGCAGGTTCGTGCATCCCAGAGCACCTGGGGCTGGGGAGGAGATGGAAATGCTCACTGAAAGGGCAGTCAGCGGGATCTGTAGAGATAATGGAGTGCTCAGTTTGACAACTGAAACTGGTGAATCCGGAAAGAGAGAGATTCTTGCTGGGAGGGGAGACAGTAATTGTTTTTAGGGTGACGGATAAGACATTTGGCTTCTGTAGACTCACCACACCTGGGAAACAACTCCCTCCAATGTCAGTGCTAAATATTTAAATAAAGGTGTGCAAAGTCTTCAGCTTCTCTCCATATCTTCCTTCAAGATTACTTTTGAACAAGATTGTCCCTCCTTTGGAATTTTACATGGAGATAGGTAAAAATGTAATCGATCTTAGAGAATTGTTTGATTCTCATTCTGATGAATACACTGAGTCACCGAGAGTCTTCTAAGAGATTGTAGGAAACATTAATTGTGTAACTGGACAGGGTTTCATGACCGGAGGGGGACTCATAAATAAACATTAGGACTTGAGCCCAAGAGTGTAAGAGGAAAGAGAAAACAGAAGCTAGTGGAGAAAGATGTCTGATGTCTCCTCTTAGGTGAAAGTATATAAATAATTCGTTCCTTCTGGGGTTGTGTACAGTTAGTCCCTCCTTGAGTGTTCCCATTTCAAGCTGTGGTCAAGTGAACAGCTGGAGATGCTACTATTACTTAAAAAAAACGTTTCCATAAAGATGCCATTCCCAAATTATATGTGTGATGTCCCTCCCTCAGTCTGCTTCCTCCCAGGGTTGACAGGTATTTGACCTGCATAAACATTCATTTGGGGAGATCGGATACTGTTTTCTCCTCCTCTAACCCAACTCCGATTCTTCAAAACATCAAACAAAACAATACACGGAACGCAAAATAACGTGGCCTCGGAGAGGGGTTTTCCCCTCCGGCTTCCTCCCACTTCGGCTCCATCAGTCTGTCTTTCTTTCCCTCCCACCCTCCAACACCCCCTCACTCTCCCCTGCAAACTCTGGAAAAACAGTAGTAACTAACATTTGTGCCTTTGGCAATAAAACCACAGGCCTCGCAAACCCCAAATGGCAAAAAGACATTTCCATTCCAATCCCAGTTTTAAATTAAACTGTAATGAAAAATCAGCAGTGGCAGCTGGGACCAGAGACACTGATTGTCTCTAGGAACAAAAAGGAGGGGAACAGAGGGGGAGAGGAAAAAGAAAAGAGACTGCAAGGAAGCCTCGCTCTGGCAGTAAAGCAGCTGGTAAACCTTCAAGTAAAAAGAAATTAGAAAAACAAATCTAGCAGAGAGACAAGCAAAGATGGCTGTTTGCCTCTACAATCACAGTGAGGCGGTCACAAATCACCCGCCACTTTATGAATGGACAAGGAGGGGGCAGGGAGGGAGGCGGATGTGTAGGTCTCTACTGACACCTGGAGGCTGAGTGGGGAAATTCTCAGGGGGATTGCCCCCCCCCCCCCCCACGCCTGGGGAGGGAGGGAGGATTTGGGCTTTCTCCGTGATGATACACAGCTGAGAGGATCCTAGAACACTAATTTTCAACCGGTGTGCCGCAAGAATTTTTAAAACATGCAATACCTGACTATTTAATCAGGGGGAATCTTTCCCTTAGATTGTAAAATTAAAAAAAAAATGATGGCAGCCAAGGCAAGAATAGCATCAGGTGTGAATGCCCTGTCTTGAACCATAAATATATATAGGTCATAAATAGAGTTGCATCTTATCAGTCACGTTGCATAATAAGGTTGAGTCTGACTGGTTAATTCTTGGTACCAGAAATCCTTATATGCAGCTATAGGCACCTGATTTTTTTTAAAAGTCACTTTGAAGCAAAAAAGGTAGGTATTACTACTACTACTACTACTACTATTATCATTTGTGGTAGATCAATCAAAATTATACTTATCTTTTGCCAGATCAGCAAAAATACATTTTTGGTGTGCCTCAACATTTTAGTAATTAGTTTATGTGTGCCATGAGATGAAAAAGATTGAAAATCACTGTTCTAGAGACGTTATGGGGAAAAAAAGGACCTCATTACCTTCATACTCTCTATAAAGATAAAAAAAAGGGTGCATTAAACTTTCACATGAGTTTTCTTGGTACCAAGGACTGTGGCTAGGTTCAGCCCTGCAGCTTTAAGATTTTTTAAAAGTAGGTTCCTTAATCAAAAATGGACCCAGATTCAAAACAAGCATTTTAATCTGTAGTTTTCTAAAGCTCCCCAGGCTCTTCAGATCCTTCACACGTGATTTACGTCTATTCTCCGAGTGGTGGTGATCAGGAATCCTGAAAGACCTGTGCTGAAGCCCAAGAACCAAAGATGCTGCGAAGTGGTTAAGGGTCGTGAGAATGAGAGACTGGGAAGCCAGCCTCCTCAACTTTAGTTTGTTCCCAAACTTCTAAGAATCTGATGAAATTAGTGGACCACTTCCCAGAAACAAAATTAAAATGTACCTAGATTCACGCACAATTATAGATGCTCACAGAACCCCTCCTGCCATCCACAGAGCCCGGGACGAGAAGGATCGATAGTTCTCTAAGGAAAGGAAAGCAGAGAAGTACCGCCGTCCACCCAAGAAGGAGACTATTGTGATCCCTTGTGAGAAGACAGGTAAAACTTAAAATGTACAATTCCCATTCAGATGTCAAATTGCTGTAGCCAGAAATACACAAAACTCCTGCCTCTTCGAAGGATGTCCTGGTTGTGACTTACTCTGGAAACTTGGCAGACACTGTGGGTGGGGAGGGACATGGCATTTGGGACTCCCTCTCTGAAGAGGGTCTTCGTCAGCACAAATGGCCGTGCCCGAGGAGTTTATTATTTAAGTGTGAGAATCGGCATAAAAACACAATGATTTATTTTAACTCATCAGGTGTTGTGTGTTGTGCATCTGGGATGTAGGGCTGGCTGAGTGTGAGTCTGGAAAAGCTCTGAGTGACCCTTTGGGTGAATTTTTGATTAATTAACTCTCTCCTGGTGCCTGGAAAGAATTAACGCACCTCCCCATGGATCCAGCTTTTACCAACTCTCCCAGTAAGAGCTATGCTTCTCATCACTAGTACTTAAAAAATATATAATTTTAGCTTTGGCTAGGATATTCTGATCCTCTTTGCAAAATTTTTTGTCGTGGTGACAGTAGCTGAAAACAGAAAAACAGAACATAACTAAAACACTTTGGAAGACTGGGTGAATGGAAGTGATTTCGCTCCACATTTTGGTCCAGTTAGTTCACGCTCCTCAATTCTACTCCACCTTCCTTCCTCATCTTCTCAGTTCCTTGTCACTGCCTCGCTTCTGGTCTCTGCGTTAGCACTACGGTGATCAGGACCTGAGAGAAGAAATCCTCGTCTTCCTTAGAAAACATTGGGTGCAGCAGAACTTTGAATTCAACAGTATAGTTAAAAATGTTTCGAATATTTTTATGTTTCATTGTACTTACATATTTTTAGTGAGTATTTAAGTCAGCTTCTCCTTGATTTTGTCTAGATATGCCAAAGTTATTCACTTCACAGAAACAACTAGAAGGCTTAAATTAATAAATTGAACAATGAAAGAATATTTTATTTAATTGGTTTGACAATGCTGCAGATTTTCCACCAGATTCAGCCAAGAGCCATGATACACAGAGTGTGGCCAAAGCAGGTTTACAGTCGTGAGTACATGAAACCCAGTTTACTTTTGTTATGATTATTTATTGTAATATTTTTCATGCAAACAACTGTAAACCTACTTTTGCCCCACCCTGGATATCAAAGCTTATTTCTGTTTATGCTATTGTATGACATTTAGGTGTGTTTGCATAATATGGCGCCCTCCTAAAAATGGGTATTTTCACAGAATTGAGCACTTTTCTACTTATAGATCATTATTTATTGTTTACTGAGGTATAACTAAAAATAGCTGATCATGTTTTAAGACCATTGCTCTTCCTTAATCTCTGACTTTTATCTACCTATTTTGGGTTTGAGCAAACAACAACAACAAAAAAAAATTGCACAAATGAAAGGTTTCTCCTTGCCTCTACATTTCCCAAACATTAAATAAGTTGTAGTCATCCAAGCTTCCTGTCAGAAATTGCTTATACACATGGTGTGAAGAATGCAACCATGCCCTTCGATGGTGGTGGAGAAGGGGAAAGTGGTTAAAACTCTACAGAAGATAAATCCTCTTGCTGAAGCCACGTGGTGGTGGATGGAATGTGCATTTTTGGAGGAAGGAAGATTGTATTCTGACTTCTGATTTGCTGTACACAGGCCTTGAATTTTTGCCAAGTTTTCTAACTTCTCTAAGCTTCTGCTTCCTAATCGATTGAGACGGATATTATCTTATCAAAATGTGCTCAGCATTTGACTGATGCCCGTTTTCCTCCCTGAAATGTAAATTGCTCCAGGCAGGGCTGTGTCTGATGAACTCACTTCACTGTGAGTTGGTCCAGGATAAGTGCTCAGCACATGTGAGGAGCGAGTGGAAATTGCACAGGGGTACATTTTGTAGCATTGAATGGCATATAGTCAATTTTAGTTTTAGTTATAAATTAACCTTACTATAGCTAACGTTCATGGAGTCATTGCTACATTGTGGACACCCTGCTAAGGACTCCATGGGCATTTAGTTTTTCACAGAAACCCCGAGTGATCATCTCTGTTTTGCAGAGGAGGAAGTAAATTTTGCCTGCGTTCCCCCAGGTGGTAAGTGGCAGGGTCGGGATTCAACCCCATTTGTCTGGCACCAAAGCCTCAACACACACATAATGCTGTGATCACCATTGCCAGGAGGGGGCTCCTTAAAGGTTGGCAAGAACCTAAAAGGACCTCAGTCCCCACCAGAATGGCTCACAGGTGCCAGGAAAGGCAGCCCTGTGGACAACCCGCTTCTTTCCCACCTCAAACCCAGAAAAAGCTGAGTGAAGATAAAAGCGAAGTGGGGAGAGCTTTTCTTCGGAGAGCCTCATGACTCCAGTCATCTTCACCTCCGGCGTTGCAGGGGTCCCCCTGTTCCCAGGCACTTTGGGGCCACTTATGAGAACCCACTGAATCCACAGAATCACCGCTCTATTCTTCTGAGGGAGAGGGACCCTACTCTGCTTTGAAAAGATGAAGAATTTTCAGAAATGAGTATCAGTTTAGAAACAAAATTCTTTAGAGCTGTTAACCTCCAAGGGTTGTCACTTAGCTGAATTTTCTTTCTTTCTTTCTCCCCACCTCCCTGCGCCCAGCACCCCACCCCCTCAATGTTCCCCTAGAGAAGCTGCACTCTTCTTAATTAAAGCCCTGGTCAGAGACCACAAATGGCTATTTGTAAGGTTTCTAAACCTGAAACACATGGGAGATGTCTGTGTATTATTTCTGAATCACAGCAAAGAGACTGAATTCTTATCCTGTGAAAGGTTTTAAATCACAACATAATGTTTACTAGTGCAGTGTGCACAGAACCAACAGAGACCACAAATGGTTATATAGAATTCAAACACAAAATGCATACATCTGTGGGAAATAGCACATACTGTATTTTTAAGTATAAAAATGCCTTCACATGCATAAACCCACAATGCATATGACGACTCAGTCTTACATCACTTCCAAACGATCCATCCTCGTGAAAAATTTATCAATAATATGCTTCCTAGTATGGTCGGCGTCTGACCTGCATTACAATCACCTGTATTAGAGTCACCTAAGTACTTGTTAAACATGCAGATTCCTGACCTCACCACTTAATGATTAGAGTGGAGTCCCTGGAGGTGGAGCCTTCGAATTCTCATATGTAACAAATATCCCCCAGGTGACTTTATTTATGCCAGAATCTGAAGACCACCAATAAATACTGCAGCAGAGTGTGCAGGAGCATGGAGTTTGGAATTGGACAAACCTTGGTTTAAACCCCAGTTTTCCCATCTATCAAATGATGATAATCATCCTTGCCTCCTAACTCTGTTGTTGGGATTAAACAAGATGATGCATGAGAAGCAGAGCCAAGGAGAAAGAAGCGGAAATATTCAGAGCCTCTCTGCTCTGTCTTCCCGAGAGGATGCTTGGTGCTGCTGCTCTGCTCCTGGCTGAACTGAGACCATGAGAACAAGGAGCTATGCACAGAGGAAAAGAGAAAATCTGGAGACAGAGGAGCAAGGGAAGACTTAGAGAGTGGGCCGGAAGGGGCTGGAAGCAGGGGTCAGGTCGGGGAGACAGAGAGAGACTGGGACAGTGTGGATCTTTGGGGAGAGAAACAGGTTAAAAAGATTTTTAGGCTTTTCAGTGTTATATCCTAAAGTTCTCCTTTTGCAACTTTTGCATTTTTCAAATCACGATTCAGGTTTGAATTTCTATTAGATGCATTACCATTCAGACACAAATCCCAATTCTGGAAGGTGCAGATTAAATAGATGTTAGATAGATAGCTTGACTTTGGGTGGTAGGCAATAGACAGATAGATAGATAAAACAAATAAAGGTTAGAGTAGGGAGACAGAGAGATAGATGTATTGATTCATAAATACAAGTTTTAGCAAATAATGCCCACTTATCAAAATAATTTGATTTATTCCTAAGTGAGACAATCATTCTACTTGCTCTCCTAATGAATGCCCTACTCCTACATTATTTTCTAAAATCTGTTCCTACCCCAATTTGCTCTAAATTTTTATTGTTTATTCTCTTTATTTCCATTACCTACTCATGTTTTAATGTATCTTTTACTTAACTGTGTTTCTCCTTTGTCTTTTCCAAGACAGTTTTTTCTCACCCTTTCTCAAGTCTTTGTCTTCCATATCACAACTTTCTGGGGCAGCCTCTCTCTGTAAACGCCTAGGATCCAAACTTAAAGCAGCACATTAAGAAACTCCTCAACCTGGCTTTCTGACTCCAGGGACCCCCAGCCCTGGAGCATGGTAATATATGTATGTGTCTGAGATTTTTGCTTCCTTCTTCCCTGGCAGCCACGGTTCCTTGTCTCTATAGACATTATAGGTAAGAGCTGGGTCCTCTGGATCCCAGAGAGTCTTACCGCTGCTATGAGCCCCAAGGCCTATTCTTTGACCTTGTCCTCTCTGAGCATTCTATAGATTTTTTACATTCTTCCAGAAACAATTGGATTGCTTTTCTCTGCACAATGTCCTTCTTTCTACTGAGTATTTTTCTTCCTTCATCTCAGGTGACCCTAGTGGAGCAGCCAAACATGTACTTGATGGCACCTGAGCCTAAGCCAGAGCCTAGCTAATCATAGCATCTTATCTCTCCTGAACTGTACTGATTGGTTCAAGGATAACCAGGGGACGCAAGTAATGCTGGCGTGTCTAACGAGGTTTAGATAATATTTAGATACTGTTTTCTGGGATTGAGTACTGTGAGAACAATGTAAATTAGATCCATTTGGCAGCTAGCTTTTCAAACTCCAGAAAGATACAAGCAATGAGAGAATAATACCGGTGGAGTAACTCTCACACAATAAACAACGAAAGTAGGTGCATTAAAAACCCAGCTTTCCCACCACTCAGTGCTATAATTCTGGGACATGTTACACATACTATCTCAAGGTTCCCCAGTAGATTGAGCCCCAGTTGCCCAGAACATTAACTTGCTCACGAACACTCCCTTTGCTTGCTTTTTTCCTGTCTCTGTCTCACTTGTGCAGTCCCTCATAATGCTTCCTGGAATCCCTTCCCACCTAAATTCCTTATACTCAAATCCTTGCACAGTAGGCATGGTTATGCCCACCGTCCACCCCCCAAGGCTATATCCTAAATTTTCAGAGCCTGTGAATATATTAGGTTTCAAGGCAAAAAGGAATTAAGTTTGCAGATGGAATCGAGATTGCTAATCAGCTGACCTCAATATAGGAAGATTGTTCTGGCCTCAATTTAATTACAAGGATCCTTAAAAATGGAAGAAGGAATTGGAAGAGATAACCAGAAAGGGTGACACTGTGAGGAGGGCTTGGCCAGATCTTGCTGGCTTTAGGATGGAGGAAGGGTGTCATGAGCCAAGGAATTCGGGGAGCCTCTGAAGCTGGAAAGGGACAAGGAAACGAATTTTCCCTAAAGCTTCCATCAAGGGATGTAAACTGATCACACCTTGGTGTAGGTCTTCTGATCCATGGAAGTGTAAGATAAATTTTGTTGTTTTAAACCTAAGTTTGTGGTAATTTGTCACAGAAGCAGTAGAAAACTAATTAATACACCTTGTCTCAGGATGCACTTTGGGGAAAACCCAAATTTAAGATGACAATTGCTTTTCTCATTATTCTTGTGGTGTTCAGTCCCACTTTCCCTGATATATGATGGGGTAAATGCTTGCTGGATTTGACTGCCAAAACAATGTAGGAAATTGAACTAATTTGGAATGACGTCTGGCTAATTATATTAAACCTCTGTCTCTTTGGCAGAGGAGCCCTTACCTCAGAGAGCCAGGAAAGTCTCACTAGGGTAACAGCTTTAATTAGTCCAGCTCTATCTCATACCCAATGCCTGGTTCTGCATCTGTTGATATTTCTCACTTAAAATATGAAATAAGCTAAATATTCCAGTATTAAAAAATAATTATTGTTAGAGACACTGGTGGGTTCAGTTATTACCTAGATGCAAATAGTTTCATATTTGACTATAAAGGAATGGTTTCTAGCATTAGAAATAATGTACTATTTCTTCAGATCTCCTACTGCAATGGTCTTTTAAAGTGAAAGCTCTGGAAATGAATGACCATAACCGAAATACTTATTTATTTTTTAAAGCCTCAGAAGTAACAGTCCATCTCATTCTCTTAGTCAAAGCTTGTTTCCCAGTTTTGCCCTGCTAATGACCTTAGTTCTCTCTGGATGCTTTAGGACCAAGAGCTTTTTGATTAATCATTCTCTGTGTTAATATCAAACGGCTCTTGCATTCTTCAAACAGATTGCTGCTTCTGTTAAATTATGTCCTAAATATACAAAGCAGATAAATGATGACCATTGAGCCAATGGGAACAGAGCTGAGCTCCAAGACTGGGTGGAATTATAATGAAAAGACACATAACTGATGGGCTCCATATCTGAACTTAAAATGATTTGTGGAGCATAAGATCAAGAGAAGTACAGGCTCAGGTCTCAAGTTAGAGTCGCTATGATGAAGTGTAGACTGGGGATAGAAAGCATTTTGAAATGGCTTGATATGTGTCTCTGTGTATATATTTTCTTTGAAATGGTTAAACGCTTCAAGGAGGAGAGCCTCTTTGGGGGGCAAAGGCCCAGAATGATATGCATCAGGGTCTTATTTCATTTCAGTCTCTTGCTTATTTTAATTTATGAGGTGTGGAGAATATTAGTTTTTAGGATGATTTAATATTTTATGTTGTAAGTGATCTTCTGCAGTCAGTTTGTTAATTAGATACTGCAGACAGGCTGTTTTAATATTGTGTGTTAACTCTGCAGGAAAAAAGGAAGAGAAAATATTTCTGATAGGTAAAAAGAATCCAAGGCACACGATCAAAGTTCTCTTACAGACCATGTGTTGGAGGCCCTTTGCTGTATAACAAATTGCATTTTGCCCTTAGAAAGGCTCCCTGAGAGTGCTGGAGATAATTGGAGCCCACTCTTGTTTTGCTCGCCTGGAAGTTTTCTGGAGTCAGGTAAGAAAAATAGATGGAAACCTGAGCTTTTTATTTAAATTAAAAAAGAAAAGAAAAGAAAAAAGAAAAAAGACGCCTGGGAGAATTAGAATGCTTTTGGAAGTCTGGAATCCATTGAAATAGATTGTCCTATTCTGATTTCCTTGGGGACCCAGTTTGAAATAGTAGCTTTATATTATGTCCTACTGGCCCTGTTCCCAACACCAACATCTAAATAAAAAAATGATGTGGCCTTCCAGAATATTAGTTATATATTTAGTGTTTAATTTGGATAGCATAGGCACTGGGAAAAGCTGACATTGAAGATATAGGTACAGTTTCTTCTACCCCAGCCAGAGAAAGAGGCTATCAGCTGGCTTCTTTGGTTGATGTCCACTGTATGGGTTGGCTTTACCAAAACTTTGCAAGAAAACTCATCAATGGTATGGTTTATCACACAACTCCATTATATGTGTCTTATTTTTCCTTTGTGTAAAATTAGTATGGACAAGTCCAGTGAGATATTTTTAGTGAATGTTCAAAATATGTTGTAAAGTCAAAAGAGTGATAAATTGGATAGTTTGTTTTAAGATGAAGTTCAGGTACATGAATAAAAGGTTGTCTTGATTCTTCAGAGAAATGCATTTCCTTCTCTCAACGTGAGGATTTTTTTCAAACCTCAAGGCTCTGTTCTAATTAGTTATAATATACCGATCTAACATTACTCTCTGAAAATGTGTGAAAATGTATCATACACTTGAAATATATATTTCATATGATAATAGCATTAACCAAGCATAGCTCTAAAGAATATGTCTCCTTTTTTTTCTTTTCTATCTGCTGTTTAATTTCATTATAATTTCTAAAAATTCTTGGGTAGTGTACAGCTGCTCCACTGTTAATAGCCTTGAAATAGAAACGTGTTACTTTGCTTAGGGAGAGACATCTGCATAGCGTAGGAAAACAAAATCATTTGATGTGATTAATACAGGGAGATGGCTATTCGTATCTTTAATGTATGTTGTTTAAACTCAAATGTTTGCCTTCCAACCATTTTTAGATATGTTATTCTGATCTATGATTTAAATGCATGATACTTTCAGGATCTACATAGAAAATAAATGTTTGCCAGCCTATCGAATACCTCCTGCTGCTAGTTGGCTGGATTTTCTTGAATGTCACAAACAGAGCCTTTGATATGGTACCCATGAGGCTCTTTAACCAAGATGATGTAAATAACTACTCCCAACATTTGGTCCTTCTACCACCTTTGATCATGTGTTCAAGAAATTTGCCCTTGCAATGAGCAAGAGTCTTTATTTTCACATTAGAAGAGCTCATACTATATTTGAAAATGTCAAAGTCTATAAGCCCTAGGAGGGCAATAGTACAGGTTCAAAAGTTTGCAGGTAGATGAATTATTACAGGCCTAGAAATTACAATGAGGGAGAGCATACATGCCTTCTCTCATTCCCTCATAGTCTTGCAAATCTCTTACTACATCATAAATCTGTCCATGTCTGTGCCTCTATTCTCTAGCCATTTCACAAGTGGTCAGTTTTAGCATCAGATTTACACACAGAGTGCTGGAATTGACCTCACTGGAGGGCACAATTTATGTGGTGGAGCCAGTGACTGAGTGTGGAATATGATCCAGCTCTCTTGTCATGCAGCCGAAATGCTTTCATCAGACTATTGCTGCTTGCCATTCATGGCAATGCCAGTGCTTAAAGGGACCTTGGAGTATACCTACTTTAGCGCCTTCCTTTTGCAGGTAAATGCAAAAGTTCAGGTGAAGCGATTTTCTTGAAGATCACTAAAGAGAACTTCCTCTTTCTACTCCCCTGGAACGCCTACCCCTGTTACTGCTTTAAGAAGATGTGTTCTATATCCCTGCCACAACCTGGAACCTAGAAGCATCAACTACAGAGAATTTAAACCCTAAAGGCTCACATGCCAAGAGATCAAAACCCTGCCTTTCTTGACCATTATTCCTGGTGCCATAAGAGGGCTTATTGGGGATTTGTGACAAGGCTAGAAGACCCATAGGTTCTTCCCTGCCCCATAAGGCAAACCCAATAGATTTCATAATAGACAATTAAGAGGCTCAAGTAATGTGTTCTTTAATCTCCACTCAGCTCAATGATCAGCATTCCTGAATTTGGTATATTTTAAAAGTGGCACTTCCAGCCAGTGGGGGGAAGATGAGCTGTTTACTATATGGTGTTAAGATAAAAGGGTAGGCATCTAAAGAAATAAAGTTAGGTCTTTACCTCTTACTCTCTATAACAATAAATTCCAAATGGGTCAGATATTTAAATGTTAGAAATAAAGCCATAAAATTATTAAAAGAACCAAAAAGAATTTTAATCTTTGGAATGGAAAGATTTTTACTGATTCAAAGTCCAAAAGCTATAAAAGAAAATATTGGTAAATCTGAATACATAAAAATAAAAACTTCTACATGACAAATAACTCACATACAAACCCATATGCAAAGTCAAAAGACAGAAAAACTCACAAACTATGAACAAATATTTGCATCTCATGTATAAACAAAATGCTAATTTCTCCAATAGATAAAAGGTTCTACAAATGGAGAAATAAAAGCTCAACAAGCTGATAGGGAAAACTGGGTAAAAGAAATAAACATAGTTCACAGAAAATGAAACACAAATGGCTCTTAAACATTCGGAAATATGCTCGACTTCACTCATATTAAAAGATATGCAAACTAGAACTATATTGAGGTATCATTTTTCTCCTATCAAGTTGGCAAAAATCCAAAAGTTTGATAACACATTTCATTGGTGCGGCTGTAGGGGTATTTGTTAGCATAACCCCATATGGAGAGCAATTTAGCAAAATCCATCAAAATTACAAATGTATATATCTTTTGCCCCAGCAATTTCACTTCTGGAAATTTATGTTACTAATGCACTTGCAAATGAATGAAAGGACATCTGTTTAAGGTTTTCATTACAGAATTGCTTGTAAGACCAAAAAATTGAAATAACCTAAATTGTTAAGTTCAGTAAATTGCTTAAATAAAATGCTTAAATAAATCATGATACATTAATACAATAGAATCCTATGAAACTTAAAGAATTAGAGCAAGCAGATTCTATGTATAGCAACATTGAAAGATCCTTGAGACTTTACTGAATGAAGAAAAGCAAAATGCAAAGTAGCGTGTAAGGTAAGCTACCCTTTATATGTGAAAAAAAAAGAAAAAGAAGAATCTGAATTTATCTTTGTTATTATACAAATACAGAAACTGGAAACATTTACAGGAAACTAAATACAGTAGCTACCAGTCGCAGGTGGGCATGGGAACTAGGAATGTGAGGTACAAGAGGAGCGAGATTTCTCACTGTTCATCTTTGTGGTTTTTAAACCGAGCAAATTATGATATTTTAAAAAATTATATTTGAATCAAAGGGGAAAATCGAGTTTTCTTTTTGACTCTGTGCATGCTAACAAGTCTCTATCTTTTTAAAAATAGTCTTACTGGAGGGCATTTTTTTTTCATTGCTTCTAGAGAGAGAGCATTGGAGAGAGGGAGAGAAATAAATATTGATGTGAGAGAGAAGCATCCATCCATTGCCTCCCATGTAGGGATCGTATGCACCCAGATCAGAGATGAAACCCACAACCTAGGTATGTGCCCTGACTGGGAATCAAACCCCCATCCCTTCAGTTACAGGACAGTACTCCAGCCAACTGAGCCACACAGGCTGGGGCAACAAGTCTCTATCGTAGCATAAAGGTTAAAACTTCCAGATTAACATGGGGTTGTCCAGAGGCTCTATTCACTCATTTCTTCTTCTTCATTCATTCAACAAATATTTATTTACAGTTTGCTATGTGACAGGTGCTGTACTAGGCTCTGGGGATACCTGGAGAACAGGACCGACTAAATTGTTGCTTCACAGAAATCTGCACTCTGGTTCAAGGTCTCTGATCAGCGTGAAAGGACTGTAGGACCCAAATCAACAAGTTTCACTTCATTACAATAACATCTTAAGTGTAAGCACGTTAAATCTCCCTGGTACAAGGTTCACAAGACACATATAAGCTGGCGACACTTTTGGTTTCTCTCAATGACACCTCTTTGTAGAGTTTCACAATATATTTTATTGTGTATAAATAATGCAGTATAATTTGAATCACTTTCCTAAATGTGGCCCTTGCTCATATTAATACTTATCCAGGGTTGTAATAATTTCTTGTGATTTATGCTGATGCCTTTTTAATTTATTCTCTAAAATTATACAGCGGATCACTATATTCCTTCCCTTTCCATTTTTTTTCTTAGTTTTATTAGTTTACATTCCATTATGATTAATTTTTGAAGGCAAATATCTGTTCATGGGTGTTCATACCAGTGCCTTAAGTAGCATTTCCATCTTCCTCTATTTTTCTACTCCTTTGCAGACCAGATGAGAGCAGAGAGTAAAGCTCTATCAGTGTCTGTTTGTGCATGAATGTGGGTACCTCGATGATCACATCAGCATTTTTCAGGACTGAGCCCATTTGGTTAATGACAGAGAACAGTGCTTTCATGGCTACCCAACAGAACTTTCTATGATGATTGAAATATTCTCTAGTTTTGCTATCTGATATAGTAGCCAGTAACCACTTGTGGCTATTGAGAACTTCAAATCTAACTAGAGCAACTGAAGAATTGTATTTTTAGTTTGATTTTATTTAAATTAATTTAAAATTTAAATCTGGCAAGAGAGGGATAAGATATGAATGTAGGGTATATAGCCCCAAAGAGAGTAGCCAGGTACCCAAATTGTAGCCTCCAAGAATGGAGGGGTCACAGTAGTAAGAATCTCTGAGCTTTACATATTCTGGTCAGATGATGAAAGCTTCTTGATTTGTGAGGAATAGTCCACATAGACTATTGGAGATGGTTTCTGGATAGTTGCTGAGATAAGACAGAGTACAATTCATTTCTCCTACATTCTATCATTTTAAAAATGTCAGCAAGCATCAAGGAGGTTTGGTTAAAACAGGCTCATTAGGGTTCAAGGCTAAATTGTAGTCCTTGAGAACCCATCAGGAACATGGGAGAAAAATACCATCTTATAAACTGACCACCCCAGCCTGTGTTTGGGGGAAGATGGACATCTGTCAAAAGACATCCTGGATGCCAATCTTAGAAGTCTAAACCTAATTTCAGACCTTACTCTTGGTGGGAATGGACTCCTAACACATAGTACACCAGAGCACCTATTAGCTCAAGACCTGCCTGCAGTTATGCTAGTGAACAGAAAGTCTTCACTATTTCTCACTGAGGGCTCAAGTAAGCAGAAACCAACAAGCTACAAGTCTATCCTGTTCGACCTTCTTCATTTGGCCCTCATCACCTACACTGCAGGTTCATATACCCCACCCAAGCATTCAAGTCTTTCCACAACATGGAGCCAGCCCACGGCTTTGCTCAGCCCGTCTTCACAAATCCCAACCCCCACTTATCTTATGCTCCCGCCAAACTTGTCTTTGCATGCTTCCTTAACCATGCCCAAGCCTCTCCCACATCCCAGGCCTCGCTCAAGCTGTTGTCAGAAATGCCCTCCTCCAGCATCTCCATCTGTCAAAAACCCATCTCCCCACATGGCTCATTTCAGGCCATTCCCTGAAGCCTCCTCGCTGGAACCCATAAGTGCGTGTACTCTCTCCCTCTTCAGGATCCCGTGGCACTTGGTCTGTGCTGCTGTTTTGGCACTTGTTTCACTCCTCCTTATGTTGCGGGCATTAGTGAATTTGTCTGATCTTGTCTCCTGTCCTGTGAGCAGTTTGAAAATAGGAACTGTGTCACTCACGTTCTCTGTGCCTGACAGCACCTGGCACAGGATTGGTCTCCAGGAATTATTGTCTTTGAATTAAACTGAGGACAGTTCTGCACATGGAGAGAATTTCAGCTATAATCAATAAAAGAGATATCTTTGCTCCAGAATGTAAGAGAGCCAATGCAGGTCTGAGCACTTTTCTGCAAGGTGCGTTGTGGCATGCAACATTTTTCCATCAAAGGTAGCAAGCTAGTGATCTACTCACATGTGGCCAGCATATATAGTTTGTTTGAAACACAGAGTTAGTTTTTAATTCTCAGAAACATTAAAAATTTTGGAGAGTTCACATAAATATCCAGGTTCTCAGATTTTCTGAACACAGAAAAATATTAGACCTGGCATGTTGGTCATTCACTCCCCTGTGGCAACTTGTCAATTCACCACAGTTCCTGGCTAGCCTATTGCTCTCAGATCCTCCAAGGACCAGGCTGACTTTCATATTTTCCCTTTCTCAAATCATACGTGCATAGGGTCCATGCACCTTTAACACAGATAATGGTCCACCCATGGCCTTTCTGAAGCTCACATCACCTATTTTTAAGTCATACAGGTCCTAATGACTTTCATGATTATTGTTTGGGCTTGCTACTTTCTGTCCCATTGATCCAACTCCCAAGAGTGTCACACATGTTCAGATGAAAATACAAGATAGATCACTTTTCACAGCAGCTCCATGTCTATTGCCACTTTATCTGCAAGTGCAATTTTGAGACATTAGAGAATTAGGCAAGGGACCTAGGGCAGCAAAGCAAAAGGTATACTTGTTGAAAGCAGAAGTGGTAGACACTTGAGAAGAAATGAAGAGGGTGAGACCTACATGATATGGGATGCTAACATTTCATCTCACAGCCATAGCACCTCTTGTGTGAAGATTTCCAAGTAGATTTCAGGCAGTAATTGAGCCTCACAGACTTGATGAGAAAGGAATTGTTTTCTTCATTCTCTGAGAGAAGAAGCTGAGGTACTATTTGTTCACTACTGTAAGGACACTCTTTGCAAGAGAATGGGTAGTTAAATTTAATTATCTTCATTTCTGGCCCCTTCCCTAATCACTCATTCTTACTCTTTGGTTTCAAGGGTAATTTATGTTAGATCAATTTAGAGTCACTTTCAGAAGTTAATCAATACCATCTGCTCTCCTTGGCTAAAGCTGACTCTTCAGAGAAATCTAAGAACTAAAGAGCATAAACAGACAAAATATAAAATCAGGTGGGCCTAAATCTGACTTACAGGTAACTACCAAAGTTTCAAAATCCCCATCTTGCATTTTCCAATTGTCCCTGGCGGTCCCCCCTCACCTCTCACCCTCTTCCCCACCGGTTCAAGACTAGTGTCAAAGCAGCAGCTATGTTCAGCATTTGTTTCAATGTCTCATTCTCGAAACATCTTAAAGACTTCTAACTTCTTTGACCCATGAGAAGTGTAAGTTTTTAAGAAATGAACGTTTTGTTAGCTAGGTCAACACTTCGAGTGTCTAGCAAATGATTTCGGTTTAGAAAAAAACAATGCACTGGCCTCGACTGTTAAACCCGTTACTCTAATCACAGTTTAAATGAACCATTATGAGGCACTGATTTATATGCTTCTGTGAACACGATATTTCTGGGTCTAGGTATAGGTATTCATGGTAGTTTGAGTAGGATCCGGTCATTATGTATGCTTTTTAATAATCATCAGTGATCAAAATTACCTATCCTGAAACCATCTTTTCCAGGCCATCTCCCTAACCAAGTAACAGGAAACAAGTGGAGAAAACAGGTATTAAATACTAAGTGTTGCTTCACTGAGTTCATGAGCTAACCTTTCACTTCTGGTAGGATGGAATTAAATATGCCTTAGATAAAGGTAATTTAAGACTCTCCTATACATTTCTGGAACCAAGAAAAGAAGATGACTACACAGGCCCGTCTAGAAATCCTTGTTATGGGGACAAAATACACAATAGTATTTAGTTTGCATTTCATGTCTTCACAGCAAGACATTGATATCAGCTGATGGCGGCTTTCTCCAGCTTTAAGTAGGATTCTGATGCTCCAGGATGTGTAGGTGAGCAAATCAAAGTTGTACCAACATAAGCCCAGGAAGATTGTTAGCCTTCATGTCCCCCTGGGTGTGGACAGTGTTCACCCCCAGCCTCAGCCACTCCTGATTTGCCTCATGACAGCCCGTGGCCTCTGCTGACTGCTCCTTCCCCAGTGCATCCCTTTGACTACCATTTGATCATCAGCTTGTTCTGTCTGTCATCTCTCCTTGTAGCCAGGTAATGTGCCCCAGATCATTTCATGTTCTGTGTTTTTCTAAATCACATTGTTTGCTGGAGTCTGTTGCCCAACTGAAAGAGTTACATATTCTTTCTCTGTTAGTTACTCAAAGTATCAATCATTCTGTAACCACCTGTACTACCGTTAACCTTCTTCCTGTCTTCCAAATCAAAACCCATTTCTCACTTCCATATGTCAACACCAGCCACATGCATTGATTAAATGTCTTTCATTTGAAAGCACACGGTCCTGCTCTCCTTGCCTATGTCTGAATGCCTCCCATATGCTCTCCATGCAAGCCTAATTCTTCTGTTCTCTTCCTCTGGAAAGTCATTCTTCATTGTAATAAGTTGCCCAGAGTAAATGTATTCATCATCTTTTTCTCTGACAACCATGTTTCTCCACTACGGGAAATTAAACACTGCAACATATGGCCTGAGCAGCAAACTTTAGTGCTTGTTCGCTCAATTGTTTTAACACATTGCCGCCTTCACATAATATTCTGTTTGTCACTAGCATGTCAGGCTTCCACTTGACATATGCATTAGACATGTTAATGGCAAGACAGAAACCAACTGAAGCTGACAATATGACGAAAGAAGGGTAAGTGCCTATTAATTACTAAAATCCACTTTTTTCCACTATTTAGCAGCGGGGGAAACAAATTAATGCCTTCAGAACATGCCACCACATTAGCCTGCTGTGGTGCCATCTGACAGATAGTTAAACCCTAAGTACTAAGGAAGAGCTTTGTGTAGATTCAGCAAGACCAGTATAAATGACACCATTGCTCTCCCCATTGTCATGAACCCTATTGATCTGCTCTTTCTGCTTCCCCTGTCAGCCACTTGCAAAAAGGACAGGCCACACTTTCTGCATTCTTTATGTAGCCATCTGAACATCCCTGGTACACACCCAGGACTCTTTTCTCTGTTGCTTGTGCATGTAAACTGTTCTGAAAGTTCTAAAGGGTACACATTTCCTGAAACTAGTAGAATACATTTTTTCCTGGGCCAATGCTTCAGAGATTAGATTAATTGCTTATGCATCTTTGGGGTTATATTCTGAATCCATGGATTCTGAATTCATCTTTTGTTCTTTAAGTTTCATCTCAGAATTAGTAAAACATTATCACTTACTTAAAAGCAAATTTTTATTTAGATCTTTACTTTTTCATTAACATTCTTTAATTTTCAGGGGCATATTTAAGACTTATGTGTGTCTCTAAACAATAAAAAAAGTCTAAAAGTTTTTCAGTGGATACTGTTTTGAATTTTTTGTAGGAACAATTTAGAGGTATTGTTGAGTTATGGCTTTTACTTCATGCTGAAGGGCATCCCATAGCCAGTAGGTTTCCTAGAATCTCTGAATCTGATTAGACTCTGTGACATTTCCTGAGACCTCAGGGGTCCATGGCTTCTAGGGCATCCCCCTATCAATAACAGCATTACCTTGAACTCAGTGTCACCCACAGTTAGCCAAAGCCTAATTGAAGAAATAATTTATGGAGGTGCACTGAAGTCTATCCATGACTCCGACCCTTTAAAAATCTATCTTGAGATAAGCTAGATAGCAGAGTGCTATGTCCCTGGACCTCATCAAATTAGTCCTCTGTAGAATTGCTTTTACATTGACTTCAATGTCATCAGCCTATACTGAGGGACATTATCAGAAGCAGTCCTATGAAGCTCGTTGTATTTCCTATAAGGATGTTGTTAAAGATATTATCAAATTAATTGCATAGTGTCACATCTACAAGGACCTAGGTGACAAATTTCTGCGGGGGACCCCTGTCCTGGGCGCCAGATGTGGGGGGGCTCTGCCCGCAGAGCCCCATCCCTCCGTCACAGATGAAAATAAAACTACCAAGACATGATCTGCTTGGAGAGGAAAGGTGGTCAAACTCTCAGAGGAGAATGACCCAGAGCCCCTTCCTCACTAGGCTTTTATTGGGTTCCAATACACAGGAATACAGGTATGTCAGGTGGCAAGGATCAAACAATGGTTAACATTTCAAAGAAATCTGAGGGCTTAATCTGAGTTAGTGTCTGTCAGGAAAGGGGGTTGCAAAACTTTGGGAGACATACCCATTTCCTCCTGGGACCCTTATCATTTAAATAAGAGCACTCTTAACAAACAAAGCAGGTTTCACAGGACTTTACGAATTCTTTCTTATGCCCCATCACCCAGAGAACTGTCCTGGCTGGCACAGGGCTGCACTGCTTGCCCTCATAGTTTCAGGCTTTAAGCCTATTAGGAAGCAGAAGGCATCTTCCAGACGGAAATGAGGACTTGGGCTATATCAGAATAGCCAGGGGGCGAGAGTCCATCATATCTTCTTTGCTGCAGCTCCCCCACCCCCAGTCCTTCCATGAGGACCTCTTAAGTAGTCATGTCTGGCTTAGGTTGCCCCTCCCATGAGGGGTCTTACCGGTCATTGACTAACCGACCAGGCACTGGGGCCAGAGATGGATGAGGCAGAAGCAGCGCTCCTGCCAGGGAGATAAGCTTTGTCTCCTTAGTAGTTCACGTCCTCTTGACAGAACAGACCCAGATGAAGTGGGTCCCTAGGCTCTTACACAGCCCACCATGGGGTGAGGGTTACAACTCCTGAAACCAGGCTGAATGGTCTGCAACAAATTTCATTTGGGCTTCAGTACCAAAGTAGTTGAGCCACACCCAAGTGCCTAGTTTTGTCTTACAAAGAATAGGATCATTGAGTTCCAGCGCATACATTGCTTATTGGAGAGCTTGAAACAATTAAGTAGCACCTTGTCACTAACATTTTTGTGCCCTAGCCTCCTTTTATTTTTCTCTAACTACCCTTATTTTCTATTGCTTTGATTTTCTCAACTGTTCATTTTTCATTGAACATTATAATACACACACATACCTTATACAGTAACCTTATAATCTTTCTGAAATAAGGTACATCATAAATATGTAAACATATACACAAATACTAGACTTTATAGAGTATACATTTATGCATGTTTATAAATATATTTTTTAAAATATTTCAAAATATACCATCTAGCAGGAAGAAATGTACAAGGTGCCTACACTTACTATGTTTGACACCACACAACACCAGTGTGAGATTTTTATTTATTCTATAAAGAAAATGCAGTCGATCTCATGAATAGGAAGCTATAAAGAAAATACAGGAATACATGCATACTGTGTGCATTTACAGATACACTCGAACCATTGCATGTAAAACTTGAGTTAGGAGGCTACTGAGAAAAAATCAAGGAAAGTAGTTTTAGATTGCTTTGCTCTACCAGTCTGCATATGACAATAACAACACTATTAATATTCCTAAAGTAAATACTTATGCATATCAAGGAATTTTTATGTCATCAAAATCTGCATTCATTCATTTCATAAACATATATGGAAAAATGTGTTAGATGCGAGGGATACTCAGGTGAATGAAACACAATTCACTGCGATGGGAAATAGGAAATTTATAGGATATGCAGAGGAGAAGTAGCCTGCAGCATTTGATGTGTCTGTGAAATATCCAGGCAGGTATTGAAGTACAGTAGAATATTCTCAACCTCATGGCTCAATCTAGTCTTTTATACTTACAACACAAATGTTGGGTGATTCGGTGGAGCGCATCTTGCCAGATGAGGGACATGTTCCTGGGGCAGAGCTGGACGTTAGAAACAATGTTTCTTCTCACAACAACGTTGACTAAATGGCCGCATTAATTCCTTTGACCACAAATGCTAATGCCACCAAAGGGTATCATAATCTCTAAATCATCACTGTCATTCTTTTCTTTTCTTTCTTCTATATCTTTAAGGTAAGTTTCCAAGTGAAAAACATCTGATATTGTCATATGTCAGCAAAGAGAACGGAGAAATTTGCACTGAGCCAGGAGAACTGGTCAGAAAATGTGGGCCTCTTTTTTAAAATCATGATTCCAAAGCTATCTGTTTAAATTAAAGTACCCTCTAAAGCTCCCAGGTTGACATTTGTTAGCAAAAGGTCCTTTGTTTATTTCAACATTTAAGTAGAACCCTAGGAAGAAAGTAGCCTATACAATTGTTTGAGTGTGTGGAAAGATCAAAGGTATTGAGTTGAATTGAACGTGGAGCAAGATAACAGTAAGTGCAGTCTTCAAACACAGATGTAACAACCTCTGTATGAGTCACCAATTGGGAGTTTGTTAAACTGCACCCTGAATGACAACTGATGGATCAAGGGAGACCCTGATAAAAAACATTGTAATAACTCAATTTTCAGGCCACAAAGGTCTGGGATATTTTTGAGAAGTCTGGTAAGAGCCCATTTGGTTTGCTTTTCTGCTGTACGTAATATGCCCTACGTGGAAAGGTTGAGACAATAACCCAATGCATACAAAATGGATTTCTAAGCAAGGAGGCTTCAAATATCTTCCCATCGCAAAGGCTGACATACCGGATCTCCTAAGTACAGAGCATTTAAAAATCTTAGTGCCTTGATTCTTGGTGTCTTAATGCTTCTTAATACTTAGTGCCTCAAGAGTATGAGAAGTAATTGAGAAATGTGTAGGACAATCTCTCAAATCAAATGATTTCTGCTAGAGCTTCTTGTGTCTTTTATGTTCATCTGGTTTCCACAATCCAGGTTCACAATGAAATTCCTAACATTGATCAGAAGTAAAGACTCTAGCCCTTCACCAGACTCATACATTAAAACATGCTTCCTAGTTGTTTCTTTCTTTGCCTCATGTTGACCACTACCTGCTGAGGTAGACCATGCCTACTCACCAAGATTTATAGTTCTCTTTCTCTGGGAATATTGTGTGACTTGTTTTGGCTGGTGAATGTGAACGAAAGAACTGAAGAACTGCTGTGTGATCGTCCTCTCCTTTGTGACCGTGTTGTCTTGAGAGCTAAGCAGTTTCCTGGAGAGTTGCCCAGACCCACAATAGACTTCGCATGAGTAAGAAGTAAACACTTTTGTTGTGTTAAACCAATGAAAAAAATTTGCTGTTGTTTCTTATGTCAACATAAAGTATATTATACTGGCTAATACATCTTACTACTTTCTAGTACTTTGTTTCCTGCCCAGTTTCAAACAAGAGGTACATCAAGGGTTTACAGACATTTCCTAAAAGAAGTAAATAAAAGAAAATATAAAAATAAAATTGCTCTTCTATGTCTTAACTCGCCACTTTACTGTTGATAGAAGCACCAAGTTTTGCCACCAGATACTTGAATGATCCAAGTTCCTGGACAAAACCATCTTTTGCTAATACCCCTATTTTATGGATAATGCACTTGGTCATTCACATAGTCAGACAGTCCACATACACTAAATAAATAATAACACAGTCCAGAAGCTCTTCCAAATACTGGCATTACAGGGACAAACAAAAGAAGCGAGGGTTACACTTTCATCAAGCGTCTGACTTAGCAGAGGGAGAAACATGCATGTGTGTACACACACACACACAAAGTTGGACAATATATTGACTCAGGTCTGTAAAGAAAGTAAAAATCTGAAAACAGGAGAGGAAATGATTGGAGTGGAAAACACTCTTTTATGTAAGTCTTCCCTGAGGAAATGACATTAAATATGGGAACTGAATGATAAGGAAGCCAACGCTGCAAAATTTGGAAGAAGAGGCTTCAGGCAGAAGGAAGAGCAAATGCAAAAGCTCAGAAAGGGGAATCAGCACGGCATGTCAGAGAACCCAAAAGGAAGGCCAGGGCAGCTGCAGCACAGCATGAACAAAAGAAGGTGGAAGGAGGTGCAGTCGGAGGGGAACAAAGGAACGGATTCTGTAGGCTCTTGAAGGCTCAATCAAGGGTTCGGATTTTCCTCTAACTTCAATGAAAAGCCACTGGGGTGTTTTAAATAGGGAGTTGACTTGATATAACCTACATTTTTAAAAGATCACTCTAGCTACTGTGTATAAAGAAGATGATAGAGGAAAAGAGTGAAAAATGGAACGAGTAGTTAGGAGTTACTGCAATCATCCAGGCAGTGGAACTGAAGAGATGATGTTATGGCAAAGGTCCCCAAACTTCTCTGCACATAACCATCATCTGCTGTGGGGATCTTTTAGATTTTCAAAGCCCAGGCCACACCCCAGACCAATTAGATCACAATCACCAGGAGTAGGTAGGACACAGGTATCAACATTTATGTCCCTTGGGCATTGCTAATGTGCACAGGAATTTAGGAGCCACCAATATATAATACATACAGTCCCCGACTTATGATGGTGTGACTTAGTGATTTTTCGACTTTATGATGGTGCCAAAGTGATATGTATTCAGTAGAAGCCGTACTCTGAATTTTTATCTTCTCCCAGGATAGCTGTGTATGATACTGTTTCATGATGCTGTACAGTGGCACTGAGCTACAGCTCCCAGCCAGGCACTCGGTCACAAGAATAAACAACAGATGCTCTATAGTATGTGCATATATTGGATGATTTTACCCAGTTGTAGGTCTGAGCACACACGATGAAAGTAGACTAGGCTAAGCTATGATTTCCAGTAGGTTAGGTGCATTAGATGCATTTTTGCATTTTATTTTATTGATTATGCTATTATAGTTGTCCCATTCCCCCCCTTTATTCCCCTCTGCCCTGCACACCCTCTCCCACCCACATTCTCCCCCTTTAGTTCATGTCCATGGGTTGTACATGTAAGTTCTTTGGCTTCTACATTTCCTATACTATTCTTAACCTCCCCCTGTCTATTTTGTACCTATTATTTATGCTATTTATTCTCTGTACCTTTCCCCCTCTCTCCCCCTTCCACTCCCCTGCTGATAACCCTCCATGATCTCCATTTCTGTGATTCTGTTCCTGTTCTAGTTGTTTGCTTAGTTTATTTTGATTTGGGTTTTGGTTCAGTTGTTAACTGTGAGTTTGTTGTCATTTTACTGTTCATATTTTTTATCTTCTTTTTCTTAGATAAGTCCCTTTAACATTTCATATAATAAGGGCTTGGTGATGATGAACTCCTTTAACTTTACCTTATCTAAGAAGCACTTTATTTGCCCTTCCATTCTAAATGACAGCTTTGCTGGATAGAGTAATCTTGGATGTAGGTCCTTCCCTCTCATAACTTCAAATACTTCTTTCCAGCCCCTTCTTGCCTGCAAGGTCTCTTTTGAGAAATCAGCTGACAGTCTGATGGGAATTCCTTTGAAGGTAATTGTCTCCTTTTCTGTTGCTGCTTTTAAGATTATCTCCTTATCTTTAATCTGGGGTAATGTAATTATGATGTGCCTTGGTGTGTTTATCCTTGGGTCCAACCTCTTTGGGACTCTCTGAGCTTCCTAGACTTCCTGGAGGTCTATTTCCTTTGCCGGATGGGAAAGTTCTCTTTTATTATTTGTTCAAATAACTTTTCCACTTGTTGCTCTTCCTCTTCTCCTTCTGGCACCCCTATAATTTGGATGTTGGAACATTTAAAGGTGTCCTGGAGGTTCCTAAGCCTCTCCTCATTTTTCTGAATTCTTGTTTCTTCATTCTGTTTTGGTTGAATGTTTCTTTCTTCCTTCTGATCCACACCATTGGTTTGAGTCCCAGTTTCCTTCCCATCACTGTTGGTTCCCTGTACATTTCCCTTTATTTCACTTAGCATAGCCTTCATTTTTTCCATCTCATTTGTGACCATATTCAACCAACTCTGTGAGCATCCTGATTACCAGTGTTTTGAACTATGCATCTGATAGGTTGGCTATCTCTTTGTTGCTTAATTGTATTTTTTCTGGAGCTTTGATCTGTTCTTTCATTTGGGCCATTTTCTTTTGTCTCAACACACCTGTTACATAGTAAGGGGCGGAGCCTTATGTATTCACCAAGGCGGAGCAACCCCCCTCACTGCGTTGTGACGTTGTATGTGGGGGAAGGGTCTGAGAGGGAACAGTTCGGCTTGCTGTACTCTCTGCCAGCTTTCAGTCACTTCCCCCGATACCCAGAATCAAATTGGGCCCTCTGGTGCTGATTCCTGGGTGGCTGGGTTTGTGTATGTTCTAGGACCCATTAGGTTTCAAGGAACCCAACTCTAGGCCCCCAACTCTCAACTCTAGGACTCAGTGAACTCTCCTGTGAGGCTAGGAGTTTCTCCTGCTGGGCCTCAACCCCAACAGGTGTTTTCAGCCAAAGGCTTTAGTCTTTATTTTCCCGTGCTAGAACCCTGGGTTGCGCAGTCTGTCTCACTCCTCAGCTGTTCCTCCCAGTTTATCTGCATTCAAATGTGGGACTGCCCCCTCCGCCAGCCTCAGCCTCACCAGGTTCTCCAGCTACCACCTTGCCGTGAGTCCTCTTGGCCCCCATTGCCTGTCTCTGCCCCTCCTACCGGTCTGGATGAATGTTTCTTCTTTTAACTCCTTGGTTGTTGGACTTCCATACAGTTCGATTTTCTGGAAGTTCTGGTTGTTTTTTTGTCTTTAAATTTGTTGCTCTCCTTCTTTTGGTTGTGTGAGGAGGCACAGTTTGTCTACCTATGCCTCCATCTTGGCGGGAAGTTGTTGGTGCCATTTACTGAAATTGGGAAGATCTAGTGAGGAGTAGGTTTGGACTGGCGATACTGGAATCAAGACTCCAGTTTTGGATGTGGGAAATTTGTTTCTCAATTACACTTTACACTTAATATTATTCTGTATTGGTTTCAGATATATGGCATAGTGGTTAGATAGGCATGTAATTTATAGAGTGGTTCCCCAATATTTCAAGTACCTACCTGGCCACATATGATATTGCTTCCTATATTCCCTATGCTGTACTATACACTCCCATGACTATTCTGTAAGTACCAATTTGTACTTCTTAATCCCCTCATCTTTTTTATTCAGCCCCCACAACCCTCTCCTCTGCAAACCATCAGTCTGTTCTCTGTGTCTGAGTCTGTTTCTGTTAGGCATTGTATATTACGTGGTTTATGTAAGTTGACATTAACCAGGTGAGAGAGAGATCAAGGCTAGAGATATAACCCCTGTGGACGTTGCTGTACAGATAGCCATTAAAGCCATGAAACAAGATAAAACCACCTAGTGAGTGAGGGTAGCCTAAATCCACCTAAAGGATTTAGAATTTGTAACAATCTGTAATCTGAATCTGCTGATCCCCTTCTTGACTTTGCCTTAATCCCGTGTTGGCAAAGGAAAAGAATGACTTCCTTTCTGGGAATCACATGTGGACGCCATACTGGAGTCCTTTCTTTACCCTGGATACTTGTTCTGGTTCTCAAGATTTCCCCTCGCTCTCTGTTTTCTAATGTCCTCTAATCAGAGTCATAAGATTTCTTGGTGTCTGGTTCTATCACTTCCTAGCTACAGGGACCACAACATCAGCTTTGCAAAGTTATACGTGAAATACCTAAATGAGGACATCCAATGCCAGGCACTCTGCTAGGGAAACTGAAGAGCGAACAACCCTGACCTTCCCCAAGTCTCCCCTGCCTCTAAGTACATCACAGTTGCCTCTGTTTGAACACATCTGCATACAGGACAGATGATTCCAAGGTGCACAACATTATGCAGTTCCTGCTTTATTGTGCTACACTCCTATGTAGAATTCACTCCTTGGGTTTCTATATTATCAAGTAACGCTCCTGTTTTAATGCTGTGAATCAATGAAGTCTTACAGCACAGTAATAAAAAAAAAATTGTCCTGAAATCAACCTGCCTGAATTTGAATTCCAGTTGAGTGCCAGTAACCAGCTATGAGGCTTGGACAGGTTCATTTTATCTTATCCAAGTCTCAGTTTCCTCAAGTGGAAAAAGGAGGTAATAACTAATCATACCTACCTCTAAGAATTATTCTAAGACTTGAACATGCTGATGTAAGACACCTAGACAAGGCACCTGGCACGGAGTAAGTGCTAGATCAGTGCTTTCTACACTATTAGTATATGCCCATCTCATCCACAGCCTCTGTCCTCTTTGGGGCCTGGGAATCATTGATTCTTAAGCTTGACTTAAAACTGGTGATTGCTTCAGTCCCTTGCAGAGGTTCTTCTCTAGGCATTTGACTCTGCTATTCTCTTAGTTTTCCTACAAAGCTGCTATACTGATAGCTCCCAGCTCAGCTACAACCGCAGAGCTTGCCAGGGAGACCTGCACCTGCCTACTGTTCCTATTTTCCACTCATTGAATTCAGCTTAGCAGCTGCATCCATTTCCCAACTTTAATGAATCCATCAGCTATGGTTTCCCCCGGGGCAACTTTCCAAGGTTACCTTATTACAACACAATACCTTTAATCATATTTAATCATATATTGAAATGGAAAAACAAATAACTCCCGCCTGACTGCAAAAGGATCTCTTTCCATATTATCTGTAGGTGTTTAAGGGTCTTCTTCAAAATGCAATATACAAAGTGTCTTTAGAAGCTTGAATAATGTAGAATTATAAGTGTTTAGGGACCTTACTGGTGGATCAAAAAGTTATTGATTTTCTTTAATTGGTTGAATGATCTAATAATCTATACCCTGGAGATCATGTTGAGGATCAAATTTTCTACTACATAAAAGTCTGGCTTGTTTGAGTCACTTCAACTTTTTAGGATGAGAGAAAAAAGAAATTTTTTTCAATTCAATCAGAGGAAAAGGTTAATTAATGTATTTTATAGTTTTCTTTTGGAAACGGTTCTTCTCAGGATGCGGAAGTACAAAAGGCTTTTTGAGGATATATAGAGACCTTTGCAGTTTTCCAGACAAAAGTCTCTACAATCCTCATCAGTTATAGAGCAAATCCCAGTGTGGGCCAAATAATCTAAAACTGATTTTTACAATTCCCCATCCATCGTGGATGTGGAATGCTTGGAAGCCTTGCCCGCACACCAGCTTTCCCAAGCCCAGCCTGTAGATCAGAGCATGCGGAGATTAGCTACACATGTTCTCTATCAGCACAATCATGCTGGTGAGATGCCTGGACCACATCATATGAGATCTGGTTAATAAAAACTGGTGTGATAAAAATAAACAGTAAAGCGCTATTTTGCTGTTCAGTCCAGCCTTTCAATCAGTATGTGGGAGAGACCATCCACAGGGTTTTTTCTCCTCGTAACACACATGCATAACTTTCATTAGCATCAGTGAGAGAAACATGTGCATGGGGAGGAAGATTCTGAGACACACAGCCCCCAGAGAGCCGTAAGTGAACATAATTTTGGCAACTTGTGACAGAGAGCATGGAGCTATTCTGATTACCCTATACTTGGAGGAAATAATAGAACCAAGGTTGTTTTGCAAGGTTCATTTATACATATACTGATAAATGCTGAGACCAACATATAAAGGAGAAATGTGTGTGAGTGCGTGTGTGGCGTGTCTGCAAGGTATACTGTCTAAAACAGTAAAGGATCGTGATTTTATCTTGTAGAAAAAGCATAAACAACAATTAACATGTTCTAACCCAGATATCTTGGGTTTGACCAAGCAGAAGGAGTAAGGTGGGCTACAGGATGCAGTTTAGAGTCTGTCAAAACTAGGCCCATGGATCCTCTGGTCAAGGCTGGATCCAGTGGGTGACAGCCACTGAAAGTGCTATTGCATTTAAGCCTGGCAAGTACTTGCAAAGGAACACTCGCATTTGTGTTTTCTCTGCATGATGCTAACGGATAAGGCTACTAGCAATTACAGGGTCATGATGTTATTTTCAAATCAGACAACACTTTGTGAGCAGCCTTGACAACTGTGCTCAATCAAGGAAAAGAAAAACCAGCTCCTGGTTGGAGGATGACGTGTGCAGATCTCCATGACTGGAGGCGCTGGCACGTGCCAGTGTGCAGCTACCCGGCCCATGGCAGGGCTCTTCACATGCCTGCCGTCCCGAGTTGTCGAACGTGCCCACTTGCACGTGTAAGCATTCTGTAGTGCTGAGGAATAAAAGTGATGTTGTGGAAATGCTTTAGCTCCTCAGCTCAATGATCCGTCTTGACACAACTGAAGAAAAAATCAATTTTCTAAGTTACACAGATATATCCAATAGTTTTCCTTCTATGTATTGCTGTCATGGACACTCAAAGGCTGACCCTTAATAATGGTGTTCCCACATTTTGTAGTCTTGGTGATGATTTAAAGGAAGCATCTTATCTGCTTTCCTCAGTGGAAGTACTGAGAGAAGGGAAGAGAAGTAATAGGACACCTACAGGTTTCTATACACTTACTATGTGGCAGGCACTCTGCCAGGCACTTTACATTCATTATCTCAGCCCATCCTCAGAACACCCTGTGTGGTAAGTGCTACATCGCTGATTAACAGAGAAGGAGACTGAGGCTCAAGGAGATTTTAAACAAAGTGCCAAGGATCACAATAGCTAGGAAGTGCCAGATTATGACCCAAATACTCTGCCACAAATCTATGGTATTTCAACCCTATTCTACTGCTTCTCAAATAGAGGAAGGATTCTCTCTCCTTGCTTGAGAAGAGAAGAAGTAAATGAGGCCCTGGAAAGTATTAACAGAATGTGAAATGCTCACCAGGGAGAGATCCTTTTGCTTTCCTCAGCATTAGTCAGTATGGCAGTTTCTGTCCTCCGCCCATACTCCCTCAGGTCTCTTTCCATTTTTAAGCACACCAGCTCCCAGCTGCCAGCACCTGCATCTCTTTGTCTGAGGGCAGCCTGTAGGCTGAAGAAGCCTGTTTGGTTCACAGGGACACCATAAAGTACTTGGAAATTTATGTTTCCATAGGGGCAGCCCTTCACCAATGACTGACAGGTCAGGAAGAATAAATACCCTGCTGGCTTATCCCTGACAGGATTCCCTAGATGGGCTCTGCACTGAACCCAGACCTCCTGCTCGATTAAGCCAAAATCATCCTGTGGGGCTTTAATTGATAGTGAACCATTGTTTGACCTTCTTTCCTTCCAGGTCCTACTTTCCTATTCCCCTGCTTTCCCTTGTATACAAATAAAGTATTGGGGAGTTCACTGATAGAAAAGAAAACTAACTAACGGGTGACTTCAACTTCACACAATTGAAAATGGTTACTGTGATTAAAAACACATTAAGTACTCTTTGTTTCAATCTCCGTAGACTACCAGTCAAAACAAATGAACTAGTGGGTCGGCCAAAAAGTCAGTTTATTTTTTTTATAAAATAAAAGACACATTTTTCATTTTCACCAAGAACTTTATTGATTTAGATATTTTGAGTATGTCAGCTATCTCCTGCTATTGGCTTCCTGTAGGTAGAGGCCAGAGGTGCTGCTAAACATATTCCAATGTGTAAGACAGCCCCACAGCAAAGAATTATCTGGCCAATATGTCAATAGTACCAAGAAACTTCGCAAACCACTTTTGACATGTTCGATCAGTCACAGCACCTTTTCCATACACCGCACAAACCTTTATTTTTGCGTGTCAGTTGTGTTTTTACCTTTCTTGAAATAATAAAGCATAATATGCCAAAAAGTTGCATATTTTCTTCCATCTTTAATGTTAAAATGGCTACACAAAAAAACCACCAATTTTGATAAGTTTTTTTAATGCACACTGATATGACAGCTGTCACAATACAATGGAACAAAATTGTTTTGAAGATGTTAAAGACAACTAAGCACTAGTAGAGACAGCTTATGGAAAAAACTAAACAGATTTTTTTGCCCAATGCAATATATGGGGGAAAAAAATCACAGATAGATATAAAGAAGAATTGAGTACACAGGTGACTGAACATTGAAGCTGTCTGTCTCTTCCTTAAAGATATTTCAATGGGAATGGACTGCAACTTAGATTGCTACAAGGCAGTATTATGCCACAAATGAGAGAATGGGTTTTGCTCTCAAATAGACCTGGGTTTTAGTCTTGAATTTCCCATGGGCTGCATGGTAATCTCTATCTCAGTTCCTTAATCTGTAAAATGAGGATAAACTCTCAATGTGTTGTTCTGAAACTTAAGTGAGTTTAATGTACTTATGTTTCCTAGCTTATAGCAAGGAAACCATAAATGGTAGTCATCATTACAGATTTTTACATTTCCGAATGCAGAATGGCCCTTTGAAATTCTTTTTTAGGTCTATAATTATATTCCTCTTCCCACCTTTCCCAAAAGTTTGACATTGGAAGTGGGATCCTGGGTGCATCATTAAGTGTGGGGTGGGGGAGGAACCCAGGAGAGTTAGTGAAAGGTACACCACCATCATTTTCTACAGAAAAGAGCTTCTTACAGATGCAATACTAAAGGCAATTGCCAGCTACTTGTTCTAAAGAGAATATTACCATTTTAACTGAGTCTTACAAAAAGAGATCCACTTATTGAGCTTTTACTACATGCATTTATTGCACATGCATTTCATTTATGCTACCTTATTTATTCCTTACAGCAGTCCTGTGAGGCAGGCATTGTCTGCTTTGATAAGGGGACGCTGAGGCTCAGAGCAAATATTAATAACCTTCTCAAGATTAAGTGATGGGGCCAGATCCAGATCCAGGTCTCCATGACTCTATAACCCCTCACCCTCCATTCCATGTAAATTTCAGAGAACACATCTCTGGTAAATTTTAACTCCTCTGCCCCTGCAAGAGCTTATACTGGGATGATGGACTATGTACATGTCAATGTATAAATATGCACATCACCTTGAAGAGTAACAGTTATACAAAAAAAAAAAAAAAATGTCAACCTCAACAAGGTCATTGAAACCAAGAGATAATTTCTGTCCGAAGACATTCTTTTAAAACCAAGGTGATACCCTACCTTATCATCACAACACCTAACCTTGGAAGAATAAGTCTCAGCCGGCAAAAGAAAAGCTATCTAGCATTTCCAAATTATCATTTTTAGACTCTGTTAAATGGCTTGAGAAGCCCACTAGGAACAAGCCCACTGGCAGCCTATTCACATTCAATCCTTGAATTTAGACACACTGCTGGGGGATACCCTGGTAGCCAGACATGGAAATGTTTCAGGAAGCTGTCCAGTTTTTCTCACAGTCCTCCAACCTAATGAGCCTTGAGAGAAATTCTGAAAGATTCACAGGCGCGCTCCAAGAAGGAACCTTCCTACCCCTCAAAAGAGCATGTTTGCGCCAGGGCTAGTGAGCAGGGTGAGGGGACAGCCAGATGCCTCTGGCAAAAAGACTGGTATCACATTGGATTCCTGCTTTCACCTCCTGCTGAAATTTTGGAAAACTTATGTGAGGGTGACCGCTCACTCTTGTTTAGTATAGAATTGGGAAGAGGCCAGGCATTTGCTCACTGATTTTTTTTTTTTTAGACCAACAATCCCCACAAGACTCCCTGTGAACTTAATGATTCTTGTGAAAGAAGCTATATTCCACTTAAATGTTTTTATGAGTTTTCGTTTTTGTTTTGGTTTGGTTTTTTTGAGTAATAATGGTGGGGATTTTGAGAGAAAGTAAAGCCTGAATTTGTACTGAGAGTAAGTAAGGGACAGCATTTTTAGTCTTTCCATTAAGACAAAGAACTAGTATTAAGACAAGTACAGTCAGATTCTCTGCCCTGTGTTCCCCTGTCAGGAATCCATTCTTTTTTATTATGCCATATGCATAGCTCGAGGTTATATTGGAATGCATAAATCTCTTGTGAGCCACAAAACGTTAAGCTGCCGTTGTCCTCATAATTTCATTATCTCAGTTTCTGCCCTAAAACGTTTAACACTAATTGAACACTCGAGGTTTTCCTGTGAAGTTTATTTTCTGAACATTATGGAAGTGCTGTTGATAAAAGTCAGAATTTATAGAGTCAGCACTCCTTAAAATACCATGATCGATTTAAAGAGGAATACTTCTTTTTAGAGCAGGAATATTTTTATGAATTTGCCTGGAATTTCAAAGTCTTTCAATCATTCTACATTAAAGCTGTCTGTATTGCAAAGTGTATTTTCCAAGAACCAAATTACTTTTCTGAAACCAACCTGTTCATCTACAGGTTCAGGTTGGACATCCTTGGCTATCAGACTCACCTTACATTTCAGGTTGTCTCTTGACATATTTTTTGCTCTTGATTAAAAATACTTAACTCTTTCCCACCCATCTACATCCTCCATGGTTTGGGCTAACTTGAATAATGTAAATATTGGCAGTTACCTCACTAATGGTGGTTCATTCTCTTTCTTTGAAAGAAATGCATTTGTGCGACTCAAGCTATCAAGCATTTTTTAGTCCTTTAAGGAAAGGAATAGTTTCCTGTACATTTCCCCCAAAAAAGTCATAATAAAGAGAAGCCATGTGTTAAATCTATCTCTTGGATACTGTTTGCATTTCAATTAATTTCACATGTGTCTGTCAGAAAGTAATTTAGTTCAAAAAACGATTTATGATTGGTGTCTCATGAATTTGCATTAATATTTATGTATATGTATGCATACACAAATCACACGGACACACACAAAACACACAATTTATGGTATATACTATTCAGAACTATAGTCTTTACAAAGCATATGGATGCATTTTGGATTCAGAAAATGAAGCAAAAACTTAGAGTTAAGTGTCCATTTCCCATTTAAAAGAAGTGAGTTGCCTCATGGTTACTATAGTAACTGCCAAGAGGCTAGCATTTTTCTGTCATTATTATAATTGGAAAAGAAAATAATCTATTTTAAATTATAAAGCATGGAAAGGACTGCATATCTAGTATGGGTCCCTTAAGTGGCTAAGAAGGAGGAACAGCAGACTTTTGCCACACGTGGGATTGGGACTTCTCTTCCCTAGACCAAACGATGGTTTCCGAAGGGCTAGGCAAGGGTAAGTTGTTTATCCCAGCGCAGCAATGACAATGACAGGAAAGAAAAATGATGTGGTATTTCCATCCTGGGCCTTAAAATGAGTAAAAAATTCAAAACGGCTTTCACAAGGTGATACATAACTAAAAATCCATGACTTTTTTAGTATTTTAGGAACGTAGCCTGTGTTCCATTGTACATGTTCAGTCTCTGCCCTCTATTACCATACTAACATCATCTGTGAGGGATAATTTATTGTACTCATAAAGGACTTTCTCTCCCTTTCAATGAACTCTCCTTGTATTCACCCTCTCCCTACCTGCTTGCCATTTAAAACCTCTTTCTGCACAGAAAGAAGACTGAAAATAAATAATCCAAAATATTAACTATAGAGGATGATGAGTGAATTTTACCTTCTATTTCAATGTAAAATTTAAATTTTCTATAATGAATATGTATTTATTTTATTATCTGAAACATTTAAAACATCGAAAAATGAGATAATGAATAAATTCAGTTCAACTCATTCACAAGTACAAAATACTTTCTAACAGAAACAAAAATAATCTTTGCATGACCCAAATGCAATCAAAACACTATCAAACCCTATATGCTACAGCTGAAAAGGTTCTTACAGGGATATTTACCTTGATGTTTAAATCAGAATATAAAAAGTAGAAATTAACAAGTTAGCAATTCATTTTTAAAGGATGAGTTATTGATAAAGGTAATCCGTATTTAAAAGGACTTTCTTTTATAAGATTTCTCTCCTGGTGTTTTATTGTGTACAATGACAAAATACTGTGCATGAAGGCTTTCCCACACTGCTTTCTCTCCAGAGGTGTTCTCATATCTGTCCCAGGGACAAGGGACAACTGAAGACTTTTTTACAGTGGTTTTACTTATTTATGGGGTCTCTCCATAGTGGGAGATCTCACATGCTGCCTACAGTTAGAAAAAGACTTATGGTCTTATAGGGTAACAGAGTATGCCACCCCCAAATATGCCATTTTTTCATAAGGGTTATCTTGAGCTAAAGGCAATGGAGAAGAAGCAGATACAAGAAAAGATATCTGTCCTCCCCTAGTTTGCCTAAAAGCAGAATTAAATATGTAAAGGTATGACCCCTCCCCTCTCTACTAGGAAGGACAGAAGTTAATCAGCAGATACATCTTTAGACCCTTATCAGCACAGAGATGGCACCAGAGAAATCTGCATACCAAATGTACCAACTGGCCCTTGTCTTTCACTAGTTTTCCCTTATATTTACCTTCTCACAATTTGCCGCCCCTAGAAACTCAAGTCCTTTTCCTTTGTCTTGTCAATTCTCTAAAAATCTACTGCTGCTTTGTTAAGATGCTATATAAGCTCAAGTTCTAACCACCCTTTGGAGCTACACATATAAAAGCACAATTTATATGTTAATAAATTTCTGTTTGTTTTTCTCTTGTTAATGTGTCTTTTGTTAGTCCAATTTACAGGGTTTATGCCAGAGATCCTTGGGAGGTAGTGAGAAAAAGAATTTTTCCTCCTACAGTCTCAACTCCCTATATTCATATGGTTTATCTATAGTTTGACTTCTCACAATATTTGATAAGATGTAAAGTTAAACAATTAGTGAAAGTGTCCCCATACTCCTTATCCTCATGTATTGTCTTTAGTGTGAGTCTCTTATGTCTTAAAGTATGTGGGACAATGATCATGTTCCTAACATTTTGTTAGTTCTCCTTAGTGTATATTCTAATGTGTAACACAAATTTCGAAAACTCATTAAAAGACTTTCCCATAAAATTTACATTAAGGCTTCTCTCCACCCTGCATTCTTAGTGAGGGACAATGCATTGGTTATTTACTGCTGCATAACAAATAATCACAAACTTAGCATCTTAATTCGTATTTATCTTTTCACAATAGCTTCTATGGATCAGGAATCTGGGCATGACTTACTGAATCCTATGTTCAAGATCTCTCACAGCTGCAATCAAGGCATCAGCCAAGGCTGAAGCCTCATCTGTAGGCTCAACTAAAGGAAAAGCTGCTTATAAACTCACACGATTATTGTCCAGATTTGGTTCTTTGCAGGCTATTTGAGAGACTGTGTTCCTTGCTGACTATTAGTTAGAGAGAGGCAGCCTCTAGTTTCTTGCCAAGATGGCCTCCCCAACATGGAAGTTTATTTCATTAAAACCAACAAAAGAGAGAGTCTGCTGGGAAGATAGAAATCACTATCTTATGTTGACAAATGAAATGGTCTGAATGGTTGTTTCTCTAAAATTAATAGGTTGAAATTTTAACTCTCAAAAGTGATCATATTAGAAGGTAGGGCCTTTGGGAAGTGCTTAAGTCATAAATGTGGAACCCTTCTGAATGAGATTAGTGACTTATAAGAGAGGCTTTGGGAAGATCACTAGCCCCTTATCTTCCCCCTCCCACCATATGAGGATGTAACAAAGGTCTGTGACACTGAAGAGAGCCCTCACCCAACAATGCTGGTGCTCTGTTTGTGGACTGGGAGCTTCCAGAACCATGAGAAATAAATTTCTGTTGTTTATAAGCTACATAGTCTATGCTGTTTTGCTATAACAGCCCAAACACACTAAGACACCAAGTCATGGAGGTGTTATCCCGTCACCTTGCCATATTCTATTGATTGGAAGTCAGTCAGTAGGCCAGCCCAAACTACAGGGAGGAATTACCCAAAGATGTGAACACGGAGAAATAGGGGTCACGGGGACATCTTAGAGTCTGCTTGCCACATATGAAGAATGACTAACAGCTTCCCCACACTTTATTTACATATATATTGAACTTTTCCAAATATGACCCCTGACAGTACCCTAGAGAATGAGAGACAACAAAAGGCTTCCCCACATTCTTTGCATTTATAGGCTTTCTTTCCACTGTGAGTACTCATGGAAGCCCTTAAATGTGAGGTACAATGGCCGCTGATCCTTTGTATAAAAGGATAAAAGACCCATAAGGGATTTCCCAATGGGTTCTGCCTTCAAACAGTTTTACTCCAATAGGGGTACTCTTTAACACAGCAAGATTTGAAAAATAGCTAAAGGACTTTCACATTGATTACATTCCTTACATTCACAGAAGCTTTTGGTCTTAACAATTTCTCAAATATCCTTGTGCTGAAATTCAGTGACAAGATATTCTTAGTTTTCTCCTAAAAATGGAAGAGCAGAAGTAATCCATCATGATTCTTTCTACTTTCTGTTCATTGGACTTTTTTGTCCATGAATCTCTTGCTAAGCAACTGACTCATTGGGTTTCAGCAGAATCTCATGAGCTACTGAGGCCAGGCTCCTGAGGCTGTTTTTCCAACATCAAATCTCGGGGAGGGGGGCGGCAGGGGGCGGGTTCCGCTGAGTGGGAGCCAACAAAGCTTCCTCCCTCCGGGTCATTCCACAGACATCTCCTCAGAGACCACTAAGTCTACTTTCTGGCTTGAACTTCTGTAAGTTTCTGTGAGCATCAGCCATACAGTCCAAGAGGGAAGAAGAAAGAAGGCAGAACTGTGGCCACCTGGGGCAATTTGAAGCCGGATGAAAACAGTCTGGGAACTTAGGCAGCAGAGCAGCTGAAGTTTTTACTTTGCAATAATGTGCTTGGACTCACTTTTAAAACCTTCAACTGCAACTTAGATGATTTTTGTCTTGTGCTTTTTCACCTTATTCCCTTCTTCCTTTCATACCTCTTACCATCATTTTTCAGAGCTGTAGAGAGTTGTCATAAAGAACCCTGGTAGAACGTTCCATTTTTTCAAAAGTAGTAACCCGTGGCCAATATGTGATCTGTTTTGGGAGACTATGTGATTGAACCGGGACCAGACCATATGCACCAATTGTCTGGTGCTCTGCCCTGCAACCTCCACAGCCACGGGCCTCGGAAGCTAAACCCTAACTTCTACACAAATTGGCCCAGAAGAGTCCATGGCCAATGACTGCTAGCTTCTCTATTTTTGATCTCTCCCCTTCTCCCTTCATTATTTCAATTTGAGACCGACCAGAGAAATATGCTCCCCAAACCATTTACATAAAACACCCCATTTTTATTTAGCACACCTTGAGGTTCCTCATGCCAATGTCCTTCAACCAGAGTTCACCTAAAGCCTTTCATTTTTTTCACTTTAAAGTTTTCCCCATTGGCCTGCCTGCCTTTGAATCTGACCAAACATAATGGGTGGTGGCTGACTCCTTTGCTACAGGAAGCTCTGATTTAAAATATCCTCTGTTCTTGATCTCTTTTTTAATTTATTTTCACAATTCCTTTATCTATTTCTTCATTTATTTCTGTTGATTTCAAACACTAGTAGTTCAAAATACTTCAATCTCATATATCCCTCACAGCTCAAGAAAACACAGACATTCAGAGTTAGGAAAATTACATTTATTCTATAAAGAAATAGACACCCACCATTTCACTACAGTCACCTTAGAGAATGAAACTTTCATTAGAAAAAGGAGAGGCTCTTTCTTACTCTTTTTATTTTCTGTAACATCTTTATTGAGCTATAATACACATACTATACAACGCACACATTTAGGGAATATAATCCCATGTATTTCGTGTATTCTCAGAGTTACCCAACCGTCACCACATGAATTGACTTTTTTTTTTTTTTAGGTTTCAGTGTTTACAAGGTTTCATCAGTCCCAGGTTCAAACAGTAAAAGCAAACACTTAGGGAGTACTTACTATTTTCGAGGCACTATGCTGAGTACTTCACAGGTATTAGCCAATGGAGTCCTCATGTCAAGCCCTCATTTTAAAGGTGAGAAGACAGAAGCACAGAGGTTTAGGAACTTGCCTGGAGACTTGCAGACGGTGAGCAAGGAACCAGGATTGGTGGGGCTGCAGTTTCGCTTCAGACTTTAACCCCACCCTTCATGTCCCAGGTCAGTTGAATTCCACCACTCTTGGAAAAAAAAAAAAATAGCCAAATAGACTTCACTGTGCCTGGGAGGAAATTTTTAGAAAAGAACAATTTTCTTTCTTAGGTTTTCATATCCTCATTTCTAGATGTACCCAGCAGCCCTCCTCAGTTGGTTATTCTCTGTGGAGTTTGTAGTGTTTCCGTAAATGATATAAATTTTTCCCATCAGTTACTACCTGAGTAAGTTATATGTTCATATCATCACATTTTAAAATATATTTCTTGTGCCATTTAATTGCTCATTTTATTCTCTTTCTTTTCCTACCCCCATCTTTTCTTTGTTGATTTAAAAACAAAATCACTTCAACGAACAGGCCATTTATATACTAAGATGAGCACTAAACCATTTTTGTCTTAGAATTTTCAGTTGTCCTGAATGATTCCTAAATCATCAAGTAAAAGTCCTTCACTACATCTGTAAATGACAAAGATACTGATTGCTTGTGTGTTTATGGTCCCCTTAACATTTTTCCAAATATTTTTACATCTGTCCTTAACATGTTAGCATTCATCTGGATATTTCCAATAAGTGCCTGTTTTAATGCCATTTACATCTGGTGCTTCTCCTCATCCCATGTTACCCTCTTAGAAGAAGATGGGGGGGGGTCATGAAATGTGAGCCAAAACTATTGTCATAAAAACATTGTCATGGAGATCAATTCCTCCAATAAGAGCATTCAATAAGCAAAAGTTTTGATGGATAAAATTTAAATTTTGCCAGCAAACGAAGATTTGATTTTACTTTGCGCTGAGCCTGGAGAAAGGAGGGCCTCGGAAGTGGCTTGCCAACGCATTCCACGGAGCCCTTCTGAGCACCGACTGGCATCTGTGCCTTGTTTGTTAAGTCACAGGACAGATGCCCTGCGCTTACTAACTTCACAGGAGGGGTTATTGATTGGAAACTGGGCTGGCTGTTTCTCAGTGGCTAAATATGCATCAGAAGCTCCCTTTTATGACTTAGACTAGTTTAGCTGCCAAACTAGCTGACATTGGCCTATTGCACTGTGAAATTTGTTCGAACAGCAGCAAATACTCACATTGGTCCTCTGCATGCTCTGGACAAATCATAGAGGCACAGCCATGTCCTACAGACATGTTGGGGTCGGGGACTGACTAGTACGGTCCCCTCCCTTGTTCCCCTCAGTCAGTATGCAGGGGAGAAAACCATGGCAGCCCCCTTACGTGAGCCAGCTGCCCTAATCTTGCTGACAGAGAGTTTTGGTATTAGGCAGGGCCATGCAGGCAGTCAATTATACCCAGAGTTAATTAAGTGGTCATATTAACAGTCTAGTCTCATGAGGTCTAAAACAGGATTCCTGAAATTTAGGTGTGTAAGACCCTCAGGATGAAGTCGAATGAGACATCATGTTCTTTTTGACCTTCCCTTTCAATTTGGAATGATGATTTCATTAATCAGGATTCCTTCCCCCTGTCATTCGCCTCTAATTGACAGATGCTAATTAAAATAGCAACCGGGATCCTCCTGGGCAGTTACTTCTGGATTTCTTCAATGACCATTCTGTTCTTGACTGATTTAGCATGCCTTTTCCCCCTCAATTAACAGACAAGTTGAACTTCATATTGCCTTAAATTTTTATTACTTGTAATTTGAAAGTGAAAAAAACCATTTTGCATTTTACACCTTTAAAATGTAACAATAAAGAGAGCACTCAAATAATGTGGGGCTAATTGCCTAATCTGAGGTGAGCCGGAGTCAGGTTGCACATCGCTCCTGAACCCTGAGTCTGGAGGGCCCTTCAGCCCAGCATCCCAGTCCAAGCCGCTTTTCCACAACAGGGAAATACTTCGGGGAATTTAATTTTTAAATTTAGCTAATAGTAAAGTAAGATTCTAAATATGAAGTTATTTAACCAGCACAACAAAACAAATGCCAGCTTTAATTCTAAAGCTTAGGTGGTGCATTATTTCCATTTCTGCATTAGACAAACATGGACATACTCACATTAGCGTAGCTTCGGGGGCCAAGGAATGCCTGATTCAGCTCTGTAACCCTGTGTAGTCCAAGCTCAGCACATTGGGCTCACTGTGTACTCAATGACTCTTACTTAAAGGAATGACTCAACTGTATCACCCCCCTCCATCGCTTACCCTTAACTTTATGTTCTGTGCTCTTACATCTGGTTTTAACATTCAGCTGCAGTTCACAGGAGTAACTTGAGCACTGAGGATCAAGTTGTAGACGCTTGTAATGGCCTTTCTTAAAAGTGTTGCCTTAGCCTAGTCCCATAAGAAGAAAGAGTGATTATTACGTACTGATTATACTTTACCATGAAAACAAGAAAGAGGAAATTAGCCATGCATGAATTTACATTGAAATTAAATATACTCCGTAATTACCATTAATGGTTTTGTTTTTTTAACCAGAATTTTTATTAAAATGTGATATTAATTTCTCAGCCAATCCATAGGCTTCTTTTCCCCCTCCAAGTGAAAAATGTCAGATTTCAACTGGTTACACTTCGGCTCTTAAATATAACAATGCTCTTTGCCTCAGAAGCGAGATAAAAAATTACCTTTGTGAAATTACATATTTTGGAAGGAAAGGGAAGCAGGATACTGGGAAGGAAAGTGGAATTTCTCATTCTTCATTCTTCCTCAGGAAAGGCCCTGTCGTTAAATATCAACAATAATTTCCGTATTACATCAGGAAGAGAAAAAAATATCAGTGCAGTCGCCTGGAGTTGCAATGCAGCAAAGGTTTTCACAACCGCCTCAGAGAACTCAAATTCACCAGGAACTAATGGGTGTTTTACACCCTTGGGTAACACAAATGCATTCATGAGAGTCACACAGTCACAGAAATGTCTCCAGGGGCAGGAGAGAAGGTTATCCTGAAAATTATCCCTGCCTCTACACTCGCTGTAGGAAACCGTTCTCTCCTCACCTAATTCATAGATGTGCCAGAAGGGCACAACCCCTGAAATCCCTCCAGGACCGGAGAAAATTTCAATGAGCCTTTGTGTAACAGCCAGAAAAGGAGGCTGCAAATATTTGTGAATACATTGCCTCCAGCATTCTCTTTTGCTATAGAGTCTCCATAACAAAACTGAGGACAGCGACATGATGGGATGACCAATAATCCCTCCTGATTTGCCTGGAACTGAGGTGTTTCCCAGGAAGTGCAACTCCTGTGCTAAATCTGGCAGCCTTGGGTAAACCAGGATAATAAGAACTTTCTGTTTCTGATGATATTTGGGCCCCAGCAATCAGGGTTATTGAGACACAAAGCAATTCTTCTGGTTTAGAAAACAGGCACATTCTAGGATCCCAAATTGTGGAATGGGGTTAGGGGTAGAGAAAACTGACCTGCTTTGGGGGGTGGGGTCAGGAAAAGGGGGCACTGGTCAATATTTCCAGGAGAAGAACGAGGTAGTGCTATGTTTTTTTAAAAAAGAAAGAACTGCTTAAATACAATCAGCCCATGAACTGTCCCAGCGCCCCAGCACCCCAGCGATTCCCCATCTCCTTGTCCCCCACAAACTGGTTTTCTTACCCCTTTGTTCACCTGTTAGGGTCAGGCTACCATTTTTTCCCTTCAAGTAAGGCTTGATGTCTTTTTAAACTAACTTTCATATATAAATGTTGGTGTAGGTGCGTCAGGTGGTCTAACCCATACCGTATAGAGATGGCCTTAGGAATTCCTATGGAAACTTCCCAGTCACCTGACGTTGACCAGGGAAGAGTTTAGCAGGCAAATGGATTCAAAGATCTTGGGTTAAGATTTCTTCCCTTCGTTATTCCACATTAGACAACGACCTAGCCCACTGTCATCTTCTACTTGCACTTACCTATCAAATAAGACAATAAAGATATCCTTGGTGTCAGGGTGCTAGTGGAAGCCAGAGTTCATCTTTGAACTTTTCAGTGTTCTGAGTAAGTGCCCTGTACTACATAAACACTAAAACTCAGAAACCTAATATAATATAAAACCCTTGAGATTGAACTTACTCCTTACTCTGTGGTGAAAGAGACCCAAAACTGGAAGTTAATTGTGAAAATACAGTGGAGAAGGGGATTTACAATGTAAATGAGTCTTATTTTCTGTTTTGTTTTTGTTTTTGTTTTGGAGATAGGCTAGAACCATCTATAGCTTTGTTCCCATGATGGCAGATAATAAAAATTTTCCCCTGAGTTTCTAGGTGTTAGATTGGCATCTTCTCAATGTTCCTATCTGGACTTGAAGAGTCTACAACCACTGAGATGAGGGTATTAATAGCAGCAAAAGTTTAAAAGTTTTCATTTAGAGGCACAGAACTTTCACTGCTACAAATATGTTTGTAGTACAGGGTCATCGTGCCTCAGTTTTGGAGCCAAAGAGTCACTTCTAGAGGTGTGACACTTTAGGCAACTTGTTCAACCTCCCTATGCTTCAGTATTCTCATATGTAAAATGAAAATAATAATAGTACTCTCCCGGGGAACTGTCTAAAAAATCCCATAAGAGAATGCATGCAGAGTGCTTAACATAGAACCAGGTCTATGGTGCCATAGAGTTTTACTATGGTCCCTTGCACTTGTAGAGCACAAACGACAGTTAATAATGGTACAAATGCACATTCTCACACTCAGGACTTAAAGCAGTGGTTCTCATATATGGGTAGTATTTTTAAAAATACTAATATTAGTGGTTTCCAGGGGCTAGGAGTAGGGGAAGGGTGATGGGTAGAGCACAGAGGATTTTTAGGGCAATGAAAATACTCTATGATACTACGATGATAGATATACATAACTACATTCTTGTCCAAAGCCATAGAATGTACAACACCAAGAATGAACCCTAACTATGAACTTTGGGTGATTATGATGAGTCAATTTAGGTTCATTGACTTTAACAAAGGTACCACTCTGGTGGGAAATATTGAGAATGGGGGACACTATATATGTGTATGGGCAGGGGGTATATGAGAGATCTTTGTACTTTGCTCTCAATTTTTGCCTTGAACCTAAAATTCATAAAAATAAGTAAAAAATACTAAGGACTAGATCATCCACTAGACCAATTAAACCAGGACTTGATATGTTTTTAAAGCTCCAAAAGTGATTCTTAAGAGCAGCCAAGGTTGAGAACCACTGATACACAGACTCTGTTTGTTGTGGCTTAAGACCTAGTTGGAATCAGCTGATTTGTGATTGTTAACTATTGAGTTGGCCCATGGGTGATTCTATTGTACTAAGACTCAGGCTCTATAGGGTGTGAGAAGAGTTCTGAAACAATGGTTTTCCACTTGACCGCCACCTGCAGATGGTAAATTTTCATTGGGAGGGAACATGATAGAGTAGGGCAACAGGTTCTGTGACAGTCGAGAGAAGGTGGTGGCAAATAAGAGGAGGTAACTCTTGGCTTCTTCTCAAGTGGCCTCTCAGGGCCCCCCTGTTATTTCAGAAAACAAAAAAATGGGGGAGCTAAGAGTTTGGAGTTCTGACTTAGAGTTCAAACTGGTGCACATGCTCCCAATTGGACAAAAAGGAGGAAAGAACTTTCAAATCAGACCCTAATCATAAAAAGCAGTTAGGAAACTGCATATAAACTGAGCACATTCTGCTGTGAAAAATAGCAGCATAGCTTTCTCCTTCCTGGCCTCAAAAGCAGGAGCTGGTTCTGAGTTCTATAAACTTACAGGGCAGTCTCTTAAGAATAATCGCATTGCTTTTGGGAGCTGGTTTAACTTCTTTAGATTAATGAGGATGTTTGGATTTGCATTAAGCTATCACCTGCATCTTAAAGCCATGGTATTTATTTAAGTCATTCCCTGAGCTTATGTTAAAATAGGAATAGTAATACCTACCCCTTATTTTCCTCAAAGGGAGTTTGTGATGGTAAACAAAATAATGTTCTACATTAAACTCAGTTTGAGCTCCTAGAAAGACATAGGCACAACTTAAATCAAGGTAATATCATTGTCATGAAGGAAGGTGCTAGGACAAGTTAATATTTTTATTCTTATCAAGGTACTGTCTTTCTGGGAAAGCACAAAGTTTCCCCAGGAGAGATTTTGCTCAAGTATTATCCAGCAAATCCCAGCATTCCATTCCTTCTAATGAGCCACACGTTGAAACTTGCTGCCAAGACCTATAAAACGCTCAACAATAGTAAGGGGTTCAAAAAATTTTATGTTAACTTTAAAATGAGATCCAATCTATACCCTGACATGTTTAATAATGTTTCCAGTCTCCTTCTTCACTTTGAAATGAATACCTCATTGAGGTGAGTAGTGTATACATTTCACACATTTGTGCTTACTATTGTTTTTCAGGCTGCTAACACTTTTCTCCAAGCCTAGTTAAACATCCCTGTAGGGTTTTTGATTATAGAAAATAATGTTGACTCAAGTGTCCCAGTTGAATCTTAAACACATTTTTCTTTCTTTTCCATAATGGACTGTCCCTGTATTGTTAAACTGCAACCATTTTTTGGGCCACCTTTCATATCTCTTCAAAAATTTTCCCCCTACTTAACCTCACTATTTTTTAAACTATTCTTTCCATAGACTCTTATTAGCATTTCAAACCTGATAATATATTACAGCTTTGAGGTACATCAGATCTTTTGTATAGCCTGTCTTCCAAAATGTTCTCAAGAATTAAAATAAGAGAACAAATGCATTCTAATTTGTTGAAAATTCTGCTCCACAAAATATAGGGATACAGTATGACTAAAAGCTGGAGGGGAGGGAGAGGCAGAAGTGTGTGGGAAAGTACAAAATGTGAATATATTAAAAGAATGTAGAAGTCAGGGAGGTGGACAATAGCATGCAAAGAGATATTTGTACAAGTATGACTAGATAAGAATTACTTGCTGGACACAATGCTATTTTAGTGGGACAGTTAAAACAATTATAATATTATCATGATCTTTGTTGTGTGCTCATTCGGGGGTGTCCCCAATCACTAAATGGCAATCCACTGGTAAATCTCTAAATTGCTGTTAAACACTATACTTCTATTCTCTTGCTCTCTCATGTGCTTTACAGTTGTCTTACTATAGAAGGGCAATGGAAATGACAAGAAACTATCTAGCAGAATGTATCCTCCTCAAGGAAAGTAGAACAGAAATCTTGCATTCAATACCCATTCATCCTATGGTAATAACATTCCAATTCCCCTCTAAGAAACCACTTCCTCCTGTAAAGTCCACATTAGTTTGGTGGGACTAAAACTCAATTAATCAAAGGGTTGCATTCCCCAGGAATGGATATATGGCTCAATGATAGCCAATTTCATATAATAAAATTCTTCATCTTTCCCATTGGATGTTCTAGATAAGCAGCAGCAGTCTTGTACTACAAGATCCTTCCTTAAATATAGAGTCGACATACTAAAAAGCAGAGCTAAGAGATGAAAAAGAGGAGCTGGGACCTAGTGATATCCCTCGAACACTGGTCAAACAGTGTCTGGAAATGTTATGTGAAACACTAAATGGAGTTTTTGCTCAAGACATTTTGGGTTGGATTGTTGATCACTTGTGACCAAAGGAGCCTACCTAACACAGGCAAAGTCTGCATTTTTTTAACTCTACTTTCCCAGAACCTAACTTGGTTACTGGTGCATAGTGGGCACTCAATAAATACTTATAAAACTGTATTGATTTTTTAAATGTCCCTGTCAGCAACAACACTGTTTTTTCTCATCTTCACTTGAAACTTCATTTGTAGGATATCCAACTCCATTAGCCAGCAGAAAAGATGAAGCAATGCCAAGACATTGAGGGAAATGAAAAATATATTTTCTCACATAAGATTGGGGACTCTCAGTTATTGCATGCTGTAGACACTTCCCTGAATAGAAAAATAGTTATTTAATATCCATACTCTTCCCTTGCAGGTTCCTGGCCAATCGAGTGATTACATGGTTTTCTCCACAAGCAGAAACATTCCCCTCCTCATCATGTTTTGATATTCTACAACCATATCCCAACATGAATTTCTATTTATTTCAGAAGGTGTTGCTCTGCCATTGAATACTGAGGTTATTGACATTGGAATTTTTTGGATTCCTCTAGTAGCATATTGCCAAACAATTAAACCAAAAGAATATTTTTATAATAGAACACTTATGACTATGATTTGGGAAATTAACCAAGAATCAGAAACCTTGGACTTTATCCTTGGCTTTGCCAGTGACTTCCAGCATAACAGGCAAGTTATTATTTTAATTGGTTTAAATTTTCCCCCCAGATTTTTGAAAAAAAATCTAGAAACAGATCAGAGCAGCAAACTGACATGGCAATGGGAGGACACTATATAAAAAAAGAAAAATATTAGGACCTTCATTCTGTAATATGTCAGTGGATAAACTAAACACTGATTTGGTCATGAAATACGAAGGTACTCAGAGACACACATTGAATTTGCAAGGGGTAAATTTGAATATAAGAACAGAGAGCTTTATTTTATACAGCAAGTGTAAAGTTATTTTTTTAATCTTTGAATACAAGGTCATAAATGGATTAAGAGGAACTATAGAGATTGGTAGTATATTTCAGAGAGAGAGAGAGACAGAGAGAGAGAGAGATAGCTGGACTTGATTAATCTGGGTCTAACCCATAAAAAAATCTTATGTTTATGTGTTTTAAGACTATAAAATGAACTCAAGAGATTTCTTAAGGACTTTGTTACTGAGGCCCTGAGAATGCTCACATAAGGAAAACATAAATAAACATGTTTTTATCTCAATTCATTGGCTTTGAGAGCTAGGTGGTTTGCTGCTAAATTACTGGTTATAAGGTCCTAGGGAAATCCCTTTACCTAACTGTACCTCAATTTTTTCATCTGAAAAATCGGGAAGATAATAGCAACCACCTCTACTAGATTCCTATTGCTACTTGTAACAAACTACCACAAACTTAAATATTACAACACAAATTTACATCTCATCTTACAATTCTCAAAGTCAGAAATCGAAAAAGGTCTCACTCAGCTAAAGTCGAAGTATCTGCAGGGCCGCACATCTCCTGAGGCTTTAGAGGAGAATCCATTTCCTTACTTTCAGTTCTAGAAGTTAACCAGTGCTTTGAGTCGTGGCCTCCTTCCATCTCCAAAACCAGGAAACACGTCACTCTAACTTCTGCTTATGTCATCACATATTCTAATCTGCTCTAACCCTCCTGCCCCTCTCCCTAGTGATTTATAGGTCCCTAGTGATTACGTGGGCTCCCTAAGATAGTCCAGATGAATGTCCCCCTGTGAGATCCTTAATAATCATAGCTCTAAAATTCTTTTGCCATGTAAGTTAGCATAGTCGTAGGTCCAGCAATATCTTTGGAAGAGGGGTGCATTATTCCTCCTACTATTTATACTACCCAAGGGTTGTTATGAGAACAAAATGAGACAAAGCTCATAGTAAATTTAGATCATTGTCTCAAAAGTAATAAATATAAAATAAATGCTAGCTGTTGTCATCATGTTCATTGGCAGCTCATTTCATTAGTTTCAGGATTTCTCATATATGTATAGATAATCCAACTTTTTAATGATTTGAGATAAAGTTCATTTTCCTAAAGAACCTGCTGTGGTTTCCCTCTAGTGTTCTAATTCTCCTGAGCTAAGATAACTAATAGACCTAGTTTGTCAACCAGTCTAATCTCCATGCCAACCAGAGCCCCCCTTAGTCATCTGTTCTCTATGTTAAGCCTCCCTTCAAAGGAACCTCTGAGTCACAAGGGAAGTCCATTTCATTCAGAAAATGCTCTACTTTTTATAAAAGGATCTCCAAAGTTTGAACCAATCTACCTCCTTTCTCTTTCTCCACACGTCCTGGATCTGCAGTCTGGCAAGAATCACTTCTAATCTCTCAGCCATGGGAAAGCCCTTTCGGAGGCCTAAGGACTGCATCATGTCCCTGCCCCAGCCACTCTTCCCCGGTCTAAATACACATGGCGATTCCTGAGCATGACACCTCTGCCGTCTGAAATGTGAACTCAGAGATGCTTGTGATGCTCTAACATCACACTTATCAACAACTCCCTTTCCTTCTCACCCTTCTCAACTTCACCCTCTGAAGTTATAAACAATCTTCTTACTACTCTACCTAAGGACCCTTATGAAAATATTGTTACAATAATAGTGACCGTTATTATTGTATGTCTAACCCTTGTTTCTTATAGAGTTTGAGAAATAAAATTTTTGCTTTATTTTTCCTATGTTTTTACCAGCATGAGAAAAACCAAGGTAAATATATTTCTCCAGTTCAGCAATTTTGAAAATAAAATTGGCGAAGAGCAGTCCCATCCATACCCTGTTGATGATAGGATAGCTGGATACAACTATTATAGAAGGCAACAATGAAGTCTTTAAAATGTTGTATCTTTCCTCAGAAATTTCATTTCCCAGGATTTATCCCAAGAATATGACAAGAACACACACACATATTTATGGAAATGGGTGCTTATTAAAACATTATAAAGGAAGCAGCCAAAATGCCCAACAACAGGGAGTTGCTTAAGTGATTTATGCCTTGCCATATAATCAAGCACTGCTTTAAAGTACGTTGAAGTATAATAAAATCATCATAGTATTAAATGAAAAAGGAAGAATGTAAAAAAGAATGTGCAGTCTATCTCCAGTTTGCAAAAAGTGAAAACAACAATAAAAGTGTGTGTGTGTGTGTGTGTGTGTGAGAGAGAGAGAGAGAGAGAGAGAGAGAGAGAGAGAGAGATACAAAAAAAGACTTGATGGAACTACCCCCAAGATATTCACAGTAAATTATCTCTGCCTGACTTTCATTTTCTTTTTTATTTTACTGTACAATTTTAAAAGAGTTGCCCCTATTAACATCTGCACCAGAGAGGAGGAAATGGAGGTGGAGGAAATGAAGTAAATCTGGCTGTTACAGAGACTTGGCCAGATCACTGGGCAGAGGGGAGGGTCCCCTGAGAAGGGGTTGGGAAGTGCCAGAGGCTGTGAGACCAAAACCTTGTGATAGATTTCCACAGCCCCAGATGAATGGTAGACAAACCTATGCCACACATCTGATGTTGCACGCAGCTAGAAACGTTCCTTCCCACTTTCTAGATCATAGCAGTGGGAGTGACGGGCAGAGGCGCTGTGCAGACTGAGGAGCATAGTGGACACTAGCCTGCATTGGCTGGGAATTTGGACTCTTCTGCCACACGTAGGATTTTGGGCTCAGACTTTTAAACGGAGGGTGCGCGGAGACCTGTGAGTTTTTTCCTTGTCCATTCTTGCCCGTTCAGGAGCCAGCTCATGGAGGCCAAGTCCCACACTGGGCTGCATGCTTTGATGGCATTGGCCCACAGGACATTGCAACTCTGTGCCCACAGGTGGTCCCAGACTGTGCCCCTTCTCAGAGTATGGGCATGTGGGCTGGAACACCTGCCAGCCCTAAGGGTACAGGCAGCCTCAGGTGTCGGGGAGACCCCACAAACCAAGCCCCTGCATAACCAGCTGCAATGATTTGACAGCAAGCCCTGGGTCACAGGATGGGAAAGAAGGTATGGCAAGGAGATGGCAACGCCAGCCCCATGAGTGCACACTTAAGGAAGAGAGAGCTTGAAGCCAGAGACCCACTCACATAACAGCTTCGGGGCCCAGGAAGACAGATAAGAAAGGAGAGGGGTTTGTGGACACTGAAGTCTGGTTCTGGGAGTGGCTGGCTTCTTTCTGTGTTTTGCGGAAGAGATTGGCCTGGAGCTGGGGAGTCCCCAGCTCCCCTAAATTGGGCAACATCTTAATACTTTTTTCCTTCCCCATCAGTCTCTATTGAATGCCTGCATATGGTGGCAGGAGGCCGAATCCCACTTTGTCTAGTAGCATTGTCACCAGAATGAGACCTGATGGAAGAGTTCTTGGAGAGGGCTGGGAAAATGACCACTTCTGGGAGGCTGTAGCCCCAGTGTAGCTGTCACCTCTGTGCGTCTGCAGTCAAGCTCCTGATGGCAGACCTGGGGCCACTGTTGGTCAGTATTGCCAGGAATCAGATCACAAACTATACGCAGAGCTGCAGAGGAGAAGCCGAGCCCACTGGGAACCTTTTGTCTGGTGGTCACCGTATCCGACCACGATGGCCTTCCAGGAGTATTTGCTTGCTTCATTCCTGCTGCCCTATCACACAAGTTCTCCCTTTGATCAACACTAACTTGAAAATATAGGCAGGGGAATTTTAAGAAGCATAATTCTGAGCCTTAGCCAAGTTGATAGAATTCAGTACAGTGTAACTACAGAGGGTAAAATGCTTATTTTTTTAAAAATTTTGGTGCTTAGTATATGTATATTTTACACAACCTATAGTTTGCCTCCGAGCTGTGGGATAGCCAGTCACTGCTCACTATTTCTGACTTATTCCTATAAGACAATGGAGGCTACTCCAAGGCTCACACTTACAGCCCAAATTCGACATGGGTTTGAGAGTTCTCAGAGCCATATATACTCTTACCCTTTTTTTTCCCCATGCCACACACTTCTTCCTGAACAGGCTCCCTCCCCTGCTGGAGTACACATTCAGGCTCTCCATGGATTATCTGAACGAGGAAACCACTTTTCTCTCTGCTGTTCAAAGATCCCATCCCTGAGGCTATGATGCCATTTTGCATGGGACCTGGAAAAATCCTTCCTTGTACTTTATAGAGATGCCTGTAAATACAGTTCCTAGAAGCTGTGCGCTCCTCTGACCAATTTTTCAGTTTGGTTCATGGTGGTATTATATAAAGCACAGGCTGTGGATTTAGGCACTCTGAAACTTAATCCCTAGTCTTTTAAAAACTAGTTGTGTAATCTTGAATACATCATTTACCACCTGGGCCACAGAATCTTTATTTGTAAAATGAAGTTTGGATTTGACTTTAAAAACTCTTCCATCTCTAAAATTACATAAACAAATAGGGAAACCCTGGAAGACAGGCAGTAGAATTTTCTTTCTGATGAAGAGTTGGATATGAGAGAATTCTTGGACATCTTTAAATTCAGGGTGATTTGCATGGTAAAGAACAATGCACGGACTGAACAGAAAAATAAGTGAGCATTGGTATTCTACCATGCAGGCTCCTAATTAATTTTTTGCTCAGAGAATCTGGGTGCTACAAAGATCAGGAAAACAAGGGTTAACTTTGCTCTTATGTCACTGACAGTGTTGTAGGCTATGACAAGCACTCTTTCATTTCAAGACAGGGTAACAATGGAAATAAGACATCCTCTATTTTTTATCAAATACAAATTTGCCATCTCTTGTTAGAGAACATGAAGCAATTAAACTACCAATCTTACCCTCTGTGTTTCTCTCTCACTCAAAACTTATTCAAACAAAATGTTGGCTGATACTTTGGAATCTGTTAGACAACACTCAAAGTTGGAAATGTTTGCTTTATTCTGTCCTGTGTCCAACTTTCAGCTTAACAACAATGACAACAAAATGAAAGAGAAAAAAGGCTTTCCTTGATTGCAAATTCATATGGGAGGGTTTTAAATTATTTGCAGACAAATTGCTTCAGGTACATTGACTTCCTAATTTGTGTGTGGCTAATTGGACTGCATGATTAAAGGAAATGACCATTGTTCCAAGATAGCAATGGCTGGACTGGGGTCTTCTGGTGGCTGGAAAGGCCTCTGGTGTGTAATCTAACACCTCTGACTTGATGTGATTAGTGGTATGTAAAGCCAAGGGAAAGCCATGGGACTTCTCCAAGCACCTGTACTGGTGAGGGCAGTCTTCCCACAGTCTCATTCTGCAAAGCTTTGCAGAATCCAGATACAGAGTCTTGCTTATGACTTACCAGCATCATGGGAGCTGCCCTGGTACAGGGATACCAGACTACACCAGCATTTTGACTCAACTCTGGGATATGAATAGGCTAGCCACCCAACCACTAGGGGTCCCAATTGTTTTGGGGATGCCACCATGATCTTTGTACCCTTGCCTGTCTTTGTTAAACCATTCTGCAGTCAATATAAAAATGTTGAAAATATTAAGCCAACATATCTAAAAGGTCTGTTTCATTTATACTTTTACCACTAATGCTTCCATGGTATGAAATGCCACATAATCCTAAATCTGGTTTAAGCCTACAATATACCATCTAGATGAAAGGGTAAGGATATCTCTAAGTAAGGGTTCAGTGCATCCAATTTTGAACTTATCCCATTTTTACCCTAATATCTGATGTCCCTAAATTAAAGCCAAGGGAATACAAAATACTACCTAAAGCAAAGCTAAAATTGCATGTTTTAAATTTTTATGTCAGGAAATGCAAAATTAATACTCTCCTTGCAATATTGCTCATTAATACTGTACTTAGACTAAGCTATAGTTTTAATGGCCTAATTCAAAAGAGTAGAAAATTTTATTTTACTTAATTTAAATCATTTAGATGTATGAGGTTTTTTATTTCCACTGGCACTTTTTCACATTAAGTGTAATAATGAAGAAGTCGATCTCAAACTCTCATAGAACATAAACTCTTGATGGACTGAAATGAAGTTGAGCCTCCGAATACTTATGTCATAATAAACTGGATAGATCAGGAGAGCAGGCCATCTGAAATTTCAGAGACTGGGACACTCAAGGGGAATGTCCATGTGATCAGGTAAGAGAAAATGTACAAAGTGACTTGGAGGTAGTATTTTTCAGTATGACTTACCTATTCAGAATGTGGCCCACAACTTGTAAGAGCAACAAGATTTTAGGAGCATGGAAGTGGTGATAATAATTTAGAATGCCATTAAGGAATAGATGAAGAATTAATGGATGAAGACCCTGTAAGCAGCAGGCCCAGCTTCTAGTGAAAAGGCAGTCTATAATCTCTACAGCATAGTCGGGCTATCTAAGGCACAGAAAATCTGGATATTCCCTCTAACTCTGCCATCATCTGCTCTTAGTTCACTCATCTACGAGGTCTGTCTGGAAAAGTCTAGCCATTGTTAATATAATGAGAACAGTTTGCAGGGCATTGATGTAGCCTGGCAGCCATCAAGAGTGAACTGGAATGTGTATTCATGAACAATGACAACTCACTGTTCTAGTCAGTGGGAGTGGTAGATGTCGCTGAATGAACATATGTACTGTGTGGCCATTACATTCAAAATGACTGAGAAGAGCAACAAATCTGCATCAAATTTTGCATTAAGCTTGAACATTCCTCTGCAGAAACTATTCAGATGATTCAGACAACCGCAGCTATAGGCAACTGGTGATTGACAGCTTCATCATGACAACACGCCTGCTTATGCATCATGTCTCTCGCAGAGTTTTTTGGTGAAACATCAAATCACCCAGGTGACTCAGCCCCCTATAGCCCAGATTTGGTGCCCTGTGATTCTGTCTTTTCCCAAATTAAAATAACCTTTGAAAGGGAAGAGATTTCAGACTGTCAATGAAATTCAGAATAAAATATGATGAGGCAGCTGATAATGATTGGGAAACCTGTGTGAGGTCCCAAGGTGCCTACTTTGAAGATGACTAAGGTTCCATTGTCCTATGTACAATGTTTCTTGTATCTTGTATCATCTTCAGTAAATGTCTCCATTCTTCATGGTATGTGGTTGGATACTTTCTGGACAGACCTCATCTAATATGAGTGGACTGAGCTGGAGGAACTCTAAATTCCCTGCTAGCTCTGGTATTTTGTTCTGTGGTAAATAGTTCCAGAGAAATCTAGTCTCAATCACTGTTATAGCAATGCATAAGAAATATTCATTCATTAAATATCTTCTATATGAATAGTTTTGTGCAAGTAACAGCACTATCCACAGTGTTATTCTTTATTCGGTGGATATGTGGTATAAAAACAAGAATTCAAGCTGTCTCCCAAAACAAGGTGTTTCACTCTTCTTAATGTGTCATATGAGTGCTATTGTCTTCTGTAACACCTTCAGCCAAAATGAAATAGGCCTAAATAACTAAAAATACAAAGATTTTAGGATAGTCCAGAGGGAAGATGTCAATGAAATTCTTCTATTCTTCATTGTTTAGTACTTAGTAATATTCTTTTGTCTGGAAGTGTCACAGTTTATTCATTCATCTATTGAAGAACCTCTTGTTACTTATAAGTTTTTGGCAAGTATGAATAAAGCTGCTATGAAATCCATGTGCAGGTTTTCGTGTACACATAAGTTTTCAATTAATTTGGGTAAATATCAATGAGTGTGACTGCTGAATTGTTCAATAAGAGTATGTTTAGTTTTTTTAAAAAAACCACTAAATTTTTCCCAAAGTGGCTGTTTTTGCATTCCCACCAAGAACAAATGAGTTTCTGTTGCTCCATATCCTTGTCATCACTTGGTGTAGTCAATATTTTGGATTTGGGCCATTCTAATAGGTATATAGTGGCATCTCATTGTTGTTTCTGTTCCTTCATTCTACTCAGTACCCATACACTAAATGGATCCAATGGCCAAGAGCAAGAGAAGAAATAGCTATTTTTATTCTTCGTAATAATTTTTCTTTCCAGCACACCAGCATAGAATACAGCCATTATTGGATTATCATATTCTTTTATAGAAGGTAAACTGACTTTAACAATAATTCTGCAATGAGAAAGGAGAAAACTGAGATCATGCTGTAGAAATGGAGTTAGATGTATAGGGGACTGGTAGGGTAGATAGATAGGCTGGCCCATAAGAAATGTAGCATCAGCATAGAAACATTGCATAAAAGAAGGTGTAGGATTCTGATTCAGGGTGTGGCTTGTTATTTAGGAGTAAGACAGGAGCCAGACCGCCTAAGTTGAAATATTATCACTAGCACCACCAATAATATGAGGGGAGACCCAAAACCCAGAATTTATTTATTAAAAATTGTGTATGTATGCTTACATGTTTATACTTCAGTCACCTTCAAAGTACTCTCCATGATGCGGTACACCTATTGAGATATTTTTTCCACGGTTCAAAATAGTTTTTGAACTCATCAATTCTGATGCCTTTTAGTGCTTCTGCTGTTTTTTGTTTCACCTCTTCCACATTGGCAAAACATTTCTCTCTGAAGACTTTTCCATCTGGGGGAAACAAACAAACAAACAAACAAACAAAAAGTTGCTCAGGGTGAGATCAGGTGAATAGTTAGGGCATGGAGGTCATGCCATTTTTGGTCGAAACTGCTGAACACTCAGCACAGTGTGGGCAGGTATGTTATCATGAAATGGGCAAATGCATTGAAAGAGTCTTCAAAAAGAAAATTCACTGAAACTGAAAGCAGCCTCTCACAACAATGCCAGCTGGTACACTGATACAGATGGGTTCCTAAAACACCCACCTAGTGGGGGAAGCCTGTACTACAAGGGGCCCACCCTTCAGAAGACAATTCCCATTTTTGGGGGGTCCCCCTTATAGCTATGTGACATTGGGTAAGTTAATTAACCTTTCCATTTTTCAGTTCCAGACTTGTATATATAGCCTCCCCCCTTAAACTCTTTACTTACACATCAAAGTTAACACATCCAAAAACAAACTCTTCGTTTCCATTCCCACAAATTTGGTCTTCCCATAGTTTTCCACAACTCAATAAAAGGAAACTTCCCTCTTCCAAAAGCATCTACACTAGTCCATCATCATCTCTCATCTGCCCTATTAAAATAACCTCTAATATGGTTTCTGGATTCCCACTCATGTGCTCTAACATCCTCTTCTCTTCAGAACATCTAGAATATTCTCTTTAAGCCCAAGTCATAATATGCCATACCTCTGCTCAAACAGCTTCAGTGACTTCATCTGAGTAAAATCTAAAATCTTCACCACAACCTACAAGACTCTCCCAGGTGAATTCCTACTATTTCTTTAACCTCAAACCCTACAATTCTCCCCATTATTCACTCTACTCCAGCCACATTGACCAACTTGCAATTTCTAGAACAAGCTAAGTAAGCAATTTACTCTGCCTTGAACTTTCTTTCTTTAGATATTTATAAAGTTATCTCCCTCCCTTCCTTCAAAGTTCTACTCAGATGTCACCTTGAGAGATTTCCCCAGATCTCTGTATAAAACATCACCCCTTCCCTCAGCACTCCCAATCTTCTCTCCTTGTACTGCCCAGCACTCTATCTGAATGTGTATATAATTATTCACTAGCAGTCTATATGCCCTTACTGAATGGGAATCTGCATGAAACAAGGACTTTATTTTGTTTGTTCACTGCCATCTTCCCAATGTCAGGAACAGTAGGTACTCAATAAATGTTTGTTGAATGATTGAATGAATGAATACGAAATATTGGGATAATAACTATGAAAATGTGAAATAAATGAGATCATAATAGTACTTACCACATAGGATTACATGCATATTCAATATGATAATAGATGATGTAAAATGCTTAGAACAAAAGCTCAATAAACATTAACTATTAATGTTAATATTAATCAAACTTGTTTTGATATCCAAGAGGTCAGTCTACTGGTCTGGGTAAATCTCAAGGTATTGGGAAAATCAAAGTCTGTTGAGTGACAATACACTAGCTTAAGAAGAATTCATTAAAGATAAAGCAGGACTCAATAGGTGGCTTGAGGGTCTGGAATTGAGTCCAGGCTGAAATAGAAATACTATAGACCTATTAAGATGGGGTTGGTGGTCAGACCCCCAGGAAAACTAGGGACTATATCTCAAGAGCAAGTTCCAGTTCCATCGATTAAATTAAAGAATGTAATGAAGTAAAAATTATGGCTATGCACTTCAGAGAACATTCAGGTATTTTCTACTTAGCACCCCTCCAAATTTCTGGGGGAGAAAGGGCAAGCATTGCATAAATAGATTCTCTCTAAGGCACCAGACAAGGCAGGGGACAAGCCAGTTCTTGAGTGCATTGTATCTAGAGGTATAGCACGGAGGAAGGGAAGGCCAGCAGAAAGGCAGAGAGCATGACCCACAGAGAGACCCCTTGGAAAAAGAGTCAGAAGCTCCTTTCATTAGAGGAACTATTCAGAGACTTGAAGGGGCAATGATGGACAGGTATGTTAGTTCACTAGGCTGCATAACAAACTACCACAAATCGAATGGCTTTAACACCAGAAATTTGTTATCTCAGATTTCTGGATCCTAGAATTCTGAAATGAAGGTGTCAAGGTGGTGGTTCCTTCTGAGGATTGTGAAGGAATATCTGTTCATGCTTCTCTCCCACCTTTTGGTAGTTGGCTGGCAATCTTTGACCTTCCTTGGCTAGTAGACATATCATCCCAATCTCGGTCTTCATCTTCAGATGGTGTTCTCCTTGTGTACATGTTTGTGTCCAAATATCCCCTTTTTATAAGGACATGAGTCAGATTAGAGCCCACCCTAACCATCTTATTGTAACTTGATTACCTCTGTAAAGACTCTATCACAATGGAAGGTTACCTTTTGAGGTACTGGGAGTTAGCATTTCAACATATGAGGGGGTTTCTTTGGAGGGGGATACAATTCAACCAAAAACAACAAACAGAAGCTGGCCACCATACGCACATAAATGGGAGAGAGCATGCTTACAGAAAAACATGGGACCTCTGAAGTCCATTAGTCAGGGGCTGAAGGAAAAATATAAACTCATGTTAAGCTTTTCACAAAAGCAAGTGTTTAAAGATATAGATACAAGTGGTTGAACAGAGAAGAGTACAAGCGATGAAACATGGTTGTCAGTGGCTGCTGTTTTCCTAAATGGCAATTGTTGACACACCAAGTCGGATAACCCAGGAGTGAGGTGAAAATCCCCATGAATGCAGTGAGGACACTGTGCTGCATGGCGCTTTAGAGCTTTCAGGCTGGATTTGAATCCTGGTTCTATCACGTTCAACCATTTGGACTTCAACAAAGTAATGTGTGTAAATTCTTTGGCTTTACATTCCTTAACTGAAAAATGAGCATGGTGGTACCAATCTCATTAGGTTGTGGGGATAATTCAATGGGAAGACATATGTAAAGTGCCTTTCACTGCTCCTAACACTTCACGAGAATTTATGGGGAGGTGATCCCAGGGGTATATCTAATGTAGGACTTTTCCTAGAGGTAAGTAAGAGGAAGTGATTCTCAAGGTATCTAAGTAAAGTTACCCAAAGCAAGAATATTTATTTTAAGGAAATAGGCCACCTGGAGAGATAGACATTTATCCCAGTTTTGTTTTCAAAATGGCTTGTCTTACTTCTGCAAATTCATTTTGATAAGGCTCTCTCTTTTTCAGAGGAATTATTTTCATAGTCTCATTTAACTGAAGCATACATTCTTTTTTCTTTAAAAAAAAATCTTTGCACTTTTCTATTCTTGAAAATGAGAAGTAATCCTATTTTATAGAAAAAAAATCATACCCCTTAAGTCTGTGTTAGAAACAAACAAAAATGCATTATTTTTTTATAACAATAGTCACAGTACTAGGGGTCTACATTTTCCCCCTATGAAAGTTTACAAAACCTCTTCCCACCTTTGAGTTTTTAAGTTCCTTTTTATCCATGGCAAGCAGGAATTCCCCCAAATTGCTGTTCTCCTGATGTGTGTGTAAAACTTGGAAAGTGATGTGAAAGTCTTCTTTACTATAAAAAGCAATCAGAGCTAATACACATAAGGACCAATTATTGTGAAGATGGATGATGTGTTTTGGTATCTAATCATATTTTATCTGTAAAGAGTGATACATTCCAAGTGACTTGATCTTACCTTCATTTAAATAGAAAATAAAAGAAATAATCACTGGCTGAAAACACCTAGTGAAGAATCATACCAGATGTCATGTGACCATTCAAACCCATATTTCCAGGTGGTTTTGGCCTCAAACTTCTTGGTTAAGCATTCAGGCCTGCACGAATGGCTTGGAGCCTATGTTCCAGACATTTGCCAGAAGATTCACGTAAATGTTAAGTAAGCTCATTTATCTCCTTTTACTTTTTACACATTGATGTGAACTTCATATGGAGAAATGAATCATGCATTTTAGAGAATCAGTAAGCTAAATCCTGTTGTGTACAATACATAGTGCTTAATCCTATCTAAAGCAGTTTCAAATGTACTCGCCTGTTTTTTTTACCTCCCTCTTGTTCCCACCTATGGTATGCTAAAACTTCTCTCTGGTCATCAATAACTTCTTTGAGGTGAATCCTGAAACACCAATTCAAAAGAACCTATGTGCTCCAATTTCATAGCAGCACAATTTACAATAGCCAAGTGTTGGAAGCAACCCAAGTACCCATCAGTAAATGAGTGGATCAAAAAACAAATGGAATGTACACAATTCCATTGTGTACATTTACACAATGAAATACTATGCAACAGAAAGAAAGAAGGAACTCCTACCCTTCATGACGGCGAGGATGAGCTGGAGAGCATTATGCTGAGTGAAATAAGCCAGGTGGTGAAAGACAAATACCATATGATCTCATCTATAAGTGGAACCTAATCATCAAAATAAACAAGTGAAATATAACCAGTGACATTGAAATAAAGAACAAACTGACAGAAACCAGAGGGGATGTAGGAGGGGATAACAGGAGAAAAAATGGGGAAGTGTCATCAAGGAACATGTATAAAGGACACATGGACAGAGCCAAAGAGGGGTAGGATTAAGGGTGGGAGGTGGGAATGGGTAGGGCGGGGGGGAGTGATAGGAGGAAAATGGAGACAACTGTACTTGAACTACAATAAAAAAATGCCTTTTATTTCTGTAAAGGAATAACTAAATTCAGTGGACACTCCTCACTCTTTTACTTGAACATCTCAATAGCATTTTATATTCTTAACCATCTCTTCCTTTCTTGGTTTCTAGAGTACCACAGCCCACAGCTTTTCTCCAACTTCATTGATTTTTTATTTACAGTCATTTTTCAGGTTCTACAGTTTTTTCCTTTATTTCATTTTGGTTTTTATTAGTTATGTCATGCATGGTATTCACAAATAGTTCTACCCTTGATTTCCTCTCATCACTCTCATAGCTGTTTGCTCCGATATTTGTCTTCATATTTCCAAATGATACACTATTTCTGAATTTTCCATTTTAGATTTCCAACCTAGGAAGATGAGTATTTCCATTGTTTATACCTTTTTTTCCTAGCAAACATACTCTTTCTCCATCTTTTTGTCTCCTGTCTTTCTTTCTCTCTTTCCCCTCATCTTTCTGGGAAAGTATAGCATATATTTTAGTTAAATCAATAACCTGTATTTATTTTAGTACAATTATACAAGTATTATTACTCATATAATATACTTAAAATTACAATTCTTTTTGTACAACTTTTTGTTTTCCCTGGTATTAATAATTGCCACACTTTCTCCCTCTGTGTTTATGAAATTTAGTAGCTGCTGTAACAAAGAAAACTTCAAATCTCAGTGACTTAATCTCAGTGACTTAACACAATAGCAGTTTATTTCTTACACATAAGAAATTCAATGCCCATGTTTCTCATAGTTGGTGGGAGGCCTTTTCTGGGGCAAATCAGGGACCCAAGCTCTCCTCTATCACCTAGGGCCTCAGAATTCTCTCATGAATCCTTTATATTCTTCAGGCAAGCCAGGGTGGGATAAGATTGGACAATTGACATGAACATTTCTGTGTGGCATATCGGAATATCAGAAGTGGTATGCCTAACCTCCATTCATAGTCTGTTGGTCAGAGTTCAAAGCATACACCCTAAACTATATGCAAAGGAGGTTAGAAATGAAGTCTAACTGTGCTTATAAGAAGAAAAAAATGAATTGGGATTTGCTAAACATATTGCTGTCTTCGTTATTCCAATCAGCATGTATGTATTTAACTCTCCCTCCCACAGATAGAAAACAATCAGTCATTCTGATACAGGGTGCAGCCAAGAGTGCGGGGGGCGGGGCAGGGGGCAGAAAGGGATTTGGAATGGGGACCAGAATTCAACATGTCTAGGAAATATTAGAAAGACATATAAGATGTCCTCACCCCTTCCCCCTCAGGTGTGAGTTGGGGGAAGGGACACATGAAGCAGGAACATGCAGAGCTGTTTTGGGCAGCCACAGCTTTGCAGCTAACCTCTGCCATGATCATTTAACATATCTATAACCTTAGGCTGGTTGCATAGATATGTTAAATAGCTGTGGCCATGCTCTGAGCCAGGGGGATGAAAGGGACTTCTCCCCCAAGATGTGACTGGGGGACAGGTCCCCCAGGTGACAGCGCCTGTGTGAGAGCTTGGAGAAGATTGGCTCCATGACATGGGGACACACCTGCCCAGACTCACGATGGCAGCCAGGTAAACCTGGAATAATACAGGAATGCTGGCAGGTGTAACTGATTATAGGAGTCGGAAATGCGGGTACAGAGGAAGATTGGCACAGGGATTTAAACCCAGACACAGCAGCCATTGAAAAGTGAGCCATGCAGCTTTGGCCAGAGTAGGGAGCCCTGCAGCCATGTGAGGGAGAATCACCATGCAGCTTTAGCAGAGAACCATCACTCAGCTTTGGCAGAGTGGCAACCCCCACCCCCGCCACTCCCCATGGCTGTGGTAAGGGGGGAGATCCACGCGGTTTCACCAGAGTGCAGACCCCCACAGCTTAGGTGAAGGGAGTTCCATGTGGTTTGGTTAGAGTGCAGACCCCTGCAGCTTTGGTAGAAGAGGACCACATGGCTTTGGGTGCTCCCTTTGGTTGCGTGGCCTGGGAAGCAGGAGGGACTTTGCCTGGAAGAAAGATGAAAGAACTCTTGCCAGTAGGCCATGAGAAGGTGCCACATAGCTTTGGATTAATTAGAGATCCTGCCTGGACGGTGACACAGCTGACGGTGTCAGGAGCCTGGGTCCCACACGTTTGCTTCTTTTTGAGTTACAGTACCCTGAATTAGGGCAGAGAGAAAAGGAAGCACTGTGGGCATCTGTGGGTATCCAAAAAGACTTTGATATTTCAATAAAGATGTTAGGTCACTACTTTAAGTCTGTATAGCATTAAATAAACATTTCCTTTTCACAAATCTCTGGCGTTGAGAGATATCTCCTAAAGGTGAAGGACAATTGAACCTAGTAGGGGGTCCTTTCAGTAGTAGTATATTGTAACCCCCCATTAACCCTGTGTGTGTTGTGCTCTGTAACGATTCCACTAAAATAAAATACTGCAAAGCCCTAGCAGTCAGTGCTTGCCCATCAAAGATCAAGATCCTCGGATGATGTACAGTCCTCTATCAGGTCTGGAGAGGATTTCTCAAGGTCTAAGAATCTATGCACTTAAAGACAAGTAATTTACCTCCCTCATTCCTCCAACACACACACTCACTAGGCAATGGAAAAGCAGGCAAATTGAAGAATAAAAGGTATCGTATGGTCATTGGTACATAGCAATTATGGAATCCTATGGGAGGGATTTCAGTTCCTGGGTATTAACAAACATTCCAATTAGCAAATTAGCAAAGGAGCTTTGCGTAGACTGTGATTCTGTTCTCTGGAAATAATCCCCCTACTCATTGTTTTTCATGCCTCTTAAATCAACTTTCTTGGAAATTCTTGTCCCATATTTTCTATCGACACAGCTGACGTGGGTGTTGATGTGCATGTCTTCCTTGGAGACTGGTAGGTTTCAAAGCGCCCTTTCTGCCTGGGGGTGGCTTCAAGACTTAGCTAATTGTCATGGGCCTTTTGAGGCTAGGTTCATGGTATCCATGAGAGTACGATTTCCAAAAAGTTATTATATTTTAAGTCTATTTGTTTACAGTCATTTCCATGTTCACCCAAAGATCCTTCCTCAACATAGTTCTCAATCCTATCTTCTCTATATCCTTATCTCTGTTTCTCTCTCTCTCAAGTCATGGCAGTTACCTGGAAGTCATATGAAACCAGGGCATATGTGGGAATGCAACAACTTTAATGGTCTTTGCCATAAGGCTGTATCATTTTAATTAACTGAAAATTATGGAAGTCTTTTAAAATCTAAATACTTCATCTTCAAACTCTCCATCAGAAGTGCAAATCACCTCTTTATGTTTAAGCACACCAAAGAACTCTTTTATTTAAAGAGATCGTTCCTGTTACTCCTGGAGCCATGTTCTCCGGTTTCATTTGGGACTGGTCACTCTCTAGGCCTCCTGCACAGAAAAAGTACTGAAGCATCTCTTTATATTCTGGAACATAGTCTGGAAACCTTTTTTTCATGCTGATGTTTTAAAGCCCCTGTGTACTGAAATTCTTTTTCAGGATACGGAATTTGATTTTACTCTATGAATACAATACAGTAAGAAGTTAGTTCATTGCTGTTTAATAGCTATTAAAAGAAGACAAGAGGCTCCTGAGTCAGAAACAAAGGACTCTGTTAATCATGGCATAGCAAACAGCACAAGCATTATGTTTGTGCCAGTTGCTCTGCTCTCAATTCCTGTGGAAACAATGTGGAGGGGTGCGGGTGAATTCTGATGCTGTGCACATAGTGGGTTGCTTTATAGGAGAGGAACACATAGTTTGAGCACTTACTGTTTTATAACAAACAATAAGCAAGCCTGCTCTTTGTCTCAGAGGGAGACATTGCCTCATCTCTGAAGGTTATTTGCTGCAGGCTTAACAATAAGAACAATGGTCATAAAGATCACCCAGAGCCTTATATTTTTGGCAAAGTGAGAAAGAATGTTCAGAGACACTCAGAGCCCATGCGGATTGCTTTACCCAACACCCATTTGTGTTGCACCCAGTCTATGCACTGCCTAGATTTACTCAATTATAACTTTCTTCTAAACAATATCAATGTGCCACCAGGGCCAACATTGATGGTCCACTAGGATTATCCAAAAGGCAAGGACAAAATCTATTTCAACCATTGGATCCCTACCACGTGTCACAGTGCATAGTATGTGGTGGGTAAGCAATTCATAACCCAAATAAACTATGAGACTTAAGTGATTCACCCAATGAATGATATTATATTCTAGAAGCTCAGATAAACCTCACACACATATACACATACACACAAGTATTCTTTTGGAAAACAAGAATAGATATTCTTTTTTTTAAGAGTATGCATCCCTTGATACTATTTCTCTTTCTCTCCTCCTCAGTTCACTCATACTCCACAATGTCCAGAGCCTCTCATTTGACAGACTCTGTCGTTTACCTAAAATAATCTTAGCTTAGAATCCTTATTTGCCTAACTCCAAAACCTATGCCTGTCTACTACATAATTTTGTCTGTTATTACACTTTGCTTGAGATAGTATCAAATAAAAGTCTAATTATTTCATTTCTAGACTAGTCTTAGTAATTGCTCTAATTCACTCATTCTTAAAGAGAGGTGATTTTGCTCCCCAGGGGACATTTGGCAATGTCTGGAGATACTTTTGTTGGTTGCAGCTAGGGTAGGGGGTATTACTGGCATCTAATGAGTAGAGGTCAAGGAAGCTGCTAAACATTCTACCAAACACAGAACAGCCCCCACAACAAAGAAGTATCCAGCCCAAAGTGTCAGTAGTGCTGAGTCTGAGAAGTGCTGCTCTGACATACAGATGGATAGGGCTTCTCCGTACTTAAAATGCCATAGACCAGTTCTTGGGCTGGCTGCACGGGAATCCAGTATTTCCCCGATTTTCCTCCCTTCTTTAGAGTTTCAAAAACATAAATTTCTCTTTTCTTTAAAAATAAAGCCATTATTTGTTTGACCACCACAATCTTCTTGTCCTTTTTTTGGTAACACCTTTGTCTTTATAAAACAAATAATCTCAAGAAAAGAGTGTACATCAAATTGTATGAATTAAAGATTCACCATAATCCCAAAGATGCCCTGTGCCCATCTTATCCCTGTCTCCCAGCCATCCTCATACCTCACTGTGTGGTCTGACTTACTACTCTCTGCTGTTTAGGTGACAATGACACAATGGGCATCCCACAGGACTGTATCTTGCCTTGAGCAGAGATACAGAGTTTGAGATTATTTCAAAAGAGGGCTAGCCCACTAATATGACCCTTTATTTAAATATTGGATCTACTTGAACCCAAAGTCCCTAGAAGTTAAGAAGAGTTAACCACAGTAAATTGACTGAATGTTTCTGGATGTGTATTTAGACTGGGTCAGGAAGTAATATAAACTGTAATAATCCACCACCAGATAAATCTTATTTGCACAGCAATCTGACCTGACATAAATCAGGATAAACAGGTAAATCAATACGGAAAAGGCTGGCATGTAGACCTCATTTCCAGACCTAAGAGATTAGAGATGAGTTTAGAATGGCATATAAGCACAGACCTACAAATGTATACAGATTGCTTTTAACTCTTCCCTCAGATGGAATGTCTTTGCCCGTCAGGTTATTTGTCTGCCTGATATTTCAAGGACTCTGGTTTGCATCATCCATTGAAAAGCATCATAATCCTGGGATTTTTCATTTATCAATAATATTGGAAATTAAACTGCTGTATGGCAGGTTCAAGTCTAACCCAGAACAGTCCAAATATCGCCTGTTTTTTCGGTTTTCTCCACATAGCTTATTGTGAGAGAACTGAGGCCCTTGGCCTCATTGCATTTCTGCTTTTCTTAGACACTATTCTGATACTCATTCCCAGCAAACCTACTCCCTCCCTCCAGCTGCCAGCTCGTCTCTCCTGCTACCCACCCTGATTTCTGGCTCCGCAGTGATCCACTCAGCAATGATCCAGACTCATAATTCAAGGGTGTAACTCCACATTCAGGGGCAATGAGTGTTTTTCCATGAAAGGTAGTTAGTGCTGGAGCCTATGTCTTCTATTACAGGAAATTACATCAAGCATCAATTTAACTCACAGGATCTCCAGTTTTTTTAAGGGAAGAGAAAAGGGAGGTGTAAGAATAGCAAAAAAAATTCACAAATAGTATTTTGTTGAAATATACCAGAAATGGAGCTTGAAGTGCCAGAAGAGTGTTCCAAACACCCTTTTAAGAAATTATTTTCCATGAATATAAGGAGTGAATCCAGCACCTAGTTTATTACTGGAATCAAAGTTTGTCCAATACGATAGCTAAAAGGCTACAATAGCTTCCCATAACTCAAGTGGCTGAAGCCTAAATGAACGGAATGGGAAGCTGATGGCAAGTTAAGAGAAGGGGTTTTTCTAAGCAGCAAGACATTTCTCAAAGCTCTAAGACAGAAAGGAAGTGAAGATGGATAAGAGATTAAACCAGAAAATAAAATAGTCACCTCCTTTAAAGAAAGGGGAGCTATGTTTAAGGCATTGATCATCTAAGGAAAGAGGTAAAGGATAACAAGAATTGAACATTTGAGTTAAAAAGTCAGTAACAGCTTATTCTCATTTGGTTTAATTTAGTCCAACAGATTACGTACCATGTCCAACTCCCATCCAAAACTGTCACAAGATTTTACTACACTGAATTTCTATTCTTTTTTTCTCTCTTTCACAGCATGTGCTGGTCCTTCTCCCTCTGCCTGCTTGTCCACCCCTCTTTTCTCTCCTCCTTTTCTGAACACCATATTCCAAGCAATGGAAACTAGGTTGCTACTAACTTTTAAAGGAAAATGTCAAGTAACTGAAGTCATTTCTCATAAGATTATGAAAATGCTTACATATGAAATGGTCTCAGGGGCCCTACTGGTATAAAGAACGGCTCTTCATCACCTCTCTTCCTACCCTGCGGGCCCTCCAGACCTGTTCTGGAAAGACATTAGAGACAGAGTAAACAGTAAAGACTGATGACAATGCTTGAAAGATGAAGAATGTTGGAATTGGGGGGAGGGATATGTGGATGGGGATTAGACAAAGCTGAGGGACAGTGGGACATATATCTGTTGGTCTATAGGGGACTTTTGTCTTTTTTTTTTTTGCATGTAAGCTGTTGGGGGAAAGTAAGAATTGGTAATGGGACAGCCATACACTCTTTCCTTCAAAAACTATTCTAAGCAGCTTGACATCACAGGATGGACCTAGCCATCCTTGTGTTCAGGCTGATGAGGGAAAAATATAAGAAAAAGGAAAGAAGAAAAATACCTTTCATGTTTGTTGGAAGGCTTAAAGTTAGAAATCTGCTCTGAAAAGGTGAAAAATCCATGTACTGTACAAATAATTTGTATTATGTATACATTTTTGTAAACCTCTATAAATATTTTTGAGAGCAGTTCATATAAGTAAAAATTAATTTATAGAGAGAGAATTTAATTTTGTTAATGAAAGAAGCCTCAGTAAAATAATCAGACCACCTGGTATCTCCGGTCAGACTTCGCTACCAACAGAAAGTAACCTAACCTTGGTCATCCATTCTTCTCTGCCTCCCCAACACTTGTTACTTAAATCTTCTTCACCACTTTTCACATCTGAAAGTAATTGTCAACTAATACACCTTCTCTGTCCACAATCATAAGATCTTTTAAAGAAAAAGTCCATCATTTTCAGCTCTGTAACTGCCTGAGATAACAGGGATCTTTAAAGGTTGAATAAATGAATGAACAAATGAATGAAATTTCTGCATATCTGTCTCCTTTCTTATTCCCATTAAAGAGCCATTGTGAGAGTAAAGTGAATGAAGGTAGGTAACAGTGTCATTAAAAGGCAATGTATCACCAGTAATCACTTAGAGGACAATGACAACAAGACAAATATGGAATGTGAGCAGATGAAGGAAAGAAATACTTTAAAGGAATTATCCAAGTGACAGCCCATTGGCTGTCACCCCAGCCACCTTAGGAAGGTCTAATAATAGCCGAGGAAGACCTACTCTGAAGCCACCAAAGGCAAAGCCTGTAAGTGATTATTCGTCATTGCACCAGTTCTCCCTCTTGTCCAATTTATGAAACTGAACCTGTGTTGTTTTTGGATAAGTCTTCCTACCCTGATATCCCAGTGGATGCACAGGAGCATGTACCTCTCTCTTTGACTTCCATCTGAAGTTGATCGAATCCAGATGCAAAATTTTTCATAGACACTGTGAAGCGCTCCTTCTGTGAAGCAAACAAAAGAAAGTAAAAGATAATGAACTGTGTGAACCCGAATTACCCATTAAGGGGTTATGCTGAGGTCTGACAATGAATTAACTCAGTTTTGTGCGAATGCTGCAGATAACGCAGAGAAAAATACTTTGTTACCTCTGCTTGCCCTTTTAAGGGTCACTGAAATTATGAATGTCTTTACCAGTGGGTGGAAAATATACACTTTCTATTTATTCCGTTAAGTTAAATAATATTTTTAGTTGGCCTTTTAAGTCCCTCCTTCCTTTGTGAGCTAGGTGAGACCCTTGGTAGCACTGAGATTATGGGCAAAATCAATTTTAGCTTTTTGATCTTTAGTTTCTTGATTTAAAATAGGGGGTAGGTTTTACTTACTTCACAAGATCACTGGAAAAATAAATAACAAAAACCTCTATAAGAATTTTAGCAGAGTGCACAGTGCATTTTACACTCTTTGTATGATGGTAGCAGATGGTGTTATCAGTCTTCTGTCAAACAATTTGTTAGTATTACTATGCTTTATTGTTTGTTTATGTACTTTGTTTTACACTGTCTATTTACCACCTCAGTACCAAAAAGCAAGAAAGAGATAAAGTTTCCCCTAATCAGGGGGCTATCACCTTTCCCCAAAGGTGATAGAGGATATCTAGGAACTTAGAGCATCAATAGTGTTGATATTAGCCTGAGGAAGACACATATTAAAATGCAGTGATGTCTGTAACCAAGAAAACAGCCCAATTTAAAAGAATGACAACACCAAATGTTGGTGAGGTTGTGAACCATCTGAAATTTACCTTTCATTGGTGAGAATGTGAAATGGTACAACTGCTTTGGAACACAGTCTGGCAATTTCTTATAAAATTAAATATATACCTTCCCTGTGACCCAGCAAAGCCATTCTTAGGTATTTACCCAAAGGAAACAAAAACATGTGTTGACAAAATACACTACAAAAATGGTCATAGTAACATGATTCATAATAGTAAAAAACTAGAAACAGCCTGTAGATCCATCAATAGAAGAACGGATAAACTGTGGCATATAATGAACTACTACAACAAGAAAACGGAACAAACTATCAGATGTTGGATGAATCTCAAAAAAATGTTGAGTGAAAGAAGCCCCACACAAGGAGAACATGCCATATGAATCCTTTTACATGACATTTCATAAAGAAAAACAAATCCATACTAGAACAAAAACTCAGCACAGTAGTTGCTTCAGGGATAGGAACAGAAGAGGAAATGTAAAACGATGATAATTTTCTCCTATCTTGATAAAAGTTAGAGGTGCACAAATGCATACATTTGAAATACTCCACAAATGTACATCTAAGAACTCTACATTTCATCATATGTATATTTATATCAAATGAAAGAAACTAAACAAATTGCCAACTACTTAACTATATGCAAGCTGAAGTATTTAGGTGAAATATACTGATAGTTGCAATTTGTTTTGAAATGCCTCAAAACTTAAGATGGATTAACAGATAGAAAGAGGCCTACATAGACGGATATACAGTGATAAAACAGAGTAAATGTGAATAGTACAACTATGTGTTTGATATGCAGGTGTTCACAGCAAAATTCTTTCAACTTTAATGTATATCCGATTATTTTTGAATATTTAAATGCCTCAAAAATCTGAAATGTTGGGGAAAATATAGTGGTGGCAAAATATTTTCCTGTCTAGAGGAGCGATCCTTTAACTTCCCTTTGTCATAAAAGTTTTACTCTATTCAAGGAAATTATTCCATGCAATGTAAAAAAAAAAAAGAATATGCCAGATGTGCGATAGCTGGAAATAAGCGGGGGATAGTCAAAGACATGTCCCCAAAAGACAGCACTAGTTAAAACTGAGTGCCGTTTCCCCACCATCTCTCTTTTGCATTTCCCTGCATTTTTCTTCTAGTGTGGTGGTATCCATTGACTAAATCCTATCTGAAAAGGAGGGTCCTGCCCATTTGTGTTCTGACTTGGTGGCTGTTAGGCAAGATCTGCATCTCAATACCAACTACTTTAAGAGAGAGAATAAGATGGAGGATAGCATCAATTTGCTTCTCCAGAGAGGAAGCTTTCAGTGAAATGAGCATGGTGATAGATTCGTGCCTTTACTCTAAAGATTGAAACAACCGTGTTGCCAACACATTAATGTAATAAATACTGAGAAAAAGAAAGTGCTTGTTTTTCACTGGCCAGGAATGAGAGCAGTATGAAAAATGGAATTTTCCTTTTGTTAACAGGATCTGGTTTTCCATTTTCCACATTAAGTCTAGCTGGCATGGTTATTTATAGGGCTTGGGCCCAGACATACTAGCCATGTGCTGATTTTGATACTTTTTCTTGTTTAAAATTTATAGCAACATAGAAAAAATACATTATTTTAAAAATAAAATGAAATCTCAAGAAAGCCTCTATGAAAGCAAATTAGTTTGTTCTTTTAGAACTACCACAGGATTTTGCTTTTTATAGATGAGCCTGTGATCTGCTTATTTTGGCACAAAGGAAAGGAAATTTAGACAGAATCAAAGGAAATGACCATTATCAGGCATATAACTCCATAATAATAAATGGGCTGACAACACTTGATTTTAATGAACACAGGAGTGAAAGTAATTAAGGATAATTGTTAATTTTGTCTTAAATAATTTCTAGAACAACCACTTTCAGGACATGGAGCTTCAGTTAATGACTTCAAGGAAGCAGCCAATAAATATTTTCGAGCTTCAATAGCTTTCCCACAAACCTTTTCTGGAAAGGTGTTAGGAAGTAGCATTCAAAAGATAAGCCTAGCTTGACCATTAGACATGAATACCATTTGAATCACATGTCATCCAAGATAGCCTCAAAATCAGCACTCACTTGGCAGAAAATTTGTCTTTTTAAACTTCTTCAGCTCAACTCTAGCACTTTATTAAAGTTTCTTAGCAAGGACTAAGCTAGTAAATCCAAAATTAATTGCTATAAGGGCAAATGAGTCAAAAAGCTTTGTTTGTTTGTTTGTTTCTGTCTGAAAAAAAGATACTTATTAAAGTTCTTTTTAAAAAAATGTATTTATTTATTTTTAGAGCAAGGGGAAGGAATGGAGAAAGGGAGAGAGAGAAACACCAGTGTGTGGTTGCCTCTCACACGCCCCCACTGGGGACCTGGCCTGCAACCCAGACGTGTGCCCTGACTGGGAATCGAACCTGTGACCCTCTGGTTCGCAGGCCGGCGCTCAATCCACTGAGCCACACTAGCCAGGGCAAAGTTCTTTTTTTATTTTCTGGAAATAGCAACTTAAAGACATTATTTTAGCCTTCTGCTGCTGTTTGCTTTTCCTCATTTTTGAAAAGAAAGCATTTAGAAATTAGAATGACCACAAAAATATATATGGTCAAGAAAAATGAAAAAATGTTCATTGTCATTAATAATTTAAAAACATAAATTAAAGCAAGAGAATGTCATTTTTCTTACCTGTCAAACTGGCAAAGTTTAAAAATTAGGAAGAAAGTGAAGGGAGAATTCTTATAAAGAGCTTATATGTAAAAATATCGATTTGTTACAACCTTTTGTTATAACTTTGCTGGTAGAAAGTTTTGGCTATGTGGATTAAGAGTTTTTAAATATTCTACTTCTAAAGTTTTGGACTAAAGGAATAATTAGATTACACACAATGATTTATATTTTTAAAGTTTATTGTAGAATTTTTCATAGTAGCTAAAAATTGAAAATAACCCAATGCCCACCCATAGGAGATTGGTTACATAAATGACGGTACATCCATATATATGTGAACAATCTGCAAACAATCATGATTTTTAAGAATATATAGTAACATGTTTTATTTTTTTTATTTTTATTTTTTTAAATCACTTTTTTTTTCTTTATTTTTAGAGAGAGGGGAAGGGAAGGAGAAAGAGAGGGAGAGAAACATCAATGTGTGGTTGCCTCTCACATGCCCCCACTGAGGACCTGGCCCGCAACCCAGGCATGTGCCCTGACTGGGAATCGAACCTCGACCCTTTGGTTCACAGCCTGAGCTCAATCCACTGAGCCACACCAGCCAGGGCAGTAACATGTTTTATTAAGAACAACTATATGCCAACAAATTGGACAATTGGAACAAAAGGAAAAATTGCTAGAAACATACAATCTTCCAAAACTGAATTAGGAAAAATCAGAGAATTTGAATAGACAAATTACAGCTAGCAAAATTGAAGCAGTAATCAAAAATCTCCCAATAAACAAAAGTCTTGGAATGCATGGTTTCACAGGAGAATTTTACCAAACATTCAAAGAAGAAATAACATCTATCCTACTATTAAATAAAAAAAAGAAAAATCTGGATGAAAGTTATTTTTAGAGCAGTATTTTACTATATATATAAAACCCCGCAAGTGCATATATCAATATTTGTCTATGATGGGATTTCAGGTAATTTTTGTTTTCTTATATTTTCTGTACTATCGGTATTTCCTACAATGAGTATGTTCTACCAGAGAACAATGAATCAATACTCTGAATTATACAAAGCAGAATTTGTGCTTTGTTTGGGTGTTGCAGGCCATTGTCAGTCATTCGGTTTGAAAGATGGGACAATTTAGTGAAGAAAAAAAATCAGGCAACCTGGTTGGTTGGCAGTTTATAGACAAAAGAGTCGGCTAATTTCCCACACTTGTAATTTTTCAACTAGTTGGCTTGGCATCACACAAATACAGCTAAAGCTGGCACATTTGAAACTGAAAGAGCTTTAATGCCAAGAATCCCTTAGACCCAAATTGAAAAAAGATGAACACTGAATATTTTTCTACTACAGTTTCTCTCATACATAAAAATGAACTAATAAACCAAATCCCCCATCACCACCAGCTATATTTTGAGCATTTTAAACTGTAAATGTGGTCCTTAACCCCATCTGGCTGCAGAAGAGCTATTTGTAAGGAGTGTGGGGCAGGGAGGGGAGTGGGGGGATTGCACGTGAGAGAAGGAAACCTGTCTCTGCCTCAGACATGCTGGACTTCCGAATTGTTTTCTTCATTTTTGTCTCATCCTATTGTGTTGCTCTTTCTTCATTGGTCAAATTAACCATCACAGCTATTACCTCGGAGAGGTTAGCAAAAGGACTACCCTAGTACGTAGGAGGCGCTCAAATAATTATTGATTGAAAGAATCTACGATTTAATACCTATAATCCTATAGCTCTTCGAATGCTTCTTTGGCTTGAAGCTCAGGAAGAAACAGTGGAGTAAAATAACCCCATTTATGCATGAAGAATTTAAGGTGTTATCAGTAATGTTTAATTTAGTCTGGTGAGTTTCAGGTCCTTGTGAGTGGGCTATGACTGGGAACGGGAGCTCAAGGATGAAGTTGCAGAGGGCGTAAAAGAAGAGAAAGGAAGGAATGCTTTGTAAGTTTTAAATTAATAGCTCAAGGTTCCTAGTAAATATACAAGAAGGAATTGTTTTGAGAGAAAAATCAGCTAAAATCTTGCCAGGTAGTTTCATATATTACAGCATTTAATTCTTGCAAAAATATTTTAAGAAAGGCATTTCTTATTTCCACTTGGTGATAGGAAACTGAGGCTCAGATAGATTAATTTTTTGAAGACCTAAAGCCAGAAAGTGGAAGAGTCTAGATTTGTCTGACTCTAAAGCTCCAAATCACATAATAAAATAAAATAAGTGGGAGACAGGGGACACTGTAAAGGAATTCGATTGTCTTTTCAGTTTTCTTCTGAGCTGCCACTCTAATGGCCCTGGTGGCGATCTCTCAACAGCAATAAGCACCTTGGGTGGGTTCCTGACAGAAAAAATTTAGAGAATGACTTTCCAACCAAGCAGGCAAGTTGTAAACCTACTGCCATCTTATCTTTACAAATGCTACAACATAGCTGTACTAACCTCCTGGGCAATAAAAAAAATCCTCTCCAAGCACTTCTAATATCCTTAAATAAATACTGGGAAGTTCCAAGTAAATATCCAGAAAGCAAAGGTTGAACTGAGAGCTAAACAACCATAAATTATTTAAATTCCTGAATATCAAATACAAGAACCAGACACAAGGTAAATTAGTGGATGTTTACATACCAACTATATAATCTCTAATCTAATTTGAGGTGGCATTTGGAACACTGGTGGCCATTGGAAATAATATGTTGTCTTAGATTTGGATGATTAGAATACTTTGCAAAGATCTGCTTTATTGCACAATACCATCTAGCAAAGGAATATTGCTTTAGGAGACAGCTATTGCCAAACTGAGGATTATTTGCAGAATGTACATGGCTGAGGATAATTGTATATAGTATGAATTTTATCGCTACACAGAAAAGTCAAACAAGCTTTTCTGGATAGCAGCTGAAAGTGAACTAAATATGATTTAAGGCACTTTTATTCCAGGGAGTAATTGTGCAGCCTGGCCAGCAGTGGAAAACTATAAACCATATTTGGGAAGTCAGAAACCAATGTTTTAATTTTAGTGAGTAAAAAAGTTTGTGAAAGAACATCTGAGTAGAACGAGACTGCTCTTGAAATCAAGAGTAAAAGCTGCCCACTCCCATTCAGGGGCAGCTATCCAGACAAGGGCTTTGAGGATTGGAAAGTTGAACTCACTTGAGCCAAGCTTCCTAATTTCTGGAGGTCTGGTTCCCTCTTCTGCCAACAGAAAAGCAAGGCATACAAAAAAAAAAAAAAAAAAGGAAATGTGTACTGTACAGCAAGGCTTGCAGCTTGCCATATTCACATATCTCAAAGAAAAGGACATAATGAGTAATGGCAATGTTATACTTTCGAGAGAAAGATTTTGGGGCTGTTTCAGAATAATATTTAAGTTCCAATGAGTGGGGCAAAATGAAAGTCTGTAGCAATACATTACTAGATATCATAATTTTAGAATATTGATTTAAGAAATTGGAAATATTATGAACCAAGGTTACATAAATATACATATTTGATTTCAGAATTCATGGGTGTGGGTCTCTAGGTCAACCTTGTTCTAGTCAGTAAGTATTAAGAACTACTAATGCTTGAGTCTAATACCTGCTGTGAAGGACATAATATTATCAGATGTAACTTGAACCCTCTGATAAAGGGATAGGGAAGGAGATGGGAACTCATCAAGAGTCAACTAGAGTGTATACCAAACACAATTCTTCAATTCACATTTAATGTGGCAACCCTTCAAAAGAGATATTAGGATCTCTGTTTTACAAATGAAGTGCAAAATGATACAATATAGCATATAATTAAGTCTTTTATAAACATCATTAGGTTTTACAGTTTATAATTCTCTGTATGGAAAGTCAAGAAGAGATGAAACAATTATTAACTAGAGTGACTACCTATGGCATCGTGGAGGAGCTGGTGCTTTGAATGTATTTTATAGCGAGGTAGAGGTAAGTTTGTGGGTGAAACAATGTCTATATGGGAAGAGGTTGGACATTGGAGGCAAGGACCAAATAATCAAAAGCAAAAATCCATAAATAAGTATAGTGGGTGCAATAGAGGTGAATCAGTACAGTGGCCAGTCTGACAGGAAAAGAGGATGTGTTATGGAGAGTCTAGAATAGAAGTTATAAATATTTAGATTCTGTTGATCAAAAAACAGAGGGAGGCAATTACAGATCCTCAAGAATAAAGGATATGATCATTCAAATATTAAGTCAGATTATGAGCAAATTCACAGTCACAGAGGCAGTTCAATTTTTGGTGGCATTTGGGACACATCCACATAAAAAATTCAGTGATGGCATTGATGTCCTTCAAAGACATTACTTGGGTCCAGAAACAGAAAAAAAACTGAAACAGGAGACATCTCTATTCTCTTTCATTATAGGGACAATGATTTGAACTATGGTTGCCCCTGTGGACAGAGAGAAAATGAAAACTTTAAAGGAAGAATCTTTAGAACTTTGTGATAAGTACAGGATGGCAGAGAAAAAAGCATGAAGATGCTAGGCAAAGAAATAAACTCTAGTAATACAGGCATAACTTACGATGAAAGTACATAAAATACAGCTTTTACTTTGCTAGGCCAGTTACATGTTTAAGTGGTCATCTTGTTCCACCACTCAACACACATACCCATAATTCAGAGCAACAGCAGGAAGAAGGAATAGACAGTGGAGGGAATGACTAGTAACATTTATCTTTTAGTCCAAATATGTATCTTTCCCTAAGAGACTACAAGAGTAGAGATGAAGGGTATTGCAAAGAGTGACTCCTACATGCTCATACCACTAAATGATCAAACGTTAGTGCAATTATTTTAGTCCCACAATGGGACTAAAATTGATGTTGATGTTCTCACATCAGCCTTTGCCTTCATACCCTCACCACCACCTCTGCCTTCTTCTCATGCACTACTATCAATTATGAAAGTGTTTTCATTGAGGTCAATGGGACTTACAGAGAATACTTTAGTGACCTAGGAAAACAATGCTAAAACCAAGAATGCTGACCAAAATTGAGATTGTGATCCTCAATTTTTCAGTATGTGTCTTGGATCTGATGTTTGAATAATGACTCAGCACTGGTGAAGTATTCTGGTACGAAATCATATACAATAAATATGTGATTAATGAATAAACGTACTTTCTTATTTTATTTCCTTTTAGTTTTTTATATTGCCTTTGCTTGAAAACATCCAAAAACCTCTGTCATATGGCACTCTGAAGAATGATAAACTTAAGGTGACTATGAAGATTTTACAGCACAGTGGAATAGAAGAAGCATTCGGTTCAGGAGACCTGGGTTTGTGTCCTGGCTTTGCCTTGAATCATCTGTATGACTTTTAGACAAAACCACCTCCCTCTCTATGCCTATGTGTTCTCACTAGTAGAAAAGTGGGCTGGATTGGGAGGAATCAAAGGCTTATTTTGGTCTAACACCTTCTGAGTCTACGCATGCTAGCTGAAGCTAGCTTTAAGATTACCTTGAGCCCTGCCCAGAGCAACCAGTTGGCTAAAATTTCTGCTCTGGCCTGAAAATATGACTTAGTAGGATTTTCTTTTCATCGCCTGATATAAGTTATTTGAAGAGTCTTCTGTGACAACCAGAATGAATGTAGTCCCAAGCCCTTTAAAGGCCCTTAAATAAATATGACAATTATTCTGTGACATCCTTGTATCACCCATGAATTTTACCACACCAGGCGTATGATTTGGTAATAATTATCTGCATGAGTCTCTCACAGGAAACACCTGCTGCAATGTAGGTCTGCCCAGCTGCTCTAAATATGAAACACTTCTACGCCTGTTGCTGTAGAGACAGAGATAAGCAAGCCAGCTTCTCAGCCAAACCTCAAATGAAGCTGACAGCTTCCTCTTCATTCTCTCTTTCTTCCATCAGGGATCTGCTATCTCTTCTAGAGACCCCACCTTTTATCTTTGTCCCAGGAAAAAGAGCAAAGAAACCACCATTATCATGTGTACTTCTACCAAATTCTATCTAGACTTGCTTGTCCTGATGATATTTGGGTTTTAATATATTTTTTCCCAATTAAAAGCAACAAGTTAGTAGAGATTTTTCTTGGAGGGAAAGTGATGAGTGATGAGAACATAATGGTTGGTTTTGAATCTCTACCTCATGCTGTCTTCTCAAGCATGCTTCCCATCAACTCTGCTTGCAGCTCCAGGACTGCAAATTATGTCCCATCAACATGACTTCCCTGTCCCCCACTCCTCAAAGTCAACTGTTTACCTTTCAACTTTCTACTCTAACACTCCCAGCTGCTCAGTTCCCCATCAGCCCCTCAGTGCTTCCCCTATCCTTTTGTGGCTTTACCATTGCCATAATTCCCCCTTTCAGTACAGTGGTACTACTAACTCTCCTCTTCAGGGAATCAACAGTCTCAGATCTTAGAGCTGTTGTACTTCAAGCCCCCTAGAAAATATGCATCTAAAACATTCTTCCTTTAGCCCTGGCTGGTGTGGCTCAGTGGATTGAGGGCTGGCCTGGGAACCAAAGTGTTGCTGGTTTGATTCCCAGTCAGGATACATGCCTGTGTTGCGTGTCCCCTGTAGGGGGCATGTAGGAGGCAACCACACAGTGATGTTTCCTTTTCCCCCTCTCTCCCTTCCCTCTCCCTGCTGATAACCCTCCATGTAACCTTCATTTCTGTGATTCTGTTCCTGTTCTAGCTGTTTGCTTACTTTGTTTTTGTTTTTAAGTTTAGTTGTTGATAGTTGTATGTTTGTTGTCATGTTACTGTTCTTATTTCTTATCTTCTTCTTTTTCTTAGATGAGTCCCTTTAACATTTCATACAATAAGGGTTTAGTGAAGATGTACTCCTTTAACCTGACCTTATCTAGGAAGCACTTTATCTGCCCTTCCATTCTAAATGAAGCTTTGCTGGATAGAGTAATCTTGGATGTAGATCCTTGTCTTCATGACTTTGAATACTTCTTTCCAGGTCCTTCTTGTCTGTAAGGTTTCTTTTGAGTAATCAGCTGATGGTCTTATGGAAACTCCTTTGTAGATAACTGTCTCCTTTCCTCTTGCTGCTTTTAAGATTCTCTCCTTATCTTTAATCTTGGGTCTTTAATGTAATTATGATGTGCTTTGGTGTGTGCTTCCTTGAGTCCAACTTCTTTGGGATTCTCTGAGCTTCCTGGACTTCCTGGAAGTCTATTTCCTTCACCAGATTGGGGAAGTTCTCCTTCATAATGTTTCCAAATAAGTTTTTAATTTCTTGCTCTTTCTTTTCTCCTCTGGCACTCCTATGATTTGGATGTTGTAAAAATGTCCTGGAGGTTCTTAAGCCACTCCTCATTTCTTTTTTGAATTCTTGTTTCTTCATTCTGCTCTGGTTGAATGTTTATTTCTTCCTTCTGGTCCAACTTGTTGATTTGAGTCCATCTCCCTCCCATCGCTGTTGGTTCCCTATACATTTTCCTTTATTTCACTTTTCATAGCCTTCACTTTTTCCTGTATTTTGCAACCATACTCAATCATTTCTGTGAGCACTCTGATCAGCAGTGTTTTCAACAATGCATCTGATAGGTTGGCTATCTTTTCATCGCTTGTATTTTTCTGGAGCTTTGATCTGCTCTTTCATTTGAGAGATTTTTTTGGCTCCTTGCGCCTCTTATGTAGTAAGGGGTGGATCCTTAGGTATTCACCAGGGCAGGGCAACTGGCGTTGCTGAGTTGTGGGGCTATATGTTGGGGAGGTGTCCAAGAAAGAACAATGCTGCTGTTCAGCTTTCCGTCAGCTTTCAGTCACTTTACCCTCTATGCACAAGCAAATTGAGCCCTTCTGGTGCTGATTCCTGGGTGGGTGGGTTTGTTACATTCTAGGACTCTGTGGGTCTCTCCAATGAACTCTCCTGTGAGGCTGGCAGTTTCTCCTGCTGCCACAATCCCCACAGGTTTTCTCAGTCAGAAGTTTTGAAGCTTTATTTCCCCACTAAGGAACCCTGGGTTGTGCGGTCTGTCTCACTCCCCAGTTGTTCTCCCAGTTTATCTACACATGAATGTGAGACCCCCCACTCTGCCAGTCGCTGCCTCACTCATCTTGGTCCTCTAACCGCCACCTTGCCATGAGTCCTCTCTGCCCCAGTTGCCCGTCTCTGCCCTCCTACCAGTCTGGATGAATGTTTCTACTTTAACTCCTTGGTTGCTGGACTTCTATACAATTTGATATTCTGATAGTTCTGATTGTTTTCTGTTTTTAAATTTGTTGTTGTCCTTCTTTTGGTTGTATGAGGAGGCACAGTGTATCTGCCTATGCCTCCATCTTGGCCAGAAATCTGTCTTTCATTTTTGCTTTTAACAAATAGTTATTAAATTAATAAACATTAAGTAAAATATTGATTAGGTGTAAGAACATGCTAGCAAATGAAATGGAAAATAGGAGCAGAAAATAGATCAAAGACCTCTCCAGAAGGCTGTGGAATAAGGTATGTTCTGGGTTAAATAGTGTCCCCCAAAAGTTCATATCTACATAGTATTTATGAATGTGAGCTTATTTGGAAATAGGGCCTTTGCTGATGTAATCAAGCTAAGATGAGGTTATACTGGATTAGAGTGAGCTTTAAATCTAATGACTGGTGTCACAAAAAGAGGAAAATCTGACACAGACACAGAGGGAGAACACCATGTGACAACAAGGAAGTGATGCAAGCCAAGAATTGCCAGCAACCTTAAGAAGCTGGAAGAGACAAGGAAGAATCTGACACTTTGATCTCAGAGAATAAATTTATGTTATTTTAAGCTACCAAGTTTATGATGATTTATTACAGTAGCCTTAGGACATTAATATAGCTTATTCCAGGGATTAAGTACTGGTGGACAAAGCAAAGCCCTGAGAACCTCATCCCTGGGCACAGGGAGATGGAGGACTGGGAGCCAAGATTCCCCGATGTTGGGAGTTAGACCCAAAGCCTTGCTCTTCTAATATATGTGGATATCAGAATATGTCAGTGTGCAGGGGAAGATGATGATGGTGACAATGATTACTACAGTGGTTACTCTAACAAAGAAAAAGTGAAGGAACAGAAGAGGCAAATCTAAAAGGAGGGCATGTGGGGAAAACTATAATTTTTGAGAAAAATGACAACATTGTTAGTCACTTTATGTCAATAACCAGAATCAAAGTAGAATGAGAAGTAAAATACCAAAATCTGGCTCTGCTGGATAAAATAATATTAATTATGTAAACTGCTTACCATTTATGCCTAATAAACTTTTAGCACAATAACAATTATATGTGTCATTAAATGTTATGTTTAAATTACTGTTAATTTTATTTGCTTGAAGCAGTAAACTCTGTTAACAGCCTTTATAAATAGTGACTCCTACCATGTGGTCATTAGCTCACAACCTGAAAAAAAAAGTATAGGCAACAGTGCTTCATATTATTCAAATAAGTCTAGAAAATATAGCACTGTATCATGCCATTTATGGATTTTACCACCCGGGCATAGATTTCACAACAAAGACTAGAAGAAACTGAAGCATATTATCACATATGAAAGCAAATGTTGAAAGAACACAGCAAGTCTTCAGTGGTGATATAGCCTTTTGTGTATAATATTCTGTGACCAAATAAAAGTAAGTGTTATGTGTTCAACAGAGGGCTATACCTCTGACACGCCTGCTGCCTGCATTTTAACAAAGACTGTTTGTCACTAATGTGTGCTTGCTGGTTTGTATACCAGTCCCACATACAAAATAAGGTCTCTTTTCAAGATCCCACCAAGACTTAAGAAAAATATCCTGCAAGTATGAATGCACAATCCCATACAATTGTTGGAATTCAGCTGAACTTCGTCTCTTCCATTTTGAGACCAGGAACACAGTCTCACAGTTTTTCTCTCTCAAATACGCCAGATTTTTTTTGTTGTTTAATGATCAGTCTGGGTTTAAACAAAATGCAATTTGTTTTCAGAGATATTTGAAACTAAAATAGGAAGTCTCGTTATCAGTTTATTGGTCTATAACCAGGTTCTTTCCTGTAGAGAGATGTTGTCAACATTCAGTATGAAAGCCACACATACAGCACCCTTTCAAGGGATGGGGTGTTGGTGCCCTCTTGAGGAAGAAAGAACAGGCAGAGGAAACAGAAAGTTAAAGGAAAGAGTTGGAAACCAGGAAAAAAAATGTTTAGTTAGCTCTGTGCTTCAAGCAAGTCCAGTCTATCTCAAAGGATAACTCAGGTCTGCCTAGGATGTGCCCAACAAACTTTTTGCTTTCTTCTCCAGCACGAACTCACATATCTTAATGTTTATAAGTATAGCTTGCTTTGCTCCTTTTCATTTACAGTCTTTCCCAAGGTAATGCCATTTAGGCGAAGTGCTGCCTCCCTTGCTTTTATATAGCTCAGAGTAAAAAATGATTCTTGATGATTAAATCCACACTGTCACTCTGACAGAATATTTGTCATGCCGTCCCATCTAGCAGTATTTGAGGATCGCAAATCTCAAAAAGCTTCATCTGTCCTGCCTTCCTTCCCCACTTCTGGCTTAATCTAACTCTGCACATTTGGTAGTTTTACTCTTCCTTGCTATTCATTTCTGCCAAGCTCCTAATTATTTGTCTTAGAATTCTTTGAACTCAGTCCAGTTTTCTGCCTAATTCTGATTCCAGGAACATGGGCTCTAAAAATAATTTTATATAGGGCAAGAAATATGTTTAGTTAGCATCTCCACCCTCAACCCCCAAATTAAAAATCCTTTTAAGAGTTTCCTTGAAAGAAAATTAATTGACTAATGAACAATCCCAGAAACTTGAAGAGACTTTTGGAGTGCTTTACCGGCTTCATTCCAATGGCAGTGTCAGCGACAAATTCTCTGGGGTTCTGATCTAATATTGCAAAATGAAGTTTGCCTCTCCCTGGACCATTAGCCCAATTGTAGACTTAGAAGCCACCTGTTTACATTTCTCATCTCTAATTTATTATTATCTTGCAACTAGTCTAGATAAGCTTGCAAACATGTTGGCCTCCAAGAGACAGCATATGCTAGAGACCAAAGAACCAGTTTTTAAACTACTGAATCTGGATTCTAATTCCTTCCTCTGCCACTTTCTAATTATGTGAACTCAGCCAAGTTACTTAAACTCTCTGGGCCGCGTTGTCTCATGTATAAATCAAGGATAGTGGGAAAGTCTTTCCTGGCTAGCCCTTTCCTATGACTGCTGACCAGGGCTACTTTTTGGCTGTTTGCTAAGTGACAATTGTTCCTAGACCTTTAAACATATCAAATACACAAAACTCTCTTGAAAAAAGTAGAGCTTAAACCATTCCGGTCCAATACATTAAGTTAAAATTAGGGAAATAAAACAGAGCATAGGGTGACATTGCACATTTTTAGCTTTGTTGTGAATTGTCATGAGACAATTGTCGTGTTGTGCATTCTTGCTGCTCCGTAACAACCTATCTCGGTTCTCCATCGATGTCAGTCTTCTTAGGCGCCAGAGGGAAGAGGTCATCTCAAGAGAAAAATGTGACTGTGTTGTATCTGTGCTGCTTCTTCACGGGCAAACACAGTTTTTGCCTGATCTACCCAAGAGAGAATGAGTGTTTGCTGGTAGAGGAGGCAGGGGCAGACCTTTATCGCTATTCAGACCTTTGAAAGCCTTCATCAGTAAAGAAGAGAGATCTCAGCATCAGCATGATAAAAAACCAGGTTGTGTAGTTTCTGATTATTATGTAAGATGATCTTGAGTCAAAGTAAAGGCAGTTTGCTGGGGGGAAAAAACCCCTTCTGTTATCTGTCTCAAAATTCTAACCCCTGATCACTTTCACATATAAAGAACTTCCTTATCAGCTTGGGAACCTGAAAGACATCTGCCCTTATTTTAGACCAAAAATTCCCCTAAAACATCCCTTGGAGAGTGGTTCTGAGGATTAAAAAAGACAACAGTTGTAAAGTGCTCGGTCCAGGGTCTGGAATGTGACTGTACTCAACAGATACCCGTCACTGTCACTAGTAATTGTTTCATCTTCGATGCTTTTGCTAATGTCTCAGCAAGTGAAACAAAGGGCTAAGCTTCGCCTGAGCTGACCTCCTGGACAGAGTGCTCACACATGGGAAGGCTTTTGTCCTGGGAAGGGCCCTGCAGAGGCCTGCAAGGACAAGACTTTTGTCCCTTTATGTCAGGCAAGGTCAGACAAGAGGGCTGAAGTGTTTCCCGCAGGTCTTTCCATGTCACCTTTCTCCTCCTACTGAGATCTGTCTCCACACGAGCTCTAGAGTTCTGCTGCTGAGAATTCTTTGGCAAGTCTTTGACATTTTCTATGGCCATGTGCTCTGTGCTTCTCTCTGTCCTATCTAACATTAGGTTCTTTTCCTCACAGGGCCAGAAGGAACACCTCTCTAAACGTGTCCGCATGTCCTTTCCCACCATACTCTGCTAACACCTGGAGAATTGTGTTAGTTGTCATGTGCAAATGGCACAAGATACTGGTTAACACCATTCAGCATCCTTAGGAAAAAGACTTTTTATAAATAAGATATTTTCCCTTTTAAATAAGGCAAAATATTTTCGAGAAGCCCACATGGATCTGCCTTAAATAGTCTAGAAGTAGAGAATGGGGGAGTTTGGATACAGCATAAAGCTTGTCTCTCAGGTTGTTATTTGTGAATGTATCTTTGTCCATTGACCTTGTCGCTTGGAAGGTTAGAAAAAAAACCAATTTTGTTCACAATAAAAGCCATCCAATTTTCTACACTTAACTTCTCCTATTTCTGTATGGATTAGTATAACTATTTCAAAACAGTAGAGACCATAAAAAGGCTACATGGGGAAAGTTTTGCTATGTACCAGTGATGCCTGAGGCTGATAGCCAAGAAGAGCAGGACAATCACCTTCCAGAATCATGCCCAGAGTCTAACCACCCGTATGTTTCTTATAAAACCCACCAAAGCAACAGGGTTTTCTTTTGCCTCAAGTGGCTCATTAGCTTACACACGCATCCATGGGATTTAAAATACAATCAAGTGCAATTGAAATTTTAATTTATGCAGTATGTGCATGAATAAGAATGTGACAATGGGTTAGGGCATAAATTTTTTTAAGATGATCTAGTGTTATTCTTTAATCATCTCTCTGCTTTTAATATGTTAAAGCCAAAGATCCAATGTCTTAATTCTACCCGGTAGAGTTTTCCCTGTTGTCTCAATTACTTTAGAGTTCCTACAATGTGGTCTCTTCATCACTAAAAATCAGTGATTACATGTATTACATTCTGTAGAAATGTTTATCAAGATAAGCCTGGTGTTTCTTAATGCTGAATAGCCAGAAAATAAAATTGGCTAAGTAGAATCATTTAGATAGCGTCAATCACAGATTGACCAAGGCTAGAGAATTCTACTTTAATATTTTTAAAGCTGAGTTCCAAATTGATTGCTCAGTTTGCAGCCACAGACTCCAAAATATGAACCGAATATGAAAACATTTTAACTTTCATGTTTTAATGATAAGAATGTTGTTGGCATTAATATTTGAACATTTCAGCATACCTAGTTCTGAAAGCTATGTCATGGCAAGCTCAGAATCCACTGGCAGACTATAAATAAAATCTTTCTATAAATATACTTTATGCCAAACTACTAGCAGAATACATTTTTCATCTTCTAAACAGATGGTATAAGAGAAAAATCATGCATGTATATGATTAATCAAACATGCTTTTTTTGCTGATAGAATTTTTATTACCATTACCAGCATGGGTTCTGTGAAATTTCCACATGTTATATTTTCTTTTGAGAATTAGTTTACTTAAGGAAATGATTAATATAAATGAAGATGGAACTATAAGCCTTTTGTGTTTGGTTTCTTTGAGGTCCAATGGGCTTGAGATTTAAGGTTATATTCTGCAGAGACATAGCCAGGCAGTTCTTGTAGACCCATGGTCTAACCCCATGATTAGGATCTCACCTTATCATCCCAGCTCCTACCCCACACCCTCACTGGTCATCTGTCAGAACTCCTGCCCTGAGGAGACGTTAGCCTTTACTCTCTCCAGTATGTAGAACACTGAAAGCAAGGAAGAGACTTTACTGGGGAAAATGCCATGACAAGGGCTTTGGCACATAAAATAGCACCAAGAGTGACTACGGTCAGGTCGCTAAAGAGTAGGGTCTCCTCCAGATTCAGACCACCTGAGTTCAAGCCCAGCCAACCACTATAACAAAGAATGGTGGTTGCCCACTCCTATATCCATTCTTCTATTTCTCCTTGTATAGAACGCCACAATTTTTTTTCTGAGCTTATTGTCATCTAGAATTAAAAGACTATTTCCTAGAGCTACGCTAGTGGTTAGGCAAGGCCATGGAACTAGATCATTGCCTGGGAGTAAATTTTAGCCAAGATATAAGTAAAGAAAATGGCTTATTTTTATTTTTATTTTTTATTTTTTTGCCATTCTGCCTTTGTCCTGCTTCTTGATGGCAGTGTATGCGTGTGATGGCTGGAGTCCCAGCAGCTATTTTAGACCATGAGGTGACAATGAGGCTAGAAGTACTCAAATCATGTGCATAAATTTAGAAATGGAGTTCCTAAAATCACTGAGGATCTACCATATCAGTTCTCATCTGCCTCCTGCTGGGCTTCTTGTACATGAAAATAAAATAAAGAGCTATATTATTTAACATACTCACTACAGACCTTCAGAAATTTATGTACGCTCTCAAAATTTTAGTTTCCACACATATAAAAATGGGGATGATAACAACACCTAACTCATAGAGTTGTTGTGGGTGTTAAGTGAAATGATACATGCAAAGTACTTGGACTAGGGACTGGTACACAGTAAGCACTCCACATAGACCAACTATTGCTCTTATTAAGGATGCCTTACATTTGAGTATCTAACAGTTCGTTTCTACAATTAAAACGTGACTTGGGAAGTTCCTCAGCATATTATTTTTTAATGTTCTGAAGTGTGGGTTTGAATCATGCCCTCTGAGAAGGAATGACTCATTCCTAGGATAGTTGGGGACTCTGGCATCTGCCTCTCAGTACTGTTTTGCCATCCACTGCTCATGCAGTAACTCACTCATAATATGATTAAGACATTGTTTCTTTGTGAAAACAACTCTGAAAAAGAACAACAAATGCCAGTGCTAGTGATAGGATAAAGAAAATATTAAGAAACTTAATATTAAGAAATAAAGTGACCTAGAAAGAAAATTGACATTTTCCACATCAATATACCTACCTTATGCCCCATACAGAGGAAGCTATAGATTGTAGAGGTCATTTCCAACAGAATGCTTTTCAAATGTCTCTCAACCTATCATTTACAAATGGTAAAACCTGTTTCTGTGCATCCTCCACAAAGAAAATCCACAGGTAGTAAGAGGATTAAAATTAAAGAATTAAAGGGGAATAGAATCTGCAGAGTTATGACACCAGGAAGATCCTTTGCTACAGAAGAGCTCCAAGTGTTCAGAAACTATTTTTTATTTTACTCATACTCACATTTTCCCCCAAAAAGACTTAAGACATTTTTACAATAACAGGCATGGAATTAAAAAATATATAGAACCACTGAGACAAAGGGGGAAGAATAATGAAAGGGAGAGGGAGGATGGTTACAGTCTGGCAGCCTGGTTCCCATCTAGTGATGTCACCTACTGTGATTTCACCTGGATCAAAAGTAGAACTTAGAGAAGGTCCACTTAGACCAGAAGGATGAATGGACACTGTACCCCCATTGGCTCCTCCAGATGCCCTTGCCATCCTCTCTGCCCTGCTCCATGCCCACAAAGGCTGACCCGATGGTCCATGTCCAGAGGCTCCCCTGACCTCTAGTTTCTGGTGGGGCTCAGTCAGTGGTGAGCCTTGGCAGAAGATCAGAGGAAGAGGGGAGCCTGATCTCACAGTATTTATTCTCCTGTTCCCTTCCTGTGAGGTTGCCTTAAATTGCCTGTATCCCTAGACCCAAGTTTACTACTCCCAGAACAGCCCGTTCTATACAACTGTCTCCTTATGAGTTCTCTACCACTGACTCTTCCCTTTGAGTCTAAGCAAAGGATGCCGCATTTATCAATGACAAATATAAGATAGTCAGTTATATTGGAATTTCAGGTAAACAATGAACTTTTAAATATAACTATGTCCCATGCAATATTTAGGGTCACACTTATACTAAGAGATAATTTTTTGCTTACCTGAAATTCTCATTTAACATGGCATCCTGAGATTTATCTTGCAATCCTATCCTAAGGGTACTGTCAGCTCTAACCCCGGGGTTTCTGCTGGTTTCCCTGCATCCTACTCACGCCTTTGGAATGAGTCCCTTTGTCTATAAGCCATCCCTGAATTATTCTGATGTGAGCGTGCCATCTGTTTTCCCTCAGGATCCTGATACAGTCATAATACCCCTTGGTTTTTCCCTGTCAAGGTCATTTTCTCTCAAACACCCCTCATATGTTATTTCTTTCAGAAGATTTTCACAAGTGTTCTACGGCAGACAATCCAATGAGACTGAAAGAAGTTCCTTACTCTCCAGAAAACATATGATACATAAGTGGCAAGGCTGACATCTTAACATGAGATGTAAAGAGCCTAATTTAGATCCTGTATGTTAGCCTGGTTTTCCCTGAAAGTGGAGTCTGAGACAAAGCCTTGCTGCAGGTAGTTTATTTTTTAATGTGACCCAGGAATTAGGAATGCAAGGCAGGGCCAATGAAACAGGGAATGAGGGGAAGCCATGTGAGAAAGTGCTATGATTATAGGCAACTAGCGTTTGGTCCTACCTCATGAAGGTGACTCAGACCATCTACTCAAGAGTTTAAAGGGGGAAGCGTTTAGCAGTGACCCTTGTCCGCTGGTGGCCTCATGCATGGACTGCATTTTTAAGCTAAACATATGGGATGGAAGTGCCATTTCCTGAGATTTCCATGCTACAACATCAGAGAATCTTCAAGGAAAAGAAAAAAAAAAGGCACATGCCTGATGTGTAGTGCTCTCCAATACTGTCCAGTTGCAATTCCTTGAAGATCATCAAAGCCTCTACAGCACAGGTTAAAGCCAACAGGATTTTGAAATGGAGATCAAGGTCTCCCATGCCCAATAGAACAGCCTACTTTTGCGTGGAGGTGAGCTACCAGGATATTAATGAAGAGATTCATAACCTAAAGCAATTGAGGAAACATGTCCTTCGTAAGAAACAATCTCTGGAGGAATTGCCAAGTTGGTAGAAACTGGAAGTCAGACACTGTCAAGCACAGAATGGGCCTGGGTGGAGATTAATTAGTTAAGAGCCAAACCAAGCTCCTCCTAGAGGCTACTACATGTCTGTTGCGAATGGCTATGACAGGTCCTGCCTGGGGCCACCCATGGAGTTTCCCAGTGGACTTATGTGGGAAACCCCTGGTTTTTCCAATGCAGCTGCAGTTAAGGAACAATTATTCCAATTTAGGCACAACAAGAATTTCAAGACCTAGAGTCTCTATTAGGCCTGAGTGATGGAATTATTACTTTGCATAGTTATTTAAGTGGTTTTGGGGTGGAAACATGACAGAGTCTTCTTCGCCTTGGTGGGCATCTTTAACTACCCACACAGCCAAGACTCCCAATCTCAGGTATGTTTCCATGATAAACAAGGGTGGAATGGAAAATTATAGCCAATTACCTCTGTCTTTTCCTTGTTTTGGTGAAAACACTTATGAAAAAAGAAAACTTGAACTCAATCTTAAGTCATTATTTTTGCTTGTCCTTGAACCCAAACCACATTCCATGGTCTGATGTAATGGAAAGGCATAGTGCTAACTAGGTAGGCAGGAGATTCAATGGTTAGATATGGGTATAATTAGAGGGCATTGCCAAGATAGTATAATATATCCGTAAGTCACACTATAACTCACAGTACTGCCCTGTGGCTTGCAATGGGGAACAAAGTTCTAGTCTCATTTACTTTCCAGCTTCAGATGAAAGAGTGAAAGCAGATAACCCTCATAATCTAGCTCAGGATAAAACTGTTCCCCATGTAGTTAATGAGCCAGAACTGGGCTTCTAATCATATACCATGTAAGCTGTAAATTAGTTCACATTATCATCATCGTGAGTATAATTCAATTTTTCACATTGTGGCAAGTAAAGAAACATGAGTAGTATTTCTAGTATTTTTTTTCTGTGTGAAATGTACTAGTGTGAAATATAGCCATAGTAATTTAAAACTGACCCTCTGCTCCTGATAGTTTAGCATTTCAAACTTCATTTTTACCCAGATACAAAAAAAATTCTTGAAAAAATGAATAAAACTAACCCTTTAAATTAAAAGGGAGACAGTGTGGAGAACTGGGGCTTAACAATAGAAAATAATGATTTTTTACTACTTCTTTTCACATATTTCCAGCATTTACAGAAGTTGGAAAATGTGTTAGCTATCAACCCATGTGACCTTAAAGACTGGGAAAAAAATTAAGTCCCTGCATTATCTTACTCCCTACTCCAGAGCATATAAGCTTTTGACCTATCAGTAGGATTGTGCTCCAATCACATATACTGAAAGAGTTTTACTTCAACCACTGTAGTTAAATGACAAGATTACAATGGTTAAGACCACATTTCTTCAGTAAAAAATATCAATTTGATTTCACCTTCTTTTTCACCAATATGTCAGCAGCAGATTCCTCCTCCAAAAAGCATACATCCTGCAAGGTGTTTGAATAAATCATGAGTTGGGGCGCCTGCCTGGTCTAAGGGATAAATACACCCTTGAGTGTGATTGGCAGTTCATATTATTTCAAGGCATCCCAGACATCATAACTTACTCTGAGTACTCTCAGGTCATATATACCTTGGTGACCAATCATGAAGGTTAAATATTCAGATTGTTTGCCCCTTCATGATCTATGCTTCTGCATCTCTTAATAAGCCTAGACCTGTGCGATAACAAAAATGGCAGAAAAATTTAACAAACTAAAGACTGTGGTGAAAGGGGAGTGAGAGGAAGGAGTTATGGATAAATCACTATCAAACAAAATTGGTGCTACAGTAAAAGATGTTTTGACTCATCAGGAAGCAGTGTAACTTGATAAGTGCTGAAGGAATTTAAGTGATTGATGATGTCTTGGTTTATGCCCAGTAAGAACAAAAGTGTTGAGCTGAGAAGTGACACTTAACTTCCTCCATCAAAGTGTCTGGCTCTAGGGACCCAATGAGTCATTAGCATAAGGTGTGAAGGTTCTGCCATGTTCCTCTCCTTCCTGCTACATGGAAACCAAGAAAGAGGTTAAGGGTTGAAGGACCAAGAAGGAACAGCCAAATAGGAATTCACTTGTGACTTCTGGCCTCAGTGATAACATGTACAGAGTTTGGAAGTCATCACTAGTGTTTTTATGACAAGAAAAAGATCGTACAAATTGAAAAGCAATGGTTTTTCTTGGACCCTTCAGGAAACAGGTTTCAGGGCAAACTGCCACCCTGAAATCTGGAGAGATGGGGACATCCAGAGAAACACAGCCAAGATTTGCTGAATCATACAAGAACAGAAGCTGCTGGAACAATACATTGGTAGAAACACTTAAATGGTAATTTTGATGAATTTCTAGAGGCTAAGTATGAAGTAACGAGAGAGGAAAAATTCCTGGGGGTCTTACTCTTAGAATCAGCCCCTACACCTTCATAGATTTTTCTTCCAGGAACCCCACCAAGTTCTCACGATGAATATCTAAGAAAGATGCCCTCTAGGTTCTGGGGAGGTGAAGACCCTCCTCTATGACAAATGCCTACTTTCTAAGGGAAAAGATTTAGCCAGAGCCTCTCCCAGCTAGGGGAAAGACACTGTTCCATTCCAGCCCCCTCTAGTCTTCCTGTCTCATGTAAAGGGGAAAATACAAATTTAACAGGGTACAGAGCTTCAAGCAAACATTGGAAAGCAGTAGGATGCTGGGAAATAAAAGCCATACCTCTGGAGGAACATTTGTGAAGGTCACAGTCCCATGACACAGGCCCCCTAACAGACTAAGATTTAATTAGAAGATTATAGAACACCCCCCTTACCCCACACCTTGACGCCACACCACTTTAAGAAATAGATGACTGAAACGGCTATAGGATACAGATTTTTTCTGAAGATGCGTAGTTAGAGTTTCCCAGAGTACCTGCTCATAAAGAAGCTTTCTAGTCCTATAGAGCCTGGGACTATCACAGCAGCAGATGCTGGTCAAACATGTCTGTTCCGACTTGGAGCAGGTTGATAACTGGTCTTGTGGGTTAACAAAATACCACAATCTTGTAGAATCTACTATCATGTGGTTCTGTAGGAGGACCTGACACCCAGAATACACCATCGCAATAACTCATGATAGAGAAGGAAGGCAGAGTCATGCCTGACAATCTTGTCCATTTCTAGTCTCCTGTATGTGGACCTGGGTTCCCTGGTTTCAGGTAACAAGTTGCTGGCTGTCCTAGGCACTAAAAGAGCTTTCGATGGTGTTAGTGAATTTACTTAGACAAGGTGCCGAAGAACTTCCTTTCCTTACTTGACATAGCTCATGGTTAATATCAGGAGGAGCCTATAAGGTTTACCAGTCTTCTGACCATATCAGTAACTCATCTGGTAGTTTAGATTGCTTACCTCAGCAGTCCAAATTTGTTTATCATGAAAGGTTCTAAAGAACCCTATCTAGAATTGCATGAGCAAGATGCTATTGATTTAGCACAAGTCACTTGCAAATGTGTATTAAGTGTGTAGAACAGCTGTCTGAGTTGATGTCTTAAGTGAGGCACAAAATGATGCTCTCAGCATGAAGAAAGTGCTGTTAAGATTCTTCACGAAACCTTCAGAAAGAGCTTGCAGGCTTCATATGCAGGACAGCCAATTCTACTAGCCAGAATTCTCTCAGTTGCAAGCAACAGAAACTCAGCTCAAACTAGCTCAAAGGAAAAGGGGAATTTACTGGCTTAAGTGACTAAGAAGCGAAGGGTAGAACCTGTTTCAGGAATGACTAGGACTTAAATGCAGTCATTTAGTCTAGATCTGTGTGTGTCTTGTTATTTCTCTTTCTCTCTTTTCCTCCCTCTCTCTCTTGACCCTGATTCTCTTTCTAAGTAAGTCTCATTCTCTCTTTTCGTACATTTTATCTTAATTTGGTGATAAAAGCAGCCATTGTAGCCAGTCCTAGAATGTTCTAGGTTCTAGTACAAAAACCCCAGCAGAAAGAATAAGTCAGTATCTCCTGGAGTCCACATAATAACCTTAGGAAAGGACTCTGATTGGCTTGTTTGGTCATGTGCCTATTTTTTGTACTAATCAGTATTTCTAGGAGGAGGACTATAACTATTCATCTTTGTGGCCAGAGACTACTGAGACCAATAGCTCCATTAGCACCCCTTGGAATTGGCAGGGTAACTTACCTCATGAAAATTAAGGAGCTGTTGCTAGAAAAAGTGTGAAGACATTCTGAATGACATAAACAACAGATATTTACTATATCCACCCCTTGATTTCCCAGAATGCATGATTCATCTTTACTGAGTACATGTAATCCCAAAGGTGTCCACACCTGAGAATCTGATTACCTTCCCAAATCCACATCCACATCTAGCATCTGGGATCATATACATTGCCTTGACTAGATCCAGATATAATGTCTCACAACAGTGGAATCTAGGGCTAAATGATGAAGTTAATAACCTAATCATACCAAAAATAAAATAATAGAGACCAAACAATAGCAGTGGAAACTCCCATTTGGTAAATGGAAAAGAGAAAAAAAATACAAATACCATATGCCATGTCCAGCTGGACAGAAATCATAAGACTGTATGTTGCCAGGGCTAGAGGAATTTTATGGGAAGTCAATGTCATGCCTAACCCTGCTTACAAGGACACTCTCCCTCAGCCATTGAAGTCCATGATTCTTCCTGATACGGGGTCTTGTTAGCAGCCCAATACCCAAGGCATGGTTATGAGGACCTGGGTGTTACCTTAGGGGTTGAGTATCACAGGTCTCTTTCTTGATCTGGAGTTTCTCAGAACTCCTTACTAGAACTCCTTAAAATTCTAGTAAGCTGTTAATGGAATCAATTCTGGAGAAACTCTATTAGGTCAGAACCAGTGCCAGAAATCTTGGCCAGTAACAATTTGTAAATCTGAATCCTGACTTTAAGTTCCTGTCTCTTAGCAACACACCTTGGTCCTCTGCCCATGCTTCTAGCTCTCTTTTATATATGTCCACCTTGGTCTCTGCTGTGGGACTATATGAGACAATAAATTGAGGTAGTGAGACAGATCTTATCTATCCTTGGCCCCATTGAAATATAGGGGTAGAGGGGTAATTATTATTTTCATTTAGCAGAAATGACACAGAGCAGATAGTATTTAGGAGAGGTTCCTATATTCTCTGGCCTTTCCCTGGTTCCAACAAAGTCTCCTGTCTTTCCGTGTACTAAACTAAAAATGGGATGGATATTTTGGCATTTTATATAACTATCTGACCCTTGTTTGGCATTTTACATGATTATCTGACCCTTAGTGGTCTTGGTTTTCTGACTATCAACAGATATATATTATCCTCTCACTGTTTTCAACCCACCAACCTGTCCCTTTCTTTCAGGGCGATAGTGGAGACTAAAAAAGTAGCTAACAGCCTCCATCATTTTGACATTTCTCTAGCAAATCTCCTGAAGCTCCAGGCTTGGTAGGTGCTTAGTTCGATTCCTAAAATCCCGAAGACAATAATGAACCAGCTGCTCTGCTAGTGCGTAGCAAAGAGTTGATCTTCCCGGCCTGGGATGGAAGGCTCACTACAGTTCTCTACTTCACCTCAACTCAGACATATAATTCCACATTGTGGGGCCAATCGCTGGCAATAGCCTACTTCCAGATACCAATTTTTGTGTTGGCCAAACCCCTGTTGCTTGCAAACGACAGAAATCTAATGCAAACTAGCTTAAATTAAAAGGAGAATTAACTTGCTTAAAAAAACATAGGTCTAAGGAAGCTTCCGCCACAGTCAGAGCTGGGAACAGTGAGGTTCTCAGGTCTCTGCCTCTCAGTTTTCTTCTCTCTAGGAGTTGGTCTCATTCTCTCCTGGCAGATGGTCTCCCCTTGTGCGGTGAGGACAGGATCCTTGAAAACCCCAGACCCACAGTATTCTGGAGCGGATATCCCAACAGAATGAGAATCATCTTTCTCACAGTATCCAGTTATCTGTCCAATGAAAGTTCTCTGATTGACCCTGATGGATGATATACCCAACTTATAAACTCCTCCCTGTTTCCAGGTGAGTGGCTTACAATAAAGTGACCCTCCACATGCCTAGGGATTTGGTAAAAGGATGGAGGATTTTGACAGGCAACCCCCCTACCACCACATGGTCCCTGAAAACAGAGCAGATCCTGTTGTTAGATTAAGCAGCAAGGTCTTACAGGGTAGACAAAAATAACATCGATTTTACTACAATGACTTACCCACCTCCTGGAGCTGAGATTCCTAAACTCCCACATACTGACTTGATGGAGAACCTGAGACTTTAGGATGAACAAAGTATATTGATTCATTTTTTTAATCCACCAAAAGAAAAAATGGCTATGTTACTCATAAATATGTCTGATGCAGATATCACACATGAAGTCTGCAGAGTCATGGCTCAGGCCACCTGTGAGGACCTGGGAGTGTCTGGACATACTTCCCTCGGTCTCTAACACTTCTCAGAGATGGCCTTTTCTCTGCATGTCACCTCCATGTAACTAATCACAGGGACTACACTTTTGAAGTGCTCCTGGAACTCTGATGCTCAATGCCTGATATTCTAGTTGTGTTTGAGGGGGGAAGAGTTAAGGAGCCTGTACCAAATTAGAGTTTCTGTAGGCAGGATTGGATTAAGTGGGATATCACACTGGAGACAGTGTAGCCATAGGGATAGGTTTCGTTATAGCAAATAGCATTAAAGGTCATAGAAGGGCAGAGAGCACTGAATGCCAGATTCTGGAAGGAGTTAAGAGATGATTAGATATGGATCAGGACAAGTGGCTGGGGACTAATGACATGAATGACACTGACGTCTTGAGACTTGCTTTCATGAGTTTCCTGAAAACTCCTGGGGAGATTAGTCTTGAAGTTAAAAGGAATTGGAGGCAATAGGTTATGCACTGAATAGGTCATTTCTAAGTGCCCAGTTACATTGTTTGGGGGTTTTAATGTGTGTTATTTTGTAATTTATGATTTTCAAATAAAGAAAATGTATCTTGCATAATCATTTAGGATATTTTTGTCCTGAGACTATTATATGCTTATTTTTAAATAATTGACATTCTAAATTTCACAGAGGTAGTGGTCTTTAAAGGACAGGGGACTTTATAGAGCATTTAATTCAGTGGTCTTTGGTTTGTTTGTTTTTTTTTTTAATCATTGAAATGCTTTTTTGTTCCCCAAATAAAATAGCAAAAGAAATTCCAATCTGTAAGACAGTGTCACTCATTCAATAATTATCTATGTTCCAAACACTGGGTCAGGACTGAAAGAAACATCAGGAATCAAATTTCATCCGTGCAGGCTGCAGGGCTCCCAGGAGCCCCTCTCCACTTCTCTGCTGAGCCTGTCACCTTTCCCATCAGCCTTGGGTTTCCCTGAGGCTCAGCCCTCAGTTTGTAGATCCCTGATCCAGGCTCATGCCTTCATTCAGAATGAGGACTCTGAGGTCAAAGGCAAGATATTCTAGCAGCACTTTGCTTAAATATCAAAAAGTTAAATTGCATCTATGACTTTCCTCTTGCTTTAGATCAAAAAGAGCATCACAAGTTGCCCATCTTCCCCTTAAAAAAAATAGTTATTCCTCTTACATTTGCCTTCAGAATTCTTTTGCTTCAAGTGGAGGAACATAATCTCTTTTTATTCTTTTTTGGTACTCACTTTTTACTGTCATTTTGCTTCTTGAAGGAAATGTGTGGGAGGATGAGAGTAGAATTAAATTGGCAGAATTAAGAAAGCAAATAATGGTCCCTGTGGTATAACACCAGAATCAGGGTGGAAGGGTAGGAGGTACAGAAATGTGACTATGATAACATTACTAGGAAAGAAAGCCTAAAAGTTGAAGGTCAAGAAAAGTGAAGAAAAACTCACTCACTGAAGATTCTATATGGATTCCCAGGGCATCGAGATGGTAGAGTGCTGTTCATGAAGGAAAACTCATAGAGGCTATGGGATGACTGTAAGAAATTTTTATAATAAAGACATTTCCCCAGGAACACATTCTCTTTATGGATAGTCCCTTGTCTTGCCATGTTTGTAATCAAAGAACCACAATTGCTGGTCAAACTGGAGACCAGTCCATGACACTAAAATGGATTATGATGTAATTTAAAATACATTAACTGAGCACCTACCACGTGGCAGGTACCATGACACACACTGACTAAGAGTTATACCTCTGCCTCCCAGCAGCTCTCTATCTGAAAAGGTAGGAAGACCCCTATGCAAACAAACAGAACACTGAATCATTCATTGACCACTGTGTGCTTAATCCTTACCCTAAGCCGGGCACTGGGCTGGACAAGAAATACAGGCCAGCAATAACAGGAACATTTCTGCAACTCTTGGCATATGTGGTATGTGGGGGAGGCAGCCAATCAAGTAATCAGACAAATAATTATAGAATTTCCTCTGTTAGAGGTCTATGAAGGTGAGGCCCGAGAAGCTATATGAGCTAAAATGGGACATTTGACCTAGTCAGAGAACTCAGGGAAGTCTCTCTCCACCTGAAATCCAAAAGAAAAGTAGAGATTGACTAGGCAAAGAGAGGAGAATAGAGCTTTCTAGGCAGAAGAAATGGCTCTGTCGAGGTCAGAGAGTGGTGGAGAGAGCTGAGTACAAAACTGGTGAGGTGGGAAGGAACCTGTGCAGGAATTGGTAAGCCACACAGAAGAGTTTTGTCTTTATCCTAAAGGTAATGAGGAGACATAAATGTTTTATAAATGTTCTATGTAAGAAGAGCTGTGAGTACAGAGATGCAATTAATTCTTCCTGAGGCATGGAGAAGTCTGAAAAAGCTACTAAGAAGATGTAACTTTGGGGCCGGGCCTTTTCAGATAAGTATGTATTTTTTCAAGTGATAAAATTGGGTAAAGTCATCCCAGAGAATGTCAATGGCATGATAAATGGAAAGGGGGGGAATGGAATTTGGCTACATTAGGGGAACATGAGACTGGACACACAACATTCTGGTTGTGTTAGCAAATGGTGGTGGCAAGGTAGGGAGGGGGCTTGGGTGTTGCTGAAGAAAGAGTTAGCGATGATGTCAATTAAAAAAAAAGCTTAGGAAATTGAGACGTATGTCAGAAATATGGAAAAAAGAAGAAAGAATAGGCATAAAGGAAAAGGCAAAGCCAGCTGGCCCAAAGTGGCATTGAACTGTTTCTTAGTTTTCTTATACCTGTCAACAATTGTCTTCTCTCCCCCATCAACTAGTGAAATAGGCTAATTGCCTCTACCTTCAGAGTTAGGTGTTTTCAACCTGAGACTCTAGCTCCGGCCCTGGGCAGGGACGTCCTTAGAAAACCAAGTTCTCAGCAAGTTGCATTCACTTCTCTTACACCTTGTGTCTTGATTACAATATTTGGCTACCCAAATTCTTTATTTAGGGTTCTCTTGATCTGATGCAATGTCGAAGGCGATGTTGTAAGGGACTCTCTGCCTTCTTACTTTCATTTTCAAGTTTCCCATTCTGAGTTTTTATTCCTCCAGCTTGACTTCCCAAGTTCCTTGCCTGTTGTTTTCTCACTGCTGAAATTGACCTGTTCCTCTCTGCTCTTTAAACAGTCTGAGGAAAGACATAGCGCCTGAAACATCACAGACATGAACGGTCACCCCGTGTCAGTTGTCCCCCCAACATCCAGTCAATAACTGAGTCAGACAGACAGAAAGCAGATGATGACATCATTTTCTCTGCATCAGCATCATGCTTCTGGGAAACAGAGTTAAGTAGAATATTTTCTTTTTTCAAATAACATGGGGCCCTGTTCTGGTTTCATGAGATAATATAAGTAATGTGCTTAGCCCAATGGCTAACCCATGGCAGGTGCTCACTGAGGGATTGCTATTATTAAATATTTTGATACTGAAAATATATATTCACAGTACTTTAATTTTATATTTTCCTGGGATTGTTGTATGGCAACTAGCTAATAAGCCAAGCAAGAAGTAAATGACTTAGACGGGAGGTCAACAAACTTTTTCTGTAAAGGGCCAGGTAGCCCTTTAAGCTTTGCAGACCACAGGCTATCTTACAACCATTCAATGCTGCCTTTGTAAAATAAGATCAGTCATGGAAAATAGAAAACAAATGGGTATGGCTGTGTTTGATTAGAACATTAGCTACAGAAACAGGTGACAGGCCAGTGGGCCATAGTTTGTTGACCTCTGATGTACATGGTTGTTTGTGATACAATATTAACTAATGAATCAATGAGTTTATTAATTTGAGAACCTACTGTGCTGGGTGCTTGGCACACAATGGGAAGACAAAGAGATATAGTTTTTGATGCATAGAAATAACAGCTAAGTGGAAGAGATGGTCATTGATATAATAAGCACACGTATAAAGTTACAATTGTAATTAAAGCTATTTAAAAAAATATATGATGCTATTACACTATTTGACAAAGAGGCATTTGTTTACTTGTATGTTTGTGGGGGGGGGGTGGTGGTTAGAGAACTTTGTCTAAGGAAATGTTGCTTGGGCTGAGATCTGAAGGATAAGAATAAGCTAACAAGATTGAAGTTTTGGGAGGGTTTCCCAGACAAAGGACCTAACATGCAAAGCCCTCTGATGGGAGGAAATATCCACTGAATTGAAATAAGACTCATGTGGCCAAAGCACATATAACTCATGGGTTAAGACCTGACTGGGAAACCTTGGTAAGAATTATGGTCTTTAGACCTAAAGCAATGGCAAGCCAATAATCAGCTATAAAGCATGATTGAATTTGCCTATTAAAAATATACATATCCCTTCAGCTAAGGTGTTGAAAATAGAGTTGAGGGACTTACAACATTTCAATGAGAGAAATTTCCAGTAGTGGCTAGATCATTCTTTGGAGAGAGGGAGACTGAGTAGTTTGATGATTTGCAAGTAAAATTACTTTTCTACATCATGGAAAAGTCATTTAAACTCTTTCTGGTCTATGGGAAATGAAGAAAAAATGAATATTTGTATTTTATTAGTGCCAGCCTTTTATCTTCTCAATGTTTCTCTTTCCACAGCAAAATGCAGATGAATTTGCATAAAAGTTTAGTCACACACACTTCTGGTGACCTACTGACTCGACTTGTTTTTCAACTTGACTTATTTTCCACACATGAAACATTTTGACTCAGAGAGCAGACAGGCTGTAATAAAACATCTTGATGTTTGACCTAAAATACAATTAATCACAATTATCTGGAAGTAAATTAAGTATTTTCAAAAGTAAAAAATATGGTGGTCCAGCTGTTGGTTCAGTTACCCATAAAATGTAGTTAAAAATAATTATTTAGGCTTTATGAATTATCTGTTCCTTCTAATGGTGCCAACAACTCGTACAAGGTCTAGAACAGTAGTTCTGAACTGTTAGCGGTCTCCCCATCCCCAAAGGGGACATTTGGCAATATCTGGAGACATTTTTGATTGTCACAGCTGGAAAGGGAAGGTCGGGACTGGTATCCAGTGTGGAGAGGCCAGGGATGCTGTTAAATATCCCACAATATACGAGGCAGCTCACACAACAAAGAGTTACCCGAACCAGAATGTTAATAAGGTGGAAAAACCCTGGTTTGGAATAATGTTAATCCACCAACTCCCTTTAATTCTGTTTGTTCCAGACCATGCTATAAAGCTTCTCTTTTATCTTTCTTTCTTCTCTTTTTCTTTCTTCTTTCCTTCCTTTCTTTTTTCTCCTTCTCCTCGTCCTCCTTTTCCTCCTCCTTTGTGGTCATCTTTGCAAGTTCACCTGTTGTCCATAACCTGAAGTGAGATTCCTCAGCTTTTGCAGAAGTAACAAAATCTTTCATGAATGTGGGTCACTTCCACCCTGGTATATCTTGGCATCCAATAATGATTGACTCGGCTCCTACCACAGTGACTTGTGTCCTTGGTATATCAATTATTATCTCTCACTAGGACTCACTCATCTCCTTGCATCCATTCCTGTGCCCTATCCTCCACCAAGCAGCCTTTTAAACATTCAATTTAATCTTGTTTATCTCCTGTTTACACAGACACATGCAAAAAATTCAATGACTTCCCAAGAGGAAGTTCAAAAGTTTGACTGTCTGCAAGAGTTTGCATAATCTCGCTCTGCCTCACCACTTCCCAGGTTTTCAGTTTCATCTTGTGTCACTCCCTCCCCTCACTCCAGCCACGATGGACTCTGCTAGTTTTGAGTAGACTGTGCTCTGGTCTGTCTCACAGGCTCTTCCCTCTATCTGGAATGCTGTTCCCTTTATTTATTTGCCTCACTCCCGCTTATTCAAGTCCCAACTTAATTGTAATTTCTCAAGAAAACCCTCCTGGACTCCCAGACTAGGTAGAGGATCAGAACACTCAAGAATAGTTAATTATTTAGGTATTATATCTTGTTTAATATTAATGTTAGCCCTCTCTACCAGACTATACAGCAAACCATGAGTGGGTGTTCAAAAAGAATCTTGCATTTGGGGCTATTTCAAAAACTTTTTATCTTTTATTTTTAACCACATGTCATGCTCCTAATGTTCTCTAAGAAATGGTGGGCTTGGGCAAAATTAGCAAATAATCCAGGCATCTCACTGTAACATTGCACAATAAGCCACATCTGTCCATCCCAATACAGAGTCATTCTACCTCTAATATTATTGTAGTGACTTTATTAGCCATCCTTCATGCCTCATCTTGTGTTCTTTAGAAGCCTTCTTTACTGAGGCTATTGTGGCAGCAAGTAGTTGGAATAACCTTACCTTAGCTGTCCACATATCTTTAGCTTTCAGCCCTGGGACTGATGTATCATGGGACACCCGGGGAAAACTGCCTGGAGTCACACATGTGTAGTTTAGAAGTACAAGAGATTTAACACCTTCAGAAACTCTTAATAATGATTGATGAAGGCAATGTTCTTCCACCAGCCCTACTGTCTTGAGTGGACTAGTCTGGAATATATCCTAAGTCTTCCACAGAAAGTCCTGGCTGGATCAAGCCGCAGCTGCCTACAGTGATAGTTAAGTCTATAATGCATCCTTGAATTGGCTTTCCCTCCTTCCCTTCTTGCTCAATCCATCACTCATGCTCTCAGGGACAACTTCCAAAATAAACTACCTGCACAAAAGCCCTTGTCTTGGGCTCTCACTTTGTGGGGAACTATAATATACTACCTCTTTGAAAGTTACACAATTGAATGCCTTTGTTAATAAAAATGATGGTAACTGCTAATATTTATTAAGCCAAGTACTTAACCTGAATCAGATTCTGTGCTACACACTAATTCTCCATTCTTCCCTAATTTTCACAGCAGCTGTATAAGGTTGGTTCCTCTACTACCCATCATGGTGGCTATCATCTATGATCCTCAAGTCAATCTTCTCTGCCCTGGAAGGTGGGTCCATGTAAAGTGCCTCAAAAAGCTTCCTTGACTTCTATTTGGGTTTGGCCAGTTGGAGGCAACAGTAAGAGATCTGAAGAGTGAGTTGGCAGTGAAATCTACAGCTCTCTCCCTCCCAGGTTATAACAGGTCGACTGTATTCCTCTCCTAAAATCATAGATCATGTCAGATAGCTTCGGTACAGAGCTTGCTTGTAGGGCCTTTGCCCCTGCTACCTCTAGAGACTGCACTACTATTTGCTGCCTTTCCTGAATTCTGCCCACACTTCTGTAAATAGCTTTCAATTAAATGTTCCTTAAATTACCCAGTTTGTGTGTGCCATCTGGTTTCTGTCAGGGCTTTGCCCTATAGTGTCTCATAGGTAAGGGCACTAAGGCTCAAAGTAGCTCACACATTTCATCCCCCCGCCCCCCAAAAAAGAAAGAAAAGAAAATGAAAGGAATAGCAGAAGTTTCACCAGCTTTACAGTGACAGAAAGTGTTACTGATGTCCTCCCAAACTTGAAGAAAAAGAATCAAATTCACTGTTGTTAATGCTTGGTCTGTTTGTCACATGCACATTTAATCTGACTGCATTTTTATCAGACTGTCTCTCTTAAATGTTGTGTCCTTATTTTGTAGGTATATTATGCATTTTTTAATAATGCATGCAAATTTTGTAAAAATATATTATTTTGTATCTTGTTTTGATCATCTCGACACCACATTTTCCTGTTACACAAACATTTTAGACTGTGGTTTGTCCTCAAAGATCATGCCAATTGAGAGGAAATGTGTCTGTGAGTTTTCTGAGTTGTATGCGGCCATTTTTTATGAAGTCTGCAGTTCTGACAGCTGTGCCCTAAATTAAGAAGAAGATGGGCATTTCTCCAGAGATAAACTAATTCATCAAAAGCCCATCTTGCACATAATATGAAACTTTAATAATTCAGCCCCACTGGGGGCCTGGCCAGGCTGAAACATGTTGTTTAAAGAAATGCCATTTGATGGTTTTGAAATACAAACAAGAACTTGAACTAGGTAAACAAAATGTGGCTAAGGGTAGCTCTTAGGAAATCTGCTAGAATGACTAGCTAAGAAAGATTATAATTGGTATATCAAGGATTTCTATGGGATGTTTTTGATGATGCTTGAGGGTACTTAAAAAGTTTGTTCTCATAAGTAATTTAAACAGTCCTCTTGAAATACTGTTTGCACTATTAATTTATTTAGCAAATTAATCACAAAATCATACATAACATTTTAGAACTGAAAGAGGCCTGAGAGAAAACCCAGTGCAACTCTATTCTTGTGAACAGTTTCTTGAATCTTTCTTAGGTGTGTGCACACAGAACAGGGGCCAGCCTTTCACATACCCCTTGAGTCCAGCTCCTGCTAAGACACTGGCCCACAGCCGGGTGTCCAGCCCAATTGGCTCCTTCTTGCCTGCAAAGGGAGGTCAAAACATGGCATAAGCAGTGGTACATAATGCTCCTTTCACTAATTCCCAAAACAAAGACTTTGCTTTGGTTTAGTCTTTTTTTTTTTATGCCACGACTCAGTGCTTTCATATCCCATGCCTCATACTTTCCAGTCACTTTCACTATAGAAGGCTCAGCAGAGTACCAACTTCTCAGGGTCCTGTCTTGCTAGTCTTCTAATCTTCTCTCCCTCTCCATCCTTCTGAAACCCCATCCCCTGAAATGGCTTTCACCAAGGTGACTAATAACAGAGCCCAAGACCCATATGACTTCACCATCCCCTGGTAGCATCTGGAATGATTGATGAGCTCTTCCCCATTGGCTTCTATCACAGTGGCTCCTTCTGGTTCACCCTCACTACTCTGACCGTTCCTTCCTAGGCCCTTTTGTTGGCTTTCCGTTGTTGTCATCTTCTTTTCTCATTCTGTTGTTCAGTTCATAGGAAATCACAGTCATCCTGCAGCTTTCTCAACTACCTGTGGACTATTTACTCTCAGCTATAAATCCCTGGTCCAACTCTTTCTCCTGAGCTTCTAATTGCCTACTGACCACCTTGTGAAGTCCCACAGGCCCTTCAAACTCAACAGCTACCGAACAGAGCTGCCCTTCCTCCAAATGTGCTCTCCATTCATGTTTTTATGTCTGTGAATAGTAATATCATTCACATAGGTGCCCAGGCCAGAAATGTGGGTCTTACTAGATTGGTCCATCAGTGGTTTCCCATTGCTCCTAAAATAAAATCCAAACTTCTAAGTTGAACATATAAGGGAGATAGGTGGTCACTGCCTATTACAACAGCGTCATCTCTTACCATCCCCTGTAGGTTCTCACATCCTCTCCAGCTAGACCATCCTTCCCAAAACCCTCAGACTAATATTGATTTATATTCCAAGAGTCAGTTAAAAAATTATGTCCTCTATAAATCTTTTTCTCGTCAATGTTGCCCCTCTTTTAAAGATTCAGTCATTCCTGTGTGCCTCCTTTATGACCTACCTGTGCATAGCCCAAAGATTCTGAACAAGGTTATTATCACTGAGAATCAGAAGAAGGAAAAGTTCCAAGTCACAGAGAAGAAGTGATCGTTTTGAAGAGATTAAAGGTGTCTCAACTAGGATGAACTAAGAAACCAGCTTTAAAAATGGGGTATTTTCAGAACTTTTTCCTCTCTGAGGCTTCTTTGTGCAGGATACGTTTTTGAAAATGAAATGACTCTAGCTCTATTATGTCATCAATTTTCCATCGTTTTCACCTTATGGCACAGCTAAACTAATTACTAAATTCTGCAGCACACCAAAAGAGATATTTTTGCCGATCAGACAGCTATTGTTATGTTGGCTGCTGTCATTTTTTTATTTGACAATGTAAGGGAAAAGAGGTCAGTGCCCTTGACTAAATAATCATGTATTGCATGTTTTAAAGATTCTTGTGGCACACCAGTTGAAAGTTGTGAATTTATGTAACTTCTCTATAGTTTGTTTTCCTTTGGCTGCTAAGTTCTGGAAACACATTCGAGTGCTGCTATCATGACCTGTAAGCAGGGAGTAGAAAGGGAAATGATATGGATAGTGGAAGAATAAAAATGCATGTTTCCTTATCTGATGTCTTTAATCTTTAAAGGCTAGACATAGGACAGGTGGGGAAGGGAACAGACTGTAAGACAGAAGATACCAAAAAATCGCAGGTAAAAAAGACTTCACACAACCAACAGCCAAGTTAAGGGTGAAGCCTTGTGTAGTAAGATGGAGGAAAGGATTTGTCTCTGTTCCTTTTGTCTACTCACAGCTCAGATGGAGCTATCTATCCATGACCCTTGTACTCATGCAGTCTGAACAAATATCCAAAAATCAATAATATCTCCAAGTTTTTCCAAGTCACCTCAGTCTTTGATTTCTTTTTCTTAAATTACCCCCATGGTTACTGAAACCAGAATTCCAGCAGCAACAAAAAATAAGCATTTATAAAGTGGTAGGTAACCACAAGATGTAGACATGTTTGTTTATTTTATTCTATCCTTGAGTATTTAAATATGTCACATGTTTTTATCTAACTTATCTGAACTCTTATGTAGTTAATACATGGCTTCTGGGGTAGAAATATAAATGTAAGAAAATTATGAAACCTAAACCAGAGAAGCAAATTTTTAACTATCACGGTTCCCGGATGGAGTCTTTTGTAAATTTTTTCTATTAAGCATCAGGATGAGTAATCTACAACCACATCAACAAAAGGTAGTGGCTTCTTCATAATTTTACTGAGGAAAAAGGAGGCGGCTCCACACATTATTAACATTGTCTGATTGAACTGAGAGTTTCTGAATGATTAAGACACTAGAACTTGACTAAGTCAGAAACCATGTGGTCAATAACAGAACACCTTCTAAAGAAAAACAACATACATTTCCAGATGAAACAAACAGATGATTTCTGTAAATTCATAACCAGGGTGAGGGCTCCATTTGCCTTCATTCTAGATAAAGCTCCTGAACCAAGGCCATTCCTAGACAAGGGGTAAAATGTGTTTCAACTGCATTTTTTTGGAGGGCAGAAACTGTTTCTTTTTCATTTTTATAAGTTTATTGGGGTGACATCTGTTAATAAAATTATATGGGTTTCAAGTGTACAATTCTATAATACATCATCTATATATTGCATTGTGCGACTTCTTGGAAAAAGAAAAATTACCTATCGGAAATGAACCCTCAAATTTATTTTAATAATGTCTCCATTTTAGTCAGGGGAATGGTCATGAGGGGAGTACATTTTGAACTGCTTGTCTTGCAAGTCAATATAAATGGTTTATACTTGTTACATTCTTCTAATAAAAAAGAAAAGAACACGTTTCTCACTAAGGGAGAGGGTACTAACATTTTACAGAGTCTGCCACAGGCAAGACACTATGAGGGAGTTTTTTCATATACAGTCTTACTTTTAGAAATAGTAACAATAATGATAGAATTCTATTGCCAGAATCACCATTAACTGAAAACTACCTGTGTGCCAGCCAGCAAGTGCTAAATGTTTTACACAGATCACCTCATTTTTAGGGTTTTGAGATTCGTCCATGTTGTAGCATATATCAGTACTTCATTCCCTTTTGTTATTTTAAGATAAAGCTATTTCAAACCTATGAAAGATAACCGCTGTAACCATTACCTACTCTCTCCTATGGTAGGCTTATTAGCTCCTTTGTAAACAATGATTTCCCCAAAATCTCTATAGCCTCCATATGAAGACAATCCATATTATAATTTTTTAGGAGACCTATAGCATTGTGAATCCTCCATTACCCTCATTTTGAGCTCTTAGACCAGATAGCTTGGGAATATAGCACGTTTATATATCAAGGGGAATATAGCACCTGTTTATATATCAAGGGCAAAAAGACCTAAAGATTGCAGGCCCATCTCACCTCATGTGGGAAGACAGACCAGATTAGGAAAAATTGTTTTGTTTAAAGTCTGCCAGTCCTTGTGTATTTATCACTATGTTTATTATTCGTTTTACTGCTCTAGGACTTGGGCTTCCCATGAATTCTTTCTTTTGATTCTTATGTGCCCATTATCTGATCTTAATAGTATACAAATTTAGGTAGAGTGAGTAGAGTGACCATTGGAATTGGGCACTCCATTTCTACCTAGAATTTGGAATTTTTCCCATTTGTTTATTAGATAACATAGTGAGAGAGAGATTCACAGTAATGGAAGAAACCTTGGCCAGCATCTTCTTTTAAGAGGCCTGCCCAGATCACACAGCCAGTTACAGCACAGATGAGGTTAGAGCCCAGAGAACAGGATATTTTTCTTGGCAAACAAAAAAAGAAACCACAAATTTATACCAGAATTTAAAAATCTGGCTGTGAATCTTCACTACCACTTCTCAGCTGTGAAACCCTAGCATAAGTTACTCAGCCTCCTTAAGCTATTTCCTCAAGGAGGTGTGAACATTAAATGAGATAAAATGTGTAAAGAAACAAACACTGCACTTGTGCATAGTCTAAGTGCTTGATCAATGTCAATTGCCATTAAATTGGCTCTTTTGTTTTTGAATTTTGAAAAGTCCCTCCCAAGTAAGTGACCAAATCCCACAGTTTTTCATAGCCTTCTCCATTTCCAAAACAAAAAGACTGGTCAGACACCTGCCTCTCTAGGTTAGTGCCAAAATTTTGATGAGTTGCAACCTGAATACCAGCTGTCACAATTCTAAAACAGGGTACAGGACAGCGTCTTTGATGGGCACAGTGCTTCCTTCAGTCCCAAAGATGCCTCATTTGCATCCTGAAGCCAGTAGTTATTTTAATCCTATTGTGGTCATCCCAACCAAAGAAAATCTGGTAGACTCCTAGAAAGTAGTTTGAATAGCCCTGGCTGGAGGGGCTCAGTGGATTGAGCATAAGCCTGTGAACCAAGGGTGGCTGGTTCAATTCCCAGGGGGAGCGCATGCCTGGGTTTTGGGCTTGGTCCCCTGGTAGGGGGCACATAGGAGGTAACCACACATTGATGTTTCACTCCCTCTCTTTCTCTCTCCCTTCCTCTCTCTCTAAAAATAAATAAATAAAATCTTTAAAAAAAGTAGTTCAAATAGAAATTACAAGTTCATTGTTCTCACTTTGTGGTTCCCAAGGGTCCAAATGAACCCAGAATGTAAACTTCCTCTTAGGCCCTAAACGCATTATACTATCAAATACAACCCACTAGTTGTAATCAAATCATATTATGTGCTATTTCTTTGCAGTTGCCTCACTGCAAAATGTTGTCTTCATTTTAACTAATATGCTTGTTCCTCAAAATCTAACCAAAAAGTTTCCATGCAACCCAAATATCCTGGCTAGAGAAACATAGAAGCTATCTTGCAGAAATTCTTGTTTCAAACTTCCTCCATTTTCATAGGTTATTGGCCCAGGGTGTTTTCCATTTTGTTATTTGTATATTTGCAACTTCCCAGATAGTTCTGGAACATATTTTCCTCATCTTACAATCTTTTACCCTTCACTGGCAGGCCTTAAATCTCCTCCACATTGTTCCAGAGCCCATCCCCAAAATGATTCACCTTCTCAGCCCCTTTATTCCAGCCACATGGAGGAAAAAAAAAAATCAAGACATGTCTTTTGACAATTAAGTATTCATCTTTTGAGGGAGGCTATGTAATAACTGAACAATATTCTGTCACTTTATAGGTAACTGAGTGAAAACTAGTTAACATCACTAAGTTTCAGTTTCCCCATCTGTAATGGAGAGAGTAGTGGTACCCACTATGTCAGGTGTTTTGAGTAATAAGAGAGCTAGTGACTATAAAGGGCTTGGTGTAGTATCTAGCACACATGTTGGCTATTATTGTTACTGTCATTAGACAATAAGGATCACAAAGATACTTACGACAAATTCCCTGCCCTTAAGGAGCTTATAAAATACTTGTATAATAAGACACAATCATGTGACAAGACAACAGCATTAGAGGTATCCTAAGAAAGTATGCGATGCTATTATTTGTCAGATGAATGAGGGTCAGGAGATGGGCTAAAATATAACCTGGAAAGATTTCAGGTTGATGAAGAAATAATAAGCTAGGCTTTGACAAATGGAGGTAGTGAGTGGACAAGAGTATTGTAGGCAGCAGAAAAAGTAGTAAACAACATATGGAAATAGAACTGTTGCAGTGTTTAGATGACCATGAGTGACAGGTTAAGTGGAGAATTCATGCCAGCGTAGGCTGGAGCCAGGTGAAGGCAAGTGCTGAGTGCGAATGTGCACCGTAGGTATTTGAGGCTGTATAATGCGCAGCTGTGGGAGCCTCCGGAGGTGACGGTGTGTAGGGTGGGTTTGGGAGGGAGAAAGTACAACAGAAAGCGAATACAGAGTTAAAATTATCTAAACTTAAGGTAAACTGCAGAGATTCAGGTGACTGTCTGGAGGTGGAAAGGGAAGCCACCTCTGAAAGACACTTAGAGGAAAGAATGGTGTCCTGATTTAATAGGCAAGGGCCAAGTAGAGTGGGGATGTTATACAAGGAAAAAAGAGACACAGAGCATTCCGAGGTTCTAATCCCAGGAGGCAGGGAGAATGGGGCATAGTATCAGCAATGAAATATGAAGGTCATTCATTTGGCTATTTATTCAATAATATTAATTCTGCTCCCGTGTCAGACCCTGTGCCAGCTCATGGGGATCCAGAGATGAATACAGCAGTCCCTGCCTTCCAGGAAATAACAGTCTAGTCAGAAGGGGAAACCAGCTTGGGAAAAAGAGATTAATGTTTACTCATAAACTGATAGATCTGAAGAAATTGAAATGTCATCTAGAGTACGCCTCACTCTGCCCCACCTGAAACAAATTAAAGGTAAGAAAACTAAAGTCCAAACCCAGTAAAATTCATACCTCTGCTTACTGTCAAAGCAGACCCAGAATTTTTTTTTTCTTTTCTTTTTCTTTTCTTTTAAGGGGAAGTGGTTGGTAAGAGGAAGTGGGATGGTGGGGTGCTAATCCAGCTGGTGACCTTCATGCTTATGTGAGTCCAAAGTAGAGATGTACCTCTATTTGGACTTGAACCTGGCCTGTGGAAGGGTCACAGGATATATTGGCAGTGGAAAGGTGGAGGTTACATGAGATCTTCTTTTCCAGCTTCACTCTCCCAGAACCTTCCTTCGAACAAGTTAGGCTCTGAAGAAGACAGGTATTTGCAGAAGAGGCATGAAGCTTCCCTAAGGATTTTTTCTAGAGTTCTGACCCTGAGCAGCTGAGGCAGCTAGAAGAGGCATTGAAGGGAGGGTCACCGACCATCTGAGAAGTTTAGATGCACCAGATATTGCAAAGAAGAATTCGCCCAGTAAAGAATGCATGCTAGTAGATGGCTAAGCCCAAAAGAATGATAGATGAATCAGGACTAAGTCCCCTTAATTAGCCTTAAGCCCAGAGTGAGACTGTCCCAGCCAGGGAGTGTACACATCCCTGCAAGCAGGTAAAGGGGTGAAAATGTGGGACATCTGTAATTGTGTCAATGATAAAAAAAAAATGTGAAGGCAGGAGATGTGAACTTCAGTCTTGGCCCTACTACTCATTAACTGGGTCATCAGCTAGACCTCAGCTCACCTTCTGTAAAATGGCATCTCGAAGGTCAATCCTTTCTAGTAATTTCCCAGCAGTTCTTGGAAACAGAGGGAAGCCTTCAAGGCCTTTGATTTGACCCTTATAGTTAGTGCCCTGGGCTAAATCCTGCAGAAATAGGGGAGAGGCAGGAGTTTCTTCTCTTTTATGGATGAATTATATATATATATAATCTTTATTCATCAATCAATGAAAACAGGTTGTTTTCATACCTTTTCCTATTGCAAATAATGCTGCGATTACCATGGGAATGCATATATATTTTCTTTTTTTGTTGTTGTTGTTTATTTGTCCTCTTCTATTTTTTAATATATATTATTGATCATGCTATTACAGTTGTCTCATTTTCTCCCCTTTATTCCCCTCCACCTTGCACACCCCCTCCCACCAGTATCCCGCCCACCATGGTTCATGTCCATGGGTCATACATACAAGTTCTTTGGCTTCTCCATTTCCTGTGCTATTCTTAACCTCCCCCTGTCTATTTTGTACCAACCATTTATGCTACTTCTTCCCTGTACCTTTTCCCCCACTCTCCCTCCTCCTCCTTCCTGCTGCTAACCCTCCATGTGATCTCCATTTCTGTGATTCTGTTGCTATTCTAGTGTTTGCTTAGTTTGTTTTTGGTTTTGTTTTTTTAGGTTCAGTTGTTGATAGTTGTAAGTTTGTTTTCATTTTACTGTTCATATTTTTTATCTTCTTTTTCTTAGATAAGTCCCTTTAACATTTCATATAATAAGGGTTTGGTGACGATGGACTCCTTTAACTTGACCTTATCTGAGAAGCACTTTATTTGCTCTTCCATCCTAAATGATACTTTGCTGTATAGAGTAATCTTGGATGTAGGTCCTTGCCTTTCATGATCTGGAATACTTCTTTCCAGCCCTTTCTTGCCTATGAGGTTTCTTTGGTGAAATCAGCTGGTGGTCTTATGGGAACTCCTTTGTAGGTAACTATCTCCTTTTCTCTTACTGCTTTTAAGATTCTCTCCTTGTCTTTAATCTTGGGTAATGTAATTATGATGTGCCTTGGTGTGTGCTTCCTTGGGACTCTCTGAGTTTCCTGGACTTCCTGAAAGTCTATTTCCTTTGTTAGATTGGGGAAGTTCTCCTTCATTACGTTTTCAAATAAGCTTTTAATTTCTTGCTCTTCCTCTTCTCCTTCTGGCACCCCTATGATTCGGATGTTGGAAAATTTAAAGTTGTCCTGGAGGTTCCTAAGCCTCTCCTCATTTTTTTGAATTGTTTCATCATTCTGTTCTGGTTGAATATTTATTTCTTCCTTCTGGTCCAACCCATTGATTTGAGTCTGTTTCCTTCCCTTCACTATTGGTTCCCTATATATTTTCCTTTATTTCACTTTTCATAGCCTTTACTTCCTCCTCTGTTTTGTGACCATACTTAACAAATTCTGCGAGCATCCTCATTACTAGTGTTTTGAACCGTGCATCTGATAGGTTGGCTATCTCTTCATCACTTAGTTGTATTTTTTCTGAAGCTTTGATCTATTCTTTTGTTTGGGATTTTTTTGTCTCGGCACACCTGTTACATAGTAAGGGGTAGAGCCTTAGGTATTCACCAAGGCAGGGCAACCCACGTCATTGGTTATGGTGCTATATGTCAGGGAGGGGTCAGAGAGGGAACAATGCTGCTTGCCCAGATCTCGGCTGGCCTTCAGTCGCTTCCACCACTTCCCACAAGCAAATTGGGCCCTTCTGGTGCTGATTCCTGGGTGAATGGGTTTGTGTACGTTCTAGAGCCTCGTGGGTCTCTCCAGTGAACTCTCCTGTGAGGCTGGGAGTTTCTCCTGCCACCTCAACCCCCACAGGTGTTTTTAGTCAGAGGTTTTGAGGCTTTATTTCCCTGAGCTGGAATGCTAGGTTGTAAGGTCGTCTCGCTCCCCAGTTGTTCCTCCCGGTTTATCCCCACGCGAATGTAGGACCACGCAAGCTGGCAGCTGCCACTGCTCTGCCAGCCACTACTTGCCCTACTTGGTCCTCCAGCCGCTGCCTTGTCTCATATCTTGTTTGCCCCAGCTGCCCATCTCCGCCCCTCCTAAGAGCCTGGGTGAGTGTTTCTTCTTTAACTCCTTGGTTTTTGGACTTCCATACAGTTCGATTTTCTGGAAGTTCTGATTGTTTTTTGTTTTTAAATTTATTGTTGTTCTTCTTTTGGTTGTGCAAGGAGGCACAATGTATCTACCTATGCCTCCATCTTGGCCAGAAGTCTGCATATATATTTTCAAGACAGTAGTTTCATTTCCTTCAGGTAAATACTTAGAAAGAATTGCTGCGTTATATAGTAGTTTTATTTTTAATTTTCTGAGGAACCTCTATACTGTTTTCCATAGTGTGTATCAACTTACAATCCTACCAACAGTATACAAGGGTTTTCTCCACAGTCCAACCAACACTTGTTATTTCTTGTGTTTTTGACAACAGGCATTCTAGCAGGTGTGAAGTGATATCTCACTGTGGTTCCATTTGCATTTCCCCGATAATTAGTGATGCTGAGCATCTTTTCATGTACCTGTTGGCCATTTATAGGTCTTCCTTGGAAAAATGTCTATAAAGATCCTCTGTCCATTGTTTAATTAATTTTTTCTATTGAGTTGTATAAGTTTTTCATATATTTTCAATATTAACCTCTTATCAAATATACAATTTGCCAGTATTTTTCTCCCATTCCATAGATTTCCTTTTTATTTTGTTGATGATATTTTTTCACGTTCAGGAACTTTTCAGTTTAATACTTTCCCATTTGTTTATTTTTGCTTCTGTTGCCTTTGCTTTTGGTGTCAAACCCAAAAAGTCACTGCAAAGACCAATGCCAAGGAACATACCTGCTGTTTTCTTTTAAGAGTTATGGTTTCAGATCTTATGTTCAAGTTTTTAATGTATTTTGAGTTGATTTTTGTGTATGGTATAAGATAATGGTTCAGTTTCATTCTTTTGTGGCTGTCCAGTTTTCCAACACCATGTATTAAAGAAACTATCCTTTCTCCATTCTATATTCTTGTTACATTGTATAAATTACTTGATTATATAAGCATGGGTTTATTCCTGGGCTCTCTATTCTATTCCATTGATCTATATATCTATTTTTATGCCAAGACCATGCTGTTTTGATTGCTACAGCTTGGTAATATAGTTTGAAATCAGGAAGCATGATGCCTTCAGGTCTGATTTTCTTTCTCAAGATTGCTTTGGCTATTCAGGGTCTTTTGTAGTTTCATATAGATTTTAATATTGTTTGATTTAAATCTGTGAAAAATGTCATTGGATTCTTTGGTAAAGATTGCATTGAATTTGTAGAGCTTTGGGTAGCATGGAACTTTTAACAATATTAACTTTTCCAATCCATGAGCAAAGAATATTTTTCCATTTATTTGTGTCTTCTTCAATTTTTTTCATCAATGTCTTATAGTTTTCAATGTACAGGCATTTTACCTTCTTGGTTAAATGTATTTCTAAGTATTTTATTCTTTGTGATATTGTTTCCTTAATTTCTTTTCTTTATAGTTAATTTTAGTGTACAGAAATGCAGCTAAATTTTGTATATTGATTTTGTCTACTGCAACTTTACTGAATGTATTGATTTGTTCTAACAGTTTTTTGTTGGAGTCTTTAGGGTTTTCTATATATAATATCATGTCACCTGCAATTAGAGACAGTTTTACCTCTTCCTTTCTAATTTGGATACCTTTTGTTTCTTTTTCTTCCCCAATTGACCTTGCTAGAATTTCTAGTACTATGCTTGATAAAAGTGGCAAGAATAGACATCATTGTCTTATTTCTGATCTTACAAGGAAATGTTTCATTTTTCACAATAGGTCACAATGTTAGCTGTGGACTTGTGATACATATTTTATTATGTATCATGATTTTATTATGTAACATGATTTATTATGTTGAGGTATATTTCCTATTTCCTTTATACTCATTTGTTGAGCATTTTTTAGCATAAATGGATGTTGAATTTGTCAAATGCTTTTTCTTTATCAAGATAATTGTTATTCTTTGTTGTGTTAATGTAGTGTATCACATTAATTCATTTGCGGATATTGAACTATTCTAGAATCCCTAGAATAAATCCCACTTGATCATGGTGTATAATCCTTTAAATGTGTTGTTAAATTGAATTTGCTAATATTTTGTTGAAGAAATTACATCTATGTTCATCAGGGATATTGGTCTATAATTTTTTTTCTTGTCTGGTTTTAGAATCAGAGTCTGGTTTGGGAATCAGAGTAACGCTGGTGTTGTAAAATAAGTTTAGAAATGTTCCCTTCTCTTCCTTTTTTAAAGTTTGAGAAGGATTAGTATTAATTCTTCTTTTATTGTTTAGTAGAATCACCAGTGAAGCCATCTGGTCCTGGACTTTTGTTTGTGGGCAGGATTTTGATTACTGATTCAATCTCCTTACTAGCAATTAGTCTGTTCAGATTTTCTTTCTTCATAAATCAGTCTTGCTAGGTTGTATGTTTCAGGAAATTTATTCATTTCTTCTAATTTGTCAAAAATTTTAACATATAATTGCTCATAGTAGTTTCTTATGATTCTTTGTATTTTTGTGGTATCAGTTACAATTTCTCTTTCATTTCTGATTTTATTTATTTAAATCTACTCTCTTTTTCTTGTTGTGTCTATTAAAGGTTTGTCTATTTTGTTTATCTTTCAAAAGAAAGTTTTGAATTTCTTTGATCTTTTCTTTTTTTGTTGTTTATATTTTACTTATTTCCATTCTGATCTTTGTCATTCCCTCTTTCTCCTAACATTGGTTCATCTTTTTTCTAGTTTTTTGGGGGTTGAAATATTAGGTTGTTTAATCTCAGATCTTTTTTGGTTTCTTTTTTATGCATTTATTGCTATCCACTTCCCTCTTATAGCTACTTTTGCTGTGTTCCAAATTTTGGTATATTGAGTTTCCATTTTCATTTGTCTCAAGTTATTCATGGATTTCTCTTTTGAAAGATTTCTTTGTTGACCCATTAGTGGTTTAGTAGCATGTTAGTTAATCTCCACATATTTGTAAATTTTCTGGTTTTCTTTTAATAAAAGATGTCTAATTTCATCATTGTGGTTGGAAAAGATACCTGATATGATTCTAGTTTTTTTAATTTATTCAGACTTGTTTTGAAGCCTATTATATTATCTGTCCTAGAGAATGTTCCATGAACACTTGAGAAGAATGTGTATTCTGCTGCTTCTGGATACAATGGTCTGTAGGTATCTTTGAAGTCCATCTGGTGTAATGTATTGTTTCAGTCCAATGTTTCTGTATTGAGTTTTCTGTCTGGGTGATCTATCCACTGATGAAAGTGGAATATTGAAATTTCCTACTATTATTGTGTTGTTGTCTATTTTTTCTCTAGGTCTGTTAACATTTACTTCACATAGTTAGGTGCTCCTATGTTGTTTATGAAAACATTTATAAATATTATATCCTCTTGTTGGATAGCCTAGAATTCCTTAGGTCATACCATGCCTCCATCACTCCACACATAGCCTTCACTGTGCTGGGATCACATGTTTGATACCCAATCATGCATTGCCTTTTGACATCATTCACAGGGTATCAAACAGAGAATGAAAGCCCATGGCAATCGTGAGGTATGATAAACTATTGCTAACTCTCTTTTTATGTGCTGATAAAGTTTTGCCCCCAAAATATTCTAAGTTACTTCCAACTGTCATGGGACTGCCATGGGATGTCCTTATTCAATGTGGGAATAAGGACATCATCTATGATCTGGGTGAAAGCCTGACTCTCTCGCTCCCTCACTGGCTATATCCAAACATTATGAAGTCATGTCACTCTGATTCTTCAAAATTGCTCAAATTGGTCATTTAATTTATACTGCTTCCAGTATTACCTTAGTTCAAGCACTCACTACAGTCATCTTCAAACTTTTTGCTTCCCTTATTCCAATTCACATTTTTCCTTCTGCTCTGGTGGAACCATACATGTTGCTCCCCTCCTTAAAAATCATTAATATTTCTTCACTGACTATAGGATAAGGTCCAATCTCCTTAGCATGACCAAAACTTATTTTCCTTCCAGCAGTTCCTTGTCACTGCTTTTCAGGTACTCCATGTTCCCATCTACCTACCATTATCTGAACACCCCAAGATTTTCATCTCCTTATGTTTTTGCACATACTGTACTTTCTGCCTCTTTTTCTCCTTCCTGCTACCTCAGCTCCATCTTTCAATGCCCACCTCAATATCCACCTTTCCTGACTATAGACTTCTATTCATTGTATTTATTTATAATATATACCATGATTTTTTAAGAGAAGAAATAATGTCATATACAGAGATACATACTATATAGCAAAGTAAAATTTATTCTAAAATTTAGAAAATGATAGGAAAATAAGATGAAGACAGGAGTACTGTTAGAATATGAAGTGTTTCTCAAGAAAATCCCATGAATTTGGTAGCCCTTCACAGTCATTCACTTGAGCCTCTGAGACCCTTATGGGTTTAGATGTCTTACTCTTCTCCTAGACTGTGAGTCCTTGAGGACAAAAAATATCATCTTAATCACTTCTGTACCTCAGGTGTCTCAAATAATGTCTAGCACTTGTTAAGCACTCAGTAAATGATTATTGGATAAATAATCCAGAAGTAAATGATCCAAAATCTTCTGATAAATAATCCAAAAGTAAATGAATGTTTCCATAGATATCATACTCATTTTATATCCTCTCCCAGTGCTAAGTAATTTATATATATGATGTTATAGAGAGAAGTTCAGGGAGAAATATGCAAATACTTGGAAATATGGTCATCCTTTTTAGGGAAAATTGATTATTCTTTGGAAATATGTTGAATATCAAGAAAAAAAACTTACAAGAAAAGAAATGAAAAAAGAAGCCAGTGAAAGAGAGCATTGCAAAGAAGAGTGGTGAGGAAGTATGGAAAACAGGGAGACTGATGAGTCAATCACTGTGAATGCTCAGGAGATGCAAACTGATTCTACTGTTTTGCATCTCCTGTGCCCTTCATATAGTAGGTACTAAATAAACATTGTTAAGTCAGAAGTTGGGAAGAGAATCTTTAAAGCCCAGGAGCATGGCAGGGTGAGTGACTTCCTTGTCCTCAGATTTAGTTTGGGTCTTCGTGTGAACATATCTTCATATTATTTGCTATGTTTATGTTTACATCAGCTTTAACACATTTCTCACTACCTGTGCCTCTAGACTCTACAGCTTTCAGAAGCAAACCCTTTATCTACATTTACCCATCCTGGTTGTTAACTCTTTGAGGAATAGGCATTTTTCCCAGATCCCATTTGATTTCTGCATCTGCCTGGCATTCCTAACTTCCTCATGCCCTAGGGTGCAACCTGTGGGTCCACCTGTCCAATCCTGGGCAGTCTCACCTTACTCTGTAACTGCGCATATGCCAACCTGTGCAGTTACACAGTTCAACAACTCTCAACTTCTTCCCCATTCTTAGCCCTGATCTCTTAGATGTGAGAGCCTCAGTGATTAAAATGCTGTTTATTTCTTGGACTAAGTGTTTGAATTTACTCAAAGGGAAGACAATGTTGCTTTTTTTTTTTCAATGCAGTGTAATTTAAAATCACTCTAAATTCCTAAAAGACTGAGAGCTGGTGACAAAAGACAATAATTACTTTGAGATACTCTTTATAAAACCTCTACCATGTTTTGTGAGAAATTACACCCAAATGTTTCTGATTTTGACATCACTCACTTGTAACTGCTATTTAAGTCCAGGAAGCATTTCACTTTCATTTATAACATTTAAAAAAGATTTTGCCTCCTTTGAAATCTCATAAAAGAAGCTTGTACCACATATGTTCTTATTCTATAAACTAAGAATTAGACGGCTGCTAATTCAAACATACACCCCATGTTGGATTGCCACACATAAAACTGCTTCTTTTAGTTTGCAAAGTTGTTCCTTTCTACCCATTTTCATGGGGCAATCCCCTTCATTTAATCACAATTTCAAGAGAAAAAAATAAAATAAAAGGCACAGCATAAAAATAATACAAATAGAAAAAAGGAAACTCCCAACTTGAAGTAAAATCTAAACAGACTACTTCTTTCCTAAGCAAGTTGTCAAAGGGTAAAAGATGGAGGTAGAAAGTATCTTGTGAGTAGGGTGATTATCACAGTGCCTTTGGGAGCTTTCAATGTTGCCCAGAACTTAAAGAAGTAAAATCTCTGACTGTGCAGCTTTAAGTACAAAACTTTACCAAAAAAAAAAAAAAAAAAAAAAGTTTTAAATATAAATTCATCTTGTGAATGTAATTTATGGTACATTTACATACAAGGGATGTTCTCTTAACCGACTGATGAAAATAAAGGACTGAAGCACGAGTTTTCAGCAGTGAACCTAAACAACACAGGCTCTGGTAACACTTAAAATTATCCCCAGGAAAGATTCTAAGACGTGCTAATATTAAAGTGCTGCAGATGGAGCTAAATATTTTTAAATGTTAAAGTAGTAAAATTGTAAAGGTAGAAGAGACATCAGGAGCTATTTTATCAATGAGGAAAATGAGACTCAGGGTGTATCTGACTGTCAGTGAAATGACTGAGTGTGTGAGGGTATCTGACTGTCAGTGAAATGACTGAGTGTGTGAGGGTATCTGACTGTCAGTGAAATGACTGAGTGTGTGAGGGTAAGTGCAGAGACAAACGGGTTAAAACCAAATGGAACTGGGAGTAAGTGTGATGCACTTACTCAGCGGCCTCACCTGCAAGGGCCACAAGCTTCAGCCCAGGCTCACGTGTCTCACACTCCTAGCTCCCTCTCTCTGAGTACAAAGACACTGGCAACAGTGAAAGTGATAATATAAAAAAAACTGGAAAATTCAAAGCTAGTGATAACTGTGGGAAAATGAAGAGGTGTGAGGTGTGAAAGCAAAAAAGCTCATGATGATTATGAGAACAGGAGACTGACTAATTTTAGACAGATCATTAGTGAAAAGTGTATAACGCATTATAAACTTTTTTCAAACATGTAATTATAAAAAATGTCCTACCCTATTTTTTTAAAGAAAGTGTATTTTTTTTAATTCAGGTCTGTCTTTTTTTTTTAAGATTCGTGTTAATTCAATCTACAGCAACAGTAAGTACCACTTCTTTAGAAAATCAAATTATACTATGAAAAAAAAATGCTTAGCAAGAGCTTCTGATTTGTTTTGTGGGGTGGCAGAGTTTCTAGATTATAGGCTCCAGAACTCAGTCTCATTATCTCTCTGAGCACTATGTTCTGCCTTTGCTGTGCTTCTAAGCAAAAATAGCTCAGATGGCCCCCATGCTCAGCTGTGGTTCAAAGGTGGTTTTCCAGAGCACAGCAGACAGAGTTTGAGCTAGGTGGGGTGCTTGAAATTATAATATTATGTGCCTTCAGGTACCAAGGTTTGCTGTTGATAACGAAGATAATAAAAAGAGGGGAAAACCCAAAAGACTTCAAGTAAGCCTAAGCATCAAAAGTTTCAAAGCTAGAGGCTGGTAATTTGAGTTAAGAATCTTTTTTTGCGGGCTAAACTTTACTTAATGTTCCACCCCTGCTACAAATAATGCATTAAAAAATAAAATCAAAACTGTCTTTGGAAATCAGATAAAGGAAAAAAATAGGTCCATTTGGCTTAAAGAAGAAAAGGTAGAGAAGAGGTGTGCTAATAATCTTCAAGGATATAACATATCACGAGAGTGATGGTGACATTTCAACAAATAAGAATCACATTCTAGTGAGAATTGCTGAAAAGTAACTATATAAACGACCTCTATATCTGAATACTTTAAAAATGAAGTAGAAAGCAGGAGAACAGATGATACTTCTTTTCAAGATCATATCATGTTTGGGCACATCAAAGTTCATCTCACATATTGTTTTTGTGATAATTCTAGGATTATTTGGAAAAAAACTATTTTATTTTTTTATGTGTTCCCAAATTCCTACTAATATATTTTACACAGGGAAGTAAGAAAAGCTTTCTGTGGCTACAAGCTTCTTTTGTAAAACTACGAGCAGCAGAGGATGAGGAGGTGGGATGAGAACCCTAGGAGAAGGGAGGAAAGAATACATGAGTGTGCTCAGAATCAAAGAAAGTCCTCTCAAATTCAAGGCAACACATGACCTCTGAGTCAAGCAGCCATCAGGGATTCATCTTCTACCACGGCCCTAGCTGCCCCATCAGAGGACTAAGACTCCTGGGAACACAAATTGGAAGGTGAAAAGAGTAGTTACCAACTCTGATTGTCCTATACCGCATCATCTACACCTGTGTGTGGAACTCCTACAACCCTAGGAAGATCACCCTTCCTTGCAAAATCTAAGATAGAAAACATGTTTTCTAGAGTTTATTCCTTACTACATTGGCCAGAATATATTTTTCAAACTTTCCCTCTTTCTCAGAAGCTACCAGGTGCTCTAAAACTTGGGAAGAATGACATCTGATGAAAAATCTCAATGACAAATTCTCTAGAAGACCACCAGAAAAAAAAAAAAAAAACCTGTAAATCAAGCAAAACTAACTTTATCAAACTTACTGAACAAAGAGAGGACGTTACCTTGACAGCATAAAAATAGAACGTTGAGACCAGTTATCAAAAGACTTTTAGGGCCTAGGCAGGGTAATTTTAAGTCAGGGCTTCCAAGGCAGGAAAGTTGTTGGGCTAGGGCTCTGTTTATGACAGGTTGAGTTGGTATGGTGGGTACAGCGCTGCTGGATAAAGTGGATCTTGATGAGCAAGTTTTCAGAAGTAGCAGTTTTGCTGGTGTCACAGGTTGGGTTCTCTGTGAAGCAGACTTTGAGGCAGAGTTTACTATTTAGGATGGTTATTAGGGAGTACCCTTGAGATAAACACCTGCGATCGAGGAATAAGAAGCCGAATTGATCAGGAAGAGAAGTCAAACTGTAATGTCCACCGTCTCAGTTGATTTCCATAGAGAGCTCTACATATTTTAAATGGCCCATCAGAAATGTTACATCGGGCCATGTTGTTGGACATGGGCTACTCCTGGAAGGAAGTCATGGGAAGGGCAGGTCTCTGCAGCTGAGGCAATCTCTGAAAGGAATGACAGATAAAGGCTTCCTGCTGACACCATTCCCCAGAAGCTAAGGCAGAAGTCCCCTTGACAGGATGTTCCATAGTGTTACCACCCACGAGCCTGTATTCCCTGAACAAGTGACCAGTATTATTGTTTGGTCTCAGCACTGTTTAGCATAGGAATTGGAAAATATGTCTGGTCCCATTATTGTTTAACACAGAGATAAGGAATTAGAACAGTTTCATTTTTCAAAACAAGTTCAGCTTTTCTCCTCCCCACATGAAATTTATCTGGATCTCATATAAAGATATTCCCTTCCTTTATATACATTTGGGTTCTATATCCCATCCATCTTCATCTATCTTTTTCCATTTAAGTATTACATGTGTTATTCCCTTATCCTATGAATATTCTGTTACCTTTCACCACTGATAATTTCTCTACCTAAAAAATTCTTCAAGTTTTCCTCAGGAAAAAATATTCTACATAATCACTGATCCTTCTTTCACCATCAAATTTCTTCACTTTAAAAAGAAAAAAAGAGGGTGGGCTTAGCTCTCAGAGGTGATAGTTTAACACCAACACTGTCATAGGCGTCATAACCCTTTAAATCAGGGATCAGCAAACCATAGTAAAACCAGGGGGTTTAGTAAACAAAGTTTTATTGGAACACAACCCTGTTTGTTCACTTACATATTGTCTATGAAGGCTTTCATGCTAAAATGGCAGAGTTGAATAGTTGCCATGGAGACTAGATGACCCACAAAGTCCAAAATGTGTATCTGGTTTTCTATAAAAAAAGTTTGCCATCCCCTGCTCTAAGCTTCCAAAGCTGAACAACCCTATTATTTTCACAATTGCACTTCCTTTACCCTCAACGGAGAATCAACTTTCAAGTTACACTTCTCTATTATTATCACACCTTCCTGTCTCTGCTTCCTCAGCCATTACCTCTCCTCTTGGTCATCTCCTGTCTTCGTCTCAGTCTACTCACATATTGCTACTATGTTATTCTTTGGAAAACTCATCTCTGGAAATATTTCTGCCCTGTTCAAATACTTCCATTGCTTTCCTCATTTGCTAAAATGATTAAATCTAAAGGCATTACGTATTTTGCGCCAAACTACACTTTCTGGCTTATTTCCCACCACTTCCATACCCACTCAGGTCGCTGACTTGTCTCCAAAAACCCTACCCTTTACTATCTTTGTGATTTTGCACTGATGTTTCTGGTTTAAGAGAATCCATAAAAACAACAGTTACACCTCTCTCCAACCCAAAGTTAAAAACCAGTTGAGAAATAGACTCCAAATTGGAGTCAGAAAGATGGAGATTAAAATGCTAGAAATATTACTAGGAAGCTAGAGGGGAGTATATGGTTAATTTATGCAATAAAAAAGGTTTACTGATTCTCTCTACCACACTACATCTTATTCATAACCCTTAGGAAAGTCCATTGAGGGAAAACTTGGGACTGCAAAATAAAATACTATTTTCAGAATTTCTGTCTCACACTAATCCAGGATATAGAGAAAATAATAGAATTTAGCACCCCAGTGCTTGGAACTTTGTAATAAATCAGCTCCATCAAATGGATCAATGTGGGTGATTGGATGTCTCCTATCGTCAGAAGGGGTGGAGTAAGAAAAAAGATGGGTAAAGACAAGGGTGTTAGTTTAGAACACTGATATATTTTTTAAAGATTGGGGAAGGGTATGGGTTGCCCCAAATATTTCTCATGTATTTTTATCTTATCCTTTGGAATTCACCATGAATTTTATCAACCAAGGGAGTAACTATTCTCCGAAAGGGAGAAGATCAGCAGCTCATCAAGGCAGTTTCTTTTCTACCTTCCTAAATACCACCTACTGCTCCTTTGGTATCTTCCTGTGGAAGCATAAAAATGCTCCTAGACAGTACATACGTTGGATTAATTCCAAATCTACACTGCATCCAAGGCTGAGATTTTGCTCCCTCTTCTATTTTCCACCTCAAATTATGCCCAACTACACTGCTCAATATAGCTCACCAAAGGTTAGGCATTATAATTAAATGGCAAGCAGGAGGTTTGGAAGTAGGGTTGAGCCGTGGTGAGGAGAAAGAAGAATGAAGAGGAAGATGGAATTGACAATATATTCCACTAATATAGTGTACTAATAAATTTCCAAAAACGTAAGTGTATGCAAAATTTGCATATAAATTCCCTCCCATTGTGAAATTCCCAGAAGAAACCAAAGTCCAAAGATTAAATTCTCTTGCAAGTTCAGGTCCTAATGATTTAATGTGCAAAAGAATTAACATCCTTAATTCTTTCTCTCCTAGTCCTTATTCTACTTAGGCTCAGCTGAAGGACTTCATCTCAGAAATCTGGTAGAGTCTACATTCTTTCAACCACTGCTGCCTGGAATTGTTATCACTAAAATAAGTGTAATTTCTTGTATCCCCCAACATTTAAAGAATTCAAAGACACACCTGGATTATCAAAGAAGGTAGTACTCATGAAATTTAAAACAAGACAAAAATCCGGTCCCCAGAAAGCTCATCTCAGGTGAAATTGTCCCTTGAACATAATAGTACTCCATCTAGGCCACATTAATGTGGCCAAAGACCATAGCAGTGAATCATGGCACTGAGCGAAGAAGAGTAGTCAGAGAGAAGATCTCAATGTTGATCCTCCCAGGATGTCAGTCGGCTGATGTCTGAAGTCTAAAGTTCATGACTGTCCAATTAAACTCCATTGGGAGCAATTTCTCATAAGAGATTAATTTCTCCTAAGAGATTGATGTCACATCTGAGCGAAAATACAAGAGCATGCTACCCTTTTCCTCATCACAGTCTTCTTAGAAAGTATAGACATTTTCAGTGGTTACAGCACCAGTCACAAGATATTTCCATTTCCCCTTCAAGTTTTGTGCTTGTGCTGCCCAGGTGCCATGCCTAGTGTGATATCTATCTAGACCATCATTATCACACCTATTTCCGAGCAGCATTTTCAGTCCCATGACGTAATGGCTGCTACTCCTACCTCTTGAAGTAGAACTGCTCAGGCCTGTAAAACACACTTTCTAGAAAAGACATTAGTTTACTTATTACATTTTTTTCCTACCAGAGACTCACTCTCAGTAGTTCTCTAAACTGAAGCTTCTACCATGTTTCAGAATATTCCTCTCCTAATCTAGTGAAAGCTGCTTTCCTGCCCTATATCCTCAAAGCACTACTGTCTGCCCTCAGATTTTGGATATTTGAGGCTTTGAGTAGAATTTCATTCTACTTCCTTGTTTTTCAAGCATAGTACCTGTCTCTAGGGGTTCATTTTCTCTTCTGTTTTATAATGTTTTTCCAAAAGGCTCAGTTGAGATTCTAACAATTAAGCCTAATGTTTAAATGGATCATTTTATTATTTATCACAAGTAGGAATACGATGATTTTTGGACTTCAGTATCATCAGTTAAGGAACATTTGGTTGGTCTCAGTTTTTAGTTATCATGAATTATGCTGCTATGAACATTTGTATTTTTGTTTACTTAGGGAAAATTCCCACTAGTGAAATTGCTAGGTCATATGGTAAGAGTATGCTAAATTTATAATAAATTGCCAAACTATTTCTAAAGTGGAGTTACTAGTTTGTGTTCCCACTACCAATGAATGAGAGCTCCATTTGCTCCATATCTGGCCACACTTTGCTCTTAGCCATACCACTGAGTGGGTAGTGCCATCCTGTTGTGGTTTTAACTTGTATTGTTTTGATAAGTAGTGATGCTGAACACATTTTTCATTGTGTTTATTATATATATGCCATTATCCCAATCAGTGGCAGTCTTAGAATGTGAAAATGGACCATATCCTGACTGGTAGGTTAGGTAAGTGGATGACATCAGCTGGAGTTGTGGTGACACAGTAAAATACAGATTCTGATAAGTTCAACATAGAGTTCTAAACCCTTAGTGACTGACAGTGAGTACGTCTCTTCTTCAGAGTGTTTTCCAAAAGGAATCTTTTTTGTTTTGTTAAGTATATTTTTTTATTATACTATTACAGTGTTCCATGCCTTTCTCCTGTTTATCCCCCTCTGCCCTGTACCCCCTTCTCTCCAGCATTCCACTCCTCCCCTTATCCATGTCCATGGGTCATACATACAAGTTCTTTGGCTTCTCCATACTATTCTTAACCTCCCCCTGTGTATTTTCTACCTACCAATTATGTTTCTTATTCCCTGTATTTTCCCCCATTCTCCCTCCTCCTCCTCCCTGCTGATAACCCTCCATATGATCTCCATTTCTGTGATTCTGTTCTTGTTCTACTTGTTTGCTTAGTTTGTTTTTGTTTTTTTAGGTTCAGTTGTTGATAGTTGTGAGTTTGTTGTCATTTTACTGTTTGTAGTTCTGATCTTCTTTTTCTTAGATAAGACCCTTTAACATTTCATATAATAAGGGCTTGTTGGTGATGAACTCCTTTAACTTGACCTTATCTAGGAAGCACTTTATCTGCCCTTCCATTCTGAATGATAGCTTTGCTGGATAGAGTAATCTTAGATGAAGGTCCTTACTTTTCATAACTTTGAATACTTCTTTCCAGCCCCTTCTTGCCCATAAGGTTTCTTTGAGAAATAAGCTGATAATCTTATGGGAACTCTTTTATAGGTAACTCTCTCTTTTTCTTTTGCTGCCTTTAAGGTTCCCTTCTTATCTTTAATCTTGGGTAATTTAATTCTGGTGTGTCTTGGCGTGTTCCTCTTTGGGTCCAACTTCTTTGGGACTCTCTGAACTTCCTGGACTTGAATGTCTATTTCCTTCACCATGTTGGGGAAATTTTCTTTCATTAATTTTTTCTATAAGTTTTCAATTTCTTGCTCTTGTTCTTCTCCTTCTGGCACCCTTATGATTTGGATGTTGGAATGTTTCAAGTTGTCACAGAAGTTCCTAAGCCTGTCTTCATTATTTTGAATTCTGTTTCTTCATTCTGTTCTGGTTGGATGTTTATTTCTTCCCTTTGTTCCAAGTCGTTGATGTGAGTCCTGGTTTCCTTCCGTTCACTATTGGTTCCCTGTATATTTTTCTTTATTTTACTTTGTATATCCTTCACTTCTTCCTTTATTTTGTGTCATACTCAATCATTTCTGTGATCACCTGGATTAGCAGTATTTTGAACTCTGCATCTATAAGTTGGCTATCTCTTCATCACTTCATTCTTTTTCTGGCATTTTGATCTGTTCTTTCAGTTAGGCCATATTTCTTTGTCTAGGTGCACCTGTTACATTGTAAAGGGCAGAAGGTGTTTGCCAGAGCTGGGCAACCTACTTTGCTGTATTGTGGAGCTGTATGTGGGGAGGGGGGAGGTCAGAGAGTGAACAATGGTGCTTGCTCTGCTCTCAGCCCACTTTAAGTCACATCCCCTGTTACCCACAAGCAAATTGAGTCCTTCTGGTGCTGATTCCCAGGTGGGTGGGTTTGTGTACATTCTAGGACCCTGTGGGTCTCTCCAACAGACTCTCCTGTGATGGGAGTTTCTCCCACCACAGAAACCCCCACAGGTTTTTACAGCCAGGAGTTTTCCCACACTGTAACCCTGGGTAGTATGGTCTGTCTCACTTCCCAGTCGTTCCTCCCAGTTTATCTGCATCCAAATGTGGGGCCACCAACCACCACCTCACCCACCTGGTCCTCCAGCCTCTCCCTTGCCACATCCTCTCCACCCTGGCTGCTCATATCTACCCCTTCTACCAGTCTGGATGAATATTTCTTCTTTAGCTCCTTGGTTGTCGAACTTCCATACAGTTCAATTTTCTTGCAGATCTCGTTGTTTTTGTTTTTAAATTGGTTGTTATCCTTCTTTTGGTTGTGTGAGGAAGTAAGGCATATCTACCTGTGCCTCCATCTTGGCCATATCAATCATACCAAAAGAAATCTTAAAGGCTAAGTTTAGTGATCTCAGTTTATTTTCTTGTTAAGGTAATGATGAGATAATTACCTAACTCTTAGATTTTAGCAAAATGATGGTTAGTAGAGCTTCACATAAACTAAAAAGGTTTAGTGGGAAGTAAAAGAGTGGGATCTGAGTTCCAGAACTCAGGAATCTAGGCCTCATTTCCACTTACTCTTCCATTCAAGAACAGTTTCAGCTATAACCTCTCATGTGTGGTTAAAACTTGGATGATGAAGGGGGTTATATCAGTGTCTCAGTGACCAGGGGCAGAGAGGAGTGTTGGGAGAACAATGGAGGACAAACAGGAGGTTTAGAAGTAGGGATGAGTCTTGGTGAAGAAGAAGAAGAAGAAGAATTAAGTGGAGACTGGAATTGACAAACCTTCTTCCATAGAAAGTTCTCCTTTACTTGCTGCCAGCCCATTCTCTTTCTTTATCCTCTTCAGCCTTCCTCAGGGGGAGGAGGAAGATGGATGGAAAGAGGGGAGATTGAAGGTTTATGGGGAGGATATAGGATATGTGATGCTGGGCTGGGCAAGACAAAGCAAGTGGGGGGAAAAGAAAAACAATGGTGTCAAAAATAAGAGGTATAGTTTCTGCTCTGCTTCTGAGACTCACTAGGATTGTAATCGTGGGAAATCATTTTACTTCTTCAGACTATCTATAAAGTTGAAGACTCTGGTTGGAGGAGAGCCTATGTAGATTCCGTGGTTGTTCTGCTGAGCTTTATAAACACTTTTCCTTGTGATAAGATTTGATAACTTAGACCTTGCCTTCACCCACATAAAATGGATTATTCCAGACATTTGAAAATCTGGACAGTTGAGATTCTGTAATATGTTTCTGAAATATGAAATTCAACATAAATCAATTATTTCTTTAGGGCGAAAGAGGAGGAGGCTAGGCAGCAAAGAGAAGGTTACATAGGCAGTTTGGTTATTTTAAATCACCCCTTTGTTCCTCACATGCTAATAGGATTTATTCTCAAAGCACTGTTTGGGAAATGTTAGGCTGGATCCAAGCTTCAACTGGAAGGCAGTCAATGGTTCCCATATTTTTCATGTTCATTCACTTGGGTTTCTTTATGTTAAAAGAAGAATGCTTCCCAGAAATAGCCATATTTCTTGATGTTGCTAGGATATAAATTCAGACCCCATAGCATTTAATATATACCATAGGATGGAGGAAAATAGGAGACCCCCACACTGATTTCCATTAAAGAGAAAACTCTGACCCAAAATAATTTAATTAAGTCTAGCTCACTTCCCACATTAATAAACTGAACAGCCATTAAAAGCTAATGTCAACTTGCTTTAGGATTCTGGCAGGTCCTTCCAGATAAAACAAGAAAACAAATTTATTCCACAGTGATAAGGACCCAGTGGCACATAGGACAGGACAGACTCCTGGCTTAATGAGGCAGCTGAGTATTTTCTTAACAGGAGTTCAAACTGTACTGATTTCCAAGTATAGACTGTTCTTCAGGAATGTACTATCACAGACCAACTAGCAAACAACTAACTGTGTCTGTAGCTCCTTTCAATAGACATAATGAAAAGGAAGTTGGAGGACCTGGCCAGGTAGCTCAGTTGGTTAGAGCATCATCCCGATACATTGAGGTTTCAGCTTTGATCTCTAGTGAGGGCACATACAAAAATAAACCAATGAATAAGTGGAATAACAAATCAAGGTTTCTCCCTCTCTCATCAATTTTTTAAAAAGAAAGAAAGAAAAGGAAACTGGAATTGACAAAGTTGACTTCACCACTGCACACAAAGTGAAGCTCATACTGGCCTTGTCTCCCTCTACTTCAGCATGGGCTCTGCTAAGAGTAACGAGTGTCACTCATCCAGTGGGCTGAAGTCTAAACTGAATCATGACTTAGAATGTGGCCTGCTGGCCAGAGAAAGAATATAATGGAGGTAATAATTGGAATTTTGTCAAGGACAGGTATGGAGTTTCAGAAAGAAATGATTAGAGCAGGGAATAGGTAATCCTGAATATAAAGACTGAGGTAGAGAGTGGAAGGAAAGATTCAGAGGGGATTCTCACCTTCCCCCCTCAAACCATGATGGCTAGGGAACTATAATAGGCTACGTAATGGTCCATGAAAAAGATCTAAGTTCTAATTCCTGGAGCCTATAAATTATCTCATATCACCTCAAAGGGACTGTGCAGACGCTTGCAGGTGTGGTTAGTTCAGGATTTTAAGGTGGTGGAATCATCCTGGATTATCAGTATGGGTTCTAAACGTCCATATAAGTAGCCTCATGAGAGAAACGTAGAGGGAGGTTCAACAACAGGAGTGGAGAAGGCAGTGTGACCACAGAGGCAGAGATGGGAGCGATGACAAGCCAAAGAATGTTAGCAGCCACCAGAAGCTTTGGAAACACAAGAAAGTGGATTCTCCCCTGGATCTTCCGGAAGAACCAGCCTGCACAACACCTTGACTTTAGCCCAGTGAAACTGATTTCAAACCTGCGGCCTCCAGAACTGCAAAAGAATAAATACGTATTTTGTTAAACCACCAAGTTTGTGATAATCGGTTACAGCAGCTTTAGAAAATCAGTACAGGGACAATATGAATTAGGAGAGACTTGAAGGCTGCTTAGGGAAGGCTTTGGGAGAAGGAAAAGAGGAAAGAGATGCTTCAAGGGCTGCCTCCAGGCCTGTGAGAGGCACTGACGATGAGGAAAAAGGCTTTATTTTTTTAAAAAATGAAGTTTTGCTGTGCTTTGCAAATGAAACCCATCCCCATTTTGGCATGTTCTCAAAAGAATGGGAAAAGATATATTTGTTAAAATTTATTTCTGATTGAAAGTCATTTCTTGCCATGTAACTCTGCGTCCCCTCCTGTGAAGAATGTGAATTTAACGAAGAAAAAGATATAACAAGGTAGAGGTTTTTATTCATTGGAATTCAAGCTGATACTCCTAAACACGGAGGTCAGATCCTAGTAGGATTCTATGTCACAGAAGGGAAATGAAGCATATTTGAGTGTGATTCCGTCACAGCCTCTACAGAAATAACTAATAACCTAAAGGTTAAGTGAAGAGGGGAATGCAGTAATTCTTTCCAAAGGTATAGATAGAATGAAGGAACAAACAAGAGAGGATGAAGCACCAGGGGCTAAAACAGTGGAAAACCATTGTTTCCTCTATGTGGCAAGTAGAAGGGGCATAGGATGTCTAAGCAGGAGTTCTCCCAAAACAGAGGCGGAGACAAACAGTTTAGGTGAGAAGTGAATGAGACACCAACATGAATGTAAGCAAAAGTAACACCATCAGAGAAGTGAAAAGAAACACCAACAGAGAAGTAAGAAAGAGAAGCAGTTTATATGGGAAGTGAAAGAGACACCAGTAGGGAAGTAAGAAATAGACACTGGGAAGGAATGGCTATCAATAAAGAATATCAAACCAGTAATCACTATAGGCAATCGGAACTTAACATGGGCCATAAGGTTAGCTACCCCAGGCCACAGTGGCCTGAGCTAGGGATGGAGCAAACACCAGCCTTAGGTGTTGGAGCTCAGAGTGGGAAGGGCATTCACAGGGTGGGAGAGCCCAGCATGGAGAGTTGGAGCCCAGGCTGGCCAATTCCAGAATGGTGTGGACTGGATTGAAGATGAAACTGAAAAAGTCAGCATTCATGCTGCCTGCCACTACTGGAACCAATAAGTAGAGACAAGGATTGAATATTTATGAGGGCTTTATTCAGATGCTGGCCATCTGAGAAAATGATGGCTTATGTACCCTCAAAAACCATCTTAGTATCTCATCTTATCAAGGCAACCTTTTTTGTAGGGAGAAAGAAAGGTAGGTAAGGAGTTTGGGAAAAGGTTAATCAGATAAGAGTTGCAGTCCTGTGGCAATTTTCCTAGCATTTCTTTATCTGCTGATCAACAGTTTTTTGTCTGAGTCAGACAAAAAACCTCTCCCTGAAACACAATGGCTCAGATACCATCTCCATTGGCTGCAGGACCCTGGGGCACGCAGGTTGAATTGCTGTTTCGGGAATAACAGCTTTCCACTTAAGGCTATTGACTATGACTGACACTAAAATGTAACTCTTGAGTTGCCCTATCAAAGAGTCGGAGCCCAGGCAGAGAGAGGGAGCTACCACATGGGGGAGGGGCACTACCAAGATGTGAAGTTGATGAAATAATGATCGATCGATCAAATATGCAAACATACTAAGGATAAAGAGAATCAGGTTTCTCACTGTCCTAAGAGGGACAAATAATAGAAAGGAATGAATCTAGGATGAACCCTGTAGTGTTGTATTGGACTTAAGGGCAAAATTATAAACAGATAGGTACAGATAAAAATATAGATGTTAATGTGTGTATGTGTGCATATATATGTGTTATATATACATACATTTACATCTATACTTACATGCATTTTATACTTACACGTATATTGGTATACACATGTGCAAGTACCTACACACATTTACATTTAAATATTTAAATATGCATATTATGTGCATGTATACATACCCATAAGCATACCTATGCACACATGTTTACATCTATATTTGTGTGCTCACATGTGTGTGTGTGTGTGGCCCAGGTTTGTTCACTGAGGGGCCTAGGAGCCAGGAAATCCCAATAGTAATAAGCACTGGCATTCATGTTGGTGTCTCATTCACTTCTCACCTAAACTGTTTGTCTCCGCCTCTGTTTTGGGGGAACTCCAATTTAGACACCCGATGCCCCTTCTATTTGCCACATAGAGGAAACAGTGGTTCTCCACTGTTTTAGCCCCTGGTACTTCATCCTCCCTTGTTTGTTCCTTGCATAACTAATGCCTAGATCTTGGCCACTAAAAATCTTTGCCCACTTAAAAGATACCAGGGCTCCTTGGAGAAACTGCGGATTCCAGCACTGTGATAGGGGAAGTATGAGCCGCGTCTGGAGTGCCTCATGCTGCCAGAAGGCAAGGGAGAGCAGAAAGAATGACAGGGGCTCGTGGGACAGACACAAGCGCTTGTTTGAATAGTCACCCACTAGCCAAGAATGGGACAATTCAAGGATAAAAATAACACAATGAGAGTGACACGTGTTCACTCATTGGACAAATTAGGAAACCATATAGATATAAATGAACAAATGAATAAATTGAAACTGTGATGAGGAACGGAAGAGATACAAAATTTCAAAGTACCTCTGCATTAAGTACTAACTATAAAGAGGAAAGAGTACTTTAGAGTGGAGAACTCGACAGACAACACCTTGGTTAAGTGACCAAAATCGGCATTATAAGTAAAGTAACAAATTGAGATGGTGAGCCACCTGATTAGGACGCACTTAAAAGAATGTGGCATCACTTCTTTGGTTTTTTCTTTTTTCTTTGTTTGGCCAAAGATCAGTAACTTGATTTTACTTATGAAGAAACATCCAACTGACTCAAATTAAGGATCAGTCCACAAAGTAACAGTTTGTAATCTTCTGAATAGCCAAAACCGCAAAAGTATGGACTGAGGAACTGTCCACAGTGAAGGACACAATTGAGATGTGAAAACTAAGTGAAAGAATCTTCTGCTTTAAGGTATGAGGACACCTGGCAAAATTTGAATGCAATTTGAGGATCAGGTTAGTAGCAATGTACCAATGTTAACTTTCTGATGTTGGTGGATTGTGGTTATGAGGAGGGTGTTCTTGCTTATAAGAAACACATACTATTCAGAGGTGATAGGGCATTAGGTTAGAAAACTTACTCAGGAAAAGAACAGTTGTTTTGCTATACTTCCAACTTTTTCATAAGTACCTTGTTGTTTCAAACAAAAAAATAGGAAGGGAGGGAGTGAGAAAGAAAGGGAGAGAGAAAGAAAATGAAAAGAGTGACTATTCTAAGCAATAGAACTATCTTCAAGAACAATGACAAATTTGCTAAAGTAATCATTTCCTCCCCCCCAAAAAACACTGAGAGGTATTTTTAATGGCTGGATACCAAATGTTTATTCTTTAGCTTCCTACTACTACTAAAATCCAGTTCATAGGTAGCTCTTCTTAAAACCAGTTTTTATTTCATAGAAATTGTATCTTTCAATAATTCACTTCAAAATGTCCCATGCTGAGGATGAGGATGCTTCAGGGCACAGCTCAGACAACCAGATCTCCTCCCACCCTGATCCTCCACACAGAAAGCTGCAAATAACTTGGGGAACACTCTGCAAGGCCAGCCAGGTTGTTCAAGTCAGCTGAAAAGAGAACACCATACTTGATTCAAATTACAAATTCAGTATTGTACTGTACACATCCAGCATTACACATTCTTAAAATAATATAAGCATGCATAATGACAAATCAGGTCTCTTTTAAAAAGTAATCTATAAGCAGGCAATTACAAATTATAAACCTACTAAATAATCCTATTTCACCTAAAGTTACAAACGTTGTTGAGTTGTCATCCTGCTCTCTATCTATGAATCTGTTTCCATTTTGCTCTTGGGGAAAGGGAGGTTGGAGGTGGCAGGACTGAGCAAACAAGAAAAAGAACTCATGGACACAGACAACAGTGTGGGGATTGCAGGGGTGAGGGGGTGGAGTTGGGACAGGGTATTAGGGTGATCAATGGTAATATAAAAAAATACAATGAAAATAGACTATTAAAAATATTGAATATGCATTGGCTGTTTCAGAAGTCTTTGGCAAGCACACAGAAAATAGAGAAAATATCTAAGCTAAGAATAATCACATTGCATATATTTAAGAATCTTTGTAATCAAATTCTATTCAAAGGAGGACTATCTTAAAAGGCTAGGTCAATTTCCAGGCTGAATAGTTTCTAGGAGAGGCCATCATGCAGAAGTTCTCCGACACATCTGTGCTTCTTCATAGATTCTGGTGGTACAAATGCAGGCCGACCCACTATGGTCCCCAGGGTGACTTCAGTCTCTGGGGGCAAAAACACCTGGCTGTCTCTAGATCAGGGGAGTCTCTCAACCCTGCTCCAGGTTAATAGAGGTTATTTCAACCTGTCAAGCCCAGAGGTAGCATGACTGTAGTTTGGCAGTGACCTCCAGAAACTGTAGTTTTCACGCTAAATAGGTCATTGGCTCTATCCCAGGACAATGTTTAACAGTTACAGGTTTTATTTGTTTGCAACTGTAATAGGATCTACAAAAATAGCCTAGCTTGTATTTAATAGCACCTTGAAAACACAGGTAATCATAGAAAACAGAGTCATAAAATGAAGTCACTTTTCATTCTGGTCAGTGTTTCCTACAACTAACACCAACAAGTCAAGAAAATACACCATTTTAACTAAATTTGGGGGGGGAGATGTTTTCTGGGAGCAAAAAATATACTTGTAGGAAGAATATAGGTAAACTCTATTAGGCTGTAACTATATATAATATGTTAATGTATATTATATATGTGTGTATTTTATTGAACAGTAGAGGAAAAATATAGACATCGATCCCTCCTCAGGGTATCTGTCAAGTAGTCATGAAGAAGTATTTTCAAACAGAAAATTGAGAGTAGAAGGCATCTACACTCTTGGTGGTGTGGTGGACTGAGGTTCAGAAGTTGGAAAAGAGTACTGTGTACTCATGTATTAGTACACTATAGTTACATGTTGACACCTCAGAAATAAAATAGCTACAATTTTGTAGCATCTCCTGCTACTGTCTGATTAAAAAAGGGATGTGCATCCTACAAGGAGAAGAGGTAGTCTGTTCATGAAATGTGGACGGATGCTGGCCCTTGGCTGCCCATTCACTTTGTAGATTTAGTACCCTAGGCACATTTTAAAAATGTTTGTAGATGTGCTTGTTTACTGGCTGATGTGCTGCTAGAAGCAGATGTGAAGACAGCGATTCCAATCCAGCGAGGTCCATTTGTTGAGCCAGGCTTTCTGTAAGGCTAGTTGAGAAAGGACGTTTGTTTGGATAGAACTCAACGGTACTGAGGCAGTCCGTTAAAATCTCTGTTGACCGATGCAGTCACTGGTCCAGACTGAACAAACACCAGTAGAAGATGTATGTAGACAAATCAAGTCAGAATCTCCATGGTCCAGGAAATAAGGAAATCTTGCACTTCAGGTAGTGGGGAGATAGCCAACGTGGTTCATGCTGGGGGACTCGAGAGTCCCAAGTTACGAGTAACGTCTGTAACAGAAATTTAACATAAATTCTTTAAAAGGTCTCTATGTGCCTATTCCCTTCAACAAGCTTTCCCCCTTTTCTCTGTCTCTAATAAACACACAAACACAAACATGTGCACACACAGGCACACCCCATCCAAACTCTCCTCTATCCTTCAAGACACAGCACCAGTTCCACATTTTCCATGAAGCTTTACTCAGCCCACTCTCATCTCGTATAGCAGATATTACCTGAACTCTCCATCTCACATTAATTGAGTACTTTCGACACTATCATGTGACTCCACCCTCCATGCAAACGTATCACCTCTCCCAGTGATATTACAAACTGAAAACAAGGACCGTGTTGGGCCTTCCCTCCTCTACCCAATAGCACAGTGCTAGTCACATAATAATCATTCAATAAATATTTGACAGAGGTGCTGAGCCAGGCTTTGCTTGGAACTGTGTATGTGTAATGCTTTCAGGACATAGAGAAGAAAGATCCTGCCTTCTCTCAAGAAGCTTACACTCTGGCCACTTTCACAATTATATGTTTAAATCTAATTGCAAGATATATGCTGGGCTTGGTATGTTGGATGTGAAACCACCCACCTCTGATTTCAGCCACAGCTGGGGTGGACACTTCTGTGCATGTTGACTGTTCTGGTACTGGCTCAGTACAACAGCCCCATCACTCATTTCTCGCTTCTCTGCCTCAGGACTTCCTCTGAACAACTGTGAGCCAGTACATTTCAAGCACAGGGCACAGCTCGGGGATGAGGGAGGCTAATGTGCCCTGCAGACAACCTCCAACCCATGGTGATGGGAGCTAGTGGATAAATGCCCCACTTATGAGAGATATCTGTGTACTTCTCAGAGGTCCTGTGGCCGCTAGCTGAGATCTCAGTAATGCAGCCTTCATTTGCTTTTCCTCCTTACCTGTCTCACCTGCCCTCCTCCCTAACCCCTTCTTCTTGGGGTCACCTTCCATCTAAACTACTTGCACCCACGCATCTGTCTCAGGGTCTGCTTTCAGTGTTCCAAATCAAGGCAGACACATTATTACAAGCAAAGAGATTGAGAGAGATTTTTTTTTTTTCAATAGCAAAGTTATATGAAGCACAAATTCTTTGCTAGTGGCAAAGCTATGCTATTCAGTCTCTGGACAACAAAGAAGTCACTGAACACCCTGGGCATCAATTTCTTGCATCTAAAAAATGAGGAGATGAACTAAATAGTACTTTTTCATATTTTAATTCTATGATGACAGATGTTTTGTGTGTTTCTTTAATGTAAGTTCTTCACCTCTAAGTTGTGGCAAAAATGCAATGTCTTCTGTCTCACTGTATACCTCATATCATTCCAACCTCAAAAGCATAAAACTTACACATTTTCCACAATAGGTGCTTCAAACTTTTTGAATGCTCCTCAACTTAATGACACTCAAGCTGACAACACTTACTGTTAATAAAAAAGGTCAAAGTCCCACCTAACTGGCCTTGTATGACATCCAAGTTCTTTAAACTTGCACATTTTAACAATATCTTCACCAATTCTTCCTTCTTCCCCTTGGTAACACCAACCCAGATCTCTCTTCCAAATCTCAGTCAAAAATCTCCATATATCTACATACCTCCCACAATGACTCACTCGGATTTTGCACTTAAGTGATATTCAGTAAATTTCACTGTATGACTTAATGAACTTTTCAACAGGGAAGTCTTAGAATCACCTAAATTTGTAAAATATCAGTTGGGAAATTGCCTTGATACAATAATGGTTTATGAACTTGTTTGGTTATTTTTAACGATAGTTTACAAACCTGTTTGTTTTCAATGCACTGAAGAAAATATAACTTCAGTTAAAATAAAAATTCAGCTTTTCACAGAAAATACTACAGTTCAAACTTAGAGGCCTTTCCCCTTCCTTTAAAACCATAAATTAAAATCCCAAGTTTACTGTGAAGCTTTCTCTTCCCTCCCAACCCCCTAGATGTCGCTGTACCCGTGAGTCCAGGCTTCTTGGCCGTGTTCACCGCTGCCATGATCATGTACTCACTGTTAGGGTCGTGCACGCTGGACTTATACTTCTGGAAGAAAAAGCGAAAACATGGTTTGTCATCTGCTCTCCCCCATCTCCATCCCTTTGTTTTCCACTTTGCTTACTTATTTTTGCTTTATTGTTTATTTGTTTACTTTTGTCTATTTTTTGTTGAAGTGGTATGTGACAAATGTTGTGTAATAGGACTTGGGCTCCTGGCTTCAGGCTAAGTACGGGAATGATATTGACAAGTAAATATGAATATTTCTGCTGAACTAACTTCCTCATTTTTGCCTTTATTTTCCTTTCCCCGGTTCATTTAGATCATGGGCCCTACTGTACTCTCTTCTTTCTTTATCTCTCTTTTCCTATTCTATCCTGGCATAGGTACACATAGTGTCCGACCAATGATCACACTGTGGATACACTTGAGTATTAGCATACTTGGATAATATGCAGGATGGCATAAGTTCTTTGAGAATCTGTGTTGTGAAAGACTCAAAACAATACTCTTAGCACAGAAAGATTATTGTTGTCATTATTGTTATTGTGTTATCTTTCTGCATAGCTTTTCAGTGGTTTTCTTTAAAAACAAGGAGTTCTAATAGTTTACCATGCAAAGAAGCTGGCCATTTACTTCTCAGCTACTGCTGGTACCTTATAAGACTCTCTCACTGATTATTTCTTAATTGACCAACTGAATGAAACATAATTGTTTCATCTTTGTCCTGACTTGTAAGAAACTTAGAATTAAATGTGCGGTCCATGTTAAATGATTTTTAAAAGTCAGAAACAATTATTTTTATGGTTTTAACTTTCTCCTAACTTTTTATCTTTTATTGATCTTTTATTGATCTCATTTTATTGAATAAATAGCATATATCTTGGTAATGCCATTGAATAATTTTTTAAATAAAGCAGCTACAAGATAAATAAATTTCTGTTCCAAGTTAGTAGTTTAATTAGTGGTTATATCGTGAGAAAAAGAAATTGTCTATTTGTTGATCAGTTTACTCTGGCAAGAGTGATACATACGTGGATGAGTAAATAACCACTGCTGTTTCTCAGTAAAGCAGATGCAAGAAGAGGTAGACATTGCTCACCTTTTCTCTAAGCCAACATAAAAATATGCATCCAAAAATGTAGACGACAACAAAAGCTGCGCATCCTACGGGCAACCAGAACTTCAGTTGGCAACAAAGCTGTGATTCTGGGTTAGAAAAGAAGGGATGTTGAAAAAAGTTCTAAGAAATCTTCTCTTTCAGTGCTGAATCACAAGTTCTTTTACCAAATTTGAAAGTGCTATTTAATCAAATGAGCTTGTCTTCATTACCACCATGAAATCCAGTAAATAGTAAACAACATCATGTTAGTATTGTAGCAAGGATCCAAAAACTAAAACCTAAGAGATTCTGTGCTCATACATGTTTACATATATGGTTAATAAAAAGGACTTCTCTGTCTGTATTATTGAAAAAGAATAAGCAGGAAAATTAATGATATAAAACTGTTATTTTTTAGTCATCTCATTGCAGTCCACAAACCAAGCATAAAATCAATACCATAAGTGTTAAGTAAATAGAAGTAATAGTCATTAAGCCATGGATTTCAGTATTTGTCTTCATTTTCCTGATTTTCAATGGCATATGTGTTTTAAAGACAACGCGACCTATTGCTAACTCATCAGTTTACATGATTAAATTGCACAATACTAATGAATACTAATTATTAATCATAAATTAATTATAAGTTAATTTATAGTCATAAATTAATTATAAATCATCCTTTGCATATTTTCATCATAAGTGATTGCCATCAATTGCACCTAAATGAACTTGAACACAAAAGATGCTTATTTGTTTGTTTTTGTGAGTGAGAAAAGTTGTTCAAGTGCATAAGCACACTTACATTCGGAAGATGAGAACAATGTCTTACCATAAACATGCAGATACTCTCGGGTAAAAATCTCTTGAAAAGGAGGAGGATCAAAAATTGATAGATTGCAGATGTAATAGCTGGCATGAGAACTGTCCAAGTTGTTCAGAAAAAAAGAGACGCTATCATTGGATAACTGACAGGATTTCAGATTCTCAGTGGGTGGTGTGTTTCCGCTCCCCTTTGCTTTCGCGAGGTTACAGAGTACTTGCGTCCCTTTTAGCAACTGCAACCTGAATTGCCGGACATCCTCGGGACACTTGCATAAAATCTGCACACCTCCATTGTGATATGTAATCATTTCAGATTTGGCAGAATGTTTGATTTCTCCTGGATTAAAGGGGAAAAAACAAAGTCGAAGTGGTATTTTATGCAGAGATTATTTTAGTAATTGTATATGAACACAAAAGTAATCTCTTTGTAAAGTCACCCCTATTGTACCAAAATGACAGAACTTTACAACAACAACAAAGAACATGGCAATAGTTAAAACTGTGCCCTAGGAGAAATTTACCCAGAAACGTGTTTGTCATATATGAATATGTAATATGCAATATATTAGGTAATATATTTACAAAGTACAAATCATGGTCCCTGCCATTTGGCAGCTCCCATGTTGGAAACAGATGGTAAACAAATAAATATGTAGTAATGCACCACAATGTGTGCAAGGAACGGAGTACTAATCAAATAAAGGTGGTGGGATTTATTTGTATTTTGATGAAGAATCAGAAAATGCCACTTTGAGGAAATGACTTTTATTGTTGAAATTGAAGGAGGATTAGCACTTAGTCAAACAAGGAGATTTTAGGGGAGAGATTTGGGGAATGATGTAGTTAAGAAAAAACTTTTAAAAGTATAAATAGCTTAAACTAAAAATATATTTAAATATATATTTAGATTATACTCTCCTGCTAGAGCTTAAAGAACAGATGAATCATTTTCAAATGATAAAAATGTGTGTCTTCTATGAACCTCATCCATTGAAAACTATATCAAGGTCTGATAAAAAAACTTAAGGGCCTAGATTTTTGCTTACTGTTTCATTCTTTCAGATAAATTTTAAGCTTATAGGAAGCCAAGGTTGTTTCGTGAGCTACATTAGGATCATAAAAAGAAAAACCTGAAATGGCTTTGACCTAGATGCAGATCCTAAGTTATTATATTATAAATTCAAACTGCTCTTTGCCTTCCTTTTTAAAAAATTTTTGATCTTTTTTTTAATGTGAGAAAGTTTTATGCTGAAATTGTTCGGGGAAAATATTACCACAACAGTTTTTTTACTTTTTTAAAATCTCTCTTCTAGTCTGGTGGCTCAGTTGGTGGGAGCATTGTCCTGCACACCAAAAGTTTACAGGTTCAATCCCCAGCCAGGTCACATACCTAGGTTGCAGGTTCAATCCCCAGCTGGGGTGCCTATGTGAGGCAACTGATCTATATTACTCTCTCACATTAATGTTTTTCCACCTCTTCCCCTGCCTTCTTCTCTCTCTAAAAATTAATAAACATATCTTCAAGTGAGGGATAAATAAATACATAAAAAAATAAAATCTCTGTTTTAATTCCGAAATATTTGTGTATTTTTGCTTTTTATCATTCAGATATATACTTGTTTCATAGCAAACATATTATTTTGTGTTCCTTTATTGTCATTAATGTTATATCATAAATGTTCCATTTTGACAGTCATCATAATTATCCTTTTTAATGATTGCTTAAAAAAGGCTATAATGTTAATTTATCATAGTTTGTTAAAGCATTTACTAATGTTAAATATTGGGTCTTTTCACATTTTGCTTCTATGTAAATATTATGATATTTGGTCAAATTGTTTAAACATTATTATGACACTGTGTATTGCCATATTACTGAAAGATCTATTTATAGTATGACTAGTATTATGCAGGAGGATTCATTTACCAAAAATCTACTTGCGCTAGTTGCCTTAATTTTTTTTAAGATTTACCTGAGTTACTCATTTTTCTTTTTTCTTTTTAAGTATATTTTATTGATTATGCTATTACAGTTTTCCCAATTATTCCCCCTTTATTCCCCCTCCACCCTGCACCTCCAATGCTCCAGCATTCCCCCCCATTTAGTTCATGTCCATGGATTGTACATATAAGTTCTTTGAGTCCTCTGTTTCCTATACCATTTTTCATCTCTCCCTGTCTGTTTTATGCCTACCAATGATGCTTCTTCTTCCCTGTACTCTCCCTGCTATTCCTCCCTTCCTCCTCCTCACTAAAATCTCTCCATGTGATGTCCATTTCTCTGATTCCGTTCCTCTTCTAGCTGTTTGCTTAGTTTTTGTTTTCGTTGTCTTTTCTTTTAGGTTCATTTGTTGAGAGTTGTGAATTTGTTGTCATTTTACTGTTCCTATTTTTTATCTTCTTTTTCTTAGATAAGTCCCTTTAACATTTCATATAATACTGGCTTGGTGATGATGAACTCCTTTAACTTGACCTTATCTGGGAAGCACTTTATCTGCCCTTCCATTCTAAATGATAGAGTAATCTTGGATGTAGGTTCTTGCCTTTCATGACTTCAAATATTTCTTTCTGCCCCTTCTGGCCTGCAAAGTTTCTTTTGAGAAATCAGCTGATAGCCTTATGAGCACTCCTTTGTAGGTAACTCTCTCCTTTCCTCTTGCTTCTTTTAGGATTTTCTCTTTATCTTTAATCTTGGGTAACTTAATGATGGCATGCCTTGGTGTGTTCCTCTTTGGGTCCAACTTCTTTGGGACTCCCTGGGCTTCCTGGACTTCCCAGAAGTCTATTTCCTTCACCAGATTGGGGAAGTTTTCCTTCATTATTTGTTCCAATAAGTTTTCATTGTCTTGCTCTTGTTCTTCTCCTTCTGGCTTCCTTATAATTCAGATATTGAAATGTTTTGGGTTGGTTGTCCCAGAGGTTTCTCAGCCCCCCTTCATTTTTTTTTTTTTTTTGAATTCTTGTTTCTTCATTATGTTCCAGTTGGATGTTTATTTCTTCCTTTGCTTTCAAATCATTGCTTTGAGTCCTGGTTTCCTTCCTGTCACTGTTGGTTCCCTGACTATTTTGCTTTATTTCATTTTGGGTGTGTTTCATTTGTTCTTTCACTTTTCGAGCAAGTTTACTCAGTTCTGTGAGCATTTGGATTACCAGGGCTTTAAATTCTCCATCAGCTAGGTTGGCTATGTCCTCATCACTTAGCTCTCTTTCTGAAGCTTTTCTCTGTTCTTTCATTGGGCCATATTTCTTTGTCTCAGCACACCCGTTAAGTTGTAAGGGGGCTGGGCCTTGAGTATTCACCAGGGCAGGGCAACCCTCCTTGTTGTGCTGCAGCGCTATCTGGGGGGGGGGGGGGGGGGTTCAGATCCGGAACAATGCAGCTCCCCTGCTCATCTCTAGCCCACTTTCCAATGGACTCTCATGTGAGACTGGGAGTTTCTCCCACCTTGGCAACCTCCATAGTTCACAGTGAGCTCTGCGTCTCAGTTTCCCGTTCAGCCAGTCCTGTCTGCATGGGTTCTTACTGGTCTGGTTGTTCTAGTTGACTATTTCTTTAATTCTTTGGTTGTCGGAGTTCCATGTAGCTTGATTTTCTGGCACTTTGGTTGTTTGTTGATTTTAGATTGGTTGTTATCCTCCTTTTGGTTGTGCAAGGAAGCGAAAGGTTTCTATCTGTGCCTCCATCTTGGCCAGAAATCCCTCATTTTTCTTAATACCTGTTGACTTCAATGTATATCTCTCATATTACTAAGAAATAGATTTTCAACTTGGGGTTTGCTTGTGAATATACAAACAAGGATTCTAGTTTTCAGTTATGGCAATCCAGATTATTCAATCTAATTCCCATATACAAAAACTAAAACACTGAACAAAGTGTCTAAAAATATTATTAAAAGGATTATAAAGCTGACACAAAGAGAAGAAATTACTAGGTTAAATTTGAAGAACCAGAACCCAGAGAGGTAAGCAGAGCTTAGTAACTGCTTTTACTCTGAGAGCATTTGCTGTTCTCCCATATTCAAACTTTTGTTTTCATGTTTCAACTCCCAGAGTGTGAAAAGTGAGAAATCTAGCAGAAGGCCCTTTCCTGGATAAGTTGGGATTCCCCAAAATTACATTCTTGGTGTTCAGGTTAACCAAAAGCAAACCAGTCCTCACATAGATTATACTTTTGAATCACTTCAGTGATTCACAAAACCTCAATTCTTAAATTTTGTTGAAGGCGATTTTGGATTCTTATTACGCTTAGGCTTTTAAAACTAAAAATGCAAACTATTTCAGATAGAAAAGATTTACATCCTAGGCCTCAAATCATATCTACAAATAATATTTTAATACAATGACAAGCACACCTTAAAAAACAGACACAAGGGAAACAAGATAATGGAAACAACTGATCAGTGTTTCTCTTTCTCCCCCTGCTTTTCTCTCTCTTTTTCTCAAATCAATTAACGTATCCTCAGGTGAAGATTTTATAAATAAATAAATAAACAAACAAACAAATAAATAAATATTTTAAAAGTATAGAGAAAATAATGCTTATTTCATTGCTAAAATAGAGGGCAGAATATAAGCACAGAGGAAAGAACCAATAATGAGAAGAGATGGAGTCTGCATTATATGAAAGTGAAAGTTTGTTTTGTTTGAGAACTTATTTGTCTGAGTGAACTATGTTGCACTATTATTGTTTTGATGCTTGTATCTCCACCATCTGCTGTAGAACATAAAATTAGTGGGCTGGTTCTCAATTCCTTTAGAAATGATGAGAGTAAACCTCCCAAGGACGAAGAATGGCAGCAAGTAAACCACAAAGACATCTTGGGGTAAAAGTTTCTGTGGCCACTGTGTGTACAAACAGACATAATGCATTGTCTTCTATTTCTAAAGATGATTTTTGTGTCAACTTTTTCCCTTTCGTGTCTACACAATGATTTATAACCCAACACAAGATGAAATGTAGTAGTCAGTAGTACAGGATGGTAGAAGTCCAATGCAGTGGTTCCTAAGGAAACCAAAGGAAAATTCTGGCTCTGGGATTAGCAAGCCTCTGTGACTAGAGTACCCCTCTGGACTTCAGTCTCTTCATCTGTGAAATAAGGAAGTGAGACCAAACCATCTTAAAGTACTTTCTAACACTTATCATCTATGGATCGAGGATCAGCACATACCTACCATATGAGACTACAAATAACCAAGAGAGCTACTCCTTTGCTGTTGGATCCTCCAGGGAAGAAACCATGTTCCTATAATCCCTCTCCGTCCCCGCATCTTATTGGGCTGTTCCAGGAAGTCAGGAAAAATAAGAATAAATGAGACTACCTTACTTGCCCATTGAAGTGTGTAGGTAGGGCCAGGAAGACTGTCTAAAGTTTTCCTAAGTGACAATGCCAAGGGTTCATGCCATTGACATTGGAGGAGTAACTGGAGATTCCTTCCAAAGTGTTATTTCTCCTGGACATGCTTATTTTTTTTCATTTTATCACAGTTATTCTAAAAATTACCCAGGTCAACTTTTTATTATTGAATGTGGTGATAGAAGCCTGACTTAATTTTCCACAAACTGAATACTTAAGCACTCCATCTGGAAAACCATTTGGGGGCATAGCTAAGTCCGCAGTCTGAATGCTTTAAACCAAGGGTGTCAGACTCATTTTCACCAGGGACCACATCAGCTTTGCGGCTGCCTTCAAAGGGCCGAATGTGATTTTAGGACTGTATAAATGTAACTATTCCTTAACAATTAAGCAAGAGCTCAGCTGCCACTGGGTAGAAACAAGGTGCTGGGCCAGATAAAACAATGTAGAGGGCTGGATTCGGCCCGTGGGCCTTATGTTTGCCACCTGTGATTTAAACTAAAGGGACCAGATATTGCATTTAATCAATTGCTTCATAATAACTTTGGCATCTATAGAACAGATACGCTCAAATACCTAATCGCAAATTCTACTTAGTCTTTGGTGACATTTGAAAAACAGTATCAAAAGGAGGTTATACCTATAACCATGACTAAAGCATTTAATGGATAGACAGACAATTTCAGGAAAACCTGTAGATTACTTTCATATAACTACAGAAGCAGCTAGAATATTTTTTCACCCTCCCTGGATGTTCTTATCTCTAAGGCTAATGTTCAACCAGGAGTACTGATAGGATAGCACCCATTTTATAGCCAATGTCTGTTTTAACTGCTTGGGTATCAAATCTGTGTGGTCAGTTCTTCTGCCATACCAGTATTTAAAAATTGTGAGTGTCTGCTTTACCAAATTCTTTTTTCTTGCTCTTTCTTCCTTTTTCTTCACATACCACCTCTTAATATAAAATCACCCTCCAATATATCCTCTCCCACACCATCTTATGTGTGTTTCCCCTCTCCTTAACATACCATCTCCAATACTCATAAATTCTCATATACATTGTCTGTCCATGTTTCAGACATCCTGTCAACACCCCCACATTCTCATACACATTTCCTGTAACATAATTCAATCTTTACCCAGCAACATATGCAGTCAGACCTGGTATACTTAGAAATCAAGCATCGAATCTGATTCTTTCATGTACAGGCAACTGATAGCTTAGCCAGGGGTGTCAAACTCATTTGCACTGGGGGCCGCATCAGCCTCGAGGTTGCCTTCAAAGGGCCAAATGTCATTTTAGGACTGTATAATGTAACTACTCCTTAACTAGGTGCAAGGAGCTCGCTGCTGCTGCCTCCAGCTAGAAACAAGATTTCAGACTGAATAAAATAAGGTAAAGGGCCCGATTTGGCCCGCAGGCCTTGTGTTTGCCACCTGTGGCTTAGAGAGTTGAGATTATTTGTCTCTCAGGTCACAAACTCTTGGGTGTGTGAAAGACTGTGGGTTTAATCTAAGGTTGGAATGCCACTAGCAACAACTGAGGGAAGTGTAATAAAAGCAGGCAACCACATGAAGACTGAGTCTCATAGGACCACTGATAGAATCTGTCTACAGGAAGCAAGTTTAATTTCCTGTCCCTCTGTTTTATTCCCAGTAAAATGTGTTCACTTCTCCTCCATTTGAAGTACAACTGTCCAAACTAGCGTTGTCCCTCTCTGGGACTGCAAGAGCTTCCTAACTCTCTGCTGTCACTCTTGCCCATTTACCACCCATTCTCCTCAAGGAAACCAGAATGATTTTCTAACATATACAGTTGGATAGTGCCATTGCCCTACTTATAAAACATCTAGGGCCTTTCCAGTTCACTTTGAATAAAATCTAATTCCTTACCCTGGTTTCCATGACCTGCATGACCCATCCTATTTCTCTAACCATTTTATATTAGTCATTCATTACACTGTCGTCACAATGCTCTTCCTTCTACTCCTCAAACACAAGAAGCAGGATCCAGGGCTTTGGAATTGTTGTTTCATTGTCTGGAATCTGGAATGTTCTCTCTGATCTTGACATGCTTCTTCTTCTTTTTTTTTAAATGGAACTAGAGATGATTTTTTAATTATAGATTTCTCTCTTTTTTAATACTTTTAAATGTTATCGTTGTTCAAGTACAGTTTTCTGCCTTTTCTCTCCACTTCTCCCCCACAGCCTAGCCATCACCACCTCCCTCCCCTGATTCCACCCCTGCCTTGGTTTTGTCTGTGTCCTTTACAGTCGCTCCGCAAACCCCTCACCCTTTCCCCCCCATTATCCCCTCCCATGCTCCCTCTGGTTACTGTCTGTTTATTCTTAATTTCAATGTCTCTGATTATATTTTGTTTGCTTGTTTGTTTTGTTGATTAGGTTCCAGTTAAAGGTATGATCTTCACATGCTTCTTACTTCTGTAGAAACCATTGACCACTCAATCCAGAGGACACTCCAAGTCTTTTTCTATCATATTACCTGAAATAAAGTGTTTATCGTTGTCTGAAATTATCAGGTTTATTTGTTTATTTGTTTGTTGTCTGGCTACCCCACCATAACATAATCTTTAAAATCAGCAACTTTGTTCATCTTGTTAGAGATCCATCCCAAGTACCTATAATAGTACCTGATATGTAGTAGATCAAAATGAATATTCCTTGGATGGGTGGATGGACATATAAATAAATCTGTAGATATTTTTAAATCTGGATAGATGAAGCATTGAGTATAGAATGTAAGAACCAAAGGGCTATTAGAAATGATCCATTTAAGGCTTTCATTTTACACTTACACTTATCAAGCAAAATTGGGGTCAAAAAAGTGAGCGTCTTGCCCAGGATACCTCCTTAACTGGGATATCAGATTCTAACGTAAATTATCTGTCTCAGTTTTGAAGAAACAGGTTCTTCACCTATAAGTATCCCCCAGGTTCATAAATATGTGTTTAGATTAATAATGATTCTCTTGGCTCTTTATGTGTAGCAAGGGAAGGTCAGGTTTAAATCTGGTTGATTATTTGAATCTCCAGAGTGCACAGTCATTAAGTTTGCCAATGTGCAGGGGTCCTGGGATCTTCTAATACACCCAGGTGTTTCATAACCACAGCATGTCAGTGATTTGTGATATATCTTTTAGTATTTAATGCATTACTAAAAACGCAAACAGAAGCACGTTGTCTTGAGTCCTGTTGATGAGTCTTAAAATCTGAATATTAATTCTTAGTTTTTGTTTTGATCTCATATCTGTTTACTTCTTGTCGGTACTTCCAGATGATAAGTACTCTAGAGCAGTGATTCTCAACCTTTTCATCTCATGGCACACATACATATTACTAAAATTCTGCAGCACACCAAAAAAATATATTTGTTTGCCAATCTGACAAAAAGGTATAATTTTGATTCATTCATGCCAGACAGCCATTGTTGTGTTGACTGTTGCCATTTTTTTATTTGACAATCTAAGGGAAAAGAGGTCAGTGCTCCTGATTACATAGTCAGGCGTTGCATGGTTTAAAAATTCTTGTGACACACCAGTTGAAAATTGCTGCTCTAGAGAACATGTACTGTATCTTCTTAATCACATTGACTACTATGTCTACATGGTACAGTCTTCCCAATAGAGGCTCAAACCTGTTAACTGCTGCTAATTATGATTTTTATAATATTATCATTGATATCAATAGTCTAATGTTTTCAAAAGAAAAATAAGACTCTTTATAGTAGGGGATTTCTTCAGGTTTTCAAATATTTTAGGGATAAGAGTATTTGCATCTTCATTTTTGGGTAAGCTGTTAAGGGGAAAAGGGGAAGGGTTTACAGGAACAAGTATAAAGGACACATGGACAAAAACTATGGGGGGGTGGAAATGGGAGGGAGGTGGGGAGGGCTGGGGTGGTGGGTTCAGGTGAGAATAAAAGACAGAAAACTGTACAAGATCAACAATTAAAATAAAAATTTAATAAAAAAAATGTGTTCATTCAAAAAAAAAAAAAGAAAGAAAGAAAACCTCTGAAGAAAAATGTATTCACCTGTACCATGTATCAAATTGTACTGTGGTATAGTTCAAAAGTTTATTTGCAAGTTGATTCTTTTAATAGCTAAACTACTTTATTTCTTCAGTATAAGGTGGTCTTATGGAATCCATGCTACTGACAGTTTGTAAGCAGATGTATTTTTTGTGGTTGAAAATTTTTGACAAAAACATTCAGAAAATTCACACAATACAGGGATTGTGAGACAAATCAGCAATTTGACTTTATTCTTCTTAGCTCAGACCTCTAACCACAAACCTCCAAAGGTGTCAGAGTGATAGAAAGATAAGATCTCCTGAGTTTGCAATTATTGGTAATGCTTATTAAACACATTTTCTGTAATCAAACAATGATAAGCTTAGCTGAGCATAGCACATACATGAGACATAAGAGGCAAAGTTCTAAAAATTGCAATGTTTATTTTGTTACATTTGACCTTTTACTAAGAAATTCTAAAAATGTGCTTTCTATCACTTTTTTCACCTTTCTTAAAAGCATTGTCATTTCTTATGAGTCTACTAGCCAAAAACTTTATATATGCATCATTTGTATACTTAACATTATTATTCAATGGTATCTATAATCTAAAGAGGTGATTGAAATCAGTAGGAAGAGTTGACAAAATAAGCCCAGTGGAAATTCGTAACATTTACGAAAATAAAGCCAAAAATGTGAAAAAAAATGAGGAAAAAATTTTAAAAGCCAAAAAAAGCAGAGACGCACACACAATGTGTGAATTGTTCATACTCTCCAAGGAACTCTGTACTGGGGAATAAAACAAACCCTTGGTCCTCTAAGTTAAATGAAAGATTAATTTTCTTCTAGTAAAAACCCATTTTGTTTGAGAAAATGGAAAAATCCCAGAAGTAATATAAAACTGTGTAGCAAATATTCACAAACTAGTTAATTTGCAAACAAGTTATTTCATTGCCATTGATTTGAAATTGTCCTACTAGGGCAATGGCATGAGGTTAAATAGACTAAAATCTCTTCCAGGGAGAGGGAGGGAGAATTTTATCAGTACCTATGAATATCCACACTATTTCCCAGCACTTCGGCTGCTGTGCAAAGCCCTTTCGGCATGCGGACAAGGTGTTCACTTGGCTGCACTCATTTACATGTAAGGCTCCAGCTCTCATCTCTACTCCAGTGATCCGCAGCTTTCTCTCAACCCCACCCCACCCCTTGACTCCAGGGAACATTTTCAATCTCCTTTTGACATCTCTACTTGGAAATCTTATGCATCAAGAGTAACAGTTACGAACTAAATTCATTATTCACTCACAAACCCAAACCATCATCCTTTAAGAGAGTCACTAGTCTGACTTTCAGAATCTCAGAATCTTCCTCATTTCTTCCTCCCTGACTCTCCTGATCCACTTGGTCACCAAGTCCAGTTGACTAACTCAAGGGTATCTCATTTTCTTCCTCCACCCCCATGGCCAATCCAGATCTTTTCATGTCTTCCCTCATCTGTGAAAGCATCTTCTTGACTGTCCTTTTCAACAGCAGTCTCTCCCATCCGAGTCCCTCCTCCAGGTTGCTCCCAAAATTGTGTTTCTAGAAAGTGTTTCACTCTCCAGCTTAAAGCTTCCATTACATTTTTGCTTATGGGGAAAAAATCGACTTTTTTTTTTGGCATGGCACAAAATCCTTTGACAATCTTACAGATTATATATTCAAGCCATATTGAATTTTTTGGCCATTCTTTTTACATTGTTACTTCTGTTTCCATCGATTAGAATATCTTATTACCCCTTTATTTGCCTAGAAACCCTCACTATTCTTTAAGAACTATTTTGAATTGGTCCCTGAGATCAACCCCCCAACCCCAGACAAAGACTACTATCTCTAGCCTCTCAATAGTACTTTGCTTACACCAATATATTTATAATTCATGTATGTGTAGAGAATAATCATTCTATCTTTCTCATTTAACCATGAGCTTCACAAGAATAAGGACTGCATCATGGTCCTCTAAATAATCCCAGGGCCTGGAACATATTAGAAGCTCAATAATATTAAATAAATGAATACATAGAAGAATATAGAAGTTGAGCATGGTTGCTACATGTCCTGCAACAGGCTGGTGAGAAGAGCAAGAATGGCAGGACAAGACCCTATTCACTAGACAGTGAAGAATACTTGTTTCCCAGTCCAAAAACAAAGACTCATAATGAATGATTCCTAGCCAATTCTCTGAAGCCCAATAGGTCTGGAAATAATAGAAATATCTAAGCTTTCAAAAGCTTCCAAAAATAATACCAACAGTAACTTATAAACGTGGCATGCTTCCTCTGCATTGAGTCCTGTGTTAAATGCATTACATGTAATATATCATTCGATGTTCATTATAACACTTGCAGTCAGATTTTCTATTTTTTTCCCTGTTTTACAGATGAAGAAACTGTGGCTTTGAATTACTGGCCCAAGGTTATAGAGCCAATAAGTGGTAAAGCCAAAGTTTGGACCTAGACAATCTGAGGCTAGAGTCCACACTCTTAAAGAGCCACTAAGTGCATTGGAATAGATTTGGAAGGTATTTTAAGATATTTCTGTTCGTTCAAGATGTGTTGGGTATACAATAGTCCCAAATATTTAAAGTAGTCACATTGATATAACATATATGCTATGATTGAAAGGATTATTATACACCAAAAAATATATAATTTCTTAGATATGAAATTACATGTGCTTAGCACATTGAACCTGCAACAAAGTCTGGGTCTTTGCTCTGAAAGGGTCTAAATCCTTAATGATTATTCTGTGATTTATCTACCTATTGAATTTAAAAAATATGGATTCACATATACAAAAAAATTTCATCATAATTAAATAAGTACAGATACTACTGTGAAATTTTTGCTTTAGACCTAGATAATACAAAATGAAAAGAACATTCATTGTAAGTTCAGTGGAGGTGCTGTTGTTGTTTTTCACGAATTGAGTTTTTTAGTGCTGAGCCATAGGAGAATATAATGTCATCTGCTAAAAGTTTGATTTCTCAAATTCAAAAAAGTTACATTTACCATATTTTGCTACATATAATGTGCACCCATGTTTTTGTGCACATTATACATGGGATTATTATACCCATTACACCCATGGTATGTAGTCATTATACCCACATATAATGTGCATCCTTATTTTTCCCTCAAAATTTCAGGCAAAAAAGTGTAAGTGTGCACTATACACTGCAAACAATGTGTATAATGCACAAATACTATATTTAATTGTTTATTGAAAGTGCCATGTGTACATTGTATCAACAGCTCAGACAAACGAGATTCCATCAGAACTAGTGGTTTGCTGAATCAAGACTCTCCAGTCTGTCTTTCTCTCTTTTTCAATATAAAAGTTAGAAGGGACATTCAAGTTTCAAGCCTCCGCACTGAACTTTAAAAAAAGTCATCATTAGCATGTGGAGGTAAACAAGCCAAGTTGTACAACTCTAGTAGGTAGAGGCCTCCGATTTGTATTCGCATATACATACGTACAGAAGAATTCAGTGTTCCAACAGAAAAAGATTTTATCAAAAAAATTTTTTTAAAAGTAATGTAATTTACTACTGTGACGTTTCAAGACTCCCACAACTTTGCCTAAGGACATAAATAGGTTTGACAGAACTCACCACATACCTGTATCTGTGACTTTAGAAATTTTTTAATTTGTTTTTGTCTTTTATTTATTTGTATTGTCCAGTGCAAGAAAGGACTCATAAAATTCCATAGACCTAAACTGCGCAAGCTTGTTCTCTCTCTACACAGCACCGTGGGGATTTTGCTTCCAGTCTCAGCCTCACTTTGCGCCATCTCCAGTGCCTTCCTTCTCCACTCAGGCACATCTGTCTACTGCTGGTTCCCTGGCCTTACTTTGTTCCCTCCTGCCATAGAGGTGCTTTGCACTTACTCTTTTCATGGCATGGAATATAATTCCTCACCCTCACACCATTCTCCCCGTTTAATCCTATTTGTCTTTCAAATATCAGTTCAAGTGTTACTCTCATGGGAAAGACCTCAATGAACCACACTTCCACACCCACACGGTATAGATAGGCTTCTTTATTACATTCTATGATAGAACTGAGTTCTATTTGTAATTATCGTTAATTCATGGGATTATTTGATTAATGTCTCTCTCCCAACCACTCAGTTAGCCTCATGAGAGCAGGGAGTAATCTTGTTTAGCTCATAGTGTACTTACAGCAGCTAGCACAGTACTTCCTGCATGGTAAGTACTTGGTGCTATATGAAAAACTGGATGAGTGAATGAATGAATGAGTGAGTCGATATTAATTCTGAAGCTATTCATTTGTTGTCTATGTTGCTAAAGGATTCCACTGGGCCCTGGCTGGTGTAGCTCAGTGGATTGAGCATGGACTTGTAAACCAAAGGCTTGCTGGTTTGATTCCCAGTCAGGGCACATGCCTGGGTTGTGGGCTAGGTCCCCAGTAGGGAGCGCTAGAGAGGCAATCACACATTGATGTCTCCCTCTCTTTCTCCTTTCCTTCCCCCTGCTCTAAAAATAAATAAAATCTTTTTAAAAAAAGATTCCATTGGGTTATAGAAAAAATATAGACAAGCAAGTTATCCTAAACTGCCCTTGGAACTTATAAGTAGACCTTAATTCTGTATTTCTTATCATTCTTTACTTAAGAGCATCTGAGCCACCTTGAGCCACCACAAGATCAAACATTTGACCAATTTGATCACATTTGATCAAACATTCAAACATTTGATCAAACATTTTATTTTTTATTTTTTTGGAAAAAAGCATATTTCTTTGTATCACTAAAATATTCATTTCTAGATAAGATTATAACCACTAAAAGTTCTGATTTCACTTTTAGTGTTAATAGAAATCCCCAATTTAATACAACTGAACTTTTCTTTTCCCAACCTCAAGAACAAGGTTCAGAGTTTAGGATAAAATAAATGTAATACTAAATAAAATATATAGGGTAAGTAGCAGTAGAAACATATATTAACTTAGTTGTAGGTAGCATTATTTAAATTGTTCAAATAGAGTCTGATATATACCATCTAAGAGAAAGAACTGAGGACTTCAAAATGATTTTTTAAATGTCTAACAAGGGCTGGGGAATGTTTTTACATCATCTACTACTCCTTGTCCTTTTAGAGGGACATCTTGTACCAAAAACACTCTTTGAAAGCCTAGGCATTTCTGACAACAGACCACCCAGATAAGATTAAAATTAAAATCCTTTTTTCAAAGTCCTTCCATTTCATTTCTCCTCCAGAAATAATTCCCAGCCCAGTGCCAGGACTTTTAGTTTTCATTCTGTTGACACAAGCCCTTTTTTGCCTTTCATCTTTCTCTGAGAATTGTAAGCCACTCTTCTACTTTATCCACTAAAAGGTAACTCCAAGCAGGTAATTTAAAATTTTAATTGTCTGATGAGACATTTTTTTCATCTTAAAGCATAATACCAAAAGAAGCAATACAAACTCAATGCCATCAACGGTGACATGGATGGCAAATGCCCTTGGCCGTCCATGCACGTGGGTGCTTCGGCAATTGTTCCGACTTTCAAAAAAGTGCTTTCTATTTGGTGCCTAAAGTTTCTACCTTTGATTTTCTTACTTTCACTTGAATTAAACTTAATAAGAAATATCCAATAGGCCACTTACCTGTTAGAACTTCAACTTGGAAGCAGAAGAGAAAGAAATACCAAAGGTCCGACTTCATCTCTGCCAAGAACAGATAAAATCCTCTCCTTCAGTGTTTAAAAAAAAATGACAGTAAATACGTCCTCTCAGGTGTTTTCTATTTGCTGGAAAGGAAGTGGTTTTGTGGGGGTTGATGTAATGTTAATGCAAGGAAGTGTTTTTTAATTGATGACAGTGGTTATATGAGAAGCATTGCTGCTAAAGGGGACTGAGCGTAATCCATGGATTGTTGATGATTTTGAAGACACGGGACAACTCTACCCTCAGTCTGGTTCCAATAAAACAAGTGAAAGAGGCAATGCCTATTCTCTTCAAAACCACCCTACTTTTTTGAATCAATGGTTATTGGGGGTAACAGGATGTAAAAATAGCCACATGATGAATAACATATTCTGACACTTTTCTGTCTTATGCTATTTGCTTGAGAGAAAGAAAGCCTTTGAAATAGGACAAGAAATAAATGAAATTATTACAGGAATTGAAATGAAGATATCTGAAAGAGGAGCAATGCAGTAATCTGAGAAATAATATTTGTACATCATTCATTGTTCATTTTCCAAATGATGAAGTCAGTTTTAATGTGACTTAAGCTCTGCTGTGCATATTACAGAAAAGCCTGTAGAAACCAGGAATTCTGCCTCTATAACCTCAGATGAAAGCAGGAAAATTGAAAAGCCTACCCATGATTTCTCTATCCCTGCAGGGAAATGGAGTAAATAATAACAAGAGTGATAATAATATAAATAATTATATTTATGCGTACACAAATGTTTTATATGAAATAATACATAAAATGTATAAAATTAAATGCAAAATAGTGTATAATATATTTAATATGTATAAAATATAATTTGAATATAGCCAATATTTTTATATTGTTTCACATGTGTTTCAGTGGATTAGTTATATATATATACAAACACACACATTTATGTTATATTTTATACATGCATTAATCTGTTTAATCCTCTTAACCATCCTATGAGATGGAAACTACTAATCACCCATTTTACCGATAAGAAAAACTAAGGCACAGAGTGTAAAGTACTTGGCCCAAGGTGTGTGATAAGTAAGTGGCAGGGCTGGGATGTGGAGAGTCCAGCTCCAGAGTCCTCACTCTTAACTAAGCAGGTAGAACTGTTAGTGCCAAGGGTTCTGAGAATACCATCCAGAGGTCTGAACCTGCTTCCAGGAGGCTGAGTTTCTGAGGAGTGACAGACAGGGCAGGACTAACTCTTAGCCTACAGAAGTGACATCCAGGTGAGCAACTGAAATCAGCTGGGCAGGGCAACCAAGGTGTCAGTCCAAAATGTTCAGACTCTAAAATAGAATACAGGTTTCAGGCTACCGACAGCAATTAGGGATACTGGACCAGAGTCAAGGGGTTCCAAAGGAAAGATAGGAGGCTGATTCAGCAGTGATATCCCTAAGAGGCTGAGGTTTTCCCTGGTACAATTTTGGGGGTTTCATGGGCCTCAGTAGTGGGTAGGAAAGAAGCTATTTGAGGTGTTGAACTATCCCAAGCAGTAAAGATTGGGTCACCAGGAGCTCTAGGAACCTGCTACCCTGATTCCTTTCTTTCCCTTCCACTGTGTCCCCTGGACTGTATCAAGAGGAAATGCTTCCAGATGCATTGCCATTGCATCGGAGACCTTTTCCAGCAAAGACATGGGCAGTGGAGAACAACTGACTTCCAAACTTTTTGTGGCCCAGATCTGGAACTAAGTACAGTATGGAGAGCTTTTACTTTATTTGATAAAAGCTGACACAAATTCTAAAGCTCAGCTGCAGTCATGTGGAGGAATACAGGGTGGCCCCCTACTAACGAACATTCGTTGAGCACATACCGTGTGCCAGACACTGTGCTTCACGTGAATTATCTCATTCAGTTCTCACAGCTACTCTGTGAGGTAGAACCCATTATCATTCCCATTTTACAGATGAGGAAACTGATAGTTAGAGACATTAAGTAACTTGCCCAGGATCACCCAGCCAATTAAGTGATTGAGCCAGGTCAGACCCAAAAAAGGAAACTCTGAATTCCACACTCTTATTTACCACACTACACTCTCATGTTAGTCTTTATTTATATAGCCAGAAACATGATTTTTGGCCTCCTATTTTGGTGGAACAAGGATACTTTTAGGTACTAGACAAAGTTCCAAAACTTTTGAATGCAACAAAAGATTTTCTAATAAAATTTAGGTGTATGTTTCTATCTCAAGAAGAGAAAAATTACATGATGATGAATACAATTACTTATGGTTTTAAATATTCAGAATTACTTTTCCTATGCTTGCAAAATAAACTGGGCAAAAATTTCCATTCACCACACAGGAAGCACTCTCGTTTGCTTTTATGTTATTTTTTTTTTCATTCCATGACTTAAGAAGGTTTTGATTTGTGTGTACAGATGTCTGGGGCAAAGGTGGGGAATGGAAAGTTTGTTACATTAAAAGCAAAATGTTTATTATTACTTGTCTTTACTTGTCTTGCAGGCATGAGAGTTCACAATGTTTGTGTGCTTGTTTTCTGAAGTCCCACACACCAAGGCCACTGAGTCCAAACAGTAGTGTTGAAAAGCACCCCCAAAGTATCACCTAAACTTGGGTCACCAATTTGAAATGGAAGGCTTGTTCCTGATCAGAGCTGTTTCTCCCAGTTCATTTCCTTCACTGTTGAGTGGCAACACCATCCACTCATTTAGCCAGGAATCTGTGAGTCAGCCTTCTCTGCTCTCCACTATAAGCTCTTTCAATAAGCTCCACTCTCCAATAAGCTCTTTCTTAGACTTCTTGCACTCTGCCGTGTATTCTTCTCTCTCTTGCCAGGGTCACTGGGTTAGATCAGGCCTCGAGCATCCCCCTCCTGGTCTTTCTGTCCCTACTCTTGTCCTACTTCAATCTGCCTCCACACCACAACCAGGGTAAGCAATCTTTTTAAAATGTAAACCTAATTAATCTGTGCTCTGCTGCTAAACTTCCTGTCACTCTAAGATAAGGCCCAAACTCTTTTTAACCCCTTTTACCATAGGCCTCCTATTCAACCTCATCTCTTGACACATTTGTTACTTCTTCCCCCTGCACTGAAAATGTCAGCCATATTGAATGACGCAGAGTTCTCCAAATTCCCCAAGCCCACGCTTCCTCCAACTGCCAGGAGCCCTCTTCTTGTCCCCACCCCGCTTCCTCACCACCCAGCCTCTTGTCTTCTGCAGAAATCCTATCATTCTTCAGATCTTTGCTTACACGCCCATCAATTCATTAAAGAATCCTTTTCTGATCTGTTCATTCCATATCTAGTGTCCATTGGGTAGCTTTGCTGCATCCTCCTAAAGCTCCTCTGTAGTCCTCATTCTAAACCTCATCGTGCTACTGTAATGGCCTGTTTGCTGTCTCACAGGCCTTACTGCACTGTGAGCAGCATCAGAACAAGGACTGAAGGTACCTTCTTTGCAGTCATAGCTGCAATTCCCAACACAGTGCCCAGGGCATAGTAGGTGCTCCATAATTCTTTCTTGAATGAATGATCTTTTGAAGAATCCTTGACTTTTGAAGGAACTATATTACCTCAGGGACAATAACCAACTAGCACTTTGCTGTTTGAATCATAATGCATGATGTGAGGACAGAAAACTAACATGTTTTTGTATATCACATTGAAATTAATTCAATAAAAATAATAATCATCCTCATTTATCTTTTATCATTTGTCCATCCTAATCTTCAAATAAAAGAACATTCTATTTTAACAGCCAAATCCCATTTTCTCATTTAAAAGTTATTAATTAATCCATAAATCCCAGGAAAATAATAGCACATTTCCATGAATGATAAATAAATCACAGTTTATAATATGACTATAAAGTGATATGATTGATATTTTTAACATAAATATCCCAACTTAGTCTTGTTGGCAGCAAAGCTTTCATTCTAATGACGGTTCCATTGCTTAAAACATCATAAAGCTCCTCCCTGGACCCCATTTCCTCCAGCCTCTCCAGAGTTTGGGTTCCCTCGGTCCTATCATTTGTTCCTAGATTGCCTTCCTATGGCTCCTTCCTTTTGTTTATAAAAATGATATAATTTGCCCAATCACTGACACATACAAACACATTCCCTCAGATCCCACACCCCTGCCATCTGCATTTCTCTCTTCCTTCTTAGAGAAGACAAGTCCACACTCAGTCTCTACCCCCCGGTGCTTCCTAGATGTTCTCGGCCCACGGTACATGGGTTTCTGTCTCTATCCTTCCACTGAACTTTCTCTCCCAAAGCTGACTCATGAACTCCACATCGCCAGCTCCAACCAACTTTCTACGTCTTCCCCTTCCTTGACCTCTGTGAACCATTTGATGCTTATACTTACTTTATATTGATGTTATAATTTACCTTGAAATAGTATCACCCATTCCTGACTGAGTTACCAGAACTAAGGGCCATGCTGCTTATTTTAGGTTGCTTTGCCGACCTCCACTATGATTTATTCTGTGTTAAATTTTGAAATCTAAGCCTCCAAATAAAATGTGTATTCTCTTAATTTCAAACAACACTTCATTGAAGCCCCTCTGTGGTCCCCATGTGTGGTCAAAGTCATTGCTCTCTTCTTTATAACTCCCATCTCTCTGACCTCTTCCAGCTTGAGTTTTTCTGCCACTTAGCATTTTTCTCTTCTCCTAAATGTGGATGTTGATATTTCCCAGAATGTGAGCTTCAGTCCTTGGCTTTCCTCATTCTATCTACTCCTCCTCAGTGATCAAGCACATAAAATACCAACACCATTTTCCTTCTGTAACTCTTAAGCTGATTCTGAAAGCTATTTCAAAAATGTTTGAACCATAATAATATGTTAAAATGAGTACATAATCCTTCCAAAAGACTAAAACTCAAAAAGACTCACAACCTCTTATACATAGGTGGTCCAGGAAGATAGAAACAATTGAAAAAAGTAGACCTGGTGTAAGGCAATGGTGAGTGGTGGAAATTGGGGCAAATTAGAGAGCACACAATTTAGGAGAAGCAGGTAATAAGATTCAGTGTGCATTTCGGCAAGGGAATGTGAGTCCAATATAGCCATATCTTCTGATTTTTTCCAAATAAATGTGAGTCTAGTCTTCATGGGAAATATCCCACTATTTAAATTTTGCAATTTATTCAAAACATGTAAAATACAGTGTGAGCCAACACTGTAGGAGGCAAACAGAACATTCCCATAGCCTATCAATTCTTTACCTCTGTTTCAAAGGTTAACAGGCATTTGGTGGTAAACACACACACACACACACACAGATATAGATATAGATATAGATGATATAGATATAGATATAGATAGATATAGATATAGGTATAGGTATAGATACAAAGTTAGAAGATCCTTGTGCTAGAGCTGCCTTCATTGTTTACCAGCTGTGTAGCCATGAGCAAAACCAGGGCATTTTTTGGACAGAAGTTTACTCATTTGAAAGCTCAAAGGATTCTTGTGCAGACCAAAAGGTAATGGATATGAAAGCTCTTAAGAACTATTACATGATACCAAAAAATCTAGTTATTATAATCAAATTTTATTGACTTAAAATTTTGTGACTTTAATAATATTTTAGTATATTAAAAATGTCAATACATTTTGATTCATCTTGAATTTTTACAGAAAAACATGACAATAGTTTCATTGACATTTTTGGGGTGGCTATTCAGTGTAAGATTTGAATAACCTCTTAGAGTAATTAATGTATTTTTAAGAAATAAGATGATCACTCCAAGCCTATGAAATACATTCCATTTCAAAACTGCTCTCTCTCTCCCTCTCTCCCTCTCCCTCTCTCCCTCTCTCCCTCTCTCCCTCTCTCTCTCTCTCTCTTTTATTTTTCTCTGTAAGCACCTTAAAGGCAAAGATAGATAGTATCTTCTCCAATTGCTACTTTGTACCTAAATGCCCTTCACCCAAGTGGCTCACATTGGCTAGAACACAATACTGGAATTCAGTAGATGTTATAGAGGTTAAGTCAAATTATACTAGGTTTCTTGGGTGAGCTTTTTGTGAATGGATGACACCTACTGGTAAAAACTGAAAATCTTTTTTTTTTTTAATTTTTTTTTTATTTATTTATCTTTAGAGGGGAAGGGTAGGAGAGAGGGAGAGGGAGAGAAATATCAATGTATGGTTGCCTCTCGTGTGTCCCCCGCTGGGAACTGGCCTGCAACCCAGGCATGCGCCCTGACTGGGAATCGAACCGCGATCCTCTGGTTCGCAGGCCCGCCCGCGCTCAATCCACTGAGCTACACCAGCCAGGGCTGAAAATCTTTTTAAGAAGAAAAATAAATGTTCATCTTTTAAGCCAAGAAAGAGAGAAAGAGAGAGAGAATTACATCCAGCAGAGTCCAACACTGTCAAAAGTATAATTGCCAGAGGTACAAATCAAGGATTTCATGAAATCATGAGAAAATGATACATTATGAAAATGATGAAATCATGAGAATCATGATACAGTAAGCAGAAAAATCAAATTGTATGTATTACATACATAGGAGCTTAATGCTTAAATTATTATATAAAAATTTACAGACAAAAATATATAATGCCATACATAAAAATTATATGTAGAAACAATCCAAAGGATAGGCACCAGAACATTAATATGTAGTATTACAAATCATTATTTTTCCTTTGTGTTTTGTGCACTTTTGAATTTTTCTCTTATGACCATGTATCATTCCCATACAAACAAGCAAGCAAAATAAACCAGAGACATTAAAATAAAGAACAAACGACAGTAACCAGAGGGGGAGGGGCAGGGGAATAACGGCGAGAGAAGAGGAAGAGACATCAAGGAACATTTATAAAGGACCCATGAACAAAGCCAGTGGGGGGGTAGGATTGAGGGTGGTGGGGAACAAAGTGGTGGCAGTAAAATGGAGACCACTGTACTTGAACAACACTTTTAAAAAACACATAAATAAACAAACACAGTGTGTACACGTGTTTGTGTGTGTTATATGAATTGCTTTCTTTCCTAAAAGTTTTATGAAATGAGCTTATACATGATGAAGCAGAATACCTAAAGAACAAAGAATGCAAGTGATTAAAAAGACTGAATTAGGAAACAGAAACAAATTATAATTAATTAAAAGTTCTGTTTTTTTCATCATTAACTCAAGTATGCTTAATTATGGAAAACTGAGAAACTCACCTAAAATTTGAAGGAAGTCAGGACCCCTGCTATTTTTTCAATTGAAACATATTTAAAAGAAACGTGCTATACGTTTTTAAAAAGAGGATAAACATTGATCAAATATTGGTTCTGATGTGATTGATTACCAAGGTAATCCAAAAGAATGAACTAGAAAAGTATTATGATAATTAAGGAAATCAAGTAAGGCAGCCAAGAACAACATAAGTATTAGAAAAACCAAAGGAGATCCAAGCTGCCAGTGGAGTAGGTAGAAGTTTCGCTAACCTCCTCCCAAGACCAAACTGGAATTACCACTAAATTACAGAAGATCATTCTGAATAAACAACTGAAGGCTAGCTGGAGAGTTTTATATCCAAGGACTTACTGAAGAAACCACATCAGCACGTCAAGCCTGATAGGAAGTGCAGAGGCACAAGAGTGCTGGCTTGGCTTCCATAGGCAGCAGATGAAGTTCCGAAGGGATGTTTCAAGAGCTGTGTGTTCCCCTTGAGAAGTGTGGAGTCTAAACCCCAAGCTAGGCTCCCCAGCCTAGAGCACCAGAGCCAAGAAAGAAACCCAAATAACATCCAGCTGTGAAAAGCACCAGGGTTTCTGTCCACTAGGAAGAGACAGCTAGAGACACAGACAGCCTCTTAAAGAACCAACACAAAAAATTTTGTTTGCAGCCACTTACCCTGGGCTCCAGCAGAGGGATGGCAGAGTGGACTAGAGCCATGTGAGGGGCGTCTAGGGTTAATGGCTTTAGGGAGAGAGCTAAAGCATCAGCCTCCAGGATCCCTGTGCTGAATCATTCCCCATACTGCAGAAGCCATTATTCTCAGGCAGAGCACTCCCCTCCAAGTGACATTAGCCTGGAGAGAAGCAATAGCCCCGCCTGCAGGAATCCTTCTTGCCCCACCCTGTGTAGCTTAATCCCTGCTGCTGAGGAGTACACAGCCAGAGGCTCTCCCAGTGACTAACCTAACAGACAGTCTGCAGGTAGAGGCAGATCTCTCAGAGCTTTGAGACTTTAGCTGACCATACCCTAGGCCTGGTGCAAGTAAAAACTGGCCTTGGTGTGCAGCTTGGTTCTTTCTGCATGAACCAGACCCAGCAGAGGAAACCAAATTCCATTGATTACTGATAGCTCCAAACAGGTTGCCCAGGGTCATTTACAGGTAGCATCTGGCATAAGTCTGAACCAGAGTCTTTGCAGATTTACCTAATATATAGAAACAAACACAAAGAGGCAGAAAAATGGAAAACAAAGAAACAGACCCCAATGAAAGAACAAGATAATTCTTCAGAAGAACTAAATGAAATGGAGGCAAGCAATTTATCAGATATAGAATTTAAAGTAATGATTACAAGGATACTAAACAGCATAAAAAAGACATAGGAACCTTAAAAAGGACCAGTCAGAAATAAAAAATGCAATATCTGAAACAAATGATACACTGGAAGGAATAAACAGTAGATTAGATGAAGCAGAGGATCAAATCAGTGAACTGGAAGACAAGGTAGAAAAAAATACCCAGGCAAAGCAGCAAGAAGAAAAAAGAATTAAAAAAATGAGGATAGTTTTAGGGCCATTTGGAACAACGTGAAGCATAACAATATCCACATCATGGGGATACTGGAAGGAGAAGAGAGAGAGCAAGGGATTAAGAACCTATTTGAAAAAATAATGACTGAAAACTTCCATAACCTGGTGAAGGGAAAAGACACACAAGTCCAAGAAGCACAGAGTCCTAAACAAGATGGACCCAAAGAGACCCACAGCAGGCCACATCATTTTAACATGACAAAGCTTAAAATAAGGAGAGATCCTGAAAAGCCACAAGACAAAATCAGTTAGTTACCAACAAGGGAGCTCCCATAAGATTGACATCTGATTTCTCAAAGAAACATTTCAGAACAGAAGGGATTAGCAAAAAATATTCAAGGTGATGAAAAGCAAACACCTACAACCAAGGCCACTTTATCCAGCAGGGTTATCATTTAAAATTGAGAGTGAAATAAAGAGCTTCCCAGACAAGAAAAGGTTAAAGGAGTTTGTTACCACCATAGCAATACTGCAACAAATGTTAAAGAGTTTGCTTTAAGAAGAGAAAAAAAGAACAAAAAAAGGAACAAAGAGGGAAATAGTTAAAAAAATAAAATAGCAATAAATATGTATCTATCAATAATCACTTTAAATGTAAATGGCTTAATAGCTCCAATCAAAAGACATATGATAGCTGAATGGATAAGTAAATGAGACCCACATATATGCTGTCTAAAAAAATTCCCACTTCAGAACAAAAGATACACATAGACTAATAGTAAAAGTATGGAAAAAAGATATTTCATGCAAATTGAAAGGAAAAAACAGCTGAGATAAAAATACTTACATCCAACATAATAGACTTTAAAACCAAGGCTATAGTAAGAGACAAAAAAGGGCACTACATAATGATAAAGGGAGCAATCCCACAAAAGGATATAACAATTGTAAACATTTATATACCCAATGTAGGAGCACCTAAATATCTTGGTAAAGCAAATCCTGATAGACATAAAGGGTGAGGTTGACAGAAACACAGTAATAGCAAGAGATTTTAACACTCCACTGACTTCAATGAATAGATCTTCCAGACAGAAAATCAGCAAGGAGATAGCAGCCTTAAATGAAATGCTAGGTCAAATGGATTTAATTGATACTTTAAGAGCATTTCATCCCAAAGCAGAATATACATTCTTTGCAAGTGCACATGAAACGTTTTCTAGGATAGACTACATGTTAGGATACAAGACAAGTCTCAGTAAATTTAAGAAGACTGAAATCATATCAAGTATTTTCTTGACCATAATGCTATGAAACTAGAAATAAATCACAAGAAGAAAACTGAAAAATACAGAGACATGGAAGCTAAAAAACAATGAATGGGTTAACAATGAGATCAAGTAAGAAATCAAAAGATACCTTGAAACAAAAGAAAATGAACAATTACATGCCAGCAAATTGGGCAACCTGAACAAAATGCATAAATTCCTAGGAACATACAATCTTCCAAAACTATCAGGAAGAATCAGAGAATCTGAATAAACAGCTTGACATTACACCTAATTTAATTACACCTAATTTTTAATTACATTAAAACAGTAATTAGAAAATTCCCAACAAGCAAAAGCCACAGACCACATGACTTCAGAGGTAAATTTTACCAAATATTCTGAGAACTGACACCTATTCTTCTCAAAGTATTCCAAAAAATTCAAGAGGAGGAAAGAATCCCAAACTCATTTTGTGAAGCCAGCATTACCCTAATTCCAAAAGCAGAAAAACACAATACAAGAAAGGGAAATTATAGACCAACATCCCTGATGAACATAGATGCTAAAATACTCAACAAAATATTAGCAAGCTAAATACAGCAGTACATCAAAAAGATCATACACCATGATTAGGTGGGATTTATTCCAGGGATGCAATGTTGGTATACTATTCTCAAATCAATAAATATGATTCACCCCATAAAAAATGAAGGATAAAAATTACACAATCATATTAATAGATAAAGAAAAAGCATTTGATAAAAATCCAGCACCCATTTGTGATTAAAAACTCTCAGCAAACTGGAAATAGAGGAAACATACTTAACATCATAAAGGCCATATATGACAAACCCACTGCTGGCATCATACTCAATGAACAAAAAGCTACAAGCTTTCCCCTTAAGATTGCAAACAAGACAGAAATGTCTGCTTTCATTCAACATAGTACTAGAAGTCCTAGGCACAGAAATCAGACAAGAAAAAATAAAAAGCATCCAAATTGGAAAGGAAGAAGTAAAACTGTCTTTGTTTGCAGATGACATGATACGTACATGAAGAACTCTAAAGATTGTACCAAGAAACTACTAGAACTGATAAACAAATTCAGTAAAGAGGTAAGATACAAAATTAATATCCAGAAATCAATTGCATTTTTATATACCAATAATGAACTCCCAGAAAGGGAAATTAAGAAAACAATCCCATTCACAATTGCTTCAAAAAAAAAAAAAAAAAGACCTAGGAATAAATTTAACCAAGAATGTAAAAGATCTATACAAGGAAAATTATAAGAAACTGAAGAAAATACAAATAAGTTGAAGTATATACCATGTTCATGGAAAGAATTAACATCATTAAAATGTCCATACTACTCAAAGCCATCTATAGATTCAAGGCAATTCCTATCATGATACCAATGATGTATTTCACAGAACTAGAACAAATATTTCAAAAATTTATATGAAACTACAAAAGACTCCAAATAGCAAGGGCAATCCTTAGAAGAACTAAGTTGGAGGAACCATGCTACCTGATATCAAGCTATACTGTAAGGCCATAGTACTCAAAGCAGCATGGTACTGGCATAAAAACAGACACATAGATCAATGGAACAGAATAGAGAGACCAGAAATAAACCCACACCTTTACAATGAATTAATATTTGACAGAGGAAAGAAGCACATACAGTGGGCAAAGACAGCTAATTCAATAAATGGTATTGGGAAGATTGACACATACATGCAGAAAAATGAAACTAGATCACCTTCTTATGCCACACACAAGAATAAATTCAAAATGGGTTAAAGACTTAAATGTTAGACCTGAAACCATAAAAATCCTAGAAAACATAGGCAATACAATCTCAGACATTGTTCGTAGCAATATTTTTCAGGTATATCTCCTCAGGCAAGGGAAATAAAAGAAAAATAAACAAACGGGACTACATCAAACTAAAAAAGTTTTGCACAACAAAGGAAACCACCAACAAATTTTTTTTTAGGAAACCACCAACAAATTTTTTTTTAGAAAACCACTGAATGAGAGAACATATTCTCCAATACATCTGATAGGAGTTAATATCCAACATGTATAAAGAGCTTGTAAAACTCAACACCAAAACAACAACAACAACAAACAATCCAATTTTTTAAAAAAATAAGCAAAGGACCTGAATAAATACTTCTCCAAAGAGGACATGAGAGTGGGTGTTGTGGGTAGAATGATAGAGCAAAAAAGAAAAAGGACTCATGGACATGGAAACAACGTGGTGATTGCAGAGAGAGAGGGTGGGTGGAGGTGAAAGAGGGGATAAGGGAGATAAATGGAAATGGGGAAAATGCAATAAAAATAAACTATTAAAAAAAGAAAAACCAATCATTTTTTTATATGTCAGAGGGAAAATGAGTAGTTAAAAACCATAAGGGGACAGTAACAAGGGGTATACATAATCTTAACAAGAGAGCTATGAAACTTTGTAAGGGACATACAAAAGATTTAAGTAAACAGAAATGCATACCATGCCTCTGGAAAAGTATCAATCTCTCTAAACTAATTATAAATGTAATGTTTTTCAAACCAAGATACCAATTAGATTTTTCAAGTTTGAGATTCCATCCAAATTAATCCAAGAGCTCTTTGGAAAGAATAAAGTAGAGAATAACCTAGAAAATCAATGGACTGGCATGTGAAGTGACAAGGGGGTTGAACCTTAAGAATAGGTGTATGAATTCGTTAACACAAATACAAAATCCAGGAGCAAATCCACGTAATATAATAATCTAGTAAAATGATAGAGATACTGAATTTGAAGTCAGTGGGGGAAATTTGTACTTTTCAGTAAATAAGGAACTAGGAATAATTAGCCAACTATTGGGAAAAATATTAAGTTAGAGTATTACATGATATAATACAACACAGCAAAACAAATTCATGATTCAGTATTAAATGTAAAAAAATAAAATCATAAAATAATTTGAAGAAAATTTAGATTAGAAAAGTATACTCCAACTGCTTAGAAGGATAAATTCCAGTGACTTCCCAGGTATTTTCCTAATCTGTATCATCTTTTTTTAAATCAAAAATTACATGTTAGAAAAAATAATAGTCATTTTTTGACAAGTATATAGATAACTATTTGCCTCTGTTCAATGTAAAGAAAGTATCCTAAACCAAAAACAAAGAAAAATAAAATTTTAAAGCCTTGATAAATTAAATTATAAAAACTCACAAATTTCCATGCATCAAAAAAACTAAAATTAAATTCAAATGGTGAAGACATAAAAATATCTGCAACTTATTTACAGCAAAAGATCAATGTGATCAATAGATAAAACTTCTTACAAGTCCTTCATAAGATGGACACTCTAGACTCAGCAATTCCACTTCTGGGAATATACCCAAAGAAGCTCAAAACACTAATTTGAAAAAATATATGCACCCCCTATGATCATTGCAGCATTATTTATAATAGCCAAGATTTGGAAGCAGCCCAAGTGCCCATCAGGAGATGAATGGACAAAAAAAAGTGGTGGTATATTTGCACAATGGAGTACTATTTGGCATTAAAAACAAAGGAAATCTTACCTTTCCCACAGAATGGATAGACCTGGAGATTATTATGCTAAGTGAAAGAAGCCAGTCAAAGAAAGACAAATACCATATGATCTCATTTACATGTGGAATCTAATGAACAAAATAAACTAACAAACAAAATAGAAACAGGCTCCTAGACACAGAGATACAGAGACTGACAGCTGTCAGAGGGGAGAGAGTAAGAGGGCTAGATGAAAAAATGAAAAGATTAAGCAAAAAAAAAAGAGGAAAAAAACGCGTAGACAGCAGCATGGTGACTACCAGGGGGAAGGGAGTAGGGGAAGCTGGAAGGGGTAAAGGGAGGACAAACGGTGGCGGAAGGAGACTTGACTTGGGGTGGGTGAACACACAACGGAATGTAGAGGTGACGTGTTACAGAACTGTACACCTGAAATCTATATAATTTTACTAATCAATGTCACCCCAATAAACTAGAAATAAGAATAAATAAAGTTTCTTAATAAGATGGATACTCTAACTTTAGAAATTAGATAAAATATCTAAGTGGGTAATTCACAACAACAGGAAAGGCAGAAGTCCAAATCCACATTAAGAAAGAAAGTTCAAGCTCACTAGTAAGCAAGGAGAAATGAGATCCATAAAACCATGAGATACATGTCTGTCCTACCAAGTTGGCAAAGATATTTAAATAACATTTTAAAGATATTAAATCATATTTGAAAAATATTAAATGATATCTAAAAGATATTAAGTAAAATCTAATGTTTGCTTTTGGTAAGGAAGTAAATAATGGCATTTTTATCCACAGCTGGTGGGAGTGAACATTGATACAACCTTCTGAAGGGGAATTTGGTTATAAATATCAGTCTTACAGTCCCCTAATCAAGCAGCACCCTCCCAAGAGGCCTGCTCTACCACTTTATTAGACATTTCAGATAGGTTAGGGCCCCACTGAAGCTCCAGTGGACCCCAAATCTATGTACAGCAATGCATCTACATTATAAATTATGTCTAAACAAACTCCAAACATACAGATTTTCTTATTGTTGTTCAGATACAGGTGTCTCTATTTTCACCCCACCACTCACCCCTGCCCCACACATCCCTGTTTCCTATCTTCGAATCTACACCCTTTGGCTCTGCCCATGGGTCCTTTATACATGTTCCTTGATGGCCCTTCCCTTTTTTCCCCCATTATCGCCCGCTTCTTCTCTGGTTACTATCAGTTTGTTCTTTGTTTCAGTGTCTCTGGTTATATTTTGTTCACTTGTTGGTTTTGTTGATTTTTTAATCTGCTTTATATCTATTTGGAATCTTCCAAATGATTGAATGAATTTTATTCTTTTAATTGTTTAGTGTTGGATGGACAAGTCCTGAACAGTAATGTGGCAGAGTATATACCTATTCCACCTTTGAAAATTTGCATTGGAAATAGCCTTAGAAAGGTATCTATGACTTGAAAGAGAATAATAGCAGGACAAATAGAAATTGTAGTAGGAACTATTCCATTTCCTTCCCAGACTGACTGAAGGAGGTCTTGGAGTATAGTTAATGCAACGCAACTTAAAGACGTGTAAGAAACACGAGCCACTTCTAAATGTGCTATAGTTTTAATTGCTCCCGGAGACTTCTTGCTATTATAAACTTTTAAAAAAAACTAGAATTAATGCCACATATTCTAGAGGTGGCCCATATCTGCATTTTACATTATCTCACCAAATAAGTGATGTTCTTTACAATCGATAGATAGGTGGCTTCTATTCCCAAGAAAACATGCCAGCCAACGGCCTGTAAATAATTTTATTTTTGTTAACAAATGTATTTTCAGCAGTGTTAATGCCCCTTCCCCTGCAGTGCAACACTGAAGCACAAACCAAACCCAAGCCATCCGATAGTAAATAAGATTGCAGATGTCAATGTAAAGTAATATTGACTTTAAAATACAGAAAATATATTTTTCAGGGATTTCTATTATAAGTCACAGAAACCCAGATTGGCTTAAGAAAAAAAATCATGAGTCATGAAACTAAAAGTTCTAGAGAAGTTCAGGTACAGCTAGATCCAGGAATCGACCATTATTGGTCTCTCCTTTCTGCGGTTTTCTGTTTTGGCCTCAGGTTGAAGCAGGTTGTTCCAAGGAGCTCCTGCTTTATATCCTCCCACCTTTTCAACTGTGACAGTTTATAAAAAGAGAATATAGCACCAGCAGAAGTTCTATGTCTGATACCCCACACTGATGGGGCACAAGCCCTTTCTTTTTTAATAATCCCTGTGGCAAAGAAGATGCAGAGCCTTTGATTGCATTACAGTGATTGCAGTCTCAGACTGGAGCCCACAGGTAATGGCAGCCTCAGCCCAACACCATGAACTAAGAGTACGGAAAATGTGGCCCCTACAGAAAAATCAAGGTGCTGTTACCAGCAAAGAGGAAAAGGAACATTGGGCAGACAAAAGCTGCAGAAGTCTGCAAAGATGGGAAACTGTTTCCTTCACCTTGACACTGGGGACAAAATAAATGTTCAAGGCACAGTATGAGAACTCATTGTGGTAGGATGTAGAAACAGACATTTGGACTAAATCACTGACAGTGATTAACAGAAACTCTCTTAGTCATTTCATCATTCAAAATAGAGAAGGAAAAAATGAGAGCCTAAAATTAACACCCTTTGTTCCAAGGCCTTGAATAGTTTAACTCATTTGCAACAACAACAACAAAAAATTGAAACGTATTGAGGAAAAGGATCTTTCCCATTCTGCTCTGTGCTTTAGGAGGTGGAACCTACTGACCGCATCAACTCTGTCGACTTCTGGTTTTCATTAGCTTTCTTCAGCTGTGAGAACGCTGCTGGGAGAATGCAGGGCAGGGGGAAAGTCAAGTTGAGTAGCTGGTCCCTAGGCCTCCCTTCAAAATCATAGCTTCCAGCACAAAGCCATCTCTCGCAGCTACAGCTAATCCTACAGCTCTGTCTGGGTTCTGGTAACATTCCCTCTCCTTGACCTTCAGATCTAGAGGTGGTAATGGCTTCCTTCTGCTGCTTGCCCTGGTATGTTTCTCCATCTCATATTGGTTTTCTTTAACCCTGCTTATATCTTTCCAGTAATCTCTTTATTAAACTTCCTTCAGTTACTCCTGCTTGAGTTTACTGCCTATTTCCTTTGAGAAGGGAAGGTGCCCCATAGATCTAAGGACCAATTTTGTAAAGAGATTGATTAATAGTAAGTGCCTGGCTGCAAGTGTAGTGTTAGTTCAGGAGTGAGGCAAGGAAAAGGCCTTTGTTTCACACCGCCCCCCTCCCCCAACACCTATTGATCTGCTCATTGATGGGTGAATTTCCTTTAAGTGAAGATAAAGCCTTTCCTTACACTATTATGGAGAGGAACACAGCATGCAAATTTCTCTGGCTTAAAATTTCCTCACTCTGTAAATGATTGCTATCAGATTCTTTCTTGAGAGATTAGACTGGTAACAGAGGGAGGCAGAACAGTGAGGCAGAGTCAGATAAGGATAAAGAAAATGGTGACAACACAATGAAGGATCCAGGGGAAATAAAGAACTTTGTGTAGCAAAGATGGGCTTTTTCAACTTACAATTTTAAAGACTAACTCTAACGCTAAGCGTCTCTTCTCTACCCACCTAGAATAAATGAGGCTCCCCATGGTTAGGGACTGAATTGTTTCTCCCTGAAAGCTTGTATGTTAAGGTCCTATCCATGTCTCCGCTCCTGGACCTCAGAATTTGACTGTATTTGGAGACAGGACCCTTAAAGAGGTAATTAAGGTAAAAGGAGGTCGTATAGGTGGGCTCCAATCCAATAAAACTGGTATCCTATGAGAAGAGGATATTAGGACACACATGCACAGAGGAGACACAGTGTGATGACATGGGGAAATTAGCCATACTACCTGAAAAGGGGTGCATGAGGCATTGTTCTTGGTTCCCATCGTAATATAAAGGGAAGCTTTCCCAATGTCTACAGACCTTGATGTCCTGCAAATCAAAGAGGATTTCCACCAATTCCTTGCAGCAGGAACCCAGTTAGGTGTCACCAACCTTGACTTCCATAAAGAACATGCATCTACAGAAGGAAAAGTGATGGCATCTTCCCCATAAAGGGAGAACCTGAAAGAAGCTTCTGCTGGCAGCTCGTGCCATTAACTTGGCTTGGATGTTGTCACATCCTTCAGGAATACTGGTCAGCATGCTGTGCTGAAGTTTGCTGCTGCCTCTGGAGCCTCTCTGATTGCTGCCACTTCACTCCTGAGACCTTCGCTAACCAGGTCCAGGCAGTCTTCTGGGAACCACAACTTCCAGTGGTTACTGATCCCAACTGAGACTGACCACCAGCCTCTCACAAAGAGGTCTTACTGTTAACACACCCACCAATGCCCTGTGTCACAATACGCTCCTCTGCACTGTGTGGATATTGACATCAAATGCAACAACAAAGGACCTCACTCAGTGACCGGGATGAGGTGGATACTGGTCCAGGAAGTTCTGCATATGCACAGCCCCATCTCCCAAGAGCACCTACAGGAAGTCATGCCTGATCTCTACTTCCACAGAGATCTTGAAGAGGTCAAAAAGGAAGAGCAGGCTGCTGCTGAAAAGACTGTGACCAAGGAGGAATTTCAGGGTGGATGGACTGCTCCAGCTCCTGAATTTACTGCTACTCAACCCAAGGTTGCAGACTGATCTCAAGGCATCCAGGTGCCCTCGGTGTCTGTTCAGCAGCTTCCTACTGAAGATGAGAGCGCTCAGCTGCCACTGAATGGGTGGGAATAACCACTGAGTGGTCTTGAGCTGGTCTCCCACAGATTCTTCAACAGAAAATGGAAAGAGGGTTGATGGAAAATAAAGGTACTAAAAAATAATTTAATTCAAATAAAAGCCAAGGACTGAGTACTGGAAGAGTACCTTTCCTGATGGTTCTCAGAAGCCTATCTTGCCAACACGTTGATCTGGCACTTATAGTGTCCAGAATTATGAGACATTTCTGTTGTATAAGCCAGCCAGTCTGTAGCACTTTGTTAGGGCAGCCCTAGCAAACTAATATACTCACCCCCATGGTTTCTAAGGTAAAGACTTTTCTTCTGGGGGAAAAAAAACCTCCTCCACCATACCAAGAAAACCAAATGAATCCACTGTTCTAGCATTGTGAAGCTACAACTTTCACATAGAAATTCTAAGGGGAGGTGATCATTTTTTAAAAGCCTATTCATCAACATGAGTCATTAAGTCCATCATTCCAGGCAACAAAATTGCTAGTGCATTTATTTCCTAGCCATTTTTTCAAGTTAAATTATGGTTGGACTACTGTCCATCCTACCAAATATTAGAACAAAGCTCCACTCAAAGGCATTTTAGGACTTAGCGTGTTTTCTCTTCCCAAACAGTGCTCACTGAACAAAGAGGAAATTCAACTGATGTGAAGAGCAAGAAATAAAATAAAGTAAGATGAGATCCCTGGAATACTGAGGTCATTTCCATACCTAACTCCAACAAAGGTTGTTTATAAAGCCTTATCTACAACTTCTGGGTCTCCTTCAGCGCATACCCTGACCTCCCCGAACCCCTGAATTTGCAAGGATTTGCTTGCTAAAGATTGGTTGTTCAGTTTGGTTTTGGTCAGTGCATGACATGAATAGGGAAATTCTACCTAAACAGCAATGGAAAGCAAAGCAAAGAAAGAACCACACACAATCACATTTATTTTTTCTCTCAATGGGAATAAATATTGCCAGGATACCCCCTACTCCCATTGCCATTATTAAAAAGTAGTAGAACTCTCCTTTGATATTTTTGCTTGGGAATTCATTGCCTTAGAAATAAATGTAAAAGCATCAAGTAGATTTGGGGCTGATTACAAAACAAAATCAAAACCAAATTGCCAAAGTTTTAGAGAATTCAGCCTCAGAGATGGAATAACAGAGGTGACAGAAAACCCATTAATGGAGTCATTTGTTTTCACCATCTCATTTTAGTCCCAAGTTCCAGAGTTGTTCACTTTTATTTAATTTAGTGACGCTCCATGTTCTTAACAATAATTTATAGGAGTGAGTTTTTCTTTCAACTACATAAAATTAGAAGTTTTGCCACATTCTTAAATGTGCTATTTATTACACCCCATGCCCAGGAACATTTCCAATAAAATACAACTTGATTTCAAAACACAAAAACTGATTTCCCTTCACAGACTCTTGTTAGCTCTCAGCTGTGTTGGCACAACAGTTCTTCATCCAGGGGGTCTGCCTGCCTGGTGCAGAAACTGAGATTTGCTTCTGGAACCAGGCCTTTGGGATTTGAACCCACCTCCTGGTTTTACTAGCTGCTGGCCCGGAGGTGGGAGACAACTTCCAAGTTTAGTTTTCTCATCTATAAAATGAAGATAATGACAGCACCTGCCTTATTCATTTGTTGTGGGCATTACATAACACAAGTAAAGTACTTCCACTAGTATCTAATATGGTTTATTTGCTCAGCAAGTACTGGCTGCTGCTGGTGTTAAGAAAGCAGAGAAATAGCATGAGTTCTCACCTTGTATCTGCAGGCCTCAGCTCCGCCTCCTATGGCAGTTAAACAGCCAATGAAAGGACTGGAAATGCCTGTGTGAATCAAGGGGTGACTTGCATGGTTAGCTGGTCAAACCTCTTGCTGCCTCTGAGGGGCCCTAACCTAGGCCTGTGGTGGCGGTGAGGTTTTGTGGCACCAGCATTGTTAGTGGGTTTTGTTTTGAAGATGCAGAGGTGAATTACCTTAAAAAAATCACTTCAAACTTTCTCTTGCTTGGCTTGTATTACTTAGTAAAAATATAAAACCATTTCTTATTATGTGTACTCAAAAGCTGAATGTAAAAAGATGACTGATATAAAATGGGAGAAAGGAGAAGAATTCGTGAAAGAAGCTAAAAACAGAACTTGACATTATTTTCAGGTCTGAGATGGAAAGTTTTCTTGCATTATCTCATAGTGGGAAAAGTTTCACTGAATCTTTCCTTTCTATCATACTCCATCTATAACTTGTAGAAGAGAGAGAAAAATTATTTTGCCTAAGTCATTTCCAAATTGACTGCCTTGTTGGATATAGTGAATTTTGCATTAACAGCATTTTCCCTAAATATCCCCAGAATTTGATGCAATAATATCTTTCAAGGACAAAAATTATCCAAGCCAGATTCTAGAAGTATCATTTTGCTGCCCCTTGATGCATAAAATAAGGAAAACAGTGTGCACCACAACCTGGAAAAACCCACTTGTCTGATCCCGGGAATCCATGGGAAATGTTTCCCTCTGCGGAGAAGAGTACCCTCCACTTGCCCAGAATTTTAATCCAGAAATGTTAAAGTAAGCTCAAAGGGATTTTTAGAGCATATCCAGGATCCTCTTTTAAAGATGCCAAAGGAAACAGAAAGCCCAAGGACTCAGAAGCTGCATCCTGACCTAGCAGGTGTGAGAACACAGAAAGTCAGAAGCCAGCAGTGATTGGTGGGTGAGGGAAGTCAGAACTTTGGCCAAAGGGTGGGGGACAACGAGGCGACAGTGTGTGGGAGCGGGAAAGCACACCCGGGAGGAGGAATAACATGAACAGGGGAACTGTGGGGGGACTGTAATGCAGAAGGGAGGACTGTAAGAAAAACAGTCTTTCCAGGAAACAGTTTGAGGAGGGAGTTAATTTGTTGAATCAACCCATTCTGCCTCACCAGATGTAATTGTTTTCTTAGAGGTTCCTTTAAGGGGGCATCTCCAAAACTGAGAATTGATCTACAAGTTCCCCAAACTTCAAACATTCTTGTAGTCATTGGATGATTTGAGGAGGGGTGTTGCTTTTGTTTTTGCTTCTGTTTTTGCTATTTCCCAGGGCCACTTGGTTTACAATTATCTTAATATTTTTCTCTTTATTAAATTTGTTCCTATATTTATATTTTATTTAAAATTTAAATAAATTAATTTCATATCAGTAATGAAATGGAAGGCATTGGGGAGGTGCTAAGATATAAGGGCACTAAACAAGACTTGATCTTCAGTATAATCACAAGGAATGAAAGAGAATTGAAATAGGAAAACAAATTCTCATGTTGTGAGTCAATGTAATTTAATGAAATGTCTACATACCACCTGAAGTCATTTTTTCTTACACACCTCTTAAAACTAGTGGTATTTATCCCACACTTTATTTTTTTTTAAGATTTATAGACAAAGAGAGGGAAAGAAATATCAATGTGTAAGAGAAACATTAATCAGTTGCCTCTCACACACACCCCCCCCCCGCAACTGGGGACCTGGTCTGCAACCCAGGCATGTGCCCTGACTGGGAATCAAACCAGCGACCTGTTGGTTACAGGCCGGTGATCCTGCAGGTGAGTCACACCAGCCAGGGCTGTCTATCCTGGACTATAGAAAATACTGGGGCTGTGAGCACTTCACTCCCTGGAAAGGACCATGCTCTTTACAAATTAATACATTTTCTCATTAGACCAGCCAACAATGTTTTGAGACTTAGGAGCTAATCACCTCTAGGAGTTCTAAGAGTTATAGAGGCAGGCCCAGGACCAGAGCTGAGAGACACATTACTCTAGAGAAATGCTAACAAGGAGTCAATGGACCCCTGGATAACATCCACCACTGCATCTACCCGTGTACTGTCCAGTACGGCAGCCTCCAGACACATGTGGCCACTGAGCAAACTGAAAGGCAAGGTCAGTATAAAATATACCAGATTTTTGACGACAGTACAAAAAAATGTAAAAGCCACGACTAAGAATTTTATGCTGATGACATTTTGAAGTGATAATACTTGGGATGCACTGGGTTAAATAAAATGTATTACTAAAACTAAATTCACTTGTTTCTTTTTAATTTTTAAATTATTTTATTTTGAACCAATTTTAGACTTATAGAAAGTTGCACAACTGTGTAGAGTTTCCATATACTCTTCAGCTAGCTTCCTTTTAAGTTAATATATTATATAACACAGTGTAATGACCAGAACCAAGAAATTAACATTGATACAGTGCTATTAACTAAACACCAATCTGTAATCAAATTGTACCACTTTCCTTTATGTGGTTTCAGGATCCCAGTCAAGATACCACATTGAATTCATTTGTCAGTCTCTTCCAATCTATGACAACTCCTCAGTCTTTCTTTGTCTTTCATGATCTTGTTGGTTATAAAGAGTACTTATCTGTCACCTTACAGAATCTCCCTCAAATTATGTTGGTGTTTTCTCATGGTTGGAATGAGGTGATGGCTTTGAGGAAAGAAAAATCACAGCTGAGAAATGTCCTTTTCAGTGCATCCTTTCAAGGAGTTTATGATGTCACTACATCTTGTTACTGCTGATTTTTACTTTTATTTAACATGGCTACTATAGACATTTGAATTATATTCATGGCTCCCAGTATTATTCTATCAGACAGCGCTAGTTGATACCATACATAAAATAATAAGTATGTGACTTAAAAGAGGATGTTCATAACAGAAATACATGTACTTAATTGTTTTTCTACACTGTTTTGGCATTTTCACCTTTTAATACTAATAACAACGAACATTGACTGAGAAACTACTCTATGCCAGACTGTTTTGTAAACACTTCCCTCTATTAAACCACCTAACCTCTACACAGTCTGATAAGATAGATGCTGTCTCATCCCTGCTTTGCAGCCCAGGAACCTGAGCAGCAAAGAACCTGCAAGTTGCACAAGGTCCCTTGGCTCGTTCAACGGCAAATCCAGAACTGGACCAGGAGGAGAGAATTCCAGAGCCAGGGTCTATAACCACTACACTTTTCTAAAGCCACAGCAGCAGTTCGCATCCCACAGCTCGAGCTTTCCCAACAGTAAACACTGTTTTAGCTTTTCTCTCTTTTTCTACATGACACAGAGTGGGAGAATTGGTATTTAAGCTTCTATACACTGTGCTAAGAATTCAACACACATTATTTCATTTAATGCTTAGAAGAGTTCCATTTTACAGATAAGAAAACTAATGCTCAAGAAAATAGTAACTGTCAGAGGCTGGGATTCACCTACTCCACTCACTCTCTCTCCACTATATTCCACATTCTCCAGCTGGATCAACCACTTAAGTCAGGGCATCACACTCATTTTCACTGGGGTCACAGCAGCCCCACGATTGCCTTCAAAGGGCCCAATGTAATTTCAACTCCTTAACAGTTAGGGAGTAGTTACATTTCTACAGTCCTAAAATTATATTCGGCCCTTTGAAGGCAACTACGAGGCTGATGTGGCCCTGGTGAAAGTGAGTGTGACACCCCTGATTGTTTCATTTCATTAGATTTTAATGTTCAATTTTTTTTAAATTAGTGCTTTACTATAGAGATTCTATCCAACAGCAGATTTTGTAACAAAAGATAATGCCCCTGATGTACCTGTTCAGTTACCAAAGGGAGAATATGGTGTCAGTTTAGTACAAAGTACAAAATCGGTTCAGCTCCAAGTATGGAAAACCTAGTTGTCTGTGTAGGCAGTATAAGGTAACTCTTAATTAGCTGGAATGTCTAATGGAGAAAGCAAAGCATCTGGCTTATTTGTAGTTATCTGGGATAATTCTTTTTGCAAGTAGCACCAATACTTAGCAGCCGCAGCTTGGAAAGCAATTATCAAAACAGAGCTGCCTATGGCTGAATACAAAGTCCATTGTGTTCATCGAAGCCTATTCCAGTGTCTGAATGACAGAATCTTCTTTAATAAAGGAGTAGAACTGGGCACCACTTCCTGGGGCTGTGCTGCTTTAGTGGAGACAGACAGAAGAAATGTGGCCCAAATGGAATATTCTGGTGATTCCTGCGACCAAAAGCAGAGGGTTGCAGTTTTTCCTCTTTGTTCAATTGAATCACCTTACAAAAAGTAATGAGGTGATTAAAAAGAGTTCTATATAATTAGACATACTTGGAGTGGTGGGCATGGCTCATATTGTGAAGTGTTAAAAAATACTTTTTCTCTTAGTTTCCTGCTTTGAAGTCCCAAGATTCTTTTGTACAGTTCCCAAATATGGCCACTAGGGAGTGCTGCTGAATCGTAGTTCACACAAAATAGCTTGAAACTGCTTTTGTTTCTTTGGGTTGGGGGTGTGGCTCATTTCATAGGCCTGTACGCAGTGCAGTGTAAGGAGCAAGATTTGGGGAGAAAAAAAAAAGCAGTTTTAATACAGTCCCGTAGAGCAAATTTTATAAATAACGGAATTGCCATCAGAAGCAAGCAAATCTCAGCAAGAAGAGATGAACAAACTATTTCATGTAGTGATATCCTACCTTGAATTATTCTCTTGAAAATATTTTGTGTTTGCACTGAAGAAGATGACCACCTGTGCAGTTTTTGTCTTGCTTTGCTCTGGGGATTAGTGAGAGAGCTTCCCCTCAGATGTTTGAGAAGAAAACTGAGACCTTCTTGGGGAGTTGCCTATCCCAGTGAGAGCAAGAAAGCCAGCTGAAGTGGACGTGCGTCCAGCAGGCTCATCTCGGTCCCATGCTCACATCCTTGAACTGCGGCACTCCTTATCCTCCTCCTCATGCGCTCCTCTGACAGCAGTAAATCTGTACCCCGCAGAGCTAGATGAGTAACTTGAAATAAAATGCCCATTCCCACATGCAAGAAGGGAACAAATAGAGGAGGCAGAGGCTGCCGAGGACAGCACATGTTCCCAATGTCCACTGGGATATGTCACGAGCCACTTGAGAATGGACAGCCAGGAAGCAGGTATGCCCCAATTCACTGAGAGCAAACATTCTGAAAGCCCACTGGCAGGCCCAAGTAAGGTATATTATTACCCTTGTTTTACAGATGAAGACTGGGACTACACAGCCCATCAAAATTCACCCCGAGTCACACAGCCAGCAAATGGCAGACGGAAGCCAATTGATTTCAAAGCCTGGACCTTTGCACGGTGCTCGCCTGTTCCTATCGAGTGCTTTCGGTGTCCCAGGCACTCTTCCAAGTGCGTCACGTGCACCATTTCGTTTACACCCACAGCAGGGGTAACGGATAGGTACTGCTATTATTTCCATTTTAAAAATAAGGCAGTTGAAGCGCAGAGAGGTTAAGAAACTTGTCCAAGGTAATGAATGTCGTGAGGAAGTCATGGGCATGGATTCAAAACCAGGCCACAGGCTCCAGGAGCGCTACGCTGAACCAAACCACCACCCAGGGTATCTGCACTGCGCGTTGTCAGGCATGGGCTGAGTTATGCATGATTGGGCCAAAACCGTGACTACCACAAGGGAAAGGAGAGGTTGCTGCCCCCCAAGTGCGGCATGAGATCAACGAACACTTGTTTAGAGCCAGGTTCCATGTTTAGTACTTCCTATACCAGGGGGGACTGAAAACACTGGAATTTATTTATAAAAAATTGTGCGTGTTATAAAAAAATCCTGTTTAAACTTTATTCACCCTCAAAGTACTCTCCGTTTGATGCAATACATATATCGAGACCTTTTTTCCGCTGCTCAAAACAGTTTTTGAACTCGTCGATTTTGCTGCCTTTTAGTGCTTCTGTCATTTTTTGTTTCACCTCTTCCACATCAGCAAAACGGGGGGGGGTGGGGTTTGAAGACTTTTTTCATCCAGGGAAACAACAACAACAAAAAAAAATGTTGCTTGGTGAATAGGAAGGGTGGGGCATGGGAATCATGAGTTTTTGGTCAAAAACTGCTGAACACTCAGCTTGGTATGGGCAAGTATGCTCGTAAATCACCCATCATTAAATGCACAAACACAATGGAAAGAGTCTTCAAAAAATTTTACTGAAGCTGAACACAGCCTCTCACAACAACACCAGCTGGCACACTGATACATGTGCATTCCTAGAACACACCTAGCAGGGAATGCCTGTACTACAAGGACTACAAGGGACCCAGTCTCCAGAGGATAATTTCTTTTTTTTTTTTTTTTGGTCCCCCACCCTATATAATATCATGTGGTTCTCACAATAGTCCTAGGACAGAGGAATAATTATCCTCATGTTCAGGTGGCAAACACATACCAGAAAGGTTACTTAACCTACCCAAGGACATGCAATTAATAAATAGCAGAGGCAAGACTAAAATGTAACATCTGTTTAACTTGGAAGTATTTCCAAGTATTGTCATATGAGAAAAGCAAATTCCAGAACATCATAAACAATGCACATATACATAGAATTATATCATTATGGAAAAAACATGGAAGACTATATCTTAGATTGTTAGTCCAGGTTATAGGAGAAATGTGGTAAGGGTGTAAAAAGTGCATACAACACACATTTATGCATATATGAAAATTACACATATGCATAAATAAATGTACATATAAACAGTTATGAAGTACAAAAGCTACAATAAATAAAATTAAATAACTTAATTTAATAGATATTTGTTAATTTCAATAGTCATTTCTAATATAATATCTTAATATACTTTATTGTTATGGATGTGTCTTTCTAATCCTGGGTTGTTAACAGAAATAAAAAGTAAGCATTACATTTCAGATTGAAACCCTGGATGTATTCAAATTAAAGTCAGAAACAAAGCTAGGAATATAAAATTATTCTAGAAGTTCTAGTTAATGTAATAAGAAAGGGAATTGAGAGGAAAAGGCACTGGAAAGGAAATCATTATATGTGGTAATGATTGTGTTATAAGAGGATATACACGTATCAAAACAACAATGGCTTTACACCACATAGGGCCAACCCTAGACACCATATTTAAATTGGCAAAAATTAACATCAGTACCATTTTAACTCCTCTACTTTGTACCTCTTACTAATTTCTCCTCCAAGTCTCAGTGGTATTATGTTTCTCTAAACTCTAAAACTACTATCTTCTTCCTTTTACTACTCATAATCAAAGCCCACTTTTCCCTGTGGTAGAAGAAAAATGAATCCCCCTCCCACACAAACTAATTCACACTAATTTGTGAATGACTATTAAAATTCCCATTCTATCCCAAATGTATACATGTGTACAGGTGTGCATACATATACATAATTAATACACTTTATTTTTAGAGAACTTTTAGGTTCACAGCAAAATTCAGTGGAAATTATAGTTTTTATATGACCCATGTTCCCCACACATAAATACCCTCCCCTATGGGTGGATTTCATAAGAGAGAGACACATTTGTTAGTACTCAATGAATCTCCGTGGGCATATCATTCTCACCCAAAGTTCGCAGTTTGCAATTGGGTTCACTCTTGGTGCTATACTTTCTATGAATTTTGATAAACGTGTAATGACATGTACCAACCATTTTAGTACTGTATAGATTAATTCCAATGCCCTACGAATCTTCTAGGCCGTGTCTATTCAACCCTCCCTCTCCCTTCATCCTGGGCACCACTAATCTGTTTACTGTCTCTGTAGTTTTGCCTTTTCCAGAGTGTTATATAGTTCAAATCACACAGTATATAGCCTTTAAAGATTGGCTTCTTTCAGGTGATAATATTAATTTAAGTTTCTTCCATTTTTTTGTAGCTTGACAGCTCATTTCTTTTTTAGTACTGAATAATTTCCATGATCTGTATGTACCACGATTTATTTACTCATTCACCTCCCTGACAGCTTGATTGCTTCCACATTTTGACAATTATGAATAAAACTGCTATAAACATCTATGTGCAGATTTTTGTGTAGACATAAGTTTTTGATTCATTTGGAAAAATAACAAGGAATACAACTGGTGGATTATATGGTAAGAGTATGTCTAATTTCGTGAGAAATTGCCAAAGTGTCTTCCAAAGTGCTGGTGCCATTTTGCATGCCCACCAGCAATGAATGAAAGTTGCTCCACACCCTTGTCGGCATTACGGCATTACGTATTGTCAGTGTTCTGGATTTAGGCCATTCTGATAAGAATGTAGTGGTAACTCATTGTTGTTGAACATCTTTTCATATGTTTAACTGTATACCTTCTTTGGCAAGATGTCTGTTAGGTCTTTGCCCCATTTTTAAGTCAGGTTCTTTTGTTATTGTTGAGTTTAAAGGCTTCTTTGTGTATTTTGGATAAGACATTTGTTGTATTTGTCTTTTACAAATACTTTCCTCCAGTTTGAGGCTTGTCTTCTCATTGCCTTGACATTATCTTTCACACAGCAGAAGTTTATCATTTTAAGGAAAGAATCTATCTTCATCACTATACTTAATAATTGATTATTTCTTTCATGGATTATCCCTTTGATGCTGTACCTAATAAGTCATTGCCATACCCGTAATCATCTAGGTTTTCCTCCTATGTTATCTTCTCGCAGCTTTACAATTTTGTGTTTTATATTTAAGTCTATGCTTTTAAGGTCTGTGTCTAGATTTATATTTTCCATGGGGATGTCCAGTTTTTCCAGCATCAGTTTTGAAGAAACTATTTTTCGCTCCATTGTACGACCTTTGCTCCTTTGTCAAAGACCTTTTGACTACATTTGGGTGGGTCTCTATTTCATTCCATTGACCTGTATTCATGTGCTGGTTAATGATGGGTTTATCTTCTGAGAAATGCATCATTAGGTGATTTTGTTATTGAGCAAACATCATAGAGTGTACCTACACAAAGCTGGTGGTCTAGCCTACTACACACCTAGGCTATATGAAATATAGTTTGTTGCTCCTAGAATACAAGCCTGTACAAAATGTCACTGTACAAAAAAAAAAAAAAAAAATACAAGATTAAATCATGCACAAGAGAACATGATGTAACCAAGAGACGTGGTAAACATGAGATGTCTGGGCTGCTGCCAGTGTAACACAGCAAACTTTTTTATAAGTGGAAAGAGTACACTCTGTTACAATCATAAAAAGTATAGTAAATACAAAACCAGTGACATAGTCAATTATCAAGTATTATGTACCGTACATAATTGTAATGCTATACTTACATATAACTGGCAGCACAGTAGGTTGGTTTACACCAGGATCACCACAAACACGAGTAATGCATTGTGTTCTGAGATTATAATGGCTAAGATGTCACTAGGTAATAGGAATTTTTCATCCCCATTAATTTCTTATGGGAGCACCATTGTATACAGGGACCATTGTTGACCGAGAAGTTGTTAAGTGGTATATGACTGTATTTGTTGATTCTTTTACCAGTAATGCACCGCCTGATTAGTGTAGCTTTATAATAAATCTTGAAGTCAGGGAGCATCTGTCCTTTAACTTCGTTCTTCTGCTTCAATATTGAGTTGGCTATTCTAGGTCTTGTGTTTCTTCATATATACTTCAGAATCAGTCTGTCCACCTTCACAAAACAAATTTCTGAGATGTTGCCTGGGATTGCATCGAATCTATAGCTAAACCTTGGAAGAATCGATATCTTGACAATATCGAGTCTACCTATCCATGAACATAGAATATCACTCCATTTATTTAGCTTTTCTTTTATTTTGTTCATCAGTTTTGTACTTTACCTCATAGAGATTTTATACATATTTTATTAGATTTATACCTAAGTATTATATTTCATTAGCAGGGGTGCTAATGTAAATGGAGATGTGTTTCCCTGCACTATAAACTTTTCCACTGATTCTCGCTTTTTCTTTTTCCTCTTGTATGGGACAGGAGGGCTGGTGGGTTGGTTAATTTTTTCACCAAGAAACTACATGGAAGGCTAGAGCAGGCTGGAGTTTGGCATTTCTGTTCACCCACGTAAGTGAGGCTCTGATAAAATTCCAGCAGATTAGGCTCTGGTGAAATAGTTTCTCCTGAGAGCAGGAGGATAGAAAGTTCTGGTGTATTTCCAAATGGTTCCTTTTCCCATTTCTCTGCCATAAGCACCCTAGAATTTTTCCCCAAGATTTACTGTGAGACATGATAGAGCTCTTAGAGGTAAAATTCATAAAAATGTAGGCACTCCCCTATACCCTATAACCGGGCCTCCCTAAGGTTTTAATTCCCACAGTTTTCCACACTGAGCCTCCAGCAATTCATCAATTATAATTCAGGTTCTCCTACCCTAGACCTGACTCTCAAAGAGGTTTCTGCTCTGGTTAGTGTGGTTCTCTGCATCTACCCATCTCTCTGATTTTAGAGACAGCAGTGGCCCTGTGATCTCAGCTCTCTGAGGAATCTATGAAGAGCTGTTGAGTTTTTAGTTTGTTCAGATCTTTACTTATTATGATGGGATGGCAACTTCTAAATCTCCTTGCATGCTGAACCGAACCTGGAAGTCTGTTTCTTCCTATTTCTAAGGAAAATGCTTGATAAACTAAATGAGGCACTGGTTACTAGAATTCCAGTCTATGAAGCAAAATTAATGTTAAAACATACAGATAAATGTAATTTTGGAAATCTTTGTATTAGTAAGGGTTCCCCAGAGGAGCAGAACCAACAGTGTGTGTGTTATGTGTTCTTGCAATTATGGAGGCTGACAAGCCCCAAGATTTTCAGTCAGTAAGCTAGAGACCCACAAACGCTAGTGGTGTAGCTCCAGTTCGAGTCCAAAGAACTCAAAACCAGGAGGACCCTCAGTAAATAATACTAGCCCAAAGACCAGCAGGCTCTCCACACAGGAAGAGCTGATGTTTCAGTTCAAGTCTGAAGGCAGGAAAAAGCCATTGTCCTAGTTCAAAAGCAGATAGGCAATCGAAAGAAATTCTTTCTTACTTGGGAAAAGGTCAGTCCTTTTGTTCTGTTCAGGTCTTCAACAGATCAGATAAGGCCCACAATGATTGGGGGCGGGGAGCAATCCACTTTACTCAGTCTACCAATTTAAATGTTCACTACATTCAAAAATACCTTAACAGATACACCCAAAATAATGTTCGTGCAAATATATTAGCACCTAGGGCCCAGTCAAATTGAAACATAAAATTAACCATCACAACCACATGGGAACAGGAAGAATTGTCCTTGCTAAGACTCTAGCCTCAGAATCAGCTCCTGGTTGTTCCTGCTTTCATAGCATCTGCCCTGTCCTGGGTCACTGAACCCACAGATTATTTAAAAGCTCCGGGTGTTTTTTAAAGTAGGTTCTAGGGCAACAGCAGCAACAGCAGGGGGGAGATGGACAATGCTGGCTGCTGTGAAAGTGAATCATACCTCTGCAGAAACAGAGGTGAAATAAGGTCAAAAAGTACAGCTCAGTGGAATGCTAACAAGTTAATGGTGATAAGGAATGCACATATTCATACACATACACAAACTTAGTGTGTCTTTTACACATAATACAAATAATTACAAATAGTAAAGACCAAGCATGTAGCAAAAGGAATTTTTTTAAACTTTAAATCAGATTTGTCAGAGAGAGAATATATATACTAAACTACTGTGCCAATGACAGTAGGTCTTCAAAGTTCTAAAAGAAAATTATTTTCAACCTCCATATGTATAATCAAGTATAAAGGCCAAATAAAAACTTTTTCAGACTTAAAAAGGAATCAAATATGTGACTTACACCCTTTCTTAACCACTTACTTTAGGATATAATTTAAGAAAACAAAGTTATCTTCTCAATTTCCTGAGATGTAACGTACAGGCCGAAGACCAGGCCTTCAGTCTTTAAACTGCTCGTCATAGAGCCCAGTGTTCTAACACAGGGGTCGCTGGGGTGAGGAATGAGAGAGTGAGACAGACCCCAACACCTGCCCCCACTTCAATGGGAGGAGCTTTGTTTGGAAGTGTTTTTTAAAATGGATTTCTATGGAAGGTTTCATTTGAGGAATGAGTTCTGGAGCTTCGAATCGTTTGGAAGCTTCTAGATTGGGAAGTCTCAAAATTCCCCCCGGTTCCAACATTTCACAAGTCTGGGAACACAGGCTAGTTTGATCAAACAATACCGTTTGTTGAAATGCGGAGCACCAGAGCTTCGTTTTGCAAACTAAATCATAGCATCCTTTATGAAAACTGAAAAGGCTTCCAGAGATGTGCCACAGTTTCTCTTACCCTGCTTGAATCTTTCTCTTTGGAGTTTGTTTTTTCAGAGCAGAAATCCTGAGGAAGACAGTTTTATGATATGGAAAGAATAATAGGATAGAAATCAGGAAATCTGGCTTCTAATCCTTGTTGCCTTGCCTTGAGCAAGAACCTCTATGGGCCTTCATTCCTTTCCTTACATAGAGATATGGAGATCGTTTCCTTAGCTCAAAAAGAACAAAACAGAGTGCCATTCAGAGCACGATTCTAAGTTCAATGTTGTGAAACTACATAACTTTTTAGATAGAGAATATATTTAGAAAATACTTAACTTTTTATTTTATTATACAGAAGACCCCAAAAAAGCACCTCAGGCTCTCCAAAATTATTGTTGGCTGACCAGCAGAAGTTTTACCAGCTGTTATCATTATGAACAAGATAATCATGAAATAATTCAAGTCAACAGAACATTGGCAATGAAATAGTTCAAACTTTGGATACTGGTTTTGGGGGTGGGAGTCACTTTATTGACTGACCTGTTTTCAAGCCCATGGGTCAGTGCTGATTTATAGACTTGACTTGGAAAGTTCAAGAGCGCATGCAGTGATGTAAAAATCATTTAGGAATGTTGGGTGGACCATGAAAATGTTTTGTAATTAGATGGCTAGAGTGATTCTCCAGAGGTTGCCAGGCCAAGCTTTAAAGTCTGAAACTTGGACAGATGTGAATTGACCTGGCCAGCATTCCTCAGGGATGAAAACTCCACACTGGATCTCAGAAGGCAGTTCCAAGGTTAACAATTGCTCCGTTTTGTGAAATTCTTCCTGTCGCTCAACCAAATGCTAAGCAATTTTAACCTAGTTCTTCCTATTTTAATGACTAAAAATATTTAAGGTCTGTGCCCTTCATATTACAATTTTGCTATTTCTGAGGAATGATATTAAGACTCCAAGTTAATCAATCTCAAATCCTTCCACCATTTTCTAGTTTTTCCCACTCCAACATTTTCCTAGCTCATAAGAGACAAAGAGTTGAGAAGGCAAGCTTGTTAGATAAACTAAAGAGAAAGAGAGAATGAGGAAGATGAGACTCGGAAAGAATAGAGATACAGTTCAGATGAAGCTGGAGAGAGCCTGAAAACCAGTAAGCATCATAATGCAGTTTCCACATGTGGTTCCCAGAGTCTTGAATTCGACAAAGTAAAGTTTCAAAAGTAAATTGATTAATCAATGGGGACCTTTGTTAGTTTTCACTTTACCAAGTAATAAAATTAAGTAAATGAATTTTTAAAACAACAAAGATCATAGCATACACTACCAGACACACTCACAGAAAGAATACATTCCCAAAATAACAGTTATTTAAATGGAGTGAAAAGTGTACTACATCAATCGTGTTTTTCTCATCTAACTTCAGACAAGTGAAACTGTCAAAGAAGAGTACTCTTCTTGTTCTGACACTTGAAAAACACTAGACTACTCCCATTGTGAGCATGAAATCAAACAGAAGAGCCCAAACGCTGCAGGCAGAGGGTGGTGTCACAGTGCTGCATAGGAAGCACTCTCAAAAGCCTTCTTAGAATGCCCATCAGAAAATGCATGTTCTAGCAGAAGGAAACCGCCAACCTTCACCTTGCTTTCAGTAGTGGCGATGGATTTCATATGTTGATCTTAATATCCTACAACCTTGCTGAACTTGGGTATTAGCCCTAATAGTTTCTTACGGATTCTTTATGTCATATGCAAATGAGAGAGTTCTATTTCCTCCTTTCAGATATGGGTGCTTCTATTTCTTTTCCTTCCTTCATTTCTCTGGCTAAAATGCCCAGTACAATATTGATTAGAAGTGGCAGAAAAAGACATTCTTGTCTTGTTACTGGTCTTTGGAGATCAGCCTTTGCTCTTTCAGTCTTAAGTATAATAATAATATAATATTATTATATTAGCTAATATAATAATTTCAGTCTTAAGTATAATATTCAGTCTTAAGTATAATATTAGTCTTAAGTATAATAATAAAGGTTTTTCATAGACAACCTTTATCAGGTTAAGAAAGCTCCCTTTTATTACCAGTTTGTTCGGTGTTTTTATCATGAAAGATATTAGATTTTTGTCAAATGCATCTTTTGAGACAACCTTTTATTCCATAATATGGTTCATTACATTGACTGATTTTTGTATGTTGAACCAACTTGCATTCCTGGGACAAACCCCATTCAGTGTCAGTGCATAATCCTTCCTACGTGCTGGTGGATTCAGTGTGCTATTATCTTGTTAAAGATGTTACAACCATATTTGTAAGGGACGTCAGACTGTAGTTTTCTTTTCTTGCAATATCATTGGGTTTGGTATTTGACTAATACTGGCCTCATAAAATGGATTTGAAAATGTTCTTTGGGGAGATACTGAAGCAAGAAATAATGGGCAAAAGCAGTAGAAAGATCTCAGAGTGAGATAAAAAATGAAAAGAAGCTGAACCTTGTTAAACAAATGACTGGCAACAGGCATTTTGTAGAGCACACCATAACCAAATGTATTTTCAGAAAACAAGAATTTTACACAATTGGTAGATCCAAAATACAAACTGGACGAAAGGAAATAACCATTGTAGCACAGTAAATGACCAATTTTGACTAATTCCTAATGGGGAAAAAGTTTAAATTTAATTTTAAGTTATTTATTTTTTTAAATTTAATCTGTATTGTATTTTCCATGACCATTTAGTCCCCTTATAACCCCCACCTCCCAGCAATCACCACACTGTTGCGCATGTCCGTGAGTCCTTTTTCCTTTATGCTCAGTCCCTCCCCCTCCTTTCCCCGCCACTAGCTGTCATCCTGCTCTCTATGAGTCTGTCCCCATTTTCCTTGTTAAAATTATTTCTTGAATATAATTGTGCTCAAGTTAACTCTATATAAAAAATGTATAAAGTTTTCATTTCAAAGCCATAGTTTAGTTGCTTTCAATCAATCTTTGTAACAGAGATTGCTAATTATCCCCCATTATCTTGTCCCTCTTTCATTTTTAGTAATAGTAAAATTTAGCTGGACACTTAACTACATAGCCAAAGCCTCTGTTTCTCAGCCACACTTGCACCTAGGTGTGGCCATGAGACTAGGTTTTGGAAGTAAGAGAAGGTGATGTACAACTTACAGGTCACACCCTTAAAAAGATAGAAATGTCACGTGTCAAGCGTGGTAGAGCACAGAGGACCCCGGCATCACGGATCATCGTGAACTCCTTCGCTAGGACCCTTAAGTCAGACAGAGAGAAATCTTCATATTTTTCGAGCCACTGCTATTTTGGCCCTTGTTACAGCAGCCAAATTAATATCCCGACTAATACAATCTTTGTCTAAAATTCCAAATTAAAAAAAAAGAAACAAAACTTCAAGAGCTGATGGGAGCGGGAGGGCGGTGGGGAGGGTTATGGGGTGGGCTGGGATGGGAGTAAAAGGCAGAAAACTGTACTTGAACAACAGTTAAAATAAAATTTTAAAAAATAAATAAAAGAGCTGATGGAAGACTAGTGTTTCTAACAGGCTGCTGATTTCAGTTATAGTCATGATATTGATGTAGTCATAAATAAATGCACAGAAAGACCAAATAAGTAATATCCCTTACTGAATGTTGCCTTGATAGAGATTTATTATTATTATTATTATTAATTTGACCATTTATTTCTCCCTTTTCCCTCTATCTTGACCATTCTTCAGTCAAGTCCTTTCTCCCCAGCCCTCCACCAAAACTAATTTTATCAGGATCAGCAATGACCTCCATGTCATGAAATTCTACGGTTAATTCAGAGCCTTCATTGTACTTGCCTGCTAGCATCTAACCCATTTGCAAATTTTCTCCTCTTTCAAACACTTCACTTAGTTTACAGAACACCTCACTCTCCTGGATTTCCTCCATCTTCACTAGCTATTCCTTCCTACCGCATATTATTGGAGTGCTCCTCAGTCCTTGGAAATCTCTACACTTCCACACTCACTTTCTTGGTGATCTCATCCACTCTCATGGCTTTAATACCATATAGATACTGCACCTGCTCATTTTTTTTCCAGCCTAGTGAATGCGTATCCTATGAGGGTAGGAATCCTTGTCTGCTTCTTTCCTGGTGCATCTTCAGTGCCTAGAGCTGGACCTGCCCCATGTCAGTTCAACAAATAAATATTTGTTGAATGAATGAATAAATAACTAGAAGCTGCTTTGCTTTATAAATAATCTCTTTAAAGTGTTTCATATTTACTTTCTTCTTGAAAATCTTATTAGAGGGCAGGAAAAACTGTATCCTTATTCAGCATACTGAGAATATGCGGAATAAATTCCAACTCTGAATTTCTGGTGGCACAGCCAGGCTGTTTCACTCTCGCTATTCTGGGCCAGCTAGGCAGAGGCTGTGATGACGTTCTCAGTTGGTTTTGAGAATTATAGCGCTGCAGAATATGGAATGATGTGCCAAAGTCAGTAATAGGCTTAAAGAAAATGTGTGCTTATTAGTATTCAACTCTTTATGTCTGTGAACTCCAATCCCCAAGACAAACTCTGTTAGGGTCATATTCAGTGCTCAAAGTCCAACACTTTCAGAGGGTGTTTACAGGGTTCTCTTTGCTTCTGGGCATATTTAACCAGTTATACTCAGTAGGATACCAGAAACTCAGAAAAGAGCACATGTGCCTCATTAGAAATATCAGTTAAATGCAAGCTCCGTTAGTCCCGATACAACCTGGGCTTACCCAAAACTAACCCAGGAACTAAAATTAGCTTTTCCCTTTAAAAGCCCTGACAGTAGTGTGCACAAGTTGGTCGAATGGTCTCTGAGCGAGCAGCTCGGGGGGGGGGGTGTCTTTTTGTATGTCTTTTGGCATGTTTACACGTGTGTGAGAGGGTGTGCCTGAGAGAGCATGTCAGTGTCTATGTTCTGAAACTACTCTCTTCAGATATCCAGAGGAAAAAGCAGAGCTGACCATTACCTGAAAATCTGTTTATAAACAGAGAAAGCAGAACATTCATGAGAGAAAATACTTTCCATCTGGGAACCTAAATTTCAGAAATAAGGTCATATCTTCAGATCTTGTATTTGGTAGATTGTTGCCGGGGCTTCAGTCTTGCAGTGAGACTCAACTGCCACACCTGAGAAAAGGGGAGAGGCTAGGAAGCCGTAACGTTGCGAACCCAGCTGGCTGCTGCACAGCCGGCATCTGTTTCTACCATCTTCCTTGTAACAGAACTCAGTGTCCAGATAGCCAGTCCCACCTTTTGTGCAGCTCAGGGGACAGTGGACCCAATTCTCAGTTCTAGAGGTAGACGGTGACTCATCTAAGCTAGGGGCCAGCTAGCTGTGGCTGTAAAGGGCCAAGATAAATATTTTAGGATTTTCAGCTATATATGTCCCTATCACATATTCTTCATTTTGTATTTTCATCTTTTATAACCCTCTTAAAATGTAAAAAAAACCTTTTTTTAGATCATGAATCATGTAAAAACAGACCACAGGCTGAATTTGACTCATTGGCGATAGTTTGCCAACCCTTCGTCTAATCCGTAACTTTATTTCCTCTTGTCAGTAGCTGCTATAGAAGACAGTATGCGATCCAATTCTAGCCAATGAGATATAAGAAACACTCTATTGAGGGCTTTTGAGAGAAGTTTCCTTATTTCTCCTGCCCGCAAGACACTACTGCAACCATCCTGCCATATGAAACAATACAGGGAGACACAGCCAGGGGGCTGCAGGCAGATACAAAATACAGAACCTTAGTTGTACCAATGTCTCAGGTACCTATAGCCTCAAAGCCCAAATTTTAACCAATCCAGATGATAACAAGTTCAGGGCAGATGAGAGAAAGAACCAAGAGAATACTTGGAAAGATAAGATGTCAGACAATGTTTCTATACAGTCCCTAGGTATCCCATCCTTCCATCTATCCTTGTCCGCCTCCTCTCAGATTTCGTTTTATAAAGATGATCTGAATGAATGTTGATTATTTTAATTTTATTTTTTTATAATTTTTTATTGTTGTTCAAACACAGTTGTCTCTATTTTCCCCCCACCACGCCCCTCCTCCACCCCACCCTTGACCCTACCCTCTTTGTCTTTGTCCATGTGTCCTTTACACATGTTCTTTGATGGCTTGATTATTTGTTTTTTTAATATATTTTATTGATTATGCTATTACAGTTGTCCCATTTTCCCCCCTTCATTCCCCTTCATCCTGCATACCCCCTCCCGCCCACATTCCCCCCCTTTAGTTCATATCCATGTGTCATAAGTGCTTTAGCTTCTACATTTCCCACACTATTCTTGCCTTCCCCCTGTCTGTTTTCTACCCACTGTCTATGCTACTTATTCTCTGTACCTTTCCCCCTCTCTCCTCCCACTCCCCTGTTGCTAACCCTCCATATGATCTCTATTTCTGTGGTTCTGTTTCTGTTCTAGTGGTTTGCTTAGTTTGATTTTGTTTTAGGTATGGTTGTTAATAACTGTGAGTTTGCTGTCATTTTACTGTTCATATTTTTTATCTTCTTTTTCGTAGATAAGTCCCTTTGACATTTCATATAATAAGGGCTTGGTGATGATGAACTCCTTAAACTTGACCTTATCTGAGAAGCACTTTATCTGTCCTTCCATTCTAAATGAAAGCTTTGCTGGATAGAACAATCTTGGATGTAGGTCCTTGCCTTTCATGACTTGGAATACTTCTTTCCAGCCCCTTCTTGCCTGGAAGGTCTCTTTTGAGAAATCAGCTGACAGTCTGATGGGAACTCCTTTGGAGGTGACTGTCCCCTTATGCCTAGCTGCTTCTAGGATTCATTCTCTCCTTCATTTTAATCTTGGCTAATGTCATTATGATGTGCCTTGGTGTGTTACTCCTTGGGTCCAACTTCTTTGGGACTCTCTGAGCTTCCTGGACTTCCTGGGAGTCTATTTCCTTTGCCAGATTGGGGAAGTTCTCCTTTATTATTTGTTCAAATAAGTTTTCCACTTGTTGCTCTTCCTCTTCCCCTTCTGGTACCCCTATAATTCAGATGTTGGAGCATTTAAAGGTGTCCTGGAAGTTCCTAAGCCTCTCCTCATTTTTTTGAAGTCTTGTTTCTTCATTCTTCTCTGTTTGGTTGTTAGTTTCTTCCTTCTGGTCCACTCCATTGATTTGAGTCCCAGTTTTCTTCCCATCACTATTGGTTCCCTGTGTATTTTCCTTCATTTCACTTAGCATAGCCTTCATTTTTTCATCAAATTTGTGACCAAAATCAACCAATTCTGTGAGCATCCTGATCACCAGGGCTTTGACCTATGCATCTGCTAGTTTGGCTATCTCTTCGTCACTTAGATGTATTTGCTCTGGGGCTGTGATCTGTTCTTCCATTTGGGCCATTTTTGGGGGTGGGGGGTCTGGTCACACCTGTTATGTATGAGGGGTGGAACCTTAAGTGTTCACTAGGGCAGGGCAACCCAGTCACTGGGTTGTGACACTGTATGTCGGAGAAAGGTCAGAGAGGGAACAATGGTGCTTGCTCTGCTCTCTGCCGGATTTCAGTCCCTTCCACCACTTCCCCCAAGCAGACTGGGCCCTTCTGGTGTTGATTCCAGGGTGGGTGGGCTTGTGCACGTTCCAGGATCCTGTGGGTCTCTCCAGCGAACTCTCTTGTGAAGCTGGGAGTCTCTCTCAGCACCTCAACCCCTACAGGTGTTTTAAATCGGTGTTTTGAGGCTTTATTTCCCAGCACTGGGGCCCTGGATTGCGCAGTCTGTCTCGTTACCCAATTTTGCCTGGTTCATCTGCATGCGAATATGTGACTGCCTGGTCAGCCAGCCACTTTGCACACATCACTGTGTCTGCCAGCCACCACCTGTGCACCAGTGTCCACCAGCAACCACTTTTTCCTGCCTCCACCCCTCTCCACCGGCTGCCAACTCTGCCCCTCTTGTCTGGGTGAATCGTTGTTGGACTTCCATACAATTCAATTTTCTCTCTGTTCTGATTGTTTTTTTGTTTCTAAATTTTTATTGTCCTTATTTTGGTTGTGCGAGGAGGCACAGTGTGTCTACCTATGCTTCCATCTTGGCCATAAGTCCTGATTATTTTAGTTTTAAATACCAGAGGATTAGAGATTAAAGAAACATTAAGAATAACCTACTGCAAATGAATGGATCAAAAAACTATGGTACCTTTACATAATGGAATTCTATGCAGCAGAAAGAAAGAAGGAGCTCCTACCCTTCGCGACAGCATGGATGGAACTGGAAAGCATCATGCTAAGTGAAATAAGCCAGGCAGTGAAAGACAAATACCATATGATCTCACCTTTAACAGGAACCTAATCAACAAAACAAACAAACAAGCAAAATATAACCAAAGACACTGAAATTGAGAACAGGCTGACAGTGACCAGAGCGGAGAGAGGAGGGGATTTCAGGGGAAAGGGGAAGGGTTTAGAGCAACAAATATAAAGGACACATGGACAAAAACTAGGGGGGGGGTGGAAATGGGAGGGAGGTGAGGAGGGCTGGGACAGTGGGCTGGGATGGGAGTAAAAGACAGAAACAACAATTAAACAACAATTAAAATAAACATGAACAACAATTAAAATAAAATTTAAAAAAAGGATAACCTACTACAATTCCTTCACACAGTGGATAAGAAAATGGAGCACAGACAGAAGTCATTTGTCTCTAATCGCACATAGCAGATATTCATAGCAGATTCTCTAATCGTTGGTAGCAGGTATGGGAATAAACACCAGGCCTCAAATTCAAGTCTGTTTACTAAAACAAGTGGTCCAATGTCAAAACCCTAAGAAGGATGGTCTCCTAACAGTGCTTATCATGAAAATCTAAACATCAAGATTTCCATTGCAACATCGAGAGATAAACATAACCAACAGGATGAGAGAGAAAGAGAATGAATAAGGAGTTGGCTTACACCATTATGGAGGCTGACAATCCCATGATTTGTAGTCAGCAACTGGAGACTCAGAAGAGTCATCATGTCCCTCCAGTCTGAATGCTGGCAGGTGTGAAATTGAGGGAGAGCTGGTATTTCGGTTCAAGTCCTAAGGCAGAAAAAAGCCAATGTCCCCAATCAAGGCAGTCAGGCAGGAGGAGTTCTTTCTTACTGGTGGAAGTGTTAGACTTCTCTTTCTATTCAGGCCTTCCACTGATTAGATGAGGCCCACCCAAATTAGAGAAAGCAATCTGCTTTACTCTATCAACTTAAATGTTAATTTCATCTAAAAAATATCTTCAAAGACACACTCAGAATAATGTTTGCTCAAATATCTTAGTACCCCATGGCCCAGACAAATTGATGCAAACTTAACCCTCACGATCTACCATCACTGAATTTCTGGGATTTCTGGGTCTGGGTAAAAGGGAGGCAGAGGTGTGCACACAGCCCCCAACACATCTATCTTTGATGACTGCCCCTGGCTCAGAAGCTTTGGAGGATCATGGTACCAGAGGAAGAAGAAGTACCAAGGTCTCCTTTCTGAGTCTTTTTTTCTTTTTCTGGAGTTGAGAAAGAGATGGATAAACTAGTGCTAAACATAATAACCTCATTTACAGTAAAATTTGAAATACAAATTCTGACATTTAAGAATGAAATGGATGATATAATAAAAAGGTAAAATGTGGTTTAGAGAAATGTATCTTAAATCAAAAGGATATTGAAAAGGTGAAGAAGTTTATGAGACTGGAATGATGTCTTTGTGGGTTTTCTAGAAAGCAAGGGTCCTCAAGTTTCAGTGACAGGAGCCATTTTTACTTTCCCCAAAGTCTTGTGTTCTCACAAGTATCCTGCAGCAAGAAGGGGGAAAAGCCATAACATGAAATAGAGTGGAGGAAGGGGCTTTTCCTTACTGACTGGAATTTTGGCAAATCACGGGCTTCTCTGCTTGTAGTTATAAAGATCTTAAAGTCCCATTATGAAAGATTAAAGGCCTATGGTTGAGGTTAATTGATGTTGACACCTAACGCCCTGCAAATGTTCAAAAAACAAAATAACAGGAAGAAAAAATAAGAAAGAGTTCTACAGAAGTCTCAAAGAGTAATAAGTATACAAAAAAATTTAAAGTAATGTCAGCACTTTCTAATGGGAAGTGAAAGACACACGAGGAACTCACTATTTAAAGAAATCAAGAAAGGCCCCACAAGAATGAAAGTTCCGTTCACAGCCTTAAATAAAATGTCCTGTGAAACATCTGAGTGATGAACAGAATGATATTTAGGTAAAGTACATTTTGCAGTTTCATTGCCTGCATTACATGGCCTAAAGAGTCCAATCACAGGTAGGAAGGAGGCTTGGCCACCATTAGAGAATGTGATTCTGTGGCCTGTGCCAGCACCAGTGTTAGGAAGAACACCCAATAAGACCACAAATGTAACACACCTGAGCAGCAATATCCTGTTTTTAAAAAATTAAAAAGAGGTCGGTTAATTACCGCACTTTGGAGATCAAATCTGGTTCCACCCTTCTAGGCTGGCAGCCTTTTCTACCAAATAATGAATCCGGAAACTGCCCCAAAAGGGTGCAGGTGACCCCTATCCTACCTGAGAATTCATTTCTTCACCTTCTGCCAGATCAAAAGAAAAAAAGAGGGTGGATCCGATTCTTGAGACCACAGAACTGGCACATTGTTAGCCTGGCCTCCTTCAAAACTGTGGCAAGGGGTAGAAAGATTAGAAGCAACATATTTGGAACTGGGCTAGAAATTAAATAAAAGAGCCAGAAGTAAAAATGCCTAGTATCTACTTACTATCCAGGCCACTGTCAAGGAACTGAACTATTATCAGCCTAGCAGAGTTAGCCTTCAAGATTCTCCCCTCTGGGGCAGTCTTACCAGGTCTATAACTGGCGCATCACTCCAGGGACCAGCAGGAGTGAACCAGAGGCCCTAAGCAAAGGGAACTGAATGGTCAGAGAATGGTGGGCGGGGGTGTGGGGGGACATCAGGAGTCTTGGCTGATGGTTTCCCAAGTCCTATTATTACAGTAAAATGGATTATATACAGGGTCTGGCACAAATAATGCCCCCCTTTTATTACAAACTCTTTCATTACAAATTCATAAGCTTGTAATTCTGTAACATAACAATATTACATTCATGTACACCATATGACATTTTAGGTGAAATGTTCTAATTTTTAGAACTATAAATTATTACACCCATATTTTTACCTGCCAACCACCTTCAAGCAGGCATTACTTCTGCCGGACCCTGTATGTATAATATATACATATACATACATATGTGTGTGTGTGTGTGTGTGTGTATTTTAACCTCAAGAAATAAAGATGAGTTTTTTAGTAATAAATACTGTGGTGTTTGAGGACATGATTGTATAAATTGCATAAGATAAAAAGATCTTTCATGATCTGAATGCTTAAAATGCTTGAAACTACCGACAAGCCCAAAGACATTACTACACTGAATCCACCCGACAGCACCGGGTAGTAGATACAATTATTTTCTCTGTTTTTTACAGAAGGAAAGAAAGTGGGACTCAAAAATGAGTCAAACTGTCAAGCAGAAATTTAGAGGCCTGGCCAGGAGTTAAGGCTGACCTTCGGATTCCAGAGGGTTTGGACTGTTCCTCCAGTTACCGTTATACTTTTCTTCAAAATTGAGAAAGAGAAGAGAAAAGAAAGAAAAAATACAGGAACCTTTAAAAGACATTTGTTTCATTTCATTTGTTTTTTTCCCTCCTAGAACTTTTAAATCTCCCAGGAAAGTACCAGCCATTTTGTAAAGAACAGCTAATGCACACAAGTGTCAGCAATCCAGTGCTAACGATGTCCTACATTTTTAACAACCCCTAAAATAGCTGCTTATCTATCAAGTTCACTTTTTTCCAGGGTCAAAAGTACAGAGAAAATAAAACTATAGCTCTCTTTTGCTTTACTAATAAATGTCCTCCATTAAAGATGACTTTAAAGGAACTGTTGATCCCAAATTCCATTGGTTTTCATGATAGCCAGCGAGAAAGAGTCCCAGGAGAAAAGATATGTGGGAGAAGCTGAGTGCATGACCCTTAGCAGGAGAGGAGTTATGAGCTGCCTCTGCAGCCATAGACTGGAGAGTCTCAGTTCCGTGTATTCAGTGCCTGAGCCAGGGCCATTCTCCAAGGGACAAGTTAAGGTGTCTGATGCTTGGTCGGCAAGGTGCAGATGATGGGCTAGGAGAATAAGGTCCTCTGCCAGAAAGATCAGCTAGTGCTAATGGACAAAGGATGACAAAGTAGATCTTGGGGTTAAGAGGCATTTGGGGGAATAGGCGTAGGCTATTCAGGAAAAGGGAGTTGAATGAAGTGATTCTCCATTTGTGTACATGTGAGACAGAGGGTAGCACTTGATGCAGCCGAGGTCCCCATGTCTCCTGCTTCAGAACATGGAGCATTTTAGGTGGTAGAGAGAGTATAACCATTATGCTCTGGCTCCTCCCCTTGGCAGATCACTCCCCATCTTAAGGAACTTGTTTATACTAAAAAGATGGAGGCTTTCTGACCACATTCCTCAGAAATGGTGTGAGAAAAGCCTGTCACATTCTCAGCTCAGCTGGAGCTCTAGTCAGAAAAGAACTCAGCATGAGAGTCCATGTGCTCAGGGACCCAGAAGAGAGACAAGAGGTCTCACCTGGCTCCAAGGAATCTTAAGTGTGCCCATCCCAAATGCTGCTGAGTAATCCTCAAGCTCCTAAGTCTTCCTTCCTAACTCATGGTCATCAGCCTTTCTTATCTAATACATTTTCTTTTTTGCCTCGGTGTCCTCTGAGCCCATTCCTTTTTTTTTTTTTTTTTTTAAAGATTATTTATTTATTTATTTTTAGAGACAGGAAGGGAGGGAGAAAGAAGGAGAGAAATATCAATGCATGGTCACCTCTCACATGCCCCCTTTTGGGGACCTGACCCGCCACCCAGGGATGTGCCCTAGACTGGGAATCAAACAGGCGACCCTTTGCTTCACAGGCCGGTGGCACTCAATCCACTGAGCTACGCCAGCCTTATCTCTTTGTTCTCAGCACCCCTCTTTTTGACTGGTCCCATTTATCAAACCTAATAGACCAGAACTGTAATGCCCCACTTGATCATATCATGTCATAATAGATGACCTAAAGAATTCCTTATGTTCCAAGTGTCTGGTGCTGAAACATAAATTTATCTTTTTTCTCACTTCTCCAAGTAAACAATTTTAAATGAATTACTTTAAAAAGAATTCTGGAAACATGAGGAAGAAACACAGAAGGATTACCCTTCTAGCTTTATTCCACAGCTGTCCATGACAAGAAATGGTCAATTGTACACAGCAACTTCTTCTGATGAAGAACTTTGTGGTTCTCAGTCGTGGCTACACGGTAGAATCACCTGGGGAGCTTTTAAAACTTAATGCCCGTATCCCAGCCCTGGTGGTTCTGATTCAATTGGTCTGAGTTGGAACCCAAGCAACAACAGTTTTTAAAAGGTCCCCTAGGTGGTTGTAATGAACAGCTCTGGCTGAGAACCACTGCTAACTGTATAAACAGCGTCTCACTGAATCAATCCATTTTTATGAGTCAGAATTCTATGTTCACCTCTGAGGAAAGTGCCTCAGAGGAGATGTTTCCTTGATTCATGGGCTGCTCTTGCCTGTCACGTACATTTTCTTCATAACTGACTTAGATTGGTGCTATGACTCATTTCTCAAAAGTCAAAAAGCCCAAATTCCATTTTTGGTAGATCTGAACAGCTACAACAATTTTCATTCTCTTCCTTTTGAAAAGTACATTGTACTTTACAGATCATTTTCCCAATGCTCTCATTCAATCCTAAGGTAAACATGTCAGATGTTATTCTCCCATTTTAAAGATGAGGAAATTGATGCCTAAAGAGAGGGAGTGACTCCCCCAGGGTCACACAGACAGGAAGTGGCAGAATGGGTCTAGACCAGGCCTCTTATCTCAGTCTTGTCTTCTTCACATCCCCGTCTACTGCCCCCAGCCACGATTGCTCCCTAATCCTACTGAGCAGGAAATAAAACCTGATTTTGTTTACCTTTTACTGTGTTTCTCAGTCCCAAGGTACAAATGAATCACCTGGAAATCTTGGTGAAAATGAAGAATCTGAGTCACTGCGTTTGGGGTGTAGCCTGAGACTCGGCATTTCTAACCATTTCCAACTGATGATACTGATCCATGAACCACCCTTTGAGTAAGAAAGCTGTAACAAAATCACAAACTGTGTCCCTTCAAATAATATTGAAGAAAAGATTTAAACTGAGCTTCACCCATCTTCTTGTTGCTCATGAGACAGCACACACTCATTGAAGCAAATCTTCAGAGGCATGGGAGTTCTCTCTCTGGCAAGAATAAGTGTTATTCTTTGGACAGCCAGATCATTACCGTGCTCATGTCTGGAATCAGATCAACAGCTGGAGCTGGAGCTGCAGCAGCCACTGGCTATAATTTCTCTTTCTCTCCCTCTGCTCCGCTCTATTTCTCAGGCCAACAAGATAAGCCCAATGGGGCCACTGGGCCATCTGGCCATGCAGCTGGCCTGGGCCTCCAGATCTGAGAATACAATGGTGATTCACTGCATAAAATCCAAGTCCTTAGATGACATCTTCACTTCCTGCAAATAAACTCCCAGGAAGAGTTATATCGACAAAGGGTTTTGCCTTGAAACTTGTTAAAATAGTATTGTATTGACATTGATAGTGTTCCTTTTCCGTTTGTTCTTATCTTTAAAATTATAACCTAATTGTTAAAACCTTTACCATATACAAGAATGTCCCGGGGGGCACAAAGAACTAGGACCCCAAAGACTTGGGTTTAGTTCCACTTTTGCCATGGACTAGACAACTTAGGACAAATGTTATATAACATTTCCATACTTTAAAAAATTAAATGGTGAAACTATAGGCTCTTCAATAATTTTTTTAGCACTCATATTCTATGAGTCAGTGCTTCTGTCCTCACAAAGTAAAATGGGATGTGATTTTAGGGAAATTTTATCTCCCTTCATTCTACTTAATTCATCTCCCCTGACAAAACATACCCTACATTCTAATTGTCCCACAGGCCATCTGATCATTGTTCACTGTACCATGAAGCCATCCAATCTTAAACAGACATTTTTAAGAGCTACCCATTGTATGCCATCCAATTTTTAACAGGCACCATTGAGAATGCACAGCTATGTCTGAATGCACATAAGATCCTCTCAATCCTTTTTGCGTTGGATTCTCCTTTCCTCTTAATCCCCTGTGCTCCTCCCTATGTAAGCATTTTAACAAGTATATATATTTACCTCCATAGGGTTTTTAAAGGGTAATATTTTGATATCATTTATTATCAATTATTTTGATAAATGATAACAAAAAATCATTTATTTTTCCCTCCCAGTATTATTCCCTTTCACTTCTTCTTTCTACCCCTTTTGCATGTTCCCATAAATTGCTCTTCTTTGCCTCAGGGTAAAAATGCACCAGAGAAAAAGGCAGAACTACTCCCCTTAGTCTTCTTGCTCTTTGTTTAGCTAAAGTCCTCAGTGTAAGGAAGTCTCTCGAAGAAACCTGAACAGAGAAGGCTGTTCCTCAGACCCTAAAGAGACTTCCCCAAGGGTCAGTAAGAGACAGGGCAGGTCAGGGAGCAGAGGGTACGTACCTATATCTCACCCCCTGGTACAACCACCTGGAAGGCAGCAAGACCTCAGAAAAAAAGAAGGGAATGACTGCTCTTGACTGTAGACTGTCCAAGGGCCAACGGGACTGGAGACAACCTCACCCAAGATATCCCAGCCCCAAGCTGAGTATCTGGGAGTCACTATTCCTGAAGGGTGAAGAAAACAGAAACAATGGAACTGGACAGGTGTGAGAGGGCCTGATGACACCTACCACAGTTGTCTTAACATTGCACAAGATCCAGAAGTGTGACACAGTCCTGGGGAGAGAGGGGGAAACCCCAGAAAGGACTGAGGTTAAAAAGTTTGTTTCCACTAGCCTAGCAGAATAAAGCTTACAGTCAGAAATTAAAATTGGAAATTGAGTTAAGAAGTGAACGGAAATATACACATTCCTTTCTAAGATTCATACTTGCTCTACATCCATAGGGTGTTGTATTGCATTGCCTTGCACAAACAAATCTAGTGGGAATCTACTTTTCGAAATCCAGGGGAATCCACTCTTTGAAATCCTGGGAAATCCAGTGACTGCTCACTAAGTATTCCTTGCTAGTTTGGTGTCCTGGAAGCATCTAGAGCAATGCATGGTGTCCAGCATCTTCTAAGAATATTAGCTGCTGGCTGAGAAAACCAGCATATTTAATGAAACACCAAAACAACTCCCTTCTTCATTTTGTGCTAGTTTAAGTGGGGAAAGATAAAAACTATTTGAGGTAAAGTAGGCCCTTAATAACAGCTTTTTCCAGATTCATTTCCTCAGATTTCTCCAAAGATCTAGCCTGTAAAAATTCAATCATTTTCACCAGAGAGCTAACCCTGAGTGACAGATAGCTGCTATGTGTGGTTGTATAAGGACTGTAAGGGCATTAGCAGTTTTTAAGCTCTAGGGGACTGTGAAATATGGGATGCTATGTTTTGAAGTGAGAAGTCACCCTTGGCAGCTATGCTGTAACCAGGCAAGACCGGTCGTTATCTGCAATTGAAAATAGCTTTTCAACAGCCGTGGGTCCTTACTATTTTTAACATCATAGTTCATGTTGCTAAAAATATTCCCAAATCTCTTCCTTTAGATCTTTGAAAGAGGAGGTACTAGGAAATAGCTGAATAGTAACCAGCTCCCTAGTGGAAGTTCTAAAGAAACACCAGTGATGGCATCGGACGCCCTCTGAGTGGCAGCCATGTTGGATTCTGTCTGTCGCTGCACAGTTCTGTCTCCTCCTGGCTAAGATGCACTTCAGACAAGAGCTTCTGTGTCTCTTCTCCTCTGAAAGTGACATGATTGTTCACATTTCAGATCTCTAACAGTCACTGCTTAAAAGTAGTAACTCACCACCCACGAATTCTGTTTTGTTACTTCCTTTCTCATGACAAATATTTCTTTTTCAATGTAATATTTTTATTGTACTTAGAGTACAAATATTTCTTTTAATGGAGCTTGGAATATAAAGTATAAACAAGAAAACAGGGAAGGGATATGATTTTCATACTCAATCACAAACGTCAGGGTTTTGATATGGGGTCTTATTTTAATGTGAATCCTGATGCCTGATGAGAAGGCCTTCCTTACTGAAGTTTCAAATCCTAGCTATATTTAGCTGACTGGACAGATGATTTTACTGGTTGCTCTATACATTAAACCCAAAGCAAACATTAAACCCAAAGCAAAAAGAATGAAGAGGTGAGATCAATTTTTACTATCTACTTATAGTAAAATGCAGAGGATTCCACAGATGCTAAATGATTAACAAGAAACTGCTAAGTTTCAAAGACAGCAACTAGAAAAGGAGAAGCCACAGTCCCAAGATTTTCTAGCAAGTCATACAAACTGAAGATTGGTTATGAGGCAAGGACAGAAGCATTCTCAGCCTACCTAGCCTAGATTCTCTTCCACAAGCTTAGTTAGGACCCTTGAGATTAGTTCTGTCTCTGAATACCCATCAGTCACACAGGTCTTGGCAGTATGTGTACACCTACCCCCCAACCCCCATTCTGATATTACAAGTGAAGGTAATAATGTATCTACCTCATCTTATGAAGATAAACTAAAGTCAATGTTAAGGGTTTAAAACAATTTTTGGTGCATAATTATACTAAATTTTTGTAAGTATTATCCCTGAAAATTCCAAAAGGTTTTTTCATAAGCACACACAAAGATACCACTTGCCAACATTACAAAAATGCCATTTTAAATAGATATGTCATGATTATTCTAAAACCTGTAGGTTAAATACATGTTCTTTGTCAGGGTCTTAGTATGGTGAGTCCACCATTTTCCAGGAAGTTCTTTGGACAAAGCAGCCTTTGCGATCACCCACCTCACTTATAGTTTCTTTACCAGTCAATAAGAAACTCAGAGGTGTCACAATTGAATCTAAGCTTAGCCCTATTGATCCAGAAGCCATCCCTCTATTCTTAGTCTGAGAAAGTGCTCTCTGCCTACCAACCCACAACAATAGAAAATGCTGACTCTGCAACTGGACAGAGACCGCTCAGCTGCTCAGAGCTCTTCAGCTAGGTGCATAATCAGTGAGGAGGTGGCTGATGAATATTTTTCAGGTGTAGCTTCGCTGGTAGAAGGTGTTCTAGGGAATCTCAAAGCATGGCTGCATCTCAACAAAACTGACCAGTGTTCACTCCTCTCCTCTCTTTGCCCTCTTTCTTCTCTTAGACTAGGACTTGGAGCCAAACAGACTACCAATGGTTATAACAGCAGATTTCTACAGCAGTGAGGCAATAATTCCCACTTAAAAGTGTTGTTAAAATAAACAGAAAATTTATAAAATTGGGACACCTCCAGGGTGACTACAAAGTCAAGCTTGTTCCTACTCAAAAATGGCTGCTAGAACATTAAATGGACCCCAAAGGTGTCCAGTCCAGTTTTTCACAGGCTTCCAAGGGTTATATACAACAGGCAGCCCAATTTACTTCTGACAAACATCTGATAGTAATTTTTAGTGTGGTCTATCAGAGTTACAAACATTTACTTAATTCTGACTTACTAAGCTGCCACAAGTTACCAAATGACCTTTTGCTTACTCCCTCAGCATCCTCGCTCCACTAGTCCCATCTCAGCACTTCTCTTCCTTCTACAAGATTGCATAACCATGCTTTTCTTCACCCTTCCCAGTCCCAAAGCTGTCTTAATGGCTGATGACAGGATTCTGTGCAAGCTTCTTAAGGGAGAGAAGTTACCCAGAATATGTTTCTGTTACATGCCCTTATTAAGCATTATTCAGTACTTGCTCTGTTAGCACTGTGCTAGGTACTATAGGAAATACAGCAGAAATAAAAGCCATGGGCTTGACCTTAGGAAGCTTATAATTACTATTAATCTTCTCTAATGTACAACACCTCCCACTTTCTTATGTTCTAAGAAAATGACTAGTAAATTCCATGTGTGTAGAATGATGTTATAGCATAACATGCTGACAATAAGTGGATGCTAAATAAGTCCCCAACTTTCCCAACCCCGGCCCAGCAAAAGCATTAAGCATATCCGATAATGAATGTGTCATTGAATGAGAAAAGCCATCAGATCATATGATGACGCTGTCAAATGCATGTGTATACACAAATGAATTAGAAGCTTTTCTCTAAATTATGAATTTGAAGACATTTTGCTAATTCATGATAAATGGGCCAAGTGCAGGATATATATCCTTTAAAAAAACTCACATCTACTCCTTGTAATTCATTAAGTGGCAAAATGCCATTCTATTGGTTCTACACACCTATTTTTTTAACTTGCCTCTGCTTTCAGCAGTCTGAATGGTGTTCTTTCAGATAAACAATGTGTTCCTTCATGTAGCTGTAGCTATTCTCTTATTAGAAATGTGTCTTGGAAACAGAATTATAATGTCTGGAAGGAAAGAAAACACCCAGAAGAAAAAAAATTAAGCATATATCACTTTTTTTCTTAATGCTCTTTTTAACCCTACAAATATTAAACACATCACACTCCTCAGCACATCTTTACAGAAGTTGTAGTTACCAAAAGAAGAGAAGACTATTCTAAGATTGAATCTAGGTGGACAAAGTTCTATTTTTTATTGCTTAAACATTGATAGATCTTCACTTGATGCCTCTGACCTTATGGAAGATAGAATAATGCTTCTGTTCACCTTATAATACTAAAAAATGACAAAACAAGTCCTCTGGTTCAAATAAAATGAATGGTTTTGTTACCATAATTTTTAGTACAACATCTTCACATTCAAGTCATCATTTTGTAGTGAGGGTAGCCAAAGACTTTGAATGGCAGTATGGAAAGAAATTAGAGAGCACTCCCTGATGGAATATTTCAACTGTGATGAAGGGAAGGATTGTTGAGTCTACCTGATAAGGGTTTTAGATGGGAAAACTGAATGGTGACTCTTGGGAGAAGAGACTTTAGCACAATGACTTCCTGAGTTCTTTCAAACTCTAGTGTTGAGTGATTCCATAATAATAAGGTGACTGTATTTTTAAAAAGTACTATGGTGACCAGATTTGCTAAGGAGATAACATAAAGGAAAATCTGAGTAATGAGTGAAGCTGCCTGTCAATCACAAAGGAATTCAATAGGTGAAACAGAAAGAGGTCTCTTGAGAAATGGTTGGCCACAGGGTGCAACACCTCATCAAATTTCTAGCTGTCGAAACCCTCTGGCTTTGCTGAGAAGGGCTCATTTGCTGAGCTTTCACAGATGTAGAAATATGGACTCAGCAGGTTGCGAAGCCAATTGGCAGTTTCAGTCATGTCACTTACAAGAAGAATTTGATAACCAATTCAGAAATGAATTGTGCTCCTTTCCTCTCTTGATCAGCACACCTCACCAAACCCATTCTGACTGTTCCAAGTGTGTGGTCTCGAGTCTAATTTGTTGTGGAGCTTATATATCGAGTTCTTTCCAGAAAGCAAGCTCTGGGGTCTGCGGGTGTGAGGGGGGAGGAGAGATGGGTATCTATTAAAAATCACATGACTTTCCTTTCATTCAATAATAAAAATTAACATTCTAGCAAGAAGGAACTAGGAATAGAGCCTACGTTGAATAAAATTTACTTGCTTGTTTTAAAACTTATAGGATAATAACTATATTAATATTTATGCTCTTCATCAAATATATCATAGAAATAGTACCCCAATAATAAAGCTGAAAATAGAGGGAACAAGTAAAAGCATCCTATAAGACTGTTTCTTAACTAAGTTGATCAACATTCCTAAACCTTGACCTTATCATCTATAAATTGTGACCAGACTGGCACTACCTACTTCTTAGGGCAGTTACAACAGTCAAAGGAACTACCATTTCCTTCAGACTACCTTGTTTCAACAATATACATGAAAATGCTTTTAAAATAGAAAAGTGTTCTTGAAATGCAAGGTATTGAGAAAATTCAGGCCCAGTGGCTAAATGACTTGCATGAAACTGGCAGCTAATTAACAATGGGTCTGGGACTCCTGTCTTCATTTGTTATCCAGCAATATTTCCTCACTAAAATCTATTACCTTTCCAGTTTCTCCTTTGAACCAATTGTATTACCAAAATAGCAATTTTAAAAGGCTTGCTTTAGAAACAAGCACTACACTCAAGTCTTTATCACCTGAAAGGAACTTAAAGGGTTTAACATAAAAATGTGGAATGGACATATTCAAATGGTCCTCTCCTAACTAAAATGACTGAATACGTACTTTGAAACCAATGTTTATGTTACAGAACAGAAAGAGTTTGTCCACTCCATGCTAACAGAGCCAAACACTAAACACCAAGAATTGCAGTGGAGAAATATTGGCTATTTTATTATAAATGGTGCCATCCAGAAGAATGGGAAGCTAATATTCAAAAGCCTGAACTCCCCAATGTCATGTAGGTTACAGATTATTTAGGGAAAAATCACAAGACACCTAGAGGTAGGAGTTTGGGGCGATGCTGGGAGCTCATAGGTCAGAGGTGAGGTAAAGCTAATGAATAATTTCTTCAGGTCTTGAGGACAACTGTGAGGTTTTTTCCAGCATCTTTCTGTTGGTCTCATGGGAAAGCAGCCCAGAAGTGGTTCCACTTTAGAGCTCAGGAGCTGAAACATAACTTAGGTCAAGATGTTATCTTAAGTCTGCCAGAGTCCAAACCCTGTGTCCATTGGTCCGGTCTTCTGCTCACTCAGGGATTGCTGATTTATTTAGGGGAAAAACTAGGTATCTGAGGGGTGTGGGCAAGGAGAGATATACTATTTCTAGAGCTAGGATTTAAAACTAAATTTAATCAAAGTCATAAGAATCCTCGGTATCAATTGGAGAATACATAGACACAGCCCTAGATTGTCCATCTGTGAGTGACATACTCCTCCCTAATTCATCCAAGAGGAGGCCTGTGAATTTCTGTCCCCTTCTCTACCCAGCCTCTCCTCTGGAATGGGCCACAAGCCTGGTCTTCTCCCAGCCACTTGAGGGATTTTGTTAATGGAATTTTGTCGTTGAGAATTATGCTTAAAATATGCAGAGTTCCAGAATACAACTTATTCTTATATCATTTCCAGGGAAATATGTTGTAGGTTCATACCTAGTAAGTAAATATTCTATAACCCTTTGAGGTTTGCTCTTTATATTGATCTTAAGCATTCAATCAATCTCTTAACTCCCATTTTCATTTTTTAAGTATATTTTATTGATTATGCTATTACAGTTGTCTCAATTTTTTCTCCCCTTTATCCCCCCTCTACCCTGTACCCTCTCACCCTCCAGCATCCCCCCACCTTAGTTCATGCCCATGGGTTGTACATATAAGTTCTTTGGCTACTCTGTTTCCTTTACTGTTCTTAACCCCCCCCGCACCATCTATTTTGTGCCTACCAATTATGCTTCTTATTCCCTGTACCTTTCCCCCCAATTCTTCCCCTCCCCCTTCCCACTGAAAACCCTCTAAGTGATCTCCATTTCTCTGGTGTGTTCCTGTTCTAGTTGTTTTCTTAGTTTTTGTTTTTCTTTTTAGGTTTGGTTGTTGATAGTTATGAGTTTTTTGTCATTTTACTGTTCATATTTTTGATCTTCAATTTCTTAGATAAGTCCCTTTAACACTTCATATAATAAGGGCTTGGTAATGATGAACTACTTTAACTTGACCTTATCTGGGAAGCACTTTATCTGCCCTTCCATTCTAAATGATAGCTTTGCTGGATAAAGTAATCTTGGGTGTAGGTCCTTGCCTCTCAAGACTTGGAATACTTCTTTCCAGTCCCTTCTTGCCTGTAAGGTTTCTTTTGAGAAATCAGGTGACACTCTTATGGGCATTCCTTTGTAGGTAACTGTCTCCTTTCCTCTTGCTGCTTTTAAGATTCTTTCCTTATCTTTAATCTTGAATAACTTGACTATGATGTGCCTCAGTGTGTTCCTCCTGGGATCCAACTTCTTTGGGATTCTCTGAGCTTCCTGGACTTCCTGGAAGTCTATTACCTTCACCAGATTGGGCAAGTTCTCCTTCATTATTTGTTCAAATAAGTTTTCAATTTCTTGCTCTTGTTCTTCTCCTTCTGTTGCCCCTATGATTTGGATGTTAGAGCACTTAAAGTTGTCCCATAGGTTCCTAAGCCTCTCCTCATTTTTTGAATTCTTGTTTCTTCATTCTGTTCCTGTTATGGTTGGATGTATATTTCTTCCTTTTGTTCCAAATTGTTGATTTGAATCCTAGTTTCCTTCCCTTCACAGTTGGTTCCCTGTGTATTTTGCTTTATTTCATTTTGAGTAGCCTTCATCTCTTCCTTCATTTTGCAATCAAGTTCAATCAGTTCTGTGAGCATCCTGATTATCAATGTTTTGAACTCTGCGTCAGATAGGTTGTCTGTCTCCTCATCACTGAGTTCCTTTTCTGGAGTTTTGATATCTTCTTTCATTTGGGCCATGTTTCTTTGTCTCGGTGCACCTGTTATGTTGTAAGGGGTGGAGCCTTAGGTATTCGCCAGGGTGGGGCAATGCTCTTTGTTGTGTTGTGGCGACGTATGTGGGGGAGGGGTCAGAGAGGAAATAATGCCCTCTCTTGCTCAGCTCTAACCCCACTTTCCAACGAGCTCTCTCCTATGAGACTGGGAGTGTCTTCCACAGTCACATCACCCACAGTATTTTACAGCTAGTTTTGAGTCTTTAATTTCATGTTCAGCCAGCCCTGACTGGACCAAGCGGTCTGCTGACTTGCCACACACCCTCTCTGCTCAGCTTCCTGTCTCCCATTTCTGCCCCTCCTACGGGTCTGGGTGAAAGTTTTAACTACGTGGTTGTCAAAATTCCATGCAGTTTGATTTTCCAGCACTTCTGGTTGTTTATTGTTTTAAATTGGTTGGTATCCGTCTTTTGGTTGTACAAGGAAATGAAGCATTTCTATCTACACCTCCATCTTGGCCAGAACTCCCATTTTCATTTTCAATCAGGAACTTGTTCTACCAGAAATATTCATTGAAAACCTACTCTGTGCCTGTCTGCTTAGTGCCAGAAAAAAGAAGTGAGAGAGTGGAAAGAATGTTTTCAAAACCTTAACATGAGGAGTGACAAATCCATTAATAACCTATAAATACCTGACCATAGGAATTTAAACCTAGTATTACACTCATAATTAGCCAAAATGCAACTTCCTCAGTATAATTCATTTACAAGACACAGAGACTTGAGATATGCTTTCATATGAATGAGGACTGCTCCTTTAATTCTACCTTCAAGCTTTTAACAAAGGAAGGAAGAGAGGAAGGAAAAAGAAATTGACCTTTTAAAAGCCATTTTTCATTTCCAATATAACTTTGTGTTTCTTTTCTCTTAAGTATCCATTTTTTAAGTTGCTGATCTGAATCAAATCACAGCACCCAGGCCTGTGTGTGTGGTGACAAGCAACTCTAGGGATGGCCTTGCACTTCTTGCAGGTTATGCTCTGTGCATGTCCCCCAGATTTATTCAATTTAAGCAACACTGTGAACAGCTTACTCATCCCTGAGTCTTTCACTGAGGTACTAACACAGCGCTGCCTTTATCACCTGGAATATCTATAATTTGTTTTTCCTCCCCAAGTGCATTTCTCTATACTTGGTCTTCATTGAAATTCATCTTACTTATATCTGAAAATCTCTGCAGCTTATCAAAGTAGCTCTGAATTCTAATTACAACTCTATAGCTCTCAGACCTACAAGGGGCATTGGAGATAGCAAGTCTGACCAACTCCCTTATGCCACAGAAAAGGAAATTTGTCTCTATTTTCAGCACTTTTGAATATAATTTAGGTTCTTGGAGTGAATGATTATGATCACTTTCTTCATTATCTGTCTCTTAGAAACATGCAATATTTAATAAAAATATTAACAGAAGTCTTTTGTTCAGTGAGAAAGCAAGTAATTTTCTTTATATTTGCACATGCATTTTGACCCTGAAGGAAATAAACATCACGTTTGGTTTTATAATGTTGCTGTGTGGTTTTCAATTAGGTTTCTGTTATGTTCTACAAACAGAAAAACCAGCCTATATCTAATTTAATATCTATAAATTTCCACAGATGACTGCAGAATATTGAGTAGTCTAGTGGATAAAGATTTGGCTGCATGTTTTCCAATTCGTGACTTAAAATTGTGTTTTTACCACATATTTTATTAAAAATTTCCATTGACTTATTTTTTTCCAGCAAGTATGATTATAAAATAATTCTCTCAGTTTCTGTTGGCATAAAGACATCTGATTTTAAAAAGTTTGTAGGTTAGGCAGCCAAGCTAGACAGAAATAGTTCAGCCACAGCTGAATAAAGGCAATAGTGTTATGATGGTTGTCAAAAGTCAGATTCATCACGACTAGTTTGATCTCAGTTTATATAATGTACCACAGAAGATGGAAGTTTCTGAGGGTGGAGCCGAGACACCACTTTCAGAGCAGTCATGAGATTTCTTTGATGTCTGTGAATGCTAACAAATGCAGCCTTATTCTCCTTCTAACTAAGCCTGCACCAGTGTGCCAAAGGGTACACCGCGGAGTGCAGGGTTTAAGGACAAGAACACAGAATTTAAACAAAGGACTGACTTGAATTTGAATCTGTCTCTACCACTGCATGAGATAAGATCTTGGCCAAATTATTTAGCAAAAATAGAAGTAGTATCTTCCATTCTAATGACTGGGTAGATAGATACGAAAAAGACTTCCATTGCCCACAGTGAGCTCCACTGAGAGAAGTTAAAAAGCCATATGCAAATGTTGATACTGCAGAGGGGTTAAGAGCTAAAGGAGGGAAGAACCAAATGCAGTCAGAGTAACCACGTGTGAGGGTTTAATTTAGGAAGGCTTTATAGAGGAAGGGACATTTGAGCTGAGTTTTAGAAAAGGCAGAAGTGGTTAAAATCCCTGAGGTTATCAATAACATCTTGAATACCATCTGTGAGGACTCTGTGATTCCCTACAGAACTGTGTTGGAAAGGATTCTGAGGTTCCTCCCAGGATCAATTGCCTAGTGGTTAATCCCAGATCCAGTCTATGGCAGTATCTCCAGGCAAGGTCTCAAGGAGAATGTAGTCTTCCTCATCTTATGAAGTTCACCTGGACTTTGGCCTCAGTTTACTTACCCAGCATGACAATTCTCCCAACACTCGTTCAAGCCTCCCCCAACCATGAGATCCTATTCTCTGTACTCCCAAATATTTGAAGCAGTCTTAATGTGAACCAGCTAACATACCAGGACATCAATAGCCATCTGGCTCTGGGTATTTTCTACCATATCATTTCCTGCTATCCACCTGCCTGCCAGGTTAGCCCTCCATTGGACAGTGATTCCTGCCTTAATGGAGCCTGAACCCATCACAAGTCTCAGATGCTGTCCGCAGGAGTGCTGTCTGCAGGAGTGCTGACTGCAGGAGTGCTGCCTGCCCAACAGGAGCTGATCCTTCAATCAGGTCCATTTCCCCAGCCCCCTGCCCTACCCAGTCCCCTAATTCTTTCCCTTCCCTATCAGCTGCTGTTGAGGATCCAGCAGCTGGCTCCTCCCAAGCCAATCTGCAATACCACCAAATAAAATGCACTCTCCCTGACTCTAAACCCAAGTCTACATATAGGAAGAAAAATCATGCTAATCCCTGTTTCTTTCATGTTCTCCAGTGGAATACCAGGGCTAAGTGCTCCGGGAAACCCACAAAGCAAATCTAATTCCTCTTTCATATGATAGCCCTTCACTATGGACATAGCTTGGACACAACTACCATGCCCTTCATGAATCATCCTTTCAAGCACAAATTACAAGCACTGTAAATACGCAAATGGTCACAAGTGCAATCCATGCTGCTTAGCTCTGCACAGGCCTAAAGCACTCACAGTTTCTTTGTGATGCTCCCCAAAACTACTTCCCCAAATCAGCTTTCACCCCTGCACAGTGCCCACCCCCACACCACACATACCTGCCTCCACTGCCACCCATCCAGAGTGGAACCGTTGCCTTTAATACCCATTCCTAGAAGGGAAGGTCGTTTTGTGTTTTGGCCCCAGATATTTCTACACCATGACTTCTGGTAGAAATTATGTCTGTGCAATTACCTCCATCGCAGTCTCAGCTGGATGGTCTCCTGGTTCAGACCTGTGCTTCTCTCAGTCTTTGATCTTTTGTGTGGTATTGAGCCTTACTCAATAATTTTGTTCATAGAATACTGGTCCACTTTAATTTTTTTATTTGACACTGGGAGATCTTCAGGCCTCTGTCTTCTGCTTTTTTCCCTGTTTTTTTTTTTCTCCTCAAAAGGACTCATTTCTATTTTCCAGCACCCTTTAACCCCAACTTAAAGTCTCCCTTCTCTTTACCCCCACTTCCCAATCTCATCTCCTGCTCTAGGCTAATTATTTTTCTTTTACAAACTAGCCCCATCCCAAGGGCCACAGATATACATGCCAGGTAACTGCCGTGGCCCTTCACTGGTCATTACTTTTTATTACCTCCAGCTTGTTTTGATCAGGGAATGACCCCATTTTCAGGGAACACACTACAGGTTATGTGAAAAATCAAAGCTTGCTGCTGGCTGTATCAATGGATTCCGTTTTCCCCATCTCTGCTGAGAAGCCATGTTGCACCCTGACTTGGGTGCCAGTGAGTGGGAAACAGCTACTGCTAACAGTGTGGATAGAAACCAATGGTCCACATTTACCTGTCTTCACCTTCCTATTGTCTTCTTTCTCCAGTTACAACTCAGCTACTGGATGTGATCTCAGCATGAGCATCTTCAAAAAACCTTTCAAAATATTTGTCCAGCTCTCTTCCACATGGCCGCTGCTGCCATGTCTCTAGGGATTCCTGAAAAGTTCCAGCACATTTTGTGAGTACTACACCAGTATCAGTGGGCAGCAGAAAATAGCCCTTGCCATCACTGCAGTTAAGAGTGTGGTATTGAGGAAAGCAGACATCAACCTCACCAAGGAGGACAGGAGAGTTACTGAGGACGAGGTGGAATACATGACCACCATTATGCAGAACCCATGCCAGTATAAGATTCTAGTCTGGTTCTTGAACAGAAAGAAGGACATGAAGGATGGACAATACAGCTGGGTTCTGGCCAGTGGTCTGGACAACAAGCTTTGTGAAGACCTGGAGTGGCTGAAGAAAATTCAGGTTCGCAGAGGGCTGTGCCACTTCTGGAGTCTTCATGTTCAAAGCCAGCACACCAAGTCCACAGGCCACCAGGGTCACAGTGTGGGTGTGACCAAGAGGAAATGAAATGTAAGGCTTTTCTGTTAATATATAGTTTATAAACTGAAAAAAATTGTCCAAAGAGTATTTTCTTATTCCGACACCTATCTGCAACCCCCATGATACATGCTTTACCTCTCCAGCATTTTCCATTTTCCCCTTTTCCTTTGGCAGGTAGCTCCCAGAATTTAGACATGGTCATTTGAAAAGAATGTGGGCTTTGGCATTCAACATCAGTTCTAACCCTAACTCTGCTACTTACAAGCTGTGTGGCTTTGGGAGAGTAATAAAACCTCTCAGAACCTCAGCTTCCTCATCTATAAAATAAGGGTGAAAGCACTGCCTCTTTTGCAGGGTTATTGTGAGACTTGTTTCAGCTAAGTACATCCATGAAATGTTAAAGATCTCATAAGTTGGTTTCCTTTCCCACTTCATTGAGAATAAGCAGCTCAAGAAACTGTATCACAATTATGGCCTCCTAAACAGGAAAGGAGTACTAGGGAATGCTGGTCTTCATTCACAAATCCAAACTCTCTCCTTAAAGTCCAGTCATAGTCAAAGATAACTTTGATGAGCCGCAAGCAAAAGAAATGTTCACAGGAGTCTAGAGACTGTGTCTGAGTTGCAAATTAACTGCAAAGAAGGAAATCAAGACTCATTTTCAACAAAGTGAGGAAAATATGCTAATATTTGGATGACAGCAAGATGGACTAAAATGTCGAGGTGAAGCAAAAAAAAAAAAAAAAGGAAACAACCTAAGAAAAGTGTTGTACACGAGAAATTGTTTGCATTGCTTTCTAAAATTTGAAATCACCTCTGAAATGTATTTTCTACAATTCTTCCCAGGGAGAGCCTCCCTGTTGTTGTTGCTGTTGTTGTTGCTGTTTGAGTAGATTATATCACTTCATGTGACTAATGTGTCTTTATAACACTGTCGGTTGCTATGGTAACCTGACTGTATAGGATTAAAAAAAAAGCATGTGCCTTTTCCCTAGGTTGTTATATGACTTCCAGCAGAATTTGGAACATTTCTCAGAGCACTGCAGGCAACACAGTGGTTGACTACTGCAGTGGTTGTTCTGTGTTTTCCTCTGCAGCATTATTTTGCAGGATGGCTGAGGACAGGCTGAGTCACCTGAGATTCAGGGAGAGATAGAAAACACAGAGTCAACATCACACCAGAAACCATGGTAATGATCACACCGAAGCTTAATAGAGCATCTGGGATGGAGGTGGGAAGAAAAGCAGCCTAAAGAGAACAGCTCCTGGGCAGAAAGGTTCACAGTGTCATCCACTGTGGAGCTCTGATGTGAAAATCAACAGATCTGGCCTCTCAGCATAGTTCTAATCCTGCCTCCTTCTGTGACCTTAGACAAGTTTCTTAATGTCCCTGAGCCTCATTTTCTTCTAAAATTATTTCCAAGATTGCCTCTCCAATCCTAATCGTCTATGATGGTAGGATCCTGAGCTAAGAAGTACTTTACTTTTTAAAGATTGAGACTGAGTAAAGAAGACAATGTTCAACTCAATGAATAGCTAATAGTAGAATTTCACATAACAGTAGAGGAAACATTAAGCTTATATAAAGTAGACCATCATTTAACAGTGTCTGAGAGATACTTGAGAAGTCCTTTATCTAAGGCCCTCTCTGTCATTTAGAACAGGCATCAATTATGGAAAAGAATGATCTCTCTAAATACATTTGGAAAAATAGAAATGGCATCATACTATCCATTGGAGTTCCTTAACTGTGTATTTCTTAATGACTTCCAACCAAAGGCCAAGAGCATCAGAGGTACAATCTTCAACATAGTAGGAGCTCATTCTAGGTAACTGCTATATCCTATACTGAAAGACCTATTCATTTTATTTAACAAATCTTTATGGAATGTTCATTATGTGCTGTCTCATTTGTTTGTTAGCACTTGCTGGAAAAAAGAAAGAGAGAGCTATAGTGAGCAAGAGAAGAGAGTTGCCTAAGCAGTGATTCTCAAAACTTGATGAGTATAAGAAGCCCTGAGAGTCATGCTGGGAGAGCAAACTCTTGGCTCCATTGCCCAAAAGATTCTGATTCAGTGCATGTAAAGTCAAGCACCTGAATCAGCATTTTTGGCAAGTTGATTCAGTTACAGGTGGTCGCTGGCCACACTGAGAAACATTTCACAAGACAATAACAGGATGTGGAGGTCAAGAATGAGAAAGCTTGTGTGGAAACCAAACAGGCTGAGGCTACAACTGGTTAACCAAGAACCACAGAGGGCTCAGTGGGCCAGGCCTGCCAGCTGATAGGGCCAAGGGTATGTTTTCCTTGCATTCGTGAAACAGTCCATTTGGAAGCTACAAGGAAAAGCTCTATTAGCCATGGAACAGATCTAAATGGCTGCAAGAGACAGTTCACAACACTGGAGTTGCCATGGCAACCGCAATGGGTGGCAGAGTTGAGCTGAGAAAGCTGTGGGTAAGAAAGAGGAGGTGAAGAAACTGTGCTAAAGAGAGTGCTGTGTGATTTATCAAAGACTACTCTGTCTGTGGTAGCACTTTATAACTCGAACAGCTGAGAAGAAATCAAAGGACAGAGACTGATTCTTCCAAGAATGGCTTACAGGTAATGGGATGACAGCTAAGTCATGAAGCATTATTTGCCCTTCTGGATTTTTTCATTTTGCTCCCAGTAGTTCTAATATTGGAGAAGCCACCTAATGCTGAATGAATCAATCAAAAGCAAACTCGAACGCAATACTCAAATACAAGGAAAATAACAACTTCAGAAAATGACCACCACAGATTTTATTTAATTAAAAATATTATACATGTTGTTGCATTTTCATGGAAAATATTGAGTTTAAAAACACCAACAGTGTTAGCTTTCAGAAACCTTAATGCACCCTGTTCTGCTACCTGCTTCTTTTTTTCTGTTTGTGGCATTAACCATGTGTAAGGAATTGGGACCCCATGTAACTAGAGCTTCCTTGAAGTTCACACCCATAAGACCATGGGAATGAGCCATTCTCTCCACAGTGGTGTTCTATCAAGTTAATTATCACTAACTTTGCTTTCCTTGCAAACCATTAAAAGGAGCTGGCATAAAAGCCCAAAGCACATGTCAACACCAATTCAGCCCAACATGTCTACAAGAATCTGCCATGACCTCATCCAGTTCCCAAGCCAGTTAGCAGGTGAGGTTATATTCTACCTGGTGTATTAGTGTCCTGAGCCCTTCACCCAACTTCCCCTGAACCATGGTGGGAAGACACTGCCATATAGTGTTTATATTCAAACTACCAGCAAGTACACAAAAGCACATGTGGCCCCATGCACAATACTATCAAATAAAAAATACATATTGGTACAATACAACCCTTGGAATCACCGGCTAAAATATAGCCATGTGAGTATTTTTAAACTAGTCATTTAATTATACACTCGTTAAGAAAAATAACACAACATAAAAATTTAACTTGAAGACATCATTTCAGCTAGAAACTTCTCACATGTAAATACAAGGTGTGTACAATATCACCCTCACCCTTACTCCCTTCCTTTGCTTTCCCAGGACTGTACCATCCCCTAACTTATTTCCTTGGTTCCACATCATAATGCTGCATCTGCTTATTGCTCCCAAGTGATGCTTTTACTAAAATTGGATCTGATGTGACAGAAACATCCTGGCTCTGTTTTTCTGCTGCTTTGCTTTAAAGTGTAGTACACTTAATTTGGGTTCTGCATCCAGCTTTACATCAAAGAGAGATTAGTCTCCCCCAAAGTACACAAACGAATGAAAATAACTGGATAGCAAAAAGATAGAATTGCCTCTGCTCTTAGAAATTGGAAAATGGTCTTTCTTCTTCATAGTCTCTCAATTGATGGGAATGAAATAAGGCTGAAATTGCTTTTCACATTCTGGCTCAGTTGGGGGCATTTTCACATAAACCCCTGTAGTAAGAGGGCTTCTTTTCTTTATCTGCCAAACACAAAAAAGAAACAGTAATTATTATTGAGGAATACAGAAGCTACTTCTAACCATAATAGGACTCAACAACTATTGGGTACCTCCCCTATTGAAAATTGAGTGTTTAAAACACAGAATTGTAAACCCCAGGAGATTTTCTTGATTTAGCTATTAAAATTCATTTTTTGATAAATAACCCTGTGCTATAGATGTAAAATAGCAATAATTTTCTCCTGACTGGAAGATAGAAGGAAGAGTCTTTGAGAAAGCTTCAGAAAAAAACACCCCAAATGCTTATGGTAAATGACTAGATGTTGTCTGTGGGAGGGATGAGGGTGATAATAAACTTTAGTTATCCTGTTTGAAAGCTGTATTTCTCATCTCCACTCCTCATATACTCTTTGTCACTCTTTCTCTGTCTGCGTCAGTTCCCAGTTTTTATCACCTCCATAAATTGAGGTCTGGCATACTAGTCCATGTGGCAGTTTGTAGCAAATGAGATGGGAAGAAGCTACAGCAACAGAACAGGTTCTTGGGGTGGGGAGAGGGAAGCAGGGAGAGAGGAAAGCAGAGAGAGAAAGAGAACTGGGGTGGGAGAGAAGGGGGATGCAGGGGAGAGGGAGGAAGGAGAGGGAGAAGTTTATGATAAAAACAGCCTTAAGCAGCGTTGGCTGAAAAGACTTTCAGAAGGAAATCTTAACAGGAGGCCAGATCCCGTATCTCCTTCTCTTCCGCCAACTGCTGTAATAAGTGAAAACTGACGTTCTCTTTTACTGGGTTGGAGGGGAGGTCAAAACTTCCCAGTCAAGCCGACTGGGTAACAGGGAGCCCTGAACAGGTATGTCGTGGATAATTGCAGTGTAGACAAGGAAGACACGAGTTGGGTAGCACTGCGAGGTGGCTTCCTGGTGAAGCAGAGAGATGTGAAGGGAGAGAATAAAATCTACCCAGCTGGACGGCCTTCCCTAGCAGCATTTTGCCCAGCCTGATCTTGAATTTCAGGGTTATTAACCTAAGCACAATTGTCATGAAGAGAAAGAGCAAAACAGCTGCCCCATGTTGTTCAAACGGTTACTCAAACTGAAACCCTGGTCAGAAGTACACAAATATTTGATGTCAAACACATTCATCTAAGATACCAGTCATCCTGAAACCTCAAAGGCCAATGCCATGGGTTCCAGTGTGTTCTTTACCACTGTCCTTCCCCTTCCTCATGTATTGCTTCTTCATCTCTAGACGACTAAACTCAAAAGCATCATCTGGTCAGTTGTCATCACGAAAGGTATCCAAAAATGGTGCATTGTCAGCATCCCACTCACCATTTTGCTCAAAGAAACAGCTGTGATGAGGAAGCTGTAAAAAAACAACCCCGAACTAACTGCTGCGAGGATCCAGAGGAGGGAATCAGAATCGGGGCATGGTTCTGGATCTGCAACAGAAAACAAAGCAGAGCCTCCCTGAGACACTCTAAACTTTAAAGCCCTACTTCCCCATTGATGGGAAATGAAGAAATTTGAGCTTGCAGGCCTTAATAATTGCTAGCCCACCGGTAAGTTCTACTCTTTGGTGCTACTTCCCCAGCAATGTCATATCAAAGGCATGAGGGCAACCTTGGGGATGGTTATCATTCCAGAGCAAGTTCCCCACACTGTCAAAAGAAAAATGACCTCCTCCAACCCATTTTATTTTATAGTCAGAATGCTGTGTGAGTTGCCACCCATACTTAAAAAAAAAAAAAAAATGACTACCATATGGTATGCCAGAGAACTCTTAAAGAGAATTTTCACAATCTTAAAGATGAAACACCTGACATTAAGGAGCAAAACTATTTTCATTCTAAGAAGACAGCAATGCAAAAGGTGTCAGTTTAGTGATATGACTTTGCTCACCAATGACATAAATCTGTGTTCCATTGCCCATGCCCACATAGTAGGGAGGTGGGTACATGAGCTCCACCTTGCAAATGTAGAGCCCCGTGTCCATGGCCCTCAGCCCTTGGATGGTGAGGTTCACTTTGTTTCCACTGGAAGTGCCAATGCAAGTGGAATCATCCAGGAAGGTCAACTCATTCTCCACGACGTACGTTGTGGCGCAGACTTCAATCATCTCGCTGCCAACCTGCCGTAGCACTGTCACCCGGACCTCTTCAGCTTTTCCTGGAGACGCATACTCACACACAAAGTTGGCAACACCCTGGCTGCTGGCCAGCACCACTGCGGGCTGAGCCACGTGCATCCCTGCCATGGAAAATCCAAAGGAGACTCAGTAACTCATGCTCACCCACCATCAGGCCCCGGCACAAGCCAGAGAAGGTTCATCTTTGATGGGCATCCTCCAACATTACCTTTCAGTTATTCTCTTCCCTTTAGACAAGTCCCTCACTCTCCCATCCCTTCCCTTCTCCACTCATTCCAGCTTTCCCTCCACCTCTCAGCTATCTTCCAGTTACTCTCTCTAAAGGTGTTTTCGTACTGGAAAATAGTTTCTTGAAGACAATTGGTTGTAGCAGAAAGATCACTGATGTGACACACAGAAGGCCTGACTCTACCATGAAATGCATGATTTGTCACTCCTGCTCTATGGATTTCATTGTCTCTTACCTGTAGGAAAAGGGGATTAGATCAGATAACATTCGGTGCCTTCCAACTCTGGTATTCTAAGGTTATAATACAACTACAGGAACCATAGTTCAGGAACTATGAGTAGTAGAGGACACTTTGGAGGCTAAGGTAGAGATTATTGCCGTATATCTCAAAGTGTACCTCAGAAACTTTGGCCCACATTTCCCTGGCCTTATACCTCCGTCACCCACAAGTAGCTGCATGTTGGCTTACTGCACCAGCCACCTCCTTCCCTGACATTATTATCTTAGAGTGAGGGATGCTGCTAGATGAAGAAAGCCACAAAGCAGAGGGCACCGGGTCGTTTCCTCTCCAGGCTGAGGCATCCCTGCTGTTAACTTCTGTGGGCTTCCCCCGCCATTGCCACTGCCACCACGTCTTCCGCTGCCCTCTTTCCTCACTTGAACACCCTCACAAAAGGGTGTTCTTTTTCCCTCTAGTTTCTACAGAATAAGAGAGGCTAGCTCTCCATTCAGAGAAGGCTCACATCATCTAAAATATGGTGGCTTCATGTCAAATTATCTTCCTTTAACCAATCCCTCTCCAGTCAATTATACAAGTGACACCCCAAATTTGGATTGAACCATGTCACTCATTCAGCTCAAACTTTCTGATGTCTACATAACACTTACTGCAAAAACAAATAAAGTAAATAACATTCAATACTCTTAATGATCTAATCCCAACCTATCAGTCTAGCCTGAGATTCCAGGACACCTTTTCTTGTATATAAATTACTCTATACTGAAGGTGCTAGTCCTTTTCCCCAGGAACCTGTGCTCGACAACATCTATCCTCAGATGAGACAACAATAGGGCAGCTACCATTGCCATAGTTAATCCAGTAGCCCTGGTTAGATAATAATCTCCTTCAGTCTTCATCTGTGTCTATCAGAGATGCCCTCTGAACATCTTCTGCATTGATTACAGTACTTAATCAAGTTCTGCCTTGTATTAAGCTTTTTTGTCCACTAATACTGCCTCCTCCAGTGTATGCCTTTGGCAGATAAACTCTTGAGATTAGCCACTGTATCCTTCCCAAATTAACACTCAAAAATTATTATTGTGTTGACTTGAAGCTTAAAGAAGACCAAGTTTCCTGCCCCACCCCAGATAAGCTCCCAACTATCTCTACTAAATCTAGTCACGTCCAGTTTTCCAGTATTCACCATGGGAGGATTTATAGGTTCAGTTAAATGCCCTAAAAAGGAAATTTGTATACTGCTAAGACTATTTAATCTTTAATGTTCAAAACGTGTGAAATAATAAAAGATATATGAATATTTCTTATCCAGTAAAAATTAAATCATTAAACATCTTTTGACTTCATACAAACTATATGATTTCTTAGCAAGAAGTTCTAGAGAGAGATAAGTTTGAAGTTCAGTGGGAATGCTTGTCATTTTACACTGTGTAACAAACCTAGCATCAACATCTAAAGAGGTTTATTTTATCTGAAAACTGGAGAATCCACAGATAGATCAGGCAGCAATTAAGTATCTTATGCCAGACTTATGGCTTTCTTTCTTCCTTTTTTTTTTTTTTTTTTGTTATACTACTTCAGACTGCTTTCGTTTTTTTAAATAGTTTGCTAACTAGTTTATAGAGTTGTTAAGAAGATCTTAACATTTTGAATTGAGTAGACTTAAATTTTAAACAAGCTGGCTTTATAAAATTGAATTGGAGGACCTTAAAACCTTGACTTGGGCAGAGAGGAAACTTTCCATGATTTGCTTCAATTAATGTTTTTTAAAAAGAAAAACCTTGAGCTTGCCCTGATTCCAAGCTGAGATGTATTCAGAGCTGCGTATATCTTTTTTCTCTTAAGTCACTTAATTTCACAGCATTTTCTTTCAGTCATACAGAAGTGTCTAAAATTGCTCATGTCTCCCAGACCAACTCAGATGGATTCATTAAGCCTCTACTCAATGCCTGACGCTCTGCTATGAGTTGTACCTCTGCCTGTTTGCTGCTGCCAGCTGCGCCCTGCCTGCCTTGGGAAACAGAGCTCTCCAAGCCTGGAGGTTGGAGTCGTACCTTTAGCTTCTGGCGCTGCTAGAAATCACTGCCCTTGACTGCTGAAAGAAATGAAACCCAGTGGGAGAAACACCTCCTCCACCTTCGAGTTCCAAAAGCCTCACTCACCTCTGGAGAAGACAGGGATGAAAAGAAGAGAAAACAGAGCAGTGCAGGGCCAGGTCCTACAAGGCAGGCCCGGCCGAGCCTCGTGCCTCCGGAATCCAAAGCAAGCCATGGCGTTATGGGAGCAGTGTTCAGGTCTTCAGGAAGCAGAGTGAAACCTTTCAAGATCCTGAAGCTTTGAAATGTGTTTGAACCCACACAGAATCAAGGACTTTATATAGCTGGCTTTTATCCCAGCTATATAAACTCAGTACATGTAGAAGGCACCTGAATAGAAAGCCTTTTTGTTTTGGTTTTACGAGAAAGGAAGCCGTGGGTTTAGCTGTTACGTCGAAATGATAACCTCAAACACTCAAACTAAAACTGAACAAAACAAGCCAATCCAAGAATGGAAAATGAACTCAATTTGAAACTGAAGCCTTTTCTTCATTTTGAGGATAACTAAGTGGAGACTTGGAAAATTTCCTGGAGTGCAGGAGTCCCCCTAAATCCTAACTTTATCCAATTGTCTAGGCATCTTTTAGCATCCTGTGTATTTCACTGACACCCCCCAAACCACTAAGCTGCTGGCTCTGTGAGCCCTTGAACTAACGACAGAATTAATCTGTAGACATCATTAATAAAAGCTCTGAATTCTACCTGTGAGGCACTATCCCTGACATACTTTACAAATAAGAGTTTTAATTTCTCCAAGCTCCACTTAGCACTTCTCTGGGAGAAAATACCAAATCACAAAACATAAACTGACCTGCCTCTGGTTTTACAGATTAGGAAAGAATTCAGGTGCTCTTGAAAACCTTAACAGAGAGAAACTAGAGTTGGAGAAGATCCAAAAACTATCAACCAAAATTTTCCAAGAGATTCAAACCTTCCATAAGAGGATAAACATTGTTTTCATAGGAATTTTTCAAACAGAAAATCCAAAAACTAAGGTTAAATATGACTGAAGTTCTTATTACGAAAATTTTAGACAGGACAAATGTTCATCTTATAAGAGAATACTAAGCACTGAGGACAATTCTTTAAAACTGGGGAGTTTTCACATATTTCAATGATGAAAAAGTATTTATTGAGAATCCATGGTATTCCAGGCATTGTATGGACTTAAAACAAAAACAGAGATAATGCTTTAAGACTTCTAGAAGGGTGACATGCAAACGGACAGTTACAACGTGGAGTGTGGTGGTTGCCTGCCCCGGTGCTCCATGACTTCCTGCTGTCCACGCACCCCAGCGCAGCAGAGGAGGCCCTATCAGATATGCCCCAGATGCCTCTCCTTGTAGCCTGTCTCCCAACATCCTCTCACATGGCTCCTTCCTCGGTTTGTCATTTCTCCAACCCACCTCTTTCAGGTCTAATCACTGCCTTTTTTCTCCTATTATCTTGTGTTATCCTTCTTCTCATCCTCCAGGAGTTAACCAAGGAAGGTATCAGCTCCTCCGAAAAACCTCCCCTGACCTGCCTTTTGTCTATATTCCCTTATCACCTTATATAAGCCTTCAGACCCCACCTGAAATGCCAGGAGGCAATAACAACCTTATGGGGACTCACTAAGGACCAGATCCCAGACTGGGCACTGGACAAACAAAAGTGGAAAATGTACATTCCTGCCCTTTTGAGGAACCCACCGCAGCAGGAGAGGCAGACAGGTAACCCCATGATTAGGACAGAGTGACATTGAAGTATTGTATAAGCCAGAGAGGAGCCATTGGATTAGTCTGTGGAGGCCAGAAAGGGTTTCTTGGAGAAAGTAAAACCTGAGCTTATCATGAAAGACAATGGCAAGGGATAGGTATTCAGGCAAAAAGAACAGCATGTGTTAAGGTTGGGAATAGCATAAAGCATTTCTTATGGTCAGCAGAAAAGGCAAGTGACAGGATCAGCCATTGGTGGAAGCTGATGTTTTTAGGAGTGAGGGCCAATACATCATAAGGAACAAACTGGCATGACCGAATTCACATTTTAGGGAAATTTCCCCTCACCCAGGAGGGGGGCTGGGGAGGATGGGTTCAGAGAGGAATAAGATACAACTGGCAAAACCAGGAAGGAGACTATTGCAATACGCCGGGCAACAAGGAATTGGCAAACTTTTTCTGTAAAGGGCCAGAAAGTAAATACATTAGGCTTTGCAGGCCCTGTGATCTGTTTTCACTCCCTAACCCTGCTTTTGTAGGGTGAAGGCAGCTACAGAAAATACATAAATAAATGAATATGGTTGTATTAAAAATTATTTACGAGGTCAATTATACCTCGATTTTTAAAAAGACGTAATTTACACAAACAGGTGGAGGCCGGATTTGGCCTGTGGGCCATGGTTTGCCAACTCATTTGCTGAACTAAGGTGATGACAACAGTGGTGACAAGGTCCCTAAGGAGACTAATCAACAAGCAGTGAGTTGATGGAAAAATTTAGGATGAGACCAGATTTATGGCTTGGGAGGTGCTGGGTTGCTCCTAGGAATTGTTCAAGCATTCGTCGAGTTCTATCTCATTCAAGTCTTGAAACTACTCTACAAGACAGGAATTGTTGTTTTTCTTAATTTATGAAGGAAGAAACCAAGGGACTGAAAGTTCAGGAGACTTAGACAACCCTCCGTAGTCGATGGCAGAGCCAGGATTTGAAGTCAATGAAGATGTTAATTGCTAAGCAAAGACTTTAAAGTCAAGAGAGGTGAATTTGAATCCTAGCATAAGTGAATTTGAATTGCTAGCTGTTGATCTAGGCTGAGAACCCAATGTTCTCCAGAAAACGGTGCCTACTTCTCAAGGCTATTGCAAGAACTAAATGAGATAATGCATGTAACATGCATAAAAAACCTATTATGGCAGCTGGCCTCTCAATAATTAGAAGTCCTTTTTATTATAGAGTCACTGAGAAAACAGAGGTGCAATTTACTGGAATAGAGAACATAATAAGAATAGACTGAAGGTGATGAGTACAATTTGGGCCCTCGAGTTTAAGGTATCCATAGATGATAAAGTGAAGAGACACGAAAGCAGTTGCCAGTGTGGGTCTGGGGCACAGGACACAAATCCAACCCAAAGACACTTGTTTAGGCAGCCATGAAGCCACTGACGAAAATTTCACAAGGCCAAGGCACATAATGAGTACTCTATAAACATTTCATAAATGAAGGGATAAATGAATAAAAATCATTTAATATAAAAAGAAATGAGGGTTGTAACAGGACCTTTCAAAGAAGTCTTATGAGGTCCCCTCATTATACTTTTATGAAACTAATCTGCCATAGCAAGAAAATTCAGTGGTTGTAAAAGCCACTAGGTGAAAGAATGTTGGTGAAAAGATGTATTCATACATATCATCCCATAGATTATGTGATAATTATGGAGGGGGAAAGGTAATGGATAAACCTAGCAGCTACTGCCTTAACCAAGTGATCGAAGTGAAGATCACCCATGATGGGACCTTCTGACATCATGTGCCTCCAGATACACTGAGAAGGAAATGCAGTGTGATTGACAAAGTTGTTCAAATTAAATCTAATCATGAAAAAATAATTGGACAAATCCAAATTGGGATCTTTCTGCAAATTAAAAAAAAACTGACCATCGAAACTGGACTTCAATTCCTCGAAAATATTAATATTATGAAAGGTTAAAAAACCTTGAAAAACTTTTTTAGTTTAAAGGAGATTAAGGAGACGTGACAATAAAATCCAATGTGTGATCCTTGACTGAGAAAAAATAAAGCAACTGCAAAGCACAATATTGAGATACTTGGGGAAATTTGAATTAGATGATAATTGATAATAACATTGTGTTAATTTTAAATTTGCTGAGTATGATCATTGTATTGGGGTTATGTAGAGAAACATTTTTGTTTTTAGGTGATATTTATTTAAGTATTTACGAATAAAGTCTCAGGGTGTTGGCAAATAACTCTCAAATGGTTCAGCAAAAATATGTATACATAAGTTAGCAGAGAGAAATAGTAATAGGATGATAACAATTGGTGAATCTAGGTGAAGAGTATATCTGTGTGTTCTTGGTATTGTTCTTATAAATTCTTTGTAAAATTGAAGTTTTTCAAAATAGAAAGTGGGAAGTAAAAATTGTAAGGCCACTACTAACATGGCAGGCATTGATAAACTGAAATTTAGAGAAAGGAAGTGACTTGCTCAAAGTTATTCTTCATTCTCCTTCTTCACATTCTCCATTGGAGACAGACCCTGGCAGGTTGGCTTTGGGGAGGGATCAGCTGATGGGAGGCACCAGAATGCACAAGGATGGAGGTAAGGGTATTTCTTCCCTGCTCTCTCCCAAATTCAGGGCCCTGTCTCTGGCAGTAACAGTAGCTGTGCACAATGATAGCTCTTGTCAGGTAGCCCTGAACCCCCTTCTATGATGCTAGTCCTCACCATTTCTTCCTCTGGTCCTTTCAGCCCTGGGAATGGCATCAGCTTCCACTGTGGCTAGCACCTGAGTACATTAACATCTTCTGCTCTGTACCCTCTTTAATATCTCTCAAAATAGAGTCCTTTCACTGAGTCTCTTATTTGAACCCTATGTGTCCTGTGGAGTCCCTGGTTGATCTAGACATGTGTACAACTGGTAAATGGCAAAAAACAAATTTAACTCCTGGTCTCATTCCCAACCAGTACTTATTTTTCCCCTATTACCTCATGTGCAATAACATATTATATCATACTGGAGTATTGATTACAGTCAGTTGTGTGGAATTCTGTCTCCCCTGTTTTAGATTTTATTTCCATGACACACTCACCTCACACATAGATAGCATTTAACTAGGTCTCCATTCTTTTTATTTTTCTTGCATCTCCTTTGCGGCTCTGGGGAAAGTGCTAATAAGTAAGGATTCCATGAGAGGATAGAGAGACACTAGTGAGCCCAGCATAGTGGTGAAGAGTATTACTGGGGTCAGACAGACATGAGTTCAAGTCCTGGATCTACTGCTTACTAGATGTGTGTTCTGGGATGAGGTTTTTGAACTTCTCTTATCCTCAGTTTCTTCATCTGTAAGATATGGCTAACTATGGTAACTATCTTATAGGGTTATTGTGATGATTCAGTGAGACTTTATCAATAAAATATTGAAAACTATGCCTAGAATATAGTATTTTCTCAGTAAAGTGTTAGCTTATATATTAAATACAGAAAAAAAAAACTATGGGTTTCAAACTTCAGCCATTATAGAAACCCTTCTTTTTCATTGCATTGTCTAATGAGTGGATGGTATGTTACACTAAATATCAGGTGCTAAGTATTTGAATATTCATACTTATTGAATTTCTGCCCTGTCAGTGTCTCCAAATAGCTTATTATATCTCCAAATAGTTCATTATTTGCCTACTAGTTGAGTCTAAAAACTCGCAACTCTAGGCATTATCTAAGAATTATGTATTGGGATCTCCCAATTATTCAGTGGTTAAATATTCAAATATATGAGGGCACCATATCCTTGAATATTTTCATTTCAGAGTAAGAAGGGAAAAGTCAATTTTTACTTTTACTGCCCCGATTAAAAAAAAGATTGGTGGTAAAGGAAATGAAAATAATTAGCTAAAATTAGGGCTTGGGGATTCACTGTGATTTCATTTTCTTATCTTCCTATATCCTACTAGGTTGAGTAAACCCCAGATTGGTTTTGTAGTACTCTTAGTGGTTTCTGGATTTGAAAGATCCCTCAAGATTTGCATAACTCGCAGTGATGCCAACAGTGCAGTGTCTTCAGAATTCCAGATGTGATTTGGTTTGAGCTGGGTAACTGGTTGTTTTACTCAATTGTAAAACTTTTCCAAGTTTGTAAAACTCACTCTGAGTTTCATCAAACTATTCAGTTTCTTTAAGCTTCCCCCCCTCAAACCTCATCATATTATCCTTTCCTCAACTAGTACACCCAAAAAACCAAACTTTTGTTGAAAGATTTGCACCTGGCATTGACTATGGTACATACTGCAAAACATCCTTTGCTTGATGGTTTCAGATGTAATGGGAAGAATGAAAAGTCTAATATTTGCATAGTGTGCAGTTTCAGGACATCCCATTACGTTGAGCCTATAATCATGCCTAATTAAGGTTATATACTCTGTGTTTTTGTGCTAATTAGTTCATCATAGTACAACTCCTTTCAAAACTGACTTCAAAGGAAAAAGAAAATCATCTACCAAATTAAGTGATTGCTGAAGAAAGATCTATCAATCATCTCACTTCAAAGAGAGTTAAAAAGAAAGGAAATGATATGCAAAGTGACTGGAAAGAAATTTTAGCTTCATTACCATTAAAGGGTGAAAATATGGGCTGGGCAAGGACTCACCTAAATGTGGTAGATGAATTTTCAGTCCCTAGGAAACTGTAATCTACAGGGTAAAGTTAGGTAAAAATGAATGCTTTTGAGCTGTGGACTTTCTGACAGTCCCTTAGTGGGGAAATAGAGTAGGCTACTCCTGCCTTTTCAGTCTGCCTTGTCCCCTTGCTGGGGGTTAAAGTGGGAAGGTTGTCAGGAAAACCAAGTTTTATTCACTGATCTGGATGACAAAATGAAATGCAGAGGCAACTTCAGTTGAGGGTTAGTCCTCACCTGTCAGAGATTCACTTATGTGGCGATGGAAACAAACAGTATTTTTTAATAAAGAAATGACAAAGTCACACATGGACAAAAACTATGGGGGGCTGGAAATGCGAGGGAGGTGGGGAGGGCTGCAGTGGTGGGTTGGGGTGAGAATAAAAGACAGAAAACTGTACAAGATCAACAATTAAAATAGAAATTAAAAAAAAATCTTCCTTCAAAAAAAAAAAAGAAAGAAATGACAAAGTCAACCGTGGTCACAAAGCAATTTGTAGGATGATCTATGTTCTAATTGCCAAGCTCCTTACTTTATCTGATAACCCTTTTGGATATCTTATCTCCATTTATGGATAATAGTTTCTTATTATATTGCTGGTTTTAGCCATTATTTTCTCTGATTATCCCTCCAATCTCCTTAGCTTCTCATACCTAAAAGTAAGATTAAAGTTGGATTTTGTTTTATTCTTAATCCTTCACCCCTGTTGCAGCACAGTCTGCCATGAATAAATTTAGGTAAGCGAATTTGTCAAAAGCCAAGAACAGATGTTTTAAAAATAGGTAACCCCTTTATTTTACTGATTGGAAAACCAATACTGAAAAGTTTGTCTTTCCTACTAGGGTCACACATTTAGATTTTAGTCTTCCACATTTAGATCTTACACATCATCAAAAGGAAATGGACAGAAAGGGAAGGGTAAATAACCCATTACCTGACCTGTGATGCACCCAGCTCATGTCACCTGAATGGCACATTTAGAGTGTACCTGGTTCCCATTTAGAACAACTCAAGACTACCCAGTACGATTTCCATTTTACAAAGAAATGGGAAACCTCACAGGTCATTAATGTTTTCTTACACTAGTATAAAGAAGAGGAAACCTTGGAGAATGACAAAAAAAATTTCTTTAATAACCCATCCACCCAACACACAAAAGAAAGTTGTTAGCTCTCTGTAAGGAGTGACATTGAAAATGGCAAACATTTGATGGAACCCATGTCTCCAATGATATTTTTGGCTGGTGTAATCTCAGCCTCAAGCACTTATTTTAGTTTCTTGGTTAGAGACAATCACTGTTTTTGTATTTTGAGCTGTGTTATTTCAAGCCCTGCTGCTACTGCAGCATTTGAGTGATTTCAGGCTATGACCCTGTTCGCACCTCCAGTTCACAAGAAACTGCTATGTTCACACCCTGTGCGTAGAAAAGCAGCAGTCTTTACTCCTTTGTAGTGTTAGCCATAGCAGTTGTGATAGAGAGTAAAGGTGTGTTAGATGAAGAACACTGTGTTTGCACAGCCTGTTGCAATCCTAGAGCTAGAAGAATCGTTAGTGAGTTCCGCTCTCCCACTCAATGGATGAGAAAACAAAGGCCCAGGGAAGTGGTGTGATCTACTCAAAATTACATACACAACCTGTTGGCAGAGAACCAAGATCAGAGCCCAAATATCCTTAACTCAAGTTTAATTCTATTCTAACTATGCTCTTACCATCATTTGTTATCTTCCCAAGACCAGTTCAAATAACATGAATTCTGGCACTAATTTCCTGCTAGTTTGCCACTTGAAACCAGGAACTACCAAGTAGTGTTTTAGGTCTTGGGGGACCCACAAACACAAATCTGCAATTTGGATTTTATTTAAGTAAAAAAAGGTTTTATGGTCTCGTAGAAGCACTAATCACAGCAGCTGAAAGATGGAAACAACCCAAGAGTCCGCCAACTGTTGAATGGATAAACAAAATGTGGTCTATCAATACAATGGAATGTTATTCAGCCATCAAAAGGAATGAAGTACTAATGCATGATATAACATGGATGAACACTGAAAATATGTTTCACAAAAGAAGCAAGACACAAAAGGTTATATGATTCCATTTATGTTAAATGTCCAGAATAGGCAATTCCATAGAGACAGAAAACAGATCATTAATTACCCAGAACTGGGAAGAGGAGGGAATGGAGAATGATTGATGGGTACGTGATTTCTTACGGGGTGGTGGAAATGTTCTTGAACTAAATAGAGGTGATATTTACACAACACAGTGAATGTGCCAATTGTCACTGAATTGTACGTTTTTAAATGTTTAAAATGGTAAATTTTATGTTAGATGTGCTTTAGCACACACACAGACACAGAAAATGTGGTTACGCTGATAGATTCAGTAGGCATACACCATCTTAAAAAGTATACTGTTGGAGTTCCTTCTTTCTTTCTGCTGCATAGAATTCCATTGTGTAAATGTACCACAGTTTTTTGATCCATTCATTAACTGATGGGCACCTAGGTTGCTTCCAGCACTTGGCTCTTGTAAATTGTGCTGCTATGAACATTGGGGTGCATAGGTTCTTTTGGACTGGTGTTTCAGGGTTCTTAGGATATAATCCAAGCAGTGGAATTGCTAGGTCAAAAGGTATGTCCATTTTTAGTTTTCTTAGAAAATTCCATACTGTTTTCCATAGTGGTTGTACCAATCTGCAATCCCACCAACAGTGCACTAGGGTCCCCTTTTCACCACAACCTCTCCAACACTTGCTGTTTGTTGCTTTGTTTATGAAGGTCATTCTGACTGGTGTCAGGTGGTATCTCATTGTAGTTTTAATTTGCATCTCTCTGATAGCTAGAGATATGGAATTGGAGAGCATCATGCTAAGCGAAATAATCCAGGCAGTGAAAGAAATACCATATGATCTCACCTTTAACAGGAACCTAATCAACAAAACAAACAAACAAGCATAATATAAACAAAGACACTGAATTTGAGAACAGTCTGACAGTGACCAGAGGGGGAGGGGAGGGAATTTCGGGGGAAAAGGGGAATGGTTTAGAGCAACAAGTATAAAGGACACATGGACAAAAACTATGGGGGGTGGAAATGGGAGGAAGGTGGGGAGGGCTGGGGTGGTGGGCTGGGGACGGGGTAAAAGACAGAAAACTGTACAATATCAACAATTAATTTGAACATTTCACCTAAAATGTCATATGATGTGCTTGAATGTGATATTGTTATGTTACAGAATCACATGCTCATGATTTTGTGATAAAAGATTTTGTAATAAAAAGGGGCATTATTTGTGCTGGGGAAAAATCTATGGAGGGTGGAAATGGGAGGAAGGTGGGAAGGGCTGGGGTGGTGGGCTGGGGGCGGGGTAAAAGACAGAAAACTGTACAATCTCAACAATTTAAAAAATACTGATAAAAAATAAATTTAAAAAAAAGTATACCGTTGGTCTTACGGTGTGTGTTGGTTGTACTTTTGTTCTTCTCTAAGTGTAATCTAGACAAAATCTGTAGCCAAACTCACTTCTTTTCAAGTATGAAAAGAATGAACTGGTAAACATATCCTTAATGTCTGAAGCAAGAAAGAAAGATTCTGGTTATTTCTCATCATCTACAATTCTGAACACACATCACACCGAACCATCACCAGCCAGAACCTGAGATATGGATCGTTTGGCTGTGCCCTTCCTTAGGAACAGATTTCTAACCGGTTACTCAGTTGTAGAGTAACTAAATGAGATGGAGGGAGGCCATGTCAGGAAACTCAGGCTCAGTGAACTCTATTATTCAATCACACTTTAGGAACATAATTTAGAAGCAGCTGGTCACATTTAGCTGCTTTTCCTTAGCAGGCCCCATTTCATGGGTTATGATCTAATAAGAAATCTGTAGCCCAGTGCCTCATTCACAAGTAGGAAACTAAATAATTGTACTTACATGCTCACATCAGGGCCTGCTGAAGGCAATAAGAGTGATGCACTGTAACTAAAACCCAGGGTTGTTAGCTTTAGTTTGGCATCTGTACAGAGCCCAGTTCCTGTACTCATCTAAGAGAATCATGTTACTGCAATGACATGGTCTTTAAAATGCTGAGGAATCACTGTTTCTCTCTTGTTATTTTTCAACATTATCTCAGTCAGCCTGAACACATGAAGTTCTTACCTCATGTAAATTTTGCAGTTCTAGCCATTTCTGTTACATTGATCAGAAACGCTGACAGCTAGAATATACCAGAAACATTTGTTTCCTGTCCTCCAAAATTACAAGCAGTCAAGAAGCATCACTGGACTATACCCTCTGCATTTTACCCTTTGGATAAATAGACAAATGTGTGTTTAAGGACAAAGGAGGCTGTTAAAAATTTTTAACTTACGATATTTTTAAAAAGCTAAAGAAAGTTATAATTTTTGAAAATTAAACCTTTGCTACTGAAATTTATTATGCTGATTTATAGGATAAATTCAGTAAGTTGATAGTGTTAAATAATGTTGAGTAAATGCATTTCCTTTTTCAGCATTTGGAACCACTGTTTTTATTTAAGAAAATAAATCACTTCCAAATTCTCTGGCTCTCTTTCTAGACATCCAGGCTTTCTTTCAATTAGCATCATGAAATGTTTATATAAGTGAATGTCATTTGTATAATCTGACTATAGTAATTGACTTCAATATCTCTTATTGAAAAGAGGAAAAACTGGGATGTGAGGAATCCTCAAAATTTTTATTTTAAGACAATGGGAGCAAAAAGAAAAATGAGAATAAAGAAGAATAAGAGAAATAAACAAATGGAGCAGAGGAAAAAAGACAAAACAGAAACTTTAAATGAAGAATAATTTGTATATATTCAAAGAAGTATCAGTTCTGACCCATCTGACAATTAATCAATGATAGAACATTGGTTTTGATTGTGGGTGGCACTTTCATAAAATTTCAAAAACCTCTCAATATCACAAAACTTCCAAAAAAAGATGTTCTGCTAGCTGTTTTCATACAAAGACTGTACAGATAATGTCACTCTAGTGCTAAATTTAGCAAATAAAATTGATTGTGATTGATAAGACTCACAAAACCTTTTTTAAAAGTCTTTAACTCAAAGTACTGCAGCGTAAATGGTTTTTTTAAGTCACTAACTTAAAAGTCAGGAAACTCTTACTTAGATTTTACCATATTTCTATTGACACTGGTCAGATAGTAACTTTTTATAGATTTAGAGCATTTTGGGATGTCACCAAGATTCAAGGCCTTAAACCCTCTGGTTTCTGCAGAGAGGCCTGAATTTGAAGCTTTGAAGATTGAAAACCAAATGACAAAACACACAAATTATTTTCTGTATAATGAGACAGAGGAAGACAGTCAAAACACTCAGTCCAACAAGACCCAGACAAAGGAACTTGGAGGAAAGCTTGTTCTCACTTAAATATGGAGGGAACCCAGTGGTCATTTCCCAAAGTGACCACTGGGTCAGAATTTAACCCAATGGTTAATTTAACCCAACGGTCGGAATTTTGTTGGATCCAAGTCTTGGGTAGTGAGCAATGCTAAATCTCATTCAGTGAAGGCCTGAAACTTTTTAAATGTTTATAACTTCATTTAGGATTGAGGTAAGACAGAGCCTGCAGGTGAAGTAAGACATTTGGGGACACAGGTGAACAAAACTGACCCAGATAGGGATAAGATACATAAATAAGGGCTTACTGCATGGTCAAGGTCACTTTCTGAAGAGACCAGCACTCATAAATTCTGATACATTCATTTATCTATTCTTTTAACTCTATGAAAAAGCTAAAAGAAAAATGCCATACTTCTTCTCCCTCTGGGTTTATTGTCCTTAAAAGAGTGTTATTGTATTCCATAGATTGATGGGATTTTCTAGTCACTACTTTTTAAAATTAACTATCCAAGTTTAGTTGGGTTGAAACCAGACCATGGTTTTCAAAGAGCAGACAAATTGAGACCAGACTCTATTCTAAACTCCCCCACGTTCTGGTTTCATTACGTTTTTGAAACCCAGATCGACTTTATAAAAAGAGTTGGTAAAACTGGGCTTGCTTCTTAGCAAACCTGACCCAGTTAAAATTTAAGGTTGGAGTGAATTCAGCTTTAATTTGGGGATGCAGTGCTAATAGTAGAAGTGAAACTAAATATGTGTAAAAGAGGAGGAAAAAATATTAAATGATAAATTTATTAACCCAAATTTCTTGAGTGGACATGAACTGGTAAGAGGATGTTTCCAGATCTAAAAGTGCAGAAATTACTCTAGGATTATAATTCTAAAATTACTTTTCTGATTAAGTTAAAACTTTCCAAGAATATTCACCCTTAATCTGAAAACAAACCATGAGAAATTTCAAACTAAAATCTTTATAAACTGCTTGCATGAGAATTATGTTTTCATGATGGAACAATCAAGTAATCATTGTCATTTACCGACTATGATACTGAAGCAAGAGACAAAAAAAGTCACTGGGGGCAGAGAAGAAAGAGAAGGAAAAGAGAGGAAGAAGGAGGCAGGAGGAGTAGAGGGAGAAGAAGAGAGAGAAGGAAGCAGTGAAGGAATCAAAAAAGAAAGGAGGAAGATATGAAGAAAGGAAGAAAGAAAGTGAGCTAACAAGGATTATTAAGTCCATGCATCCTCAGAGCAAGTCAGTTCTGACCAAACCACCTACCTCCAGAATAGGATACTATTAGTTTTATTCCAACTGCTTCTCAGAAACATCATTTTCCTTGGTGCAGCATCTACCTTCTAGACCAAACTCCGAGAGTTCTGTCTCCAGGGAATCACAAAGTAATTGGGACAATATCAACACCCAACTCCCTGGGTTTCTCAAATTCAAGACTATTGGCATTTTGGACCCAAATACAATTAAACATGAAAGAATTTTGTTAGGGGACATATCTGTAAAAGAAGTTTAGAGAAAGCTGAGAGGACCATAAGATCAACATGCACATCTAACCTGCAAGAGAATAGAGGGAAGAAAGGTTGGGTGGAAGCATTCCAGATCCCTCTGCAAGCTAAGAAAGATTTGGCAAGAATACCAGGGGTCTCTAAGCCAAGGTGGACCATCCAGGCTTGTTTTAGAATTCCTACCACGTACAGATATTACCTGGGAACAGCCCATAGGAAGCAAGACATCAGCATAAACACAGCAATGAATGTCAGAGTGCATCAGCTTGGGTCTTTGGTCCATTGTCCTCCTTCCAGTAGGGAGTCTGTGAGGCTCAGTCTTACAGATGCTGTAGTTCACCCCTTTTGACAAAAGAATCCACTTCTCCACATAGGTTCACGCAGCTCTTTGTCCACAGTTCCCTTAGGCCTTTCTCCTTTCTTCCTGAAAGAAAGCTCAAAAGAGGGAGGTTAATGGATGGATATAACCCTCATTACTTCAATTGATCTCAAGGCCGCAACTAGTCTTCCTCTTCCCCTCCTCCACTCCAAATTCCTTTCCTACATCTCAGGTATTACCATGGCAGATCTTGGTTGCTTACCTAGTGGTATGACCTAAACCTTCATTTCTAAGTGGTCTTGATAACCATACCCTTCATAGTTCTGGGTTGCTACAGGTTCATTCATAGTTACAACGGGACAAGAGCACCAGGAAGTACACAAGTGGGTCATCTGTGTTTCACCTCTATTGTTCCCTGTTCCATTATATAGAAGAAGCCCTACTTCCTCCTCCTGTGATTAGGGTCAATTGCCTCCACCAATATGATCACTATTCTTCCTGCCTTCTGGCCCGGGAACATAGGACTCCAAGGTGTTCTTGTGGTAGCCGTCGTGTATAGTTAAATGTGTCCCTTGCTATGTCTTCTAGCAGGAATGTGGACTCTTTGAATAGCAGAGACAGGGAACACAAAATCTCCCATGGGTTATTGGGAGTGATGATAAATGGGCCTATTTCTGCTTCTACCCCTTCATTCCTGGGCTCATTTTCTCTTTTTAATGGGGACACAGCACCATGCAAGAGTCTGATTTAATAAATACTTTGCATCTTGAAGAATGGCACCCTATTCTTTCAAAAGGTTTCTTTCAAGCTGTTCTTTTTTTAAAAGGACATTGCAGCACTATATGAGGCTTACTGCCTGGGGTAAAGTATGTGATGCAACCAGTGGACCTGAGCCCATTTCTCCTCCTTCATTGTGAAGTGGGTTCCTTGGTCAAATATTGAGAATAGAATTCTCTGTATGTGGATCAGGTAGTCTAGTAGTCTGTGAACAGTAGTGTTGATATGAGGCTCTGCAGGTAGAAAAATCAAGTCCATCTCCAGAACAAATATCTGCCCCTAAGAAGATGAAAAACTGGCCTTTCCAGGATGGAAAAGTCTCAACTGTAGTCCACTTGCCACCGAGTGGCCAGTTGGTATCTTCAAGGAATAGTACCGTATGGGAGGCTCAGTGTTGATTACAACTTAGAAATTCACAGATAGCATTAACTAGATCTGCCTTGATAAGTAGAAGCCTATAATACTGGGCCACAATGTCACCTCTACCTCTTCCACTCTATTCACATATCCATCATACCAGTTCTGGGGTGACCAATGATGAAGGCTGGTTAAAGTCAACTTGCCAGATCATTTTTTCCACTTGGTTGTTCAGTGCTTTTTCCATGATGAGTGCTTTCTGGTGAGCATTAATGTATGAAACAAAATATTTGCATGTAGTGCCCACTATATGTGGTTCAAGACTCTACACCAGACCTCATTTTCTCCAATCTTCCAATCCTTTCCCTTTCAGGTCCTTGATCAGGTTGTGCAAACCATTGGTAGCTTTTCAAGAGCTATAATATCATTTTACACCACTTGTTCTTCCATACAGAGTGGATGACTGGGCTCATGGCTCATGGGTCTGCCCATCAGGAAGATTTTTCCTTCTCAATGTCTTTCAGGGACACTGCTGAGTGAGCCTATAATGTGGCTACTTTCAACATCCAGCTTGCAACTAAGTGTGAAGCAGCGTCACCATAAAAACAAACTCTGGCTTTTTCCTCCTTTTAAGCTGGTCATATTGGAACATCCATTTGGCTACAGGTGCAAGCTTGGGGAGGGCCACTACTACAGCTGTAGAAGATGACGTGGGATCAGGGCCATCTGCTCATGCAGCTTACTCATGCCCTCTAGTTCTTCTTGGGCTCAATCCCAGATGTACCATTTTATCTTATGATAGACTTTTGACTTTATGGCTTGGTGGATCTAACAGAACCCATCTCATAATGGGCAGTTCCAGACCCATAGTCACTTGGAATCCAATTGCCAAGTGTTCTACTTTTATTTGGGTCCAGTAACAAACTAGGAGCTATTTCTCAAAAGATAATACCAAAAAAAGACATGGTCTTACTCTAGAATCCCAGAGGCCTGCATGCTGAAGTCTTTTCTATCACTGATACTTTCTACCCCATAATGTCTGTTGAATCCTATGACCCAAGTGGCAGTGCTGATTGCACCTGGATCTGCTTCAGTTCCCTTTTGTGCTCTGAACTGTACTCAAAGCTGAGAGCCTTTTATGTCACCTGGTACAAGGGTAGTAGCAATATTCTTAGATGTGGAATGTGTTGCCTCTAGAACACAAAGAGGCCTACGAGATGCTCTTCTTTTTTCTTTCTTTCAGTGCATGCGTGCGTGCGTGTGTGTGTGTAAGATAGGAGATGCAAGATGCAACAATTTGTCTTTTACTTTGGAGGGAATGTTTCAGCATGCCCCTAAGCACTGACCTCCTAAGATACTCACTGAAGTGAATTTTCCTGAATCTTCCCATCCACTAGAGCATGTATGGTTTACCAAGGCCCTGCATACTAGTCACCTCTTGCTCAACCTGTCCAGTCATCCTGATGTCACCAACAAAATACAGATGGTCCCTGTCTTAATATTGTTTGACTTTATAATGGTGTGAAAGTAATATGCATTTAGTAGTAATCATACTTCAAATTAAGAATTTTGACCTCTTCCTGCACTAGCAATATGCAGTAAGATACTTTCTTATGATGTGGGGTAGCGGTAGCAAATGATTTGATTTTGCCCAACTGTAGACTAATGTAAGTGATGTTTAGTAGGTTAGGTGTATTAAATGCATTTGACGTATGATATTTTCAGCTTACAATGGGTTTATGTGGACATAACCCCATCACAAGTTGAGGAGCACCTGTAGATGTCTATGATGTTCTATGGAATGTCCAGTTTATCCAGGTCTCTTCAGACTATGTTATAACAGGGGATGGGAGAAACATAGACCTGAGGCAAAATCGTAAATGGATACTGCTGTCTAAATCATGTGAATGCAAACTGTTTCTGACCCTCTTTTCTACTGAGATTTGGAAAGAATGTATTCCCCAAGGCAATGGCTGCAAGCTATGAGCCTGAGCCCCTATTAATCTGTTGTAAGAATGATTCCACATCTGGTATAGCATTTACACTTGGGGATGTTACTGCCATGGTAGTCTACAAAATTATCGGGATCCATCCAGTTTCTGAAGGGACTAGACTAGTGAACTAAATGGCGATAGGGTAGGAGCCACCACCCCTGCATCCTTTAGATCTTTAATGATGGCATTAATCTCCATCATTCTCTTGTCCCAAGATATGCTAATTTGGGGCTGATATCTTGAGTGAGATGGGATGGGGGTTGGGAAATTCAAAGGTTTCCATTCGACCTTCACTACTATGATAACTCCTATCCACAGGCCAGAAAACCTATGTGTGGGTTCGGGGGGAGGTTACTCCAATTTCTGAATACGGTATCAACTCCAGTCGTGCAGTCCTCCAGGATTCCATCTACGACATGGTCCTTATAGGCTCTCACTCTAACCAAGGGTATGATGATGACGTTTTGGAGCTCCAAGTATTGATGTCCTCTCAGATTTGTCCTTTAACCCTCAATATGTCTGGTTAGTCCCCTTTCTCCCATCAGAGTAAGTGGTCATAAATCCCTTGGGGGAAGGACTGAGAGACTGTCACAGTATATTCTTGCCACAGCCACCTCTTATGTCAGTGGGTTCCAGATCTGAAAACTGGCTCAGGTCAAGGAATTGAGCTAATAAATATGATTTTTTTTTTTTAAATTTGGGTAATTGTCCTCAGCCTCCTCAGCCTCCATGGCTGCCTTTATTGTTCTCATAGTCTACTGGGTTTTCAGAGCTCCATTATCCCCATGGACATGAACAAGCCCAGCTCTGTGACTGCCTCTCCTGCCATAATCCCTGGCATACAGACAAGGTAACCACTGAGGTGCTGCTGCCCCTCTCCCCAGCATATTTCTTATGGCCTTGGTGAATAATTTGTCCTCTGGCATCTTTCACAGAACACCGTTCTCTGGTGGCTCTTCTGGTATCGCAAAATACATCCATTCCTGCATGCCTACTTCAGTCTCTTTATTCCTTACTTCACCATCAGCTAGGGCCACTCAGACCTTTCCAGCCCATGAGTGTTAGCCATTGCTTTATCCAGGCTTCTAAGAGCTACCCTGGAAGTGACTTCACCCCATCCTTTAACAATTTCATTAAGATATTAAATCCCATGTCTTAAGAAAGATCTCTTAAGGCAATTAATTCTTTATCTAGTTATATTCCAGCCCCCTTGATCAAGCACTCTCAGAATCCAATTCCAGAAGTATTCCCCTGGCTCCTGCCAATACATGTTGGCTAATTATTGCAATTCTTTGGGTATAGTGTCTCTTTCTTTACTTACCAGGCCCAGCATGACCTTAGCCATGGTATTGGCTTGGTAAGCAGGAGAGGAGGTGGGGAAAGCCCTGATGGTGGCCCCTGTTATGGATATGGGATATCTGAAGCATATTGCAGTACCATAGAAATGCTGGCCCTCACTATGGAAGGTGGGCCACCTCTGCAAGCCCAGAGAGTTAGAGTTTGGGGAGGTTGCAGAATCAATATCTTCTGGGCACCATCCAGGTGTCCTTATCACATGTTTCAGCACTCTACATTTCCCACCAGAGATCCCTAACCTTTACATAATACACCTGCCTTGGCTGAGCATTCATATGTCTCTGGAGCTCTGTAACTCTAACAATTAGATCTTCAGACCGCTCCTCAGTCATCTCGTCTGACCTGCTACTGTAGAGCTACCACAAAAGTTCTCTGGCTCTCACATTTAGCAGTTAACTGCTTCCTAGGAGTCCCTGGTCTGCCAGTATCCTTCTGCAGAGTATTAATACATTAATAAAACTTGGGAGTAGCCAGCCAACTCCACCGTCTTTGTATGTCTTATTCTCCCCATAGTTTTCAACAGACCTGATCATCACACCTTACTCAGCACTCCCTTCCACCTGAACATTTTCTAAGGTTGCCACTGGTGAAATCTTTAGCAACTGAGCCTCCACATTGTTCCAGGGACTTATCTCTCCTCCACCTACTAGCCAGAATTATGTCCTTTTCACCAGCTGGTTGGTGAGAAAGTCAGTCTCAAATTCCAAGATGAAGGCCTGTTTTCTCTTGGAAACCAATACCAAAATGAGGTTAAATATGCAAGGCTTTTATTTGAGAAGATGCCTGGGATAAAATGAGGAGGGAGCTGGAAAGGCTGGGAGAGTGATCAGACACTATGCAAACCTACCCCTGCATGAAAGAAAGAGGACAGGAGGGTTAAACGGAAGCATCACCAATGGCTCCACAGAGCAAAGCCTCTGCAGCACCCTCACATTAAAAACAGCTGTCAAAGGAGTCCTGTATCTCTCAAATAGGCTCCTGCCTCAACATCACTGCCGCATTTCGTCATTGGCTGGAAGAGGCTGTGAAGTGTGGCTTCAGTCCAACACATGATGGACTTCAGCGTGCAGCATCTGGGAACTATGGGCAGTTATGCTCTTCATAGTGGAAAGTCTGGACACCTGGAAGTTTGTAATTATTGTGCTGTGGGCTCAGCATCACTGAGTTGGTCACTGTTGGCATCCCAGGGCATTCTGGTGTGGAGCTATCCCTATGGAGCTATTTCTAGTTTACTTTTGCTGGAACCTAAGTATCGGATTAAAAAAATACATTTAATATTATTTTCTTGGTTTGTTTAGTTACTCCATGTAGCTAGTTCTAATTCAAACTCCAGGCATTCATATGTAGGCTTCCTTGCAGCTTCCCCAAACAACAAGGAATAATTTTCCTAATCTCTGCTTCATGGGAAAGTGTGACAGTTATTTATGTTCCTAAATTTAGGCAAGAACCTAAGTCCCAGATTTTCTCTTAAAGTTAAAAATTAATTTTATTCTTTTAGGTTAAGCATTAGCAGTGGGACTATGAGTAAGAAATTTTATGGCTTTTAATACACATATATAAAATCCTAGACAAATGTATCAATTTACATTCCCATTATTAGTACACAGATTTTATAGATTTCCTGGCATGTCTATCTTTTTTAAAAAATTAACTGTTAATTTCATAAATATGAAAGTTTTTTCAGTATTTTAGTCTGTATTTATTCATTTTGGTCCTAAAACTAAGCATTAAGTGATTAAAAAGCAACAGCAACCTGAGGTATGGCTGTCTGGGGAATGTTCCATAATATTCACAGAGAGGCCAGGAGGGTGGAGGTCTGCCTTCTCAGAAGGTTCTGCCTCAGAAGGAGAAGATTCTCTTGAATCTTCCATCTTCTTGCAGCCTGCTCTTTCATCAGCCCAAACTAGAGAAACTACCAGGCTCTTCGAAACTTGCAACTCCTTCTGCCTGGGCTGCCTGCTTTTTCCTTAGCCTAGCGAATACTTACTTTTTCTATAAAGTCTTTCCTCTTTTCCTCCTCCCTCATCTCTACCCAGGAAATTAACCACCCCTCCTTCTGCCACTGCTATACCTTCCAGGTACTTCCATCAGCATCTGCAACACTCCATGCCTTTGTTAATTTGCAGGTCTTCTCCCCACGTTCTAGTCTTTAAAGACAAGGACTATATCACTTTGAACAGTAAACATGCACCTGAATAAATAAATACAATGCTTCAAGATTATCTCCAGGAGAAGGGAAACCAATGTAGCACAGCTTTACACTCATGGGGTTTTCTTTTCCTTTATGTTTTCTCATTGTGTTTCTTTTCTTTGGTCCAGCAGCACACTCAGGTGTCCATCGGTCCGACTAGACTGCCTTTCGTTATGGTGGCTCCTCAAGGACAACAACAAAATCTTTCCAAATGTGTAAATAGTCTGGGTTCACATGTTTTGTAGGTTCCAGGCAAGTATCAAAAATCACAACGAATATTCCAACAGTCAGGCACCTAGACTTTTTAAAAATCTAGTTGTGAAACGTTAAATTGAAAAACATATGGATGCCAAGTCAGAGCTTTCCATTTTAATCTGGACACAGCCTTACTCTTAGTAGGAAGCTAAAAGGAATGTTGTTAAAGATCACAGCTGCTCTTATGAATTTGCAGCTTCCAAATTGCTTTAGAGTTGACAGCATTTGTTGAGCCTCCAGTATGCATAAGGCAGAGGTCCTGAATAGTTTCCAGATGTCCATAGAAAGAAGCTCTCAATGGCTTCAGGCTGAGAAATGGATTAAACAACAAGAGAATACTATTCGTAAGATTCCCGCATCACAACCTCTTTCCAGGTGAAAACAACTCTGAAGTGAGGTTGTAACTCCCATGAACACATACGCGCCCTGGGCATGCACAGCAAACCTCTCCGCAATGCTTTCTCTATCATTCCCAGAACGGTAATAGCTTCCTAGTGAGCACGGAGTGTGGGAGAGGCTCTATGCAGAAGCCCCTTGGAGCTACATTCTCCCTCAGTTCTAAGCCTTCACGCTGGTCCAGAAGAAACATGGGGCTTACCATATGCTTGACTGCAGGCCACAATTAACATAAGAAATGCATGAGGAACTGGGTCTGTTGGAAGGAAATCAGGCAAAGGCATTTGTGAGTTGAAAGTTTGTTGAAAACATATTATAATGTGATAACCTAGAGATTCTGTGGCTTTGCTAGCTGGACAAGAAGGAAAAGAATGAAAGAAATGTGTTTCTCATTTTTAGATTTGCGTCATCTGGAGTAGTAGAATACTTAAGTGTCTAAAAGGTTACCTCGGGTCTCAGGCTCCAATAAAGTTGAATTTAAAAGAGGTGGCACCTGCTCAGTCTTCCTATAACGTATAAAATTGAGAGTCATTGAAACTACGTCTATAATACAAAAGAGAATCTTTAAGCCAAGTTGGATCAGGAGAAAAGCAGAAGGCAGAAGGGCTGCCTGACTGAACTCCTGCTTCTCCCCTTTCGTTCTATGGCTCCTTTCTTAGCTAATACATCCAAGTTCAAAATGCTTCTCTGTTAAAGTCACGTGACTACCTTCCGTTTCTGTCCAGGCTTGTTTAGTCCTGGAAGAGGGTTTAGTCAGATTTGGACCTAAACCCACAGGGAGTGCTCACCACCAGAGACCTACCTGAAATACACTGAGACACGTGGCTGCCGATTCCTGCCTTCTTTACCGGGAATCATTACTCATTCGTGTATCGGGTACTCTGAACTAGAAAAATACATCAGAGTAGAGAAGAAACAACAGGAAAAATGGTCATGAATAATATTTATGCAAGCGCATATTTATAGGCTCATATTTAGCATATGAGTAATAAATTAAATGAACTTAATTTCTCTCCACACACAGCTGACAAAATATGACTGATGACTTAGACATAGAAAAGAAAAGGTAGACCATGGTCAAAAAAAAAAAAAAAAAAAAACAGTGGAAAAGAAAATAAAGGCAGAAAGCACTCCGTTAAAAATTTAGACACCGGCAAGGAACATGATTCATAATATCAAAGGTATATATGAGTATGAGGAATCAATTATGTTCGATTTTTATGTTTTTGCTATAAAAACAATGCATGGTAACTACGCATAAATTAGAAAATTCATATAGGCAACAGAAATTCCTATATCCATAAATAGTGTGTCAGCACAATAAATGATATCTGTAGATGTACTAGACTGTGGGCAAAGAACCCTATCAGTCCTGTTCACCATATTAATTCAATGAATATTCTTTGGATGAATACATTTGAGATTTTTCTATGCATATATACATATTAAATGGAATCATCCCATGCACACTATTTTGCATTTGACAGTATGTCATAGATATATTTCATGTCAATATATATTTATCTACAGCACTTGATTGCTGTGTTTTATGATGGTGATTTGTACTATAATTTACATAATGGATTCCTTTTCTACCTGAGCTCACTGGTATGAGGCCTTTTTCCTTTCTTATTCTCCTTAATCAGGACCATTGCTCATTCCTTTCTCCCTCATTTTTCTTGAGCTCTGATAGAAGTGTTCTCAAACTCTTATGAGCATTATGATTTCCTGAAAAACTGGTTAATTCAGAATCCTGAGCCCCACCCTTAAAAATATCTGTTTATTTGACTGAAGTACATCATTGGAACCTGTATGTTTAAAAAAGATCCCAAGTTATTCATCTGCAGGGGGGTGGAGAGACTACACTGTGAGAATCACCATTTTGCCAAACTACAGAATATTGAGAGCATATTTTCACTCCTTCTCATTATTTGCAACCCCCCACCTTTCAGAAGCCCTGGCCCTGTTTCAGAAGATATAATAATACAAAGGTCTGCTGCCATGTCCCAGAGATCTAAAGTAAAGGACTTGCTTATAGATTCATAGCCATAGCAATGGGTTCATATACATCTATAGTCGGTCAGAAACACTCAGGTCTTGTCACATGCGTGTCTTCTGAAAACAGCCAAGCATTTGGGACAAACCAGTGATATAAGAACCCCTCCCAGAGAAATAAAAGACTGGTTAGATCATGAGGGACCTTGAGAGCCATGCTCAAATGTTTGGATTTTATACCAAATATAACAGAGGTCCTGGAGGAGTTTTAAGAAGGCATCTCCCACATCAGATTGTTTTTAAACATACAGGGAGCTCTGATAAAATTTTAACCAAAGTCCAATTTTACAAATGTCTCTGAATATGCATGTGTGTGTGTGTGTGTGTGTGTTCAGTTACCCTGTGCCTCCAATTAGCCCACAACAAGTCCAAAAAGGTCAGAAAATATACTAAGAAGCTTCCTGGTTGCTTGTATCACTGAGTCATCCTTCCCTTCACTACTCCCTCTCACCTCAGTCTTTGGTATGGTGCTGGGAAGGGGCTGGCAGAGAAAGGGAGATGGACAAGTTCCACATATAAAATTTTCTGAGTAAGCTTCTCTTCCACAGCTAGGTTTGGAATCCCATGGCTTATTGGAAGCCTAATAACAATAAACTGTCCTAGCATTCCATGACCAAGCAATCTCTGGTCACACCCCGAAGGGGTCTTAATTCACCTCTTTCAAGGATGAGTGGAAAACACAATAGGGGTACTTGAGGTCTGATTTCTACAACAAGGATCGCAGTGGGTATGGAATATGATAGGGAGCAGGAATGACCACAGAGCTCTCTGATGGGTGCCTTGGCCTCTGCTAGTCCCCCTCGCTGCTTTTGCAGAGGCTAGTAAAAACCTGATCATGAGAGATGCCTTCTTACAACCCCTCCAGAACCTTCTTTATATTCAGCATAAAATCCAAACACTTGAGCAAGGCTATCAAGGTCCCCCATGATCTAACCAGTCTTTTTATCTCTCTAGACTCACTTCTTGCCTGCCTTCTCTCTAACTCTTCCTCCACAGGTGCACCTACTATGTAGTCCACTCATAACCACTCCATTTAGGTTCTAGGATTCATTGTCTTTGCCTGGAAAATTCTGGGCCACTGTTGCCACCTCTCCTCCTGAAGAACTTCTACTTATTTTATGTCTCAGTGTGACAATGCATCTTCTAGGAGGCCTTCTTTCATCTTTACTCTTCTTTAATAGGTTAAATAATAGCCACTCAAATACATCATGTCCTAATCTGTGGAATTTCCTTATTTGGAAAAATCATCTTTACAGAAGTAATTAAGTTAAGGATTTTATGAAATCAAGAAGATGAGAAGACTGACCTGGCTTATCCAGGTGGATCCTAAATGTTATCATGCATGTCCTTATAAGAGAGAGGCAAAGGGAGATAACATGAGGGCACAGAGAGGAGAAGCACATGTGTGGAGGAAGGCAGAGGCTGGCGTGAGAAGGCCACAAACACAGGAATGCTGGGGCAACCAGCAGAAACTGGAAGAGGCAAGGAATTGATTCTCCCCTAGCACCCCCATAAGGGAGCGCCTCCCTGCCAGTCTTCTAGCCTCCTGAACTGTGAAAGAAGAAATCGCTGTTGTTTTAAGCCATCAAGTTTATGGTAACTTGTTAAAATCGCCTCCAGAAGCAAACACGCTATCCAGCCCAAGGGTTCTACCTTCCTCCTTCTCCCACGGCACACCCAGCATAGCACTCAACTGTTATCATTCAATGATTATTGCCTATCTGCTTGTCTTTAGATTCCATGAGATTAAGATGGGAGCACTTTTTGTTCTGTTCCCCACTGCAGAACAAAGTATTTCATACAGTAAGTAGATGGTCAATATGTTTGTAGAATTAACAAGTGGATGGATGGATGGATAAATGGATGGATGGGTGGGTGGGTGGATGAATAAGGAAAGATTTTCTTAGAGAAAACAGGGGCACTTATTAATGGTTATTTGAGAGACTATTATTTAAAGAGAGGGAGAGGAAATGAAAATGTATTGGATGTCCACAACATCAGCCACTATGCCATATGGTTAATGCATATTATCTCATTAATTCTCACAAATTCCTTGATTGCCCTCATTTTACAGAAAAAGTAAGGCTCAAAAACTGAAGTAATTCACCCACGGTCGTAAAGGAAGAAATACACATTTGTGAGGGTGCTGGGGGTGTGAACTAGGCCCAAGAGGGGAAAGACAAGACAGGACAGTTCAACTGAGAAAGCTGCTCTTGGTTTTAATAACCAGAGTTATCCAACAATGAAACGAGGAGCCTCAAAAAGCAAACAGTATCACTGGGCATGTTCAAGCAAATCACTCATTAGGACACAGAAAAACTGAATTAGAAAGTGGTCAGTATAAACTATTAGATAACCTCTAAGGCTCTTCCCAACAGACTGCAGTTCTAGGGTGAGCTGGGAAGTCAGTGAATAAACAGGTTTGTTAAAAGCTTAATAAACACATGAATTTGTTCTTATGGGCTGAAAAATAGTAGCAGATTGGTAAGCTACAGGTCCTGTAACAAAATAAAGGAGAAGTTGGCATGAGGTAGGATTCCTCTTAAGGACCCATGTCTCCCTGCCTTTGAGCCTGGAAACCACGTCCCCTTTTTCTCCCTTTCTGAAACCTCCCTCTTGCAACATTAGCCCAAACCTGCTCCCCATCTCCTGATACCAGACCAGGATCCAAATGTTCAGAAAATCCCTTTTGAAAGTCGTCTGAGACTTCTGCAGCATTTCCCAAAGTGGTTTAGGTATACTAGGTATTCCATGAAAAACAGTCTTCCCAGGAGGTGGGGTTCTGTAAGACTCCAGCATACTCTATGAATAATTATTTTCTTTCTTTTTAATTAAATTTCTGAGACTCACTCATTATTTATCCCTTTCTCACAAAAGTAGACTGCAGAAAATAAGGTGCTACATCAAGGGGTCAGCTGGACGTCTGATCCCCAGTATCATGTGACTTTTCCCTCCTTTCAACATCCAGGGGTACTTCGTGCTTCTCTGAGTTAGGGAGCTTCTAAACTCAATTGTATGATTACGATTTGTCTTTTTGTCATAGTCTCCCAATGAGATCATAACCTCCTTGGGAGCCAAGAGAAATCTTACTTAATTTGTTTTCCTTGTGGCAACTTCAACATTGTATATCCTGTGTTAGTCAATGGAATTGCTCAAAGTTTTACTCTACTATAATTTATATGAATCTGATTATATTTCAAGAATGAATTAGTTATTCTTGGCTATAGAGTAGTACCTTCTGAATCCATATTCCATGTGATGACCTTTCAGTTTGGGAAGATTAACAAGTTACTACATGCAGAAACCATCACAACCAAGATTTTGAAGTTTTTCTTACTTGTTCATCAATTTAAATATTTGCTTTTCTCTCCCAGACACACCAACATATTTATTAAGTTTTAATTTTACTAAGTTAACATACAACAAAATCTATTTTTTAATTTATGTACAGTTTTATGAATTTTTACACAGGTATAGATTCGTATAACCATCACTACCATCAAAATACAGAACAATTCCATCATCTCAAAAAACTCCCCATACTATTTGCTGGTCGGTCCTCCCTCTGCTCTGCCCTAACCATGGGAAACCATTTGCTCCATCACTATAGTTTTGTCTCTTGGAAAATGTCAAATGAATGGCATCACACATTATTGCAACTTTTTAAGACCGGCTTCTTTTACTTATCCAATAATTTGAGATTCATTCAAGTTGTTTGGGTATCAGTAGTTTTTTACTTTTTATTACTAAGCAGCATTCCATCAGAGGGATGCACCACAGGTTATCCATCCATCCACTGAAGGACATTCGGGTTGCTTCTATTTTTGATGAGTTTATAAATAGAGCTGCTGTGAACATTTATGCACACATTTTTGTGTATATATAAGTTTTCATTTTTCTAGAGTAAACACCCAGAAGTGATATGGCTGGGTCATACAGAAAATGTGTGTTTAACAGCATAAAAAACTTTCAAACCAGCTTTACCATTCTGCTTTCCCACCAGCAGAACATGAGAGTTCTGATTGCTTTGCATGTTAACCAGCACTTGGCACTGTTAGTATTTTTTATTTTAGCCAGTCTAATAGGTGTGTTGTGGTATCTCATTATTATACAGGCTTTTATAACTTTTATAAATGGGGAGGAGGGTTATATAGCAGACTATATGGCCCCGTAACTACATCTCATTTATCTTATTTTGTGATACCTAAAGTGTATTGTGTAATAGTGGTCTTATAAAATATTCCAAGGTTATGCTCAGAACTATACTATAGTTTTCTCAAACTATATTTAAAATTCAATTGATGGTGTATAGAAGAGCAGCTGGGCACTCCAACTGCACCTAAGCAGAAATCACAAATGGCCATAACAGAAAATGCACTTAGTCCCAGCACAGGGAAAAGGCAAATGGTACAGAGAGAAGAACAGGTAAGTCCCCCTTCTGTGCCATTATCTCAGGGTGTGGTTCTTCTTCACAGCCCCTTGCTCTCTACACTCCAGCTATGCTTAGCCAAACTCATTCCCACATGAGGGTTTAGCACAATTTGTCCCCTTTGCCCGAAATGCTCTTTTCTGATATCTTAGCAAGATTGGTTCCTTGTTATCATTCAGATTTCTACTTAAATTTCATCTCATCGATGACATAAATGACCACCCATCCCAATGCAGGCCCACAAATCACCCTCTATTTTTTGTCATAGTACGTATCATTGCCTGACATTATCTCATTGATTTATGATCTGTCTCTCCCTTTCAACTCAATAATTCCAGTGTCTAGAACACTGATTTTCAACCATTTTAATTTCATGGCACACAGAAACTAATTACTAAAATTCTGAGGCACACAAAAAAATACATTTTTTTGCCAATCTGACAAAAATTAGGTATAATTTTGATTCATTGACAATGGACAGCTATTGTGGTTTTGGCTGTTGTCATTTTTTTATTTGACAGTTGAAGGGAAAAGAGAGAGGTCAGTGTCCCTGACTAAATAGTCATGTAGTGCATGTTTTAAAAATTCTCATGGCACACCAGTTAAAAATCATTGGCCTAGAACAATGCTTTAGACTTAGTAAACACTCAGTAAATGTGTGTTGAATGAGTGGATAACTGAATGGATAAACATGCTTGTAAGAAACTTACTTGTTGCAGAGACTCCTGGGCGGATGTACTACTCATGGTACTTTAAACCTACACACTGACTGTAACTTAGTCTTCACATCTCTGAGCATTGATGGGAAAGGTAAAAACATCCTTGAAATAGAACCCCCATTTAAAGGTTGTAAGCACTTTCCTCTCTTGCAATATGGATATTCAAACGGTTCTTTGGTACAGACCAATCAGTTGTTCTGGGAAAAGCATTGGAGTAGGCCTTTCATTTATAGAACAAAGTCCCTACTCATAAATACAGATGTCTGAGATGATGTCACACCAGGAAAGCAAACTGTTCTTCTGAGAATGTAAAAGGTTGTCTGTGGGGTGGGCAGACCATGCTTCCTTTGAAGAAATGTTTCTTTTCTAAGAATGAGCTTGGATGGTTCTGGGCCTGAACACTTGCTCTGGTTCTCATGGAGCAGTGTTTTGTATGAAGGGAGACATGCAGAAAATCTGTTGATGGAACCTTGAAAATGCAAGATGTACATATTTGATTTCACTTCATGTGAAAGAAAACTGGCCTGGCTTGAGGGCACATAATCAGGACTCTACCACTACAACCCAAATCATGGTGCTATTAAAGCCTGAGCAACCCAGGGTTAGAGAAAGGTTAAATTAGATAGATATATGGATGGATAGATAAATAGAACAAATGGAGGGAGGAATGAAGGGAGGGAGATAGGAGAAGGAAGGAAGGAAGGAAGGAAGGAAGGAAGGAAGGAAGGAAGGAAGGAAGGAAAAAAGAAGTCTTTAACTTATGGAATGCAGAAAAAGAAAATGTAAGACCTCACGCACACACTTATCCATGTACACATACCTCTGTATGTACATTGTCTATAGCAATACTGGCCAATTTTTCTCTGTTGCCATTGACTATAATCAACTCCATGGATGAGGTGATCTCCATAAGAAATAATCCAATCTAGGAAATAAAAAGAGCACAGGGAAACTGAAATTTGAAATGAGTTGCAAAGGAAAAGACTGAGAGCATAAGAGGCTTTGAAGGGCTTTGAAAAGATTACTGCGGTGCAAGGTGGAGCTCCTAGTGGAGAAGGCAAGTGGTGATTCTAGAGAAGCATTTAGAACTCTGCCAGTCATTACATTATGGTCTCCCTGCTCAAATCAACCCAACTATGCAATGCCTTGTGATGCTGAAGCTGGGAGTCTGAAACTACATGTCTACTTTTGACAACCAGATCAATGATAGAAGGTGCTAGAAGGAGACTGGAAGACTAAAGCAGGAAGAAGGCACTTGGCCTTTCTTGTCTGCTCCATGTTTTTGTGAACATCACCCCAGTCCCACTTCCATTAGCATCAGCTAAACCCACTTTGCAATTTTTTCCCAAGATTTGCAAAACCAGCTTCATTGCCCCAGTCCCCACTCCCTGGAGTTAACAGTTCTTTACGAATAAATCTCTCTGTTCAAATAGTTGGTGTGGTTTCTGTCGTGGGACAGGGCCCTGGCAGATACAGATAGCTGGCTACATCAGCACAGCAGCAGATGGGGTAAGAGATGGCAAGAAAAATGGGGAAACAGCTCTGTATCTGAAGTTTTGATAATAACTTGATTGTTCCATAATTTATTTGTTCATTTTAATGTATATTTTATTGTTTATGCCATTACAGTTGTCCCACCTTTCTTCCTTTGCCCCATCCACCCTGCCCCCACTTCCATAAACAGTCACTTCACCAATGTCCATGTCCCTAGGTCCTTCATTATATGTTCTTTGACTAATCCCTTCACCTTCTTTCAATCAGTCCCCACCTCCCACCTCCACTCTTACAGCTCTCAGTCTATTCCATGATTTGTTCCTTAAGATTATGAGGAGAGGGACTGTCTTCCTTGCAAGTCATCAGCAGAAACTGGGTCCACAAAAGGTACCTAATAATAATTAATTGAATAAATTTTAATGGGCTTTATGAGAATTTAAAGGGCCTCAGGGACATCATAATAATTTCTAATTAATTCTGCCATTTTGAAATATAAGATATATTCATATATGTTTAAAAATAAGCATACCTAGAAATCAAAGTCTTGAAATTTTTATGGCCCAGCTTACTGTGCTAAAATAACATGCAATATTGTCTAATTTTTTTTTTTTTTGGAATTTATTGATTTGTAGTTAAAAGGAACTGTTGACAAAGAGTTGCTGAAAATAATCTGAACAAGCGGGGAAAAAACAGCTAATAATACTGAAACACTACTAAAATAATTCCAGGACATACTGTGTATCTGCTATAACAATATCTGTTAGATGCTGTCATTGATATAAAATCTGACTGCTTTTTACCTTTCTAAATACACAGTGGTATAATTAGCAATATTTAATCACTTCTGTACTTTCCTGAACATATAAAAATTAAAATACCAATTAAAAACTAATATATCTTCTCTTTAAATGTTTCTTACAGATACAATTTCAATATTTTCATTCAATAGTAGTGTGGTTTAAGAGATTTTTCATTCAAAGTCAAATAACAAACCACCCAAAGAGAACTGATAGTTTGGGGGCTCATAGTGCTAATAAAGAGTTGAAGAATGCAGCAACGGACGTTGTCTAAAATATAAAACAGATAAAAATTCTCAGAAGATACACACAATAAGCTCTACTAAGCAGCTGGCCACAGAACTAGAACACTTGATAATTTTACTGGTAATTTCCATAGGATTCCAGATGTTTCCAAACTCAACTTGAACTCCGGTTTTAGGCTTTGTGTTTTGCTTTTCCAGTTTCACTAACGACATCAAGGTGATTCAGTTCCCTGAAGTATTCACTGAAGTCAAGGGCATATCCTACAACAAACTTGTCTGGAATTTCAATCCAACAAAGTCTGGTCTGTATGCAGCACTTCGATGGGTTCTTTTCACCAGCAAGCTTGCAACCTTGACCATCTTCAGATTGTCTTCCAGACCATCTTCAGACTGGACCCAGGAAAGCAAGGTTTGCATCATTTTGCCAGAGGCAATTATAACTTCAATAATCAAGACTTTCTTTCCAGTTAAAGTTGAGAGATCATCTCCACCAATTACTTTTATGTCCCTTGTCAATTGTCATTACAGTAGCTCTTCAGTCTGATAAAATCTTCAGTCATAAGAATGGATCTATCACTATTTCTGTTCAGTGCTTTTGTATAATCCAGCAAATAATTTACAGCCCACCTTGAGCATGCAGAGGGCTACAATGTGATGGCCTCCCATCTCGTTTGTCACGTCTCCAGCAAGCCATTCGGTCCTGCCCATAATTAGTCCATGAGGAACAAACACCTTTTCCAAGCCTTCAGCATAATAATTAGGTATGCAGAATAAATCTAGATCATAAGCTGGTTCATCATCACTAATCACAACACTGGGGCTATGAGTTGCCCGAACGGAGCCAGCAGGCATGCCGGCTGAAGGCAGTCTCTGCCTAACAATTTTAATGCAAGATTTTGTGAAACACCCTTTAATCTAACTGATTTATATGAGGCACAAGTTATTTTGCCCAGTTGATAACAGGTTCATTTTCAAAGACTGCTTTCTCAGTCTTTGAAACACACAGCTGTTGTTTGATTTAGGTACAGCTTTAACTGGCTTAGGAAAATAAAATCCATGAGTATTTGTTTACCTAGGTTATGAAAAAGCAGACTTACATCTCCAGTGTTATTAATAAAATATTTAGCTTCAAAATACATTTGTGAAAATGGTGGTCTTCAAAGAATGTAACTTTTATTAAATTTTTAAATTTGATTTAATTTAAAATTGCAATGATGTCTCTTAATGTACTCATCAAGGCTATCAGTTCACAGAACCAGGACTCTGTCAAGTTAGCTGATGTTTTTCCTTGAAATATCTATTAAAAATTAGTCTATTAGATTCTGGCTCATTTCTGTGAAGTACCACATTATAGTACTTCAAGCCACATCATTTCCTCTTCTCAGGTACCACGTCCTATCAATTTTATGTTCTCAGTTCTTTCACATCCACACCCTTCTATCAGTTTCCTCTTGTAGTGTCCTGGTTGACCTTTGTTCCCTCCTATTTGGATTATGGCTATAGCTTCCTAAACAGGGTGCCAGATCTAATGAATAAATATACAGGACACTCAAGTAAATATGAATTTTAGATAAACTACAATACTCTTTTAGTATAAGTATGCCCTAAATATTTCCCAAATATTACATGGGACATACTTATAGTTTAAAAAAATATTTGCTGTTCTATCTGAAGTGCATGTATAACTGGGAGTCCTGTATTTCATTTGATGATCTAACTCATGTCTTTATTCTCTGATTGTTCCAATCCACTATGTATATATCTCTACATATATCTAAAAAAATAGACTTCTGATTCTATCACACCATCGCTACCACCTTTTCCCTCCTTCTGACTTTTCAGGCAAAAGGAAATTATTGACAATTTTGAAATACAGTCACTTTACCCTAGCATTCCAGGCTATCACAGTATTCTCTTACAATGACATTTTCGTTGCTTCCAGCACTTGGCTATTGTAAATTATGCTGCTATGAACACTGGGGTGCATAGGTTCTTTTGAATTGGTGTTTCAGGATTTTTAGGGTATAATCCCAACAGTGGGATTGTGGAGTCAAAAGACAGTTCCATTTTTAGCTTCCCGGGGAAATTCCATATCGTTTTCCACAGTGGCTGCACCATGGATAGAACTGGGGAGCATTATAAGTGAAATAAGCCAGGCGGTGAAAGACAAATACCATATGATCTTACCTAGAAGTGGAACCTAATCAACAAAACAAACAAGCAGGCAAAATACAACCAGAGACACTGAAATAAAGAACAAACTGACAGTAACCAAGGAGGAAGGGGGAGAAGGATAACAGGGGATAATAAGGGAAGGGCCATCGAGGAACTTGTATAAGGGACACATGGACAAAGCCAAAGGGATAGGTTCAAGTCGGGGAGGTGGGGATGGGTGGAGCTAGGGGGCACGGTGGAGTGAAAATGGAGACAACTGTACTTGAACAACAATAAAAAATAAAAACAAGGAAAAAATAAAATGACATTTTGGCATTTTAACTTAGTTGCTCTTAGTTGAATTTATACTATTCACTGACTCCATAATTCCATGTTTTCCTGTTTCCTGTTGTCAATCCAGTCCAAATTCTGGAACATAATTTCATCCTTAATGATTCATATCAGAAACAAAGAATAACAATATCTATACAAAAAGAATTGGATAAATTTTGCTTTTTATTGTAATTGTATAATTATATCAGCATTATCTTGAGACTTCAAGCAATAACAGAAAAAGTGGGTGAGATTTTTTTTTTCCTTTTAGATTTTATTTATTTATCTTTAGAGGGGAAGGGAAGGAGAGAGGGAGAGAAACATCAATGTGCGGTTGCCTCTTGTATGTCCCCTGATGGGAACTGGCCTGGCAACCCAGGCATGTGCCCTGACTGGGAATCGAACCGCGATCTTTCGGTTCGCAGGCCCGCGCTCGTGAGATTTTTTTAATTGGAGCAAAATGTTGATCTGATTCTTATTACACATATGCTATATTGAACCCAAAAGCCCCAGTGTGGTAAAAGATATATTATTCTATAATAAATATAAGACATACTGTGGAAACTAACTCACAATGCTAAATCCCTGACACATGAGAAATCAATTAGACTTGTCTAAAATGGAAAAACTTAGAAACCAACTACCCAGCTCCCATAGGTTAGTGAAACGAAAGCACTCCCACCCATACCCGGGCTGCTCCAAAAATAAACTACGGTTGTTTTTCTCCTTTCTCCTATCCTCGAGTCTCGATTTCTTCTTTCTATTTATATTGTAGAGACATTTTTAAATTCTGAGGGTTTGTCCTTTATTCCGAAACTTGAGTATTTAGCTCAAACTCATACTAAACACACATTTTAATTTTCCCAATGCGGTTAAAAAATGACCACATAAAGTAATCTTAAACAGCCCCAGTAAATGTTATTGTAAGTTTACACACACACCCCTCTAGCCATCAGGATCCCAGCTTTTATATTAAATTCCAATTGGGTGCAGTATTAAGCAGGCAAATATCAACTTTATTTTTAATGGCCCTTTTTAAACACTAGTAAGAAGAGTGCTTGCATTTTGCTTCTTTCTCCTTAATGTCACCTTATATGGAAACTTAACCAGAGAAAAGATATTGGCTTCTGAGAAATGATATAAAGCAACTTACAGTATATGAGTTCAGTGACTCAAGATGATGAGGTAGAGACAACCTACTCCTTGCTCTCTAGTTTTATCAGTTTACACATTTCTAATTATTCTACATAGATTTTTTCAACATTCTACAACCTTCAAAAAAAATTCTCCCCACTTTGAGAACAGTTCAATTCTTTCCTATTAAGAATACCAAGATGCTAGTCATAATGGAATCACCAGCATTGTTGAAGTGCCCTGGGAGAATGAAACGTGGGCGTGGCTAGGGGCGCAACCTCATACAATTGGGAAATGACTGGCTCTCACCAGGGTCATTCGGTCTTCATGATAATAAATAGATGAGCCAGCACCTTCCCCTCTTAGCATTGCTGAGTGGGCCTCCAGGAAATGAAATGTCTCCACCAACATCAAACCCCAAACCAATGAGAGGAGCAGCATTTCTGACCTTAATCACACCCCACACAGCTCTATGGAAACAAGACTGCTGGCTTGCACAGAAGCCAAAAATGACACTTCCTCTCCGGATTCAGCCCAGGGCTGAATGACTCCTTGAAAGGTTATTGGGTTCATACTTCTCTACCTGGAACTACATCTTATTTACAATGTATTTTGGAGACTCACACCCTTGGTTGAGGAAAAGGAAAAGGGTGCTGAGAGAATAAGCCCCACTTTGTATTCATCAAAGTGTCTCCAGCCCATAGTAACAGCACAACCAGCAGGTGCTGGAGCTGGCTACCACCTGCCCAAACATCTGCCAGCTTCTCTTCACAACTCCCCCTTCAGTGACACCATGCTGGTAGCTTGAAATTAGCCATGGTGGGAGGATATACACCAGGAAAAGTTGCCAAATGTTGCAAGTGCACCTACTCTCCTCCCTCAGAGAGCCTCCCTCAAATATTTACGAGCCCCACACGGGGCTCAATTAATGCTTATTGTTAAAACTTATGGAGTTCTTGTTACATTCAGGTATTTTTACATAGCATCTTACCTTATCATCACAACATCAAAGGGTAGAAATAATGGGCAATGTGAGTGTAAAGTAACTGATATCTGTCATCCTGTGAATGCCAGTGTTCATTGTTGTTGACTTCAGTTTACTATACAAGTGAAGACACTGAGGGCTCCATGTCATTAAGTAACTTGTCCACGCAAATCCAGCAAATGTGGAGCATATCCAAGACTTGAACCCAGACTGGCTGAAATGAAGGCCTCTATGCTCTCTGGCACGCACCTCTGCCGGATCAGGGCAAACCCCAACAGGATATTGAGCTTCACTCTATAGAGATATTACACAAAGAGTAAGAAAGTTAAGCTCCCACCAGCTTCATTTTAGAAGTAGCCCTGCCTTGCCCTTAGATCCCAGGCAAGCAGAGCCTCTACCCTGGCCCACCTACCCTGCACTTTCGAATGCCTTTCTTGAGTCCTCCTCCATTGCTTGGGAACACCCAGAATCATCAGTACCATCCAGGCAGGAGCCCAGACAGGGACCTATTGGCCCCAGTTTCTATTTCTCCTACTGGGGATGTTGTACAACTTTCTTATCCTCTACCTCACCCCTCTACTCACATAAGGAGTGGACCACGTGGTCTTGGTCCAAAGAGCTCTGGGATCATACCCATGTGGCAGTTCCAGGCGCCATGGCCAGGCCTCATTCCAAGAGCGTGGCCTGGCAGGTGGATTTTCCCTTCTCTTTCATGGGTTCACACAGTATTGGACTGGCAGAATGGAGCTGACATGCTGATTTGGGGGTAAAGCTCACTGTATCAAACACAGGATAAGTTCAGAATAAATGCAGCGCCTAGGACTAGGAACAATCCTTATTATCTAAGCAGAATAATGCTTCCCCAGGATGTTCACTGTCCAATCCCTAGAACCCTTAATTCTGTTATGTTACATGGCGGGAGAGACTTTGCAGATATACTTAAGGTACAGACCTTAATGAGGGAGAGTAGCCTAGATTATCCAGGTGGGCCCAACCTAATCACGTGAGCCCTTACAAGCAGAGAACTTTCTCCTACTGGAAGCAGAAGAGAAATGGTGCAGAAGGGAAAATGGAAGAGATTCTAAGGATGAGAACTCAATCTGGTGTTCTGGCTTTGAAAATGGATAAAAGGGGCCATGAGCTGAGTAATGCAGGCGGCTTCTAGAAGCCGAGGATGACACCTGCTCAGCAGCCAGCAAGGAAATGGGAATCTCATTCCTATAACTGCATGGAACTGAATTTTGCCAACAATCTGAATGAGCTTGTAGGTGGATTCATCTCTGGAGTTTCCAGAAAGGAACGCAGCCCTGCCCACACCTCGATTTTGGATCTGTGAAATCTATAACAGACCACCAGCTAAGCTATGTTTGCCTGGACTTCTGAGCCATAGGACTGTGAGATGAGTAATGAGTGTTGTTTTACTCCACTAACTACGTGGTAATTTGTTATGGCAGCAATAGAAAACAAATACAGATCACGCTGACCTAGGGTGTGAACCGCATGTGCAGGCCCATGCACAGGCTGTAACCTGTGCACGTTCTGACCAAAGTGCTGCTTCCGGCTACAGCACCGAGGGAAGCAGGAGTGGGGGCAGGTGTGCTTTACCTTGTGCACCCCCCACCCACACCACTTGCACTTTCACCACCAACAGGCAATTCCTAGTGATGTCATCCTCTGCATCCAAGCGAGGGGGTGATATCATGTCTCCTGGGTCAGCGTTAAGCTGTGCCTGACATGGCACGCACATTTCTTACACGAATGAGACCACTCCTCTCTATTTGCCCACGAGAACTTCACTTCTCCTCCCAGCTTGGGTGGCATCTGGAACACAGACATGCAATCATTATTGAAGGAGATCACATTCTAAAAATGCAGTGATGGTGACCTAAAAAGTTCCAAAGAAGTCATGATTGGAAGATGTGCTATTCCACCTTGTGCCATAAAATTTTGAACATGGCCAAAAACCAAATTAGCACTCACATTTTCCTGCATACTCTGAGTATGACTTGCACTTGTGGTCACCCTCAGTGAGGTACAGTAACAACTTCTGAACCAGTAACTGGAAGCCAATATTTATAGGCAGCATGATGGATGATGCAGGATCATGAGTAATGCTGTAATCAGCATTAAATAAATGGAAGTGTGGGACTGCAGAGGCTGAAAGATCTATGTCGTTCAATGCAAACAGGCTCTGAATAGACATGGCACTGTGAGAGATACCAATGTTGCTACCTTTTCCTCACAGAAGATACAAAAGTAGTCAAGAACAGAGCATTTGACAATAAAGACCACCAAGAGATGGTTCCCAGACCTGAACAAGGATCTTCACGTGCGCTAATTAGACAATAAATAAATACATGCATACCTCTTCTCTACCTACTCTTCTAAATCTTCATTGACAAATAACATAAGCCTCACATGGATCTCTGAATGTTTGTGATATGTTTTTATCAAATTTTTACACAGACAGGGACCCTGCAACAAAAATGTGCCCTTGCATATCCCATGGCAGCCTTCAACAGCTATGGTGGTGACCATGCTGACTGCTCTTCTCAGCGAAATATTTCATTGCCAGTCCTCAGCCACACAACTCCTCACCACTCAGCCAGCGAATGGAAATAGCAACATGGAGCAGAGGCAGGTGCCTCTTCCAACCCTACAGCCACCCCATCTAGAATGGAACCTGTATCAAACCTCTCAGTCACCCATCAACTGTTGGTGGGCTCTGCACAGTCACTGCATAACTAGGGAGCGGTGTGTCGTGTACAAGACACTCAATACAGGACCTTCTCATGGTCCTGACTGACAACTTCTGGTTGACTTATCTGTAGAGGTTAAAGCCAGGCCACATAGCTAGAGTGTAATTTAATACAAACCACAGAACAGAGGCAGAAAGCACCTGAGAGGATCATCTGCTCCAAAGTCCACAGGTAGCATGTTAGGATTCTGAGGCCCAGAGAACTCAGGCTAGTTTCTCAAGTTTCCACAAGGAAGATTTTGGTGTCTGTGTCCACTGTGGGCATACGATGGAAGAACAGGAGCCACAGGGCATGGCAGTTAGAGGCTTGAGCTCTGAAGTCAGATCACCTGTATTTGAAACTACAGCTCAGTTTTTCCAAAAGAAAAATGAGCATAATAATACTACTGCCTTAATTCATAAGGCTGCTCTGAAAATTATATGAGAAAATATATATAAAGAGTTTAGCACAATGCCTGGCACCTAGAAAGCACTAAATAAATGTCACTCATACTATTGAACTATATAAGGCTGCCTCACTGGTCAAGTAAGGTTTAACTAACTCTATCCCTAAGCCAGTGCATAGCAGAGTAAGGCCCTTCAGCAGAGTTATTGTGAATATGCTATGTGCCAGATACCATGCTTGTCCCTGGGGGCAGTCTGAACAAAGAGATTACCTGGGATTACAAACACAGATAATAGAAGCTACTAAATTCCTGGAGGCAATGCTTGCATGTGAAAAATGTGGTCTGTCTTCCCGCTCATGCAATCCTTAAACTCACCTCAGTATGACTTCCAGCCTTGGCACTTCCTTGTTCTTGCTAAGGTCACAGGGTCACCTAATTCAGAGAACACATGTCAACCCTTATTTTGGTTGATATTTATCTTTCTTTAGACAGTTCTTGAAACTCTCTCCTCACTTGGAGCATTAGTCCACTCAGGTTTCCATAACAAAATACAATAGTTTGGGTGGCTAAAAAAACAGAAATTTATTTCCTCTAGAGGCTATGTGTCCAAGATCAAGGTGTTGAAAGGCTTGGTTTATGGTTTTGGCCTCTCCTTGCAGATGGTGCCATCTCTGTGTCCTCACTTAACATTTTCTCTATGCATGAAGAGAACAAGAAAGAGATCTCTGGTGCCTCTTCCTCCTCTTATGAGGACACCAGTCCTAAAGAATTAAGGTCCTATTCTTCTGACCTCATTTAATCTTAATTACCTCCCTAAAGTTTCTATCTCTAAATGCAATCACATTGGGAGTTAGGGCTTCAACATATGAATTGGGTAAGGAGGGCGTAATTCAGTCCATAACACTTGGCCTCTGTAACGTGAGTCTCTCATGGTTCTCCCCTACATCTCTGACCACTCCTTTGCAATTTCTCTGCAACCCTTTCCATCCCTCTTCCTCTAAATACTAAGGTTCCATTTTCTGATTTCTTCTCTTCCCCAACCCCAATATACATTCTCTGAATAATCACACCCACAAATTTGGTTTTCACTACCCTACCCTTGCAGAAGGTGCCAAAATCTATGTTTCAAGCTCAGATTTCACTCCTAGCTCCACATCTGTATACCCTTGTCTGTCTTATATAATGCCCCACAGAATTATCAGACACAGCCCTGCAAAACTAAACAAACTTCCGCATCAGTTTACTGCTTCTTCTGAGTTTTCTGTTCCATCATCTATACTAGATACCTGGAGTTAACTAGAAATCTTTGATCATTTCCTCTTCGCACAGTGCACAAACCAGGAGACAAGGGTGACATCTCTTCTCTTGTCCCCTATGTTTCCAGCATTTTTATAGTGCCTGACTTAAAGCAGGCATTTAATAATTATTATAAATAAAACAAAAGTTAGACCCAGAAACAGACACATAGTTAATTGAACTTTGACAAAGGAGCAAAAGCAATACAATGGAGCAAAGACAGCCTTCTCAACAAATGGTACTGGAACAACTAGACATCCATGTGCCAAAAAAAAAAAAAGAATCTAGACACAGACCTTGCATTCTTCACAAAAATTAACTCAAAATAGATCATAAAGTCAAATGAAAAATTTAAAACTGTACAACACATAGAAGATTCAAGATGGCAGAAGAGTAAGTGGAAGCTAAACTAACCTGCTACAAGGACCAATCCAGAATTACAACTAAATTGTAGAGAAATCATCTGGAATAAACAACTTAACAATCACTGGTGAGAAGTCTTATAACTACAGACAAACAGAAGAAATCACTTCACCATAGCATGACTGATATGGAGTGAGGAAGAGACACATGAGGGCTCCTGGGCTCCCACCACAGGTGGCAGCTGAAGTGCCAGAGGGAAATTTCAGGGGCCAGGGCACTCCCTCTGAGAAGTGTGGAGTCTAAACCCCAAGCTGGGCTCTTCAGCCTACACACCAGATCTGGAAAGGAATCCAGATAACATCCAGCTGTGGAAAGTGGCGGGGATTCTGTCTGCCAGAGAGAGACAGCTAGAGATACAGAGAGCCTCATAAAGGGGAAATGCACAAAATTTCATTTGCAGCCACTTACCCAAAGTGGGTGGGGGCAGAGTGAACTAGAGGTGCTTGAGGAGAGTCTGGGGATGGTGGTTTTGGGGAGAAAACTGAGGGAGCAGCCTCCAGTATACCTGTGCTGAGTCATTCCCCATACTGCAGGATCCACCTTGCTCCGGGAGAGCAGTTCCCTCCAAGTGGCATCAGCCTGAGGGGAAGCAATAGCGCCACCCAGAGGAATTGCTCTCCCCCACCCTGTGGCACTTAAGCCTGACTGCTGATTACAGAATGACTAGATTAACAACTGAAGGAGTCAGCCACAGACTGTGGATCCCTGATAGTCTCAAACACACTGCCTAGGGACAGATTGGGACACCATCTGACAGAGGCAGACCCAGAAAAAGAAGACAGTGGTAAACACTAGATTCTACTGAGACAAATTCCACCATAGCCTTCTTCATATTTGTATTATCTTCTCTCCTGCATAGCTTTTTAACATTCATTTCTTGTTCTTCAAGTTTGTGCCTATTAGGTCACTAGTTTTTATATTATAGTTTATTCAAATCTCATATTTTGCTCCTCCCTTTTCTTACTCCATTTTATCTTCTTCTTTCTTCTTTTTATTTTCACTTTAAATTTTATTTTCTCACTTGCTATGGCTTGTTTCCATTCCTCACCTCTTACTATTTCTCCCCCTTCCAGCCTCTCAAAACAATTTCTAGATCATTATTTCATATTCCAAATCTCAAATTTTACCATTCCCCTCTCTGACTCTATTTTTACTGCCTCCTGCCCTTTCTTTTTTTTTTCTTTTAAATTTAAATTTCTCCTTGTCTTAGCCTGGTTTCCATTCCTCACTCTTAGTATTCTTTCTCTCTATTCTTTCAAAATCACTTCTCTTTCCCCTATATATCCCCTAAGCTTTTCTTTTTCTTTTTTTCCTCTTATTCCCACCCCACCTATATTAATCTTTGCTCATTTGTTGTTGATACTGCTGTGGTATTTTGTCCCCCCAATTTGGTTCCTATTTTTTTCTCTCTCTTTTATTATATGTATTTTTTAATTTCTGTTTAAAGCTAATTTACACATTTCCTTTCTCTTACTCTAGACCACTTTATTCCCTCCCTTTTTATTTATGATTAAAAAATAAAAAAAGAAACAACTCCCAATCGAAAGGAAAGGGGGAATCCCCAGAAAGAATGTTAAATGAAATAGACATAAGCAAATTACCAGACACTGAGTTCTAATAATGGTTATAAGGATGCTCAATGAGCTCAGTGAGAACTACAAAGAACTACAGGGAAGCTATAAGGAACTTTCTGCAAACTACACCTGCATGAAAAGAAAGGACATAGAAGCTATCAATAAGAGCCAGGAGGAAATGAAGAATACAATATCTGAAATGAAGAACATAGTAAAAAGAATTAAAATCAAGCTAGATGAAGCAGAGTATCAAATCAGTGAGCTGGAGGAAAAGGTAGAAAAAAATTCCCAGAGAGAGAAACAAAACAAAACAAAGACTCAAAAAGAAAGGAGAGTGTTTAAGGGAACTGCAGGACAACATGAAAGGTAACAATATCTTTATCACAGGGATACCAGAAGAAGAAGAGGAGGAGTAAGGGATAGAAAACCTGTTTGAAAGAGTAATGACAGAACAATTTCCTAACTTGATGAGAGAAAAAGTCACTCAAGTCTAGGAAGAAAAGCAGGTCCCAATCAATATGAACCCAAAGAGGCCTAATCCAAGACACATCATAATTAAAATGGCAAAATTTAAAGATAAAGAGAGAATCTCAAAGGCAGCAAGGGAGAAACAACTAGTAACATACAAGAGAGCTCCGATAAGGCTATCAGCTGATAACTTGACAGAAATGCTTACAAGCCAAAAGGCAATGGCAAGAAATAGTCCAAGTAATGAAAAGCAAGGCCTGTGACCAAGACTACTCTACCCAGAAAGGCTCTCATTTAAATGAAAGGTAAAATAGAAGTCTCTCCAACAAAAAAGGCTAAAAGAATACATCCACACTAAACAAGCATTGCAAGAGTTGCTAAAAAGTCTGCTTTAAGAGATGAAGAAAATAGAGAGGGAAAGAGGAACACAGATATAAAGGAAAAAAATGGCAACTAATTGAAGTACCTGTCTATAATAACCTTAAATGTAAATGGATTAAATGTTCCAATCAAAAGACATAGGGTAGCTGAATGGATAAGAAAACATGAGTTGCATATAGGCTGTCTATAAGAGACCTACCTCAGAACAAAAGATCTACACAGACTGAAAGTGAAGAGATGGAAAAAAAAAATTCCAATCAAACATACATGAAAAAATCTAGGGTAGCAATACTTATATCGGACAAAATAGATTTTTTTACAAAAATCCATAAAAAGAGACAAAGAAGGATACTGCATAATACTTAGTATGTTAATACTAAACATAATACATAATATGTTATCCATCAATAACATATAACCCTTGTAAACATATATGCACCCAACATAGAAACAGCCAAATATGTAAGGAAAATCTTAGAGGACTTCAAGATAGATATTGATAGAACACACTCATCCTAGGGGATTTTAACACCCCATTGTCAACAATGGATAGATCTTCCAAGCAAAGAATCAACAAGGATATTGTGGCATTGAACAATACTCTAGATCAAATGGACTTAATTTGAACATATACAGAACACATACAGAAATTTTCACCCCAAAGAAGCAAAATATACATTCTTTTCAAACACACATGGAACATTTTCAAAGGTAGACCACATGGTAGGACACAAAAAAAGTCTCAGAAAATTCAAGAAAATTGAAATAATATCAAGCACCTTCTTGGATCACAATGGCTTAAAACTAAAAACCAACCTCAAGGGAAAAACTCAAAACCATTCAAATTCATGGAGACTAAATTACATGCTATTAAATAATGAATGTGTTAACAATGAGATCAAGGAAGAAATCAAAAAGTTTCTGGACAAATGACAATGAACACAACAGCCCAAAACCTGTGAGACAGAGTGAAGGCAGTCCTGAGCTTTCCCCCTAAGATCAGGAACAAGACAAGGGTATCTGCTTTCACCAACTTTATTCAGCATAGTATTGAAAGTTCTAGCCACAGTGACCAAAAAACAAAAAGAAACAAAAAGCATCCAAATTGGAAAGGAGGAACTAAAACTGTCATTATTTGCAGATGACATGATAGTGTACATAGAAAACCCTATAGGCTCTACCAAAAAACTACCCCACCTAATAAGTGAATTTAGCAAAATAGCAGGATACAGAGTCAATATTCAGAAATCAAAGGCATTTTTGTATACCAGCAATGAAATATCAGAAATAGAAACTAGGAAAATATCCCATTTAATATAGCAACAAGAAAAATAAAATACCTAGGAATAAACTTAACCAAGGAGGTAAAAGAACTATCCTCAGAAAACTACAGAACACTGAAGAAAGAAATTAAGGAAGATGCAAATAAATGGAAGCATATACCATGTTCATAATTGGAAGAATTAACATTATTAAAATGTCCATACTACCCAAAGCAATCTATACATACAATGTAATCCCTATTAAAATACCAATGACATATTTCAGAGATTTAGAACAAATATTTCAAAAAATTATATGGAATAAAATCAACCAAGAATAGCCTCAGCAATCTTGAGAAAGAAGAACAAAGTAGGAGAGCTCACAATGTTTGATATCAAACTATATTACAAGGCCACTGTAATCAAAACACTCTAGTACTGGCATAAGAATAGATACATAGATCAATGGAACAGAACAGAGAGCCCAGAAATAAACCCATGCCCCTGTGGTCAATTTATATTTGACAAAGGGGCCTGAGCATAAAATGGAGTAAAAATAGCCTCTTCAACAAATGGTGTTGGGAGAACTGGAATGGTACATGCAAAAAAATGAAACTAGATCACCAACTAACACCATACACCAGAATAAATTCAAAATGGATAAAATACTTAAGTTTAAATCATGACACCATAAAAGTCCTAGAGGAAAACATAGGCAGAAAAATTTCAGACATCCCACACAGCAATATTCTTGCCAATATATCTATCCTCTAGTACAAGGAAAATTAAGGAAAGAACAAACAAATGGGACTACCTCAAATTAAAAAGCTTCTCAAATTAAAAACTATATGGGAAAAACATTTGCCAATGATACCTCAGACAAGGATTTGATCTCCAAAATATATAAAGAACTCATACGACTCAACACCAGGAAGGCAAATGATCCAATTAAAAAATAAGCAAAAGACCTGAACAGACACTCTCCAAGAGGGCCATAGGCATATGAAAGGATGCTCAACATCACTAGTCATCAGAGAGATGACGATAAAAACCACAATGAGATATCACCTCACGCTGGCCAGAATGGCCACCATTAACAAATCAACAAACAACAAGTGCTGCCAAGGATGTGGAGAAAAGGGAACCCTAGTGCATTGTTGGTGGGAATGCAGACTGGTGCAGCCACTCATGGTGCTGTATACATTATGGGCCCTTTATATGTCTGTATACATTATGTGGAAAACAGTATGGAATTTCCTCAAAACCTAAAAATGGAACTGCCTTTTGATCCAGTGATTCCGATGCTGGAATTATACCCTAAGAATCCTGAAACACCAATTGAAAAGAACCTACCCACCCCTATGTTCATAACAGCATTACTTACAATAGCCAAGTGCTGGAAACAGCCTAAGTGCCCAGCAGTAAATGAATGGATTAAAAAACTGTGGTACCTTTACACAATGGAATACTATGCAGCAGAAAGAAAGAAGAAACTCCTGCCTTTCATGATAGCATGAATGAAACTGGAGAGTATTATGCTAAGTGAAATAATCCAGGCAGTGAAAGACAAATACCATATAATCTCACCTATAAGAGGAACCTAATGAACAAAACAAACAAATGAGCAAAATAGAACCAGAGGCATGCAAACAGAGAACAGTGTGACAGCAACCAGAGTGGGTGGAGGAGGCAGATAAGGGGGAAAAGAAGGGGAAGGGTCTGATCAAGGAACAGGTATAAATGACCCATGGACAACAAGGTGGAGATTGACCCTAAGAACCGAGGATGGGCCAGGCAGGGGAGAGCAATGGAAGGAAATTGGGACAACTATAATAGAACAATATAAATAAATAAATAAATAAATAAATAAATAAATAAAACCCATAGAAGATTACATAGGAGAAAACCTAGGCAACCTTGGATATTGCAATAGCTTTTTAGATACAATACTAAAGCTACAATCCATGAAAGAAATAATTGATAAACTAGACTTTATTAAAATTAAAAACTTCTGCTCTGTGAAATGAGATGTCAAGAGAAGGAGAAGACAAATCACAGACCGGGAGAAAATATTTGGAAAAGATACATCTGTTAAGGGACTGTTATCCAAAATATGCAAAAAACTGTTAAAAGTCAACAATGAGAAAAGAAACAACCCAATTTAAAAATGGGCCAAAATCTTTCACAGGTATGTTACCAAAGAAGATATACAGATGGTAAATAGGCACACAAAAAGATTGTCCACATGGTGTCATCAAATCAAAATGTCAATGAAATAATACTACACATCTATTAAAATAGCCCAAATCCACAACTCTGATAACACCACGTGCTGGTGAAGATGTTGAGCAACAGAAACTCTAATTCGTTGCTGATAGGAATGCAGTACTGTACAGCTATTTGGGAAGAAAGTTTAGTGGTTTCTTATAAAACTAAATGTAACTTTAATAAATGATCCAGCAATCACACTTCTTGGCATTTACTCAGGGGAGTTGGAAACTTTATATCCACACAAAAACCTGCACATGGATGTTTATAGCAGCTTTATTCAGCATTATCTAAACTTGGAAGCCACCAAGATGACCCCAAGTAAGTGAGCAGATGAATAAACTCTGATACATCCAGACAATGGAATATTATTTGGCACTAAAAAGAAATGAGCTATCAAGCCATTAAAAGGCATGGAGGACACTTAAATGTATATTATTAAGTGAAAGAAGCCAATCCTAAAAAACTGCATACTGTATAATTCCAACTGCGTGTATGACATTTGGGAAAAAGCAAAACGATGCAGATGGAAAAAAGATCAATTGTTTTCAGGGGTTGGGGGAGGAGGGCAGTAGGAATGAACAAACAGATCACAGAGGATGTTTAAGGCATTATACAGAAAATGTTCTGTATAATACTGTAACGATGGATACATGTCCTTATGCATTTGTTCAAACCCATAATGTATGCACCACCAAGAGTGAACCCTATTGTAAATTACAGGCTTGAGATGATGACGATGTGTCAACATAGGTTCATCGGTTGTAATCAATGCACCACACTTGTCAGGGTGTTGATAACAGGGAGGTTATGTGGAGGTGGGGGAGGAGTATATGGGGAATCTCTATACTTCAAATATGCTGTAAACTTAAAACTGCTCTATAAAATAAATTGTTTTTAAAAATTAATAAATCCCTCATTTCCTTATCAAATTAGTCATCAAATCCTATTAAATCTACTCTGTAAATGACCCTTAAATCTGCAGCCTCTCTTCATCCACATTACCTCTGTATATTTTTCTAGCCTTGTTTTAGTCAGACTCTCTCTCTCCTCCTTCTCTCTCTCTCTCTCCCCACCCCCCCTTCTCTACACACACAAACACAAATATACACACTACACACACCCGCCATGACAGCAGGCTCTCACACAGAGAGATGCCTGTACACAGGCTCACTCTGTGGAAACATCTTGGTCATCCTTCATCACTTAGCTCAAGTTTTACCTCTTACAAAAAGACTTCATGAATTCTTTCCCATCCAGACCTCAGGCCAGGTTAGAAATCTCTCCTTTGAGCTCCTGTTTATGATAATACTATAGGATGGATTACACAATAGGAAGTCTCTTTTCTTTTATAATATCCAGCCACCACTGAGGGTAGACACTGTCTTTCAGTCACTTCACTACCCAGAGCACCAAAAGTCATGAGAGACAGTGCATGGAATCAGAGGTTTGGGAGTCAAAATGATACAGATTCAAATTCTCCTTCTGCCTCTTATGCTCTCTGAGCCCCCCATTCTCTTACCTCTCAAATGAGGGAATAAATTAGATCTACTTCATAGGGCAGTGTTGTTAGAGGGATTATTAATGATATGATAAATGTAAAGCCCTCCTTGTGGCACTTGTACATACCAGGGTCTTAGTAAATGAGTATAGAGTGAATTGATTAATTGCCTAGTTAATTAAATACTGATGTAAGTTGAGTACATAAGAGGAACAATTTTCTTTTACTCATTGACCTACTCCCTGTGCTACTTTGGTTGAGACTTGCTATTGTCAACAAAAAGGTGAAAATTGTATTAGAACATTCTCCAATTCATTTGTTGCAACCGTGTTGGACTATGTTGAACTATCTAAAATGACTGGGGAGGTATCAGAGGGGTTGAGGCCAGGAGGGTGCTCTCTGGAGGGTAAAATGGCTTGTCCAACACAAGGCAGGAAGCCCCCTGGCTTCCCGCTCTTCCCACCACATCACCAGTGTGCCACATTCCCTGTCCTCTGAGACTCCACTTGTGTGTAAGAGTGAAAGGAAATAAACTGGAAACTTTTCAGTGACAAAATGACACAGTACAAAGCAAGGGAGAGATGGCACTTCCTTATTTTAATCTAAGTAGAAGAGCCCCTGTTTGGCTCTATTTCTGATCTCTTATAAACACCAGAGGTGTTGGCTAAATTGGGTTGAGGAAAAACTGATTACCCCCACAAAGGCATTAGGGACTGACATGCTCCAGTTTGTAAGTTTCTGGAAACATAACCTATACGTACCAACTGAAGATCTCCATGAATGAAAAATAACCCGTTCCAATAGCACACTAATTATATAAGTTTCTTCTTCTTTTTTTTTTTAAGATTCACTTAACTATATTCTTTTTGATTCTTTTTTTTTTAGACTTTTATTTATTTATCTTTAGAGGGGAAGGGTAGGAGAGAGGGAGAGGGAGAGAAATATCACTGTATGGTTGCCTCTTGTGTGTCCCATGCTGGGAACTGGCCTGCAACCCAGGCATGTGCCCTGACTGGGAATTGAACCGCGATCCTTTGGTTCGCAGGCCCGCGCTCAATCCACTGAGCTACACCAGCCAGGGGATATATAAGCTTCTAAATGAGAAAAATAAAAAGCAAAATTACTTTAAGATATTTGAATGAAGCTGAAAGTTCCTTGTCTAGCAAACTTTAAATAACTACATTTGAAATAATTCTCATAGTAGCAAGGATTTTCGAGGTAAACGATAAAGGAATAAAGTATCTCCCCACATCACGGTTACTATTGGCAGTTTTTGTTTTGTGTTGGCATGGTTTTCAGTTATCTGTGTACATCAAGGTTCTTATCCCCTTTCTGGAAGGTTGGTATAGTTTACTTCATAACATGGACCATCGTCATTCCTTTTGGCTGCCTGTCTGTGAACAACCTGCCTCTATTTGAAACATTGCCTTTCTTCTGCGTCTTCGTGAGAGGCCAAGCCCAATTTCCACTAGAAAACGCAATACTACCTCTCCCAGCATCCTTTGCAGGTAGTTATGGACATGGAATCTAGGATCCACCAATCAGACGCACTCATTCTGGCATCTGAATCCGTTGCTAGTGACACAAAGAAGCAGCGATTCTGTAGCCCTCACTAGAGGTGGCAGCGGTGGCAATAAGATCTTGTTTCCATGGCAGCAGTGTTTTCATGTTTTCCCCATCCTGCACCTGGAGCAGAAGCGATGCTGCGTGAGCAAAAGAGTGTGGCATCTGGCAAGGGCAGTGGCATTCTCACCAGCACACCGTGTGGCATAATTGCAGGTATTGTGTGGGCCCTGCTGCTGGGGCTCCACGCCTGCTTTTCCAGCTCCCCTAGCAACCCTATGAGCAATCCACTGTCATTTTAATAAACAAGGTTAAGTCAGCTGGAGTCTGTTTGTGTTGCCCGCAGCTAAGAATTCCAACAAATCCTGAGAGCGTTGGGTTAGGGAGCTAGACAGTTAGACACGAGCTGGGCAGGCAAAGGAAGGGAAGGGGACTAGATTATCCTCGTCCATTCCTGCATGTGTCTATAGGGACTAAGGTAAATCTGTAAGCTGGAACAGTCCTCACCAGACTCAGGCTTGTCACCAAATCTCTGATTCAGTCTCAGGACATGGTTCAGCCACATAGGTCACAAGTTCCAGCCACACGGCACGTGTGCAGAGGAATAAGTGAGAGCGGGGAGCTGAAGAAACAGAAGCAGAGAAGGCCAGGAAGAACTTTGTGACTGATGGGGGTGCTGGCACTCTGAGCTGCCCACTCAGTCCTTCTGAGCGTGTCTCCGCCCTGCCCCTACGTTCCTGCCTACCTTGCTGCACTCTGTCTCCTGACTGAAGTCTTTCTTTCAAGAAAGCAAGAATTGTCTCCTGACTGAAGTCTTTCTTTCAAGAAAGCAAGAATTGAGGTGTTGTCTCGCCGGGTAACAAGACTGTTCCCACCTCTGGGGAGACTAGGACAAGTGGTTATATCGCCTTCTTTTCAGACCCACCACAGAAAGCAGGCCACCTACAGGGGCTTTAACAGCCCGGCCCATACAGCTGCATGTTCACGGAAGTGCAAAAGAAAACAGACCAGAGCCATGAACTGTACGGCACTGAATGTGGAAGTGTGCAGAGAGCAAGCAATAGGTGCCAGTGAACTGTGAATACTTCAAACCACAGATTGAAAATCTGTGTTCCTTGGGCCTTCTCTTGGTCTGTTTTGAATAAGGCTCCCATTTCTGTTAAGGTAACTTTACAGATACTCAAATATGTGGTTCAGATTATTCACTTTTAAGAATTAATTCCACGAAATTTTAACAAGGATATACCACGTACACGGTGCAAAGTGGGATTTGTCAAGAATTGAGAAGTGAATTAAACACAACCTTGAACAGGTATGCATTTACAGAGTGTCATGTTACACGCTTGCATACTACACAATTAATTCTAAGTGTTATGTTCTTTGGATACCTCCTATAATAAATGTTTTTACACTTTTAAGGTAATCTTGTTTTTAAATACTTCCAAATGCATAAAAATGTTTACCCTCCTAAGAGGTAAAATATATCTAAGCAATCTTTTTAAATTATTTTTAAAGCTTTTTTATTTATTTTTAGGGAAAGAGGAAGGGAGGGAGAATGAGAGGGAGAGAAACATGGATGTGAGAGAGAAACATCAACTGGTTGCCTCTTATGTGCGTCCTGAACCCACAACCCAGGCATGTACTCTGACCAGGAATCGAACCGGTGGCTTTCCACTCTGCGGGATGTTGCCCAGCCAACTGAGCCACACTGGTCAGGTTCTATCTATACAATCATGTATACACTTATACCATGAATCCCCAGACATTCTGGGAAATTCAGTATTCTGAATATAGAAAAATATCTGGCCCATGGATCACAAACTTTCAAGAACAGAAAACTATAAAATGTACTACTCTTTAAAATATTTGTTTCTTTGAGAATTCAGAAGACTCCTTCACCATCATGATTCGTGATTGCCTTTGAAGTGAAATTATGAACTCTGATGTAGATGTATCAATGCCAAATAAAAGAAGGAAATGTTTATTCAGATTTACTTAACACAACAGCTTTGGGAGAACAATATGAAGTTGGATTTCAGTGAGGTCTCTTCCTAAATTAGGCATACTTTCAGTAACAGGAATGACAGTGAGTAAGATTTCACTGCAGGCACCAGGAGTAGGGCTGGCAGGGCCTGGGGCTATCCTGGTACACGCACAGAAGAGCTACCCCAGGAGCAGGCACAGTGTGTTCACGGGGACCGACTGTTGTCCTTTGTCCCTGCATTTTCCACCCCTCTGGGTAACCTCAGTCTTGTCCTACCAAGGAAGCCGGGACAAGATCTACTGCCACCCCACAGAAAGCTCAGGTCCAGATCAAGTCCATGGACACTCATGTTTGCTGTTACTCTGGGTCTTCAGACCTTTTAGGCTCCCTGCAGGGACCCCCAGTGTTTAGTGTCTCACAGTTTTGAAGTATGTGCACTCCCCTCACCTGGGATTTTGGAATAGGTCAGTTCTGAGAGACCATTCACCATTCAAGTGCTGCCAAGCCCTTGGAACAGGGAAAGCCCAAGGAACAGAAGACATAGCAGTCACTCTTCACATGTCCGCGTGCTTTGTCCTGTGCTCTGGGCCTATGGGCTAACAGTGCAGACCTTTCCTTCTGGAAATCAGTGGCTCACGGTCCCCTTGCCCCATAGCTGTGGAAGGAACATCAGCTCCTCCTCCATACTGTGAGAAAGCTGGGTTCCACGTGGGCAGAGTGCTTCCTCACGGGTACAGCTACAGAGTGATGAGGCTGGGAGTGGGGCTCAGACTCTCCTGCCAGGTCAGTGCTCTTTCCCCCTGCCTCAGGCAGCCCCCAGGGAATAGCTCTTAAGAAGAATCCTCAAGGGGCCAGATCTTGATTTATTAGCAAGGGAGGGCTTTAGGGCATTACCCGCTACCAGAGGTGAAAGGTTTTCCTCAGGGGAGCCATGAACCATTGTGTGGCCACTAAAAACCCAGTACACATTCCTAAATGCCAACACTTAGAGTTTCTTCTGTCAAAATAAGGATCCAGCCAGACTGGATTCAAAGATCTTCATCAACTCTGTGGCTACAGTATGAGCAACTCCCTCTGAGCCTATGAAGGATTTTTAAAACTTAAGGGGTGTCAGTGAGCCTCCTTATACCTTGACCTCATCACCCAGGAAGCCCACTAATACCATGGTACAACCACTTAGGCCTAGTGTCCTGCTCTCTTCTAGGTTATCTTCACATCTCTTTAGCCAGTCAGAAGTCAAATGACCAGGCCTGCATGTCAGTTTCTATTTTTGTCTTCACTTTGCAAAACCAGGTGCTTCCCACTGACAACTCAAAGCAGTCCTCTCCTGAGCCTCCAATAATGCTCACAGGACACTCACATGGCCCTGGGACATATGAGGCAGGAGCTGCCTGCAAAACTCTGTGAACAGAATCATCTTGGCACTAAGTGCTAAGCCAGGTGTCCCCCGACAGCAGGGTTGCTACCCTGGGGACCCTGATCCCTCCACAGACTCTGAGCCCCAAGTCTTCCTCTAGAGCCTGCTTGGTGGGTTTGGCTCCATCCTTCACGCTCACCCCCTTCTCCAGACTGACCTCCGATTCACTCCAAGTAAGTATTACAGCCAAATTAACCTCACAGCATGCCTTTTTCCTTTTTCACCTTCAACCTCACATTGGTAGTGTCTCCATAATAGAAATGATGAAGCTCTGAACTGGATCACCTTTCTCTTTTTGTCCGCTCCCAGTTCAGAATGCCTGCATCTCTTAACAGAAGCATTCTCTTAGAGCTGCAGTTGGGTTCAATGCATTCAAGCCCCCGCATGATCTTTGTTTTGAAGTTCGTTAATGTCGTTACATGTTATTTTAAACAGCTGCATTGTGGACATAATTAATCTTTCCAATTCTCCTGTGCACTCTGGTAAACAGCTTTCCTCAATTAATTAAAGGAGTCTCTTTTTTCCTGAGTTTGGTGGTCTTGCCATGCTTCAGCCAGGGACCTTTCACCCAGTCACCATCCTACTCCACTCTCGGGGGCAGGAGTTAAAACAGAATTTCCATCCCAGAGTGTTGCCCCTTCTCCCTACAAGACCAGAGGGAGATGAGAAAACAGGGGTCCACCTCACTGCTGCGGAAAATGGCACCTACATTTTCTCCCGAAACCATACAAAAAGTTGGTGATTGGGCAAGTCTGATCACCTTTAGCTTGCCTTCTAAAACATACCTCCAAACAAAATTTAATAATGCAATACATGTATAAAATATTGCTGCTACTTTCCCCTCCAGGCCTATCCACGTGCCTCATACTGAGCAATGGGGATACAGACACTGTCCCATACATGCAACGTAAAGAAGACAGATGCTGGGCAGGTATTGCCACACGTGTGATGGGAGCTCCAAGGGAGGTCAGCATGGATGCACCACAGCTACAAGCTGTCACCTAGTCCAGGGCATCAGGCAAACCCTCCTTCAGGAAGTGACTTTTAAACTGAAATCCACGGGATGAAGAGGAATTACCAGGATAAGGGGTGGGGGCAGGGGGAGGCAGGCAGAGGCAGGCAGCAGACACAAAAGCACCAAAGATGAAGAGAATGTGCTTTCCAGAAACTAAAAGAGACCAGCATGGTTGGACCAGAGAGGATCTGAGGGAGCTTAGTAGGGAAACGGGCAGATGACATAGACCTAGAGAGACAAAGGAAGTAAGCTTATATGAGACAGCCACATGAGATCCCCACTTCCTCTTTCCACATGAAGTTGTCTTCAGAGCCTGTTTGGAGGTTCCAGCAGGGGAGCACAGCTACTGGTACACCCTTGACTGAAGACCGGTCCTCTCCTCTAGTTGGGAAGGTCATCCTCTTCAACTGAGCGCACAGCTTCCGGAGGGACGCACATGGTTCGGTGGGGGAGGAAGGGGACACCCGCCTAGGCAGCCAGATCAGCCGACTCAACCGTGGTGATCAATGGGGTGACAGATGCCGCAGCCTGATCGCCCTCACATCCCCATATGAAGTTGTCTTAAACTGCAGACACAGAGCACAGGGGACAGGTGGTCTTCTCCACCAACCCATCCCCCTTTCCGGTGATTCTCATATCTCTAAAAATCCCAAACCCACAGCATCCCCTCCCTGATTTTCCTGTCCTGCCCTTCCAGCACTTGGGGTTCCCTCTGTCCCAATCAGTGGTGTTCCCCGCACCAGTCGGTGCTAAGAATAAAACACTGGGACAAGAGAAAGCAGAAATCACTTCAGCTCTTCGTCCATCTCCTTTTCCAGCAAGCTGTGGAATGACACAAGCCTCACGGGAACTTTTTAAATGATGTCTTGGTCATGTACTGTAGAGGGAAGTAATTCCTGGCTACTAGAAACACATTAGCAAATGGAATCCAGACATCCGGGTCCTTCCTCACACACATCTATCTACATCTCAAGGGAAAATTTCTCCCCTTGTTCCAAGCAAAGAACTATTGAGAGTAACAAAAAGTGTTGCATCTGACAAACAAGCCTCTCCCTCCAAAAAATGAGAATGGTTTTCACGAGCAAAGGGGAGGTGTGACTAGTTTTTTAAATCAAATCTACCGCATTGTGTCTGCAGGTATCAACCTATCCTCCTGAAATTGCAATAAAACACAGTACCCATAGATGGCGCAATGTGACTGCTAAATAAATACCTAGTTCCGGACAACCTCACAGAATCAGTCAGGTCTAATGCGGCTGTCCAAAGGCCTGAGAGCTTTTGGGTGCATCCCTTTCTCTGCTACAACTACCGACTAGCTGTGGAGCGTCCACTTCTCTGTTACAGGTGGATAATCACAGAAGAGGACTCGGATCGCACCGTTTTCTTCAAGAACTCTTTTTGGTATTTTAAATTTGATGTTGTATGAAATTAGCCCTGATTCCTCAGATTCTGTCCTTGGCTGCTGAGCCTTCTCCATATTTTCCACAGTCTCCCTGGGATTTGGTGCCAAGACCTGGTCACAAATACCAAATCTGTTTAGACAGAGATAACAGGCGCTAAAGGGCTGCTTCAGGTTAATCTAAGTCTTTACATTTGTTTAGTGATAACAGTGTATAATGCTTGTATCTTTGCCTCAGTAAGTTCTCACGGTGATGCAACAGATAATTGCAGAATTATCCATTGGAGATAAGCAGAATTATCTCCAATTGGGAGGTAAAGGACAAATTTCAGAGGCCAAATGGTTAGCATTTTCTAAGCTTATGACATCAGGCCCAAGACAGTCAAAGTCCAGTGACATTTTCCACCCCATCTGGCTGTGTCTCCCCTTGCTTTGTCCATGTGTGAGCTCCCCACTTCATTCCTTTTTTTTTTTTCATTGCTAGAACTACAGTAATGACCCATAGTCAGTTTGCTACTAACTGTTCCCCTCTGGAGGATCGACATTTTCTGAGCATAATTATAATGTCAACAGTGCTAACACTACCCCCACTGACAGAGCCCTTCTAGAGTGCAAGCACCTTTCTAAAATACCTACTTAAACATGCCAACTCAGGGGACCCTCATGACAATCATGGGAAAGAAATACAGCACCGTTACTAATCCCCAACTTACAGATGAGGAAGCTGAGGCACAGAGAAGCTAAATAATTCCAATGAAGATCACACACAAACAGTAGAACTGGAGTCTGAACACAAGCCATTTAGCTCCAGAGGCCACGTTCTTACCAACTCTACTAGTGTTCACTTAGAACCATCACGAGGGATGGAGTGAACTAAGTTCATCTTCCCTCTCCTTGATAAATTTGTGGCGTGTTGGCCTGAGGTCAAACATAGGGGTGGAAATAGCTCCTGCCTGGAACCTCATGGTGCGGTCTTTAAAAATCTACTCTGGTCAAGGGAATCCAGTACAGACCCAGTAAATCTGCCTGTAAGCACTTGGTGAGAATTCCCATCAGTAGAGCCAGGGAAAGTTAGTGGAGTTTTCCTTACCAAGAGAAGAGTGGAGTAGATCATTACCAAGAGGCTGACTTAGCCTCTTATCTTTGTTTCCCACTTCTGACTCGGAGATAATTCCACCCAGTTCGTTTTGGCATCTACTCCAGAGACGTTCCCCCAGGATGGCGCAGGGCATCACCTACCTGCTGGGGCTCACCTGGATCCAGAGTGGGTGGCCCCTCTTTACCAGAATTTCAATGTGTAGTTTCAACAGTTGCAAGTTTGTGAAGATTAAATAAGATACAAAGTGTATTTTGGGAGGCTTTTCAAAAAGTTAAACATAGAATCACCACATGATCCAGCAATTCCACCCTTAGGTATATACTCAGAAGAAATAGAAGAAGGGGCTTGAACACATATTTACACACCAATGTTTATAGCAGCACCATTCACAACAGCCAAAAGCAGGAAACAGCCCACTAAAATCTGAATGTTTGTGTCCCTGCAAAATCCGCATGCTGAAATCCTACTGCTCACTGTGATGGTGTCAGAAGACAGGCCCTGTGCAAGGGGGTTATTAGGTCATGAGGGTGAAAATGGGTGGTGGCCATGGTCACACAACACTGTACATGTACATAAAACCACTGAATTGTGCACTTTAAAATGGCTGACGTGGTAAACTTATGTTGCTTATATTTTACCACAATGAAAAAATAAATTTCTTATAAGTGTAAAGTGCTTGGAAGATCAGAGAAAGACTGCCAGGTGCCTAGCCAACATCCGTTCTCCTCTTTTTCTTTCCTAACAGAACCGTCAGTGACTGGGGGCAGCAATGAGCCCAGCTAAAGATGTTTCCGGGCTCCCTGCAGCTGGAGGTGGTGGCGTGGCTGTAAGCTGTGCAAGGAGAGCTAGGCGCCTGTACTGAGTGTAGGCTCCGGGAACGTGCATTAAAAAGTCAGGTGGGGGGTGCTGATTCATCTGGCATGCTCCCTTTTACCTTTGATCTTGTTAAAGAAAAAAACCACAGGCCCAAAATGGTGTCACTTTTTACTAAAGCCCATGATACCAAACCTAGATTTAATACCTGACCTAATTGCTATTTCATCCTCTACCAGAAACATAATTTAATCAACCAGCCTGGAATTTTCTGGTCGACACCAACATGGGCCCTCTCCATCCCTCCCCCCATCCCATAGAAAGAATAAGTAATCTGCACAATAAGAAGCCTTCCCTTATTCTTCCCTCCCTTCCTCCCAAAAGATGTCTAGACGCCCAAAATAATCCTTTCTTTTCTTTCGCTAATATTTTCCTTGCCCAACCTTTCTTTTCCATAAAAATTTTCTTTTTCGTACAACCCTTGGGAGTACCCTTCTAGTTGCTAGAAGGGATATTGCCTGATTCATCCATTATTCAAGAAAGCCAATTAGAAGTTCAAATGTACTCCGCTGAATTTTGGGGTTTTTTACAAACCCTTTCCTTCTTCCAGCATGGAACGTAAGCAAGAGAGCTGACTTCCAGCAGCCCTCTAGAAACCGTGAGGACAGAAGTCAGCACCGGGGAGGCAGAGCAGAAAGGTAGAAGCCTAAGACACCAGTGGCATGGTGGAGCTGCTACACCTTTTGTGGAATGCTTATCCCTGGACTTCACGCTACAGGAGAGAAAAGAGAATTTCCCTCTGGTCTACACCAGTATTTAAGCAACCTGCTGCTGAACACAGTTCCTAAAAAATTCAGCACGTTAACCGCTATTGTTATTATTGTTGTTATTGGCCCCACATACCTGACACCAGAGGATCTGGGAGCGCAGCCCCGCCAACCCCACTGCCACAGAGGCCGTAAGGAAGAATGGAGATACCACTGCGTCTGCCCTGAGGCAGCCGTGTTGATTGACACTTTTCCTCTTCCTCCTCAGCCAGCTCAAGTGTGAAGAGTCTTCTGCTGCACAGAGGAGAAAGGACTGGAAAGCATCTGGTGTCTTTTCCCTGCCGGATTATAAGGGAAGTTGATGATGTCTGTAATCACGTTTCACAGGATCGAGACAACTCACCAAGGGGGACTAGCTGTCTCCTCAACTGGATGACTCTTTCCGACACCTCAGAGCTCCTTAACTTCTCTACTCCATCGGCCTTTGCCGGCACACCGCCCCATACCGGCAACTTCCCGGTGCAGCCGTTCCCTGGACCCTGTCGGAAGGGGAACTGTCACAGTCTGGATAGCTGACACTTCACTGTCTGACAGCTTCTCCCTCTTCTTCTACTCCCTATCCCCACACTTCCATCCGTTGGCCTCGTTATAATGGTCAGCGCCATGGGTGTGCATCTGGGTACAGGAAAATTCAGAACCATCTATCAATGTTTCAGATACACATGGTCTTGGACCTAGCTACTCTAACCTAGGGATTTATCCTACAGTTCACAGGAGTGTGCTCAATAACACACAAGAATATTTTATTATCTGCTACCACTTGTGTGGGGTCATTTAGGTAAAAATAAATAACACATTAACTATAGCTATAATATATTTGGGTATATATACATATATGTAACACCTATACCTCTAATATGTGTATACACATATATAACATCTGTATCTATAATACACACACACTTATGTGTGTGATATAGACACATACCTACTATTCTGTCCCAAACAAGATATCAACAAACTAGCAATAGTTTGATAGTGGTGGATGATGATGAAAGATAGAGGTGGATTATAAGAAAAGACTTTTCACTTACACTCTTTCACGCTTAAATTTTATACCATGTGCCAATATTACCTATGCAAAAATTTTTTCAAAACCACATTCACCCCAGAACTGTCCCCTCTTCTCCTCGTCTTCTCACAACTTTGCTGCCTCTCTGGCCCAGTGGCAAACCCATGGTCCATCTGTAGCAGACACCTGATGCCCTGGTCCTTGTCACCTCAGGAATTACCTTTCAGTGCACCCTGACCAGACTTCCCACAGACAGCATCTCTTTGCCTGAGGTCTTTCTTGGCCACCAGAGTCTTCTCTGTCCATGTGTGTGGCAGCTCTCTGGAGCAGTCCTAACCAGCAGCTGATGAGAAGTAGTAAAAAAGGACACCAGCAGCCCCGCCCGCCCCCCGCCGCCTGTTGTGGACTGTTCAGCCTGGTTTCAGGAGTTGTAACCCTCACCCCATGGTGGGCTGAGTAAGAGCCAAGGGACCCACTTCATCTGGGTCTGTTCTGTCAAAAGGACGTGAGCTACTAAGGAGACAAAGCTTATCTCCCTGGCAGGGGTGCTGCTTCTGCCTTACCCATCTCTGGCCCCAATTTTTAGTCAGTTAGTCTATGACAGGTAAGACTCCTCATGGGAGGGGCAACCCATGGGAGGGGTGATGGACCCTCACGCCCCCCCACCCCCACCCCCCCACCCCCACCCCCCCACCCCCCCCCCCCCCCCCCCCCCCCCACCCCCGGCTATTCTGACATAGCCTAAGTCCCCATTTCCATCTAGGAGATGCCTTCCTTATCTCTCGCTTCCTGGGCCTAATCGGCTTAAAGCCTGAAACTATGATGGTGAGCGGTGCAGCCCTGTGCCAGCCAGAACGGTTTCCCCAGGCGATCATAAGAAAGAATTCGTAAAGTCCTGCGAAACCTGCTTTGTTTGCTAAGAGTGCTCTCATTTAAATGATAAGGGTCCGAGGAGGAAATGGGTGTGTCTCCCAAAGTTTTGCAACCCCCTTTCCTGACCGACACTGACTCAGATTAAGCCATCAGATTTCTTTGAAATGTTAAACCTGTATTCCTGTGTATTTGAGCCCAATAAAAGCCTAGTGAGGAAGGGGCTCTGGATCATTCTCCTTTGAGAGTTTGACCACCTTTCCTCCCCAAGCAGATCATGTCTTGGTAGTTTTATTTTCATCCCTGATGGAGGGATGGGGCTCTGCGGGTGGAGCCCCCCACACACCCCGCCCCCAGATGCACTTCCACACTGGCTCCCAGAGGAACCCAGTAGGATTAAGATCCTGTTGCCTGCAGTGCACTCCGTTTATTGGCTTCTTTCCCTCCGCTGTCTTGCTCCCTCTCTCCCCTACCAGCATTTTTCCTGGAATCACCTCTCTGTTTGCTCCTTGTCCCCGGGTCTGCATTTGGGAATCCCAGATGAAGATGCAATCATTTCAACCTCACTCTCTTTAAAACTGTCCATTTCTCCAGACTTTCTGTGCACCTCCCACAGCAAACCTCCAACTGCTCCTACCCCACAGTCCAGTGCCTTTGTGAAAACCGCTGAACCATGCCAACCAACACTCCCCAGATCCAGTGCCTGCATCCTCACCCCCCAAGCTGACTCAGCACTGCTGCTCAGAATTCTAACCAGGTCTCTTTCTCTTTGCCCAGAAGCAATATCTTCAAACTGTTGCTATTAAGCTTAAGTCTCAAGTCCTACTTATTTCCATCTCCCTCTTTCCCCAGGAAAAGAGAAGCATCGGCAGTGAACTGGTGATATCTATATTGATATTTAGGTATTCTGTGCATGTTTTTTTTTCCCTCTGATGCGTAAGTTTTCCTCTGGGCTTTTCTTTGTGTACGATACAGAATAACTCCAGAACCAGACAATGTAGGTTCATATCCAGGTCTTGTGCCAATCTTGTGACCTTGGGCAATTGATTCACTCTCTCTCCTTCATAAAAAGAGGTAGTAATGGTACCTACTTCACATGGTAGTTCAAGGAATAAATGAGTAGAGCACATGTAAAGCACATAGACCAGGGCCTGAAATAGTCTAAGTGCTTGGTAATGTTATTGTTTATGTATTTTTCAACTGTTCTGCAATGAGCACCTGTCACTTACTAAATAGGAAATAAAGAGTACTAGTATATATATACAACTATATAATTATACATACATCCATGTTTCTGGTGTCCAGGTCTTACCTCCTGCCTACCTTCTTGGTATAGTGGAGGTCTCTGTTTCCCCATGCTAAGTCCTCCATCTGTGTTTGCTAAGCTAACCTCGAACTTATCACCTAAGACTGACCCATTAGTGGTCCTCCTTCTCACTTCTGTCTTCATTCGTTCCTTTTCCACTGAATCGGTCTTAATTATGTTAAAGTTTTCCACTCAAAAAAGAAAAAAAAAACAACACTGCCTTTTGCCCTACTCTTGTGTAAAGTAAGCTCTTTCCTGTCCCTTGCTGTCCACCTTTTTCACCAAAGTCAGACCTGCCGCCGTACCATTGAAGTCAGTTCCTCCAGCAGCAGCTACTGATCTCACAGTTACAAAATTGACTTTTTTAAGGTTTCCTCTTACTAGACCTATTTCTACAACATTTGACAGTGTCTTGGACCACCTCCCTCTATTGATTCATTCATTATAACTTATTGAGTGTTTACCATTAATAGGTATCTAGTGATAAAGATTGTTTTAAGTCAGGTTCCCTTAGGGAGCAGAGCCAGAGACAGGAGTTCAGGGTAAGTAGTTTATTTGGGAAGGGATTCCAGGAAACGCTGGTGAGGAAGTGAGGAGGTGGGCAGAGAAGGGGGAAAGCCAAGGTAGGTATGTTCGTGAGCAGTACAGGTAACTTGGCTCAGTCTTGTTTAGGACCTCTCAAAGAAAACAGAAAGCAAATTTCAGCACTACACCCCACAAGGGGTGAGGAAATGGATATTCTGCCACCAATGCTCACCTGTCAGTAACTTTCCAACACCCCCAGCCTGCCTCATGCAAGAGCAAGCCTTAGACAGAACATTGCAGATGCTTGCAATGAGAAGCTGCTGATATCTATGGTAACAGGATACATCAAGGGCACCAGCCAAGCCTGTTCCAAAGACAGGCAAGGTGTCTGTTCTATGGAGCTTCCACAAATACTAAAATGCAAGCAAAAAAAAAAAAAAATGAACAATGTGATTCAGATAGGGACAGACGTTATGAAGAAAAGGAAACCATGTGAAGTGATAGCAATTGGATGTGGGCATTATGGGGTGAATTATGTTCCCATATATTTTGGAGTCCTAACCCCAAGTACCTCAGAGTGTGACTTTATTTGGAGATACAGTCCTTACAGAAGTAATCAAGTTAAAGTGAAATCATTAGGGTGGGACCTAATCCAATATGACTGGTGTCCTTATAAAAAGGGGAACTTTGGACACAGAAACTTCCATAGAAAGAAGATGATGTGAGGACACATAGGGAAAAGACAGCCATCTACAAGCTGAGGAGAGAAGCCAAGAACAGATTCTCCCTCACAGCTCTCAGAAGAAACCCACCCTGCCAACACCTTGACTTTGGGCTTCTGGCCTCCAGGATTGTGAGACAATACATTTGTTGCTTAAGCCACACTCTCTGGAGTACTTCGTGATAGCAACTCTGGCAAATCAATACAGTGAGTACCTGCTTATTAGAAGGGGTGGTCAATAAAGGCCTTTCTGTGGAGGTGATATTTAAGATGGAGCCTGAATGAAAACAAGGGCTGTCCTTGCATAGGTCTAAGGCACAGCAATGTAGACAAAGGGCGGCAGAGGCAAGACCCCGATGGGGGGATGGACTTGGTATGGTCACAGAACAGAAAAAAGGCTGTTGTGTCTGGACTTCATGAGCAACGAGAGAACGGTACAGGATGGGATCAGAGAGCTGGACCAGGGCCAGATGTGGGTCCGTTAAGGTCATCATAAAAAGGTTCCATTTTAATGGAAGTACAATGGAGAACCATTAGAGAATTTTAATTGGAGATTGGATATGATTTTATTTGTGCTTTCATAAAAGTGTTCTGTCTGTGAGGTGGAGAGTTGTCTAGGTAAAGTGGGGACAGGGTCAGAAGGCTGGAAATGACTGTAGAGGTTACAGCAGCTGTACAGCAGAGAGGTATCAGTGTCTTGGAATCATGGGGTGGGAGGTACCAGTGGAAAGGAAAAGTGAACAAATTCAGATATAATTAAGAGTTGAATTGGTAAGACTTGCTGATGGAAACTTGTTGGGAGAGTAAATCAGAAAAACACCTGTTTGCTTCCTTGAGCTGATGGGTAGATGGTGGGCCACTTACTGATATGGGGAGGCCTGGAGAAGGCAAGGTTGGGTGGGAAGGGAGGAGTGTTCTTCTCTTCCCTTGGCTTTCAGGATACTGATCTCTCCTGCTTTTCTCCTTCCCTTTCTGACTCTTCTTTCCAGGTATCTTCTAGGTTCCTCTTCCTCTATCCACAGAAATGTTGGCATTTCGGGTTTCTTTCTACTTGTTCTGCACACCCTGAATGATTTCCTTCATTCCCAAGATTCTGGTACCATCAAACTAATGTGTCCAAACTCCTCTAAGCCCATCCATGCAGGCTCACCCTCAGTTCTACTCATCCTGGTGGCTTTTCTAGCTTAGCTAATGGTGACCCATCCATCTGACCTCTCTTATTCTCATCTCCTCCCTCTTCCACTTCACATTTTTTCCCAAGCCCCATGATTGTTAAATGTAGTTATGAAAACCATTATTGTGGAAAATAAAATTTTAAAAAAAGGAAAGCATTGGGAATTAGGCTGTTAAACAGCATTAACAATGCAACTGGAATTTAAAATCCTATTTTCAAGACATTATTCTAAGGTTATGTGAAATATTGTAAGGTTATCTGAAATATTTAGTGATTGGGATATTTGCTTGGTGAAAACATAAATTTCTTAGAGGAGAGTAGAGAAAAAAAATCCCAGGGCCAGAAATCTGGAGCCAAACATGGAAGTCTAGGTTTTGTCACTTACTGCCATTGGTTCTTGATGAATAAGTAATATACCACCGTTGTGTCTTAGTTTTCTATGTTATCAAATGGCTAGGAAAATTAATACCATCCCTACTCAACTCACAAGAGTGTTTCACTGAAAAGGAAGAAAATTATTATCATTAAAAATGTCAGAGAGGAAATAAATGGAATCAAATAAAATATGTATTAAGTGGGAGTGGGTGTGGGGCAGGGGAGAGCAATGTGGGGAAAGGTGGGACAGCTATAACTGAACAAATAAAAAAAGAAGAAAAATCTATCATGACCAAGTAGGGTTTATCTCATGAGTAGAAATACAGTTTGATATTTGGGTACCTATTAATATTACTACATTCACAGATAAGAAAAGAAGTCATACACTTACAGACAAAGATGCCCAAAAGTAACTGGAGAAAATTCAACATTAACTAATGATTAAAAAGAAAAACTCTTAGCAAGTTAAGTAACTTTTCTTTTAATTTCTGTCTTGTTCAGTTACATTTATTATGTGTTTCTCATAAGTGAAGTTTTAGGGTGAAGAGTTTCAAAAGTGCTTGCTTTCAAAAATGCTTTTTAATAAAAAAAAAAGCTATCAAAAATACTTTTCAGTGATAACAGGCATGAAAGAATAGAATATGAAATAGAATTATGTTCTTTGAAATCATCTTAAAGGCTCATACTTGTTGCATTATTTCATTTTGGTGGATATTATTGGTCACAGTCTTGATTTATTGATGCACAGTCTTATGTCAGAAATGCAATCTCTGATAATAACTGTGAAAGAACCCCTGTTCTGGGAGGAGGAATGATCTCAACAGGATAGAGTCAGGGGCACAAAATGAATTTGACATTCCTTTCTTTGCCTTTTTTCTTTCTTCCTTTCCTTCTTTTCTTTCTTTCTTTCTTTCTTTCTTGCTTGCTTGCTTTCTTGCCTGCTTGCTTGCTTGCTTTCTTGCTTTCTTTCCTTTAAGACATGGATTTCAGACATTTCTATCTCTCACAACTCAAGCTGACTATATCTAATTAGAAAACAAAGGCTAGTTATTCAGCTGTCCCACCCCCGGCCTTTCCCATTGCTTCCACATTATGGAATGAATGCTGGCAACCCTGAATCATTTCCAAGTCACTGATAATGCAGGGAAGTTAGCAGAGCTTGTATTTATGTCTACTATGTTCAGTATAAAAGTGATTTGCCTGTATTTCAAGCCATAGAATCACAGAGCATTTTTGAAAGGGGTCTGAGCAACCCAGTCTGACCACGGTTGTGCATTGGAATAACTGGAGGGCTTTTTAACAATTAACAATGATCAGACTTCTCCCCCAAAGAGTCTGATTTATTGGGTCTGAATTGACTGGCTTTAGTATTGTCAAAAAGCTCCCCCAGGTGATTCTAACATGTAACCACAGTTATTAACCACTGCCCTAGTTTAATCTTTTCATTAGTGAGGAAATTTTGGCTCAGAGTGACTAGCTGGGAAATGGCATATATCACTGAGTTACAGATAATTCGTATGTTAAGAAGATTTCCAAAACATGGAAATAATGAAAAAAGCTGTCTTGCACACAATCAATGCATTAGTAAAAAAAAAAAAAAAAAAAAAAAAAAAAAAAAAAACCTGTCTTAAGCCTAATGAAGGGTCATTTGAATATCTGGGGGAAAATAACTTCTATTTCACTTATTATTACTATTAATTAAGGTCCATATATTTTAAAGTCTATAAAGGTTAAATGTTAACTTGTGGAAAATTAGTACTATGCAAATAAGTTTTTTATAATAGAAATAAAAATTATTTCTGTTCAGCTGAGAAGATAATCCCAAAGGTTGTGATTTTATTGGCCATTGAAGCATTAACCAGTTTTGTTTGTGATTTAATAATCTTACTCCAGCATATTTTTTCATCTATATTCTCTCTCTGTTTTTTATTTCTTTAATCATCACTCAAGGAAGTGTCTATTGATTTGAGAGAGAGGAAAACATCAATGTGAGAAAGAAACATCTATTGGTTGCCTGCCATATGTACCCTGACCCGGGACTGAACCCACAACCTAAGTATGTGCCCCAACCAGGAATCAAACCCACACCTAGGTATGTGTCCTGACCAGGAATCAAACTCACAACCTTTTGGTGTATGGAACGACACTCCAACTAACTGAGCCACCCAGCCCCTCCTCCCTCCTCTCCTCTCCCTTCTCCTTCCCTTCCCTTCCTTTCCCTTCCCTTTCCTTCCCTCCTTTTCCCTTCCCCTTTCTCTCTCTCTCCAAGCCCTCCAATAATAGCTCATTACCTCTTCTGTGTCTCAGTTTTCAAATTGACTCTATCATCATTCTGGTAAACTCATTAATGAGAAATAAAACTTTGCCACTTGCTCACTAAATAATTATGTGAAAATTATGAGAATTATGTTTTGTCACTTGAAAATGATATAAATTTTATTAGAGTGTCCTAAATTATTAAGAAGGTCTAATTGATCATTCAAGATGTAATTTATTCTGTTCTCCAAATATATTATCCATCAATCACATTCAGAAGCCATAAAGTTGGAAACTTTTGCTTCAGGCAAAGTAGAGGAATAAGAATCTAACAAACCCTCCCTCTTGAAAATAAAAACTAAAAACTAAATGGGAAAAATACACGAAATTAAAGTTTTTAGGTATTGGACACCAGTCAGCACAGGAAAGTCATTCTTGAGAGAGGGGAAACAAATGAGGCAAACTCTATGGTTATCCCAGCCTCCTAGCTGGAAAGAGTTTCTGTGACACAGTGCAAGGAGGTCTCCCTGAGGTGAGGAGATGGAGCTGGGACTCTGTAAGGCCAAGGCAGGTAGAGCTTCACAAGGTAGAATATCAGAGAGGTGAGAGCCTCACAGAGAGAATGCTGGAGGTTGGAGAGGGTCCCCCTTGACTCTTCATATAAACTGATCAACTTATACAGGATGGCGCAAAAGTAGGTTTATAGTTGTTTGCATGAAAAATAATATGATAATTAATAGCTAATAACATAAGAATCATACTTGTTGTTCACACAAGGCTGGAATTAGTTCCTGTTCCCACCAGGCAAAGTACAAAATCTCGTATTTCATGGCCCGTAGGGTGCAAGAATCAGTAGTGAGGAACAATCACCCTTAGGCTAGAGGTTGCTCCGGTTCCATCTATCAAAGTTTAAAAGAAAACCTGAAAAATCAAACTGTTTCCAACAAATGTAGCTACATCCCAGAACAAGCACCAAGAATATCCATTAGAATATCAAAATAACCAGCACTCAACAAGATAAATTCACAATGTCTAGCATCCAATCCAAAATTATTAGCCATACAAAGAAGTAGGAAAATAACAACCCTTAATAAAAAGAAAAATTAATTAACAGAAACAGACCAAGAGATAATAATTGATGTTAGAATTAGTTGACAAGGACTTTATTTTTTATAAGATTTTATTTATTTATTTTTTTTAGACAGAGGTGAAGGGAGGGAGATAGAAAGAGAGAGAAACATCAGTGTGTGGTTGCATCTCATGCATCCCCTACTGGGGACTTGACCCACAACCCAGGCATGTGCCCTGACTGGGAATCAAACCAGCAACCCTTTTGGTTCACAGACTAGTGCTCAATCCACTAAGCCACACCAGCCAGGATGACAAGGACTTTAAAACAGTTATTATAATTACATTTCAGATGTTCAAGAACATGGAGGAAAATTTAAGTATGCTGAAGACAGATATAAAATATGTAAAAATGACCCAAGTACAACTTCCAGATGTTAACACTATAATGTCTGAAATGAAAAATACATTGGATAGGTTTCAAAATGGATTAGACATGGAATAAAATAGGATTAGTGAATTTAAAGACATGGCAATAGAAATTATCCATCATGAAACCCATAGGGGAAAAAAGACTTAAAAAAACAAATGAGCACCAGAGACCCTCAAGTGGCCTAATACACATGTAATTGGAGTATTGGAGTCCCTGATGAAAAGTGGAAGGGACAGAAAAAAATATATGTGAAGAAATAATGCCTTAAACTTTTCTAAAGTTAATGAAAACTATAAACCCCCAGATCCAAGCAGCTCAAGCTAACCTCAAACATGAGACACAAGAAAACTTCATTAAAGCATAACATAATCAAACTGCTTAGAGCCAGTCGTGAAGAGAAAATCTTCAAAGCAGCCAGAGGGAAAATACCATGAAGATTTGGTATTTCCCCTACATTGTGAAATGTCCAATTCTACACATCCTGGCCCTGGGAAAACAGGATTTAGAGCCCCAAGACATCTGGACCTAGAGAACATAAATTTTCTTTCTCAAGTGCAGCTCAAAATGCAGAGTTTCTAAATGCACTATTAATTTTTTTCCTTATGTATTAATGTTTTTCCCCAAGCAAGGCAGGAACCAGGGTGAGGCCATTGAGGCACCCACTTCAAGTGAAAGTGTTAAGGGGGCACCAAAAACTCAGTAACAAAGACAAAAAATATTTTAATGCAATATTTTTAAAAACCAACATGAATGCAAGCAAGTCTATGATAAACAAAAGATCAAAAGCTTGAAAAAAAAAAAAGCTCTGGCCCTGTGCTTGCATGACTCACCTCCCTCCTCAGTCAGAGCCCTGCTCTTTAGAAAAGGCCCTAAAATCCTCAGGGCATTCCCTTCTCATGGCCCCAGTGCAAGGCCCATATTAACTCAGGTCTCTAGTCACCCGAAACCTGTGATTTCATTCTGGTGCCTAGACAAGGGTCTCAAGCCATCTCCTCCTTTTTTATTAATTTGTATTTTCTTTTTTAAAGTATATTTTATTGATTATGCTATTACAGTTGTCCCATTTTTTCTCCCCTTTATCCCCGCTCTGCCTAGTACCCCCATTTCTTCCAGCATTCGCCACTCTTAATTCATGTCCATGGGTCGTACATATAAGTTCTTTGGCTTCTATATTTCCTATACTATTCTTAACCTCCCCTGTCTATTTTGTACCTACCATTTATGCTTCTCATTCCCTGTACCTTTTAACCCATTCTCCCCCCACCCCCTTCCTGCTGATAACCCTCCATGTGATCTCTATTTCTGTGATTCTGTTCCTGTTCTAGTTGTTGGCTTAGTTTGCTTTTGTTTCAGGTGTGGTTGTTAATAGCTGTGAGTTTGCTGTCTTTTCACTGTCATATTTTTGATCTTCTTTTTCTTAGATAAGTCCCTTTAACCTTTCATATAATAAGGGCTTGGTGATGATGAACTCCTTGAACTTGACCTTATCTGAGAAGCACTTTATCTTCCCTTCCATTCTAAATGACAGCTTTGCTGGGTAGAGCAATCTTGGTTGTAGGTCCTTGACTTTCATGACTTGGAATACTTCTTTCCAACCCCTTCCTGCCTGCAAGGTCTCTTTTGAGAAATCAGCTGACAGTGTTATGGGAACTCCTTTGTAGTTAACTGTCTCCTTTTCTCTTGCTGCTTTTAAGATTCTCTCCTTGTCTTTGATCTTAGATAATGTAATTATGATGTGCCTTGGTGTGTGCTTCCTGGGGTTCAACTTCTTTGGGAATCTCTGAGCTTCCTGGACTTCCTGGAAGTCTATTTCCTTTGCCAGATTGGGGAAGTTCTCCTTCATTACGTTTTCAAATAAGTTTTCGATTTCTTGCTCTTCCTGTTCTCCTTCTGGCACCCCTATGATTCAGATGGCTAGAACGTTTAAAGTTGTCCCAGAGGTTCCTAAGCCTCTCCTCAGTTTTTTGAACTCTTGTTTCTTCATTCCATTCTGGTTGAATGTTTATTTCTTCCTTCTGCCCCAAACCATTGATTTGAGTCCTGGTTTCCTTCCCTTTGTTGTTGGTTCCCTATACATTTTCCTTTATTTCATTTTTCATAGCCTTCCCTTTTTCCTCTGTTTTGCAACCATTTCTGTGAGCATCCTGATTATCAGTGTTTTGAACTCTGTATCTGATAAGTTGTCTCTCTCTTCATCATTTAGCTGTATTTTTTCTGGAGCTTTGAGCTGTTCTTTCATTTGGGTCATATTTTTTTCTCTCAGGGATCCTGTTACGTAGTAAGGGACAGAACCTTAGGTATTCACCAGGGTGGGGCAACCCTCCTGGCTGCATTGTGGCATTGTATGTGGAGGAGGGGTTCAAGAGGGAACAATGCTGCTTTGCTCAGCTCTCTGCTGGCTTTCAGTCACTTCTGCTGTTACCCACAAGCAAACTGGGCCCTTTTGGTGCTGATTCCTGATGGGGATGTGTGTAGGTTCTAGGACCCTGTGGATCTCTCTAATGAACTCTTCTGCCTCAACCCTCACAAGTGTTTTCAGTCAGAGGTTTTTGAGGCTCTATTTCCCTGTGCTGGAACCCTCAGTCGCACAGTTGGTCTCACTCCCCAGTTGTTCCTCCCGGTTTATCTGCACACAAATGTGAGACTGCCTGCTCTGCCAGCTGCCACCTCACTCTCCCCGGTCCTCCAGCCACCGCCTTGCTGCAAATCCTCTCCACCTCAGCTGCCTGTGTCCACCCCTCAACTGGTATGGGTGAATGTTTCTTCTTTAACTCCTTGGTTGTCAGACTTTCATACAGTTTGATTTTCTGAAAGTTCTGGTTATTTTTCATTTTTACATTTGTTGTTGTCCTTCGTTTGGTTGTACAAGGAGTCAAAGTGGTCTACCTATGCCTCCCTCTTGGCCGGAAGTCTAATTGATATGTTCTTTCATTTGAGCCATATTTCTTTGTCTCGGGGCACAAGTTACATTGTAAGGGGTGGAGCCTTAGGTATTTGCCAGGGTGGGACAACCCATTTCTCTGTGTTGTGGCACTTTATGTTGGGGAGAGGTCAGAGAGGGAACAATGCCACTTGCTCAGCTCTTACCATACTTTGAAGAGACTGGAAGTTTCTCCACTACCACAACCCCTACAGGTTTTTATAGCCAGAGGTTCTGAGGCTTTATTTTGCCCACACTGGAACCCTGGGTTGCGTGGTCTGTCTCCCTCCCCATTTGTTTCTCCTGGTTTATTTGCACACAAATGCAGGACTGCCCAGTCTGCCAGCCACTGCCTTGCTGCATGTCCTCTTCACCCCTTCTACCAGTCTGGATGAATGTTTCTTATTTAACTCCTTGGTTGTCTGACATCCTTACAGTTCAGTTTTCTTGCAGTTCTGGTTGTTTCTTGTTTTTAATTTGATTGTTTCCTTCTTTTGGTTGTGTGAGGAGGCAAAGCATATCTATCTACTCCTCCATCTTGGCCGGACTACTTTATATTTTCTTCATTTCTCCCCTTGTAGAGTCATAAGAGAATTATCTTCTTCAAACACAGATTGCATTTTAAAATCTTTTGTCTCTGTATCAGAAGGATAATTGAGAAATTGAAATCTTCTAACAAAGCATTCTTAATCAATTAGATAAAAGGGAAATAAAAATAAATTCACAACTTTACTTGTTAGTAAGAAGTACAAAGTGGAGAGAGGTTTTTTTGTGTGTTATTTCTTTCTTGGTCAATTTAACTGCAACCGACAGATTTTTTTAATATTAATAAGGCTATTGTGTTGCTATGGTTGTAAGTTTATGTGGGCATTTTCACTAGGAAACGGTGCGATCTGAACATTCCTCCCACGTTTCACATCTGCCCACATGCTCCAGACGGGATTTGGTAATGTGCTTTCCAGTCCCAGCCCCCTTCACCACCCCAGAGAGTGCACATTTTTCACCCCTTCTCTGGAAGTCTCTGGAAATGTCTGGAAATCTGAAAGCCTCTGAGATGCAAAGTTAGGCCCTGGCTCCTGCTCAGAAGACATGTTGTCAAACTGCAGAACACTAATCAGTTTCCTTTGTGTGACTCCATAACCTTTTACCTCTCTGGCATAATATATATATGAGATCACAATGAGATAATTCATTTATTTTAATGATAAGCTCCTTAAAATGCATTTAGAAATAAATCTATCACTAGAGAAGACATTCCTCTCGAAATTCTGGGTGTTTCTTAAAGCAATGCTTATAAGATGTTTTGCAACCTAAGAACGACCTCTTGATGATTCTTCTAAGTCTTACACATTCAGATATATTTTGTCTCTTCCTTTCCCTTCTCTCTTTTTACATCTTCTCCTCTCCTTATCAGTTTTTCTTGTAACATTTATACCCATTATTCAAGTCTACATCGCTGAAATTTGATCACTGGAATGTCTCCTAAGATGTAAAGGGGCAGTGGGCACAAAATTCCCAAGACTGGTCTCCTGAGGACTGGCTCAGTGGGAGCAACTGAAACTGGTTGTCCTCAAGCATGGGGAGAGCTATTCACCACACTGCCTTAGTTCATGCTGTTATCATTTCTAACTGCTCTCTGTTCCTGCACCGCCTTTGCAACCTCTCTCCCTTCTCCAACCTGGGGGATCTTTCTAAAATGCAATTCTGTCACTTGAAATACTCCTATGATTCCCCATTGCTAGTAAGATGATGTCAAAGCTTCTTCAAATAGCATTTAAACTCCTAAGTGATCTGGATCCTGGCCCCCATTCTGACCTCTTCTCTCAGTGTTCATGCTCCTCCCCATCCCTGGCTATACACACACAAACATTTCTTCACCCAGATACACCAGACTCCTTATTGTTCCCAGTGCCCCTAATGCACTGTTTTCCATGCCACCAGGCCTTTGCACATGAGGTTGCATCAGCCTAGAACCTCCTTTCTTCCTCATTCTCCATCCCAGCCCAGTGGTATCAATTTACAATAATCTAGGTCCAAAGCTAATCTTTCATCCTGGAAGAGTGCACAGAGCACTCTGTCTCATACCTTCCTCTGTCTCTGATCTTTGTCACCAAGTTTATTTGTAACCATGAACTGGAATTCTCTACACTTGTGGCTTCATGACGTCAGATGCCAGCAGAAGACTGAAGACTTAAGTCAGTGATCCACGTGTTTGAAAGTATGTGGCTGCTTATCACTGTATAGCTCTGGTTTAAGGGAAAAAAGGTAATTAGTAGGTCTTTGATTTACCACTCTCCAAAATCTCCAAGGACTTTAAATGCATCATTGCATTCATTGGCCCTCTCACAGTAGCCACAAGGGCATCGCTCACATTCTGATGCTCTGTGCAGAATGCTTTTTACGTGTAATAGCAGCACTAATTCTGACTGCCCACACTGTGGGCAGGTGCATGGCGGCTTTAATGTTTTCCCCTGGTATGTGGACCACTTCCCTGAGTAGTGAACACAGGGCCGTTCTAACCCAAAATATGAGAAAACTGTGATGTAATTGAAAGAGCACAAGACCGCAGATGACAAGACCTGAATTTAGATTCTTGCTCTACACCTCTGCCTCTGTCAGGAACCTTAAACAAGTCATGTGTCTCAACTATTTAATCTGTAAAACTAGTGAGCTGGGCAAGATCAGACTGCCTGTATCAGAATCACCAGGGATGTTTGGGGGCTACACAGACACATGGGCCCCTCTCCATCCAATCGAATCACACTCTTTATTGGGAGGTGGGAGGAGTGGGAGATGGAGTTTAGAGAGTAGGAGAGACCCAAAGTCAACATTTTTATTAGCTTCTCAAGTAAGTGTTGTGCTTGCACAAGATGGGTGGGTGATCTCATAAACAGTGGCTGTTTCCTGCTCTCACCTCAAAGTTCTAGGTGACTATCTGTTGTGAGGTGTGTAGTAAAGACAAAAGTTATTAGTGATGTGTTTAAATTGTTAAACTTTAAAACTGTATTTAGCAAAGAACAAATTCACCCATAAAACACTAGGAACAGCATATATATGCAATTTGTTTTATCTATTAAGAGGCTATTGTAGCAGATTTCTTTGGTGCTGGACATCACATCCCCTAAACTCACCTCTGATTTCAGCCTGCCAGGCAGGCTGGGCAGTGCATGTGAGCTCAAATTCATCTTCAGCTGGCATTGTCCACCTTCAAGCACTCACTAGCTGCTTTGCTTTATTTTCAATAACAATTTTATTGAGATGAAATTCACATTTCATAAAGTTCACCCTTTTAATAGAAAGTCTTTAATTCAGTGCTTTCAGCATTCACAATATTGTGTGCCAATCACCACACATAGTTCCAGAACATTTTCATCAGTTCAAAGAGAAATCCCATACTCAGCGGTCAATCTCCATTCTGCTCTCTTCCCACCCCTGGTAACCAGTAATCTACAGTCTTTCTCTATAGATTTGCCTATTCTGGACATTTCACATTAATCGTACGATAATGGTCTTTTGTGACTGGCTTATTTCACTTAGCATACTGATTCTAAGGTCCATCCATGTTGTAACTTGTACCAGAACTTCGTTCCTTTTTAAAGCCAAATAATATTCTTTTGTATGAATATGCTACATTTTGTTTATTCGTCATTGATTGCCATTTGCCATTTGTTTCCACTTTTTGACTATTACGAATAACGCTCTTATGAGCATCCCTGGTACATGAGGAGTTGCCGTTGCTTTTATCTTGCTGCTGTCAATACTATCTCTTTGTCTTTGACTTTCAAAAGTTTGAATGCGATATCTGTGTCTGTGTATGAGGTGTGGATCTTCTTGAGTTTATCCCGCATGAAATGTGTTGAGTTCCTTGGATGTGCAGATTAATGTTTTTTATCAGATTTGGGAAATTTTATAAATATTTTATGTATGTATGTATGTATGTATTTATTATTGTTGTTCAAGTACAGTTGCCTCAATTTTCCTGTCTCTACTGTCCCCCACCCACTCACCTCCACCTCCCACCCTCAATCCTTCCCCCCTTTGGCTTCATCCATGGGTCCTTTATACATGTTCCTCGGTGACCCTTCCCCTTCTTTCCTCCATTATCCCCTCCCATCTCCCCTCTTGTTACTGTCACTTTGTTCTTTACTTCAATATCTCTGGTTATATTTTTGCTTGCTTGTTTATTTTGTTGATTAGGTTCCACTTATAGGTGAGATCACCTTCTTTCTTTTTGTTCTACAAATGGGATGATCTTGGTTGACTTGCTTTTAAGCTCACTGATCCTTTTTCTTTTTTAAAATTATTTTAATGTTGTTTAGTTATAGTTGTCTGCATTTACCCTCCACCACTCCCCCGTATCCCAGCCAAATTAAGCTCACTGATCCTTTCATATGCCATTTCAAACTGCTGTTTATCCCCTCTAGTGACATTTTCATTTCAATTATTGTACTTTTTCACTCCAAAATTTCTATTCAATTTTTTTATAATTTCTAACTTTTTGTTGATATTCTGTATTTGGAGAAACATTGTTTGCATACTTTCCTTTAAGTCTTTAGACACGGTTTCCTTTATATTTTATCTTTAAAAGTAGTTATGATTGCTAAGTTAACATCTTTGTATAGTAAGTACAGTATCTGGGTTTCCTCAGAGGCCATTTCTATTGGCTACTTTTATTCCTGTGTAGGAGCCATACTTTCCTACTTCTTTGCATGTTGCATAATTCTTTGTTGAAAACTGGACATTTTAAATAATATAATGTGTCAACTCTAGAAACAAGATTCCTCTTTTCTAGAATTTATTGTTGTTTGTTTTGTTTTTTTCATTCTCACCCAAGGATATGTTTATTGATTTTTAGAGAGAGAGGAAGGAAGAGAGAGACAGAAAGAGAGAAATGTCAGTGAAACATCCATTGGTTGCCTCCCATATGCACCCCAATCAGGGATCAAACCCACAACCTAGGATGTGCTCTCTCCAGGAACTGAACCCACAGCCTTTAGGTATAAGGAATGATGCTCTAACCAACTGAGCTACCCAGCCAGTTGTTTTTGTTCATGTTGTTTGGAGACTTTCCTGGACTAATTCTGTAAAGTCTATATTCTTTATCTTATGCAGTCACTGCAATCTCTGCTCTGTTAGCCTAGTTATTAAGTAATAATTGGACAGAGGTTTACTAAAGTGCCTTGAACTAATGAGTCTCCCAGCCTTTGCCCACAGATTCTGTGTGTGTGCTAGGGCACACTTTCAACTCTTCAGCAGGGCATTTCCAACTCTGCCTTTGCTTTCGCTTCTAGCTTACACAGAGCTTTAAGGTCAGCCAAGCTGAGTGCTTAGGGCCTTCCAGGCCTTTCCTAAGTAAATGCATAGCCCTATGCATCCTTCTATACTTGCAGAAATATTTGAGAGCTTTTAACCCCCCTCCCAGAGACATCTAATTCACCAGTTTTTCCTCTTAAATTTTGTCATCAACCTTGGAATGCCACAGTCTTCCACTTCTTAATGAGATTCAGCTCTTTCTCTTCAGTAAATGCTCCTTGGATTATTGAAGCCTTTACTTAGTTTCCAGAGTTTTAAAAAAGTTGACTTTGACAGTTCTTGTTGCTTGTATGGAAGAGCAGATTTTTGGAGGTCTTTATGCCTATGGTTTGTTTTTGTTTCTCTTTTACCTCATGGCTTTCTCTGAATTCCACCCCAACTATGTGCAAACATAATCCTAGAATTTCAGGGCGGTTAAGCTCCCAGGAAATCCTCAGCTACGGGTGACAGGAGCCAGTCCTTCAAATGGAGGCTGCTGAGAGTTATTCTGTATACTTCTCCAAAGTGCCAGGAGAACCCAGCCCCAGTTGCTTAATGTGACAACCTCAGTGATGCATACTTATGTTAGCTTTCCCTCCTCCCTTGCCTCACTTTCCCTATTCCTTCACCCCTGCTTCAGAGGATCACCACCCAGATAAACTACCCTTGTCTCAGGCTCTGCCTCACAGAAGCCAAAACTAAAACAGCTTTCAGTTCTGATGAACTGCATATAGTTGTGGCACACAGGAATTACTGTGTGCTTTGCTTCACCATAATTTTCTAAGTTTTAGTCAAATCTGAATACATTTAATGGGGGTGTACAATCAGCATAAGAGAGAGTTGGGCATTAACATGAGCTATTCTAAAGCATTATGATTTCTAGGACAGATTAAAAAAATAAACTGCCAGCATATGAATTTATGGTAAAAAGAAGGATGTCTCCATTTGTCACAATCCCTTTTGCTACTTAAACCAGATTTTATAACCACAAAGCAGTCTCCTTGCGCTACCTTCACCCTGCAATTAGCTAAAATGAGATCTGAGCAAGTTCTTTTCTTGGTTGAGCCCTCACATAATTACCCCAAGGCCCTGATAATGATGATGATGATGCTGACAACACAAAAGTAATGGTTACCATTACTAACAGCTGACCATGCTAGGTACTCAGCATAGCCACTTAAAGCTTAAACTGTTCCAGCTAATGAGAGTTACCACCTGATGAGAATAAGTGTTTGAGTTGCCTTCCCTTATTGGGTGCCAGGAGATCACAGTGTTTGTCAAAAATGAATTTGAATTTACATAAAGTACATGTGTATCACCAGATTTCCAAATGTCCTTCTAACTATATAAAATCTCATTTGCAGCATCCTTCCACCTGGTGATTCTAGATATCCCAAGTGGCCATGGGATGCATTAACCACTGGGACACGTGAATACTGTTACCAGGTGCCCACAGAAAAACTCGCACCCAGCAGTTTCTATCAAGAAGCCTAGCAACTGACTTTGGAAGGATTTGAGGGGCCCGTGGTTTTGCATCACATGCGGGTAAAGGGTGAGTCTCCTACCAGCAAGAAACCTTTAGCTACCACTGGTCGAGGAGGGGTCTGGCTTGTCTCAGTGGCAGAATTAGTGAAAATATTGGTCAGGCTGCCCTGAGTCAGAGACGGAAGACATTTTTTTAATTAAGGACTTGATGTAGGCAGCAAAAAATCAGTCTAAAAATTCTAGAGAAATTCTAGAATTTTACTAGAATCTACTTTGAGGGATAGAACACACTCAGTTTGGTGCACTGTTAACTATGAGCAGCATCTAATACAGTATGGCGCCAGTTTCTCCTCACCAGAATGGTTGTGAATGCCTTTGCCCAAGAGTGGTTAGCACTGAGCTAGGCACCTCATCAGAACAATAGTAATAACAACAACAGATTCTATCTGGGGGTACCTGTGCTGTGCCAGGAACTTCACATTCATTATCCATAACCTTCAGAAATACCATGTAAATAAGGTAAGTAGTACTCCATATGATCCCCACTCTACACATGAGGAAACTCCCATTCAGGGAGGTTAACTTGCCTAACTTAGTACATATTTCAATGAATGAATATTTGTACCAATGAATGAATGTAAATGCATGAATGAAATTACTTAACTAGCTAAATAAAAAGAGAAGTTAATTGTTCTAGAGCTGCTCTGGAAATGCTTGTACTTTTGTCATATTGGTTAAAAAATAACATTTTTTTTTTTTTTTTGGCCTTTCTTCAATACCTCATGCCAGGCTGACATTTTCCTAATAGTGATCCAAAATATTAATTTCAGAGCATTCTCATATTTTCCTGTCTACATTTTCTTGTGGTTGTTCTTTGAACACAGAAATTTTTTAACCAACTGAAGGTTACTTACTGACAACATATATATTTCTGCCCTTATTTAATATTTTACATATCTATGGAATGTCAGAAATGGTGAGAGAATGACTCTAATGCCATAACAACCTTGGCAAAATACTTATAAATGCTTGGTGTCAAAAGGAACTCTTGCACTTGAATTAAAATTGGTATTTTTAAAGTTTATCAAGTTATTTTTTCATTATAAAAATATTGTAAGCTAACTACAGAAAGTCCAATAAAACAAATACTAGAAATAACTACAGTCATTGTTAGCTCGAGCGTACTGTATTTCCCTCCTCTCTTCTTTCTGTGCAAAGCTCTTTTTTTAGGGATGGACATTTTCATGCCTATCATTCTTTGTTTCTCTTAATGTTTAATCTTCAAAAAGGTTTTGGCTATCCTATAGTATTTCTAAACATCACTTTTAATGACAGCACCAAAAAGATGCTTATGCAGCATTACATGGGAAATAATATGTCCGACAACTTGAAATTTTAAGTATATCTACTTGAAAGCGTTTAGTACAAAGAATTTCAAAATTTAGATTTATTTTCTTATAAATATGATTACACAATTCTTCTTAACATAGAGGATGGAGATATATATAATATGTATGATTTACCTGCTACATATGTACATATACGTGTATATGACTTTTCACCCCAAAATTCATGTGTTCTTTGCCCTGTAGCTTTGTGATACCTCTGATCATTGAATATTATCTTAACTTTAATAGGTTTCATAAAAAGCCATCCATTTTTTCCTCTCTAATATTTTGCTATTTAACTATTTCATGTTCACAACTGCTCAAGTATGCTGCCTTGGGTATGGGAGAAAAGATGGCAGATATTACTAAAATCTCTTTCAATTCTAAGGCCAACTAAAGTACTGAATTGCCAGTTTTTTCATGCTTATTACAAGTGAACAATACAATTCAAAAGCATATAAAGCAAAGCTAATTGTATCCCTCCTGTCCCTACCTCTTCACTTTCACCCCCTGAGGTGACCAATACTTACAATCTGGCATTTACTTGTCCACTTTTTTCCTTGTTTATGATACATACAAACATACATACATACATGTGAGAGATTCTTTCTAAAATATTTTCAGATGAAATTATATGGCATTTGCTTAAAATTATTTACTTGTCTAATTTTATTTGCTTGGAAAAAATCTTTAACACACACACACATATACCCTTTCACATAAACAGAATTACATTTTACATATTAGAAATTTTAGGGAAGGGTTTTTTTTTTTTGCTTTTGCTTTTTAAACTTCATCTCCCACCTTCGTCCCCTCTCCACTCATCCTCACATTAACATCAATGTGTATCCATATATACTTTTCATATTAGCTATATACATCCATGTTTATGCATGTACATATATGTAAATATTCACAAATCATCAGACACACAGTGTAAGGGGAGCTCAGCCCTCCATGTTCCACCTGCCTCCCAGCCTGGCTCCCATTTAGCTCAGGAGAGGTTTGGGGATAAAAGGGAGGAGAAGATGGAACTTGTTGAGCCATCATCTTCCCAGCATACCCTGTGCCACAATTAATTTGTACTTTGTTATGTAAGTTCTGCAAAGATTTCAAGTTGTCTTTCAGAGATATAAGATGTTCCCCTCCCCTGAGTGGCCCCCTCACCTTACCCAGTTCCACCTTGAAGAGCAGTCCTGCTCAGTGGAGGAACCAATAAATCCAACTCCAGGTACCTGGTCCGGAAAACACTATGAACATTTGTTTATCTGAACAACTTTTTTTCTGGAAGATAATTCCCCACTATCAGTATCTTAAAGTTGAAGCTAAAAGGACCCAATAATTTGCCTCAGCCCTGAAAGATAAGGCAAAGGATATAGGTTCAAGTAATCAGATGTTCTCATCAGGTACTTTGACCCTGTAGTGAGGACACAAAGATATAGAGATGGCTGAGAGTTTGTACATGGTAAAAGCACCAGCATCTTCAGTCTAGTGAGCATGGCACTGAGAAGTGGTAAACCCCTGGCCCTGTTTTTACTGCAGCCAAATGCCCCTTGGCTCCTGTCTATATTCAAACCTAATTCTTTAGGCCTCCCATTGATTCTGTAATTTGCCCAACAATTGCTTTTTCATATAAGTTAGCTGGGGTTGATTTCTGATGCTTACCACCCAAGCCCCTGATGAATACAGAAAACTTCCCTACATATAGGAACTAAGTAGATAACTCTACCTCAAACTATATCACCTTTATTGCCAAATCCAGGATGGCATGCTACACTAGTAGTTATGGCTATAGCCAGTTCTAAGCAACACTAGTTTTCCATCACCATCTCTTTCAATTCTACCCTCCTCCCCACATACTCCTATCTTCCAGTGACTGCAGCCCCTGAAACAACCAACATTCTTCTCCTGAAATGTAGCCAGATTAGGTCACAAAAGTAAAAATATCCAACATTTCAGATTACTTTTTCCCTCATATTTTTATTTTAAGACAGAGGCAACACAATTTTGTAATAGCATCCTCTCAGATATCATTCACTGTAGTACAATAATATGCAAAATATTAAGATAATAAAATATCAGGTTAAATTGGGTAAAGCAATCTGACTGAGGTTATCAGAGGTTATTTGATTGGTAAAATTTTTATTTGACCTACACAATATTCTTTAGATTTGCTCATTTTTATTAAGACTGTAATTCCTTTACTCTTAACTCATCTTTTTTTTTTCTGCTATACAACCAAGAATATACCAAATGCCCAGCATATATTTCAGTATTTACACACTGAAAATATTGAAACTGAGGATAATCAATTTGTTAATTTCTTACATGAAGTTTTTCATGCTACATCACCACTTCCATACAAACCAAAAGAGGAAGCTCTCCTAAAGGTTGTTAATTTGATTAGTACATACAGAGCATATTTGATTTTCTGATTATGTGCCTATAAGAGACGTGACCTAGAGACTATCCAATTTTCCATACCATATGTAATAGTTGTGACCTTTAATATCTTCTTGTTTTAGGGAAACAAATAAGTGAACCACCAAGGTATATTTGACCAGCCTTTCTCTTTTTCAACCTTGTGAGACTGCTGTTAAGCTTCTGGGCTCATAGGATAGAAATCACTGCTTCTGACTCAACTTGCTGGAAAGTAGATACATTTTTATTATTATTTTTTTGATCTGTCAAATCCTTCTAATCTTTTTTAATATATTTTATTGATTATGCTATTACAGTTGTCCTATTTCTCCCCCATCATTCCCCTCCACCCTGCATACTCCCTCCCACTCACATTCCCCCCTTTAGTTCATGTCCATATGTCATAAGTTCTTTAGCTTCTACATTTCCCACACTATTCTTGCCCTCCCCATGTCTATTTTCTACCCACTGTCTATGCTACTTATTCTCTGTACCTTTTCCCCCTCTCTCCTCCTCCCTCTCCCCTGTTGCTAACCCTCCATATGATCTCCATTTCTGTGGTTCTGTGCCTGTTCTAGTTGTTTGCTTTTGTTTTAGGTGTGGTTGTTAATATCTCTGAGTTTGCTGTCTTTTTACTGTCATATTTTTTATCTTCTTTTTCTTAGATAAGTCCCTTTAACATTTCATATAATAAGGGCTTGGTGATGATGAACTCCTTGAACTTGACCTTATCTGAGAAGCACTTTATCTGTCCTTTCATTCTAAATGGCAGCTTTGCTGGATAGAGCAATCTTGGATATAGGTGCTTGCCTTTCAAGACTTCAAATACTTCTTTCCAGCCCCTTCTTACCTGTAAGGTCTCTTTTGAGAAATCAGCTGACAATCTGATGGGAACTCCTTTGGAGGTAACTGTCCCCTTATCTCTTGCTGCTTCTAGAATTCTCTCTTCATTTTCATCTTGGCTAATGTAATTATGATGTGCCTTGGTGTGTTCCTCCTTGGGTCCAACTTCTTTGGGACTCTCTGAGCTTCCTGGACTTCCTGGTAGTCTATTTCCTTTGCCAGATCGGGGAAATTCTCCTTTATTATTTGTTCCAATAAGTTTTCCGCTTGTTGCTCTTCTTCTTCCCCTTCTGGTACCCCTATAATTCAGATGTTGGGACGTTTAACGATGTCCCGGAGGTTCCTAAGCCTCTCCTCATTTTTTTGAATTCTTGTTTCTTCCTTGTTTTCTGTTTGGTTGTTTCTTTCTTCCTTCTGGTCCACTCCATTGATTCGAGTCCCAGTTTTCCTCCCATCTCTATCAGTTCCCCATGCGTCTTCCTTCATTTCATGTATTGTAGCCTGCATTTTTTCATCTAATTTGTGAGCAAAATCAACCAATTCTGTGAGCATCCTGATCACCAGGGCTTTGAACTGTGCATCTGATAGGTTGGCTATCTCTTCACAGCTTAGAGGAATTGGCTCTGGAGCTTTGATTTATTCTCCAGTTTGAGCCATTTTTGGTGGTTTTTGTTTTTTTGGAGGGGGTCTGGTCACAGCTGTTATGTAGTGAGGGGTGGAGCCTTAGGTGTTCCCCAGTGCGGAGCAGCCCAGTCGCTGAGTTGTGATGCTGTATGTGGGGGCGGGGTCCAAGAGAAAACGATGGCACTTTCTCTACTCTCTCTTGGATTCCGGTCCCTTCCACCACTTTCCCTTCGCCTGGATTACCTGTGCGTGAATGTGGGACCACCTGGTCAGCCAGCTGCCTGTGTGGCCTCACTGGTTCTGCACAGTTGCCACCCTGTGCCCAGGGTCCACTAGCTGCCTCCTGTGTGCCTAGGGTCTGCTAGCTGCTGCCTACATGCCTGGGAACTGCCAGCCATTGCTGCCTGTGTGCCCAGGTCCGCACCTCCACTTTTTCCTGCTGCGACTATACCCCTCTTACCGGTCTGGATGAATGGTTGTTGCACTTCCATACAGTTCAATTTTCTACCAGTTCTGGTTGTTTTCTTATTTCTAAATATTTGTTGTCCTTAATTTTGGTTGTGAGAGAAGGCACAGTGTGTCCACCTAAGCCTCCATCTTGGCTAGAAGTCCCAAAGTAGATACATTTTTAAACACTGATATCACTCCCATTAAGTCACATTTTGTCAATTTGAGCATATGTTAATTATTTGATAGTCTTCTAATTCTTCCATACTCTACTTCTGCCTCTACAGAGAAGTATCCCAAACCATTTCCAAGATCAATGTTTTCCCTTTGGTGGTTGAATTTTTCTCCTTGGAGATTTTCCCTTTGTTAATATTTATCATTTTAACTTTTTGGTTCTAGAACAAGATTGTAACCTGTCTTTCTGTAAGTTCCAGGGTGTTTACTCTGATCCTGGTGCTTCACCAAGTGCTTAGTAAAAATTATCTCATCTGAGCCTCAAGACTCTGTAGATAGGTATTATTACTATCCTCATTTTATAGATGGGCCAGCTGCCCAAGATCACACAGTGAGTTAGTTGAGCTAGTAATAAAATCTTGGTCTAATGTCATCTGTGCTTTAACCACTATGCAGATTGACACTTTTGGCCAGGCTGCGTACATGTCCTTCCCACCAGAGAGGACACAAAAGTAAGCATTCTCCATCAGTTAATTACTTTATTTGACTGTCAATACCTAGGAAAGGCCTTAATATATTATTGCCTCTAGTTCTAATTATCATTCCAAAACAAAACTCAGTATCAACTGTATCAAAAACATCATATTGGACCACTTCCCCAGTATTTAATGGACTTATGGCTAACAACCTTATAAAGCAAGTCAAGTGAAGACAACTAAGCATATGTTTTGCAATCCATTTATGCTAGAACTTTCTCCAGAAAGTTGAAATTCTCAAAGAGAGATATTCTGTATGTTATTCAGCTTTAAAAGTTTTGAAAACTAAAATTATTATGGCCATGATCTATGACTGTGGCTTTTTAAATCTAAATTAAATTATCTAAAACTAAGAGTTCAATTTTTGGTTATACTAGCCATAATTCAAGTGCTTGGTCCCCACATGTAGCTAGTTACTACAGCACTGGGAAGCATGATCATAGAAGACTTTCATCAGCCGAGCATGGTGGCACACGACTGTACTCCCAGCTACTCAGAAGACTGAGGCAAGAGGATCGCCTGAGCCCAGGAGTTCTGGACTGTAATGCACTGTGCCGATTGGGTGTCCTCACTCAGTTCAGCATCAACACGGTGACCTCCCAGGAGCTGGGGGCCACCAGGTTGCCTAAGAAAGGGTGAACTGGCCCGGGTCAGAAACAAAGCAGGTCAAAACTCCTGTGCTGATCAGTAGAATACTTTCATCATTGCACAAAGTTCTATTGGACAGTTTTGGGCCTAAATTATACGGCTTTGGGACCTTAACTGTCTCAGAAAATTGAGATTCTATCTTGCATTTCCATAATTTCTTATTCAAGTTCTAAAATAACATTTTTGCAAATATATTTCAGTATGTTTCTAATTTTAAGATAATCCAGAGACTTGTTTTGATTGAGTTAATTAGAACTTAATCAATGAGGTCGAAGTTAGCACAAGTTTGATTTATTAGTTAGGATTAGCAGCATACAAAGAGTCCCAAAATGATAGTGGATAAATAAAACAATTGTTTATTTCTATCTCATGTCAATGAAGTCTGGAGATAAGATGTCTTAAGCAGATATAACCACTTCTCTGATTGGAAACCCAGGTCTTATGTTTGCTCTGCACCAAGTTCTGTCCTTGTCTGCATTTTCTAAGATGATTTGCCATTCCATTCACATTCCAGGCCCCTCAAAGGAGGAAGGGAAGAAGCCATAGACAAGCACTCAACATAATGCTAAGAAAAGAGAATAGGGATTAAATTGACCCAAATATTTGGTGCCTGGTATGCAAATATTTTTTGACGTATTTTCTTATGTTTCAAAACAAGATAGTAAGAAGTCAGCTCAGTGTTTTGCATTTCCAAAGTTCATGTATCAACAGTTCTTCATTAATTCAAGGTCCATTACTAAATATTTCCCATTTCCGATGTCAGCTTAATTTTAATCAAGACCGAGTTAATGAATTTGGAGTTTGTGTTTTTCTTTTAGTTCTACAATCATCCATTCCTGTTTGCTGGAGTTGGGCCCAAATTGTTTTATAAAAATATCTAGAGGCTCTCTCTGCAGACCAGAATGCTCTCCTCAGGCCTGATTAAAGAAAGAGGATGACCGTTTATATCCTCAGTGAGTTTCTCCACTTTCTTGTTGTGTTAACAGCAATAATCAACATAAAATATCACCCCTTATCCAAGAGTGTAACCTACAATTCACCACTGTTAAAGAAGTAATTTTGTGAATGATTTCTTCACTGCACTGGATACACTGAAAATTTATCCTAAAATCAAAACAACAGAAACTTGCACATGTGTTTTGCCCCTCATAGAATTAATTTTACTGATACAATCTTTGGCATTATATACCATAGTCAGATATCAAAATATACTGTAAAGAATTGCCCTATGAAACTTGTTATTATAGTTATAGTACAGACATTCAGGATGGGATCAAACCATTATTCACTAATTTACCCTATGATTCATAAAAATTATTATTGTTCCTTCATGAAGAGCAGTAAGTAGAATCCAGAGTAGGTTGACCTCAAACTTGCTCTTACACCTGGATCATGGGCAATTGAGATTACAACTTTTAGCACTGCCTAAGAAATGGATGCTTGGAAATCATAGCATTTACCCTTAGAATATAACCCAAAACATGGTTCCCTAAACAAACTTGAAATTAGCTCTATGAAAAGAGCTCCAAGTATATTTTGGAGACAGAAGACAGAAGCAGATCAAGACCCAAAGTAAATCACAGTGAAAGAGAAGAAACAGGAAGGCGGCTCAGCCAGGAAGGAAATATACCAAAGACCTTCATTCCAGCCAGAGCCCTGCTTGCCTTGTCAATCATGGGAGACCCAGCCTGCCGTCCTGCTTCTGCCAGGCAACCTAAGGGGAAAAGCTGCTTTTGACAGTAACTGTTGGCCTGATCGTGTTTTCCAAACCTTGTTGTCAGCTTCGGGCAGAAATAGGAGCTTGATTGATTTTTGTTTTTCAACAACTGCTAAGTCTGCAGGCTGGAAGTCCACATATATAATAAAGATAAGACAACCTGGATTCAGACTGACCTATAAAAGGAGAAAAAGCATCATTATCATCACCATCACCATCACCATCATCATCATCACAACAACAGTAATATCTAACTCCTACAGTTGTAAGGGCTAAATGAGGGAATACATGTAAAGCCTTTGCCTAACACATGGTAAACCTGTTTTAAATGATGATTATTATTAAGTATAAGGTTCAAGTCTGCCTTTAGTATTGGCCAAAATGAACTGGACTTAATACTTCATTCAAAGGGTCAGGATATCCAGTCTAGCAAATAAGAGAAAGGATGGAAGAGGGGGGAAGGAAGAAGGAAAGAAAAACAAAAATGAGAAAGTAAATAAGGAAACAAAATCCAGAGCCTAAATTTAAGGTTAAAAGGTTATCTTATAAATTCTATGTTTGTCTTCTTATTAGTCTAAAATTGTGCCATGTGGCTCCAAAAAATTCAGTCAAACAATTGATACTTTAAACAATTGATGCTTCCTAGTCAGAGGGTAGAAAACTATAGAGCTTAGGGAATTATGTCAACGGGTTCACAAATCCATGGATTCAAGTATGGTCCCTTTTATCTTTATGCAGCAATGAAAAGATGTTGTTAAGGGTTATATTCATATTCATATATATCAACAATAAGCAAATTTGTTTAAAAGTATTACCAAATTCTTAGATGCTTCTTACCATTATTTCCTCAAGCAAAAGATACTATTATGTGGAAAAGGTGATAAGGAGATCAATATTCTAAAAGAGATTTGTGCTTCTCTTTCTAATAATGGCAGGCTGGGTTTTCAGATCAATCCTTTCACTGAAAATAAATAAAGGTATGTGGCTATCAATGTTATGGACTTTCTTATGGGCTTTCCTTTGGCACTAAGGACACAAAAATGAATAAATTTTGGTCATCGTGTTGAAATAAAGTGCTGGATAAAATGTGTTGCATATTTTATAGGAGTCAGGTCAAATCAATCAGGTAACAAGAATGTGTTGATTATCTACTCAGAAAATGTCATGCTAGGTCCTATGTCAGAATTACCTGGAAGTACAAGCTACAGTCCTTTTCAGTAAGGAACCTAGATTTTTGCATTCTTCATTCGTGTTCTGCTCTAGCCAAGTCAGTTCACTTGCTGACCATATACAGGACTTAAATTCTTCCTCTGGAAAGTTGCCTGCACTTTCCACCCGAAATAACTTCCCCACATCATTCTTGCAGTTCACATCCTTCAAGAACAGCTCAAAATTTAGTTCTTTCAGAAAGTCTTTACAGGTGAAACTCACCCCACTTTGGCGTTCCTGTGTCACCTCTGCAACCATGTGTATGACAGCTTTCATATTGCATGTTCTTGAATCTGTAGGTCTGGGCACCCATTGACACGCTTCCCCAAGCTCTATAGTTTTCAGCCCTCTGACTGGGAAACACTGCTTTTCAATATCAGTTGTTTGAATTTAGTGGAGTCACTTTTAGACTGATTCATAACAAGACAAATGCAAACCTTATAAAATAATAAGAAATGAGGCTAAAGAAACATGAAGGGGTTGGAAGGGCAAATTGTCATGAGGCGGCAGCATTGCTGGCCATCAATTCTGAGAACTGGGAAACCAGAACTAAACTATCTGAGCAAATTCTTCCTGGCGTTCCTGTTTATTTTGGTCTGTCAAGTAAAGACTCAGGGATACGCAGAGAAATTCCCCCGAGATTCTGAATCAGAAGATACAAGTGACTTCATTTAAGACAACCTTCTCCTTTTTCACTTTTCCAGTTCCTATGACTGCTTAAACAATTTGGGTTTTTTAAAAGGTGTTCTTTATTTTGTGTTTAGGCAGAGGGAGGTTAATTGTATGTCTCTCCTCTCCGTGAGGTACTTTCCTGCATGATAGGAAAAGGTGATCGGTGGCATATTCATAATTTGAACTGGCTGATGGAGGATCTCCTCTTTTCCTTTATTAAACCTGAGGATTATTTCTTGAGCTTTGATTTATGGTCATAAAATAACCAACAGTTACCACTAATCTTTAGGTTAAACATGAAAATATTTACATTTTTGTCATCTGTCTCTGTTGTTCTGCATAACATAGGATTTTTGAAGGAAGCTTCAACCTAATAAACTAATAACCTAAAGCTTTAATCTGAGATACCCATCGTGATCCTTGATTCCCTGAAAAAATTCACACTTCCTAAGAATATGAGTTTGAGTCCTCACACTGCAGAGTTAAAGTCACACAGCACAGCCTGTGTCAGGGCTGCCGCAAGCCTCTTTCTAGGTCTTCTTTTTTGACACAAAGGCAGAACTTCTGCACTGTAATAGAAAATGTAAACATTCCAGAAAAATCAACCCCCAAAGTTATTGAAATTGCTATTCAACTACTTTCCCTCAGAGATACTCCAGGGTACAGTGAATTGCTGTGGGGTTTTCTATACTAAGGAAAATTTCCAAGTTGCCAATTGAGAACCTCCATTGAAACAAATGCATTGTGTCATTTGGAATAAGAGCATCTGTAAATACTTTACAAAATAATTTTCTTTGTCCAGCAGGAGAAGGCCAGATGATGCAATATCTAGCTTCCAGCTGCACCTTCCTCCTCTGGTAATTCAGCTTCTTTTGAAAGACTCCTGACCCCTTACTGTGCAATTTTGATGATGTGCTTAAACTTAGTTCTTCATCTCATTACTTATGAGGAAGAAGGAATAGAAATTGTATGAGAACACATATGTTTCCACAAAGCAACAGCAAGATGGTTATCTTTCTCCTGGGCATTATTCTTCAACACAAACAGTGCCAAACAAAGAGGGAAATCAGCCAAAGACCTTGGGGGATTCAGAATGAAGGAAACCCTTCCGCAGGATGAAGTATACATCCCAAAGAAAGTACATAAACAGCATTAGAAGCTGGATAGTATTGTGATTTCTCTGCAGTTTTACATTTTCCAAGCTTCTAAAACCATTCATCGTTTTATTGTGCCAAAATAGATGAACTAATAAGTTGGCTGCCTGCTTTAAGAGGTTAGAAGACAAACAGAGGGAAAAATCTCCTGTATAAAACATAACGGAAATATTTTAGTTGATCCAAACATATTCTTAGCACTCAGAATTGATCATTTTATTTAGGGCCAAATGTTAAAATAAATAAAGAAAATCAGAGTGTCAAGTTGAAACAACTGTTTAATCAGTCATTTAATAGAGGGGGGAAAACGGGTGCAATGAACTGTCTTAGGTTGCAAAGACAAAACAAACGTCTGGTAAGATTTCTACCTTTCGATTTGGTATAGAAATGGTATTGCGCATACACTGCCATTGTCTAGTCTTTGATCTGAACCCAAAAGATGAGACTTTTCCTTATTTCCTGTAATTTTGCCCCAAGAGCAACATTCTGTGCTCCTATGTGATGAATTTTTTTTTTTAAATAAGATTCATAACTTGGAAATCTCTTATGCGGACCTTCAAAGGTTTCACATTGTACCACCAAGGCTGGAGCATGGGTTGGACTCCAGGAGCAGTCATGGATTTTTCACTTTGCCACACCTGCTCTCTGACCTGCACCCCATCATGAATTAGGGTGTGCATCCACAACAAGCCCCAAAATCTGTGGTGGCAGCAATGGGAAAAGTTGAAGGAGCTCTCTGACCTTGCCCCAAACTTCCCTGCCCGACACCCATGTACCTCCCCATGTCCACAGGGTTAGTTCATGGTGACCACTGGCATGTTTAGATTTCTCAGACGTAGAAAGAACTTCAAAGCATGCATTCTTTTCATGGGGACACAGCCTATGAATTGCTGTGTTTCATAACTGTGAGCAAAAGAAAAAAATGGAACCATTTAAGGATACACTCAACATTCTTGGGACTCTGGGTACAACACCAAGTTCACATAATTCTGTAACTAGAATAATATAGTAGCCTTTTTGCTGTAAGCAATTCGTGACAGATACTTTAAAGAGCCATTTAATCCAATGTGTTGTGAAGAGAAATAATGCCTGCTGCTTGGTTCTTTAAAAGAGCCAGATGAACTTCAACTCTGCAGAGGCTGTGAAATGCCTCCCATTCATTTTCCACCCACTGTAAACGTGATGCAGCGCCTGCCCCAAATCCGCTAATGTCATCCCATCTGTGTTTCTCAAAATTGCCTCCGTAGACAATCTTCATCTCAATGCGGATTTCTGGGTCCTGTCACAGCCCAAGTGAATTCAATCTCTGGGAAGAGGGCCTAGGAATCCACCCTGTTATCCAGATCTCACAAGGGTTCATTAAAGCTGAAGAGTCCCTGACCAAGAAGAGCTTTACAATTCTATCCCTCTATTAACTTAGACCCTGGAAAAAGAATTTTCACTCTGTGCCAACACAGTCTGTTGCAAAAAAAAAAAAAAAATAACTTCATTGTTACTTCTTAAAGTCATACCCTCTGTCTTTATGGATGGTTGATCCAAGAGCCACCTGAGGTTTGTCCCAGTATCTTCTATACTAAAGAAGTTAAGATTCTGTTCACTCCACACATCTCTGTGTTTTATGGAAGGCTCCCGTGCCATTCATTCATGATTTTATTTAGTTGTGGTGTGGTGGGGGGGAGGGAGGCAAGGAAATATCTATCTGATTATAGATTTATTTGCTTCCTGTTGTCAGAAAATGAAAAATATTTAACTCAGTGTTTCCCTTGTAGTTTTAGCCACCAGAAATCACAGCAATTTTCTTGTCTAAGTGTGGCAATCTGTCCTATTCTGTGGTCTCCATGCATTTCCTCTTTCTCCTCCTTGTAGGTGGACCCTGTTTTGTTTTACATTTAAATAACATACTGGACTGTTGTGGTCTCTGGTGACCTCTGAACCACGTTACACAGGGTATAAATTTTTACAAAGCAGAGAGTGTACATTTATTTGTAACGTCTAATTCTTGGCATGTAGCAGTTCCTGAATGGCTACTTGAATCAATATTAAAAACTGGCTGGTTATAAGATGCAGGACTAGCAGTACTAAATTCTGTCCATCTGAGCCTCTTAGTTGGCTTGGATACTTGGATCCAGCTGTATTTGTTTTACACATCTATTTTTTTATGAATACAAGCCAGAGACAAGGAGTTAGGATGCATTTCCAATGCTTTCAGAATCCATCTCCTTTTGTAGGCTGTGAATTTCTAAAACAACACAGCGTCTCCATGGCTACCTGACAAAAGCACTAAGACTGCCAGAGCCTGCTCTTACGTGGCTGAATGTGAACTAAACAAATTACTACAGCCAACGCAAGATAGAGAATTTGCACCTCCACGCCCTGTAGAGGGAGATATTGAGCATCCACTGAAAGCCCAACAACATTCCTGGCAGAGGCTACACCAGGGTTTGCTTGGGTGCTGGCGAAACCCTCAGGGTTGGAAATAGCACCACGGGTCATCCTCATCCCCCACACCTCCTAGTGCTATTATTCATCACTTATGGAAACCACACATTTATGGCAAAGTTTGGGTTGGACCAACAATGGATTTTGTTTAACTCTACTTCCACGTATGATTCCTCAGCTTCCTCGGCACCCTCCAACACAAAAACAGTAGTTATTTAATAAGGGCTCTCAATGTTCCCAGAATTTTTTTTTACACATTCCTATCATGAAATACCTTCCATGTCTGTCCAATTTAGACACAACAACAACAAAATCCTCTTTGAAATATCCCTTCTGGACTGCTGTCCACACTACCTGATACAAAATTTTCTAAGGGCCATGTGGCATAGGGTTTAAATGCATGGGCTTTGGGTTCAAAAAGACCAGGGTTCACATCTTGGCTCTGCCCCGTATATACCATCTGTGTGTCATTGGTCAAGTTTACTTCAGCCCTGTGAGACCTGGTTTCCTCATCTCCAGAGTAAGGACATTTATAAAAAGTATCTCAATAGTGGTTGTCATGATAAAGTGATTTAAGAATTTAGCACATAGGGGAGATGTTGGGCAAAGAATACAAACTTCTAGTTAGACAAAAATAGTTCTGAGGATCTAATGTACAGCATGGTGGTTACAGTTAATAATGCTGCATTATATACTTGAAAGTTGCTAAGAAAGTAGATCTTAAATGTTCTCACCACAACAAAGAAATGGTAATTATACGACGTGACGGCAGCGTTAGCTAATGCTATGGCAAGAATCATTTTGCAAGATATCGAGTCAACACGCTGTACACCTTAAATCCACACAATATTATTTATCAATTAAACCTCAAAAAAGAATTTAACACATAGAGGCACTTAATAAATTATTATTATTAGCACTCACAAAGTGCCTGTTCTGGCAGGAATGGGTCTATTGATAGCAAGTTCCTTCCTACACTAAACTTTAAAATTTGTTTCATAATAAAACACTCTCTGTTCTGAGTCCTGCCTTCAGAAGCTAGTATATTCCTTCTTCTATTCAACAGCATTTTAAATATTTTAGGAAAGTATCATGTATTTGTACAACTACCTTTTTTTTTTCAGTTTGACTCTATAGGTCCTTCAGCTGCTTTCTACATATCTTCGAATCCGCCACCGTCTTGCCAGAGCTGGCTAGGTGCTTACCAGCCCCATTTTCTCTTCTTGCACAGACAGGCACACCCCACTTCCCAGTCTCCCAGGCTTTAGGCTGGGGTCGTGGGACTGGGTTCTGGCCAATAAAATGAGGGCAAAGGCGTATGTGCCAGCTCCATGCCAGGCCACGTGTCCCGTGAGATCTTCCTTGCTCACTTCATTCGTTGTCCTGCCCGGGAAGATGATCCAGGGCAGGATCCTGTAGTTATACCTAACTGTACTGCACTTTAGCTTTTAGTTGTAAGTCCAAAATTCCAGTTGGTTGTGATCATTTCAGGTCATGATTAAATACCCCAGAACATTATCTATCTGCTTCCTCAACAATTTATCAAATTTGTGAATGATAAGCATGCGTTCTATGTGGTCATTCAAATCAGTGTCCAAGACAATTTTTTAAAGAAGAAAAACCTGAGACAAAGGCATAGAGAATACCCAAGTTGAAACTAATTAGTAATTAGTACTCTTTGGAGTCAAGGGTTCAATTCTCACTTGATCCATCTAAATATTTCCTAGCCAGCATCCATTCCTTCACTAGAGTATCACAAAATATTTGGTCAAATTTTACTTGAAATTCATATACACTATGGACCAACAATTCTTTATCTCTTTAGACTGAAGAGCTTATGTAAAATGTATAAGTTTATTTACTCCTTTCTCTTAATGAATTTATACTAGCATCTTAGTGATGACAACTTCCCTTCGTAAGTAGTTATAAAATAACTTTAATATTTTATTCTGGCATTTTTCTGAGAGCTTATGTTCTCATGGATGTGAATTTTCTAGAAGCCACTTTTCTCTCTTTTTGTTTGGAACTTTGAGGACTACAACTTTTCATCTCTAGTTTCCTGTCATGCCTCCTATCCTTCACAAATTTTTAGAAATTATTGACGATAATTCCGAGAGTGCCAATGCAAGCGATTTCAGTGCCATGGGTCATGGTCTGTCCATACCTGAGAATGGAAGTGCCCTTAAAGCAACACGGAGATGTCTCACTATACCCACACTTAGTGTACAAGTCAGGGGCCCGGCAGGACACAGAACTCCCTCCTCACCCCCAGAGGGATAACATGAGGAGGCATTAGTAAATGGACTACGTATAAGAATATGGGCAGAGTTACAAAACAAACATGGACAGTGAAATGCTAGAGATGATGGGAAACTGGCAAGACCCTGAATCAACCAGGGAACCAGCAAGAAATAGATGACATGCTTAAACTGGGTAATTGAAGAAAGCGGCCACTTAGAAAGCTGGGGGCAATGTTTCGGATAAACAGGATCAACAAAGAGTGATAGTAGCCTGGAGTTAGTAAGAGCAGGGAGACAAATATCCCCTGGGCCTGTGTGAGTAAGTAGAGGAAGCTGTTGCTAAGATCCAAAGAGATGGTAGTATAGGATAGCCCTGAAGATGTGTGTAGTCTTTGGTAGAGGCCCAACGCCCACAGCCCACAGCCAACCCAGCATGGCAGGGGGGAAAAGGGTGGAGAGGGATGGGGAACAGGAGAATAAACAGTCTAACCTCATTCTCCCCATCCCATACTCTAAAATCCCATCAATGCTGCCTGTTGGCTGAACCTACTTGGAAGCCTGAGGAAAGGGAGACCCCATAGGGTACCCTTCTAGGTACAGAGCAAAATGGAAGATGGAAATAATTAGACCCAGAAGGGGAAAGAATTTGCAGCACAGCCCCAGAGGGACAAGAGGAAAAATGTTACTGGAGTCCTCTGCAAACTAGAACTGGAACAGAAGGAGGGGCCATCTGGTAGAAAGCTGTGGGTGTGAAGAAATGAGGCACCAAAGCAGGAGAGGGTGGAAGGAAACACCCCACCCTCTCTCTCTTACCCAGCTCTCAACTTCTCACTCTGCCTCCCATTGTCCAAACCCAAATAGAAGCCAGTTCGCCAAGCAGCCTGTGCGACAGGATGCATCTGGGGCTGCCTCAAGAACATAGAGCAGGGCAGAAAAGGACAGAGATACAGACTAACGGGCACATTTACCATGAAAAACTCTCTTAACCATGTTTGTTTTACATATCCCATTTGAAACATAATTTTCCATTCTAGAAAGCAAGGAAATGAAATAAGAGTTTAGTGATTCTGTTGTCTTGGTGTCATTTGATACACCATCCTGATCAAATACTAAGTCGGCTCTTCCTTCCTTTTTCTCCTTTCTATCAGGAAACTCTTCAAAAATTCTTCTTGCTACCCTGAGAATTTCTCACAAGTCATTTCATTCTGGGTTTTAGACTAATGTGCCTTTAACAAATATTTATGGGTCTTTGCGTTGCAGTGAACCTGTGCTAGGGAATCCCAGGATATGGTCGTGAACAAAGACAGACAAAGAGCAGTGCACAAATCACCTCTACTCAAAGCATCTACAGACCACTCTGTCTCCAGCTATCTGAAGGGCAATCCCTTCCCAGCATCAGAAAGTCCACCCTTCCAAGACACCGCCCCAACCTAAGAAAGCCCTTCTTTTTGCTTAAGGACTCCTAAGGGCTTAAATTCTTGGAAACAAAAGCTAGAAAGTCTTTTAGATGTTCCACCTTAACCACAAATCTCTTCTGAGACAATGAAGTTAAGAGTCATTTTCTAACTTGAATACAGAAGAAAGGAGGGTGGAAAGATAAAACACAGGGACAAAAAAAGTAAGGTAAGAATTGATATCTCCACTATAACCTGGTGACTTTGGGCTGCTTCCTCATCTTCCATTTTTGGATGTGGCCCTTTAAATGCTGAGCTCCCTGGCAAACCCTCCTGATGCCTCACCACTTCTGTCAGTTGTTCCTATTTTTTTCTCTCTATAATCATTTTATTTACCTTTTAATTTTTTATTGTATTTTTCTATTACTATTTAGCCCCCTTACAGCCTCCTCCCACAATCACCACACTCCATGCCCATGAGTCCTTTCTCTTTTTTTTCCATCACACCATCAGTATTGCATTTTAGGAAAGGCCTATCTACTTTGAGTTATCTTCCTTGTTAAAGTCTTTGACAATGAGAAAAACCACCGGAACATTTTGAAATCAGTTATTTTCGATCAGACTAAATCCAATACTGCCCTCATTGACAACTTTATGAGCTCTAAAATGGGGTTTAATCGCTTCTATTCCTGAATGTTGGCTTAATTTTCAGTGTAAGTATTTCTGATTATAACCAATTGCTGATCAGAGTTATGGTTCTTATTTCATCTTCTGTATCCTGAAGAATTGGCTTACTGGTAAACCATGTTTCAGAAAAGAAAATATGTATCAGTTGTTTCTTTTAGGAGACTGAGACTTCCAGCAAAAGTCTAGTGTGCTATTCTATGCATGCAAATAAACGAACTTCATATACTCGTACACCTGGTAATAAACATCAGCATAATAAACACACCAATGTTCAGTTCTCAAGCCACAGTGATTCACCAGGGAGTCCTACAGGTTATGGAAATAGCCGCACTGGCATTCTTACCCCGTTTAGCCTTTTGCTGGGAGCATCCCACAGGAAGCTTGGACTTCAGTGTGAACACCATGTTGGATCTGGGTCGGGGTTGGGGGCAAGGGGTGCTGTGTGGAATAGCTGATGCCGCAGTCAATTACGCTTTCAGCAGCAAGAAAGCTGAGTGATGCATGTTTGTGAGCATCACCCCAAATTAGGACTAGAAAAGCTAGAAGGTTAGCTTTAAACTATGTAGGAAAAATACTTGTTTTAGATTAAAGTCTATTTGTGGTTTTAAAAGAATCCTTGGCAAATAGGACTAGAAGTGAACACATTTAACTGGTAAAAAAAAAAAAAAAAACCACTAAAGAGAAAAACAGCGCAAATTTCACATTTAATGGTCTATTTTAAAATCATTCTGTTTTCAATAAAGATCCATATAGGAACACTTGCTCTCGCTACCTTCATTCAACATTGTATTGAAGCTTGTAACTATAATGAAAAGCAGGAAAAAGAAATAAAAAGCATTAGGATTGGAAAGGAAAAGGGGCTATCATTATTCGTATGTGGATATATAACACATGAAGATATATAACACAAAAGAATAGCCAGGAAAAGTATCAGAATTAAAAAGAGGGTTTGACAAGGTGGTTGGTAAAACATCAATGTAAAGATCAATGTGCACCAGTAACAAAACTTTAGAAAAGATATCTTCAATACTGTGTTTTCTCCTTTAAGTTATTAATATATTTTCTAGATTTATTCTTAGATACCATATTTTTATTGTTTAAATTATATATTTTTAGAAGACTAAATACATGCAATGATATATCATGTATTTATTTTTAATTATATTTTATTGATTATATTATCACAGTTGTCCAATTTTTTCCCCTTTTGCCCCCTTCCACCCAGCATCCCCCACTCCCTCAGGCAATCTCCACACCATTGTTTGTGTCCATGGGCCATGCATATAACTTCTTTGGCTACTCCATTTCCTATACTATACTTTACATCCCTGTGGCTATTCTGTAACTACCTGTTTGTACTTCTTAATCCCCTCACCTCTTCACCCATTGCCCCACACCCCCTCCCATCTGGCAATCATCAAAATGCTCTCTGTATCCATGATTCTGTCTCTGTTCTTGTTTTCTTAGTTTGTTTTAGATTGAATTGTTGGCAGATATGTATTTTTGCAATTTTATTGTTCATAGTTTTGATCTTCATTTTTCTTAAATAAGTCCCTTTAACATATATAATAAGGGTTTGATGATGATGAACTCCTTTAGTTTTTTCCTGTCTGAGAAGCTCTTTATCTGCCCTGTGATTCTAAATGATAGCTTTGCTGGGTAGAGAATCTTGGCTGTAGGTTCCTGCTTTTCATGACTTTGAATATTTTTTGCCAATCCCTTCTAGCTTGTAAAGTTTCTTTTGGGAAATCAGTTTACAGTCTTATGGGAACTCCCCTATAGGTAACTAACTGCTTTTCTCTTGCTGCTTTTAGGATTCTCTCTTTATTTTTAAACTTTGGTATTCTAATTATGATGTGTCTTAGGGAGGGTCTCTTTGCATCCATCTTATTTGGGACTCTCTGTGCTTCCTGGACTTGCATGTCTATTTCCTTCACCAAATTAGGAAAGTGTTATTATTTTTTCTAATAGATTTCCAATTTCTCGTTCTTTCTGTTCTCCTTCTGGCATCCCTATAATGCAAATATTGGAATGACAGAAGTTGTCCCAGAGGCTGCTTACACTATCCTCATTTTTTTTATTCTTTTTTCTTCTTGTTGTTTTAATTGCTTGGTTTTTGCTTCCTTGCATTCCAAATCATTGTTTTGATTCTCAACTATATACACTTTACTGCCACTTCTCTGTAATTGTTCTTTATTTCAACTACTGAATCCTTTACTTCTGACTGGATCTTTTTTTATGCTCTTGAGGCCCTCACTAAGTTCTTTGAGCATCCTTGTAACCAGAGTTTTGAAATCTGCATCTGATAGATTGCTTATCTCCATTTCATTTAGTTCTTTTTCTGGAGTTTTGATCCATTTTTTCATTTCAGCTATGTTTCTTTGTCTGCTCATTTTGGCAGCCTCCTTATGTTTTTTTCTATGTACTAGGTAGAGCTGCTACGACTCCTTGTCTTGGTAGTATGGCCTAATGTAGTAGGTGTCCTGTAGGGTCCAGTGGCACAGTCTCCCCTTTCACCTAAACTGGGTACTCAGGGTGCACCTGTTATGTGAACTGAGTACACCCTCCTCTTGTAGTTAAGGCTTGATTGATGTTGGCAGGCCAATGGGAGAGATTTACTCAGGCCAGTCAGCTGCAAGGACCGGCTGTGAGCCCTGACCATCAACCTCTGTCCTCTGTGGAGTATCAACTGTGCAGGGGCAAGGTGGAGGTGCTACAGTGTGGTCTGTAGCTGTCCACTGGGTTCACAGGCACTGAGGTATCCTGGGCGGTGTAGGCCAAGGTCAGCCCCATTTGTGTTTTTCCCAGGGACACTCTACCTATCCTATAAACAACCTTGGAAGGCTGCTGCTAGTGCTAGACTTGGAGATTCCCAGGCAAAACCAAGTTTCAATTCTAAGCTAGCTCTTGCTAAGTGCCAGGTCTGGGGCCACTTAGCAACAGATATAGGGGTCGAGGGCTCACTGAGGCTAGGCATTGCTTGTTTAAGAGGATTTAGAAAGTTGTGAAGCATGAGCCAATAACAGCCATTCACATGGAAAAGTCATGGTTAACAGTTTAGTTGGGCCCATAAGTTGGATGGGACAGGGTCTCAGGGGATCTCCTAGGCAGGGCAAACAGTGTTAACCAGGCTGATGGAGTCTCAGATATGGTACCCACCTGCCAGTTCTGTGACTCTGTAAGGGAAGGATTCAGAAAAGGGACAATGGCATCTGCCTGCCTTTCTGTCTGAGAGAAAGCTATCACCCAGCTCTTCCCTTGATGCCATACATTTCAGTTCCTCTCTGTATACCACTGGTACCTTTCCAGGTACTATCCTGGTGCTGGAGCTCAGAGGGAGTGTGTCTGAGTAAGTCTTTGTGTAGGTTCTTTAAGAGGAACCGCTTGGGACTACAAAAGTTTCTTCCACTGACAGTCCCCACTGGTTTCTGCAGCCAGAAGTTACGGGGACTTATCTTCCTGGCACTGGAACCTTGGGCTGGGGGTCCTCATGTGGGGCTTCGACTCCTCACTTCCAAAATATTCCTTCTCAATTTTTATCCTCCAGACATGAATGTCAGACCAGCTGTTCTGTGTTTCCACCCCTCCAACCAGTCTGGATGGATGTGGTTTCTTTAATTCTGTAGTCATCATACTTCCATTCAACTTTATTTTTGGCAGTTCTGAGTGGTGGTTGTTCTATAATTTAGTTGTAATTTTGATGTGGTTGTGCAAGGAGGTGAGCCATGTTTACCTATGCCACTATCTTGACTGGAAGTCATGTATCACGTATTTAGGAGGCAAAAAATATTACAAATATGTTAATTCTCCCCAATTGACCAATTCAATGAAACTTCAGTTCAAATTTCAACAGGATTTTTTAATGGATCTCAACAAGCTAAAATTTATGTAAAAAACCAAATAGTATTCCTGATGAAGGCCAGAAATCAAGATTATAAAGCCACTGTAATTAAGGAAGGGGAGTTTTTAGCTCAGTTAAATAGACACCTGCTCAACTAGCACAAAATAGAGAGCTTAGTCATAGATCCATACCCCTATGGAAGCTTGATGAAAAGGTATCTTTGAACTCAATGCAGTAATGGGACAAATGGGGATCTAGATGGAAAAAAAATAAAACGGCACCCCGACCTCATGCTATATTCAAAAATCAATTTCCTATAGGTTGCAGACTTCAACGTGAAAGGCAAACTTGAGAACATTTAGAAGAAATTATGTTATAATCTCAGGAGGGAAAGTATTTTTTTAATGACACAAAAAACACAGAACCAAAAGGCAGGACCTATTAACATAAATTATTGATTTTATTTTAGCCAGGTTTATTAGAAGATGCCAACAATTAGGTAAAAGTTAGTTTCAGGATGAGAAAATATATTTGTAACACATGTAAATAACAGAGAATTGGAATTCCAAAAATATGAAGAATTCTTTAAAATATATACATGAGAAATCAGTCCCCCTCCCCCCCAAAAAAAACAATAGAAAAATGGATAAAAGCCTTGCACAGGCACTTCACAACCAAAAAGTTGAAGAAAATATATTCATTAGAAATCTAAAAAACACAAGTAAAATACATTGAGATATTTCTTTACACCCATGAAACTAGCAAAAATTAAATTGCAGGGTGTTGGCTATGATGTGGAGAGACAGAAATTTAAAACACTGCCAGTGGGGAAAAATTGATACAACAACTGAAAACAATTTACCATTATCTAGGGAAGTTGAAAATTCACATAACCTAGAATAGCAATTGCACTGGTAGGTAAATATTTTCATTAAAGAAGGTCTTCCATATATACACAAGTTGATAATAGCCTCATCCTTTAAAACAGGGTGGAGTGGAGGGGAACAGAAAACAACTTTAAATTGGAGAATACATCTGACATATAGTCAAACAATAAACCATAATTCAGTGAAAATGAATAGCATAAAAATTAATAGCTCAAATCTCATAGTAAACCAAAAAGTACATTTCAGAAGAAAACATAAAATATGTTCAAATCTCATAGTAAACAAAAAAGTACATTTCAGAAGAAAACATAAAATATGTTCAAATTTCATAGTAAATAAAAAAGTACATTTCAGAAGAAAACATAAAATATGTTTCCTTACATGAAGTTTTAAAAACATGCAAAACTAAAAAAATATATTGCTGAAAGATGCATGCATCTATGATAAAATTAAAGCAAAGCTAGAAAATGACAAAACACAAACCAATATTTTTCTCTGATAAGAAGAGAGGGAGGGAGATGGAAGAAAAGAGTGATGTAAGAAGCTTCCACAGTACTGATTATCTTCTGTTTCTTATTCTAGAGCAGGTGTGCATAGGTGTTATTGTAATATTTTACTTTCAACCACATGTACGTGTGTGCACACACTACATGTACATTACTCACACTTTTTTGTATGTATGATATATATAAAAATGCTATAAAGTTTAAGTTGCTTGTTACCGTTACTATTATTATTAATATTATTTTAATTCTCAGCTTCAAACTGATTCAGACAGGTATTAGCAAGCTTCCATAGAGAACACAGGTAGAACCAAGGAGGGCTCTAGACTAACATCCCAAAATGTGGTACAAAACACTAGTTCTTTGCATTATTAATAGATGTTGTGTGCTTTTTATAAAAAATTGAAACATAAAAATTAGTTGGGAAACATTTGTTTAAAAGGTAAATTATCGCCCTGGCCAGTGTGACTCAGTAGGTTGGAGCATCATCTCGTACACCAAAAGATTGGGGGTTCAATTCCCATTTAGCGCACATACCTACGTTGCAGGTTCGGTTCCTGGTTGGGGCATATACAGGAGGCAACCAATCAATCTTACTCTCTCACATCCATGTTTCTCTTTTTCTCTCAAATAAATAAACATTTTTAAAGGTAAATTATTTTTTATAACAGGACTTCTCAGAACGTTTAGTGCTAATATACACTGTGACTCTCAGAAAGGAATATCACCTGCAGTGTTCCCCAAATCTTTTAACCCCCATCTGTTTTCTTTTTGCAAATTACAACTATCTTTTTTGCACTCTCTTTCATTTCTGCACTCCCAGTCTTTGTTACCTAATTCTTATAGCACCCTAATTTTTATTACATGGAAGTTCTGTTAACAAGCAAGAAATAACTGATTTTCCAAAACAGTATTTATTAGAGCAAAAACTGCATGGCTAAATCCATTTTATACAATAAAATACAGTATATAGGAACTCAAGGGAACAATATATTAACAGGAATCTATAAAAACAGAAGTACAAATTATACTGCAGCAATATTTACCCCTTCCTGCCCTACAAAGCAAGTTTTCATAAAGGTAATGAAGTATTCATCATAATTTATATTTAATTATTCTTTTTAATGAAATAATATTATGATATAAAGTCTTAATCATAATAGGTCCTTAGGTCCTTTTAGTATAGATTTTCAAGACCCAACGTCTCAGTTTTTTAACTTATATGGTAGTTTCACGTTACATAGTAGTTTTAGGTGCCTGTACTCTATAACACAGGTTCAGCAGGCATGGGTACGAGTGCTAATACAAACGGAGAGTGCATAGGAAGTTTTTTCACTGAGTACATTTTAATTCTTCACGTAGCCTAAGTGACACTCACTTCCTCATTTGGGGCATGAAGAAGTTCCAGCACATGCTCAGAATCACAAGTTTGCTGTCTTGTTTATGTGCACTCATATCTACCTAAAGCACACACCTTTTTCCCCTTCTCTCAAATGTTTTTATGCCTCTATGAGTCAGATCACACGTTCTAAGACCAAACCCAAGTCCCCTTCCCCTCTTTTTTTCCTTTTGTATTATATTTAGTACTTATAATTCTTCCCAAACACTCAGAGGCCACACAGGTATAAGATACCCCTAGCTGCGGTAATTGTCTCTGTAAACATTACCTACACCTCCTCCAGCATGGTCCCCACCCTCCCACAGATGTCCATGGCTCATTCTCTCCACTCCAGTTGGGGCAGCCAGGCACAAGCTTCACCTAATTTATAAATGACTAGATTCTACAAAGGCCCATCTGGAGTCAGAAAACAACCTTGGGTTTGATTTGAGTGTGAAAACCACTGTACTCACTTGTTTGTTAAAGGGTTACAAAGATGTGTTAATCATTTCAATTTCTGTCCCCCCTAAAAAATGAAGAAAGGAAAAACAAGTGGGAAGGAAAATTCATACAGTATGATTTCACTGCCTTTTGCTGCTATGCCTTGAAACAAAAGTTCATAAACCTATAGAATCTCTCATTTAGAAGGAATCTTGAGGTCAAGATGGTTTAAGCACTTGGACCATAATGAAACTGGCATGCAAACTAGTGACAAGAGAGCAGGCTTTGAAGTTGGACAAAATGTTTAGCTTTGCTACTTCCTAGTCACGTGGCTTTAAACAAGTTACTTAACCTGAGTCTCAATTCCCTGAACTAAAAAATGAAGAAAATGGACAATATGCAGGGTTATTATGAAAATACAAAGTTATGTATTTAAGATGCTTAAGATTGTGTCTAGTGCCAAACAAATGGTAGCTGTGATCTTATTTATTTATTTACTTTCTTATTTAATTCCTATGTAGTTAACAAATGATCATCCAGTTAATTCCTCTTCAGTGATGAGAGAAACTCATTGCTTCTCCAGTCAGGCCATTTTATCTTTGAAAAGTCCTCTGAGAGTTACCAAGTGTATCCTTATTGTTGGGATTGCCAAGTGCCCAAGGAGGCAGAAGCTAAGGGGAGATGGTACCGAGGGCTATATTAAAGATTAACAGAGGAGGCTGTGGATTCAGATAGCTAGGAAGAGAAAATAAAAGTTCAGGTTCAATCAAGTCAGCATGTACTCACTAGCCCTTCTATGCATGTATACCCTATGCCTAAGCCCCCTAAGCTTGTTCAAAGAAGGTTGAAAGAATTTGACCATCTAGTTGCCAGCAAAACTGTGAAGGGGTTTGGGGATAGTGAGCACTTTGGAATTCCCAATATCTGAGCGATGTATATAAACTTGTAACCAATGAAAATTAAAAGTAAATGTATTGTGTCTTAGCTTGGCTTTCTCAGGGAAAAAAAAAAAAAAAAGAGCGTAGCAAAGACTTCTATGTGAATACTTCATTGGAGAGTGGGACCCAGAAAGCAGGAGTGGTGGCCAGGCAACAAAAGCCAGGAAAGAGGGAGAGCCAATTCAAGGATGAGTTGTTAAATTAGTCACAACTATGTGTGACTGGTTGCTCCATTCCATAGGACTATATGGGACACCGTATGCAATCTGGGAGTAGAAAGGGGGAAACATTTTAACTACTGACTCCCAATTCCCACTGGTTAAAAGTTCCTCCTACGGATATTGACAGCCTACACTTCCAGGCTGCACAAATATATTAGCTATATTGCTGGGACGGTGCTGCATACACACACAAACACACACCACAAAAAAAAAACCCTCCAAAATTTCAGTGACTTACCCCCCAAAAAACATACTAAGATTTATTTTTCTTGTGGATGTGAGTCAACTGGCCATGCTCTGTTTCATACTATCAGTGGACTGGATTCAAGTCTGCCTCACTGTCTCTCCTGGACCATAAACTTCCTGGTACATGTTCTCTTATGGTGAATGGCAGAAACATGAGAAAAGTCAAACCACAAGAGCACATCTAAAGCCTCTGCCTGCATCCCATTCACTCACACGCCATTGGCTAAAGCAAGCTACACGGCAAAATCAATGCACAGAAGTAAATATCCCTCTATTTTACTGAGGGCAATTAAAAAAAAAAAAAACACTTGCAAATAACTTTTGGCGTGTAATTCTGTTACAGGAAGGGAGTAAAGATTGGGAGCCCTAATCTAATCTACCGAGCCCATCTGGGCACTAAGTGTTTTCCTGAGGATTCTACACTAAGGTATCAGCAGAGAAGCCCCACAGCAGATGAGATGCACCCAGAGATCATATGAAATGAGGTACTGTCAGGTTGAAACAGCATGAAGCTGGCTGCCTCAACAGAAGGGGTCAGGGGGAAACAGGCAAGGTTGAGAAGATTTGAAATAATACATAAAAAGTATCCAATCCATACAGTCAACTCTGATATCCAGTAGAGTTTTATAACATGATGAGAATAATTACTTCATCATGGTATGTAAGAAGTGCCAGGCCTAATAGGAATTCTCTCTCCTGCCTTTCCTTGTGGAAAGAAAGAAAATAGACAGTGTGAATTAAAGAAAGGAATCATCATCTCCCCACCCTGCTATTAAGTTTGGAATGGTTTGTTACACATCAGCAAATAAGAGATTGGGAGCGGAAATACAGAGGGAAAAGAGAGTACTCCACCTTTGAATACTATGTGTAGGTGTAGGTAACAACACTCACAGGACCAACTTATCCCATGTGGGAAAAGGTCAATAGCTCACTCCACACATAAAAGGAATATAGTGCAAGTTCTGATAATATCAAGTCATCCTGTGCATTGTGTACCAAGAAAAAAATAGAAGAGTTTGCTTTGCAGAAAATAAATCCCTCATAGTCCATTCCTTTCCAGTCAGTGCATAGTACAGCAAAAAGTTCAGGAGTAGATGATCAAAACAGCCTTTCCCCACACGCTACCAGTAAGGGATGCTCGGTGCACTCTGTGCAATGTGTATGTGTGAGGAGAGAAGCATCCTTCTCAAGCCAAGATTCACTGCTCCCCCTACCCTAGATTCTTCTCCAACCCTCCACTCTCTCTTTCCCCAACCCTATCACCCCATCTCGTTGCTCAAGGATGTTTCACCATCTGTTATTTCCTTTTATTCTTTCAGCTTTCATTTTTCTGTTTTTACTAGCTGTTCTTCCTTAAACAGCTTAAAGAATCTTTGCCTTCTAACAACAACAAAATTTTCCCATAACAACTGTCTTCCCCTTGCTCTCTGATCAACAAACATTTAAGAGCCTACCATGGCCCAGTTGCTTCATAGTTTGCTGGACTTTTAGATTCTATCAAGGAGTTCCCAGACCAAAAAGAAATGCATGCGCCAAGGAGCTTCTCTTCACAAGGAAACTTCTTACCCTAAGTTTTACTCTCTTGATGTCCTGTTCTTCACTCTGATTACAATTTTCTCTGCTCGGACCTCACTTCCAGCCCTACCATCCCACTGCAACTAGTCTTGCCAAGGCCCTAGTTGACTAATCCAAAGAGCTGATTTCATCCCTCAACTTACTGTTGACCACACTCTCAGACTTTGACTTTTCTTCTCCTTTAGAGTAAATGTGATCCTTTTTCTTCTTTGCACTGGACCACGTAAAGTAACAGTTTTTACAAGTCGAAAATAGTAAAATAGCCAGGAGTTTCAGGGAGGAAAGGAAGAGAAGGTGGAACATAAGGAATTTTTAGGGCCATAAAACTATTCAGCATGATAGTATAATGAAGAATACATGCCACTATATACTTGTCAAAACCCATGGAATGTACAACACCAAGAGAGAACCCCAGTGTGAACTATGGATTTGACTAGTAATGACATGTCAGTGGTGGTTCATAAATTGTCATAAATGTTCCACTCTGGTGGGAGGTCTTGATGGTGGGGGAGGCTGTTTGAGGCAGGGGAGTATAGGGAAATTCTCTGTACTTTTCACTCAATTTTGCAATGAACCTAAAACTGCAATCTACAAATTGTCTACTAATCTTTTTTTAAGGTGAAATCTCAGCAATTTTATACAGTTCACCCTAACAGGTCTGCTCTCCTCCTCTCTGGCAACTCCTTCGAGGTCTCCCCAAGTTTACCTCCCTTAGTTGTTTTTTTTTTTAGCTGTTGGTGTTCTTCAGGGTCTTGTGTTTCCTTCTCACTCGAAAAATCCCACAGGAAAAGGGGTGTAGGCATTTGAGACCTCTGGAAACACCCTTCCACATTTCTTGTTCTATGGCCTGGAAACTCTGGGCAACTGCCTCCACATGCCAGTGAGGTTGTAGGTTGCACCTCTGCCAATCTCAGATGACACTGCTTCCAAGTTTGGGGAAGATTGAATGCCAGAAACTTTTCATCAAAGGAAAAGAAAAATTAACTTTTTTAATTCTTCCTTTCAGATGGTATGAATGCTTTAGATTCTTATACAATGAGGTATCACTCCCCATGACCACCACACATCCTTTTTCTTGCTTCTCTCTCTCTCTCTCTTTTTTTTTTTTTTTTGTTTTAATTGTTGTTCTTGTAATCCTTGCTTCTCTTTGAGTTCCAATTTGTGGTCCAGAAGTATTCACAAATTAGCACAGTATTTGCAACTGTTCCACATATTTTAGAACATTTTACAATATTAAACAATTTTAAATGACTCCAAAATTTATCTGTAAGCCTAGACAACATGCATGAATATTGATGATAGTTCTTTACTATCATAGGTTAGGTTTTCTGAGACCAAACTGCGAGACTCTAAATTTATTTGAGTTTTTACAAGAAAAAAATCACTCAGTGGAAAGGGGCAGTGAAGGAAGCCTCAGCCAATACTACTAGAAACTCTGGAGCAGGGATTTGGCCCTGCATAATTGTCCCAGTGGAGGTACCTCCCATGACCCAAGATTGAAGAAAGGCTGTTGCCAGGGAGAAGGCTTAACCCTGAGTTAGGCAGCTCCCTTCAGCAGACAGCAGTTCCTGGAGAGGGAGCCAACAGAAGCAAACACTCTAGCAACTGCAGAAATAAGGACTTGTACGTGCAGGGGATCGGGACGGCACTTGATAGTGTACATCATGTTTTCATGGGCAACTGAATGGACATTACATGGCAGAATTGCAAATTCCGTAATATTTATAAAATATTTATATTATTTATCTAAGACTTTAAAAATTAAAGAAACCAATTTTAAAAATTAAAGAAACCAATTTGGGTTTTATTTTAATGGAGTTTTCTTTTTCAATTGTCAAAGGAAAGTCTATGAGAATAACACTAACATGATTGGGGAAAAAAATGTATACAAGCCAGAATTTTGGTCAAAAATACAGAAGTCACATATGACTCATTATTTGTATTGGCACCAGGAGACTATGATTTCATGTGTGCTGAGGGTGATGATATTTTTTGGAAAAATTAAAAGATTATACACAGTATTTTATGGATCTGCCAAAAGATAAAAATCTTGATGAAACACATACATAGCAAATTTGACCTTACAAGTTCTAAATACATGATGGGAAGGCCAACTAAATGCTATTAAAGTGATTAGACTCGACAAAGACAAGATAGAGACTACATTAGAAGAATGAAGTGTAACAACAGAAGACTTCCAAAAAAGAGCAAATTGTGGCCTTTGTTAGAAAATTAAATTTCTTCTGCATTTGTTCTGGCTGCTTTTATTTGGTATGAACTACTACTTGTTATTTATTATAAAAATAAACAGATCTGACTATAGATGTTTTATTTTTAAAAGAAATTTAAAGTATTTTTACTTCAGAGTAAAGTATATTTCCAAATGAAACTACATGCAAAAATGCAACAGAAGTGGAGTTTTAATAAATAAATTACAACGAAAAATGTAGTTGTTTGCATGGATGTGAAGAAGATTTTCCTATAAATAATCCTGAAACCAATTTCTCTAGAGACTATTTTCTCCCCATTTAAGATCAAGGCACAATCTCAACTGAGACTATGCCAATTATGTTAAAAAGTCTTGATTATAACATGATTTGTGCTGAAATAAAAGCAGGAAAGAAATTTTATGGCATAAGTACATCATAATTTTTAAAACTTTTTGCTAAAGTCTAACAATGCGGAAAAGCACACAAATCATACATGCACAGTTCAGTGAATTTTCAGCATGAAGAGTAATAAGCAACCAGTTGAAGAAAATGAACATTATATCTGCCTTAATTTTATTGTTCATCCAATCATTTCAGCTCATTAACAAAAGACCTTTGACCTCCAACAACTCTCTATGTGTGGCTCTATAATAGACACACACACACACACAAAAAAAAAAAAAAAAAACTTGGGAAAAGTACATCTTTTATAGCCTGGAAGCTCCCTGAGGATAGGGGCTACAGCTAACACCCGTGCCAAGTTCAGTACCTTGTACTTAATAACGCTGATGCATAAACAATGAAACACAAAGCTTCTATCTGCTCATCTCTAAAATGAAGGAGTTAAAAACAAAGGGCTAGTTTTCTTAAAGAGGTCCTAAATTAAAAAGCCAACAGTACAACTGAAAACAATGATAAAAAATATGAATAGGCCTTTCACAGAAAAAGAGATACAAATTGTTCTTAACCATATAAAAAGATAGTGAATCTCATTCGTTAAAGAACGAAATTCAGATGAACTCAATGATGAGATATCATTTTAAATTATCAAATTCACAAAGATCAAGTGTTGATAACACTGTGTTATTGAGACTAAATAGGGTAATAGGCTCTCTTGTACATGACTAATGGTAGTATACATCAGTATTACCTCTCTGCAAAGCAAATTAACAATATATCTAAAAATTAAAAATTCAAATAGTCCTCCTCAGGGCAGTTCTACTCTACACAACTCTGGAGGGATGGATGTACGATGCCATTCAGAGCAGTTCAGAGTGGGATCTGGAATTCCAATCCACAATAAACTTTCACCTCTGAAAATGATATACATATCACTTATTTGGAACTCAGTATATACTGCCTTTGTGACCGTTTTTTTCCCAACCAGATTCTACATTTCTGAGGTCAGGACTATATCTTACGTCTCTGTTTGTCCTTCTAAGTATCCATGGCTCTATCGAAAACATTTTGTGCTCAGTTTGTGTCCTTTTCACAGAACACAAGTCTTCCTCTGGAAAATCCCAAAGCCTCTCTAGAATTTAATATGTCACCCTAGGAACCCCAAGGAAGATCAGTATTGCCTAAGGAGCCACTGCCAAAAGCTAAGAAAGATCGAAAGGCTGAGGGTCCAGGCCCAGTACACCTATTTTAACCTTCTAGTAAGGTTTCATTAGAAGAAAATGGAAAGGATTCTACCATTTAGAAAAAAATTTAAGGCACTGATCAAAATTGCCAATGTAATATTTTAGCTTTATATTTTTAAACATATGTACATTTTGAAGTCTTAATTTAATTTTAATATATTATTTAAATATTTATTATTTTATACCTACTAAGAGTTATCTCTCCTATTGGCCCCTGGAGTGTAGACTAGTATTAAGAAACACAGTGGGAGAAAGAGAACATTCAACTAAAGATCTTGAAAAAATTTACTGGTGTGTGCTATCCTATACTGTAAGGAAATAAGCCAATGTTTCCATTTTCACATACATTTTAATTCAAAATATGACAATAAATTCCCCAAGCTCCTCCCAGGAAGTGCTCCTTCTCATTAATTCATATAATGGAAGAGAAGGAGAAAGACCTAATGATCTCTTGTGGAGGCCTTATATCTTCTGCTATTCTGTAATCCATAACACCCCCAAAAGGCAATGTGTTCAAAGAGGCAAGCTGCCCAAATTTTATGTGTCAACATACATAGACACTGCCCTGGGTGTGGGAACAGCATTTAGTTATTGACAGTTATCAGAGACTAATAATTGAGCATGTCTATAGGACAAGATAATAGTTATTGAGAGTTTTCAGAGACTAATAATTGAGTATGTCAATAGAAGATACTGAGTCATGTTCTTTGTATCCCTAAGTAATATAATCTATGAATATTAATGCACATCAATAAACATGAAGGATTTAACAGAATACTTTAAGCTTCATGCAATTAAAAAATCTTAAGTAATCTATTTATTGTCTCATAGGACAAGAAGTTGAAGAAAACAGTTTTAGTACTGGTTCAATCTGTAGCTCAACAATGTCAGCAAGACCCAGGTTCCTTCCCTCTTTCTGCTCTGCCTACCTGAGCATGTTTATCTCAGGCTAACTCTCCTCTTGGTACTAAAATGGTTGAGGCAGAAAAAAAGACTATGTCCACAGATTTCTTTTTAAGAGGAAGAAGAAACTTTCCCAGAGGCCCTCTCAGAACACACTGTCATGGCTATTGGTCAGAATTTTGTCATTTGTCCACGCCTAAAACAATGACTGATGATAAGAGTAGGACCGCTATTCTGGTTTAAACCAATCATCATCCACTCCCTGGCATGTCCCGGAAGCGCATGGAGCATAGATACCAGAACATATTAGAATTCCGTTTGTTGCCAAGAAAGAGTAAATAGTTTTTGCTTCTGAATATCTGAATAATATCTTAAAACGTGTATTGATAAAGTACATTTAACAATTTAAGAAATGATAAATCTTTCTCAGTAGTCCTCAATACTCCCATCTTTTCTAGTACCTAGCTCATCTAATCTGTGAAAGACCAAAACAGCTTGCAGATAGTCAAGTGAAAGATAGTCATTAATTCATCCATCCATTTATTCATTCAGTTCAGATTTTCTAAGCAACTATCATATTCAAGGTATGGTTTACTATGCAGGATTCCATAATGTAAACTTTATGTCATCAAGAAGTTTATTATTTGGAAAATACCAAACTTAGAAAATGATGTAATAGTTTCTCATTCTATCATGTAAAGGTGCTTTCCAAATTAAAGCCATAAGTTACACAAAATTTTCAAGATTCCTAACTTAAACTTACAAGTAAAATTCATTGTCTTCATATAAGAAAGTGCTGAATACAATTTTAATAAATTACTAAATGCATTAATACTAAATTTAAGTTATAGAAAATTATAGATTAATTGAAATAATTCTGGTTGGCAAATATCAAACATAAATATATTTATCTGTAACACTCAGGCATTTGATAATGGGAAAAAACAATGGCATTTATTTTGGAAAATTTATTCTGGGGTAGTTCTAATTAGGAGGATGACAACTATTATAGGAATTAGACTCGAGGGCATTTAGTCTACCCCCTCAAGTACTGATAACTAGCAAACAAAAGTAGACTCTGCCATTAACTGGGACATCTTAAGTTCCAGGGACATCTTAAGAACTAACCCAAAACCCAGTGTTCTTCGGGTCACAAAACTTGTTTTTCCTCTGAGATCCAAACCAGGTAGTTTCTTCTCACATTACTCCTAAAGGACAAACCCACCAGAGGTATGTCAGGAAAAAAATGGCAAACTGAATTAAAGTACAAAGAATTGACTAAAGAAATGACTAAAGAAGAGACCCCAAAAAAGACATTTTTATGGTATTAAGAACCTTTCCATTTTTTTGGTTTTATTTTAACCTTTGTCCAATCTAGATAATTCCTATTTTGAGAATGGTGATCTAATTTATTCTATAAAGAGCCCAGGAACTAAGTGGCAAAAAGACAAGCATTTGTCAGGGCCTCAATAGCCAACACGTTGGACATTAAAGAAAAGGTGCCCTTTCCAGGTGGGCATAGCTCTTGCAGGTACACAGCTTAATAAGGGAACTTTGACTGGATTTCAGCCCCCTCCATCCCTTTGGCTAGGAGTCTGTGTGCAGGACATGCTATGCATAAATGTACACAGTGACCTTGAATGCTAAAAATGAAACATCTTGGAATTCCTGAGGCTGTTTACCCAAGAACTTGAATGCCATGTACAAAGTCAGGATAAATCCATCCTGCCAGAATCTTTTTTCATTACTAACACTCAAGATGTTGGCACAATAATATTAATCATCTGACCTTTTAGAGGTAATTTCCTGACTTTAGCTGGGCAGATCAGGTTAAGTGCTACATTTGGCCCTATTTTAAATTACCCAGATGGTGTAAATGGGTGTGTAGTTCAGGGTGCCCACATACACTGGGCAGCTTCCAGGGACTATTTGTACCTTGGGTGTGACCGGCAGCTACTGACGAGAGTGGAGAATGGGGGTGAAGGAATGGTAAGTGTCATGTCAGTGCCTTTCTTATCTGAGTGAAACTGATTTCATCAGTCACCTGTGAAATGCTGAACCTTGGTTTAAATTGGGGGTGGGAGGGGTTCACTCTTGGTCACCCATAAAGTAGCGGCCAAGTACAGATGGAAGGAGTGTGATGGACAGAAACAGGGAGGCCAATTCTGAGATAGCTGTTCCCCATCTCTGCTGCACCAGCCCCAAAGTGGATTTGAATGTTCTGTGTGGGGAAGGCTTTGCAGGGAAAAAGAGGCCATTTTTTTGTCCTCTGCCTGCTGTGACTTGAAATTTATTTTGTCTCCTAAGAGATTAAAAGTATTTGGTGCCTACGAAAGAAAAGAAAGGGCCAACAGGATTTAAGAGAAGGGTAACCTTAATTCCCCAGATTTTTAGTCTTTCAGTAACAAGGTACAGGGGACGCTGCTGCCTTGAATCAGCTTCTCCTCTTTTCTTATAATTTCCTGTTTTTTCCTGCTCAAAATGACTTTCCCTCAGATGAAGTTTCTTCTTTCTTCTTCTCATTAATTCATGTCTTTCTTTCAAACAGATACTTAACATTTGCCACCCCCACTAAGCCTCTCTACACATCCAAATGATTCCTTCTAGCCTTAATAATGTAGTTGACAGCTAGAACTCAAAAACAAGCTTGTGGCTAAAATCATGGCTTTGGATTTAAATTAGGAGTCAGCACTCTGCAGCTTGCAGGCCAAATCCAGCCCACGACCTGCCTTTGAACAGCCCATAAGCTGAGAATGGATTTTACATGTGTAAAGTGCCAGAAAAAAATCAAAAGGATATTAATGTTGGATGATGTGAAAATTGTACCCACAAGTCATGGTTCACTGGAACACAGACGTGTTCATTTGTTCACATACCTCTGGCTGCTTTTACACTCCGATGGCAGCGGTGCACAGCTGCAAGAGACTGAATGGTCACGAAGCCTACAATATTTACTGTCTGGCCCTTTAAAAAAACAAACAAACCACAAAAAGAAAAAAACCCTTGTCAGTTCCTAATCTAAGACATTAATTGAGTTAGAGGTATTAAATAAGAACATCTCAAAGAAATAAAATTCAGGCAAACAAGGCAAAGGCTGTCAAACAGCCACCTTAAGGTCTGAGCCTATAATTAAGACTAAGTGGTTACCCTGAGAAGCAGCGTATTAAATAAAGGGGGTGGGGGAATATACAAAGTCTACACTCTACACTTGGTAGGTGTGCAGATGATAATGTTCTTGTTGCTTACCTCCACAAATCCAGTACCTAGCCCACTTCTTAGAGCTGGGCAGTTTCTCCTTTACATAGTTATTAAATGAATGAGAAGGAAGGGAGGAGAAAGAAATATAAAACAACTAAAACAAAAGTTGCACAGAGTTGGGAGTACACAAGAGTCCCCAATAACTACCTCAAATTGATCTACCCTTGTTTAAATGTCACAGGTTCCCAAAAGTTAGCAAAAATTTACACTTTGGAAGCTAATGTAGCAAATGCTAACTGTTCACCCAGGAGAACAAAGAAATGACTAAATAACTATGGTAACTGCCATAATGCCCATTCAAGACCATCTTTTCCACCCTCTTTCTCAGCCACCAAACATTTATATATTTAGTTCAGAGAGTAAATTCAGACTTGGAGATTAGCAAGGGGAAGGAAATCAAATATAAAGCTCATGAAACAAAGAGCACCACTTGTCACTGTTGATCTTTGATTAACTGGCTCTTCTTTCCGAAACAGGGCCTCTTTTTCTTTCTCTCTCTCATTTGCTTGCAGGTGACACCCACACATATCCTTCAGTGTTGGCAGAGATGCTCACTCAGATAACAACTGGAGTTCATGCTGCACATTTTCATCTTCGTGTGTCATCATCACCATGTAAAACCACAACTATAGGAAAACAAAGCTGTTTGCTGCTCTTCTGTCTCAACTGACATTTCCACCCAGCTCTCACAACCTGTTCTTTGGAGCCAGAGAAGTGCTTGAATCTGTCATTGAGATAGCTCTGCTAGATGAAGTACCAGTAGAATCCAGTCCACCGCTACTCTAAGATAAATTCACCTTTCTGTGACTTTTTGTTCTCTCAAACTCCCAGCACCCCAAAATCTTTCACAGAGTTGAAACAGGTGACTAGAATAAGGAACAGGTCTTGAGAAGCACACATTCTAGCCTTAGAGTGGCCTCAATAATGAGGTCAGCTTAGAAAAGGTGAAATAGTCTTGGATCACTCATATTTTATCCCAAGTAGTTCTCAAGTGAAGAGCCCAATGGCCACACCTTCAGATGAATGAAAAACACACTGTGAAATTGTCCCACATTCTGCTCTAGACAGTGGTGAGTGCTCAGAGCCCATGAATCTTCGAAGGGAAAACACCAATTCCTTCGGGATACCAAATCAGGGAAAGTTGAGAGATCCACACACTCAGATTCATTCCTGAAGAACCAAACTTCTGAGCACTGTGGAAAAGTCAAGAGTTCTGCAGTGTCTCTCAATTTTGGAGACACAGAGAAGTTACCAAAGTCTGATACGGCTCCAAGACCATCCCATTCGCTGCTGCTTTATGTGGTGGTCAGGCCACCATCATGATGAATCCGGAAGTGTCTTTGATTTTTCTCACTCATCTATTATCTCTGTTCCACACAAGATGAGAGAGGAGAAAAGGCACCGCTTTAAAAGCCAGCAATCTGTTTTGTCAGGCTGGAGAAAGAAAAAAAGTTAATTCAGGGCTGCGGGCAATTACATGTTTACATAGTTACGTAGCTAGAACATAGCAGCAGGTCTGTTAGGTAAAGTCATGAAGTTTGCATTTTATTTCATGTTGAACTTGACTTTCAAGGAACTAGAACCTTTTTACAGTAGTTTGCATTATTTTCATTAGCCCAATCAAGGAGTGCTTATTGAGCAGATTCATTTAATGGCTGATTTTTACCAAGGTTTTCCCTTTTCAATTGATTAGGTCTGTCCTATTGAACTCATAAGTGATTAGCTGAATTCAGTCTTTCTTGGAGTAGGAAACATATAGGTTCATCTTTTTCAAGTCTTAATTACCTTTATTAAGTTTAATGAGCTTCATTTCAACAACAAAAAAAGAGTAAGTGTGGAGATGAACTCATTGCACATGCATTTGACTTCAGGCCATCCTGAAAGCACAATTTTCAATGAAGTAAATAGAAGCTGCTATGGGAATTATCAGACCAGCCCTTGTATCTATGGTTCAGGGGCCTTCCCCTACCCACAAGATGATAGCTGTGTGTGTGTGTGTGTGTGTGTGTGTGTGTGTGTGTGTGTGTGTGTGTGATGATTAATGTGTCTGATTTGAATTTTTCAACTTGTTCCAAGTGCCACAATTTTGTTTGTTGTTTTTCCTTTATTTTTAAATTATTGCAAGCCATTAGAGTATTCAGTTATGACATGAGCATGACAGGTAAAGAAGCTGAAATTGTCTGTGCCCAGCTTTCCCATCTTTGAGCTCTTTTTGAATCACAGCCAGACAAGGCATTTTTCAGCACCTCATAGAATTTGCTGAGACAAAAATCACTCCACAGAAAAAAGCAGCAGCTTGGTAGTAGAATGAGATTTTAAGCACAAAGGCAACATTTTCAGAAGTCTTAGACTAATAGCATGTGTAAAATATTGTCAATACTCCATTAAGAGAGGATTTGGAGACTTCATTTGGAAATCAACTTAACTCTTGACTGTGGCTTATCTAGCATGACTTTTTAAGATGATTCTTTCTAACAATATTGGTTTTCCTCACTGCACAAAAATTTCTGAAATATAAATTAGTTTATATCCATCAAGTTTTCTTTTAGCAGGTTCAACTGTATACCTTTTTGCCTCCTGTTTCACTAAAAAAATGAATTTTTGAACTTTATAATAGGAAAGTTAGAAAACAGAACTGGCTCTCTCCTTCTCAGAATGTGATTAGTACATTTAAACTGACTGTTAATTCATTAGGGCATGTGAGATTCACTCAGTCAATAAATATTTACTGCACGCCAGGCACTGTTGTAGGCACCAGAGACATGGCAATAAACAAAGCAAAGCTCTGTCCCTCATGGAACTTACATTCTGGTTTGAGGAAACAAACAATAAATAAGTAAGTAAAAAGTCTAGTGTAAGAGGTGGCAAAATGCTATGGCAGGGGAAGCAAAGAAAGCAGATAGAGTTTAGGGGGATTTAAGTAGTATAGAAAGCGATGTGTGAGCAGGAACCTGAAGGAAATGAGGGAACAAGCCAGGAGATATCTGGAGGAGAATATTCCAGAAAAAAAATGCATATGTAAAAGCCCTGAAGTAGGAACATGCCTGTGAGGTGGAGGAGGAATCTGTCAGAAAGAATGCATATACCGATGAGAGAGGGATTCACGTCACACAGAATACGCCGGGAAGCCCTGCTTGACAGATCAGGGATGTAAACCATTGTTTTGATGAGAAATTTTGATTAAAGCCAATCTAGAAGTGTACCTTGCTTGAAGTGAAAATATTTGAAAGTCTGGATTTTTTTAAAAGGTTAAAATTGGAGATTTATGAGAAGTATTTATCCATTAAAAAAAAACATAGCATTTTCTCAAGTTAGGTTGCTAAAAGTGAAGCTTATCTGCTCTGAAAGACAAAATTAAAGCACAAAGTTAAAAACAGGCGCATGGTAGTTCGGTAATTTTATCACTAAATACAGAACGTAATGTGCACTTCAATCTGTAAATTGGCATGCTCAGCCCAAAATAAGCAAGTTCACAATAAAAACTTATAGAAACACTAAATATAAAACTCTTAGAATAAAAGCAGCAATTGTTTTCTTCATAATTATCGTACCTGAATCTGTAAAAGCATGGCTCCAACCACGGTTTTTAAACCATTTCTTGATTCATACTAATAGTGAAAAAGGACTTCCCTATTAACATTTCTACTTTGGTTCTGTTCAAAGTGAGTAAGAACAACCTAAAGTGTGATTCATCTTTAGTAAACCTGTTTTTCCCATCAGAAAATAAAACCAGTTATTACCAAAGATCAAATCTTTCCATTTTTATTTTATATTTATTTACTTTTTGCCATTGCCCTTTCTACAAATTTGCTAGTTCTATAATTTTCAAATCCAGTCTGATAACTTGGATTAAAGAGCTCGGCGTGCCAAGAGCCTGGCAATGTGGCAAACGTGCCACCTTAATCCACCTGTTCTTTGTCGTCAAACACTGCCAGGTTTGGCTGTCTTTGGATCAATTAAATTCATGCAATGGAAGACCACTTAAAAATCAACCAAAGTACAATATTTTCTGTCTAGAGTCATAATATTCATAGCCCTCCCCACAATACAAAAAAATTAGAGAAGAGATCTTTATATACATAAAAGTGGGAGGTGAGATGCTGTACATTTCAGTATAAGCTAAAATAATCTGAAACGGGAAAATGGTGGCAGTTAAGAAGCTCTCAAATTTTATAGCACCTCATCCCTGGGTGGTGGGTTTAAATTTGTGTTACAATATGCTCTCCCTTCTCAGGTCATTGCCCAGTTTAATTGTCATGCATAATTTATCTAAATGGCAATAATAATAATACCGAACATTACATGTCAGGCATGGTACTAAGTGCCAGGAACAAGTAGAAAAAAAAAAAGATGAACTAAGGCCGTGTCCTCAAGGAGATTACAATATAGGGACAGACATTTGTGATCATTATCTTCATTTTATAGTTGAAGAGAACCAGAGTCCTAGAAAGACAGTGACTTGCCTGAGACCAACTAGCAATGGGACATGAACCAGGCCTACTGGACTCTAAAACCTACACTCCCCTCACATCTGAATAAATTCAAGCACTGAACAATCGTAAAGGCTGCAGTAGATCCATTCTTCAAGGTCCCCAGGCATACTCCAGTTGACCCAAACTGGAGGTAGAGAAAGGTCCGTGGTCATTCCAGGGCCAGGCCTTGCAGGGTATCTTGAGAACTTAGATGCTGTCTCAAAAGACTCATTCCAAAATACTTTCCATGTTGATGGACCTCCAGGGTAAAATGGCACCTGCACCCGCAAAGTTCTGGAACTCTGAGCCCTAAAGCACACACAGTCCCTCTACGGAAGCTTTCACCAGGGCTCCTTCTGCCTGCCATCTTCTGGAGAACTTCCAGTGGCCAGCCCCTCAGCACATGACAAGAATCAAGTCATTCCTTCTGTTCTTTCTCCTTCAGAAGAAGTTTCTTGGGACTCATCCCCTATACCACAATGAATGCTAAGATCCCTTTTCAACAGTATCATCAGTTCTCCTACGGATGTGCATTCAGCATTCCACTCCGGATCTCCACACAGACAATAAAGAGACCAGCTGCGCAAACCTGAGATATACGGAACAGAAAAGCCCCCTACAGGAGTTGACTGGAATGTGCTGCTAAACAAATCACCCTTCATAGTATTTAAATAGTTTTGACATCAAGTGGCCTGATTTCCAAGCATATTCTTCCTTGGTGGGGAAAAACTACTTAATTTTTTTAATCATACTGTGAAGACTACATTGAATTTCCATCACAGGGAGTAAGGAAAGCAAGTCCGTTTGCTTTTACATTGCTTTGAAGGTATTCCATTGGTCAAAATGACTAAATATGACCAGAATTCATCAAAGATAATGTCTATAGCTTTCTAAATTAAAAGGAAAATATTAAATAGGAACCGAGTGGCTCATTTCATAATTGAGAAACAGTGTTTTCATGACTTTAAAAATGTTTAAGTCTCTCTACCCTTCAACCCCCACTCTAAATGATCCCCCTAAACCCCTATTTAACCACAGGAAATGATTTTCTAACCTTTCCTCTCCATCTAAAAAGTCCTTCATTATCACATTTCACTTGACTGCCATGTGCAGGGGCTCAGAAAGGAGTAAAATTGTAAGCAGATTTTAAGGCTAACAGAAATCACTCACTTTTTATTTTCTACCTTAATCTCTCAGTCAAGTCAATAAATACACAGTAAGTTTGAATTTTGGTCATGATACTACAAGATTTACGCCGCCATAGTAATATTCTTTAACTTCATTTCAGAGTCTCAAAATAATGTTCTTTTGTCTAGTTGGTCAAGGAAAAATGGCATTCGTGGCCTAACGGGGGCCCGCGATGGCCGGCTGAAGACGAGGCAGTCCTTTCCTATCCAGAGCAGTGGTGTTGAGAAGGTGAAGAGGTGTCAGCCGGCTGGCATCTGGATAGGCGTCCGTGTCAGGAGCGGTAGGCTGCAAAGTCTCGTGCTGGGGCATAGGGATGGTAGTGTCTGCGGGTGGGCCCCGGCCTCCGGGGGGTCATGTTCATGTAGTCACTCTGAAGGATCCTGTTCCTCTTATTCTTCATCTGCAGAAAAGAGAAATGTCACTGTGAAGGGGCCAAGGACCTGGAGGGAGATATTATGGGAGGAGTTCTAAGACTTTGGGGGCAACTTTTCCAACCATGGACTGTCAAAGGAAGCTGAACACCAGAATTCATTAAGCATCTTGGACTTGGATCATGACTAATCAAACCTAACTACTTTGGACTCTTCTAAATCAACTTGAAAAATCTGACTCAAAGAAAGTATTTTAGAAAAATGCACCCCTGATACCCTCCACACAGTCATTTAACCTGAATTTCAAAAGTATATCTAATTAACATATCAGCTGTTGATAAGCAAATACTCTTGAAGGCCCTTCCTCATTTGCAAAGGTCAAGCATCCCCACTGCAATCTTCTTACATTAGCCATTTGTTTAACAAGCTGTTTTTCTATAACCAAAGAGGACCTTCAGCCCCTCAGAGTCTGGAGTAACCTTAAATTCACAGCAATACATTCCAAATTAATGGGAAGATAGTTCTAGGCAACTAGTTACATTCCTATTTCTTCATATGTATTTACATTTCCACAAGGACAATAGAGTCACTCATCTTTATTCCTCAGGTTCAGCTCCCTCTGGATGAATTTCTGCCAGGGGTGAGGAAAGTAGGACAACACGTAACCTGCAGCAAGAATTATACCTCCTTGAATCTTAGCAAAGTTTTGATTAAGGAACATCTTTTCCAGATCAAAGTGATGGTAAAATTTATACATTTGATAAAAGGCCCATAAAAATTCTTAAATAGAAAGCCATCCAGATTTTTGGATTTAGAATTCTTTATTATGGAAAAAAACGCCTATTTCTTGGCACATAGGCCTGATGCATAAGTAGATACACTACACACGAATGATATGAACTCCTGCATAAATTAGCAAGCAAATAACTTCAGCCTGGCCTAATTTCCATGCACTTCTACCTCAGCACTTCACACTTCCTTGTCAAAGCGGCATGAGTAAGTGTTAAAGAAAGATTGGAAAAACACTGACCTTCACATTACTAAAAATGACTAACATGTTTTCAGTCCTCATCTTCTTGAACCCTCAGCAGCATTCTTTATTATTGATTATTCTCTCCCCTTTGAAACACCCTTCCACTTTGCCTTCTATGAGATGGTATCATCCAGATTTTCATCCTGCCTCTCTGATCACTCTTTCCTGCCTCCTCTGAAAGCTCATCCTTCTCTAACTAGCCATTCAGTATTAGACCTTCCCACTGTTTTGTCCTAGGCCTTTCCCTCCACCCACTCCATCCTCACTATGCCTAGGCAAGCTCATCAACATGCACAGCTTCAATTATCACCTATTTACCCAAATTTATATCTCTGGACTAGGCTTCAACATCATTTTAAACTCAACATATCCAAAACAAAACTCAAGATCTCACCCTAAAATCTGGTCCTCTCCCAGTGTTTCTCATCTCTCAGTGACACTACATATATAAAGTTGCCCCAACCAGACCTCCTAAACCTCATTCTTGCCACCTCTAGCTCCATTATTCCCTGTCCTAGGGGACATTTGACAACATCTGGTGACATTTTGGGTTGTCATACCAGGGAGGAATGCTACTGGCATCTAGTGGATAGAGGCCAGAGATGTTGCTAAATATTCTACGTTGCACAGGGCAGGCCCCATCAACAAAGAATCATCCAACCTAGTATGTCAATAGTGCCAAGATTGAGAAATTCTAATCTAGAGTCTGCTCATGAAAAAAACATGGAATGAAAGGACTCAATGGATACAAAATGTATCATCAAATCAGCATGAGTATTGTTAGACTACTTGACTCCTCCTTCTTGGTCATACCCAAAGATGATTCATTATTTGAGCCTAGGTGACTAGAAGGACAGTGTTTTACCCATAGACATAAGGCAAGACAGCAGGACAAGTGTGTTTGAAGGAGGTTATAAATTCTGCTTTAGTCATTTGGGACTTGAGGTGATGGATGGCTTATCTAGCTGGAACTAAGAAGAAAATAGCATTAAACACACACAATTGAGGGATTCATTCAGATAGGTAGTCATGGAAACCAAATGCATGAAGGAAGTTGCTCTTCAAATATCTTGATTCTATGTCTGTTCTATAAATCAAAGACAGGAGTTCCCTTGGACAGGAAAAAGGATGTGGAAATGTATGTCCCCAACTCAATGTGGAAGGCTGCAGATAATACCCTGGGGATCATTTTAGTATTTGTTCCCACCTTGAGGACTCCCCTTGCCAGATTCCAAAGTGATAGTCTTTGTCTCCAGATACCCAAATAAAACTATACCTGTTAGAGAATGCCCCAAAATGAAGATGTCTTGGTTCTGGGTTCTCCAGGTTGCACACAAAGACTATGAAAGATCTACTGTAACCAACTCCCATGCTTACCCTCACACTGTTATTGAATGGTGGATTTAGTCATCACCACCCAAACTCTAAACACAACAGTAGAATGGAAAGGACACACGCGTGACTGTGAAGGCTACACAGAACCCGCAGTGTCCATGTGCACTTAGCATATGTACATGCGTTTGCAGACTACTTACTTCATGTGTCTGTGTAACTGGGTCATCTACTCTGTCCCTTTACCATTCAATGTCTGCTAAAGCTGTATGATTTTAGGACCCACAACCCTTGCCCTTCCCTTCACCGCAGCCTTCACCCATTTGTTTCCTGGGAGCAGCAGCAAGACCCAAGGTTTATACAAGGTAATTCAGTGAATGGAGGATTGAGTGAGAGGAGCAGGTGCTGGTCTGTGGCAGCCTGGCCTAGGGGAGCTCTTTATTTATTCAAATGTCAGCAATAGGTCAAGAACTGAGATAGAATCTGCAGCTGCTCCCAGAAACCCACGCGTGCCTACGGTAGCACGTCACAAGCCCTCAGGAAGTTCCGGAAAACAGCAACTTGCACCAAGGCACAGTGCAGATCAGCCAAAAATAGCATCCTAAAAAAGTACCCCGGAAAAGGCTAAACTTTAGGGATCCTTAATGGCCTGGCTGAGTTCAACCAGGAGCTCAGCCAGAAGCTAGTTGCTTAAACAGTAACAGCAGCAAGAAAAGATGAGCCCATGGTAAAAATGCCGCATTATCTTATTTATTTATTTATTTATTTATTTATTTATTTATTTATTATTTATTTATTTCACACCCTTTTGGTCAAAGAATACAAAGACCTAGCTAGGTCTGAGATGCAAATAAAGGGTAGTTAGCAGGTAACCAAAGTGACTACAAGAGGCCACAAATATAAGATATAACAAGCATTGGAACTTCCCAGTTTACAGGGATCCTATGAGACAGAATAAAACCAAAATAAGCTTTCTCAAGACAAAGCAAGATGATCCCCACTGGGAATTAGTAATACTGCCAAAGAAAAACACATAATGTCTACATTGTTTCTCAGTTGAAAGTGAACTGTTAAAACTCCTTGATAAATGAGAAGCTACTTTTGTCCTTTGGTGCCTGATTATAGTAACTGACATTTTAATACATATTTACAAGTTTTAAATGATAATTAGTACCCTTCTGGCCACTGAAGGTTAAAGCAGCTCCCAAAACTACTTCCTAGGTCAACTGACCTAGCACAGCATATCACAAAGGAGCACCTGTCCTGGAAGAGAACCCAAAAGCCACTGCACCTGGCTTTTAAATTAAGAAGTTGGGATTCCCGATGGGATCAGGAAAAAACAAGAATTAAGAGCCCAAATTCTAAAATCATTAGCAAACACCACAGTTGTTCAAAGCTAGAAGGGGCTTTGGATGAAGACCACAAGATCCTCGAAGATAAAGGGACTCAGCTAACATCAGAGGAAAAACTTGGGCAATATTTCACTACATAAAAAGCCCCCATCAGGTTTGGGCAAATTGAAGAAGGCAAGACAGGTAAATTCTCAAGATGATATCTAGTACAAAGGATTTCCAGGAACAAGGAGCTACTTTGTTCCCTACCCTGCAGAAGGCAGAGGTGAGGCCAACAGGCAGTATGACCGATGTCCAGAATGCCCCAGTGGTCTTCTGAAACAGGAGAAGTATGTGGGGAACAACTGAGAGGCACACTCTGGCAACAGGCCAACAAGAGATGAAGGGCACCCCAGGTTTTATCTATCATTGGTATGACTGTAAACCCATGGCTGCCGAGCCCCTCCCAGCACCAAAAATGCAGTAAATAGGGTGGCTTCACATGACATGGCTTCCAGAAATATCTGACCCATGTATGGACTAGTTAAATGTATGGATCATGCCTTGAAGGTGGATATTATACTTCAGGCATGTTCATTTAAGTCTTTAGTTTGACCTCTATGGAAGTTGTTAATTTAAGCATTCATCAAGCATTAAATGTACTTAATACTAGATAGATGGTGAGTATAAATAGTTCTTTATCCATCAGGAGGGTACATTTCTTGTTGAAGGAATGACTGATACATGCATCTAAATTTTAGAAAAAATTTCAAAGACAAAATGGAATCAATACCTGAGGTATTCTATACCCTAAAGCTTATTAAGAACAGGAAAGATATTTAATAAAGAGGTGCCTTCTTAACAGTAGATACGGTCATCAAGAGGTCCTCAAACCTCAGCAAAAAATTCAACATTGAAGAAGGTAAAAAGTATACATATATACCAAGTTTATTGCATGAACATTTGCAAAAGTTGGTGAAACCCAATTCAGTGATGAGAGCTCAGAAAAGTCTAATTATCGTTATAGTTTCATAATGACGGCACCATACTTGGTCTCACAAAATTCAACTGCTTCTAAGGAGATAAAAATATGACTCAGATAAACAGACCTAGTTTTTTTGCTAGGTTTGAATGCATAATTTCAGTAGCCAAATTTCTCATGATTTTTGACCCTGAACCAAAGTTGTTCATTGATTTCAGTTGTCTAGATTCCCAAGCTGCTTAGATTTTTATACATATGTATATATTAGAACTATTTTATATGTGATAATGATATTGCAAATGAGGTAAAAAAGTAACTGCCCTTATTACCCCCACCCTAATTTAACCAATTGGTTTCTTATTCTGTCTGGCCACCTAACCAGTGCCTTCTGGAAAATAGAACACCCATCACATTTTTATCTCAGATTAGGTTGGATAGCCTAAAAGATAACCTATTTAAACCAGCAGGGAAAAAGAAAATAACAAAAATCACATGTTAAACAGAAAATTAATGACATAGACAAAATTCTTGAATATAATCAGATTTCATGTGCAATAGAAAAGTTACATAAAAGCAGTGCTGCTTCTCTTACCCAGCAAGTAAAAAGAGCCACTGTTACTAGCAAGCTATACAAAGCCAAGATTCCATCAACCACCACCAGTGCCCAAAACGGCTTAGAAGACTCAGGAGTTTGGTGAGCTGGACAAAGCCGATTCTCTGAAAAATAGAATAGAGTGGATTAAATGATATGGGAGTGGCACTTGAGTGGATTTCCTTCCTTCTGAACACTATGGAAGACTGTGATAGGGACCAAAATATGCAAAATATCACTAGCTTAGAATGCATAGAATTCCTCCTTGATCTATGCTCTTCCGGATTTATCCAATCCCACCACTCATTATGATGGAGTTTTTCAAGGCTACAGCTGAAAACCATTACTTTAGAGTGGTACACTGAAGTCGCCTGTTACCTTTCACATGGATAATGGTCCCGTTGCTCTTCTCATTGTCTATGTAAGGAGGCGGATACATGACTTCTATTTTGCAGAAGTAAATATCTGTTTGGTTAACAAACAAATTCCAGAGGTAGAATGTCACCGTTTCGTTGCCCAATTTCCCATCACAGTTGAATCCCGTTTTTGACTGAAACTGAAGCTGATGGGAGTAGTTTCCATTCACAACACAAACTTCCACAGCACTATCAGCTCCCTTATAAAGGGATGCCCGGAACTCCTTCGAAAAGAGGTTGTAGGTGTATTTGCAGCTGAGGTTAACGGCGTTGTTGTTCACCACAAGCATGGGCGACTGCTTCACCAAAATCTTGTTTTCTGGAGAAGGAACAATCATTGCTTAGAAGAAGGCTATAAAGACTTTTTTTTTTCTGAAATCAAAATATAGTAATTAGAAAAATAGATCTCTAGTAAAGGCTTTTTCTTGGCAGACAAAGATGCAGGAGCTCTTTTAGAGATAATTATACCAAGAGTTTAAAAGTTTACTGCTTGATAATATTTTCATTCTCCTTTGAATGAAACAATGGAGCATGTCTATTCACATATTTGCCAGTTTAACTGGGTTGCCTTTTTATTGCTGAATTATCAGAGGTTTACACAAATTTTGAATCGAGTTCCTTATCAGATATTTGATTTGCAAGTATTTTCTCCCATTTTGTGCATCATGTTTGGTATTGTCTTAAAAATTCTCCTAGTTGATGCTAATATTCAGTCAGGGTTGAAAATCACTATAGCCTAAGAGATTTTTCAAGCTGACAACATTTTAGACTCGCCTGGAGAAACTTCTACAAACCCTCAATTCCCTCAATTAAATCAGAATTTCTGGGTGTAGGACTCAGGCATCACTAGTTTTAAAGTTTCCCAGGAGATTCAAATTCACAGTCAAGTTTAGAAACCAGTGACTTAGCAAATAAAAACTCATTTTTATCCTCAATTCACAGGCCTCCACAGGCTTTTCCAACCTCATTTCCTCAAACCAAAACCTTCCCAGTTAGCTGGATCTTTTAAGTCAACACCCCAGGAACACATCATGAGCATTCCTCTCCCCATACTTTGTTCACTAACTCCATGGCCTGGTGACTCACCCTTCTCAGGTCTCAAGACAATTACTGTGTGTATCACTCACTTGCCATTTGGTCAGGTTCAACATTTCTTTTGATGTCTTTTGTTTATTGGATGATTATTGGTCTGTGTGACATATTGGTCTTACAATTTCAACCTATAAGTTTTATATGATTCACTACTTATTGTGTATTAAATATTGTGGACATTGATTTCCACTAGAATCACTACTGATTGAGTTGAAAATACAGCTGTCCCTTGAACAATTTGGGGGTGAGGGGTATCAACCCCAGTGCAATCAAAAATCCATGTATAATTTTTGACTCCCCCAAAACTTTACCAATAGCCTACTGTTACCTAGAATCCTTACAGATAACATAAACAGTGAATTAATATATATTTTTATTATATATATTATAGATTATATTCTTATAATAAATGAAGCTAGAGAAAAGAAAATGTTATTAAGAAAATCACAAAGAAGAAGAAATAATTTACAGTATTTATTTAAGAACTCAGCATGTAAGTGGACCCACGCAGTTCAAACCCATGTTGTTCCAGGGTCAACTGTATATTTTAAAACACCATTTTGAAAATGCTAGAATGTTGTTTTCCACTTTATATATTACAAAGATCAGTTAAACTACAACTATCTGAAAATCTTGCTTAATTGAAAGTATCATGTCTATAAAATTAAGCTGAAAATTTGCAGGAATTAATTACTTTCAAATAAATTTTTTCTGTAAATTAACTATTTTGGACAAGCTGTGCTAAGATAACAGCCATTGATATAATGACAATGAGATCGATTTAATTCTAAGTACTCACTCATGACAGTGCCACAAAATTACTTAATTCCAATTTATGTGTCCGCTAGTTTTTAAATTGCAGATACTACTATCTCAGTGTAAATGAATGGGCCCAACAGCCATCGGCCTACAATCTTTTCATTTATGTTTCTTTTGTACTTTCAAAATACACCAAGTTCTACATTTTGAATGCCTCTTGTTTTATATGCTTCAATCCACTCAGCTTTTGATTTGTGTGTATTTCCTCTAGACCTCTAGTTCTCAAGACTCTTGAGAGCAAGGACCACATGTTATGCTTCTTTGTATATTGTGTAAAGGGTAGGATCTTAATAAATAACCAGTTAGTGAAAGATGGTGATATGACTGTATCATTCTTATCAGCAGCTAAGCCTAACTACCATCTCACTAAATCCTTACTCAAAATTGGTGTCTCCACAATAACTTTAGCTTCATTTATTATTCGTTCAACAAATATAGCCTAAAAGCACTAAAAAGTAAACACATGAAGAACCAAAAAATTCAACCTGTCTTGATAGGAAAATGCAACTTGTTTTCTGTTTGGTTTGGTTTGGTTTGGTTTGGCCTTTTTCTTTGTGTACTTAGAAGAAATCATTGGGCAGATTCTGAGTGGGAGAACCAACCCCAGAAAGAAGTGCCAGCATCTCCCCACCTTTCAGGGAGTTCAGGTTAGGTATTTGTATTTCTGCTTACAGAGTTCTGCAGGAATTGTATTTTTGTTACTAATTATTTGGATTCTCTTGTAATGGGCATTCAAATTCTTCCTGATCTACCTTCGAAAGCTGATAAGAAAAAGGATGAGACTAGGACTTCTTTGCAGAGATTTTTTAAAAGGGTGGAGGCAGAGGGTTGGCGGATCTTGGGCAGGGAAATTGAGTAAGGCTGGAAAGAAACTTTAGATGGTTACCCAGTTTGGCTTCCTTCTCCTAGCACCCACAGTGGGGAGGAGGAATTGAAGAGAGTACGGGAAGAAAAACAATGTTATTGTACTCCATAGCATCTATCTATGTTCCAGTATTGTGCTTACTACGTCTTGTGTAGCCCAGGGTGTGATACCTTCCCAAGATGCATGTAGGAAAAAAATTGATTTCCCAAAGATAAACAGAGTTGCTTCTGTCCCAGGGCAGTTCACAGTCTGATGAGGAAGAAAGACATAAAGAGACAACTACTTAAATAGTGGCACGGCGCTCACACAGTATTTCTGGGGGCAACTGTGGGGCCAGCTAAGGATTCCTAGAGTTGGTGACTGCTGACCTGAGTCTTAAAGGATTATGCATACATTAATTCGACAAGTTTTCATTAAATAAAGTTAGCCTAGCTGAGTCTTTGTGCTAAAAGGTGGGATAAGGTAAGAGTGTGCGTTGGGGTAAAGGGTGAGGTAGAGGACTCTGCAGAAAATAAAACAAAGAGAGAAAAAGAACAATTGAGGCAGAGAAGATGAGGAGGTGTGAAAGAGTATGACTGATGTAGGGAATTACAGTTACCTCACTTTTGCTGGACCATAAATTTAAAAGACAAGATTGACGAAACAAGCATAGATTATAGCTTGAGATCTCTCCTGTAGGTCTGAGAATCTATTAAAGGATTTTAACCTGAAGATTGATGCATACAACTTTTCATTTTATATAGATTACTTTAGCAAAAATGTGGAACGTAAATTTGAAGGGCACAAGAGTGAAAAAATGGAGACCAGTTAGGATATAATTGTAGTAGTCTAGGCAGGAGGTGATAAGGTTAGAAAGGATTCCAATTTGAAAGAAGTGAATAAATTCAGGAAATATTTGTAGCCTGAATTAGCAGAATTCCATATTGGTTTAGATGTAGTGAAAAAAGGAAAAGAAGGAGTTGACAATGACTGTCCTCAGGCCACACAGACCAACCAGTAAGTAACATTGTTTTCCTTTTGCCTACATCTCTTCTTCATTCATTACAAAACCAGAATAGACAGCTCAGAAACTGAGGTGGTGTTTGGACATCTGAGATATGAAAAAGACATTCTTCTACCCTAAGAGATGGTTGCAAAGAAAATATGAATTACTTCAGAGGTTTCTGGGAATACAGATGACTCCCTGGAGCTTAGTACAATGTTCACTGTTTTTCACAACGGTCCTTCTCTCCAAAACTATTTCCCCTTCACAAAGCATAATATAGTGAGATAACTAAAAGATAGATTTTCCTTTGGTGCATCATAAAGCCTCCAAATTCAAACCTCAGCATTGTTAAGATTGACTCAGATTTCTCTTCAGCCCATTCTACCTCAGCTCTAAAGTTGAGGAAATTCTCATGGAAGAGCAATTCAAGATCCCAGTATCTAGGCTGCTGGTTACACATTCCATTTTCTCCTGGTTGATGGCATATCCAACAACTGAGCAAGGGAAGGCAACGTCTTTCCTTTTTTTAAATTGTATAGTTGACATATAACATATTAGTTTCAAGTGCACAACGTAATGAATTGATATTTGAATACATTGTAAAAAAATCACTACAATAAGTATACAAGGTCTGTCCAGAAAGAGTCCCGTTATTGTTAATCTAATGAGAATAGTTTGTGTGACATTGATGTAACCTGGCAGCCAAGGAAATTGGACTAGAATGCACATACATTATCAATGGACTTCACTGTACTAGTCAGTGGAGGCAGTAGATGTAGTTGAGGGAAGATATGTACTATATCTTCAAATATTTCTTCAGGAATATTTTGTAGCCTGAATTAGCAGAACTCCATATTGGCTTAGATGTAGTAAAAGAAGGAGAAGAAGGAGTTGAAGAAGAAGAAACCGTCACATTCAAAAATGACTGAGCAACTAGAGCAAACAAATCTTTATCAAGTTTTGCATTAAGTTTGAACTTTCCTCCATGGGAAACTATTTGGATGATTCAGAAGGTCGCAGCTATGGACGACTGGTGATTGGCAGCTTCATCACAACAACATATCCACTCATGTATCCCATCTGGTTCAGAGGTTTTTGAGGAAACATCAAATTGCCCAGGTGACTCAACCCCTCTACAGCCCAGATTTGGCACACTGTGACTTCTGGCTTTTCCCAAAATTAAAATCACCTTTGAAAGGGAAGAGATTTCAGACCATCAGTAAAATTCAGGAAAATATGATGGATGAGGCAGCTGATGTCTCTTGGGAGAACTATGTAAAGTGCCAAAGTGCCTACTTTGAAAGGGACTGAGGTGTCATTGTCCTATGTACAATGTTTCTTGTATATTCTTCAATAAATGTCTGTATTTTGCATATTACATAGCTGGATACTTTTTGGACAGACCTCATACTTAATATCCATCACCATGCATAGTTACAGAATATTTATTTCTTTCTTATTAAATTTATTGCAGTGACATTGGTTAATAAAATTAGATAGGTTTTAGGTGTACGATTCTATCATACATTATCTGTACATTGTATTGTGTGTTCACCACCCCAAGTCAAATCTCCTGCCATCACCGTTTATCCCCCAATTACCCTCTTCTATCTGCCCCATGCCCCTTTCTCTCTGGTAATCACCAAATTTTTGTCTATGAGGTGGTTTTTTGGGGTGGAGTGTTTGGGGGGCTTAATTCCTTCATCTCGTTCTCCCTGCTGAAGGTAAGGGTTCTATCTTTTTACAGCATCATAGTATTCCATTGCTTAAATGTAACACAGCTTCTTTTATCCACTCATCTACTGATGGGCACTTGGGCTGCTTCCAAATCTTGGCTATTGAAAATAATGCTGCAATGGACATAGGGGTGCTTATGTTCTTTTGAATCAGTATTTAGGGTTTCTATGGATCTATTCCCAGAAGTAGAATTGCTGGATCATAAGGCAGTTACATTTTTAATTTTTAGAGGAAACTCTATAATGCTTTCCACAGTGGTTGCATCAATCTACATTCCTACCAATGGTGCATAAGGGTTCCCTTTTCTCCACATTCTCGCCAACACTTGTTATTTGTTGATTTATTGACAATAGCCATTCTGACAGCTGTGAGATGATATCTCATTGTAGTTTTACTTTGCATTTCTCTGATAATTAGTGACATTGAGAATCTTTTCATATGTCTATTGGCCATTGGTATGTCTTCCTTGCAGAAGCATCTATTCAGGTCTTTTGCCCATTCTTTAATTAGATTGTGGTTTTTGGTGTTGAGTTTCACAAGTTCTGTTTTTAAAAGATTTATTTTATTCTCATCTGAGAGAGACAGGAAGGAAGAGAGAGAGAGAAATGTCTACGGAAGAGAGAAACACCGATGGGCTGCCTCCTGCACACTTCCCAAGCAGGGGTCAAGCCCACAACTCGGCATGTGCCCTGGCCCAGAATTGAAACAGCAACCTTTTGGTTATGGGATGATGCTCCAACTGGGCCATGCTGGCCAGTGCTACAAATTCTTTATAAATTTTAGATACTAAATCCTTATCAGAAGTATCATTAGTGGATATGTTTTCCCATTAAGTTGGTTGTCTTTTTATTTTGCTGATGGTTTAATTTGCTCTGCAGAAACTTTTTAGTTTGATATAGTCCCATGTGTTTATTTTTTCTTTTGTTTCCTTTGCCTGAAGAGATATACCAGAAAAATATGTATATATTGCTTCAAGAAATGTCGAGATTTTGTTGCCTATGTTTTCTTCTAGGAGTTTTATGGTTTCATGTCTTACATTTAAGTCTTTAATCCATTTTGAGTTTCTTCTTGTTTATGGTGTAAAAAGGTGGTCCGATTTCATTTTTTGCATGTATTTTTCCAATTTTCCCAATATCATTTGTTGAAGAGACTATCTTTAACCCACTGTATGTCCTTGCCTCCTTTGTCAAATATTAATTGAGCATAAAGGTGTGAGTTATTTCTGGACTCCCTAGTCTATTCCATTGATGTATATGTTGACTTTTATGCCAATACCATGCTGTTTTGATTACTATGGCCTTGTAGTATAGTCTGATATCAGGTACCATGATTCTTTGAACTTTTTTCCTCTTTCTCAAGATCACTGTGGCTATTGAGAGTTTTTTGTGATTCCATATAAATTTTGAAATATTTGTTCCACTTCTGGGAATTGTGCCCTTTGTATCTTGATAGAAATTGTGTTGAAAGTATAGATTGCTTTGGGCAGTATGGATATCTTAATGATGTTAATTTTTTTTATCCACAAACATAGTATATGCTTCCACTTATTTGTATCTCCTTCAATTTCTTTCTTCAAGGTCTTATAACTTTACAAGTTTTCTACATCCTTGGTTAAATTTATTGCTAGGTATTTTTGATGCCATTATAAATGGGATTATTTTTAGTTTTTCTTTCTGACAGTTTATTATTAGTGTATAAAATGCAACTGATTTCTGAACATTTATTTTGCTTCCTGCTGCTTTACTGAATTTATTTATCAGTTCAGTACTAGTTTTTTGGTGGAATCTTTAGGATTCTCTATATACAGTGTCATGTAATCTGCAACTAATGACAGTTTCACTTCTTCCTTTCAAATTTGGATGTCTTTTATTTCTTCTCTTATCTGGTAGCTGTGGCTAGAACTTCCAGTACTATGTTGAATAAGAGTGGGGAAAATAAGTATCCCTATCTTGTTTCCAATCTTGAGAAAAATGCTCTTAGTTTTTGCCTATTGAGTATGATGTTGGCTGATGGTTTCTCATATATGGCCTTTAAGATGTTGAGGTATGTTCCTTCTATTCTCACTTTGCTGAGGATTTTTATCATAAATGAGTGTGAGATGGTATCAAATACCTTTTCTGCTTCTATTGATATAATCGTGGTTTTTATCCTTCATTTTATTTATGTGGTGTATCACATTTATTGATTTGCAACTATTGTATCAGTCTTGCATCCTTGGGATAAATCCCATTTGATCATGGTGCATGATTTTTTATTGTTGTTCAAGTACAATTTTCTGCCTTCCCCCCCATGCCAGCCCAAAACCCCACTTCTCCCCACCTCCTTCCCGTTTCCACCCACCCCCCGTTATTGTTTATGTGTCCTTTATAATTGTTCCTGCAAACATTTCACCTTTTCCCCCTGAAATTTCCTCCCCTCTCCCCTCTGGTTGTAACTTTTCCCCCCTGAAATTCCCTCCCCTCTCCCCTCTGGTTACATGATCTTTTTAATGTATTGCTGGATCTGGTTTGGTAATATTTTGTTGAGGATTTTAGTATCTATGTTCATCAGGAATATTAGCCTATAATTTCCTTTCTTTATACTGTCAGTGTTATATTCTCTGTTGGATTGATCTATTTATCATTATGTAGTATCCTTCTTTGTCTTTTACTATAACTTTTGTTTTAAAGTCTATTTTTTTCAGATATAAGCATTGCTACCCCAGCTTTTTTAATTTCATTTCCATTTGCATTAAATATCTTTTTCCATCTCTTTACTTTTTAATCTGTGTATATCTTTTTTCTGAAGTGGGTCTCTTACAGAAAGCATATATATGGGTCTTGTTTTCTTATCCATTCAGATCCCCTATGCCTTTTGATTAGAGCATTTAAGCCATTTACATTTAAAATGACTACTGATAAGTACACATTTATTGCCATTTTGTTCTTTTATGTTCTTCTATTTTTCTTCTCTCCTCTTCCTCCTCGTCCTCCTCCCTTTAACATTTCTTGTAATCCTAACTTGGTGGTGACAAATTCCTTTAGCTTTTTCTTGTCTGAGAAGCTCTTTATTTCTCCTCCAAATTTAAGTGATAGCCTTGCTGGGTTAAGTTGTCTTGATTGAAGGTCCTTGCTTTTCATCACTTTGAATAATTCATGTTAATACCTTTTGGCCTGAAATGTTTCTGTTGAGAAATCAGCTGAGAGTCTTATGGGAGCGCCCTTGTAGGTAACTGCTTTTCTCTTCTGGCTTTTAAAATTCTCTCTTTGTCTTTAATCTTTGCCATTTTAATCAAAATGTGTTTTCTTGTGGGCCTCTTTGGGTTCATACTGTTTGGGACTCTGTGCTTTCTGGACTTGAGTGTTTTGTTTTTTTTTTCTTCACCAGGTTAGGGAAGTTTTCAGTCATTATTTCTACAAATAGATTCTTGATCCCTTGCTCTCTCTCTTCTCTTTCTGGTATGCCTGTGATACAGATGTTGTTATGCATCATGTTATATAACATCCTTAAACTATCCTCAATTTATGATTTTTTTTTGGGGGGGGGCTGCTCTAATTGTGGGTTTTCAGCTACCTTGTCTTCCAAATCACTGATTCAATTCTCTTCTTCATTCAACCTACTGCTTATTCCCTCTATGTACTCTTCATTTCAGATATTGCCTTCATTTCTGATTGGTTATTTTTATGGCTTTTATGCCCTTTTCTGTGCTTGCTATCTGTTTGTTGAAGTTCTCACTAAGTTCCTTCCGCATCCTTATAATAATTTCTTTGAGCTCTCTATCTGTTAAATTGCTTGTCTCCATTTCATCTAGCTCTTTTTCAATAGATTTCTTCTGTTTTTTTAATTTGAAGCATGTTTTTGTCTCCCCATTTAGACTTCCTCTTTTTGTTTGTCTCTGTGTATTAGGTAGATCTGCTATGACTCCCAGTGTTAGTAAGGTGGCCTTATGTAGCAGCTGTCTTGTGGGACCCAGTGACACAGTCTTCTTCATCATCTGAGCTAGGAGCTCCAGCAATGTTCCCTGTGTCAGTAATTTGGGCCTTCCTGTTATAATTGTGTTATAATTGAGTCTTGGCTGCTATTGTCATTTTGCTGTGTGGGGCCAACCCTCAGGCTGGCTGACTCTGAGGGTGTACCCCAACCACAGCTTGTAAAATGCTATGCAGATGCTGACCACATAAAGTAGAACTCACTTCAGCTGGATCTGATGACTGCTGAACTCTCCCAAGGATAGGCCCTTTGTGAAGCTAATTAGATCCCCCTTCATGTTGTCTGAAGCTGGTCACTGGATGTGTTGGTTTTGGGTCCTCTTGGAAAGGACTCTAGTGTAAGTCAATGCCAGACTCTGCCTGTGACTGGCTCCAGGTAACCTGTTTGGAGCTACAAAGCAATCCACAGTTTGTGGCTACCTCTGCTAGGCCCAGGTATGCACAGGAAGGACCAAACTGCTCACCAAGACTGGCTTTTACCAGCACCAGGCTCAGGAGCAGGTTAGCAAAAGTCCCAAGGCTTTCCAAGATCTGCCTCCACCTGCCAGCTGCCTGTTAGGCTCAGTCACTGAAAGAGCCTCTGACATTACTGAAGTTGCACGAGGGAGATTCTCAGTGAGTCTCCACGTAAAGGCGAATGGTGTTCACAAAATTGATACAGGTTCAAATTCAGTGCCAGTGCTGGGTCTGAGGCCACTCAGCAAATATCCCATGGTATACCAACTCTACCTGCCATCTGCTGGTTGCTTCCCCAGCTTTGTGGTGGGGCTAGTTCTTAGGGAGTCATCAGGGTGAGGCCAGCAGGGTTTATCAAGCCCAAACAGACCAAGATTTAGCCATGTGAAGAGAGAGCTCTGAGCACAAGGGAAAATAGCCCCCATCCTAGAGCCACACAAGTCAGACTGTCCGGTAGGGTGGAGCCACAAGGAGTCAGGAGGGTGGAACCACCAGGATTCCTGAGAGTGGTTCTAGCAGTTCTCTTGTAAGGGGGAAGCACAGTCAGGTTCACAAGAAAGTGTGGGGATGGCCCTCACCCCAAAGCCACACAACTCAGTCACTAATACTCCCTGATTCTGTCCAGACCTCTACATCCCAGCCCAGGCAGCTGACTCCTCAGCAGGGCGCAAGCTCCATTTGGTGGGGCTACGGGGAGTCTCAAGTGTGGGGCTATTGCAGTCCCTAGACTGATACCATAAAGAGGGATATGCTCCACTTAAGAAAGATGGTGTGCAATTTGGGAGAGGAACACATCTCAGGAACCCTGGTGGCTATCCCTTCAGAAATCTCCCTAGGGTCACAAACTCCAGTTTCTCCTCATGCAACTCTAGTCTGCTCCATCCTCCCTCCACAGGAGCTTGGAACGAACAGCTGTGGATGAGATTTTGTGGTTTGGCTCTTTAAGAGAGTGCCTGTTTCTCCCTGGTGGACAGAATTTCCACCAATTTTCACAGCCAGATGTTAAGTTGGCACCTCTTCTTGGCTCTGGTACTCTGGACTGAGGAGCCCAGCTTACTGTTGAGACCCCACTCTTCTAAGGGGAAACCTTTGCAGCTGAGATACCCCCTCCAGAATCTCAGCTGCCACTGTGGGAGCAGGGGCCAGCCCTTTGGCATCTTTGCCCTTGATGCCAGTATCATTGTGGTCTATTTTGTAAATTCTTGGTTATAAGACTTCTCTTTAGGGACTTCCAGCCAAGATGGAGGCATAGGTGGACACACTGTGCCTCCTCGCACGACCAAAATTAAGGACAACAAAGATTAAGAAACAAGAAAACAACCTGAACTTATAGAAAATTGAACTGTACAGAAGTCTGACAACCATTCATCCAGACCAGTAAGAGGTACAGAGTCACGGCAGGAAAAAGTGGAGCTTGGTGGGCCCGGGCATGCAGGCAGCAGCTGGCAGACACCAGTCATACAGGAGGTGGCTAGCAGACCCTGGGCACCAGGTGGCAACAGGCAAACCCAGTGAGGGCGCACAAGGTGACTGGCTGACCAGGTGATCCCACATTCGCTTGCAGATAATCCAGGCAAAAACGAGGAGCAAGACAGATCGCTCAACCCAGGGCCCCAGCAACAGGAAATAAAACCTAAAAGCACTTGATTGGAAACACTTGTGGGTGTTGAGGTGCCAGGAGAGACTCCCAGCCTCACAGGAGAGTTTGTTGGAGAGACCCACAGGGTCCTAGAACATACACAAGCCCACCCACACAGAAATCAGCACCAAAAAGGCCTAATTTGCTTGGGAGAAGCGGCAAAAGGGACTGGAATCCGAGAGAGAGCAGAGCAAGTGCCATTGTTCGCTCTCAGACCCTGACCCCACATACAGTGTCACAACGCAGATGGGGCTGCCCCACCCTGGGGAGCACCTAAGTCTTACCCCTCACTACATAACAGCTGTGACCAGACCAAAAAAAAAAAAAAAAAAAAACAAATTTGGTCGCAAATTAGATGAACAAATGAAGGCTACACTAAGTGAAATGAAGGAAAAAGCACAGGAAACCAATATTGATGGGAGGAAAACTGAGACTCAAATCAATGGAGTGGACCAGAAGGAAGAAACAAACAACCAAACAGAAAAGAATGAAGAAACAAGAATTCAAACAAATAAGGAAAGGTGTAGGAACCTCCAGGACATCTTTAAACATCCCAACATCCGAATTATAGGGGTACCAGAAGGGGAAAAAGAAGAACAACAAGTGGAAAAGTTATTGGAACAAATAATAAAGGAGAACTTCCCCAATCTGGCAAAGGAAATAGACTTCCAGAAAGTTCAGGAAGCTCAGAGCCCCAAAGAAGTTGGGCCCAAGGAAGCACATACCAGGGCACATCATAATTACATTAGCCAAGATGAAAATGAAGGAGAGAATTCTAGAAGCAGCAAGAGATAAGGGGACAGTTACCCACAAAGGAGTTCCCATCAGACTGTCAGCTGATTTCTCAAGAGGCCTTCCAGGCAAGAAGGGGCTGGAAAGAAGTATTCCAAGTCATGAAAGGCAAGGACCTACATCCAAGATTGCTCTATCCAGCAAAGCTGTCATTTACAATGGAAGGGAAGATAAAGTGCTTCTCAGATAAGGTCAAGTTCAAGGAGTTCATCATCACCAAGCCCTTATTATATGAAATGTTAAAGGGACTTATCTAAGAAAAAGAAGATAAAAAATATGACAGTAAAAAGACAGCAAACTCACAGATATTAACAACCACACTAAAACAAAAGCAAACTAAGCAAACAACTAGAACAGGAACAGAAACACAGAAATGGAGATCACATGGAGGGTTAGCAACAGGGGAGTGGGAGGAGGAGAGAGGGGGGAAGGTACAGAGACTAAGTAGCATAGACGGTGGGTAGAAAATAGACAGGGGGAGGGCAAGAATAGTGTGGGAAATGTAGAAGCTAAAGAACTTCTGACACATGGACATGAACTAAAGGGGGGAATGTGGGTGGGAGGGGGTGTGCAGGGTGGAGGGGAATGGTGGGGGAGAAATGGGACAACTGTAATAGCATAATCAATAAAATATATTTTAAAAAAAGACTTCTCTTCAGCCAGTCTTCAGTTTGTTATTCAGGTTAATTGCTCTATATTTTAGTTTAATTCCAGTTTGGTCCTGGGAGGAAGTGTGTGTAACATTTACCTACTCTACTGCCATCTTGGATCCCTCAGAATTTTTATTTCTTCTGTTGAGAAATTCTATTTAGAAAAAGTCCTTTATTTGTGTGACTCTTTGTGCTAATATTTTTGGAAGGAAAGAGCATGAAAACATTGTTTGTGTGGCCATTTGTTGAAAAAGAGATGTTTAACTTATCTGTCAATATTAATTCCTTTTCTATGTCCACATATATACTTTTCAAATTAGCTGATCCTCAAAACATACATACAATGTTTGAAGTAATCTGTTTAGTATATGTTAGTGTATGACTAACAGCCTCTTAGATTTGGATTCAACCTGAGTTTATGACTGGCCTATAGAACCTCTTGTTCATGTCAGTTATTCAGAGAAACCTCAGTAAGAAACAGTCTCATAGGGCTTTAAAATCCTCATCTGCTTTGGGGAGAAACTAAAGGAAGAAAATTCACTTTTGGTAGTAGAAAAAATAGAACCAGTCAGTCTAAATGATATCAAATATATTATGATTATTACGACTTTCAGTAGACACAAGAACTCTGATTCCTCTTATTTTTTCTTAAAATGGAGCATGTGCGAATATGCACACCACTTATTCAATGGGTGTGAAGTAATGACATGGATAAGTCAAAGCAACCAATAATCAAAACATCAAGCGATATTCGGCTTTGATATGTATTTTGGTTCTCTGACTTTCAGAAAATCCACAGTACTTTACATAACTTAAGGACATATCTAGACTCAAAAGAAAATAGACAAATATTTAACTTTCCCATACTTAACTTCTTTTTGATTCCATATGCTTTCCAGTTAGTGCTAGGAGTGGAAAGCATCCTTCTCAAGCTAATTTGGTCTTAGTAGACCTAGCCTTTTCCCATGAATATTTGGTTTTTCCTTTTCTGAGTAGTTAGGCAAAGTCTACATAGGTCAAACCTCTTTTAACCTACAAGGTTAAAACATTGTCAATCCCTCTATTGTATTTGCTTACGGTATCAAAAAATTGTCTTGACTGACATTTCTATAACTGAATTGACAAGTTGTTTTGATGATGAATTTAGTGCTTTGCTTTTCAAAGCCTTTCCTAGCAGCTAAACCAGCTAAAAGTGTGGAGACAGGAAGCAGTAACCTCAAAACTCTTTCCCTCACAACTCCTCCTTGACAACAGACAACATGAAGAGTAAGATTGGAGGTGAGAAGGTACTTATCTGCTGCTTATGAGCTAGGCAGTGGGAGCTAAAAGATTTCTCACAGATAATCTATGAATCTTGTGCTATAGTTGACTTCTGGAAAATTGAAACTTGCTTGTACTTCCATGAGAATGGAGTGGGAGAGGAAGCTTGGTTACAACAAAAAATCTTTCCTTTTTTGCCTATTGTAAATGATCCAATTACTATATTAATAAGCAAGTCAACTCTCTGCACAGGTAGAGTGGATAACTATCTGTGAGGTGTGGCTCCAAGTACCAGAGAAGGAACCCTGACCCTGAAAGGACCCTCTTCACCAGCTCAGTTAATGCTTAGATTTCCAAAAAAGATAAAGCCTAAAATGCAATGTGGGAAACATGTTGATTTAAATTAGTAATTATGGCCTACGTATATAAGGCTACAAAGCATTTCCTCCTACTTTATCTCATGTGAACTCCCTATTAATATGTAAAGTAAGTAGGCAAGTTGTTCATCTTTACAGCAATTTAATAGCTGGGAAACTGAGGTCAGTTAGGTCAGGTGACTTGTCCAATGTTATAAGACAAGTTAGTGACCCTTAAGACTCGGCTCATGCCTCATGACTTCTAATTTACTGCTCTTTTCTCTCTGCCAAGTTGCATCAAAATTTCAACACAATCTCAGTGATTGATTTTTAGATCCTCTCAAAGTTGGGCTTCATAATTGGACAGGACTACATGTCTGAAGTGAGAGTTAAGGAGGAGGATACCACTGAACGGGATAGTAAATGGAGTGGGAAAAGACAGGAGCAAGATAGATTCCATTTTCTCTACCATTTTGCTGGATTCCTATTCTGCAAAAACTACTCAGCCACAAAGAAAGCTGGAGATGATTCTAAGCCAATCCCTTGTTTTATAGAAGAAGCAACTGAAAACAAATGAAGTAAATAACTTTCTAAGATCACTCAAATAGTGAAAAAACTAAAGTTTTGTTTATTTATTTCTTTTTATGATTCTAGATGTAACATTTTAAATCATGAGTGACTAGAAAACCAAGTTTGTGAATTCAGCAAAATTGACTTGATTTTTATGGTCACATTTAGAAAGTACGTCTCCAAACAGTCTCTGCCTCTAATGCGTGTGCATAAAACATTTTGCTTACCATTTCAAAGACTTCCTGAAGGTCATAGATGGATCCCAGATAAGGCCTACAGACAATATGTTCACATGAAATGCCTCTTATAAATTATTTTAGTTCCATAAGCAATAATTACACTATGGTACCTCTTTCATTTCAGCTTGCCTAAGTATACGAAAGAGTTTGAACATAAACATGAGTCAATACATAAAGTCATTTGTAAGCCTAAACCTCATTTGGGAAAATCCTTAACTTCACGGTCTTTATGAATTGCATTCATTTGTCATGTTTAATTTAACATATTTTGTGTTTCTTCTTCTTTATTGTAGCACCATAAATGAGTAGAATGCCCCATGGAGGCCGGTGAACCAGAGTAGAGCAGGCAGCACTCAACACTGGAATCTGCATTGGGAAGTTGAGAAGCAGTGGAAAAGGTAGAACAGATATTTGGTTAGCAAAGGGACTTCCCCTTCAGAACCTCTTAAGAACTTCATTGGGTTCCATCTCTGCACATTCCAATCAGAGTTTCTTTTGCAGTTTAAAAATCAGGTTGGAAAATCCTAATCACATTTCCATTTTTAAGTCCTGAGTGAACAGAATTTAACATGTTAGGCAGGAACCGAAGAAAATGAAAGCTTTCTATTTTCAACCATCTTGCCCTCTGGTGTTTGTGAACATTTTGTGAAGGTGACACTGGTTTCCCTGACACAGAAGAACACCTCCCTCCTGACCACAGAGTTGGTAAAGTTACCATAACTTCCCTTTGCGTATACTTTCTGTTCAGGCCCAGGATACCCTTCGACATGTGGCCGTCTGACCACTTTCACCTTTCAGCCCCTGTAAGAAGCAGGCTGCCCTGCAGGCCAGTCCAGGGTTTGCTCCGGAAACTATAAGACAAACCATGCTTTCTGGGAGGAAGGAGAGACTCCGCCATCTCTGGCTGTGATAACTCTAGCTGGTGGTTTGACCTCTTAGAGACATGAGAAAGATGAGCACAAAACATTCATCAAAATTAGGTAGAAGGAGGAGGGTTTTACAATCAAAGGATTGTTTAAAAAGATGTGGAGCCACAAGGGGTAGTACTAGAAGCTGCAACTCACAGCAGCAGAGTTATGACCATCCTTAGGTATAAAGGGGTCAATGGAGAGTGAAGTCATGAGAAGCTCATGGAAAGAAAATTGTGTAGAAGAGGCCATGACAGAAGCAGTGACTCTATCAAGAGAAGCAGTCAGGCTAAGCACATTAATTCCTATCAACAGAAAGTGTGATTTTAAACAAAATCTAAAGAGATCTTAGTTTAAACAAATACAACTGATTACAGAAAAAAATAGAAATAGAAGCCCAGTTAATAAATTCACTAAACAAGCTGCTGTTGGTCAGCAATGGTCTGAGCTCTGTATTTTACCCTGATCTGTGTTTTTACACAAGCAAACACTGTAGTATTGTCCTTTTAATGAAAACATTAATTGAAAAATATATGTGAGCCCCTATGTTCATTGCAGCATTATTTTAAAAAGATCAGGAAGCAACTTAAATGTCCATGAATAGGTAAATGGATTATTACTCAGCCATAGAACAGAATGAAATCTTGCCACTTGCAATGAGGTAGATGGGCCTAGAGAGAGTATTATGCTAAGTAAAATAAATCAGACAAAGAAAGACAAACACCATATGATTTCACTTATATGTGGAATCTAACAAAACAAACAAGAATGTGGGAAGCGAAGGTGGGTAGGGCAGGGAGAGAAATGGGGGGAATGGGGACAACTATAACTGAACAACAATCAAAAAAAGATATTTTAGAAAATGAATATTTATGAAGGACTTAAAATTAATACAGACATATTCTATGTTCATAAAGAAGAAGAATCGATATAATAACAATGTCAATTATTTTTACCTCTTCTATCTATAAAGATAATATAATTCTAACAACAACAACAACAAAAAAGACTCATAGACACAGAGAACAAGCTGATGCTTGCCAGAGGAGAGGGAGGGGAATGGGTGAAAAAGGTGAAGTGGATTAAGAAGTACAAACTCCCAGTTATAAAATAAGTATGTAATGCATAGCATAAGGAATATAGTCTATAATATCATAATAACTCTGTACGGTGACAGATGATTACTAGATTTATTGTGGTGATCACTTCCTAAGATATATAAATGTCAAATCATTATGTTGTACACCTGAAACTAATATAATGCATGTCAACTATAATTTTTTTTAAATTACTGTGCTACATGAAACTGTCAGAAAGTAACTCAAAGGTCAAATAGTTCATTAGCAGGAAAGTCCCACCTGAGCATCTAAATCTAAGTCATTCATTCTTAAGTGAAAAAAAATTATCAAAAAAATAGGTATTTTCTACAAATAAATTTTGATTTGTCAGAAAATTGTTCTTTGGTATTCTAACTTCTGCCATGACAAAGTCATGCATTCATTCAGCAAATAAATGATGGGACCTTATGTACTAGATTCATGGAGGATGGGAAGATGTAAAAGATGTAGCCTTTTCCATCTAGGAGAAATCTTAAAGTAGGCACACAATTAGCTACATTCCAAAGCCATGTATGGTGCATGAGTCCTATAGAGATTCACTGACAGTCATATGAAAGAGACTTTATTGCCAGGCGACATGATTCTGGAAGCTTTTGGCATTTAACTGGGCTATGAAGTCTGAGGCAAGTTTAGACAGGTTAAAGTGAAGGAAAGGACTTTTACTTTAAGGGCTTACTGGAGACAAGCAGGGCATCCCATTTAGTTAACAGGAAAGTAAGTGAAGATGGTTGATATCAACCATGGAGGGCCTCTAATGCCAAGAAAAGACACAAGTATTTTACCAGCAAGGCAACGAAAGATATTGAAGACATCTCAGTTAAGTAAGTGCTACCTTGGGATGTTCGCACATCAATGCAGAATGCAGTGACTTGGAATGAAGCTAGAGTGAAGGCAGAGACCCACTGGAGGCTGTTGCAAGAGTGCTGATGTGAGCTGCAGAGGTGGCAGCTAGGACGGAAACGATGGACAAGTCATTGGTGCTCAGTTATGCTCGGTGATAAAGAACAGGAATCAAAAATGACATAGAGGACACGAGCTGGGTGAGAACAAAAGTAGAGGTACTTGTTGACAAAATTAGATAAATGAAGAGAAGAAATATGTTTGTTGAGTTCAGTTTTTGATATGTTAGTTTTGAGTGGCAGGCAAGGCATCCTAGAGGAAAGGTCCAAGAGTTAGATATCTCAAGCCAGAGTTCAAGAAAGTCATACAGAGATATGTACATTGGAATGTCATCTATAATAAGATGACAGTTAATGTTAAACCTGCTAAAAACCATTGCCTACACTGTATAGTCCATTCCTACCACTCAGAGACACTGCCCAGCAATGCAGGGTGTGAGCAGCCTAGGACTGAAACTTCCTAAACACAAAGCAACATAATCTTGGGTGCAATGCGACCCAGTTCCTATCATTCAAGAGGATGCAATTGTCCTCTCAGCTCCTAAAGGTAGAAAGACAGTCTAAGAGGACACCATGGCAGAGCACCTTAATTTGTATGAAAAAGGTACCCACACCCATAGCCACTGAACTACTTCCAAAAATCAAATTTTATTATCCTAGAAAGATGCCTATGGTCCAAATAGTATGTAACCAGGGTTTTCTAGTTTTCTACATAAATATTATGATAGTAATTGAGCTAACAGATAGAAAGAAACTCCATAGTATCAAGGAATTTCCTATATTAATATATTATTTTCCAAATGTATATTTTAATCCAGCAACCAAATTTGGAACCATATTTTCCTCCTCAGTCACCAATAATTCTGAGCCTTCATTCAAAACAACTCTGTAAAAAAAGATGAGAGTACATTTATTCTCTCTGTTTCATTCTCCTTAAATCTTCCGTTTCCAAGGAGCCTAATCAGGATCAGCTTGGCACATACAGAATCTTCTAGGTAAGTGTCATGGCCTGGAAGTTTGAAAATAATTTCTGCATTGAACCTTAACATTACACAGGAAAATAGGGAGAGAGAGCAAAGACAATATTGTCCCTTAAACTCCTGCAGTCATTTCTAAGCATTAGTATCTAAAAATCCTGGTTTGCAATCTCTCCAGGACATTTCCTAAATGGCTGGTTTGCAATTCTTTGTATTTTCTCTATTAGCTTATAAGAGCATCTACAAAGGGATGGGGTGGTTGAGTTGCCTCATTACAGCTCATAAAAGCCAGATCTTTTCTTTTCCACTAAAGAAGCATTTTTAAGCCAGAAAGTGACCTGAGATGTCTTCAAGCCCAACCCCCGATCAGATGAGAAAACCAAGACCTGGAAAAGCTGTGCCACAGTGTAACAGACTAAAACTCCTGATCACATCCCCCTATGCTGAAAATTTTGTAGCTTTAGCTTTTGAGTTTGAAAAAAGAAAGGTAAAAACTATAATAGACATGGCCTTTCCTAAGCCCAGGGCAAGCAGCCACACCCTTGTTTCAAAGAAACACCAGGAGATGCTGAGATTAACTTTCCTGACTGGAAAATGGAGCCCTGCCCATGACATTGGGCAGGGTTGGTCTGAATCTTGTGACCTTGTTATCTCAGCCATGAGCTGAAGCCACGCCCAGCCATAGTGTGCATTTTTGAAGGCTCAAGCAAATTCAAAGTATGCATGGGCCTCAAAGTCAAGGTATGTACTAACCCACTGGACCTTGTTGATGTAAGTTTAACACAGCAACCTAACACATCTCTGTTCCTATAAATTTCCTTTCTTCCTTCCCATTTTCTCAGATATTTGTCCTCCTCTCTCTAATCTCCCATGCTCCAAATCATCTCCTTCCTTGTCTTCTGGAGAAAACTTCCTCCATCCTCCTTTGTTCCTTCCGCCCTCTCCTCCTTTCTTCCCTAGTAGCTCTCTTTTCCCTCCAACTTGCAATAGTACACACATGCACACACTCAAGACCCGCATTTTGTTCCTTCTACATGTCAAGCATCATAAAGTCCATCAGTTTGCAAACTTTTATTACATACTTGCTGTGTACAAAAGACCATGGTAAACAGTATAGGTGATAAATGTTCTTAATTGTTTCCACCTAGTAATTTCCTGCTCTTTTTCTTAACCCTTTGAAGTCTTATTTCCCTTACCACTCTTCCTAAACTCAAAAGTCCTGAGTGGCCTCCTTTTAGCCAAACCAGTGGCCTTCCCAAGTTATTATTCACTTCTCCTTCCCTTATCCAATTAATGCTATTAGCCAATGATTTTTGTTTTAACTCTTTTCTCCTTTTACTTTAATGATACTTCATTAGCCTTAGTCCCCTTGCCTCTCCAAACACATTCTGTTTCCTTCACTAGCCTATCATTCTCTTCTTAACCATGACTCCTAACCAGAACTCTTTTTCTTCTTACTTAGTTCCCATATCACCAGCTTTGTACTGGACATTTTTTCTGACACCTCAAACTGAACATGTCTAAAGCTAAACACTACTGTCCTCCAAAACTCAGTGTCACAACATCTTGACTTCAAGTGGTGATACCACCATTCCTCTGTTAAACCAAAAACCCTGGCATTATTCTTGATCCCTCCCTCTCTTTTGCCTTCATCCAAAAGTAGGCCCTAAGTCCTGCTTTCAAAACATCTCTCATAATAATCACTTCTTTCTAGTCCCACCTTCGCCACCCAATTCATATCTACTACCCTCATCTTGGTAAAGAGACAGAGTGTTATAACATAATCTCCTTGATATTAGTCTCCAAAACCATACGTATTCTAGACCCTTCTGCTTCAAAAAACTTTCATCTTCTTCGCAATGCCTTAAAATGAAGTGTGAATTTCTGTTACTAATATTCAATCTTTTGTTCCACCTGATTCTACCCTACCTTCCAGATCTCCGCACATTCAGACTGGCCATTGGTTCCAAGAATATAAAACAATATGCCTGGTTTAATTTCTTTATTTGCATGTGTCTCCTTCCTGACACAACATAGCACTGGTAAGACATGAACCCTGGGGAAAGAGTGTCTGGATTTACTCCCTCACTAGCTGTGTGACCACAGACAAGTTGCTGTATCTGTTCCATGCTTCAGTTTCCCCACAGAAAATGGGGTTAATCATAGAAACTACCTCGTAGGATTTAGGGCAAGAATAAATGTTTTGGTACAGGGAAAGCCAGGTAGAACAGTGCCTGGCACATTATGAGTACAAAATAAATGTTAGCCAACAATTACTATTAATAAAATCATTCATTTAAATCACGCCTTTCTTTAAAATTCAGCTCAATTCCCAGTCCTTCCTAAAGGCTTACTATTCTATGTTAATCTCACTAAAGTGTTATTTTATGCTTCCTCATTTTAATATTAATTTATTTCCTCCATCAACAAATATTTGTTGAACAGCTACAATGCCCCCAGCACTTTTGCATAGTACTGAGGTTGTAAGGATGAATAAGACATGATCCTGCCCATAAGAGGTTCACAGTCTAGAAGAAAAAACAAATGTGACAACACAATAACAATAGTTTTGGGAATCCTGAGGAGCAAAGAAATCCATTGTTTTGCCATTTAAGGTCCCAGAGAAGGCTTCTTCAGTTGAGAAGTACAGGGGACATTCCAGATTACAAGAATAATATATGCAAAGTGATTAAGGCATCAAATGGCCTGAGCTGCTGGGGACTTCCAAGTGTTATCAGTTTCCAGCTGTTATGTCCTATTATACATAGTCAGTCTCCTCAACAAGATCGTCAAGTCCATGAAAGCAGAGGGAACTTGATTAATTACACAAGCATTTCCTGTGTACTAATTAAGTCTTTATATTTCTTTCCCTCTTTTTATATTCTTTCAGACCCAATACAGGTTAAAATACAACAGGTTTAATACTTATTTGTTAGATTAAGTTGTGCTCCCATTTAAATGCCTCTTACAAGTTTATAATGAAGGCTAAATACCCAGAGAAAACTTCTTTAAGGAGGTGAATCTTACATTAAGGACATGAAATGAAAGAGAAGCAGGATTTAAATGGGTGGAAAAGGGGAGAAGGGAAATTTCAAGAGGGAAACAGTATCAGAAGGTCATAAATGCGGGATGCAGGTGTGTGAGACAGTGAAGGAAGCTGCAATATTAAGGTTTAGAATCTTACATTAGAGTATGAAGGGACACAGCTTGGCTAAGTAAGATGTGTCCAGCCTAAAAGTGTCAAAAAATGCCAGGAAACATTGCAATGTCATCTTTCTATAAGCATCTTCTAGGAACTATCAACATAACTTCCTTTTCTATACATTGAGAGAATGTCTAAGTCTCCTCCCATCTCTAAATCTCTGTGATTAAATTCAACAATGCAATGGGTGCTTCTGCTTATAACTGGTTTGCACAAAGTAAATAAGTATAATTAGAGTATCATTATGGTAGTACATTAAGGAAAAATTATAGGAAGATTCCACAATTCTCATTTTACATCCTTGAAGTTCTAAGTGGGTGTTTGTACCTGTCACAGAACCAAGAAAAGCACATTGAAGGTTTTGGTAAATACCTGAATGAGCACATGAATGAAGACCTGTCTTACCATAGTATCAGAGAAGCAGCAAGCACGTTAGACAACAGGAATCTAATACTTTCAAGACCTATCACTTACTAACACCCTGTTTCACTCCCCAAAGAAACCTCATAGTGGAAGGAAACAGTCTCCTCATAAGTGCCCACTCTCCCCTTCTATGGGATAGAGTCCGTGGCTCAGAAATGGAACCTTCCTAGATTCAATATTCCTAAAGCTGATCCTAACTATGTACCGTGATTATTAGTAGTGCTCAATACCAAGGAAAGTCATCCGGTCACATGGAAGTTGCAAATGCAGCCACAGTGATGATACCACACTTCATCATGTGTCAAGTACCCATCAGCAATTAAAAGCACAACGCTTTACCTTCTCAGCAAGTTAAAAAAAAAAAAGTCAAACAGCCACCTAAGTTCTTCAGAAGGAAATCTATGTCATTGTTAAAATGTGAGAAATTTTAATAATTCAGATTCTTGTGTGAATGAGTGAGTAATAAATAGGAGTTGCTGCTGAGATCAGTACATTACTCTAAGAATTGAGCCAAAAATGTGACACAGATACTATAGAAAGGGGCTCACGATTAGATCAGAGGTCAGAGTGAACGGTGTGTGGGTGACTCTGATGACACCATCAGGAACCATTAACCTGGTTACCTTGGCAGCCACAGTCCCCAAGATAATGAAGATGATGACAAATGAAAAAGGTGACAGTGTTGGTGATGCAGAGATAAAGTTGCAGCTCAAAGTTATAAGAAATTCTCCCATCATGCAGTTTCTCTTCCAGGAATGAAGACAAACACATGTTAGCTGAACAGTGACACATACAGACTGCATGCCTCTGAAATTAGCATTGAAAAACTAAGACCCAAGAACTCTCAAGTCTCTTTTTCGCATCTTGTAATGAGCGACTGAGTAGCAGTTGATCCCATCCTGCACACCTCTCTTCTGGAGTCATCAAAATGAGAGTAATGAGCAAGAAGTTAGACACCTACTTTCCAACCACTTCTCAACTGAGCCTGGGTTACCTTCCCTCCAGTTTGAGAAACCAATTCTTTAGGCAACTATTCTCAGACTGAAAGCTCTGGGTACATTTATTTTTTAATAACAGCAACATGTCATTGACCAAAAAGAGTCAAAGAGATCACCATAAGAGCCATAGATTGGCGCTGCGCATGTGCATGGGTGCAAATAGGGAACGCCACAATGGCCAGGGCAGGCCAAGCGGTGAGGACCCCAGACACCAATGATGGCTGCAGCAGTGACCAGAGGTGGGCAGCACGGGTGTGAAAGGATTCGGTGAGGGTCTGGCTGGACAAGCACTACAAGAAGTATGTCCATGCAGAGGCGCCTGCCAATAAAATACTGGCTGCACTGGTGGTGCAGTTTCTCCAGTTCCAGGAAGATGCCTTTGGGCAGCATGTCATCTACCTGGCCTTCACCCAACAAGCTGGAGGCACCTTGTGTCACATTCTTGGGGCTGCTTACAAGTGTAAAAGTGAATAGGGATGGTTGAGGTTTGATCTACTGAATCCATCCTGAATGGACCATAACGTTCAGATGTTCATGAACATTGAAAACACTGTTGTGGAGGATTTGTCTGACCAGACCCAACATCTACTTCATTCCAGACATTGATCTGCAGTTGGCTAACAAATGGAAAGATATCATCAAAAGACATCAGGGGACATTTACTGATGAGGAGCCAAAAGCTTTCCACCACACTTATCTGTATCCTTCCTTGCATGAAGATGAAGAGTGGTTGAGACCCATGATGAAAAAAGACGTTGGGGGTTTTACCAGAGCAGTTACAATACTTGGGTCCATAGTAATGATGTTGATGTGGAAATTGAAGATCCAGTAACTCCAGAAATGGCATGGAAGATTCATGCAAAATGGATTTGGGACACTGATGTTTTCAATGAATGAGGAAGATTATGAGGTAGACAAGAACAGGAAGCCTGTGGGTTTTCAATTATGAATTTCAACAAACAATGAAGACCTAGTCAGAGGTCCAGAGGGATGAGATAGTAAAGCATCAGCTAATGCTCAAAAGAGGAAACATTTGCCTTCTCCTCCACCTTCCGCATCCATGAAATCAAAGGCCAAGCTAGTCTTTATGGGATGCACAGAAGTCAGAAAGAGGAAGATGAGCAAGATCTTACCAAGAATATGGAAGACCCACAACATAGAGAAAGTGGTACTTCCAAAAAATGTAAATCCAAGGAAAGATGGTGAAAATACACCTGTTGAAGGAGGAACTACAGCCAATCTAGATGAGCAGGATGAAGAAACCTTCTCAGCAGAAGGAAAGGAAGATGAAGATCCCAGCAAAAATGATCAGAGTCCGTCAGCTGACCCTGGTAAAGAATGTGTGACAGAGAAGACCGATCACATCATTATTCCTAGCTATGCATCATGGTTTGATTATAACTGTATTCATGTGACTGAACAGTGGTGTGCTCTTCCTAAGTTTTTCAATGGAAAAAACAATTCCAAGACTCCAGAGATATAGTTGGCATACCAAAATTTTATGATTGGCACATATTGCCTAAACCCCCAAGAATATTTGACCAGCACTGTTTGTCAGGGGAAATAGACTGGAGCTGTGTGTGCTGTGATGAGGGCTCATGCTTTCCTAGAGCAGTGGGGGCTTGTTCGTTACTGAGTGCATCCAGAAAGTTGACCCACCGCAGTGGGTCCTCCTCTTCATTTCAGTGTGTTTGCTGTTACCTCTCTGGCTTGTGCCTCTACATCTTTGATCACTTCAGGTCCCTGCTGCTCAACAGATGTTACATTTTCCTGAGAAGAACAAGGAAAAACCATTTGATTTGCAGAACTTTGGTCTCCATATGGACATTTACTCCAAGAAAACCTTAGCAAAGAGTAAAGGTGCCAGTGCTGAAAGAGACTGGACTGAGCAGGAGACCCTGCTACGCCTGGAGATCCTGGAGACCTGCAAGGATGATTGGGACAAAGTTTCAGGACATGCTGGAGTTCATACTCAGGCTGAGTGCATCCTCCACTCTTTTAAGACTTCCCATTGAGGATCCATATCTGTACCTACCAGCCTGCCCCCTTTGTCAGTTAAGGAACCCAGCAATGAGCACTGTGGCCTTTTTGACATCTGTGGTGGACCCCCATGTGGCATCTGCAGCAGCAAAATCACCTTTGGAGGACTTTTTTCGGGTCCAGGAGGAGGGACCATTGGAATTGGTTGAAACTCATGTCAAGAAAGTACGAGAAGCTGCTCGAGCCTCTGGGAAAGTGGATCCCACCTAGGGCCTGGAGAGCAACTGCATCTCAGGCACAGCCCCCATGAGCCAGAAAAGCTTGAAGGAGCTGAAGGCAGAAAACAAAGGGGGGAATGAAACAAATGAAGATGATAAAGCACAAGACAGAAACAGTGAAAGAAAATAGTGAGGAGGAACAGGATAGTGAAGTTAGTGAGGATACCCAATCAGGAAAAGGAGACTAAAGAGAACAAGGAACTCACTGGCACTTGTCAAGAAAGAGGGAGTGATATTGGGAACAAGACAGTCATAGAACATGAAATTTCTGAAGGAAAGGTAGCCACGGTGGCAGCAGCTACTCTTGCCTATGCTGCAACCAAAGTCAAGCACCTGGCTGCATTTTGAGGAACTGGAAATGATCATGGGCAGAGAAAAAGAGGCTTTGCAACAACAGAGGCAGCAGCTGCTTGCTGAACGCCTGAAGTTCCACGTGGAGCAGCTGAACTACGCGGAGCAGCAGCATGCACAGAACCCTCCCCAGGGACAGCAGCACTCGGGCGGGAGGGCCTGGCACGGCGCTGCTGGAAGCAGCAGGATGCCTCACCAGCAGCCCCCTCCCTACGCTCTGACGCAGCAGCACCGGATGCCGTCACCCCACCCACAGCAGCCAGGTCAGATACCAGGTCCGGGTTCCATGATGCCTGGACAGCCCGCGCCAGGCCGCCTGATTCCCACCGGTGCAGCCAATATCCACTGCCTGGGAGTGGCCCTACCCCTCCCGGTATGCCGCCAATGCCCAGGAAACATCTTAGGACCAAGGGTAATCCTCACAGCACCTAAGAGTATGCCCTCCGCCGCTGCAGCAACAGCAGCCGCAGCCACCTGCAGGTGGAGTCCCTCTGCCTCCTGCTCCAGGCCCACCCGCCCCTGAGGTGCCCTAACCTGGGAAATGCCGGGAATGTCCACGCCAAGCGCCAAGCCAGCTGGCGTGGGGATGACAAGACTTACGTTCCTCGGCTTCCTTGGGTTCCTTTCAAGATTTTTCTACTCACATATCCCGTCTCTCCCCATTTCCCATGCCACCCTTGTCCATGCCCTGATTGCCCTTGTGTTAGGTCCTTAGCCAACACTCCGAGGAAGTCTTGGTGACGGCGTCTCTGGTTATTCTAAAAACAACCTGTGTCTTCCCTGTCCTGGTGTGTGTATTCTATGTCTTTACTATTTTTGCTCTCCTGCAGTTTTTGCTTTGTCTTATGCCTCTGTGGATAATGTGTTCGTCGCCTCTCCCTCTCTCTCTCCCTCCCTCCCTTTCCCGCCCTCCCTCCCTCTCCCTCTCCCTCTCCCTCTCCCTCTCCCCTCTCTCCTTCTCTCGTCATTTTTGCTTTAAAGGAGAGCATATGAAGTTATAGGCACCAGAAAATGGTGATGAGAAGAGGGGATAGCCAATGAGGACAAACCTTAAGGCATTATAAGTGACCTTATTTCTGCTTATCCGAGCTAAGAATGGTGCTGATGGTGAAGTTTCATGAGGCTTTTGCCACAAGCAGATGCGCCAAAATTCAAAGCGATGGGGGAAGGGCCTCCACTGATTTTTCTCCCTAGTGAGGACGGTGAGGTCCTCCACCCTGCATAGCAGAACATAAGCCTGCCCTTGAGCACCTGGGTGGGGAGAGCACAAGCATTAGCACTGGTCCACTTCCTCCCAGGCCCACAGGTCTGCTTTCCCATGCAGATTGTTGGATTCCGGTGGGTGCTTTTGTTTTTCTGAAGGCAGTGTGAGCTGCTTTGTCCTTAGTTCCTGGCACTAACCAGGAAAGTTCTAGGGACCAAAGGTAATGGCCACCCAATGAATCGACCCCACTGTTCACTGCCTGTGTGCATTCTTTTGCTCCCTCTTAAAAAGTAAAATAAACTTTAAAAAGAGGGGGGAGTAAGGTGATAGTGCTGAACATTTTAGCTCACGGAACTTGGTTAGGACGGCTGGGGTGCAGGTCCCCACGCTACATCTTGCAGGGTGAGTGGAATCTAGCGCACTCCTCATGCAGGAACTACTCCAAGGAAGACATTCACACAGGATTACAACTGAGTGGTAGCTGTGTGGAATTTCTACACTCGTGGTAACAGAACAAAGACATTAGGAAGGAGGATGGTCTATGTCTAAAGAGAGAGAAACGGTGAGATCCCGCCCCGCCCCAAGCAGAGGTTCAAATGTGAGAGCTTCAAAGTTAGGATCACAGATTCATTTCTATTTCTAATCTGTCTGTGAAAATAACTCACTCTACTTCCTGATATTGATATGTTGATATTAGTTTTACAGTCCTGGCTTTAAAAGTCCTTTCTGAATGGTTACCTTTAGAAAAATAAAAAGTAGTATCTTGTTGTGGGGTATGGTAGTAGAAAGAACAAAATTCTCGAGCAACATCTATGCTTTTGAAATATCCATCAAGATCACTTGAGATGACAAGACGTCCAAACATTTTTTTACCAGTCAGAAAAACTGGCTGTAGCACATTGACTGGCATGCAGATACAGCAATCTGTTGATTACAGTGCATTTTTGATGTTCATCTTTCTGTGTTACTTTCCCAAGTCCAGCCTCAGAGTAAACACTGTCCTACAAGAAGTAAATCACTTCCTTTTGTGTACAGCTACCTCGGCAATGTCATTTGTTGAACTAAAAATAAAGTTTTAAATTACTGTGTGCTGATTATTTAAATGATTAAAATACCATTTTTTTTCCTGCTTTCTGTGCCTCTCTCAGAAAAAGAAAGGTTGAGGGAAATACGCCAGCGTTGGAGAAATCCATCCTGATAAAACTGGCCATTTTGACAGTTTATTTGCTAAGGCTTGGGGAGAAATGAAAATAAATACTCTCATGGAAAACAAAAGTGGCGTGGTGCTGATTTTGCCTTCATGCTGAATAATTAGCTTGCTGGGAAATAAGCAGTATTGGCTGCAAATCCGTGAACGACGCTATGCATCATGTGCGCACTCCTTCCATCACAGATCGCCGGCCCTTCCACGGGCCTGCTGCAGTAAGTCGGACTCATAGTCTGAAACCCAAAAAAGTCCTCTCTGGTGGATCCCAGCTGCACAATTATCCAAATCTGGTAGAAAACATGTAACTTTAGTAAAGGAAATGTCTAAATTAAGATCTCACCCTTCCTAAGTCATGCTTCTTCAATTTCGCCATAAAGATCCTTCTGCAGTGTCATTAAAATCATAAAGAATCAGGCTAAGTTTAAACTGCTCAGAATTCTAAACTGTGCTGTGAGCCAATGAGTTAGGATTATTAAATTAGTGGAAAAAAATAACCATTCTTTACACACACACACAGACACACCAGCAGTCTTTCACAATCCTAGGGAGGACAATTAGACTTTGACCAGAGAATTCTCTTATCTTTCTAATTTCTTCATAGAGGGTGAATCCAGAGAAACAAAGAGCACGTGAAAGGTTTTGCACCATTGATTGGAATGGATCCTACATTTGTGCATATTGTCATTGTGTTTTCTCATAAGTTCTCTTATTGGAAGAAGCACTTCAAGAGTGCCCTCTTGACCCCAACCCCTTTCCTACTTCATTAGAAGGCCACTCAGCATCAAATCTGAAAAGTTATTAGGAGAGTGATTTGGTGTTTGAAAGGTAGATGTATTTTTAAGTTGCAAAGTTTAAAGGTTCTGAATGTACGAACCTTCCAACTGCTTTTTTAGCTACTCCCCCCGCTTTGAATAGATGTTCTAAAGAAAGAAAAAAATAGAAATCTTGGAGTCTTACGAAAAACATCTTCAAAGGACAGTGAATGAACTGATGACAGATGGTTGTTCACAAAACACATCAGAACAGTATTTTGTGTACAATTATCAATTTAAATTTTCTGTCAGGGTGAGCCTTCTCTTTACTTTCTGCCTATTCTTTACTGACTAATAAATTAAGACATTTTAAATGTTATTTTATAATAAATTTTAAAGATCTCTTAAAATAGAGTTTAAAAAACCTTTTTAAAAATAAATTTAAAGATGCTTTTTAAATGAATTTAGTATCTCTAAATGCTTGGTAGTAGATACTGGGGCAAAACTTGTCTCATCACCAGCCTTTCATTATATGAACAGCTTTTATAAATACACACACAATTTGTAAATGTTCTTGCCGGCACATCAGACAACAAAATAGTTGGGTATATATGTAACTATTGTACTTGTGCAGGTTGGGAAATCATACCCTTTGAAGCTCATGCACATAATGTTTAAAAACAACAAATAAGGCAGTCTTCACACACCAAAATAAATGAGAAAGAAAACCAAAATACTGTCTTTTCAAAGTATCTTCAAGGAAAAAAATAACTGTATTTAAACATGGCCATCGACCCTTATCAGCCCAATTTTTGAGCCAAGCAGGACCCTTTTCTAACTGAGAATTAGTTAAACAGACACCTTACTCTAGCTCACCAAAGCAACAAGTTCCTTCTGTTTGGAATTGTGATTTTTCTAAAGATGAGTTAGACTTGGATGTATCTGGAGCTATGAAATTATAAACCACATCATGTTAGGTGAGCTAGCATAATGCTCAAGTGCACAGGCTCTAGCATCAGACCCTAGTGCCAACAACTGGTACCTGTATATCCTTGGGCCGATTAGCACTCCTACTCTTCCATCTCCTCATCTGAAATGGGGTTCTCTAATAGTGTTAGGTATGTCATCCTCCTCCTCATCATCACTGGGAACTTAAAGGATTTTAATCTAAAAAAACTATTTCAGCCAATTATCAAAAAAAAAAAAAAAAGGAAGGAAGGAAGAAGGAAGGAAGGAAAAAGGGAGAAAAGAAAAGAAAAGAAAAGAAAAAAGAAAAGAAAAGAGAAAAGAAGTTTAATAACATTTGTATGTTTCCAGTTTCTGTGATGACTCCAGAATTCATTTTGACACAGATTCAACTCTGGCAGACATAGTAATTACAAGTACCACTTACCTTGCCAGACAAGAGCTGTCCGCACTAAGCATTTTACATGGATTATATCATTTTATCCTCACAATGACCTTGAGATGAGGTTGTCCATTTTGCACATAAGGAAACTGAGGCCTAGAGGATTTAAACACTAGGCTGAGCTTAGCTAGTAAGGAAAGGATCTGTGATATGAACCCAGCCAGGCAGTCTAATTCCAGAGCTTTCAGAACTAAACTGCTTATAGTAGTTTTCTTAACTTAAAAAAAAAATTCATATATGTGCCATTTTCAACTAAGAGTTAAATGAATTTTATTTAATTTCAAAAGCGGTTCATTAACATATTATCATGTGGTCCAAGAACTGGGGAACTTCTAAATAATAGGTTACCATTTTATAGCAAAATTGCACTTCAAATACGCAAATTTCACAAGTTGCTTGAAATTCAAAATGAATCAAACCAAATGAAAACCTCAAAAGTAAAACTCAGAGGAAGAAATAAATCAAAATTGTTTACCTGATCCTTGAATGGAGGGGAAGAGGTTGAGAGCCAGGAGCAGCCTGAGGATCATGGTGCTAACGGTGGGTCAGGGCTGCAGCCCCTCCTCCCCGAGGAGCCCAAAGTGTGAGGTGGGCTGAAGACGCACTTGCCAAGGCCCAAGAGTCTCCGTCATCCACAGCCACCTCCAACTTATTTCTCTCGGGGCACATGATCAAACCACACATACTCAAACCACAAAGCATCGTTTCACACAGGATATCTATCACCTTGTTTTGATGACTTTAGACTTTTCTTTTAAAGGCCGCCTTTTCTTGTCACAGAAAAAGAATGTAAGTCACTCTATAATGGGCTCATGAGAATCACTCTTTACAGTCAGGGGTCAGAGCTGTGAAAAATTGGGACTTGGAATCCAGACACACAATTCTAAAGGATGAATAAAGCCTCTCATAGAGGAGAAATTTTCATAGGAGGGGGATAGACTGCGTCAAAAAGACAACAGTAAGAATTATATTGAGGATTTGGGAAACATCCATATCAGCGTTGAAAGGAATCATAAATGTTAGGAACTGAACCTTTGCGTTGAACATAGGTAACTCTACGGAGCATTTAACACACCTTCCTTAGTTTATACCAAGCCTCCTCCCCAGCTCACTTCTAGGAACTTTGAGAAACACACCCTGCTTGCAAGCAGCCAGCCTACTGAGAAGAGGAGGTCCCTAAGCAAAGGGAGTGCCAAATAACCTCATTTGTCCTTAGTGGGGCAGTGAGGTGACCAAAAGCCCTTTGGCATCACATGTTCCCTGTGTCCCTCCAGGATCGTTGAGCGTTACGTGATAGGCAGGAAGAGGGGCTCCAGAGCAGGCTCATCAAGGCCCATCACCACACCCCTGTCGCCCCTCCCGCTGGCCAGGCCTTCTGCGTTCAGGGTCATCCCACTGACGTGGCCAACTCCGCTTTCATCCTCTGGCACCTGGCTCAAAACTCTGCCAGTAATTTTTTCTGCTTTCCTGAAAAATCTGAGTTTTATATGATTACTCTAGCTTTTGGTTTGTATATGTGGGGTTTTTTAATAAAGATAATGTGTATTGATTTCTGTTCTGACTATAAAAGTAAGACATTTCATATAGAAAATTTAGAAAAAGATACACTTACCTTTTTAAATGTTAAAAATAATCATTAAAACAAAACTCTCTCATAATCTTAGCATCTTGATATAAATGCTTTTAATATTCTGGTCCATTGACTTTCATGTGCTTTTCTATTAAGATTTTTGCATATTTAGCATTATGTCTTATTTATAGTTTTCAGCAGATATATACCCTTATCTGTTATATCTGGATCATTTTCCCATAACACATAAGTGTTCTTTATAAGTATCATTTGTAACTGATACATAATACTCATTCTTATACTCATATCATAAATTGTTTAAGAATCCCCTAGTATTGTTACCAATTTTTATTATTTTAAAACACTACAGTGAATATCTTTGATGACCTAGCTATAAGTCCTTCCCCCCTCATCTGCTGAATGACAGACAAAAAGCATTTCCTCTTCTGATAGACCCCTTTTGTCCACATTTCAATTTTGTCACAAACACGGTCTTTGTGAACCTCCCATACTGACAGATTTTTCTGTCCTTTGGAGGAATTTGTCCTTGAAAATGATTCACTCAGACTTCCTAACTAAAGGTAAATAATGAAGTCATGCCCCTAGACCTGAAGAAGATTCACTTCTAGAATTTGACCCAGTATTCCTGGCTCTGACCCTTTATCCAGGCAGGGGGACCTATATCTTATCCAGGCCTGGTGTCTCTGTGGGGACAATTGAAAAAAGGCATAGTGCCCTTCTCTAAAAGGTTACCCCTATTCTGGAGCAACCAGTCCACACAGATCTAGAAAGAGAGGCTCTGGAATTCAGTATAGAAACTAAGAATATGTACAGTAGAAAGAAAGACTTCCCAAATTTCCTTATGATTAATAACAAAGACTAAGAAGAAAATACAGGTCTTTGAGCATATAAAAGACAACTGTATAGCTTCTTGTTAATATTGTGTATATGATGGTGCTTGATTGCATCAAACTTAAATGGAAAGAAACTGTAATTAATGGTATAACTCCTTCATCTTGCAGAGGAGGAAGCTGAAGCCCAGGGAGGTTAGCTAATTTATACAAACTCACAAAACAATAATTAAATGTACTTGATTTTGTTACTTAATTAACCTTGTTTGGCTTTCATTCTTTAGAATAAAAAGAAACACAAATTTTGACATTTGCCTTCCTTTTTTATAAATATGTGTCACACTAAAGAAGCTAATCATTTCATTAGGGTCCTTTCACATTTGCTTTTGAAATTCAATGGCATTCACATACACTAAGAAGTAGAAATGATAAAGATGAAATAAAGGTCATTAAAGCCATCAATGCACAGAGTACTGAGACTCTACTGCTTTCCCCCATAATAACAGTAGCTGGGATGTATGTACCAAGCACTTAACACACCTGGTCTAATTTAATACTCATACAACCTGTAAGGAACATGCTATTATTATCCCCATCTTACAGATGAGAAGAGTGACTCCAAGAGAGTTGCGAAGTCTCAATGGAGCCAGCATTAGAATCTAGATCTTTCTACCTTGAACTACTATGCCGTAATCACAGTACTGCCCCGCCTCCTTAGTGCCAAGCCGCTCCAGTATTGCAAATTCCTTCTGGACAAAAGAATAAGAAATGTGCATTATCGTGCCCTTGAAAAGCATCTAACATCTAGCCTGTGTGACTGGAGCATGAAGAGGAAAAGAGCTAGTGGCCCAAGATGCTGGAAAGACATAATTAAACTATGTTTCATAAAAATGCACCTGAGTATTTCTGGAGAAATTCCATACTTTTTAAATTCGCACATGATTTTGAAACTCAAGGATGTGTGCATTGTAATGAAACAAATGACCTTAATCAATCAACAAGTATCCTGAAGTCCTGACCACATGGCTTGTCAGAGAAAAATATAATACAAATGATTGAATTCTATAGGCTGTTGAAACATAATAGGAACTAAGCCTGGGGCTAAGACCCTGAAGAAAAAGAATCTCGGACTGTGTAATACTGTGATATAGTGTTGTTGTCTTCATCTTTGGCCCTTGGCAAGAGCTCCTAAAACCTTTGCAATTTCCTAATCAATAAAAGTTGCAGGAGTATTTTGTTTCCATACTTGGTCTTTGGCCTCAGTTCCTGACGCAGAGCTCCTCGATGCCTTGGAATTCCCTGGGTGGTGGGAATGTCTTTTGCTCGAATCAGGTGATTCTTGTTGGGTTCCTGAACAGCTTCAGGATGGGGGTCAGGAATGAAATTAAATTGTAGGACAACCACCTGGTGTCAAAGAATTCGTTGGTGTGGGGGAAAACACTCTGGGGGATTCTAGTGGCTAAAAGCACAGGACTCGAAGTCCCACAGGCTTGGGGTCAAATCCCAGTTGGGCCACTTTGTAGCCATATGATCTTAGAAAGCCATGGCCTCAATCCCTCACATGTAATGTGGGATGAAAATAACTCACATATTCAGTTCTTCATGTCCCACACAATGTATAAATTCCCACACTCTTAGGACAGAAATGATTTAATGAATCTTCATGTCACACTTATCATAAGGGGCTGAGTAAAATTTTGTTGGATCAACAAAAATGGATCATTGAATGTATGTTCAATATGTTTATGTGGATTGATTTTACTTCATAGCATGAATACTATGAGAACTCTGTTTTAGAAATTAGCATAGTATTCCTCCTTGGTCCACTCTCTTTCATTATAACATACACCAGTATAAACTACAAAGTATCGCTGAAGAGCCTACAAGAATTACAGTTGTCAAGCAGTCAATGACAGGAGGTCCTTGATCTCTCTCTCTAACTGTTATTGAGCGACCTACCAGGATAATATCTTCTTTGATCTAAACTCCAGCTAGAAAATTGCCTTTATTTTAATTTCTAATTTTCCTTCCAGCTCTGTCGTACAGAGATTCGCACACTCACATGGTGATTGCGGGAAAACAACAAAGCCTGAGATTCTCTCTGAGCTATTGGTGTCACCCCAGTTATTGGTATGAAAAACTTACTCAAAAAATACACAAACCTGGTTAAGAAAGCCATGCATATTATCACAAACCAGCAGGATCAAAGCCTGAAAAAATTACATTACACCTGAAAGAAATGGAAAAAAAAAAACAAGAAATAACTACCATATTATCAACTAATCCCACTGAGTAAACAAATATTACAGAAAGATATATTTGCAGGAACAATCTAGGAGGCATTATCAAGGATTACATGAGAAGAATATGGTGAAAAGTAGCTTAAAACGGTTACCTAAAACCTTTGACCACTTACAGAGAGAGGCAGGCCTATGGCTCCAAGTGATTGAAGCAGTAGCTGACGTTTCCTGGAGGCTTCCTGCAGGCAGGCATTGTGCTAAGCATTATGCACGCATCATCTCATTTAATCCCCACAACAACCCTAGGAGGCAGGTACCATTCATATCTCCATTTTATAGTTAAGAAAACAGAAGCTTAGAGAGGTTACATAATTTCCCCACAATCACACAGCAAAAAATAGGAAAGCTGAGATTTAAACTTGATTTGTTCTGACTTAAAAAGTAAACTCTAGATTCAAGCATCATGGCAGAAGTAAATGCAACCCTGATCAACCAACAGCTGAAATATGTCTCCATTGATGGTGCAGTGCTTAGGAACAAGGTTTTTAAAGAGGAATGTATCTCCTTGATAGGCACATCTGACCTTTAGCACCAACTTCAGAAAAATTCAGCAAGAATTCTTTGTGTGACTTGTAACGTCTTCCTTCAGTCTGGAGGAGGCAGTTCTCATTGCTTTTCTGCTGACCCTATCTATACTCACGCAGACCCCCATCAAGAGGATGAAGCAAAAGTTGTGTAACTTTGACATCATCCTAAGGAATCAATACTGATGAGATCCTAGAGGAATTCATGCACTGTCAGCAAGGATCCATCATGTGCCCAGGCAATGCTGATCTGGCTCTAGGATAGTTCCTGGACAGCAGATTCATTCACTTGGTAATCTGAAAAAAGCAGAAGGGGAGTAGCAGATACAGAAAACATCAATCACCGTCATTAAAGACTGAGAAAGACTATTACCACGCAAATGCTGGCTAAGCCACTGTGGCAGTCTAAGGGCCCAAAGATATTGTTATCAGAAAAGTCTACTATGCTGTTCTCAAATCTTATTATTCTGAAATTGAATGGTCTTATAGAGCCATGTTCTTTGGTCTTAGGGAAGACCAGCCACCTGCCTTATTGCTGGCGTTATTTCATGTACTAAGGGCCCTGTGTCGGGCTGAATTTTTAATTTTTTGAAGCCACTGAGACATTTGGATGTTTTCTACAAACAGGAATGTTAATTAAATATGACTGGGGTTGGGAGGGCAAGGTAAGGAATGTACTTCACTCCACATCTTGTATGGAACCTGATTTGACTCTTCTATTCCCTGCTGCGCAATCTGTGGAATGGTAAAGAGGCAACCTCTGACCTCTTCAGGAAGTGCAATCTTGTCCTGGCCTTGGGAAAACTGTCATGCCTGGTTTTCCTCCCTTCAGAAAAATTTAAAGGCCCTCATCCCCTAACGTGTTTTTAGCATAGAAACTCCAGGAAATAAAACTGTTAACTTCGATGTTGCTTTCAACGGTCTCTCACGTTACTGAGCCCCCGTGGGAGCCTTCTCACCCTCCCCACGGCTGTGGCTCCCTCCCCCCCCCTTTTCCACCGGTTCCCACACTCACTGAATAAGGAAGGTCAGTCTGAATACATCTGTCCACATCTCCGGAATGCCACAGAGGAGTAACAGCTGTTGACCTCTGTTCCAAACACATGATCCTGTTTGTCCCAAAAGTAGCTTGGGTGAACTCCAGCTAATACATACAATCTCTACTTCCTATAGAGAATGCAGAGCCAGGACAGCATATTCCCCACACTTGCATTGGTATAAAACGACCTGCTTTCAAGTTCTGGATCCTATTACTGCTGATTATAATAATAATTGCAGCTAAAATTCATTTATAGTACAGTATGTGCCAGATATAGTACAAACCTAAAACATGCCAAGTTTCTAAGTCTGAAGGTTTTCTTTATGTTCTAGAAAATGCAGTACTTTTTTTCCTCTCTAAGTCACTATACTTTCACATCTTCATACACACACATGCACTAACAACCTTTTCTGGTCTCCTGTGAGTGCAGGTGATAAAACTGAAGATTTTGTGTTTTCTCCCAGAAATATTGACGGGGGTAGGAGGGCAGCTGTAACAGATGTTACAAGAAGCCCAATAGTAACAGTAAGGAGCAGGAATCAGAGGCTATTTTCTGAGGCAAGGTCCAGACAAATCTAGTATTTGTTTAAGAATCCATCCAGAAATAGCCATTAACACCACAGTGCGTGTGATGTCTTTTATACATGGTCTTGAGGAAAATTCCAGACTACACTTGTTCTCACAGCACTCAGCTCCCTTTATACCACAGGTGCTCAGTGTTGGAATGACTGAAACCTAAGTCATTTTTCCATTCAATGAGGGGCCAAACTTGACATTGAAACACAAGGAAGTGTCATCGTTATCAGGAATCTAATCTGCACTAATTTCTCATGCTGTTGTTCATTGTATGAAATTTGCCCAGCTTTGCTGTGCCAAATTGTCCTAGCACTCTTCTAGAAAAACTGGAATCATTTAGCTGGCTTCAATGCAGAACAAACAAGAGTAGGAAAGTCTATATACAGCAACCTGGAAAGCACACTCATTCACTCAACAAACATGCGTTCAGTGCCCACAATAGAGAAGGTCTGTTCTATACCCTGAGCATCTAGGGAAATCAAGGCTGTCCCCTTGTCCCCAGAGAATTCAAATCTAGAAGAAACACGGAGAAAGAAGCCCCTAACTTGCCTGAACAGGCTTTCAGGGCAGGGAGGCTATGATTTGGAGGATAAGCAAAATTGGCCAGACCAGAAGTGGGGAAGAAAGGGACTTTCCTTCCAAGCAAAGGATATACTATATTGCAAAAGTTTAAAAGTACATGGCTTGCTGAGAGAACTATGAGGAGCTTAGTGTGGCTGGAGCAGAAGGAGCTCTGAGCAAAGGCAAGGATGATGACAGGCATTCAGGGGCAATTGGGCCACGGCAAGAAGTTTATTCTTTGTACTGAGGACAATGAGGAACTTCCACAATATGGGTCAGCACACAGGTCTGGACTGCTGTTACAGATTTAGAAGGCATCAGCATGTTAGACCCAGGTTTTCAAAAAGGTTTAATCATTTACATCAACTCCAGTTGATTGACGTCAGCTGCCTGAATCACAATGTTGAACGGGATTTCTGAGACCTCAGACTGGTTCAATGGGAGCATGGGAAGGGGCAAACGGTGGGGGTGGATAGGCATGGCTCTCTGTTGCTCCCTCGTCGGGACTATAAAAAAACCATGAACACAGATCAGATTGCAAGCTGCTTTTCCCCCACCTGTCTCTTAGGTTATGACATTTTTTCCACAGTCGGGGTCTGAGGAGGCCAACAGATTACTTCCTTCTACCTTCCAATTCAGTTCTAAATCTAATAAGGGGGACTAAGAAAGAAAGGAGTCATGCTGATGAAGATGCAAACATTACTGATAGAGTACTACCAGAGAATGTGGTTAAGATTTGCGCCCACAGCAAGCACCCCAGAATTAGGCATATTTACCTATCAGTCATAGACATTGTCAGAAAAACACAGGCCCCACCTGCAAAGACAGAATCTTCACCACTAAGCTACCACTGGGCCCAGAGCAGAATACCAGCTCTCTGTAAGGAGATAGGTCCCAAAGGTTGGGACAGAAAGCAGCAGGAGACAGAGGGATATGTAAGGTCAGGTGAGAATGTTTTCATGCTCTACCAAGGAAGGCATCACAGAGAGAAAGACTGAAGAGATAAGAGAGAAAATAATCTGTAGGGGAAAGAAAGGAGATGATAATAAAGAGGCCTGGGCATAAACTAATACCTCACTATTAGTTAAAAAGGTGGAAACCTCTTTGAGACTATCACACCTGTCTAGGAAAACAGAAGTGATAGCAGTTGAATGAGCACTGACCAGGCAATTTCCTTTCATGCACATAATCTCGTATAATCCCTGTGTGAGAGCCATTCTTACTAGTCCATTTTAAAGATGAGAAGACCTACTGAATAGCAGAAAAGGAATGAAGCACACTTCTTCCAGCTCTGAGACTGTGATCTTGGGGGAATTGAAGATTTCTCTGATTCCTTGCTGTTTGCCATTAAACCATCATTTCATTAAACCATTGCTTCAGAATGAGTTTCCACTAGAATATGTGAATCAAAGGGAGAGACATCTTCGGAAAACATTATTCAGTTTGTGTGATGGAGAGTGGAGGATGGTGGGGAGTGAGCAGCCTCTTGAGCTTTAAATTCTATTTCTAACAGCTCTGAAAAAGTGAACAAACATCTCTTTCAGCAGAGGGGCATGAAGGTATCTCTTATCCCTGGGTGCCGCCTCAGACCTTTGGGAAACCAGGCTGACTTCTCAGGGCTTGCTGGGTGCTATGTCTCTGCCAGAAATTAGATTTCCTAAAAATAGCATCCCTCCAGTGGCTAAGCCATGGGAGGTGGCAGACCGGCTAATGATCTGCCTTATGCTTACAGAGGTCCCCTCTGAGGACCCTGAGGCTAAAGCCCAAGGGAATGGGGAAGGCTGGGGCTGGCTGAATGGACTTTCCCTAGACCCTGGAGGTTAAAGTTTTGAGAAAATTATGTTTGTTCTTTTCCCAGATCTCTACTTACTTAGCAAAGGTGGGTGGAAATGTACTCTTTGTACCCAAGATTATGGGCACTTTCTCTCAAAGCTCTCTCTTGTCTTTCTTGATTTATCAATCTTTTTATTTCTCAGAAATTCAGCCTCTGAGTTGATTTACAAACTGGACAAAAGTATGTACGTGTATTCCCAAACATGGGGTTGACAAGTACTCATTGCCTCTTCACTTCTTCTACTCGGTCAGAATGCAAACATGACTCAGATGAAAGTGGACGTGTGGCTAGCCTGTCCCCAGCATTCCTATTACGTGCATCGAACGGGCAAGACCGTCCATTAAGTGTGGCAGTTCTTAAATTTTTCTGTCAAGGACCTGTTTGGTGGTCTGGGAGCCTGCAAACCTTTCCCATAGCCATGTTTTGAAATGCAAACAATAAAATTCATAGGACTGCAAAGAAAACCAGAGTGCTGAGATGCAATTTTCAAACCTTTTAAAAAACATGAGTAGTAATAAATGAGTTTTATTAGCACATTAAATAACAAGATCTAGCTATGGTGTGATAACTACTATAATTTTGAAGTAAGCATAAGTGATATTTTGAGATACCTGAAACAACTATAATGTGATATGAAAATATCTGTGGTTTCTACTGATGCTAAAATTACTGTGGTTTATTGCCTAACTATATCATTGAAATGCTAACTTTCAGTTAGAGATGTTAGTGAAAATGAAGATATAATTTTTTTCCTGCTCAAGATTATGTCAGACCCTTGCTTAAGGAATCCCTGAATAAGCCACTACATCTGGTGGTCATCAGCATCAGTCTACCTACATGTGACGCACACGCGCACACACACACACACACAAGCACTGTGTGCTCTACAGTCTGAACTAGAATTTGATAGCATCTTAATGACACTCATAAAGGACACTTCTCAGATGTCTTCTATCCTGAAAGATCAGGAGCAGAAAGTTCACTTCAATATCAGCATTTTCTTTAGCCTCCAGTTCCAAGTACCTACTGGGTGTGGATGGCAACTCCCAACCATGATTTTCTCATTTGGGCCTGAAACTTAGGTCAGAATCATAAGCTTTATAGTTCCACCTGCACTTGTTTTGCTCCCTCATTTTAGATGAATTCCAGCTTTCCACTGTGCTCACTGTACTCAGCCAGGTGGGACATACACTGCTGAGATGAGACACAACGTACAGTGGAAGGACCACACTCAAGCCCAGACTCCTTGCTCTGGATAACGATGTCAAGCCTCCTGATGACTCTGCAAGCACCCCACATCCTCCATGTGCTATTCTGTCCTTGACAGTAGATCCAAAAATCCTTGGAGGATTTCTGCCACTTAGGGCACATGTTCCTCATCATTCACCCTACTGCAGACACATGAGTACTGTTTTTTATGCTCTAAAATACCAGTTTCTTTTAGGTGTCAGGTCCTTCACAAGAGCTCTTTCCTCCATCTGGAATATTCCTCCCCTTCAGTCCTTCCAAAGGTTGTGCCGCCTCCTGACAGTCATTTCTGGCCACCTTATGTAAATTAGATACTTCTTTTATTCCCCACCTCAATATCCAGGTAATTTTTCTTAAATGACCACAATTTGCCCTGGCCAGCTAGCCAAGTTGGTTAGAGCATCATCCCATACACTAAAAGGTTGCAGGTTCAATTCCTGATCAGGGCTAGGTTGTGGGTTCCATCGCTCATCAAGGTGCAGATGGGAGGCAATCAATTGATGTTTCTTTCTCTCTCACATGTGTGCCAAAAAAAATCAATGAAAAGATAAAAATAAATGACCACAACTTGCTAGCTATTCTATATATATATATATATGTTTGTGCTTTTGTCTATCTCTTACTAGAGGCTAAAGTTCTTAAGGAAAGGGACCCCCATATCTGGCCTGTTTACCTCTGTATCTCAGTGCCAATGCAGTGCCTGGCATACAGTAGGCACTTAATAAAAATTTGGTGAGTGGATTCATCAGTAATGAACATTCTTTCTTATAATACATAGCTCTATAATCTGTAATGTACACACTAAGCTCCTATATCAGAGTAACAATGGAAAGTAGGCAAAGTATCAGATGATGTATATTCAAAAGCCTTCTGCTGCTCTGTGGACCAGAAGTGGTATCCTATTTGGCCTAGTTTGACTGTCTGCCACCTGTTGATCCAGCTGCCACAGTTCACCATACTTGCTTTGCCAGTCTCTAACAACTGGTATGGATAACTCTGTGCCTACTTCTCTGACTCTATGCAGGATGGCAGTAGGAAGTACAGTTGTTTATTCTCTAGAACCATGGAGTTTTGCACCTCAGGAATGCTTTAATCCTGGCTGGCCAGGCACTCTTTCTGGAAATCTCTCTCATCTTGATGTCATTGTACCAGGGAAACCAGTTCTGCCGTATTATTTCCCTCCCTGAAATCCATTTCCTTTGTAAGCCATCTGTTCATCCTCAGATAATTGATAGCATTTCACTTGGTGATAGGCTCATTACTATGGGCTGGGAGGGAAAGGCAAATAAAGCATGCCCTCAAGTGGCCCAAGACAGATAAGCAAATGAGTAACTTGTACAAAGTAAGTTCTGTTTTTACATTGACAGGAACAGAAAGCGTTATCTTGGCTCATATATACATTGTCTTTCTAAAATATCTATAAAACTATTTAAATGAACCAACATGACAAGGACACTCACAGACATGTACGTGTGCATGTATACCTTCACATTTGCCATATCTCACAAGATCTTGAAAGTATCAATTAAAGAATGAATCTCCCTCCCAGGGGCATATGAACCAGACTTGACCACTCAACATGATTACTGTTGCTTTAAGGGAAGATCTGGAGCTGCCACACTGCCCAGCCCAATAAGCACAATGGAACATTTTCCTTGGGATTACCTCACTCCCAGTGACCCACACAGGAAATAATTATTTTGGTAGAGTCGCCAGTAAACAGTGAAACACACTTACTTGAAAAATAAGCTCTTTTTGACCCTGCTAGACAGTGGCTTCACAAACATAGCTGAACCTAGTTTCTACCCAAATTCAACAATTTTGTACATAAATGGTGCCTTATTCTTGGATTATGGGTTCCCTGATCCAGGCCACACTTCAGCATTCTGCCAAAACCCCACAGCAAACAGTGGTTTCCTTGTATTTCTGGCTAAAGAAGAATGTGCCATCAAAGAAAAGTTATATTTCTTTCCTGGGATAGAATATGGAAAGTCCATAGATGTCCTAGCAACAAGTTCAAACACTGGACTTATGTCTGAGAAAGTACTCCTGCTCTCATAGATGTCAATCATGAGGAGTGCCAGAGAAACAGGGCAATGTTTGGAGTAAATGACAGTTCTGGGCAGGATTTTTGAGTCAAAGAGAAAAGTCTAGATCTCCACTCCTTATTCTAGCTGGGCCTAATTTCAGAGCACTTTGTTTTTCTGGGTAGCCCCCAAAAGGCAGCACCATAAATGGAAGCTACAAAGCTCTGAGAGAAGTAACGTTACCTGTTGAAATAGATGAGTTGGATTAAGAGGCAATGTTCTCAATGAAAATTGACTTTATTCTTCTGAAATCCAGTCACTGGCTTAGGATAAAATCTTGGCAGCTTTGACAGAGACCCAGACTAACAGTGGTTTCAACATAATAGATGATTTTTCCTCTCACAGTCTGGGAATAAGCAGTCCAGGTCTAGTGTGGCAGCTCGAGGCTCAAAGGCCCAGGTGCCTTCTATCGAATAGCTCTGCCATCCTGTGGGTCCCAGACGGATCACCCTCACACTCGCATCCTAGCCAACCAGAAGGTAAGGTGGAGAAAGGGAGGGCCTGCCCTTCACTTTAACAGCACAACCCAGAAATGGCACCACCTCTGCTTGTATCCGATAGGTCAAACTTAGTCACATGACCAACAGAGCTTCAAGGCTGCTTCCAGCTACATATTGGAGATTCTGTTATAGAAAAAAGAGAGAATCGATATTGAGAGATGGCCAGTGGTTTGCCACAATTATCAATTTTCAGATTACTCCTTTGTTGATGGATGAGTTATCAGAAAACACAGCTTCTTTTCCTGCCTATTGCATGTTCCCTTCTCCAAATATACTCCATTTCTCAGGCCATCTATGCCAGTATGATACCCTGGTATGCCTAAGGAGTGAAAGGCCATTGAAATAAAGTTACTGTACCCATGGACCTCTCTGTGGTGACATCAGCAATAAGCAGGGCTGTACCTCCTCCTGGGACTCTCCCTTGGTGATGGCTCTGATTGGGTCTGAATAGTGTCGCCAGTTATCCCATAGGTCAAAGACACTGATTTGATGACCTTGAGACCCAGAGGTTATCTTGTGGTTGTGAAGATCACCTTGTCTCACTTTGTCCTTTCTACAGCTCTAGTAGGAGAATGGTATAGTAATGAGACAGGGCTGCAAAGCTCCCACGCAATTTCAACTTTGGAAAGGAGGAAGGATTTCTCCAATCCTGAAGTCCTGAAAGAATAACCTAGTACAAGAAGGGGCTACATGTTAGCTTGGAACTTCTCTGTGGGTTCCTGAGGTCACTCTAAGAACTATGTTGTGAATAGAGGGAGCTAAGGAGTAATCCTCTTCCAGTCCTCTTCTTGGTTCGTTTTGAAGTGAGACTCACAGACTTCAAAAGGAATAGAGAATTCCTGAACAGGGACTTCCCAGAGATTTTCATTTATTAAGGAAGAAAGAGTGAGGGTCTCTGTGCTGAATGGATTCAAATTCCACCTGGTGTTTACGCCAAACTACAGGATGTGCTTAATATCCTGGCATGAATAGGCCATCACTTGGCAGCAGCGGACAGCAGTTTACAGTACCCAATCTGGTCATACAAACTTAATGGTACCTACTCTACTTTCAAATGGTATAAAAACCAAATGTATGGATGTTCAGTATCTCCAAGGTAAGCTGCCAGAAAGGGGGCCAAATTGAAATAATTCCTAATAAAGGAATGAAACAGAAATGTAACTGGCTTTATGTGATTAGCAGAAATTGTAATATATTACTACTAAATTATGATAAAGTCATAGCCAAAGAAGTCTTTGAGGTGAGAAAATTTTATTTTATGAAGAGAAATTGTCTTCATTTGATATAAGACCTATAAACTATAGAAGTGTAGAAATTTAACCAATGTCACAGCTGATTTTAGTGATTTTATGTAGCATATTTATTGTAGCTGATGTATAACATAGTTGACACACACACATATAACAGGACGATAGAGTTTTAACAGTGATTTGAATCAGAAAATGATTCCAAATTCCAATTCAGTTCTCTAGTCAGGGAACATTAGGACATCCTCTTCCTGTTTCTGCCTTGTCCAAAAGCTAGACAGAACTCTTGGAGAGGGTCCAGGATGTCAGGAAGAAATTATTTTAAGTGCTGTTACACTTGGGAGGGGCAGCAGGGCACCATGAACTGAGCTCTGTATCTGAATCCATGTAGAGTAATAATAAATCAAGCCCCAAAAAGACTTCAGTATGTTAATTTCTGGCAACAGATAGAGGAAATTGCACAAATGTCCCACACGTAGGCCTGTTTACTCAGTCCTTCCTCTGTGCTCTGTACATCCCTGCATTAGCACTTACCTCATTCATTACATTGTAATTATTTGTTCACAGGCCTGTCTCCACCGCTGGCCTATGACATGGGAAGGAATTAAGGACCCTAGCTCCGCCTAGATTTCAACATTGGCTTTGCCACTAGTAAATTTCTGTGACTTGGAGCAAGTCCTTCAACCTTGCCAAGCCTTAGTTTCTTCAACTGTGAAATAAGATTGGTAATAGTATGCCTCTCTGGTGGCTGTGAATATTTTGTGAGAAATGAATTAAAACATGTCTTGCCTTCAGGAACATCCTCAGTAACTCTATGCTGTTCTTTCATTACCATCTAGGGATAAATCTCATCCCATTCATCTTTGCATTCCCAGCAGCTACAGGGTGCTTAACTGCTGAAAACATGTAAGTTGAATGAACCAATGAAAGAGAAAATGGAGTGGGGAAAAGGCAGACCCCTCCCATTTCCTTCATTCACTCTGCCCCCAGGCAGCAGAGAAACTTCGTTGCCTGATAAGTTTGGGAAGAATACTGAGGCATGTGTGGTACAGCCTCACCCTCCCCTGGACATGAATTGATCTCAAAGGGCATATCCTGGACTTTACACTTTCAGCTTTGCCCTGGTGGGTAGGCCTACCCTTTTTTGCCTATCTTCCTCTGAAAAGGGTGGGAAGGCCAAACAGCCAGAGGAAGCATATATTCTCTACTCTCCTCTAGGAACAGGCTCTTTCCCACATGGTTTGGTGCCCTATGAGACCAGGTGGAGAAGACTGATGAATTGTGCTGATTACACAAAACAAATTCAATTTTCTGGGCTCACTGAGTAGATTCATAGCTGCTCCCATGAAGCTATTCCCTCCAACCTAACTTGACCAATCACAAGCACGGCATTTTAGCTACGACCCATTACTTAGATTATTCCCTAGTCTGTTCTATTTATTGAGCCCTCTCCAAAACCCTAACAGTAGCTTAATTTAAAAAAAAAATAGGTTTTTAATTTTTTAAATTTTAATAAAGTGCTTCTCTCAAAAGGAACTGAAAGTATATGAATTTCTGAAGAACTGAAGAGTTGAATAACTGGAGTGCTGCCTGTTCTCCTTTGTCCTCTCCAGACTCATTCTTGGCTCCTCTCTTCCTTGCTGTACCTCAAGAGGTTGATCTCTTCGGTTCCATCATCTGGGCTCTCTTGCCCTCTGGTTTGCTGGTGGGTTCTACCAATTGGAGAAGACTGAAGGGTGAGAAGAGAGAGAGACCTGGGTTTTATTTTGTCTGCTGCTTCCCTGACTGTGGTCTTGTTCCTCTACTGATAGCCACAGCTCCTGCTGGATGTTTCTCTTTTGTGACTGTAACTCACTCTGGGTTCTCTAACACTGCTCACTCTCCTTATCCCTACAGGCCTAGGAGCAGTAACAGCATCCCGACATCACTAGTTCCCTCAGTGCTTCCTCATCTTTCTTAGTTCCCTTAACCCTGCACACACTCCTGTTAAGAGTCCTTTGGTTAAAGTCTCTTCAAGTCAACCTTTGAGTGTGCCATCTCTTTCCGTGATTGGACTCTGATTTCCATGAGGACCCTGATTAAAATAAGTGATGAACTAAAGAAAGACCCTTTTGGAGATGGACACATTGAGCATGCATAGCTTGATATCACTAAACATTTGTCTCATCCAGAAAGAATTACCTTTATTCCGATTATACCTCACCTAGAATCTTTCTGATAACTTGGCTTTCCATGTTGTTCTAGCTAAAGAAATTAAAAGACCCTAGTCAGACTGGTTCTCATAACTGTTCAATATCTCATCTCAAATCAGTAAATTATTGTTGTGCTCTACAAAAATAGTGAATGGAAAGTCAAAAGGAAGTGGAAGTGGTAGAATTAACTTAGTTTACTTTTAGTTGTATGGAAAAAAATCACAAATTTGAAGGGCTGACATTGTAAGATAAAGAGCTCTAAGATTGGGGTTCAAAGATAAGGACTCTGAGGTTTACCAGACACAAGCTTCTGAAAAATGTAGCCTCCAAGTAAACTCGGGGGCAAACTCAAATTTTGTTTGCTAATTTTCTAATCTATTTCCATCTGCCCTTTTATATTTTAATGTGTTTGACTATTTACTTAAGTTTACAAGTGTAGGCAATTTCTCACAGCCTCAAAACTTCAATGGAAGAAAGACTTCTGGCTCACAGAATAACATCAGTAGAGATTAGTGCTTTGAGAAAATTCTAAAACGCAGTAGCCAAGCAATTGTTATTTTTCTACAGAAAAAGTGGGACGCACAAAAACAAAAATCCCCAGCCCAGCATTTGTAACTTTTCACAATCCAGACCACCACAACTCATAAATTCAAAACACCAGAAATACCACACTCCTTCCTGCTCTTTGGCCTTTGCTTATTCTGTGACCCACACCCTGAAACGCCTTCCCTGTCCTCTCTGTCTATCCCAACGTGACTCTTCAGCCTTCAACACCCTGACATAATCCCATTCTTCCACAACACTTTTTCCAGCCATGCCAACTCACAATATTCTTTGTCCTCTGAGCACCTTTCGCATTTACTGACTTGTCACTTACTGAATCACATGTCACTCTTTATTCCCTGAACCTTCTCTCTGTCTTCCTCCAAGCTTATTTCTAGGGTGAATTCTTAGTGATTTCAATATCCTTCCAAGAAAACCTGGCGTCATATAGCATTTTTTTTTTTTTTTTTTTTTTTTTTTTTGTAAACTGGAGGCTTTCCGGGGGCCAGGGAAGTATTTTAATATTTTAATTGGCTGAATTTTTACTGAATTTATTAGAGTGACATTGTTTAATATAATTATAGAGGTTTCAGGCATATAATTCTATAATACATCATCTGTATATTGTACTGTGTGTTCACCACCCCAAGTCAAGTCTCCTTCCATCACCATTTATGCCCCCTACAACCCTCTTCTACCCCCTCCTACTCCATCTTCCCTCTGATAATCACTGGACTTTTGTCAGTGTCTATTAGTTGGTTTTTATTATTGCTTAATCCCTGCACCTTTTTCTCCCAGCCTCCCAACCCACCTCCCTTCTGACAGCTGTCCATTTGTTCTCTGTATCTATGAGTGTGTTTCTATTTTGTTAGTTTATTTTGTTCATCGGATTCCGCATGTAAGTGAAGTCATATGCTACTTGTCCTTCTCTCACTGGCTTATTCCACTTAGCATAATACTTCCCAAGTCCACCCACGCTGTCATGAAAAGTAATAGTTCCTTTTTTTTACAGCTAAGTAATATTCCATCGTGTCCATGTAAATTGTTGGAATATTTGTTCTGGTTTTGTGAAATACACCATTGGCATCTTGATAGGACTTGCGTTGAATCTAGAGATTGCTTTGTGTAATATGGACATTTTAATTATGTGAATTCTTTCTATCCATGAATACAGTCTATACTTCTACTTATTTGTATGTTCTCTGATTTCTTTCTTCAGTATCTTATAATTTTCTGTGTATAGGTCTTTTACATCCTTAGTTAAATTTATTAGGTATTTTATTTTATTTTAGCAACTGTAAATGGGATTATTTTCTTAGTTTGTCTTTCTCATAGTTCATTATTGGTGTATAAAAATGTATCTGATTTCTAGATATTTATTTTATATCCTGCTACTTTACTGAATTCATTTATCAGTTGTTGTAGTAGTTTTTGGTGGAATCTTCAGTGTTTTATATATACATTATTATGTCATCTGTGAATAATGAGTTTGACTTCTTCCTTTCCAATTTGGATGCCTTTTATTTCTTCTTCTTATCTGATTGTTGTGGCTAGGACTTCCAGTATTATGTTGAATAAGAATGGTGCAAGCACACATCCCTGTCTTGTTTCTAATCTTAAGGGAAACATTTTTAGTTTTTTCCATTGAGTATGATGTTGGCTGTGGGTTTTAATGGCCTTTATCATGTGGAGGTTTATGTTTCCTCTATTTATACTGTGCTGAGAGTTTTTATCATAAATGGGTGCTGGATATTATCAAATGTTTCTTCTGCATCTATTAATATGATCATGTGATTTTTATCCTTCATTTAATCTATGTGGTGTATCAAATGTATTGACTTGAGAATATTGTATGAACCTTGTATCCCCAGAGTAAATCCCACTTGATACAGTATATGATCTTTTTAATGTTTTGGTGGATCCAGTTTGCTAATATTTTGTTTAGGATTTTAGCATCTATGTCATCACGGACACAGATCTATAATTTTATCTGTAGTGTCTTTATCTGGTTTTGGAATTGGGATAATGCTAGCCTGATAGAATAAGCTTGGGACCTTTTCCTCCTCTTGAATTTTTTGGATAGTTTGAGAAGGATAGATGTTAGTTCTTCGAATGTTTGCTAAAATTCACCTGTGAATACATCCAGCCCAGGACTTTTTTTATTGAGAGTTTTTTTTTATTACTGCTTCAATTTCATTAGTTGTAATCTTGTCTATTCAGATTTTCTGATTTTTCCTGATTCCATTTTGGATGATTGTTTTTTAGAGGAATTTATAAATTTCATCCAGACCGTCCAATTTGTTGGCATGTAATTGTTCATAATATTTTTTAAATCCTTTGTATTTCTGTGCAGTCAGTTGTTACTTCTCTTTCATTTCTGATTTTATTTGGGATCTCTCTCTTCTTTTTGAAATTTATGTATTTTTAGAAAGAAGGGAAAGGAGGGGAAAAGAGAAGGAGAGAAATCTTGATATGGGCAAGAAACATCAGTTGCTTTCCTCTTGCACACATCCCAACCGGGCACTAAACCCACAACCTAGACATGTGCCCCGACCAGGAATCAAACTGGCTACCTTTCACTTTATGGGACAACACCCAACCAACTGGGCCACGCCAGCCAGGGCTCTTTTTTTTTCTGATTAGTCTTGTTAATGTTTTGTTAATCTTGCTTATCTTTTCAAAGGACCACCTCTTAGTTTCATTGATCTTTTGTATTGTTCAGATGTGCTATTTTGTTTATTTCTTTTCTGATCTTTATTATTTTCTTTCTTCTGCTCATTTGGGCTTTGTGTTTTGTTCTTTATCTAGTTTCTTTAAGTGTAGAGTTAGATTGTTCATTTGAGATTTTTCTTGTTTCTTGAGATGGGTCTGTAATGCTATGAATTTCCTTTTTAGGACTATTTTTGCCATGTCCCATAGATTTTGGGTTGTTCTCCTTTTCATTTTTTTCAAAGTATATTTTAATTTCTTCCTTGATATCATTGTTAACCCATTTGTTGTTTAGTACATGTTATTTATGCTCCATGTCTTCACATATTTTTCAGTTTTTTTCTTGTGATTGAATTCTAGTTTTATACCATATGGCCAGAGAAGACACTTGATATGATTTCAATCTCCTTAAATTTATTGAGACATTTTCTGTCCTAACATGTGGTCTATCCTAGAAAATGTTTCATGCACTTGAAAACAATGTATATTCTGCTGCTTTGGAGTGAAATGTTCTGCAGATATCACTTAAATCCATCTGATCTAGTGTGTCATTTAAGGCTACTGTCTCCCTGTTGATTTTCTGTCTAGAAGATCTATTTATTGATGTCTATGGGGTGCTGAAGTCCCCAACTATTATTGCATTAATGTCAATGTCTCCCTTTATGTCTATCAAGATTTGCGTTACATATTTAGGTGCTCTAATGTGAGTGCATAAATATTTACAAGGGTTATATCCTCTTGTTAAATTGATCACTTTATCATTATGTGGAGTCCTTTGTCTCTTACTATAGCCTTTGTTTTGAAGTCTATTTTTCTGATATAAGTATTGTTACACTAGCTTTTTTTTAAATTTGCATTTGCATGAAATATCTTTTTCTATCCCTTTATTTTTAGTTTGTGTGTATCCTTCATTCTTAAGTGGGTCTCCTGCAGACAGCATATATAATTATCTTGCCTTTCTTATCCATTCGGCTACCCTATCTTTTGATTGGGACATTTAAGCCATTTACATTTAAAGTTATTATTGATAGGTACATGTTTATTGCCATTTTATTTCTTATGTTCCTCTGTGTGTCTCCTCCTCCTCCTCCTCCTCCTCCTCCTTCTTATTCTTATTCTTATTCTTATTCTTATTCTTATTCTTAAGGCCCTTTAACATTTCTGGTAATACTGATTTGGTATAACAAACTCCTTTAGCTTTTCTTTGTCTAAGAAGCTCTTCATTTCTCCTTCAATTTCAAATGATAGTGTTGCTGAGTAGTTGTGATTGTAGGTCCTTGTTTTTCATCTCTTTGAATATTTCATGCCAATCCCTTCTGGCCTGAGACGTTTCTGTTGAGAAATCAGAACAGTCTTATGGAAGGTCTCTTGTAGGTAACTATCTTTCTCTTATAGCTTTTAAGATTCTCTCTTTGCCTTTAACCCTTGCTATTTTAATTATGATATTCCTTGGTGTGGACCCTTTGGGTTTACTTTGATTTGGACTCTATGTGCTTCCTGGACTTGCGTGTCTTTTTTTCTTCACCAGGTTAGGGAAGTTGTCAGCTTCATCCAAGCTACTGCTTATTCCCTCTAGTGTATTCTTCACTTCAGATATTGTATCCTTTATTTTCTGACTGGTTCTTTTATATAATTTCTATGTCCTTTTTCATGCTATTGTAGTTCTCACTAAGTTTTTTGGACATCCTTATAACCATTTATTTGAACTTTAAATCTGAGAAATTATTTACCTCCTTTTCAGTTAGCTCTCATTCTGGAGATGTTTTCTGTTATTTCATTCAGGGTATGTTTCTTTGTTTCCCTATTTTGGCTACCTCTCTTTGTTTGTTTCTATATATTATGTAGATCTGCTATACTCCCAGTCCTGGTAGGGTGGCTTTATGTGGTAGATGTCCTGTGGGACCCAGAGGTGCAGTCTCCTGGATCACTTGAGCTGGGGCTCCAGGAATGTCCTTCATGTGGGTTATGTGGGCCCTACTATTGTAATTGAGTCTAGATTGTTATTGGCCCATTGGGGTCAACCCTTAGGCTGGCTGATGGTGATGATCAACCCAACCACAGTACACAAGTTGCTGTGCCGGTACTGACCACACAAAGCAGAATTCACCTCAGCAGAGCCTGGGTCAATTTGGGGTTTTTTGTTTGTTTGTTTGTTTGTTTTTAAATATATTTTATTGATTATGCTATTACAGTTGTCCCATTTCTCCCCCACCATTCCCCTCTACCCTGCACACCCTCTCCCACCCACATTCCCCCCTTTAGTTCATGTCCATGTGTCAGAAGTTCTTTAGCTTCTACATTTCCCACACTATTCTTGCCCTCCCCCTGTCTATTTTCTACCCACCGTCTATGCTACTTATTCTCTGTACCTTCCCCCCCTCTCCTCCTCCCACTCCCCTGTTGCTAACCCTCCATATGATCTCCATTTCTGTGGTTCTGTTCCTGTTCTAGCTGTTTGCTTAGTTTGCTTTTGTTTTAGGTGTGGTTGTTAATACCCGTGAGTTTGCTGTCTTTTCACTGTCATATTTTTTATCTTCTTTTTCTTAGATAAGTCCCTTTAACATTTCATATAATAAGGGCTTGGTGATGATGAACTCCTTGAACTGGACCTTATCTGAGAAGCACTTTATCTGTCCATCCATTCTAAATGACAGCTTTGCTGGATAGAGCAATCCTGGATGTAGGTCCCTGCTTTTCAAGATTTCAAATATTTCTTTCCAGCCCCTTCTTGCCTGTATTGGAAAGAAATATTTGAAATCAATTTGCCTCAGGCTCTTCCACCATTTATTAGCCATGCTGCCATTTTGGCTTTATATTATCACGGTCATTTCCTAATTGATGCTATAACATAAATATCAAATTCTGTAAGATTAAGTAGCTTCACCTGGAAGAAAATTAACATATTTTGCCATGTATAATGTGCATCCACATTTTTGACCCAAACTTTCAAGGAAAAATCTTTCCTTTTAATTTTTTAATTCAATTTTTATTTATTTATATTTAGAAATGAAACCAATTATCATATTCCAGGGTATTGTTTTGCATATGGATATCATTATGGCTTTCCAGTTACACTTTTAATGCATAAGCATAAATAAAAGAATTAGAAACACTTATAGGGATATGGAATTAGTAATGCCCATGTATAATGCACATCCTTATTTTTCCCTCAAAAATTTGGGCAAAAAAGCTTTTATTATATACGGCAAAATACAGTACCTCCTCTATGTACTGCACAAAGACACCATTAAGAGCAATGTTTCTGCACCATTTGTTCTCATTACTGCCTTCCCCCTAAGGAAACTTTTTAAATATTTTTTTCTAATTGCTCCCCCACCAAGAAATATCATAGGTACACTGTATAACTGTTTCTATACTCTATATCTATGCTTTATACATTAAGAAAGTAATATTATGCACACATATTTGAACAAATTGTCACCTCCTTGGAGATAATTATCCTGTTCAGACTGCATGATTTAGGGCATATGATTTAGGGCATCTTATACATGATTCCTTTTTAATTAAAATTATATATGTTTAAGGTATACAACATGACACTTGATATACATATACATTTTGAAAAGACTGCTGCAGTCAAGCTAATTAACATAGCATCACATTCCATACTTAGCTTTCATGTATGTCTGGTAAGAGCACCTGAAATCTATTCTCTAAGCAAATTTTCAATACTCCAAAGAGTATTATCAACTATAGTCATCATGCTGTAAATTAGATCTCTAGACTTATTCATTGTACATAACTGAAATGTACACACTTTGACTAACATCTCCCCACTTACCCCACTTCCTTGGCCTGGTAACCACCACTCTATTCTCTGTTTCTGCTATACAGTTCCTACTTGGCTGTTATCCATGGCTGACAAGCGGAACACAGGACATTGATTTGGGGAAGTGGCTTACCTTAGTGGTGAGGCTGTCAGTAGTGGTTCACACGCTCCCTTTTTCATTCCTTTATTCTGTCTTTCTTAACATGCTATCTTTATTCTCACCAATGCAGCTCTCATGTTCTTATTAAAATGGTAAGAAATTAAACACCAGACTAGGACTAAAGATTTTCATCAAGAATAGCACAATATTAATCTACAGTTGCAAATGAGCTTTTTCTTTAGAGAGTATTATCAGTTTCCTTGACCTAAGAAATAAAAGAATCTGTGAAAAGTATGCTTCAACATTATCACGCCATTCATGTGCCCTCTCACCTCTGCACATTTTTTACCATCAATAGCACATATATTATTAATATTAGAAACAAAGCTCAGAGGTTCTCATGGTTCACAGAGATTCATCATTCAGGGAAAACTGAGATAAGTGAAAGAAAGGACAAAAGGTAAACAAGAGAAGAATACAAAGGAAAAAATGCTGATGGGTTTCTTCTAATACATACCCATAACTTTCAAGGGAACTATGAAACACCAACTTAATAGAATGTGTTGTCCTGCTACATAAAAGAGGTTAGCTTGCTCCTCCAGTGTTCAACTTCTAATACTGAAAAGTTATTTTAAGTTATTTTCTTAGATCTGAAACCAGAAAAAAATATATTATTCTGTGTAAAATTACTTCATAAGCTCCTAAGAGTAGTCTTCCTGACATTTGGAGAAGAGTGCAAATGACTGCTACTCGTATTTTCCACCTCCTGTATCTACTTGTCTTTCCACATTCTTCATGTGCAAGAACATTCACCCCTGATTATAGATGTTGGAAATTTTTTAGAATTCCAAAACTTTCATGCAAAGTCAGGTTCTGACTCATTAAACATCAAGACCATTGGGCAATAATTTGGGGAAAATAAGATGGGTGTTTACCAACCCCCCAAAAAATGTGTTTTTCCATAAAAAGTTGAGCCAAGCCAAGCCAAACAGCTAAAATAGTTGTAACAAATATTAATTCATGTTTTCTCCCTACAGAAATTCTGCATCATAAGTTTAAAAAGTCAATTATTATAGGAGGATAGAAGGGGAGAAAATATGAGTTATAATTCTTATACGCATCCAAAAATCTGATAAAAGTTTACATTTTCCTACCATTTTCAGCCAAAATCTTTTATTTCAATATTTCTACCTCTGTCGTCTCTTTTGATAGAGTTAGGAATTACATACTGGAGTGATTCTTCATACAAAGTCTGTCTCCTTCCATCTGACTGTACACTCCACGAGAACCGGTGCTGTGCCCACTTTGGTCACCACTACATCCCCAGGACACACACAGGGCCTGCACATGTAGGTGGTCAAAAAAGGCATTAAAGATTAAATTAGATATAAGAAAGTAAATTTTGATATAAGGCTTTTCTTAACAGTGAAAAATGATGCTATGAAAGCATCTGTTTCTTTCATTCACCCATCTTGATGTTGCTCTTCACTCACCGCAGAGCTCTAACGTGCCAGAACAGAAACTGTTAAGGTATCCCTGACCTTGAGAGGTTCTCAGTCTAGAGGGAGTGACAGACCAGATCATGACATACCAAGATATGAGAACTAATAAATATTGGTGCGAGAGGCAGAGAAAGCAGTAGCAATCCAATTGCTTTCTATTGAAATCAGAATCCTCTCTCAGACAGGCAATCATAAAAACACAGAAAAAAATAAAATATTTAAAACTGAATTTTTGTTTTGTTTCCTTTTGGAATGGGACCGTTGAAAATGAAGCCAAACTAAATGGAGGACTTTGTCCATCTAGTTTGATGGACACTAGCCACTTTCAGTTCCTGGCTTAAACATCACTCCTTCAGAGAAATCTCTGATCCCTGTTGACACAGTCGCCAGGCTGGGACTCCTGCCATGTGCCTTCCACTAGAGTGGGAGGTCCACGAGGCCAAAGAGCCTGTCTATCTAGTCTACTGGCTATTATATTTCTAGAACCTAGAGCCATCTCTGGCACATACTAGGTGTTAAATAGATTTTTGATGAATAAAATCTGCCCAGCAATATATTTTCTTCTCTTTTTAAACCAATTTGTCTCATTTTTCCATTCTATAAAGAGAAAAAAATAATTCTCCTCTCCAAGTAATGTTCTGTGCCTTTTCCTTCAAGATGACTGTTTCTCTAATTTTTCAAAACATTATCATTGAATATGTAGAAGAAAATAGCATTTTATGCATCTACACACAGTGGAGAATTTAACCTAAGTAGTATATCTGAGGTTGTTTGCCTATTTGCAGACTCCCAGACTAGGTTTCTCCATACCTCCTATTCATACAATTTCCAAAGGATTTAGACTGAAGAAGGGAGACTTTCTTCTGGAAAGTAGTTAAAGATTAGTGTTCTCAGGGAAACGATGAAAGGTCAGCATTCACTTTCTCTGCCTAAAATTAATCCTTACTCTCTACTTTCACTAAAGGGAGGAAGGAGAAAAGGAGCAAGATCCCAGTTTAAGGCTGAGAGTGTTCCAGATATTTAGAAACAGAAAGTTAGGTATCATGAAAGAGCGTCCAGTCCTAAGGCATCAAGTTCTGAGGTCAGTGAACCCTGCGTTTCATGCCTCCCCAGACCAGCTGGTTGCCAGAGAGGGTTATTTTAAGTCATGGCAAGGCCATGTGGCAACCTCAAAAACCACACCCTTTGAACGTCAGCTTCCTCCACCAACACGGGGCAAGTCAGACATGGTGCAAGAAATAAAAGCTGTGCTACAGGGATACGGGTCCCACTGAAATGCTGTTGCCTTTTTAAAAAATAATTAGATGATTAGTAAGTTTTTTGTATTTGTATTCACTAAATGTTCTGCTAAAAACTGGAAAAGTCCAATTTGGATGTTTTCAAATGTCCAGATGTGTCCTAGATACGGCCTAGATGGCAGGAAGAGATTTGAATTGGTTTAAATATGAAGGGTTTTTATTCGCTGTAGAAATATCTCTTCTGAATTATATAGTCTTCCAATTGACCCTTGGAGGAAACAGGAAAAAGTACATTTAATTTTCTTTTTTGCTGTTTCAGTGACAACATACGAGAAGATATTATACTATTACATACCAATTTTAACAACTAATATAACAGAAATCTCATGGTGTTTCCTATTACTTATTATTCCATCAAAAAATAGGGATTTCCCTTAGTTTCCTTAAATTACATGAACTCAAATTTAGAGGAAGATTACTACCTTTATTAGATTCTGAGATGATAGTGGGTAGTAGGTCATCTCCAGATGACCTGGGTTCTAAAATCATCTCTGCCACTTATTACTTACCTGGAAAATAGACTGAAAACTATCTCTAAAATCTTCCTCATGCCAATATCCCATAATTTTACAACCCTCCACAATTATCTCAGGAAACAAATCCAGGAAGTACTAGGTTAGGGTCCAAACCATGTCTGGACCCTACAACTGTCCATGCAACTGTCTCGTCACCGGACTCTTGTTACTTCCTCCTGAGCCTTGTGAGCCTAGGAAAACCAGCTACTTTATATTTCATCATCTTATTTTATTTTTATAAGAATGAGTGGTAAACAAACAGGGTACAAGAAATACTGAGATATATCAGCTAATGTTTCAAAAATGGCAATAAATTTGAGAGTCATAAGCTTATAAAATATAAATGAAGCCAGAAATTTGAACGAAATAACTATGAAAAGATATGTAAAGTGAGAAAAAATAAATAAAACTGAGGAGTGATTCACCTTAATAATAGGAATGGGGTGGGGAGAGCATAAGAAGAGAAGTCCTAGAAAGAGCCTGAAAAAGAGACTCAATAGAGGTAGAAAGAAAACTATGATGCTTTGGAAGAAGCCAAGGGAAGAGATTGCTTTAAGGAATCACAGGTCAACGAAGTCAAAGCTTCTCACGAATCATGTAGGCTAGGATTAAGTCATTAAATATAACACTATGGAGCTTCCATTAGCAGTGGAAGTTTCCACAGGGTGGTGGTTGCAGAAGGTAACTGGCAAGTGGCATAACAAGTGCGTGAAAGCTGGAGCTGCAGATTGAGCTAACGTGTATCCCTCTCGCCATTATGAACATTCAAATACAATGTTGCAAAAATATCTAATACATGGCTGAGCTTAACCAGTGAAAGAAAGTGAAACGAACTCCAACTGACTTCCAACGGACGCTATGGTGGCCCAAGTGTACGGCCTAGGTGCTGGGACTGGGGTCAGGAGGGTAAGAACAGGAAACATGCTCTAGGTTCTGCATAAAGAGAAGAATTGAAAGTTCATATATCCAAGATCCTCAAAGGGTTGCCCCATCTATAAAAATTGGTCTAGAACCACACTATCTAGAGTAGGTAGCTACTCACCATATATAATTATTTAAATTTAAGTTAATTAAAATTAAATAGAATGTACAATTCAATTCCTCACTCACACATTTAAAGTACTTAATAACTACCGGTGGACAGTGACTGCCATGTTGGCAGACACAGGTATCAAACATTTTTTTTTGTCACAGAAAGTTCTGTTAGACAGCAATAATGTAGAAAATCTCTGGACACCATCCCAAAGAAGCAGAAAAGAAATATGCTGTCTGCCTCAATCTTTAGATGCAGGCAAAAAAAAAAAAAGCAACTCTTGTATGAGAAACTGATATACCAAATAGGTGCACATTCCAGGTAAAGAGGTCCAAATTTCCACTATCCGGGAAAACTGGAATCCCAAGTCAAAAATCTAGCACTTGCAATCTCAGCAGAAGCAAATGCAGCACATTCATGAAACACTGTGAAGTGCTTATTCACAAGCTAAGACACACAGAACTCCACAAAAGAAAAAACAATCCAATCTAAAAATGAGCTCATAATTAACAAGTACAAACTACAGAAAGAATTTGAACAGACACTTCACAAAAACAGATATCCAAATGACCAATAAATATAAGAGAAGGTGATCAACCTCATTAGCCATCAGCAACTACCTAATACATTTTTTTAAATATCCATGAGATACCCTTACACAGCCTCCAGGGTGGCTAAAATTAAAGACTAACACCACCAAGTACTGGTTAGAATGTGGAGCAACTAGCACTCTCATGCACTATTGGTGAGAGAGTAAATCGACTTGCAACCCAGCAATTCTTCTCTTGGCTGGACCCAACAGAAATGGGAACCAATGAGTGTGTACTAAAAGCAGGTGCCACAACAGGTATACAAAAGACACATATAAAGAAGCTCATAATAGACATTTGTGATAAGCAAACTAAAGACAACCTATATGTCTGTCAGTACAAGAAAGGATAAATAAGGGTACATATTCATATAATAGAATATTTTACAGTAAAAAAACAAACCACACCCAACAACATGAAGGAATCTCACAAACATAATAGTGAGGGAAATAAGCCAAACATGGAGTCCATATAAGCTCAAAACAGGCAAACTAATCAATAATGATCAAGTCAGGATAATGGTTATTTGGGGAAGGTGGTGACTGAGAAGGGGCATAAATGGCGCTACTGGGGTGCTAGCCATATTCTAGTCCTTGATCTGGGTGCTTGTTACATGAGCTGTTCCCTTTGTGAAAATGCATCAAGTTGTGTTCTTATTATTGACATACTTTTAAACAGAGGTACAGTCTTTTGTATATTTATATGAAATATATAAATTTTATATAAAATTAAAATTTTATTAAAATAGTAATAACTAATTGAAGGAATTACAAAAAATGTGGAATTAGCCCTGGCTGGTGTAGCTCAGTGGATTGAGTGCCGACCTGCAAACCAAAGGGTCATCAGTCAGTTCAATTCCCAGTCAGGGCACATGCCTGGGTTACAGGCCAGGTCAGGTCTCCATTAGGGGGCATGTGAGAGGCAACCACACATTGATGTTTCTCTCCCTGTCTTTCTCCCTCCCTTCCCATCTGTCTAAAATAAGTAAATAAAAACTGAAAAAGAAAAAAAAGTGGAACTAAAATTCTAGATTCCAATAACATGAAGTATGGGACGAGGGTGTCAGAGTTCAAACATTCTATAGTGCTAATGTTGTTCTGAGGAAGAATAGAAATATTTATTAATGTTAGGCCCTGTAAAGTAAACCTGTTAAATATATAAAGGTAACCACTAAAGTATAAGAAAATAATGTAAGCTTTTAATAAAGGGGAAAGAAATACTTCTAGAGAAAAAATTGATTGATGCTAAAAAGGAAATGGGGAAAAAAAGAAAAAGCACTATAAAATTTCCAATAAAAGTGATATAAATATGCCCCCAAAAGTCAGTAATTACAATAAACATAAACAAGTCAAACTCCCCCAATTTAAAATAGCTATTCTCAGATTATATTAAAAACAAAATGCAGGTATCGGTATACTACAAGAAACATACCTAAACATAGTAACATAAGTTTAAAGTGAAAGGATAAAGATGTCTAGTCAGATGTTTGATTAAGCTAGAGATGAGGATTTTTGGTGGGCAAGGGCAATGGAAGGACAAAGTGTCAAAAAAAGTACAATAAAATGATGAGAGTAGTCAAAGCGATAGGTTACAGAGTCTAGATTGGCATAAAGAAATGATGCCCAAAGATTGCTGATAGGGAGGAAATGTAACATTTGAGGAAATAGAATAGCAGAGAAAATATTAATCTAATGGGATTTCACAGCAAGTGTGATGGCACAGAGCAAAAAAGACAAGTTTGGTTTTCCATCAAGTGCAAATTTATATCTAAACAGGCCATTAGTTTTTTCCTAATTGTCCAACTTTCTTACTATAAATATTCTATAGAACTCTGAAAGATGTAAGGAAAAATTTGCACCTATGTTCTCCAAAGTTGACGTGTGTCTTGGGAAGTTACCAGCCTTTAAACCAGAGGCAGCTTTGAATTCTGTTGGAGAGCTGTGCAGATGAGGCCAGTAGAAAAACCAGCCATCTGGTCAACAACCAAAACCTCATTGGCTCTCAGGGTAATCAGGGCACAGAAATCTAAAACAATATCTAAGCAACCACTGACCTTTCATGTAACAAAATGTAACACACATTTCCTTTAGTAAAGGTCGCTTGCATTTTTTTCTGCATTATGCACCACTGAGTTGAGGAAAATTAACCCTTACAATGTTTGCAAGGTGCAATAAATACAAACTTCAGTTCTAAGTTCAGTAAGTATATTGCTATAAATCCCTTAACAGACCTCTGTCTACTGAAATACTTTTAAGTTTCAAAATTTCACCCCACATGTTACGTCTTCCATAAACTTTCTCCAGCTTCCTCAAGCAGAATTTATCATGGATTCCTCTGCATTCTCTCTTCACATTGGTAGTGGTTAATATACCAGTTATTCCATTCTACTTATAGTGTAATTATTTACAAAAATCCTCATCTCTCTTAAGATCATAAAAATCTTGGGGACAAGAACCACTCTTGAGCTCACTCCCAGAACACAGCACTCTATTCTGTACAGAAGAGGGAATAGTGAATGTTAAACATACATAGTTGGTCCGTTTTCGGTAGGAGGAAGTATGATTTTGTTCTGTGGGCATTTTATTTTTCTTCTTTAAACTAAAGGGGTTGATTGGCCTAATGCAGGAAGACAATGGATCTAGAATGTGCAAGCAAAATCTCTACTCTAAAGAGCCACAGTACCGACGAACATACAATGGTTCAGTTCAGTATATTTTAATATTGTATATTCCTAATTGTTGCTTTAGAGACAGATTTGACCACTCCCCCTCTTTGCTAATGATTTGCTGTGAGTAAATAAATGCTGGAAGAGTCGTGTAACTCATGCTGTCCTTCAAGTGCACCAACTGTTCCATTAAGTCCAGGAAGAGAATCCATTACCCTACAAGTATGTACTTATTTATTATGGCAAAGGCTATCAAAACATGAGCCAGTGTTCACAATGCCTAATGAGAACCTTACTAAAATATTTTCCTCTCTTTTGCTCCTTCGTGTCAGAGGACACCTGGTCAAGAGCCAAGATCCCATTGGCTCTCAGAGCAATCCTTGTCCAGGATCCCAGGTTGGGGATAGATTATTACTGCTACAGCTGTAGCAGGCCTTAGAAAATACAAAGCCATAGGGACAGATTTGTGCCAATTTTTTTTTCAAATAGTGCTAAATCTGTTCAGGCACCAGAACTAAAATTTAAGAGTCAGAATCTACGTAAGTCCTACATCTCCAATTCCTGTTTCCTGTAACATAGAAAAGTAATTTACTTTCCAAGTAAAACAGTCTTCTGCTTTCTGTAATAAATCAGTGATTCTCAAAGTAAGGCATTCCCAGATTAGCAGCATTAGCATCACTTAGGAACTGGTTAGAAATGCAAATCAGGCCCCATCTAAGACCTACTGATACAGAAACTGGGGGTGGGTCCCAGCAATCATGTTTTCGCAAGCCCTCTAGGAGATGCTGGTGCAGAGTAACATTTGCTAGAACCACAGCTCTAGACTAGACCAAAGCATGGACCAGGGCATCAGCATCCCCGGAAGCTTGTTAGAAATGCAGACTCCCAGGCCCCACACACATACTGAATCAGAAACTATATTTTAACAAGATGCCCAAGTGATTTGTATGCATACATTAAAGCTTGAGGAGAACCATCAAGGATGAAATTGAGAAAATTAAAAATCTGAATAAATAAATAAAATGAATGCTACACTGTGAAGTTTATCATGCACTTCTACCTCATTTAATTGTACCTTCCTCACTTACTGCTCTCAATAACCTGGTGGACCAGGTATTGTGACTTCCATCTTACATGTGAGATGCAGGAGACGGGATGATGGACCCAATGTCACAAAGCCAGCAAGCAGAAGAGCCAGGACTTAAACACAGGTCATTTGACTCTGAAATCTAGGCTCTCAGCCACCACCAATAACTATTCTACTTGTAACTCCAGTGGGGTCTTTTTTTTAAAACCATATCACATTGCCTCTATAATGGGAATTTCATTCATGAGTAACCAATTAAGCTTTTTCCTAAAACTAAAAATAATATATATCCATTTTATTTGAATAAATAATTATTATTGGAGTGTTTTTATAATGAACCACCTTGATCTGGTGGAGATTATAGTACTAGGCCAATGAGAGTAAGTGCTCAATAAATATTTACTGAACCAATCAATCAGTGAATTACTTTATTATCATATGCTAAGTAAGACAGGAGCAAAGATGATGCACCTGTACACACATCCTGGTTATTGCAACGTTTCTTGTAAATGACGTACGTTGAGCTGAACACATAAAGAGAACAAGGGTCAACCAGACAACGAATGAGAGTAGGAGATTCCAGGCACGCTAAGAGCTTGGGCTTTATATTTATTTTTTTCAGGATGATGAAATTCACTAAAGTATTTAAGGGAGAGATATGGACTTCAGTCGATATGTATGAACACATATAAGTAGCTGTACATAATAAATTCAAAATATCAAGAATGAGGCCCCCAAAGCCATCAGATCTTGAAGTCTAAAACTAAACCTTAGGATTTAGCTTACTAGTGATCACATCCTGTCAGAGGGTAGGAATGCGTGGTTTCTAATTGAGGTCTTACCTCCCTATAGATGGGAACGAAGAGAAAGGGCTTCATACCCTGAGTTGTCTGCAGGAGGGAGAAAGGCCAAAAGAAGCTGGAGGAAACGGACGCTTGACCTGGAGACCATCAGAAAAAGAAAATGGGAAGCCCTCCGTTAGTTGCAGTATCAGCTCTTAGAAAGAGTTATAGAAAATAGAAGTAGGGGAGCTCAATTTGAGTGACACACCAGTGTTCTCTTTGGCACCTAAGTGATACCCTGTTAAGACGTCTGCCCCTGAGAATTCCCTGGGAAGTGGACTTCTCCTCTTTCACTTTGTTTGCAATTTTTAAACAGATTTTCTTGGAATTCTATTAAGAATTGTAGACATCCCAGGAATAATTTTCATATCTTAGTGTCTCTACCAGTAATGACAAAAAAAAAACAAAACCCCACTATTGTTTTCCTTTCTCTCCAATTTTTGCTTACATCTTGCTTTATCTCCAAACAATTCTCAATGTATTAAATAGATGAGGTAACAGCATTTAAGGAGACTGAGTTACTTGTATCATCTGTTGTATGCATCAGGGTTTTTCTTCATCCAAGAAACCAAATTTTCCTATGTTCTTGATTAGGGTTCCAGTATTAGGGCTCAAGGCACTTCCCTTGAGGTGTTTTGTGAAGCACAAAGGATTCAAAAGAAAAATGCTTTCACTTTCATTGCCCAAACTAACATTCAGATTTGTAAGGCTTCCTCTTCAATACGGTGTGTCGGAATCTGAACTGGTATTTGAGGCCAAGCACCCCACAGTCAGGAGCACAGGGACAGTGTTTTTTCCCTGTCCAGACACCAGCAGAACTAAGAAGCCTCAAAAAGAGACATGACCTTCCCCCTAAAAGACAGAAATGACCCAAGAGATCAAGGTCGCTTGTAGGTCCAGCAGAGATCAAAGCAGCCCTCCTTCTGAGGGAGCCCTCAGCTCCCTAGCTTGTCCTTACAGAACATCAGCAACAGTCTGTGTCAGGGCAAAAGGAAAGGGATGAGGCGGGGGATGGCCAGTTCACTTCCTGCCAAATGACACGAAAGCAACTAGAAAGAATGTCCACCCCCCGCAACGGCTTTATTTGCCCTTGTCTTTTTTTATCCTTATCTTGGCATCTGCAGTGAAAAAGGTCACCCAAATATTTTCATAAAATATTTTCTAAGAGCAGAGTAATGGAACTACCTTAAACCAAACGAACATGACAATGAGAAACCCCACTTCAATTGCTCTTTATACAAAACCTCGGTTCAAACATCATCAACTCTTAATATTCTTTTTACATCATAAAAGCATTGACCACATTGAAGAGAATTTTGATGGATAAGCTTTTAAATTACCTAAAAATTTCTACAATTTTAGTACAAATATGTTCACGTGCACATATTTTCTTCAGGCTTAATTATATGAGCAAGTAAATATTTACATACACAGTTATGGATCTATTTTTGAAACTACTGGGAAAATGTTTTTCTATTTTATAAATTACTAAAGCCAAATAAAGAGATGATTAGCTTAAAGAGCATACAAAAGTCATATCTACATTACACCAAAATTACTATCTATTCTGATTACCCCCAAATTTTGTAGACATAAAAAGACTGGTTAATAATGGATTAATAAGCATTTGATAAATATCACATGCTTCGTTTCCCACCCTTTAGAAAACCATGTACTTTGAAGAGTTTTTTTGTTTGTTTGTTTTTAACCTCTTAGCAGTCTGACATTTCTTGGTCATATAAACAAGTGGATTTTTGAAGAGATTAAAATACTAATATTTAGTTTTTTAAATGCTTTGACCTCTAAGATAAGAAGTTAAGAAATGACCATGCCATACCATGTCGAGTGGCTGATCATGTATACTATAATCTATCTCTGTGAGCATGGCCTAGAAAGGGACTGTGTGTAGCCATGGCTGTCCCCCATAATGTGAAGGTAAGTGTTCCCCTTCTATTTTCCATCTCAGAAAAAGAAGTAGTTTCCCTGCTAAAGGCAAACCTTCCTTTATGGGCTCTCATTTCTACTTTTTCCCACTTTCTCTCGAAGCTTTTGAGCCACCCCCTGTTCCAACCTCACCCACCCCCACCCATTTATCTACACAAATGCTCGAGTCATATAAATGTCTTCGCTCAGCCCTCAGCTACTATTTCATCTCTCTTTAACAAATCTCTTGGATTCTATACTTTTTGCCTCCACTTCCTCATTTAACCCAACTCAGTTCTTGCAATTTGACCTCCAACCCCATTAACTATAGACCAAAACATTCTTTTCTCAAAGACACCAACATCCTTCTAATGATCAAATTCACTAGCCCCTTCTCAGCCCTCATTTCTATCGGTTTACCTTTCTATCTCTGAAACTGGTACTTCATCCAGTTAGTCTCCTCCTTTGCACTGTCGACCATCTCTCCCACCTGACTCTCGTTTCTCCTTCTAACTCTGTCTCCCTTGCTGACTCCACTTTCTCTTGTCCGAGGAATAAAGGCATTATGCATTGATCTGTTCTTGATCTTCTCATCTCTCTGGGCTATGTTCTTTTGCAGAAGAAAGATCCCCAAATGTACCAGTTCTGATCTGAGCTCCAGGTCCACATTTCTCGTGGCTTGCTAGAGATCTCCACCCATGTACATCTCAAACCCAGTATGTCCAAACTGGACTTAAGATTCCTGCCAAGTCTGTTCTTTTTCCCAACACTAGAAGAGGAATCGAGAAGCCATCTTCAGTTATCTTGCCTTTCCCAACCCCCACACATTCGCACTACCACCATTATCTTTTGTATAAATTGTTCCAAAAGCCAAGAGATGGTTCCACATAACCAGTCTCTTTCTATTCTGACCCCCAGTAGACCCTACACACTGCTTCCAAGGTAACCCATCAAAATATGATTCTTATGGAATCACTTCCCTGCAAAACGAAGCCCAAACACCTTAACATGGTATTCGAGCCCCACAAAATGGTCCCATCCCTTCTCATGCCTGCTCATGAATCCTTCACTACACCAATGCTGGACGTTCCAACCACCAGTGACCCACTTCGCCATTGTTCATGGCTGTTTCTTCTGCCTGAAATATCTTCACCTCCCAAACCATCTCCACCAATAAATCTAAAAGGCATTTCAAATTCTGCCCTTCTTCAGAAACCTTCCCTGGGCTCTTAGTAATTTCTCCTTTATCATACTTAAAATTCTGTTACATTAAGGTAAATACATGTTTTTATTAAGCTTGCAAGTTTGTGTGGAGATTCTATTTTGCGCCAAACACTGTATTCGGGATACAGAGAACACAGAGGTTCTGCCTTGAGAAGCGTCTGCCAATGGGGGAGAGAGAAAACTTAGCCTTCTAAATTGGAGTCATGTGTGTGCCTTTCTGTGCTAGAGATGCTCACACAGGCGTGAGGAAGGAGCTCTTAACCCAGCCTGGGGCAGCGGAGTGACGTTCCGGAAGAGCAGCACCTGAGCTGAGCCTTGGGAGGACGGTAGTCCAGGAGATCTGGCCATGGAGTGCATTTCAGAAACTGAGAATAGCGTTATCAAAAGGCATAAGACACCATGTCCCATTTCAGGAATTCAAGTAAATCAAGTGCCTGGAGCATAAAGTGCTTTGGGGTGGCAGGACATGAAGCTGAAGAGGTAGGCAGGCCACGCTGGGAAGAACCACTAGTGTCTGTACCATACACTGTGCCACCATGAGGCTGCATAACAAATCATCCCTAAACTGTGAGGCTTAGAACAACAGCCATTTATAATTGTTCATAAGTCCGCAGGTCGGCAGGGTGGCTCTCCTGGTCCCAGCTGGGGTCACTGATATGTCTGGAGTCAGAAATGTGCATCAGGGAGGCACTTCAGCTGATCTCAGCTGAGCACTCTCACGTGTTTGGGAGTTGGCTGGCTCTCAGCTGGTTTAAATGGTCTTGGCTCTTCTCCACATTTTTCTCACACATCTGAAGTAGGTTAGCCTGGGCATGCTCTCATGACAGGCAGAGATGAAAAAGAGGATACAACCAATCACGCAAAGCACAAAGAGGAAACACACGTACTTCTCAAGCCTCTGCTTGCCTTCATGTTTGCTAACATTCTGTGGGCAAAAGCAAGTCACATGGATGAACCCAGATTCAGAATGGGAGCTTGCCTCAGGCTCTTTACCTTTCTTACTCTTCAGCCTAGAATACGGTTGCCACAGGCAACTAGATGGCTCATCAGTGCTCTGTTCAAATGTCTCTTTATCAGAAGTCCTTCCCTAATTACCCATTATGAATTGGCACTCGTGGCTCCCTTCCTACCCCTTAACTCTCTATTCTTCCTTAATATGTTATATATTAATATTTATTTGTATACTTGTTTATCATTTGCCTCTCCCATTAAAATTTAAGATCAATGACAGCAAAACATCTGTCTGGTTCACTGTTTTACCCCTAGAGCCTAGAATATAGACTCAGTACGTGATAGACCAACAATAAATATTTGAACCTAGTCATGCTGCATATTAGCATTAAGCATATCATTCACTCTGAATGAAATCTGTTGCGTTTTATTCATCCCTTCTCTTTTGGGCCCATTTCTCAAAACTATCCAGGATTTAATTTGGCTACAATACTAAGAAAGTTGAGGAGAATGAACTCTGCCATATTTAAACGATATCAACTTGAGATATTTGTTTTAAGAAAAAAGGAAAGTTTCCCAGTCAAATTCCTAAATTAATGTGCATAGGAATAAAACAAACTTGCCTAATCTTTCTCACATCACTTGGGTAATTCTGAGCATTTCTCACATCACTTTTGTAATTCTGAACATTTCTCACATCACTTCGGTAATTCTGAACACGGAGTGATAACTCCACAAGCTTCTCTAAGTGCATGGCAGGCACTTGCCAATCTGATACTTCAATGCTGAACTAGTGCCAACTTTTAAGTACATATATTTAATGTTATTTTCCATGTATCTACCTCTAAACCATCAAACCATAAGAACCCATTGAAATTCTCAACTCATTGTCCAGGCTTCACTAAGCTACCTCATGTCCATATGTTCCCCAAAGCAGCCAACTCAGAACGTCACTAAATCAAAAAGCAACCTAGCATTGTCACCCCACAAGGGGAAGGCTAATGGTCTGCTTTCAGACAGCAGATGAGGGCCATCTGCTCTTCCTTTTATTGTGATTTAATTTTAAGGTACTTGAGGCAGTGATTTTCTAACACTTTGCTATGGCACCCCAGCATCTGAACCCTTCACCAAATTTTGTAAAATGCAGTTTTGCTGCAAATGAGTATACATACTGTTATGGAGGTCTGCAGGATTCGTCTTTCAGAGATAAATGCTGTGGCATAAGAGAGGACCAGCAACATAGAAAGACTGTATGTTTTCTGAAATGTGTAAACATACAAGACATCAAGGTAAGGGTAATACAGAGTTGTCCTCACACCAGACAGGGCGTGGGAAGACAAGCACATAAGCCCTGCCCTTGCTTTAGCTACTGGTATGGACACCAAGAGACACTGTTTTATTGTAACAGGGATGGTGGTGTGTTTTGGTTCTTTGAAGCCCTTCGTTGATGTTGCCAATAATTCTACCACCTTAAAGTGGACTATGAACACAGAAGACTGAGAGCCTCCAAATCTGGGGAATACATACAGATTTTGGTTATGTGAGCATACTCTCTCATACAGAACGTGGACTAAGGGAAAGGCTTAATTTAAGGACAGAGTCTGCATCCCAGAGGCAATTTTCAGAAATGAGTAGTCAAAGTAAATTAGACCAACCCTAAATCTGATGTGTCTAACAGAGGGCATTACATAATCGAAGAAGTTGTCCTTCCTCTAATTTGTGCTTTGAGATATAACTATCCCTCAGGGCACCAAAAATAGGAGAGTGCTCAAAATTCCCAAATGTGTTCCTCCTCCTTCTGCCTCTCTAGCTTCCAAATTCTATCGGTGGCCTTTTTCTTCCCTGAAGGTTTGTGTCTGAACCAGATACAAGGCTGGTACTTCTCTTGGAGAAGCGTTTGCTTCAGTAAATTTTATAAGAGAAATAAATACGAGAGCTTCCCGTCTCTGTCAATCACATTCATTCAAAATAATAGCGCATGCCAGGACCGGAGGTTGTGGGGAGGAAAGGGAGGGGGAGCGGTAATGCCATGAATTGTTTTCCTGCAGCTGGTATTGCTCAGTAACAACTGTTCATGCAAAACAAAAGATCACTTCAGAACATCAGAGACAGACAGACAGAGTCCAACAGAAAGAGATCATTATAATCATATTTTAGAGATCAAACAGCTTGAATTACATTCATTCTGAAGCCTACTTAAGGTTCCCACTAGTTTCATATAAACATAACAATTTAACATACCATTCCATAATGATACCGTATTAATGTAATGACAAATGCATATCATAGTACCTCCAGTCATCTAGGAGTTTCCTTATCTTCTATTTATCTTCCAGGGTGCTGGGGAGAAAAGATAAAGCCTCTTAACACAGGGAGGCAGTATAGCACAGTGGTTAAGAGCACAGCCTTGACCTCACATCAGAATAAAGCCCCAGCTTTGCCTTTTACTGTGTGACCTTGGGCAAGTTTCTTAATTTCTCCAAAGGCTCAGTTTCCTCAACTGCGAAACAGAGGTTGAATTTTACCTACTTGATGGTTACTGTAAGAATTAAGAGAGGGAATGCATGTAACACATTGAACACAGTGACTGACCCATAACGAGCAGGTAATAAATATTTGCATTTATAGTTAATTAATGGATGAAGAAACAAATACTTTGTTTTTTCTCTCGTAGACCTCTCATTTTCTCTCCTCATGCCAACACCAATCCAAGCAGAAAACAGGAAGTTTTGGGAAGCAGTTACAGCGATGCATGTCAGATTGCTAAAGGAGAATGAGATGACTCCAATACGCTTGACCCTTGCTTTGCCGCGGGATCAAAGCCCTGCTACACAGCTGTGCTTGCCACCAAGGATTCCTCCTCTCACCCTCTCCACTGCGTCTCCTGTTGGACTGCAGGACTAGTCACACAGCAGCCACCGTGACTGTCCACACAGGAAGTGAGTATTACGTGTAAGCACTCAGGTCGTTCTCAGAAGTTAGGATTACACAACTCCTACGTAGAGACACAGTCACCTGGGGCAGGAGTCCACAGCGATCACAAGAGGCAGGAGTGGAGGGCAGGGCAGAAGACTTCTGAAAAATCTTCGTCTCTTTTCTTAATGGACAAAAATATGAAGTATTCCTAGTTTTAGGTCTTAGCTAGTTCCCTCAGATCTTCACTTAACTGTCCATAACTTCAAAATAAACAGCAACAATGAACACATACCTGAAAAAATAAAAAAGGCAAGGGAATATTATTTAGGTCTATGCAAATGATGAAATCCAGGAGGAATTTTACAATTACAGGTTTCCTTCAACAAAAGAACCAAAAGGCCCTCCGCACACCAAATTGATTTTATGACAGTGTCAGCCTCAGGAGAAGTGGGTGGGACAGTCACTTGCAATCACTTACACGCCATGTGAATGTCCACACCAGGTTCACATGCAAAATCCACCTGCTGCTTCCACCTAGATGCTGTTAAAATGATGCTTTAAAAAATGCTTCCTAAAAGAATACAAAATACCTAAATGTAAAAGTATTTGCCTGTGTCAGAGGTACAGAACTGCTAAATGACGCTGAGCCTGGCTGGCCCAAGGCCAAGTGGCGCACTTCCCCCGAAGGAAATGATAGTGCTGTTATCGTGTTGTAATAAGCCTCTATAAAATAATAAAGCATTGTATTTCTGCTGAGTCTTGAACAAAAAAAATGAGTCAGAATCCGGCTTCCTTAAAGGAAAAGGAAGAAGTGTGTATTTGCTTCCACAGAAGAGGGCATTCACTTGGCCTCATGAAGTATGCATTTTGCTCATCATTTTTTAATTTCTGCCTTTCAAAGGCAGCTGTGTTCGACCCGATATGAAAATGCTGATGATGTGCAGAAGATGTTGCCATCTTTGGCTCTATAGATTTTTAGAAGTGCATTTGCTGTTTATAACTGGCTTAACATACAAGAAATCCAGGTGGAGGGAGGAAGTATTGGAAATATAACACATGGGTGATGCTGTATTTCCCTGAGCCATCTCCAGCAGCAAGCGCAGAAACCTGGTGGAAATTTAGTGAGCAGGTCCACAAGAGGTTCCCCTACTTTTAAGACTCAGCTGTTACATGGAAAATAAACTCAAGCACATGTGCTCAAGTACGTACAGCAAGGCAACCCTGGTGAAAACCAGTAATGGTGCTAGGGCAAAACAGCTTCAGTAGGTTGTTATTCTGAAGGATTGCTTGCTAGTTAGGAAAGAACAAAGGTCACTATAATTCATTCCCTGGAGTTGTATAATGTGGTTGGTGCTTTAGGCTAGAGACTGCCTCAAGTTATAGTTTACCCTAATGAAATGCTCTTATGGTTACTACTGCTCTGCCCTACCCTATTTTCCCCTTATTTCAGTACTCTGAGCACCTCTTTCAGTTTTGAAAACATAAAAACCTAATTTTTATCAACAGACATACGTTCTAGATTAACTTTGTTAGAAGTCTCAGACCTAATTTCTATCAACATTTAGCCTCTGCTTGCATTCAATACAGAAGTTGTTGTGTCTACTAGAGGGAAAGGCAAGAACTAGCCAATGATCTTTTGTTTTTCGTTTGTTTGTTTGCTTGCTTTTGCTTTTGGTTTTGGGGGATATATCTGCCCCTTTGAGGAAATAACAATAGTTAATAGTTACCATTTATCAACTGTTACACTAGGCAACTTGCTAAAGTCTTTAAAACATGATCTCTTTTCATCTGCACACTTCATAAAGTAGAACCTATTATCTTCATTTTACAGTGAAGAAATTAAAGGAGCTAAGCAATTTTCCCAGGGTCAGAGAGCTAATAAATCAGAGAGCAAAGAGTTAAAAACCAGGCTGACTTTTAAGTCCATTATGCAATGTTGCCTCCCAAGTCTGTTTGCCCTGGGCAAATATTACACTTACATTTCAAAGACAAGGAAAAAGAGGGAGGTGGAAGTTGCTAAATGGAGGAGAAGCAAATGGAAATTTTTGTGCTGTTTATTTGCCGGCAAGATTTACCGAGGAACAGGCACACTTAAAGAGATCCTTACAGAGTTGCAGTATAGGTCCTGCCCTCAGGGTGCAAGCATTTTAGCTGGAAGACACCTAAGAATATAAATCAAAGCCAATAAGTGCTGCAACGGAGTTATACATAAATTATTGTATGTAAGATGGTGGAGGAAGAAGGAATTTTTTCTGACAGCTTGGCAAACAGTTGGAAAGACTTGTTTTGCCTCCTAATCATTAATATCACTTCTGTTTTAATCTCCTCATTAAGAACATTTGACACGTGTTTGCCAAAATTAATGACTATTTATATTGAATATTTGAAGACTTCCAAGTCTATAAACTATTTTTAAAAAAAACCTCTGCTTCTATATTCTCAGATTCTTTGGTAGCAATGAAATTTGGTAAAATTTATAAAGAAAAGACAGACAGAGCCATAATGTTGAAGGTAAAACTCAGGGGCTGAGTGAATTGACTGAAGCAAGGCCATGGGCAAATCCATTGGTCTCTAAGCCCACTGCCCTTTCATGCAATAACTTACTTCTTCTCTGTTAAATTTTCAGAGTGCTTAACAGCGTTATTCTTTTTAATATGCTGGAAGGAAATGCATTAGGTGAGGATGTACTGATGGAGAAACTTTTAGGAATTTCTTGCTGTCAAAGATGCAAATATTTAAACATTATGAAAGGATAACCTAAACCACTTGAGCATCTGAAAACTTTCCTTTCATTTTGGTCCTGGGGAAACTTGAAAATTACACATTTTTGTAGAAAATGATTTGGTTTTTAACCTCAGAAATGTGTTTGAGAGTTAAAGATTTTTGTTTATTTGTTTTGGAATTTGTGGTCGATATACATCATTTATTTAAAGGTGAGAAGAGTTTAAATGGCAAAGATGATGCGGGACAATTTAGTAATATTCATATAAAAGTATAAATTATATAAATTGCTATATCAGCCCTGGCTGGTGTAGCTCGGAGTGAGTGCAGGCTAAGAACCAAAAGGTTGCCAGTTCAATTCCCAGTCAGGACACATGCCTGGGCTGTGGACCAGGTCCCTAGTAGAAGGTGCGTGAAAGGCAACCACATATTGATATTTCTCTCCCTCTCTTTCTCCCTTCCTTCCCCTCTCGCTATAAATAAATAAATGAATGAATAAATAAATAAATTTCCATATTGTTTTTGTTATAGAAACTGGCTTTCTGTTTTCTGGATATTTCCCTTCAATTTAATTCATTGAACTTTTTAAAAGCTCCATTTTCTATAATTTTTATTACTCAAAACAGGTTTTTTTTCATTCTCCTCCCATTGATAATATTTTTCCTCTTCTCATTACTGAGTTATATAATGTTTCATTACATCTCAGCACTTGGCATGAGGTTGCTTACATCAAAACCACTTACGAATGCTTCGGAGGTTGATAATTGTGCTCTTTGAGTAATGACAGGTATGCAGCAAGAATGCACGCTCCTCATATGATCCTTGTACTCCCGTAACTGAAAAAGATTCTATTCTGAAATGTTAACTATTCAGAACCAGACAACTTTTAAACCCTAAAGATCACATTTGCTAGAGCTATAAACAATGGCATCTTAGAATTTTAGCCATGGAAGAGGCTTAATTTTGCACATGAGGAAACAAAAGCCCAGAGACCTTTGTACAAATTGGTTTCTTCCATCAGCCAGTAATCTGACTCGTATAACCCAAAGTAAATGATGTGGTTTCTTTATATCGTTGGTTAAATGAGTAATGTGTGCCTCCTTAGTTGGTTTGGTTTTGTAGGTGTGTATTATAATGTAGGAACAGTTGGGAATGCGTTTGGGCCCTTCTGTCCCTTAGTTTATAAGCATATAATCACTGGGAAGAAGAAGAGGAAGGAGGAGGAAGAGGAAGAGGTGGAGGAGGAGAGGAGGAAGAGAAGAAGAAGGAGAAAGAAGAAGGAGGAGGAAAAGAGGGGGAGGAGAAGAAAAAGGAGGAGGAGGAGAGGAAGAAGAATGAAGAAAAGAAGAACAAATGTACAATGTTTTTCTTCCAGCTACTTGGACTCTTCCACATGAAGCTGGATTACAGGATAATAGAATCAGATCATAGATATTAGAAATACCATCAAAGTGCATAACAGATTATTCCTTGTTGCTTCAAAGTGGACATGAATAAAAGGTATAGACCTATGTTTTCCCTGCTAGAACATACATAGTATGTATATGGCTGTTTTTGACTATTCCTGCATTGAAGAGCAAGATAGCCAAGGCCAACCTCATGCTCACTGTCTTTGACACATCACAATTTTCTGATTATGATGTATTGGCAAGTTCCAATCTATGATCTGACAGAGAAAAAGCTTTTTTGTTTTTGTGGGTGTCATTTTTAGAGAGAGAGAGAAAGAGACATCGATCTGTTTCCTCTCATATGTGTCCTGACCAGGGGTGAAACCTGCAACCTTTTGGTGTAGGGGATGGTGCTCCAACCAACTGAGCCTCTCGGCCAGAGTGAGAAAATGTTTTGTTAAAGGTGAATTATGACTACTTCAATAACAATATTTGGCAAGTTACTTTTGGAATATATTACATCATATCGTTTTATGATGTGTAAGTCTAAAAGAAGACGCATTCCCCCTCCCCCAAATAAGATAATTTTCTTTACTGACCCTGATACTTACCAAGTACATGCGAATTTGGGCAATTTCCTTACTCTTTGAGTCTGTTTCCTCACCTACAAAAATGGAATAAGAATACCCTGTTCATAGAGTTATTGTTGATAATTAAAAGAGAAATTATGTAATATGCTTACAGGATGGAAGGTAATTAATAAATATTAGCTCACTTCCTTCTCAATTCTTCTCTATCTTTGTCCTATTTCTTCAGAAATACAATTTAATACTTTATAGTATCTTTAAAGTGTAAGACTTTAATCACATTTTAAAACTTATCAATTTATATGGAACCATAGACAACCTTGAACAGTCACAGCAATTTTGAGAAAAAAGAACAAAGTAGGAAGGATCACAATACTTGATATCAAACTATATTACAAGGTTACTGTAATGAAAACAGTATGGTACTGGAATAAGAACAGAACACATAGATCAATGGAACAGAACAGAGAGCCCAGAAATAAACCCAAGTCTCTATGGTCAATTAATATTTGACAAAGGGGGCAGAAGCATAAAATGGAGTAAAAATAACCTCTTTAACAAATGGTGTTGGGAGATCTGGACAGCTACATGGAATAAAATGAAACTCAACCATCAACTTTTACCATACACAAAAATAAATTCAAGGCAGATAAAAGACTTAAATAAAGTCACAACAACATAAAAGTCCTAGAGGAGAACATAGGCAGGAAAACCTCAGATATTCCACAGAGCAATAGTTTCACCAATTTGTTCCCTAGAGCAAGGAACATAAAGGAAAGAATAAACAAATGGGACCCTATCAAAATAAAAAGCTTCTGCACGGCTAAAGAAAACAGAAGTAAAATGAAAAGGGAACCAAACATATGGGAAAATATATTTGTCAATGACATCTCAGACAAGGGTTTGATCTCCAATATATGTAAAGAACTCACATGACTCCACTCCAGGAATACAAACAATCTAATTAAAAAATGGGCAAAGGACCTAAACAGACACTTCTCCAAGGAGGACACACAAAGGGCCCAGAGACATATAAGAGGATGCTCAGCATCACTAGCCATCAGGGAGATACAAATTAAAACCACAATGAGATACCACTTCACACTGGACAAATTATTAACAAATCAGTAATAAATCAAATAACAAGTGTTGGAGAGGTCGTGGAGAAAAGAGAACCCTAGTGCACTGTTGATGGGAATGCAGATTAGTGCAACCACCGTGGAAAACAATATGGAATTTCCTCAGAAAACTAAAAATGGAAATGCCTTTGACCTCATAATTCCACTGCTGAGATTAGACCCTAAGAATCCTGAAACATCAATTCAAAAGAACCTGTGCACCCCAATGTTCATAGTAGCGCAATTTACAATAGCCAAGTGCTGGAAGCAACCCAGGTGCCCATCAGTAAATGAATGGAAAAAAAACCTATGGTACGTTTACACAATGGAATTTTATGCAGCAGAAAGAAAGAAGGAGCTCCTACTCTTTGCGACAGCATGGATGGAACTGGAGAGCATTATGCTAAGTGAAATAAGCCAGGCAGTGAAAGACAAATATCATATTATCTCACCTTTAACAGGAACCTAATCAACAAAACAAACAAGCAAGCAAAATATAACCAGAGACATTGAAAGAAAGAACTGACAGTAACCAGAGGGGAGGTAGGAGGAGATAATGAGGGGGGTGGGATTGGGGGACAAAATAGGAGAAGGGCCAATGAGGAACATGTATAAAGGGCACAAGGACAAAGCCAAAGGGGGTACGTTCAAGGGTGAGAGTGGGAGTGGGGATGGTTAGGGCAGGGGGGCATGATGTGGGGAAAATGGAGACAACTATACTTGAACAAAAATAAAAAGTTTATTAAAAATAAAAAAATTTTAAAGTAAAACTTTTCATTGAGGTATAATTTATATACAATAAAGTACACAAATGAGACAATTTTTATACATATATACCCATGTAATCAGCACCCAGAACCAAACATGGAACTTTTACAGACCCCCAGAACATTCCCACATGCCACCGCCAATCAATACTTGTCCAGAGGTAATAACAATTGTTCTGACTTCCACAACTATCATTAATCTTAAATATGTTTAAATAGAAAAAATAAGTGACAATATATCTATACCCAGGAATTTCCAACAACAACAAAAAAAGCAGAAGTTCTTATATCCTAATGTGGAAAGATCCCAAAATATATTATGCTATATTACTGATGTAACTGAAAATTAATAACAGAAGTGATGATAGAAAGAATGCTAGATGGAAAGGGGAAAAGGACTATTACAAATAAAGCTATTTTAAGGTTTTTAAATCCTTACCATGTGTGGCCCCAGCAGAGGAAGCATCCAAACTGAAGCCAGCCACCAACCACCTAAATTGGAAGATAGCAGGAAGCGTTGTCAGGGCATATATTTACTGAAGCAAATGTACTCCTCTCCCTCTAACTTGGACACCACCACACCCTGAGCTGAGACTCCTTCTCACAGTACTTGCCAGGCCCCACCTTCTATCTTCATCTAAAAGAGCCCAAATTAAAGGCAGGGAGCCCTTCGTTGCATTCTTGTTGTGCAATAATATGAACACCCCACTGGGGTTTATCGACTCTTCCTAAAAGTCACAACCAAAGTGGATTCTTCCAAGATGTGGTGAATAAACATAGCCTCGTAGAGCATTTTAGTTGGCGTTAGCCAAAACCAATATAATGGGGCAAGGCCTTGTCTCATAAAATCCTGAACCTATCTAATTTGCTTCTATACCTTCAAACTAAATTTTTGTTAATAACTGGATTTAGATAGTCAATAACTAAATGACTTCAAACAAAAAATATCTGGTTTGTTTCCAAAACAACTCAAAAGCTAGTATTTGAAAAGCACTTTATTCTTCCTCTGCAGGTAAATGTGAATTAGTGGGCACACCCATAGGTGTACATCAATCTTTTTCTCTACAATTACCAGTAAGAGCCTTGAAAGCCTCCTTATTAATAATTTTCACTGCCTCAAACCTTCCAGAGTGCAATGTAAGCTTCTTTCCTCTTGTCCTGTTACTTATAGAGATGGGAAACAACCGATGTATTTTTTATAATAACCCTTCAAATCTGTTAGACCTTTATTCTCTAAGCTAAATAACCCCACAGCTTTTTGGCCTTTCTTCTTAGTCCTTATTTTCTAAACCTTAATTACATTTTCGCTCTTCTCTGGAGTTCTGCCAGTTCCCCACATCCTCCTTGAAGGAGAGGCCCAAAGTAGCCACAGTTGGGGTCAGACCAGTGCTAGGAAAAGCTGACAGCCACTTCCTGCCCTTTGCCTTACAAGCATCTCACTATCTTATTGGTTTATAAATAAACAGCACTTATTTAGATATTTCTAACTGGACTGCCATACTGGCTTAAAGTCCACCTTTCCCCATCCTGCATGGCAGCATTTTGATTTCGTCCTCTAAACTTTTTGTACTTACCCCTTTGAACTTGATCTGATTCAAAATATCTTACCAATTGAATTTTTGAGGTCACTTTAAATTGGATCCCTACTTTCTCACTTTCTGACAAAAGATGTTGCAAATTCAGGAAGTGCCTTCCCAGAAGCGAAGCCACTGATCACGATTCCCTATCTTCCCTAGCCATTCACAAGGCAGGTGCTGACATTGGGGTACTAACAACCACCGGTTATTGAGAGGTTATGCTAGGAAATTTTACATACATTATTTCATTATTTCCTCACAACAGCCTTATGAGGCAGATCTTATTACCCCCATTTTATCAAAGAGGAACCTAAGGTTAGCTAAATTAAGGAATTTGTTATGGCCACAGAGCCAATGAGGGCTGGATTCAAACTTGGTTCTCTCTGACTCCAGAGTTCTCTGTGCCGCAATGCCAGGAAGCCAGCGCCCACTGGCATTTGGGTGTAACCCACTAAGTAAATACGACTCTGCTTGTAAAATACATGTATGGTTTATTCCAAAAATCAACAACAAGCATGCATGCCTGGCAGACTTAGGGAAAGGAAAAAGATGAAAGGAAAAGAGAAGGCAAGACAGAACACAAAAGAGAGGACATAGTGGAAGGTCATCAGCTGAGGCTTCCCAACACCTTACCTCTTTCTGACCATGAAAGTAATAATGTGGGACGGAAGCAAATGGTTTCATGGTCCTGACCGTGCGGCATGTCTCTGCATTTCCCTAGAGGCAGTTATTTCATTCGTTCATTCAGCTTAATTTACTGCTAACTATTTGGAAGAGATAAACATTATTTGCCCTATTACGTCTGTTACTGCTTTATCGGCAAAATGAATTTTATGAAAATGGAATTGAAATGTGAGGGGGAAACCGGAAAGTCACTTGTCTGTTTGCTGGTACAGCTGCACATGCATGCGAACGGCTGGAAAGGGGTTGAGAGTCGGGCACGGAACTGCAGCCAGAGGCAGGATGGGGAAGGGGTGGGGGTCTTTCACACAGTACCCTCTGAATGTTTTCCTGTAAGATGTTTGCATATGATAGACACTGAATCTTTTTAAAATCGATTGTATTTAACCTGTCATCTGCCCTAAACCCATTTTAAAGAATTTCATTGTTTAAATACAAAAAATAAACACACCTCAGTTCTATGGGCCAAATATTAAATAAAGTACAATAAAATAAATGCAAACAAAAATTGAATAAGATATGTGGATTTGGGGAAGGTTATCCTTTTAAAATTGATTCTCTGAAATCAATTTTTAAAGCTCCTAAGCAGAAATAGAATTCTTAGTTCTCGATCAATATCAATTCTACAAGCCCAAAATTATTAGCAAGAGTGACTCAAATGTTAAGCTTTTTCTCAAGAATTTGATGAACTTTCTCTACTGTTAAAAAAAAGTCCCACTTTTTAATACCATTTCTGACTAAAGTTGGACCCATACTAAATCAAAGAATTACTTCAAAAATTTAATACTACTTGCATGAGTTTTCTAATAATCTTAACCTTACCTCTCTCAGTAACACATTTTTACAGATACCTGACAAGTTTATCAATGCGTATTTAAGGGTTGACAAACAGAGAACATCTATTGTGCAGCTATTCGGATTTAGGTGTTTCTTTCATGGAATCAATAAGCTTGTTGAACTTTCTAAACAAAATGGTTTCAGGATTTCTCAATAGTCCTAAATCTGCTTGCCTTTGTAATTTGCTTATTTGCAAAAGTAAATTCATTTCAATCACTGCCCGCCAAAGTTTAAACTTAAAAATAGACCCACAGTTCATCAAAGGGTTGGCCTGCTGATGCAGTACAATGTAGCTGGGCCTGACCAGAGGGCATCCTGCTTAAACGGTAAACAATGTATCCTGTTATAATTCAGCCCAGAGAATCCAACATAGCAAAAAATCTATGTGATATGAGTTAGGAAATTTGCAGGTCCTCAATAAATGTGTGTTGAAACTGATGTGGAATCAAATCTGTAAGTTCCTCCATTATATGATATGATAACAGTCATCTATAAATAATTTAGTCTACAATTAAGGTATGGTCTGTTTTTTCATAATAGAGTCCTTGTAACACTATATTATTGATTATTAGGCAATATTTAAAAAGTAAATATGAGTGTATAAATCTAGAGCCTTAGCTAAAATTAATGTCCTCTGAGTTGATGGCTACCTCTATATAGGAAAATTTCATAGTGAGAAAAATATATGTAAATTGTTCTATATAGACTGTATGGAATTACCTTAATTTAAACATGATCTAATTAGACCACCTTTTGGTTGTCTCTGCGTCAGGTTTCTAATTTGTAAGGACGGTGTTAGAAGAAACTGAAATGGCAAACATCTATTCTGGTTTTGTTCTTACAAGGTTGTATTGGTCTGGATTATCAACAGGCTCATAATGTTTGGGGACCTTCCACAATAGCTTTGAAAAAAACATGCAGTCGGTTTGAGCTTACAATAAATTTTCTTCATCTGATGGTGACTGAAGGATGCCAGTAAAACACCGAACAATTTGACATTGGGTGAGTTCCAAAACTCCCATTTTGAAATTAAATGCATCCTAGAACCACTGAACCAAGGCCAAGGAGGCCAGGCAAGTAACTTCATTAACATCTAATGGAAAGCGACAGGGAGGAAAGAACTGAATTTCCATCCTCCCTCTGCTAGAATGTGATGAAGAGTCATGGGGAGTATATTTTTAAGTATCTGTGCCTTATCTTCCCCTTCTTGGCTCACAGATGTCCTTTGAAATAGATGCAAGCATCAGCAAGTGTTTGGAGCATCTTGAAGTCAACACCTGGACAAGCATACCACGTGGGGTAGAGAGGTGTGTGTACAAACCTATCAGACGATGGTCCCAGGCTGGGTCCCAGGCTCGCTGAAGCAGCAGGGCAAGGACAGCAACCAAGGAGTTCGGCTACAACTGCTGGACGGCAGTGTAGAACGTGGTCGAAGGTGAGGGCTTTTCAGCCAGCTGGTTTGTATCTAAGCTCTGACACTTTCTCACCAGATTTTCTGAGCAATTTTCTTTATTCCTCAGTTTTCTCATCTAAAAAGAGTGATGTTTAATGACATTCATCTCAAAGTATTGTTGCAAATATTAATGCTTATAAAGCATGTACAATAGTAGTTTGTACATGGAGGGAATGAAGTTAATATTAGTTATTCATCATTATAACTAAGCATCCCATTGTAATTTTAGCTCTCTAGATGGTTTAATACTTCAAGTCATTACGCTTGATTTCCAAGCCTTTAGTCTCTCCCCTCTCTGAACCACCTTGCAGATGGGGCCATGTTAAGCCTTCTAGAAAGTCTCTTCCACCATTTCACCTTCCTGCTCAAAAACCTTCGAGGACTCCCTACATTCAACGAAATGCCTGAAGTCCTCAGTCCAGCTCGCAAAGCTGCCTATGTAGTCTGGTTCCAATCGGCTTTACTAACCTACTCCAGCTAGACTGGCTCTCTGGTTGGCATCAGCCATCTGGTACATATTTCTATTTCACTTTTCATGCACACACTCCTAAGTATACAACATGTGCTTGGTAACTGATTGCCAGCCTTATTTTTGTTCCAGCAGCCTGGAGTATGAATGTTTATGTCTGACTGCAGCAGAGGACCCTGAGGCTGTGGTCTAACCAGAGAGAGGTTTGCACAGAAACTCCAGCCTCATCACAGTGCATCCTGGGAAACTTGGCAACAGTAATAGGGGTAAGCTAAGGCCAGTAGCATAGAGCTACCATAGTGTGTAGCCTCAGAAGTGTTCAAGAAATGCATATTATGTATTAAAGCTCTTTTTAAAAATAATACTCCTATTGAGAAGTTTACAGAGAAGTTCTCAGGTGAGAAATCTGAAAATAAGTCTCTGGAGGCCTAGAGATTTGAAAGTGTGTTCTTGGCTACTAAATATTATCCTAACTGTAAATCTTGTTTATTCAAGCTTACCCAGAGGGGCACCCACTTTAAGAAGAATTTGTTTTGATTTATTTACACAAAGCTAAAAAGTAATCTCTCCTTCTAATCAACAAAAACTTCTGGCCTCATTCACAAAACTGACTTAAAACTCAGGTTATGATGACTGGCTTCCTTTATGGTGCCCCTGGGGTTTGGAGAGAACATAGCAGAGAGCAGAGTGTGCCTCGGATTAAGGAGAGGGCCAGAGTGATGTGCTGATAACCCCTGAGGTTGGGATGGGGGATGGAGGCGGATATTCTGAGTGTTTACTCTTAGCTGTTCATCGAGGAAGTGCAGGGCAGCCCTCTGACAATTTGCAAGATGAACATCTTCCTTCCAAGGACATGTTCTGCATTTCATGGCCATACAAAAAGGACAGGATAAAAAAAATGAATTTTACATAATCTTAAATTGTGACAGGAAGTTTAGACAATAGCGTTCTCCAACATTTCACTCTCTAACATTTATAGTATCCACTAGTCCCTACCTAGAAGCATTTGATTTTGCTATTCCTACTGGAGTCTGTCTCTTTGACAGATCTCTTATGAATGGCCTTGGATGATAACATCCAGCAAATACCCCTCACACATGCCCTCATATACCTTCTACCTTTGTACATCATTCTCTTTGAGATTCTATTAATTTTGTACTTGGCTCCTCTTTTTAAATATACCTCAGCGGTCCCTGGAGGCTTTTTTTTTTAAATTATGCAATGGGAAGAGGCTGTCCCCACTTCACACTCGTGAACTCTCTTGTCTCAACCCTCACTTTACCCCCAGGGCTCACCTAGGCAATGGGGCTCCAATAGGTTAGTTTCTACTTTCATGCTGAGAACCCTAGCCTTGAATGTGCCATCAGTATCTTTTTGGCTCTACGAACTATCTTAAGGATAAGACCTGACCTTCTCTAAAAGAAGATGGAGACGATGGTAAGCTGGAATCTTAGATGTTCATAATTTTCAGCCTGGCCCCACACTTCCCCACCCTGCTCCTCTAGTACCACCTGCCTTGCCAGGCCCACCAGGAGAGTGAAGTGGGCTTTGATGCTCTGGGGTTCACGGAACATTTCGTTTCAGTAAAATGCATGGCATTCCGTTTTGGGTTGGGGTTTGTTTTGGGTTGTTTTTTTTTTTTTTGGTTTGGTTTTTTTTGGCCATGAAAGAGGGTAAAGGACAGAGTCCGCCTTTGACATAAACAGGACTCATCCAGTAAGTAGCCAGAGGGAAATGTTGGCAACATGTAATTAGCCAGCTGGTCATCCTCTATTTGAAATCCACCCCCTTCTCTAAATGCCAAGTTCTGAAGAATTAAATATTTTAGCATACCACGCATAGTTCGAAACCAGATTTTTTAAATGTTTTCATGTTGCCCCCTTTCTCCTCAGCCAGTTTTCACATGCAAACTGAGGGTCAAGTAAGTTAATACCTTAAATAAAAAGGTGCTGAGACTTTTGGTTGGTGCCAACGGAGTAGTCAGCATAAACTTTTCTTGAACTCTTGCTCAAGAAGAAAACTTCTTGAGTCTTAATTATCTTTGAGGCTGGAATTCTCACATAGGGCCTATCTCACAATCCAGTCCAGTGCCTTTCGTAGGACAAATATTTCCTTTATTCCAGGGTTACAAAAGAGACGCTTGGTTATCAAAACAGACGCAAAGCATGCATGAAGTAACTGAAAACCCTGGTTGCACTTGACAAGCCCCAGCTCTCATCTTTTTTGGCCTTTGCAAATCCCGGCCTCCTGTTCTGGAGTCTGGGAAGCCAACAGCCTTTCCTGGAATTTTGATCGATGTCCGTCCCAGATCTTCCCCTTCTTACGGTGCAGCCTTTCCGCGTGCCACCTCCTCCTCGTCTTTCTCCTCCGCCTGTAATGTGTTTACTGCACCAAACTCAGCTCGAATGACTTGGTCCTAATCAAAGCAAGAACATGTCAACTCACTAATTTTTCCTTTCTCCTTCTAACATTCCAGTCTGAAAATCTCCATAAGGTTAGATATTGTTGGACTAGAAATGTATAGTGAGGCCTCACAAACATAAGAGATGAAGTCTCTTAAAATGGAAATGTTAAGGTCTGGCCTACATGTTTCTCAGGTTAAACAGCAAATGGTCCATTTGAAGTTTCAGGGAAAATGACCCTCACAAAGGAATGGTTTATGGGAAACGTTTCTCTTTGGGGTATTCGTTTACTGAGATAATTTCCAATTTCGTTATTATTAATTGCTCTCTGGCAATGAATAAAAAACAGTTTTAAATTCTGGTTTCAAAGAGAAACAACAGCATAGCTTCTTTGGCTCTTTAAACCCCAGAGCTACACATTGCACATAAAATTTACCACAGAGCCACTTATGAGAATTTAGTCTCTGCCAAACATGCTACCAATTCTTATGGGCTTTATCTGTCAGAAAATACACGATTAGGACCATCGTAGAGTGTAGTTCAGTATGTTTCCCACGTATTTTGTTATGCTACATAGAGCCAACACATTTTTTTCTTTTATGACTCCTAAGAGAAAAATCCTTGATTTTTTTCCTTACCTACTTCATTCTATGCCAAAACTGCTAATGTATATCTGGGACGAGACGCAAAGTAGATACTCTCAGCCAAACTACATCAGATATGCTTGTGATAAACAGCCTAGGGCAAAATAGAAGTCATTGGTAGATTTTAACAAATTGCTCATCTCCCCCACTAACTCCAAATTCCTATGGATGAAAAAGGGGTTCTACAGAAAGTAGCCTTAAGGATGATCTCCTCATAAATTCCTAACTGAGCAGGTCATGCTGGTTAGTCATGTCCCAGTCATATAACTTCTTTAGTAAAGGGTTGACCTTTGCCTTCAGCAAGCCCCGTCCATTGTTCCTGTGCATCTAGGTTAACTCACCTTTGAAATGCCTCTTTTCAGACCCTTCAGACCACCTTCAAGAGAGCACAGCATGTTGTTAACTGTCCTGCAGTCCGGTCCCCACCGTGCTCTCTCCTACCTTCACATCATCTTCCTCACATCCCCTCCTTAATTCCAAACGCCTAACAGAAGCTGCAAACTGCCATTCTGGGGAGTGCTTGAGATCTTATTTCCCAACAATTGTTATCAGTTCTAGCTCAAATAAAATCTTATAAAAATTCTTTACAGGTTTGGGGATGGGAGGGGTCGAAGAGGGTAAAGGAGGGATAAACGGTGATGGCAAGAGTCTTAACTTGGGGTAGTGAACACACAACACAATGTACAGATGATGCATTATAGAATTGTATGCCCCAAAACCTATATAATTTTCATTCATCAATGTTACCCCAATAAATTCAATAAAAATAAATCAATAGGTAAGTTAATTAATTAATTAATTAAAAATAAAGTTCTTTACAGGTTTGAACATTCTTACATCAACATTCCTGTCTCCCCACACCTGGCAACAATGTCCAACTTCTAAAACTCAGTTCTTCCTTTCTTGCTTTGAGTACCCACTTGCTTGGCTCGTGTTCCTACCTGGCTGTGCCATATGGGTCACTCTGCTCCTCTGCCCCTGGCTCACTGGGCTGATAGCATCGGAAGCACCCTCTCTACCCAGCCCTTCTGTTACGATGGATACATCAGCTGGTTACTGCCACTTCACTTAGTGTCAAATTCCCTGTAGCATCTGTTGTGGATTGAGTTATGTTCCCTAAAAGGATACGTTCAAGTCCTAACCCCAAGACCCATGAATGTGACTTATTTGAAAAGAGAGTCTTTGCAGATGTAATCAAATTAAAATGAGGTCAGGTTGAGTTAGGGTCACACTGAGTCTAATATGACTGATGTCCTCGTAAGAAGAGGGAAGCTGGGACATAGTGGCAAAGACACACGGAGGAGACACACACAGGAAACAAAGGCTGGTGAGAGGCCTCCACATCAATGAACACCTAGGATTGCCAGCAAACCCCAGAGTCCAGGAGAGAGGCGTGGAGCAGACCCTCCCTCAGAGCCTTGCCGTAAAAAACAAGCTTGCCAACACCTTGATTTTTAATTTCTGGCTTCCAGAATTGTGAGAAAATAAATTTCTGTCATTTTCAACCACCCAGTTTGTTGTACTTTGTCATGGCAATCCTGGGAAGCTAATAAATAGAGTTTCTCTCACAGATTTGGAGAATTGCTCAGTTCATTTAACAAACATTTACTCAGCATCTCCTATCTGCCAGGGCCTCTGCTAGGTGTTATGGAGACTGTGTTAAGTGAAACATATTTTCTGTCCCTGTGAGACTGTTACACAGCCTCATCAGTGAAATGAAGTGATAAGCTCAGTGACAGAGACAAGCACAGGGTTCTGATGGAGCAGGAAAGACACTTTCCCCAGCTCAGGGTTATGATAGGGCATCCTGGAAGAGATAATGCCTGAGAAGTTTTGAAGAATTCTCTCCCTAGGGGAAATCTGCAGGCTAGAATAGAAGATAGCTTCTCCTCTACCACACCCACCTCTAAAAGCAGCCTCTTCCTGCAGCAAAAGGGTTTAAATGGCAAAATGAAAGCCATGTACCACATTGTGATCTTCTCTGAGTACTTTTCCACAGCCTAAGGTTTCTTGCCAGTTTCGTTTTATGGAAGAAGAAAATTATATGCCCATTTCTCCTTAGGCCTGATTTGAGGAGAGATGGGAGGGGTATCTGTTTGTGTTTTGTATCTCGACTTGATACAATTGGAAATGTTAATGCAATACCATTTCTTTTTTGCAGATATTATTGCCCTTTGAAACACAAAATGCTTTAGATTAAGTTCAAAACAGTGAGGTAGCTCTTTCAGAAAGGAGAGCGTATTGAGTCCCTGTCACAAAAGTAACGTATGCGGCCCTGACCACTGTGGCTCTGTTGGTTGGGCATCCTCCCACAAAGTGCAGGGTCACCGGTTTGATGTCCTGGTCTCTCACATCGATGCTTTTCTCCCTCTCTTCCTCCCTCCCTTCCCTTCTTTCTGAAACTAAATAAATAAAATCTTTAAAAATACATGTTTTTGTAAAAAAGTAATGTATATAAGAACAGTAAAACAACTAAAAGAAAAAGCGATGGACAGATAATTTGGAAAATAGAAAACTAGAAAAATGGTTTTTCAAAAATTACTCTCAGCCCCACTATCTAGAAGCTATCATTGTATTAACATTTTGATGGATTTCCTACTAGATTGTTTTTCATGCATATTTTTATTTTGTTTCATCATACTCTATAAACAATCTTGTATCCTGCCTTTTTCAGACACCATTCGAACATAAACATTTCTTCAGACCTTTAGAAACTCTTTATAAACATAGTTTTAATAGCTGTAAAATGTTTGGCTGCATAGATGCCCATGGTTTACTTAACCAGGCCCTGTGTTGGTCCTTTAGGTTAGAGCGTAACTTTAAATAGCCTGCAGATAAATTTAATGAGCTTCAAAATGGAGATTTTAAGTAATTTCATCATAGACTGACAGTTCTATCATGATACACAGCCATGTTATCATCAGGAAGTTGATTTGAAAACAAACAAAGACCAAGAAAACATCAGCAGCTGTTCCTTCTGCCCCCCAACCCTTCCTGCCTCCTTCCCCAGCAGCACAGATTTCCCTCCATTGGCCTTTGGCTCTCCATTGTTGGGCCCTCTTATTTTACCCCTTCATAGTCTGCTCACCAGGCTTCCTGGTCCAGCCTGGCGTGAGAGCTCTGGGGCCTCAGCACCCCTCTCCTTGTGCTGAGTGTTATTGATCAAGTCTCCTGTTGTTCCAGCCCATGACAAGTGTGCTTCAGTGCAAACCCATGCTCCTGCTTTGCACCCCAAGTTATATTCCTGTGGGGTTCACTCTAGTTTTCTTGCTGCTAGTCTGGCTCAGGACACTGGCAAAGGCCATATTCTTCCCAAATTATCATTCCCACTCTACTTCAAGATGCTCTCTAGTAAAGAATCTCTCTCATTCAAGTATCCCAGCCAGTGTCATGTACACACACACACACACACACACACACACACACAGTGCAACTGAGCTTCTGTATCAGTCTGTATTGCTTCAGTTTCTATTATAGCAACCTATGTCCCTTGATGTCCTAGCCCTTGCCCTGATTCTGAGCTGCCCTTGATACCCAGATTCTCTTACTGTGTTTATTTATCTGGGCTCTTGAGATTCACCTGTGGAGATACCCTGCTACTGAAGCCAGCTTTTGCCTGATTTATTGAGAGATTGTTGTGCCCCTTAGGTGAAACATCTTGCCCTCCCACCTCAAACTTTGCTATTGGATGGGCCCACCCTGACCTTCTCCCCAGCATACCTCAAGGTCAGTGAGCAATGCTAGCAGTGGTTCCGGGCCCACCAAGCCCCCAGTAATTCTGACTAGCTGTGAATGGACAAGACAGCATAACAACCACATTGAAAGATCCTTGAGTACCAGTCCTACATACAGGTCCACAATCTCTTATTTGCAATTCCCAAACTCAAAAAAGCTGAAAACCCCACATTTTTTTCATATGTCATTTGGCAGCAGAACCTGACTGTATCAGTTACCTGTGGCTGCTATAACAAATTACCACAAACTTGGTGGCTTAAAACAACAGAAATGTATTCTCTCACAGTTTCGTACGTCTGTCCAAAATCACTTGTACTGAGCCAAAACCGAGGTGTCAGCAAGGCCACACTCTCCAAAGCTCCAGGGGGAGATTTGTGTCTTGCCTCTTCCAGCTTCTGCTGGCTGCCGTCGTATCTCAGCTGTGACCACATCACTCCACACTCTGCCTCCACGCTCACTTCGCCTTCTCCTCTTCCATGTGCACCAAATCTCCCAGAGTCTTCTTCTTATAAAGATACATCTGATGGCATTTAAATCCCACCCATGTAGACCAGGATAATCTCACATTATCAGTCACACCAGCAAAGATGTCAAAATCCTTCATTCAATCACAGCTGCAAAGATCCTTTTTCTTATCAGGTAACTTTTACAGGGTCTTAAGGATGAGGACCTGACATCTTTGGGTAGCCATTGTTCAACCTACTGTACTGACTTAAATAAAAACAAAGCTATTTATGATCGTTATTTATTGCTCCTAATATGGATAGTCATGTTTTGCTAAAGAAATATTCATGTGTGAGATTACCGGGTGCTATCCTAAACCTCCACAGATATGTTAGCTAATATGCACAATGGGAATTGCTTTTCCTTTCAAAAATCATAAAATCTCTGCTTCATTCTGAAATACATTTGGCCACAAGGTTTTCAGATGAAGGTTCGTGGGCCTGTTTCACGGTGTTGTACACTGTCTGAGACGTGACATAAAGCAGGTGGCTTTGAAATGCCCTGGCTCTGGAACACCAGTCCAGGCCACCTGCTTAGCATTTTACATCCCTTTCGAGTATGCCATCTCAGTTAACCTACACATCAGTCCTAGAAGGTAAGCAATGCAGGTGTCATTATCCCTGCTGTAAAGGTAGGAACTCAAAGGGTTGAGTCTCATAGTTGGTCAGTAGCAAGGACCAGAATCAGAATTCGTGGTTCTAATTCTCAATCCAGCATTCTCAGTTCATCACAGCTGTGAGGGATGCTGAAGTACATTTTTCTTTAAAGCATGCAATTTGATTAATTTTATTCATGAAGATTAGAAATAGCATTTTGAATTCTGTCGAATGATAAAACAGATAGACCTTGAAGCCAAGATTAAACAAAGGCAACAGAAAAGATACAAGAAAATATTGTCTGGAAATGAAAGGCAGCTCTGAAGGCTCTGCTGCTTATGACTTGCCTTTTTATTTCTTTGTATTATTAAACTTTCTGGTTCTGCATTATTTAGTTTAGGGATTCAAGAAGAAAAATCTGCATTCACATAGAAATTTGCATCGTGTTAAGGCACGCTGACATTTTTTTTTTAATTAGGATAATCGTGCTTCCTTTGCAGAATTATCATGAGAATTAAATGGAAGTATGTGAAGTGCCTTACATGGAGCCTTAATAGACATGAACTCCTTTCCCTCCTTCTCCCTGTTTTATCCTAGTTCAAGAAACCACCCTCACAAAGCTGCATTTTCAGAGACTGCCCATTTCAACACCCCCAACCCCCAGGCTGCTGAGCCGGTGTGGAACCTACCAGCCCTGCTTCCCCAGTAGGATCTAGTCCTGACTGGTACCACCAAGCACACCACCCCATTTCAAAGTTACACGAATCCCTGCCAGCCTGGGACAGAAGCCAAAGTATAATCCTCTCAGTTCATCTCCCTCTGCCTTGTACTCTCATCCCCACACGCCCATGGTGTTCCTCTTCTTCTACAAGTGATAGAAATGAAAAGGTAGAGCGAACAGCATGCCCAGAGGGCTTGTGTCTTAAATAAGGAGAGAATTTTATATGTTGTTATGTACTTTTCTTCTTTATTCAAGGCCTGTATTATTCTTTACTTAACAATGTAGAAAATCTAATCAAACTTGTCAGCAAACTTCCATGATCTGCACTCTACTCTGCACTTGTACTCCACCTAAGTCACACATTATAATGGCCTTATCCAGGGCTTTGTCATCAACCTGTAACTGCTTCACCTCTGAAATCTTGAGCACCTACATCCAAGATACTCCTTATCATCCAGATCTCTCATACCTGCACTTCAGGTCCGTATGCTCTTCCATGATTTCAAGGTGTCAGCAATCCATCAGTCCTGCTGGCATTCACTCCTCTCCTGATCCAACCTCCAAGCCTACCACTCATAGCGGACCACATACCCTGATCTCTTACCTGCACCCCTCAATCCCAAGCACACCTGTTTCTTCTAATTATTTTTGCATATTACCTAGCTAAAACTCTGACCCCAGGCCATTTCAACAGACTATCTCCTCTGCCCATTACCTGTGCTGCTAGCTTCTTCTGGTAAAAATAAATCACGCAACCTTGCAGATTTTTGCCACTCTGCATTCATGACCAACAGACAGCTTTGCCCATGTGCCACTGGACAATTCTTTTAACTGTGTTGATCAGCAACCTCCTGCACTGTCTCCTAAGCAGTTACTCCAAAGTCTCAATACTCCTTACATCCCCAAGCCACATTATTCTCCATTTACTTCCACGAGGTTTAATCCCCTCATTGAAGAAAAAAAATTAAAGCACCCTGGCTGGTGTGGCTCAGTGGATTGAGTGCTGGCCTGCAAACCAAAGGGTCACCGGATTGATTCCCAGTCTGGGCACATGCCTGGATTGCAGGCCAGGTCCCCAGTGGGGGCCATCTGAAAGTCAACTACACAGTGATGTTTCTCTGCCTCTCTTTCTCCCTCTCTTCCTCTCGCTAAAAAAAAAATAAATAAAACCTTTTTTAAAAATTAAAGCAATCATGACCTGCCTCAACATCCCAATTACAAACTTACCCATATTTGCCAATATCTACATCTTCAGAAAATATTAATAAATCATCTCACCTCTGGTTCAAGGTCAATCCCTCCACCTGTGCTCTTGATGCCAGTCCTTGCTTACATCATCACTTATCCCTTCTCTCTTAAACTTCTCACCTTTCCCTCTCTATTAGCTCCTTCTCTCAGCCCATAAACATTCTCTGATGCTCTCCATTAGATATATATATTTACATATAAATACATATATAACTATTTGACCATAAATCCCATTCTAGCCACTGCCCTTTATGTTGCTTTCCCTTCTCAGCTAAGTTCTTTGGAAAAGACATTACAATCCTCATTCTCTACCTCCACTTCCTCTTTTGTCATCACCTTTCAACTCTCTTGAATTTGAATCTCTTCTATAAAGTGCCACCAATTACCTCCATGTTTCCAGTCTCAGTGGACAAGTTCCAGCCCTTAGCTTACTAGACTTCAGTGCTGCATTTGACACTGTTGACCACTCTGCCTTTGTGAAACTCTCTACCACTTTGACTTCTGTGGAAATCTGAATTTGGGAGTAATGAGCATTTAGGTGGTCACACATGACCAGAGGTAAAAAGGATGAGCTCACCCTGTGGAGTCTAGAAGAGACAAAGACTCGGGTCAGAGGAAGCTTGCACTTTAGAGAACCCCCTCAGGCCCTCTTTCAACGATGCCCCTTCTCACAGGGTGAGGAGTCTGCAAGGCCTATGGAAGGTATCAACTTGTAAGCCATAACCTGCCTAAGACCAGGATCCCAGCATACCCTAACCAAATAGCCTTCCAAGGCTTGTACAGTCCTCTGCCCAAATCCTGAAGGTGGACTACACCACCAGGGTGTTCACACCTAGGCCTAAGGAGTTGCAGGAGGGCAGCTGTTCACATCAGTGTTAACAGAGCTTAGATATACAGGTTGGGGTGACCTCACACTTGCACACAAGGCCAATGAATGTTTCTCCCCATTCCAAACCCCCTTCCAACATAGAACTCTGAGAAGTAGGAGAATTGCAGGTTGTAATGAAGCTATATTTTTCACAGTAGGAGAATAAACCATATGTTATTTGATAGTTGATTAGCTTGATTTATAACCTTAAGGTATTTAGACAAATAATATGTGGCCTCCATTTGTACTCTTGTCCCAGACCACAAACGTTAGAACTAGTAGGCTTGTGAGGGAGCTGAACATTCGTATTTACCAAAGACAGTGACTGCTTTCACTTTCCACCTTAGGTGCCACCTCCAGTGGATCCATGACACCTGCTGGGGAAACTGCATGGAGAGTCAGCAGGAGGATTCCGGGAGTAATTAGTGATGCCTGGCCCGGGCGCACCTAACCCCTTCTCTGACCTAGTCATGCCTTCTCATTTCATGTAGGAGGAAATTGAAGTCAGAAGCAGTTAAAGCACTTTCCCACTCTACAGAGTGGCAGGATAGCAGGAGGACTCGGGTCCTCTGATGCCAGACCAAGGCATTTGTTTCTGTAATGCTGGAGGCAGGATATCTTCACCTTCAGAAGGCAAGAGAAAGAAAGTTCTTCCCAGGCTTCCACAGAGCTGTTGTGTGTGTGCTTAGAGAAAGGATATAACATAATGGAGTAATTAATTCAAAAATATGTCGTGTGAAAAAGTGTTCAGGATTTTATAACAAAGCTAGTAGTGTTCTGAATTATGTAGAAATTATTCTGTTTTAATTTTAATGAAAGGGATACAAACAATCAGTTTGGAGAGACAAAGGAAATGTTTTAATAGCAAGACTGGTGGTTGAGGGATCTAAATAGGGATAAACTAGCTAGGTCTTTTAAGTATAGACCATTTTAAGGGGACATACACAAGCTAATACTTAATGTTACTCTTGTAACAGGTCATAGGACAAAAGTGGGGGACATTAGGTGAACAGAAAAACATGCCTGATATTGATAAGAGAACTCAAGAATTAAAGACTTTACCTTCAGTAGTAGTTGATAGACTTAGGTGATTAATGCACATGCAAAGCTATTATTCCAGGAACTGGAATGCATGACAACGTGACTCCAGCAAGTTGATGAGCAATTCAACCTTTGTGTCCCAGGAGTTCTGCAAGCCACAGAGATGGTATCTGAGCCATTGTGGTCCAAGGAGAGGTCATCTATGATGCAGATAAAGAATTGTTGAGCAACAGATAAAGAAGGACTAGAAAAATTGCTGCCAGACTGCAAATCTCATCCAATTAACCCTTTTTCCAAACCCCTTACCTACCCTTTCTTCTCCTGATAAAAATGTCAGCTTGATGAGATGTTAAGATGGTTTTAGAGGGTACTTAACGTGTCATATCAGATTGCCAGCCATCTGAAAAAAATGCCCATGAAGATTTAATCCTTGTCTCTTCTTATTAGTTCTGGTGGTAACAGGCAGCACGAATGCCAACTTTTCTGGTTTCAATATGGTCTAGAACCTGCATCTGTGTTGGCTAGCTAAATGGCCTCAGATAGGATAAAGCCTTTAATTACTCTAAACTTCAGCTTCTCACTGTAATACAGGGAAAATAATAATATAGGTTATACTGTTGCTATGATGATTAAGATAATGAGATAGAAAATACACATGCAGAAAGCAGACATTTATGTTATTATGTATGTAGACTGTATCATTCATTCAGTCATACAACTAGCCTTTTCTGAGCATGTATTACGCATCAAGCACAGTTGTACTGTGTCTCACTTCCCCACCAAGGGGAAGAGAAACGAAGCCAGATACCACCAAGGTGGAGTCTGTACCCAGTCAACTAGTTTACAATTGTTTTATGCACTCATATCTGTCTGCCTTGGAAATCAGGTTAGTTCTCAAAATGTTTCCTGGAAATGTGACAAAAACCTCTGGGCATAATCACAACAGATAATGGCTAGTTTAGAGTCGGAGGTAGTTCATGCAATGGTTGGACTCACACTATGCAGCCTGAGCACTTGGGTGCAACTTTCAGCTGTGCCACCTACTAACTGAGTCTGTTGTTTAACTGTTCTGTGCCTTAGCCCTTTCATCTGTAAAGCAGAAACAATAATAGTGCCTCTTGTTGTGAGGTCTGAATGTTGATGCAGCTGAGACAGAGCCTGGCACATGCTCAGTACTGTACAAATATTAACTATCATTATTTAAATCTCCACTAATCACTGACATCTAAGATTCTCTTATTTCCATTGCAAATGTGAGCCTTGTCCCTCTGTAACCATTCCTGCATAGGGAGTTGCTTAGAAGAACCTCAAACCATTGGCACTAAACAGGTAAGCAAATTATATGTACCTAGAAAAATTTCAGTACCCACCCTGGCACCACTTAACACAGGGGCTAGTTTCCCCATAACAATCTGTTTCACCTCCAGTCGGCCCAGCCATTCCCTTCAGTGTCAAGGTTGAAAATAACAACCAGGAATTTAGTGTGAAAACCTTTTTTCCAAATCCTCTGAGTCAATGATTCCCCTTCTGGAAAACCAACCTAAGATAAATTACCATTCTAAGAGAAATTCAGATATAGGTACAAACGTCTTTTAACAGGAATTAAAATAACTGAAGCTTCAGTTGAGGCACAAAGATATATTATATACTGTATTTTAAAGGAGGTAGGAATCCAAATGCAAAGTTTTGTAAGATTTTTGCTGAAAAGTGCTTACATTACTTTTGAACTCCTGACTCACATTGGAAATATAAAAGGGCCGAGAGAGAGGAGGGAGAAGGAGTTTTTGGACAGAGTGACTTGGGAGGGAATTTTTTGGTGGGTCCCTCTTCCCCACCAACGGAGGAAGTGGTGCTTCCCCATCACTTCAAGTCCCAGGGAGAAAATTCAAAGGGACTGTTTAAAAAGTTTAGGATGTGCTCCCTGCAGTTCGGGGCATAAGGGACTGGCTCCTAATTTCCATTTGAGAAAGCTGTAGTGACTGGCAGCAGGAGAGAGGGTTTAGTTTGGGAAGTGATGCGATGGACTAAACATGTGTGCCTCTCAGGAGCCAGGTGCAGAACTCCTGAGGTGGGTGAAAAGGGAAGCTATGCATGACCACCAGCTGGCCGTGGTAGAACCCCAGCAGAAAACGAGTGCGTGGAGTGGACTGCAGGAAACAAAGGGCCCCAGGGAGTGTTGATCTTCAACTGCCCACAAGAATTGAAACCTCAGAAGTCATATTTGTGAGAACTAAGTCATTATGCTAGACCAAAGCTTTATTTGGGCCTGCCACATAGGCCTAATGAACCCTTGGAGAATTAAGCCAAATTTCCAGGTTGTAAGAAGCCCTATGGAGATGCTCACATGCCGAGAAACAGATGTCTCCATCGAACCACCAGAGAGGACCAGACCCATGTGAGAGAGCTGGCGAGCACATTGCTCCTCCGTGGACCCTTGAAATGCCTGTAGCCCTGGACTGCAGCCTTGGGCAGGTCCGTGAGTCAGAGGCATCCAGCTCAGCCATGCCCAGATTTCTCTGCCTTTCATGCTGTACTTTCTTGAGCTGGAAACTGCCAGCCCATTGATCCTATGAGAATCACAGGTAAGAAAGAACTTACCCTTCCCATTGCCTTGACCTCTCATTCCTCCCCCTGCCTCACGTCAGAAACAGTAGCTATTGCAAGGGAAGACGGGGGTTTGGGGGTGGGGGAGAACTGACCACAATCTGCCACTGGCCTACCTGGGGATGGAAGGCACCTTACTTTTAAATGATGATTAGAGTATGCCTTCTTATTTCGAACTGGATATTTTGATTTCTGAATGGAGATCATGAGACTTAAAGCAATTGTAAGACACTGTAGTCAGAAAAGTCATAGAGCTTCCCAAGTTTTATATTCAGGGTCAGGAAAATGATGTTTTTAAATAGGATTTTTTAAAGATTTTTATTTACTTATTTTTAGAGAGACGGAGAGGGAGAAAGAGAGGGAGAGAAACATCCATGTGAGAGAGAAATATTGATCAGGTTGCCTCTTGAACATGCCCCTCATGGGAACAAAACCTGAAACCCAGGCATGTGCCCTGCCTAGGAATCGAACTGGCAACCTTTTGCTTTGTGAGACAACACCCAATCAACTGAGCCACACTGGTCAGGGTCAGGGAAATCATTTTCCTCCCTGAATAAATCCTGGTCCATAGGAAGAGTAGTATCAAAAGGGCCCTTGATCCTACATACACAGGGGTCAGAAATCAAAGTCAATCAGGACCACTCTGCCACGACATTATCTCTGTTTTATACTGATTCCATTCTCCCTTCTTCACACCTGTACCCTAGTCACACCTAGGGACATCCAATGGCACTGCTTAACCATTGGCAGTCAAGAAGTAAATCATGCAAACTGGTCTGGGCCACTTCATCACAAGTACCCTCCCTTGTTTGACATCCACCAGTTATGTTCTGCAACCAGTGATTCCAAGCATGTGATTCATATTAGCACATTCAATATATTTTAATGCCCTGCAGAAAGGTAATTCCTTGAAATTTATTCAACCAAGGATTTTTCACACACTTTTTTTTTTCACCATACTCAATGGTTAAAAAAAAAAAACAACCAAACAAAAATACTAGCAATTTAAGCAGTTAGTGTTCTGGGGAATCCTACTTGGGAAGTGCCACCCCGATTTCAATTGGGAATGCTATTGCTGAGAAACTGGGTGGTTCTGGGAGGACACTCCATCCTTTTCAGAAAGTCCTTCTGACATAAATTGTACTGCTTTGCCCTTTAATAGAAAGCAGAGAGCCCTGCCCCAGCCATTTAGCCACAACAGCTAAAATGAATCTAAAGTAGGCCCTTGATTGATGGATGCGTCAAAGTCAGAGGACTTTTAGAAGCAGAGTCACAGCTTGGAGGGATTCTCTGGAATTTATTACTTTATACCTCAATGCTTTATCTTTTTAAGGATTATTTTTTTCACTATGTCTCTGGTAGATGCCATCATTTGTCCTGTTGAAGTCCAAAACTAGATTGCTTTAAATGAACCCTGTAACACATAAGCTTACCACTACAGGCAGGAGGAGCAAGTTGGGTCGGGGAGTGGGGCAGCCGGGAATGAATATTTATGTAACCCTATAAATTCAGCCCCCAGGATCTCCCTGTTCCTTAAAGTTGCCTGGAAGTGATGACTCCCTAACTCCTTTCCTGTTAACAAGTCCCCAAGAAGTCATCTCCAGGGCCCGAAAACCTATGGCCACATGAAAAACCTACAGAGCCGCTAACACAGCAGCACATCTGGGGGGTGGCCACAGTGCCTGATAGGTCCTTTTCTCTTTGCCAAACAGACAATGTCCCACAGGAATCGTGCGCAGTGACCTGGGGTCCACTGTATGAATTGACATATGGCTTAAGATTCCAACACACCCACCTGTAACCTTAACCCTTCGGAACACACAACTTCATTCCCCCTGATCACAATTCTCTGACACAGTGAGAAGTTTCATATTGGTGGTGTTTTATGTTTTTGTTTGTTTAGGGGGAGGTGTAATTTCACTATATAGTGATTAAAACTTTCTTCGTATAGTATACTTCATCCGATTTTATCTTTCTCAAATACTAATCTCTTAAAATGACTTTATCTCCATGTTCCCACTTTCAAAACTGGGCAGGGAAAGTCCCGAATGCTGAGCATTAGCAGATAAACACTTGTATCCAGAGGGAAATGGAGGCACTTTTAAGACCAGCTGGAAATCATTTCATAAGTGCGTGGGAAGTGTTTCCTTTTATAATCTATATTTCATTTTAGAGCCACATGACTGATAGTGGCAAGAAGTTTGTGGTTAAAATGGGCAACAGAGTGCCGTGACAGGAGTGGGGGGAAAGATGTTACATTAGAAAAAACACAAAAAGCATAAATAATATATTGAGGAGGTCACTCAATGTGAACAACTAAGTCACTCAGGGTTATGAAAATCATTTATTTATGGACCCATTTTTACAAACCATTGTTCTTCCTTCCTCCCAAATGTGCTCTGAATGAATGACAGACACGCTGTCCCCTTGTGCTACTCTGGTTAATTCAGAGGTTTGGTAATTTTCCTAATGGAAAAAAAATCAAATTCATAAAAAAATGTTCACCGACTACCTGGCAGAGAGCCTGAGACTATATTCAGGATGTGATACAACACGTTCATTTGATTGCTTTCCTTTTCAACATACACTGGAGCTCTCCAAAGTTAGTTTTGCCTCCATCGTAAACTCTGCTGGCACAGCTCTTCCTACGTCCTCTGATGGAATGAAAGAATGCACAGCTGGAGTCTCATCCAAGGAAACAGATGATGCAGGTGAAAAGATCCAAGTGGAAACAACCTAACACAGACGTCAGGTGGGCATTTACCTCGATGTGCAGGTAGCCTCTGAGAACACTACCAGGCAAATTATTCCTGAGGCCACAGAACAGAAAGGCTCAAAGCCTCGAAACTGAGTAGGCTCAAATTGCATGGCTTAATAAAATAATTTAAAATGCATCATAAAAGTAAAGGCTACAAGATGGGATAAGTAAACACACTTAGAATGAGGCACAAGTGGGTGGAAGGACCACACTCATGGTTTTGTGTGTGTGTGTGTGTGTGTATGTGTGTGCCCCTCACATTAGCTTTCCTCCCCTGATGGTATAGTTACAAAGACCAGAGATGCAGTTGCCACAAGGCAGGTCCTGGACAGAAGGTGGCCTGGGCTAATGTCACACCTTGATAAGAGACATGGTGGCAAGTTCACCTGGCCACAACTGTAGCTTCCCAATTAGCCTGCTGAGTAGCTCTGGTTTTCTGTTTATTTCCTGGGCAGAGGACATGTGGGGCCAGACAGGGTGCTCCCAGTGGGTGGTCAATGTAGGGATGACATAGCGGTCAGCCCAGAGGTACCATGATTATGACTGACCCTCTCCATCCCTTTCTGTCTTAAGTACCATTTTTGTCTTTTCCCGTCATATGTTTCGCTTATGCTATTGCTCTTTAACATATGTTATAGATTGCTTTAAAACACAGACCTTCTTTGCATCTGTCAACAGAACCAACAGAGAACATCACAAGAGTCAGTGAGACACTCAGCATGGTCTTCAGGCTTTCTCTTATATTTTACAAACTTTTGAGTCCTTCCAAGAAAGCATGAATAATTGAGTATATTTTGAGTATTAGTCTTGGGAACTTGACCTAAAACAGGGAAAATGTTATCCTATAAAATCTCTGACCATAAAACTGATTCAACTCTAATTGGGGATCATTTAGTTAAGCATGTTTAAAATCCAACCCTTGGCCTAATTCTCTTCAGGGAAATCACTTAGTATAAATCACCCATGTAGATTAAAAAAAAAAAAGTCTGGGACTGTCACACCACTGAGACAAGGTCCAGATCAACAGCGTAGAATCCGCTGAGCTAATGATCTGGTAACCATGGACTCACAAGTCCTCCCCTTGTGATGCCAGAAACAGAACTATGCCATTCCTACTTCTCTGGGTTAGAAAATCAAGACATTAGCCACCACCTAATCTCATGTATATGGCTATCTGTGCAAGAAGGGCACAAAAATCTACAGAAAATAAAGAATGGTAAAGAGGCCCTCTGACTTCTTTCAAAAGGGTCCCCTCGAAGCTTAGCTCTCTCCAGTATGGCACCGAGGGTGAGCTCACACCCAGCTTCTGAAGACTTACAGTTCTAGAGTCAAATCCCAACCCTTTAACGCTTACTGGTTGTAGGATCCTAAGCAAGTTACTTAACCTCTCTGAGCTTCAGTTTCTTTATTCATAAGTTGATAATTATATCAATTATAATAATATCCACTTGCAAGGACTGTGGTGAGAATTTAATAAAATAACTTACATAAATTATTTAAACAAATGGTTTCCATTATACCCTCACACGTGCCATGCCAATGTTGGTGCCGTCAACATCATTAGAATTGTTGCTGCTGCTGCTGTTGTAACTAGCAAGACCAACTTTAGAGTGAGAGTTATATTATTTTAAAAGTAGTATTCCCAAAATGCTCCAAATGCCTTCAATGAAATAAAGCCTTTTATTTTAGAATTGGTAAAGATTCTTAAAATGGGACAATCTCCTTGGAACTGTGGCATGTTGACTTAAATTCACACAAAGACTTAAATGTCAATAGTAAATCCCTTTTCTGGTGGAGGTTTTGAAGAGGATGGAAAGAGGAAAAGAAGATACCTGTAAAACGAGAAGGTCAGAGAGGGAATATGGGAAACTTTTCACCCGGGCTTTGAAATCAGACAGAAGGGGATTTGGTTCCAGACTCGGTCACACACCACTATTAGTGTGATCCTTTAGAACCTCAAGCTCCTCATTCATAAAATGGGAATAATTGTGCCACCTGCATCCTAGGGCTCTTGCAAGGGTCCAAAGAGACCACAGCCTATGAAGCACACTGGCTGACACACAGCAGGTTGTCGTTAAGGAGTGATTTCCCTCCCTACGCATTTGCAGTGCTTCCCGGAACTGACTCATTTTCTCACACTCAGTTCTCTCTCCTGGCTAGTGCTGACTTTCCTACGGATCATGAACAGAAAGATCCGGGGGTTTTCAAGATTGGATTTCTGTATGACAGTAATACCAAACAGAAGCTGATGATGCAATTTAGCTGAGAAAAATCTAGACGTGATCACCTTAATACCACTGCTGGGAAATAGCGAAAGTCTCTCTACCCCTAGATGAAATTCCAGGCTTGAAGGCTTCTTCAATTTATCCTATTCTAGGTGACCTCGATAAGCCTTGAATTGCCCCAAACTATGGAATTCACCTAAAGTCAGTCCGGTTAGTTAGCAGATGGAGCTGGAAGCCCTGCTCTGCTCTGCATCCACCCTGGAATCCTCCCTGAGCCTTGGGGTCTTCCTCAAGAACCTGGGCTAGACTAAGGTACTAGAATCTACACAGGCCCCTGAGCACCCAGGGCTAAGCCAAGGGAGGGGGGGAGCTGGCAGGAACTATCAGGGCTCTTGCACAGCTAAGGTCTCTGCCGCTATCTCTTTCTCACCTTGGATGTGTTCCTGCTGAGGTCCTCCAGGAGACAGGAAATGGGATTTTTTGAACTGAGCCTTCTCTAGTAGCTCAAATTTAAAAAGAGAGGATGAACTACACAGTTTGGGGATTCCAAGACTGGGGGTAAGGAGTGGGGAGAAGGTAAGTGAACGAAGTTCTCTTTGCAGAACAATGAAAAGGATTAACACTTTTTATGGGCTCACTGAACCCGGCAGTGTTCTAGGGCCTTACTTTACCTCATTTAATCCTACAATAACCCTCCAAGGTGACTGGCGGTTTTCCTCCCCATTTTACAGCTGAGAAAAGCAGAGAGGGTGAGTAACTTACCAAAGGGTGCACAGCCAGTAAGTCGTACAGGCAGGATGCCCAAACAGACATGCTGGCACTGGCGTCCACAGGCTAAACCCCTGAACCTGCCTCCAAGGCCCTTTTTCTTCTAACTTCCCAGTGAGCTGAAGCAGCCCAGCCTAGGCTCTCCTGCTGCTGCCTCTATGCCAAGCCCTCCCTCGTTTCACTGTCCTGAGTGTGCTCTTGCTGTAGCCAATACACTCTTGCTTGCTTTACTGCACTTTGTCTTTTGACTGAAATCTTTCCTTCAAGAGGACAAGAACTGAGGTCTCATCATCTCACTGGTAAGAATACCACAGAGCAAAAGTCTTAGGTTGTTGCTAGCGCACAAACATTGGACAGTTTTTGCAGCATCTACTTCTAGCGATCTTCGTTTTTGTTGTTTGTGGATATCAGGGTGCATTTAAACAAATAGGGTCTACTTGAGGGTGCAGGGGTTTCATGCTATGCTTTATTTTTATTTTTTTAACTGTTTAGTAAAAATCCAGCCTGCTCATACTGCATCCCACCGTGGTCTTATTTGTGCTACTTCTACCCAGATGTGAAAGACATTAGCTAATGAGGTCTGTGCTTGTGTCAGCGAGGGAGGGACTCCATTAGTCCTCAGAGCGACAGCAACTTCTTTTGGCTTCCTCTGATCGCTCGAAACCCATCCCAGCTGGTGAGTCTTGCCCGTAATAAATGAATCTAGTTTTCTTGCTGCCTAAAAAATAAAGCGAATCTTAGATTGTCATATTTTTAGTAAGTTCTTCATCTTTCTTTCTTTTTGCAGCTGGTGTTGGGCCCCGGTCCCTCCTCAGGCATGCTCTAGCTCCCCCAGCGGCTTCCTCCGGGTGGCGAGATGACAGTGCTTTGGGTTTGGGGTTTGAGGTAAGGGAAGTTTGGGGGAAGAAACAAAGCCATCTGTGATTTCTTCTTAAGTCACATGTACAACTCATATTGGCATGGAAAAGAGTGAAATTAAATGTAAGGAGGTCAGCCAGGCCTGACTCTGCCACAGGAGTCTCTGATAAGTCCCACTGGGGAACCTGGTTTGCAGAAGAGGTAGCTGTGCCTGAGGGATGACGAAGGGCGACTTCACTTTGCAAAGTGAAAAGAGATGTTGTTTGCGACGGGAAGGATTTTCTTAGGGTTTCCCCCACAGGATGCAGTGAGGTATGTCAGGTCGTCTCCTGCAGATCTCCGTGGCTTCCCTTTTGTAACTCCAAATCTCCGCTGAGCCCTGGCCTCATCACTCAGACCCTACAGCCAACCCTCCCACCACTCCCCCCGCCCCACACACCCCCTCGGCAGCCCAGCTCTGGCAATCAGCAGGACCTGGAGGCGGCTAACAGAGCCCTGACAAGCTCAGAGCCCTTGTTCACGTGCTCATAGCCACTAGACAGGGCGAGAGACTAGGAGTCAGAAACACCATGGAAAACCAACGTGCCCTTGAAGCGCAGGGGGAAAAGCAGGATCAAGAAACGTTCTCTGCATTTGCAAACTGTATGCTTTCCCTTTCTTTTCCTTCTCCCTTGTCTGTCTTGTAGACCATCTTTTCTGTGCTTCACTTCCTCAGTTAAGGCCTTTTCTACAAAAGAGCATTTATTAAACGCTAGGCCCTGTAGGGAATGCATAAGAAGATCTGACAGACCTCCTGCCCACAAGGGGGAACACATTGGGGTGATATGGCAAATACAAGGGGAATACTTAGGAACAGTCAGAGCCACCACTAGTCCGTTTGATGTCTTGTGAGTATCTGAAAAGTCACTCCCTCCCCTAGATGGGCTGTTGGCGTACAGAAGGCAGCATGGGCTGGCGTTCAGCCCCTACTCAACCTGTTGTCCAGATGCTCTTGAGCAGAACACAAAATGCATGTGGGACACGTGGGATGGCCCTAGGAACAATAATAAAAACGTTCAGTCCGATGTAATCCATTGCAAATAGGCGTGGTACAGAAACTATCTGCCATAGCCAGTCAGAAAGGGGAGAAATAAATGCTGGTTAGTTTCATTGGGAAGGCTGTGAAGAGGGGGGGTCTTCGGACTGGTGGGGTACACTAGGAGGAGGTCAGCACTCTGGATGACAGAGGACATTCCAGAGGAGAGAACCGGACACGCAGAGACATGGAGGTGAGACGGAACGTCGGTCCCCATACTTCTTCAAGCCCTTTCTCCCTTTGCTCTTATGTGCCTTCATGTAAAATATCCCCTCAGATTTCTCAGCTCCATTAATCCATCTTTTTTTTCCCATAGATCTTCTTCGTAAAGGATGAGCAGACCCTGTGTTTGCATGAGGAAGCCTGTTCTGATTCAGTCAGTGCTAAGCCTCCTTGGTGGTAAATAAATCACTCCAGTCTCCATAGTTACTAACCTCGATCATGACATGAGCTTCAGACACACAGTAAAAATAAAGACACTTGAGGCTGCAGAAACAAAGGACTTTGTGAGCCTCTGAGGTGACTGGGCCCTATCCCTCAGCCCAGGCAACTCAGTTTGCAGGGCCTGACTTTTCACGATTATTCTCTTGTTCTTTCATCTTCACATGTCACCGGTGTTGAGGGAAACGGCTGAAGCAAAAGAGACATCAACACCAATGTACTCGTGATCCGTGGATAAACAGCAATAAGACTGACATAAATATATCAATGAGTCATTCATCTGCCACCAGCCTAAATAAAATTCTTCAAATGGAATTTTGTTTTCAGACCTCAGCCCTAGTTAGCAAACTGACAGATGAAAACAAAGCAGTTGTCAGAATATTTATATGTTTGTTTCCTTCCCAATCCAATACAAACAAAGTGACAGTTATGGAAACAAAGGAGATTGTGCAAGGTTGCCTTCCATTCAGGGATCTTTTCCACAACATCGCTGGAGGACTGTTATTTAATCACCACTGGAAGAGTGCCCGTGATAGAGTTCACAACTTTAGGGGGGGCCACCCCTTTCATTGTTGGAAAGTTCTTAGCAGTTTTAAAAAATCTTCTTTGTATTGCATTTATTGCTTTCTGGTTCACTGACACCCATTTGTCCTAGGTTTGCCTTCCACAAGTGCATAGAATGTGGAAGCCTTACATCTTCAATTATTTAAGGTAATTGAAAGAGCACTAAACATAAGTCAAGAAACATGATTTGTAATCATCCCAGCATCTCCGTTCAAGCGCCGTGCTCTGTTGAGCAAAATCAAGTCAACCTCTCTGAGCCTCCGTTTCCTCATTTATACAACAAGAGCAGTATCTGCCCATTCTACCTCCCAAGGCTGATGGAAGTATCAAGTTAAATAATAAAAATGGAAAAGAGCTGTGAAAATCATGAGGTGCGATATTTAATGTAGGGTGTTACCATTATTCACGGGCAAGCCCTCCAAATACAGGATGGAGCAAACGTAGGTTTACAGTTGTGAGCATGCGAAACACAGTTTATTCTTGTATTATTATTTATTCATTGTTGTATTGTTTTCCATGTGAACAAATGTAAACCTACTTTTCCCCACCCTGTATTTTGTGCTTGGTGGCGTGATGGTTTCTAGATTACTTTTCCGTGCCCAATGTCCTCATCGATAAGCTTCCAATTTGTCATTGTCTCTTTTAAGATTGGTGCTCAGAGCAATACCCCAGAGATGGTAAAAAACAGCAAAGGAGAAGGGAATGATTTTTCCCCTGCCTTCCAGGCAGAACACAACACAAGAGTTCGATTACCTTTGCCTCAGATTGCATTGGTGCTTCTGACGGTCTCTTCAGACACCTGAGAGGTGAAGGCCACCTAACGCCTCTATGTCTTTTTTACATGCGCTGCTGTCAAACCAGGTCTACCCTTCCTGAACTCATTTAATGTTAAGATGACGGTCAATGATTTTATAGTTCTTTCCATTGAATTGATCTCTCTTTAATTTCATCATATTGGTATCAGCTCACTGTCAAGGAATAAAATGCTATTTCATTGTTCTTCAGCTACCTCAACTGACCTTTGTGTCTTGAATGGGAGTTTCTGCAACAGTGTGTGACAGAAAGACTTCTGAGAAGTCCCAAAATGTTCAGTAAACAAAAGCACTTTAAGAAAGATCTATGTACTGCAGAAGGAAATCTCCCTCATCAAAGTCTCATAACTAGCATTCCTGTGGTGAGAAAAGATTGTTTTAACAAGATTTTAGTATTAAAGTGATTGATCTAGTCAAGTATTTTTAACATTAATAGACATTTCCGTTTCTAGAGAGTCACAAACATAATTGCAGTTCCAAAGTTTGAAAATATTTTTCTATGTTCTAAGCATTGAACATGGATTTTTTAAATTAAAACACTTTTTCAGTAAAGTAACACCTACAGATTCACATTACCCATCATGTAAACCAGGGTTAATGCAACTTTCCTCCAAAGGAGAAGCCGATTACTGAGTCAGAAAGTATGGATGGAGAGAGCTGAAGGGACACCAGAAGTGCTCCATTACCCTTGGCCTCTGCAAAGGGAATTAGAGGAGGGAGGCCAGGCGGATGAGGCAAGACCCCCCTTACCTCCAACAGGCAAGGATTAAGAAGGAGTCCTTCAGCCACAAGTGACACAAACCCATCACCAAGTAGCTTAAGCAAAAAAGAAGATAATGTATTGGTTTGTGTAATAACTGAAATGTCCAGAAGTTGGTTTCAGCAATCCCACCCCTGGGTACACTCCCAGCGCACATGAAGATGTTACTGACAGCACCGTACGGAAGCAGGGAGCTTGAGTCAACCCGGAAGACTAACCTAGTCAGTTCTAACCAAAAAAGAAACAGGATTGGGTTAAAAACAGAAAAAAGGGAAAACCTTTGTGAAGTCTTTAATACAATGCCATTTGTTTATATTTAAAACAAACACATGAAACCATGCCAATACATGTTCTTTGATGTGTGTGCACGTTTGAAAATATATAAATACATTTAAGTAGGTGCCTATAGCAGGAAGAGTATGGGAGAAGGGATGGGGGATGAAGGTGAACAATAATTTTTAAGATGAGAAGCATCTTTTGTGGACCAATAGTGATGTATGCCAAGAAATGAGGAGTATGATTAACTCGAATACCAACAGTCCGGTGATTTTTAAGGAATTTTTTCAACAAACAATGTAATCACAAGTCAGGTGGGCTCCAACTCTCAACTCACTCCTCTGTGGATTGGCTTCATTCTCCAGCAAGCTCCGTCCACATGGAGGGAGGGATGACCCTGGAAAAACAGGTTTGTGTGATGTTTACGGATGAGGATCTCAGCAAGAGAAAGATTTACAACATTCCTACAAGAACTCTGCTTGCCACTGCTTGGGTCATGTGGCCATTACTGTCACTGGAAACAGGTTATTCTTAACTGGTCAGCCTGATCATCTACCTGTCCATGGGGGAGACAAGGCCCTCTGACGGAGAGCTCACTAGTGGAGACCACCACCCACTAGAGCGAAGCATCTCTACTGTAATACCTAAGAGGTCCTAAGCAGGCCGAATTCAGAGATAACTTTACTCTGACAAAAACATGTTTATTAATCAAGCTGGCCTCTGTAGAGTACAATCAAGAATTTTATTTTATTTTATTTTTCTTCCATTCTGGAGCTTCAACCCTATTGTCAAATCTCCTACTCCTGACCCCAGACAATATCTTGAGCAAGCTCTATGACTACTCCCATTGCTTTTTACTTTCGTAGCAGTTTTATTTCAGGGTATAATACCAATTCAATCTTCTCTAATAGCCAGACTTAGCTCTTTTCTCTTCTTCACATCTGCCTCCCCTACATTCCAGGTCAGGTCTTCATAGGTTCCAGTAACCTGCCATAGGGAAGTGGGTCACGGTACTATTCCAACCACACCCAATCTTGTGTGTTGTTCCTCTCCAGTTGGGGTATAGAGGAGGAAGGAGAAGTAAAGAAGCAGAAAGGCCGTCATTATTGAGCTGGTGGTGTCCTCTAGGAGGATAAATTCCGGCTGACTCTCTGCTGTGGGGAACTTGTGTGTTCGTTACGAAAATCCCCAACCCTACTGGAGGTTTCCAATACTTTCCTCTTCCCTCACCTGGATGACATCTTCCCCTGCTGACCACTGGGGATTCCCCCTTAGCTCCTGCTCAGATGGTAATCACACAGGGTCTTTTCAAGATGCTTACACACCCCACAGTGTCCGCTTCGTCCTCATAAAACACAGCCCTTATCTTGCTTGTCATGGAATTGCAGCGTACCCCAACTACAGCCTCTTCTCTTCTTTTTGCTATCAGGGGCAGTTCCAGCCAGCCTTGTGTGCAGACAAGGAGCAGACTCCACACCTTGTGCTCACAAACTCCAGAGAACAGAAGCCAAATTCTCCCAAGACTGTACTAAACCATAAACATGAGCATTCATGTAGCATTATTCATAATAGCCCAGAAGTGGAAACAACCCAATGTTCAGCAGATGAATGGATGGACAAAATGTGGTGTATACATATAGTGGGGTATTATTCAGCCATGAAAAAGTGAAGTTCTGAAACATGCTACAATATGGATGACATTGAAACATTATGCTAAGTAAAAGAAGCCAGACCAAAAAAGGCCACCTATATTGTGAATCCACTTAAATGAAAACGTCCAGAATAGGCAAATCCATAGAGACAGAAAGCAGATTGATAAGTTCAGGGGCCAATCTCTCTGTGCCAATATTTATTCATCCATAGAATAGGAATGATAACACTCTGCCTACCTCACAGAGCAGTTGTAAGAATTAATGTGGAAACACATGTGAATGTTCTTTAAAACCCTGTAAATGTCAGGTATAATTAAAATAAAAATTATTGCAATTAAGAAAATAAGTATGGACTTCTAGTCAAGATGGAGGCATAGGCAGACATAGCTTGCCTCTTTGCTCAACCACATCAAAATTACAACTAAAATATAGAACAACCATCACTGGGAACGATCAAAAATCGAGTTGAATGGGAGTCTACCAACTATGGAATTATAGTAACCACATCCATTCAGACAGGTAGGAGGGGTGCAGACACGGAATGGGCTGGCCCCACATTCACATGTGGTGGATAAAAATTCAGGAGGGTTATCTCAGGAGCAAGGAGTCCTAGCCCCACACCAGGCCCCCAAACCCAGGGTTCCAGTGCCAGGAAGGTAAGTCCCGACAACTTCTAGACACAAAAACCAGTGAGGGTTGAGTCCTTGGAAGAAACTGCTGGAGTCCCCAAGCTGTTCCTCTGAAAGAACCCACACGTGGACTCACCTATTCAGACTCCTTCTGGGCTCTGGCTCCAAGGTGGCAGCTTGGAAGGTACCAGTGGCATGCTGGTGGAGACAGAGATGTCTGGCATCAAGGTGAACAGAAGCTATTGTCCTTTTTCTGGGCCCTCCCCTGACAGAGCCACAGAGTCAGCAAGCTTGTGCCATATCTGAGACTCCATCAAACTGGGTAATACTGTTTGACCCACCTTAGAGATTTCCAGGGACTCAGCCCCACCCAAGTTACAGGCCTACCCAAGCAGCTTTTCCATATGAATGGTCTTGGCTCTTGCTTCACAACTTCCTAAACCCTATCAAAAAAGCAATTGTTGGCCTCAGTGAGCCACAGGTTTGGCACTAGCAACAGCCAGCCTAAATTCACAGCTTGTCTTCACCTGGAAATCTCCAAGCCTAGCACAAGTAGCAGCCATCTCAGATTTCTTTATAGCTCAGGCAGGGTAGACCTGGGCAAAGCACAGGTGCGGGCTGACGTTGGCCTGCACCACCCAGGAAACCCAGGGCTAGGGCACCCAGTGGACAGCTACAGGCCACATAGGAGCACCACCACCCCGCCCCTGCACAGCTGATCCTCCACAGAGGGTGGAGGTTGGTGGTAAGTGGCCATAGCCAATACTTGCAGCTGACTGGCCTGGGTGAATCCCTCCCATTGATCTGCCAACAGCAACCAAGGCTCAACTACAAGAGGAGAGTATACTCAGTCCACACAAAGGGCACACCTTTAGTACCCAGTTTGGGTGATAGAGGGGACTGTGCCACTGGACCCTATAGGACACCTACTACATTAGGCCACACTACCAAGACACAGAGTCAAAGCAGCTCTACCTAATACATAGAAACAAACACAGGGAGGTATGCAAACAAGGAGACAAAGAAACATGGCCCAAATGAAAGAACAGAACAAAACTCCAGAAAAAGAACTAAACTAAATGGAGACAAGCAATCTATCAGATGCATAGTTCAAAACACTGTTTATAAGGATGCTCAAGGAACTTTGTCAGGACCTCAGCAGCATAGAAAATATCCAGTCAGAAATGAATATTACGCTAATTGAAATAAAGAACAATCTACAGGGAGACATCAGAAGACTGGATGAAGCTGAAAATCAGATCAATGATTTGGGGCATAAAGAAGCAAAAAACAACCAATCAGAACAACAAGAAGGAAAAAAAATCCAAAATTATGAGGAAGCAGCCTCTGGGACAACTTCCAGAGGTCCAACATTCACAGCATAGGGGTGCCAGAAGGAGAAGAAAAAGAGCCATAAATTGGATGTCTATTAGAAAAAAATAATGAAAGAAAATTTCCTTAATTTAGTGAAGGAAATAGACATGATAAGTCCAGGAAGCACAGAGAGTCCCAAACAAGATGGATGCAAAGAGGCCCACTCCAAAACATATCATAATTAAAATGCCAAAGATTAAAGGTAAAGAAAGAATCTTAAAAGCAGCAAGAGAAAAGCAGTTAGTTACCAACAGGGAAGTTCCCATAAGACTGTCAGCAGATTTCTAAAAAAAAAAAAAAAAAAAAACAAACAAACAAACAAACAACTTTGCAAGCTAGAAGGGATTGGCAAGAAATAGTCAAAGTTATGAAAAGATTGCTGTACCCAGCAAAGCTATCATTTAGAATCAAAGGGCAGATAAAGAGCTTCCCAGACAAGAAAAAACTAGAGGAGTTCATCATCACCAAACCATTATTATATGAAATGTTGAGAAAAAGAAGATCAAAACTATGAACAACAAAATTGCAAAAATACATATGTTCCAACAATTCAATCTAAAAAAACGAACTAAGCAAACAAGAAGAACAGAGACAGAATCATGGATGCAGAGAGCATTTTGAGGGTTGCCAGATGGGAAGGGGTGTGGAGCAATGGGTAAAGAGGTGAGGGGATTAAGAAATACAAACAGCTAGATACAGAATAGCCACGGGGATGTAAAAGCACAGTATAGGAAATGAAGTAGCCAAAGAACTTATATACATGACCCATAGACATGAACAACAGTGGAGGGATTGTCTGAGGGAGTCCGGGGTTGTTGTGGAGGGGGACAAAGTGGGAAAAAATCAGGACAACTGTAATAGCATAATAAATAAAATATAATTTTAAAAAGGAAGAAAAGAAAATAAATGCATACCATAAAATGGATAATAAAATAACTCACAAATGAGAAATACTCTGCAGATGACTTCTAGCACTTATAATTAAGTTTTCAATTAAATCTAAATACCAAATAAGACTGACTGAAGGGAAAATAAGATTGTCTTCTGTGCATGGGACTAAAGAAACCAGCAGGTGCCTAATGGAAATTAGACAGCTACATGAGGCCTAATGAAAATTAGGTTATGTCATTAAAAGTGGGAATTATACCATGCCTTTTATTTCCCTTCCAATATTGACTCACAACAACATAGTCAGTAATGGAGCTTTGAGGTTATTATCTTAATGGAGATGATTAGATGTTCTTATTCAAGAAAGTGGCCATATTCAACAGAAGTGAGTCCATGGAAAAAAAATTCTTAGGGCTGACATTTAAATGATACTCAAGTTTAGGAAAACTCCAAGGAAGCCAAAATGGGAATGAGAGAGAAAACCAAGAGGAAATCCATGGCTTTTGAAACATTTAACTTGCATGTAAACACTAAGAATGAAAAATGTGTAGAAAAAAATGAAGTCCAAAATCAGAACTGCAGCACTGTGACTTCATTAATGTGGGAGTTCTGGGACAACCTGCATGACTATATTGAACAAGGCTGGCTACCTGAGGAGATAAATTGGTAAAGAAATTTCCATCAAGAAGAAAAAGCCTCCAAGTAGCAAACTTTATACACAGCCACCCTTCTAAGTACACCTTTGCCTATGCACAATCACTTATTATAGCTACCTCTAATACACACACCCCCCAAATCCCTTTGAACCAACAACTAAACTACATAGGTCATTTCATGAGCAACACAGAGAATGTATGACTCAGCCCTTCTTCCTTGCCACCTTCTTTCTGCCAGTAGGAAGATTAAGTGCTGCTAGAACAGCCTTTCAGTGAGACGGCAAGACCAGAGACTAGACACATGCCTCTGAAGGCTAAGGAGATGGTAAGGAATCAGGCACTTAGGAGAGACCAGCCTTGTGGGTAGGGCATGGTGTCCACACAGTAGAATAGGCGAGTGAGTGGCTGGCATAGCGATGGAGAATCCTAGAGCAGGTAATATTCAGAGATGCAAGCAACAAGGTCTGGCAGCAGGTAGGTGGAACCATGCTTGGAGAATGGCATTCAAGGGCAGACTGACAAGGTCAAGGCAGAACCTCTGCTCCAGAGGAACTGAAGGCTTGACTACAGAGTAAGGCAGAAACTAAGGATGCAGAGAAATAAGTCAAAGATCCAGTCACTACACCAAAGATACAAGATAAAATTTTGGTCCAAGGAACAGGGCAAAAGTCTTATTTCTATAAATAAAGTACAAGATCTGAACAAGCTGACCTGCTCTAAGAGTTACCCTGATGCTTGATAATCAAACTCTTGCCTCTTTTTTTGTTTTTTGTTTGTTTGTGGGGTTTTTTTCTGTTCCTCTGAAGCAGAAGAGGACCTCAAACCTGGGACAAGGCAGAGTGGAAAAAAATTTCTGATGCTCCTAACGGAACTAAGTATTCCTACAATACCCTGTGTCTATCTCTATTGTTGCACTTACTTATTGAACAAAGACTTATATAGCACTTACTTGTATTTCATGCATTCTCCTACATATTTCATGAACATTAATTCCAATGACAACCCAATGAGGTCAGTGCAATGATGCTCCCCATTTCACAAATAATAAAACTAGACAGAGGGAGGTAACTTGTCTCACTCAGACAGGAAGTGACACAGATAGAAAAAGAATTTGAACTCAAGCACTCAGGCTCAAAGTCCAGGTTTCTAACCATTACCTGATAACATTTGCTACCTATGTCATGATCTATCTCGGTTTCTCTTCCCTCTAAAGTCTAAGATGTGGTCTCTGCAATAGAGAACTTGGGTCATTTTCGCATCTCCAGTGTCTAGTGAAGTGACTAGTACATAGTGAGCCTCAGTAAAGCCCTGATGGATGGCTGAAGAGATGAATAAATAAATGAACAAATGATGATGGGCTGGCATATAAAACACAAACACCAAGGACAGAGGGAACAACAGGTTTCTGGATGTGGTTAATGTGATCTGCAAGACTGTGTGACGGAAGGCAGCCAGAATCCAAAAGGAGAGTGGCTGGTGAAGCTGCATGGGGGGAGGAGTGCGGATATGGCTCATAACAGGAGCTGTAGGTCAGTCACTTAAAAAAGCCGCTGAGGTCAGAGGAGGCTGGGGCACAGGAAATAGTTATACAATAATCTGCTACTTGTAAATGCCCCACATCCCACTTGCTATCTGGTATTTTAGAAGTTCTGCCCCACACCTGATAGAATCTATGGATTTGGTCAACCACAATTTTTGTGTGGAAATGACTATTACCATAGATCATTGTCAATGGTCTTACAGGATTAGACATAGCAACCTCCGGGTAAAAGCCAGCTATAATAAGCACGGTCTGAATTCAACCAGCAAAGAACAGAACAATATTAAAAACAGAAGTGATCCACCTAACTGCATAAAAGCCAGAAAGGTCACTTACAAGAGACGTCTTCATAAATGTTCGAGCATTCAATAGACCCGATTATGCTTTTGTGCACAGATCCGGGTACACATAGGAGTTACAGACGGCGCATCCACGTAGTTCTCATAACTCCCTCCAACTGGAAACATTGAGCTAGTCAGTGAATCAGTAATCATTTGGCATCACTTGTAACTTCAAGAGAAGGAGAAAATAAAAGTAGCTAATATTTCTTGAGCACTTACTTGGTGCTGAGCTTTATTCTAAGTGCTTACTGAGACCTCATGACATTCCCCATTTACTGAGGCAGAAAAAGAAGCACGGCAAACTTCGGCAATTTGCCCAAGGTCACATATCAAATGTCAGTAGAAGCAAAGTTCACATTGAAGGCACTTTGTCTCTAGGGCCTGTGCCTAGAAAGACAACTCCTTTGGGATCATCCACTCTGAATAGAGCAAGTAATGGAATAACTAGAATGTAAAACTGATTTCTTGCAGCCACACCCAATTCATCTTTGTATGCCCATTTGGAGCTTAAGACTATGCTAAGTAACCCAGAATGTTTATGCCCTAGAATTAATAAATGTAGGCAGTGTAAAGATCTCAAAGGCTTCCATAGATGTACAGTATAGTCTTAGGATAGAGTTTTACCTAATCATTGGTGGAGCAAAAACAGATCCAAGAAATATTTAATCCAAGATAGAACAATAAATTCTGCTCCCTGCTAGGTTAGCCCAAGCTACTATTTCAAAGGACTGTTTCTTCAAGCTACTACTTCTCTCTCAGCTCCCCAACACACTTCTTCAACTTATTTAAATTTGAGGATGGCTTTACACAACTAGGAAGCCTTTGGCATCAATTTTTCACCTTGGCAAGAAACCAAAGTAAGAAGGCCCTCCTTGGCCCATGTGGACCAAGCCCATCCAAAGCAAACAGTTCCCATAACTGTTTATGGTAGAACAAGCTTCTTCCTTTAAACAGGACGAATGTGGAAAATCACCCAGCCAGACATTGCTTGTTTTTCTAGCACTTCTGAAATTCAGGGAGGAGGCCATCCAGCCCTGTTCAAATGGCAAATGCACAAGTTAGGAAACACATCAAATTTTCTATTGGAGTCTGTAAAGATTTAATAGTTTTGTAAAAGCACATATTTTAAAAAATCAGAATTACTTAAACAGTGACTATGTTTAATATCTCCACTTAAATAGCCCTCCCTGGCCAGCTTGCAAACTCTCCCTGCTTTTCTGTGACACTCCCCAGAGGAAATTCATCATCAGTCTGTGTTCCTCGGTCTTGGCAAGACCGGGGAAAGAGCCTTGGTTGAGCTGCTTCTCAGCCATCATTGGCTTCCACTGCCGGATTAGTCTCACTCTCTAGTTGTGACAAAGACTGCAACATTACTGCTGAAATACTCTGAGGCACCCAGTAATGTAGGCTAAATTTTTAAAGAACACATTTGTGAGTGTCCACAGCTAAGTCTGAAATTTGGTGAGCCGAAACGAGACATCTGTACGATGCACCAGATAGTTGGCAGCTTTATGGACCACAGGGTAAGGTCAGTGTACGGAGTGAGGCATAGGCTAATATATGGGTGGTTTGAATCACTCTACTTGGATTTGAACTTTTCTCTAGTTTTCCAGGAGTCAGACATTTCTTGTGCATTTGCTGTTTTAAATTCTGAAATGATGGGGCCAATGACAGTAATAGTGTTAGATGTATTGGGAATAGCAAAGCAATATCTAATACTTATTTGGATCTATTCGAGAAACAGAAAAGACTATACTGCACGAAAAGATAAAAATCGCCCACTTAAGTCTCCGTGTTCCTACACCATAAAAAGGAGAGCGAGGATCTTTGAGAGGGGCTTATTTACTTACGTTTAAAGTAAAGTGGGATCCAGGTGCCTTACAGGGGTTAATTTGTGATGACCCGAGATCTCGACAACTAATGATTCGGGAAGAAGGCTGCTGGGGTGAAAATGAGCGAGGGAACCTCTGGCTTTACCCTTGGATGTGTGCAGTTAAGAATGAGACCCTTTGGCAGCATCTGCTTCCGTTTGCCCCATGTGAAAGGCTGAAAGGCTGAAAGGCTGAGGGCGACGTCAGCACTGCTGTCAGACTGGCTCACGTGCTGGCTGCTACCAGCAGCTGCCCGTGCCTCCAAAAAACTCACCGTCCACGCGGATCAGCTTTCATCTTCCTAATCTCAGAAACTGAGGGGGCATGGGGCATGCACGGAATCGCGGTTTCTGCTGTGTCACTCTGGGAAATAAACAGCACCAACTTCAGACACCCAGGGCTGTCAACAGCGGTAGAAACTCGAATATGTATACCTTGTTTATAATCTTGTAACTGAAGATTACGTGATATGTAAAAAAAAAAAAAAAAAAAAAAAAAGCCTTTTACTCAGCTGTTGCTGCTTCTATTCTTTTTTTAACTTCGGGGAGACTCATTGTAAAAAGCTTTGCTTTTCTTTATTAAATCATTTTTTATTGTTATTCTATTACGGTTGTCCCAATTTTTCCTCCTTTGCCCTCCTCCGCCCAACTTTGCTATTTTTTTAAAGGGAACTTTTAGTTATAAGCAGAGGAGAAAATGAAGAAGTAATTTTATAATTAATGCTACATTGTTTATAATTAAAAACAGAATTTGAAAGCATATACAATAAGTAATACTCTAATGACTAGTATTAGCATGTTCTTATTATTTTTTCTTGCCTCACACTCTTCTTTACTCACTATCACTTTATATTCTCATTAGCAGAGCACTATAATAATCATTCTATCACATGGTTATTTTCAGCAGTGTAAATAATTCTTTTAGACCATGTTGGACACTGATTGCATGTATTTATAGACTCCAGTTTTCTCTCTCTGCTAGGTTGATATGTCTACCACATCAAACCAAAGCCACAAATTTCAGTTAGCATCAGTTGCATTTGTTTTCTATTTATTTATAAACTCTGTCTCCTCCCAGAAAGAGTTTGAAGCTGCCGTTAGTCACACAAGTCCTTGGAGTCCTTCGGAGTTGGTTGAAACAAGTATTTCTGGTTCCTTGCTGCCCGTGGAACTAACTTCACAAGGGCTGATTCACAGCAGTCAGAGACCTGTGCAGACTGGCTCAGATAAGTACCAGTAGAACGAGTCATTCCAGCTTGCTTCACCAGCCAAGAGTGGAGCCAGCCAAAGTGGCTGGAAACTCTATAGAGGTTATGTCTTTCTTATCAGTATAGAGCTGACAATCACTACTACCAATACCCCTCACTTTATGATAGAGAAATGTATACCCAACTTCAAAGCAGTTTCTCAAAGAAAAATGACTTGACTCTGTCAGCTGTCAACACGGTCAACACACTTCTGCCAGCTCACAAGATATACACACGTGTGTTCTGTCATCGGTGTACTTTCTTGTCCTACAGACAGCTTTCCAATTCTAGTGTTCCCATTCACATATTTTTAGTGTTTATTAGAAACCAGAGATTTTCCAGGGAATCCCCACTAAATAGCTGGATGGATGGTTGATGTTTTTATAGCCCAGAGACACACTGCTCCTTCTGGGCTATAAACTTGTCACCCTTCATTTCACTCTGGACAATTCTCAGATAAAGAGCTTTGAGGGCGAGGGGGAAATCTGATTCCACACAAACTGGGGTTGCTGATCCAAGTGGCAATGTTCTCTCTTGAGTAAGAAGTAAATTTCACACTAGTTGAAATTTGACCCTCCAGTCCAGATGTACTTTGATTTTTTTTAAAATAACATCAATTTTCACTAAAGGATTATGGTAGCAAAGATATCTTGATTCATTCTTAAATTTTCTCATTGTTTCAAATTAGATGCTGCTCTTGACTTTCTCTCTTCAAACCTATCATGAAGTCTTAGTGGTGCAGAACAACCAGAGAACAGTTCCTCAACCCCTTGCTGTAGCCCAGCGGTGTTTCAACTCAAAGTTCCACCTCACAGCTCTCCAATCCTCCTTCTGCAATCAGTTTCTCTTCCTGAGGTTCAGAGATTTGTGAGGAAAAGAAAAGAAGTTGGCGGTGGCAGCCTACGCCTCATCTTGTTCAGGAATTTCACTGTCAGCCTTCCCTTTCTGTCTCCACTTTTTCAGCCACCAGCATCCAGCAAACTCTTCTCCAACATGAGGGTGGTTTCAAGGATTTCAGGGGAAATTTTTCCTCTCAAAAGAATCGCAGACCTAGCATGACACCTGGCACGGAGTGATACCAATAAATGTTATATGAATTAAAGAATGCATGAATGAATGATCCTCCTTCTCTGAAACCTCCCCCTTTTCTCTCCAAACCCTAAATATTCTTTCTTTAACTCTAAATAACTCCAACTATTATTACATGTTAACTGTAATGACTTTCATAGAAGGATTGTCAAATGGAAAGGGGGACGACTCTTCAGGAATAAGATCAAGACAAATTGCCTCACTCTACCCCCTTATAGTGTTGGGACATTCCGTGTTCAATATTAATTTCAATAAATAAAAAAATACCTACTTGTATTTCGATAATGTTTGCATTGCTTATAGCTAATTACCCAATGTCTATGAGCACATAAGCTTTTAGAAATAATGGTATAGAAATGTTGTCTATCTACAGATCTTCAATTTAACTAGAGGGAAAAATAGCCTTAGAAAAGGACACAGAGTTTACAATGGTCCTGGAAAGAGTCAATTAAAAAATACTTTTTTCCTTCCATCCTTTATTCCCAGCCCAAAGACCTCTGTTTATCTCCCCCGAAATGATTCGAGGTCAGCGGGAGCATGTATGCAATAGGGTTGGAGAGGTAGAAAGCAATGTAGAAGTAAAAGATACTGTTGTTTCAGTCTTACTGTTGTTTCCATAACCATCAGCTGGTTAACCCTACTGAAGAAGGCAACAGGGAGGTTTGTAACCATAATCCCATTGCTTAGTCCGCCACTACTCGAAACATTGTTAACAAAATGTCATGGGGTCCACAGAGAAGCACAGAAGTCAGGAGAAGAAATCAGCACCCCAACACAAAAATCCATGACTAAAGTGACTTCACATACTAAAACCCTTTAAAGTGGAATCTTATTGTTCGTTTCCATCACCTACTCCAAACATCTCCCACTTCAATACCTAGCTATATGAAGTTTGTAGTATTAACAGGTGTGAATACTATGGAAGACAAGCCACTCAGTTATCTCAACAAAGGGTTTACACTGGCATGTGTGAGAAAGACTCAGATATTTTCCTCCAGATAGTACATTAATTCTTTAACATTAAAGGGCAGAGTAGTTGTTCTAACAGGAAAATGTATGATCTTTGTATAATTTGTTTTGTATATTTCAGCATATCATAGTAATTAATCTGGCTTCTGCTCCTGTAATTCTACTAAAGCCTCTCTCTTAAAAGCATCAATCACTTCTAATCACTAAATACCATTTCTTATTCTCCTTGAGCCCTCAATTGCAATCTACAGTGTTGCTCAAATTCTTCCTGAAATAATCTCTTCAATTCCATCACACTGCATTCTCCAGGTTCTCCTCCTACTCAGACCACTTCCTCAGTATCCTAATTATTCCTTTTCTTTCTCCTGTCCTTTAAAAATCAGGTTTTCCCTAAAAGTTCCCAGTGCTCTTCTTTTTTCTCGGTTTTTTTCTTGGTGATCTTATCCCCTCCACAACTTCTACTCTTATCCCCGCATGTCCATTCACATCTCTGCTTTCAAATTATCTTTAGAAAGGCTTCTAACCATCTCCAGGATACCCATGTTTCATTGCTTCCTCAAAATCAACACATTCATAAGCAAACCTGCTCTTCCTTTTGACTTCCATATTTCTATGAATGGGGGCACTATAATCCCAGACACCCAGGTTCTTGGTGATTCACACCTTTTACCTCCATTTAACTTTTTCTGGACATTCTTCTGCTCCAAACCATCATGCTATATTGTTTGTAAGTTCGTTTATGGCATTCATTTAACTGTAATTGTAATTTAGTCAACTGTACATTTATCTCATGTTCTCCACTAGCTATAAGCTCCTTGAAAAAAAGACTGAGCTTGCCTCAACTTTGTACACCCTGAAAAGTCTAGCACAGAATCTGGCACACACAGGTGTATTTTCTTGAAAAGGTAAAATTGAGCATTCATTGATACATTTTATTCACATCTCCCACTGTCCTTTGTCATCTACAGTCAACCACACTGAGCTGAAATCATGCTGAATCTCAGCACTACGGGGGAAACGATCAGAGAAACACTCTAAGGAATACCACAACCTTCAGAGTTCTTGCTGTACTGAATCTGGTGTGTGCAGTGCATGTTTTCAGTCATTGATTCTACATAAAAAAAAAAAAACACTCTGTATTTGAAAGGGACACTGAAATGTATGGGGAACCAAATTCACATCTCACATGAAAGCTATTCTTTAGGTTTGCTTCCTCAGTAGTGGAATCCCTTTTCCAGTTCCCTGTAATTTGCTTGTTCTGTTATTACTCCCACACTTGGTATGAGAGCTCTGGATTGCTAAATGCTATACTCAAAACATTGCAACTTTAATTCAGTGAAAGCACGCAACTGTGAGGGTGACTCAGTGTTGTAACGAGGCCCACACTCCTGCTTTTGCTGATCTCTTCACGGACTCTGGGGTTTGCTGTTAACTGAGCACGGTCACAAATTTTAGTTTTAGGGGTTGAGTTTTGTTTTGTTTGATATCAGAATAAGCAGGGTGATGGAAGGTAGCATGGTCAAGCTTTCTGATATCCTGGCCTACATTCCAATGCCAAATATATGGCTTTAATCCACCAACAGCAAGAGAGCAGTTGTTGGGTTTATATAGCCTGGGGAATTAAAAAGAAGCTTGCCCCAACCTGCATTCTGACACAGAAGTTTAAGAAAATTGAAACAAATCATTCCACTGTCCTCTTCTTACTTAAAGAGCTATACACAGGTAAGTAAATAGAGTCCTACCTCTACACTAAGGATTCTCCCAGATTTATCATTTTTTAGAAAGAAATAAAATAGGCAAGTAATGCCTGAACCTGCATTTTAAGAACACTTTATCTAGCTCAACAGTTAATTTTATTTAATGTCCAGCTAGTGGACAGTATAAAGCTAACACACATACACCAACACCAGCCATGTGTGAGAAGTTTAATTTACTAAATCAGTCAGGAATGCCACAACCACAGAATTAAAGACGCATTCAGAACTCAAGTTTGGTTCACATCTAGTAATGGTGGTCACCATCTCCAGCTCACGTTTGGAAAGGAGCCATTGTTTAACCTGGGCCGAACTAGAGCTCGCCGGGAAACCATGCTACCAGGTGGCTTCCAGTGAAGCGAAGTTCGAAGTTCGAAGGTGATCACAGACCTGTTTGCTCCTCCCCCTCCCTACAGTCTAAGTCACATCTATTTCTCCTACCAATTTCCAGCTCCTCCTACTTCACACTGCCACATTCCAGCCAACTGAACAACTCATTCTGCCCCCACATCACCTCAAGGATTTCTGCTTCTGTGTGTTGGATGTGCTATTTTCTGACTCACTCCGAAATCTCAGTTCAAATGTTCCTTCCTCCATAGGGCATTCTTTGACTTGCCTTCTTCCAACCAATTTCACTGTATCTGTGCCTCTCAAGTAATTTCAGCACTTCCTACTTTGCTTTTCTTAAAAACTATTTCTTTTTATCTTAATTTCCCCTACTAACATGTAAACTCCCTCAGGAAAAAATCCACAAGATAATTTTTCTTTGTATATTTAGAGCATATGTAGCAATTTTTGCTTGCACACACCCATTAATATGCCTCAGAATAAAAGAACAAATGTTTCCCAAGGTATTAATGAGAATAGAAAACTGTCAGTGGCTTGGCTGTGCTTTGTAGAGTGACAATCTCTGAGTCCTCCCCTGGGATTAACATCATCAATGTGGTTAGCAGGGCCTCTCCTGACTTTCTTTCCTCAAAATAAGCCACTCTATGCCTGCTCTGTGCCAATCTTATCTATTTTTAATTGTTATTCTTCAGCATAAAATGACTTCACAACACAACATCCATAAGCTGCATTAGAAGAAAGCATGAGACACATATTTTATAAGTTGCCATGAAAAAACAGCAAAAAACTATCTGTAAGTGGCAATTTTACTTTTTCCAGTCTAAGGCAATGTCAGCAATCCTGAAACAGCCAGCACACACGGTCACTAATGTCTTGCCAAGTCCTCTTACATTATCAAGTCCATTGATATCAAAGCCAGTCATCATCTTCTTCTGTTTATTCATTTGCCACAGAATGCTTGGCATCACACTAAGCACTTGAGTAAAAATGTACCTTAATTGTTGAAAGCACAGTTCCTGGCTTCTTGGAATTTCCTTCTGAGTCAGCACATTGGCATGAAGTATTACTAATAAATCACAGGACTAAATTTCATGAAAAAGTCAGAACTTAGATTTTTAAAACAGGTTGGAAGGTAATGTAATTCCAGTGACGTTGGCATTGCCTAAAGTTATTTTAGAACTCTTATTTTAATTTGTTTTTCTGTTTTCTAATTTTTTTCACCATCTGTCCCCTCTATCCCCTCTTTTACCTCCTCCTACCCTACCCCCCTTTCTCTCTGGTAATCACCATAATGTTATCTGGATCTATGAGGTTTTTCTTTGTTGTTGTTTTTGATTGATTGATTTTGCTTAATCCCTTCACTTTTTCACTCAGCCCCATTAAAGTCAATTTATATGACACATTTATCAGAACCTTTTTATCATATTTTAGCATATTTATCACTTTTTTTGTTTGTTTTAACCTCAAGTGGAATTATCCAGCTTAATTACCCAGACCTGGCTCCAAATGAACATTGGTAATTTTTGAGAAATCACATCCATCTTTGAAAGGTGAATATTTTTCACAATAGGAGATATTTCAAAGAAGATGTGAGAGGCCCTGAAGGCTCTCCTAAACTGTATGGGAGCCAGAACATTGGATTGAAGGGCAAATTGGACTCAGCCAAACCTTCAAACATACCTCACTGTGTCACTGCCGGAGAATGGTCCGCGTGTTTTAGTCGTTTCCTGTTAATACAGTTTAATTTGGTTTGAGTACTATAGAATTTCTCTGTTTTTCTAAATCATGCCAAAAGTTTTATTAATTAGGGTCTCCAACATGGATGTTTTGCATCTCAACAAATTCTCTCCAAGCTAGGTACATAGGCACTTGGAACCTGCACTTGAACTTGGGAGCATTAGGACAACACAGTGGACTTCACAGGGTACTTGAGAGGGCATAGCTAAACCACATCATATAGTCACGTTATATTGTGTCATGAGGGGAAAAAATGATCAAGAACCAAAGATAGAGAAGTAGACCCCATTTCCTGTGTCACGTAAATATATATTTTGCAAGTATTATATGTGTTACAAATACCTTTTGAGTTTTCAACTGCTTAGCACACCTAATACAATATAAGGCACCTACCTAAGCTATGAATATGTTAAATGAAATATGCTAAATAATGTATTACTTGCAGGATTGGAAGTAATACACTACAATGGGAAATGTTCAGAATTGTTTATATAATCATTATCTTTCTACAAATAATGCCTTAAGAAAACACCTCCAATATTATAAAGGTAATAAATTACAGTATTTAATGAAGAGTTCTTAATCTAAATAGTAGTGATTATAAAGCTCCATTTATTGAGCACCAATTATGTGCACAAGATAGCTATTAACTATCCTCACTTAACAGGTGGAGCAAATGAATCTCAGAGACCCACAGCTGGAAAATGGTCAAGGTCTATGCTGTGTGGTAGACCCAAAATGAAGATCCTCCCTGGAGCCTGATTTCTGTAAGTCCATCTCCATTTTCAAGAATAATTTTAGTGCTAATAAGAGAAAAAAGGGGGGGGAAGAGAGGAAAGGAAGAAAGGAGGAAGGGAGGGATGCTGCAATATAGTATCGTCAGTACTCATCATGGTTTTAATTATTCCATCTGCTAACCCATGCTCTGTCTACATGCTATTAGTTCTGTGTTTTTACTGAGTCCAAGGGAGTACACAGTCATTTGCCAAAGTGAGAAGGGGATTGTGACTGGTACAAAACAATGCTAATTCTGTGTATTATTGTGCTTCCATCCTGGGAGATTATATTCTGTAAGAGAGCACATCTGTTTTCTCACTAACATATTCCCCAGCATTTGGCACAGTGTTTGTCACAAATTGTACCCAGTAAATATGTGTTGCTGAAAGCACGTTGAGTGTTTTGAGTGAAGTTTGGGCAAGCTTAGGGATGCGGCTGCCTGAAATAATCATAGAGCAACAGAAACTGCCACTACTCAGAAGAACCTCTCAGGACATTCTACCATTTTACCATTTGGAGGTTCAACTGTGTTGACAGATTTGTCTTTGAAGAGGTAAGCATAGCAGTCATTCACATCGTGGTGCCAATTATTTTATTAGGTAAACATCTTTAGGAGGGGGAGAGGAGTCATATAAAAGGGAGTTGGAAAGTATAACTATGAAAAAAATAGAGAAAGATTCCTCCTGCTCCCCCAACTTCCTCCCCACTCCAATCTTTTTAATGAGTTATCTTCTTGGACAAGAGAGTCCTTTATTAAACAAGACTGAAAAGCTTCTAATTATACCATTAATGCTCCCATAGGGAGATGCCCCATTTGTATAAGACCCCAGGTCTAACTTCTACTACTTTTATACACAACTGCAAATGTATATTCTTAGCCTAGGTTTTCTAATTCATCAGTTCACTACTTGGTCTTTTTCACTTTGGCTTTAATTGTTTAACAACATCTATGCATTAAGCTGTGATTTTCACAAATTATTTTTCCAAGTGCATGGGATATATAAATACATAGAGTTATAGATAAACACACAACATAGTGCAAAACAATCTACCTTTTTCTAAATAAGAATTGGTTTGCCCCAAGGCTTAGTAGTGTCATGGAAAAACTGATTATCTTATATTCATAAGTCTCCAACTCATAGCCCTGCTATTTATTATGTTTGACCTTGGGCAAGTCACAGTTTCCTTGAACTTCATTTTCCTCCTCTGTAAAATGTAATAATAATAAAATTACATTATATTGTAATTAATACTACATATTATAATTATATTCATATAATACATACAATTAAAATCAAGGGTCCTTATGACTTTAATTAAATTTAGTTTTAAATTCTATCTCTCAAAACCATATCTCTCTCTCTCTTCCTATATATATGTGTGTGTGTGTGTATAAATATATATATGTATATCTCCTCTAGAGACCTAGCCTTTCCTTCAGATAATCAGCAACCCTCGCAGCAGCAGAAGACAATAGCCTGTAGCTAACTAATGTTCACACAGTTCCATACCTCTGGCAAGAGCTAAAGATAACATCATGACCTCAGTTGTGTTTTAATTCCTGAGCCCTAAGGTGGATGACTACTTTCCCATGATAACAGACAGATGGATGCTGGGAAAAGACCTCAGAGTTGTCCTCAAGGCCTGAAGAAATGATTTATCACCTTTACCTCGCCTCCTACCAATCAGCTCTTAGCACGACCTGGAAGCCCTACCCCATCACGTGTTGTGATTTTGCCCTATGTAATCTGTAATCTACATGCCATCAGAGAGTTTGGGCTTTTGAGCATTAACCTCCCGTTCTCCTGGGTGACACCATTCATAATTTCTCCCCTTCGATTCTCAGTGTTTAGTGTTCGGCTCACCTAGAGCCGGGTAGGCAAACTCTGTTCAGTAACACAAAGGCATATATATATATAAACACGTAAAACGTTGTAATAGTAACCTCACAGAGCCGTTGGAAAAATTAAGGTGACAGCATATGGGAAAGTGCCTTGCAAACTCCAGAGCTCTGTACACCATATAAGATACTATTATTGTTTGAAGAAACGGAATTATAGCAGTTGGGCTAATTTGCATTCCTATCATGGCTCCGCTGCTTGTGAGCTGCATGACATCAAGCACTCACGTAATCTGAATTTAAGGTTTTTTTCTTTGTAAAATAGAGATAATAAAGACCTCACAGATGAATTGTGAAAATAAAACAAGAAACTGCTTTTCAAGTACTAATGCATAGGTACTCAGTAAATGTTAGCTACCTATCTCTTTTCTGCTGCAGTTTTAAATGACTTTATTTTTTAAAAGTCAGAATAACTTCCACCATTCTCTTGCCCAATAATAGCCAAGATGAATCATGATGATGTGACGCAATGACAGAACAGCGGGTCAATGATAAGACATAAATCACGGTGTTTTCCCATCCACTAATGATCTCTCATTGTGCTGGAACCATCAACAGCATATTGCACAAATGCCAAATAAACAGCCTAAGAAACAGCATGAAGCAATCATGGCAAGGTAAATTAACCTGGAAAGCTACCATAAAAATATGAGTGATAACCCCCAAAATATCCTTATTTATATTCAAAAACATAATTGGAAATTGCTTAGAAAAGCAGGATATGTCCAATTAGATTCTTGAAATTTTACCAGAAAAATGATTTCAGCTCTGTAAGACTTTTAGAATCCTGGGCTCAGAGTACACAAGCTATTGTGCAATTTATTTAGGATTGCTTCTTACCCCCAAACAATTTTTTTAAATGCTTAATATTGCAGAGTCTGCCACTAAGCTCTACGGTGTGTCAGCCTAATTAAGGATGCAGACAGGCTGTGCAGTAATGATGATTGATGTCTGCTGCATGTCGTAGTGAGGAGGAAGGTGAAGATGAGCATTAGCTGTAGCCCACAAGAGAAACGTGGTAATTGGTATTGCTCACTGCACCGCAAATCATATCTCCCTGGAATTACAGAAGAGGAACTTAAAAATAGAGAATTATCTTGCATAAAATTGTAGTTTTGCCCATCCTAAGGAACAACCCTGCAAGGACCTATTCTCAATTATTTTCAGTATATAAATTCATAACAATGTGATATGTATCATTTCATTTCAGTTGGGGCATCACAATACCAATAATAATAATAGCTAATTTTTCACTTTCTGACATGGAACTTTTTTATGTTTTGTGTTTTAGACTTCTGTGTCTTGAGATTTATCACACTTCTTGTTGGTATGTATACCTGCCAGCTTGAAACCAGATATTTGGATGATAACAGTAGTAACTGTCCTTGAAATTCATGAGTATGGAGCTAGTTCAACAGCCAAGTGCTGACTCTTGGCCCACTCCCACCATCCTGCAGCTTGATCACTTCTTTCCTCTGAAACAAAACACAGTAATTATCATGTTAACAAACTCCAAGCACAGGTAATACAAGCGACCCTACCAGGTACCATGTAGACTTCACAGCAGAGGAAAGTTTTGCCTACAGAGACTGTACATACTTATCAGGACACAAAAAAGGGGTCTCTGCTCTAAAAAAGACATGCACTCTAACTTAATTTCATAAAGCCGACTTTCTAAAAATCAAGGGTTCTTTGTCTCTGCTCTCTAATTTATCCATCTAACAAATCCAAAAGCAGAGTTAAACTGTTCATCAGTTGGGGACTAATTCAATCAATTATAGGATACCCAAACAATGAAGTATCTATCATATGACTATAGAAAAGAAAGCAGAAGTGGATGAATAGTATGAGCTCATTTATGAAAAATCAAGGAGAGAATGAGAGAGAGAGAGAAAATTTTAAAAGTGATCACCAGACACACAAAAATAATTTGAAACTTTGGGAGGTGATGGATGTGTTAATTAACCTTATTGTGGTAATCATTTCACAATATATACATACATCAAATCATTACACTTTAAGCTTACACAATGTTATATGTCAATTGTATCTTAATAAATCTGTAAAAGTAAATATAAGTAAATAAAAACGGGTTCTGGTAAGAGATTCAAAAAGCCTCTCTCCTTGTTTTTCATCAGGAGGAAAGGAAGGGAGGGAGGGAGAGAGCAAGGAAAGGGAAGCGAAGGAGGGGCAGAGAGGGAGGAGGGAAGGATAAAAAGAAAGGAAGAAAGAAAGCTGTGTGTGCATGTTTATATGCATTGAAATCTTCTGGAAAGGTGTATGGAAGCATCTTTGTAGATCCTCTTTATTTGTATTATTTGCTTTGTTCGCATTACTTTTTGAAAGAAAAAAGAGAGAGAGACAGAGAGAGAAAGAGAGAGGAAGGAAGGAAGGAAGGAAGGAAGGAAGGAAGGAAGGAAGGAAGGAAGGAAGGAAGGGTCTAAAGTTCTCCAAGCTCGGCAAATGGGTTGTATCCCCTTCCCGCTCTCTGATCAGGAGCAACAGCTCCATTCCAGTGCACATTCTGGATGGTTTCTCTTCCCATGGAGCACATCGTGAAGGGACACAAAAGAAAACAATAATGACAGACTTGGCCTTTCTCTAACCATGAGATGAAGTGTGAGAAAAAAATGTTTAATGCACATTTACCTAATGATTTTCAAAAATCAGAAGAGAACACAGTAATCCGCATTTTGTAAGAAGCTAGTTTTTTTTTAAGGGGGAGAAGGGAGGTTGGATAAACTGACTCTACCATTGAAAGGAGTCCGTTAGAATCGGCCTCAGTAAACTCAATGCATTCTCTTCAAAGGACAATTTTGACCACTCAGGAAAAAAAGGCAGGAGTAAATCAGAGACTTAGAACTCAATAGAGCAGAAGAAATTGAGGCATTTTTGGCCATTTCATGCTCAAACTAAGGAGTAGAGTGTTATTAAGGAGTGGATTCACAGCTATGCCAAAAAAGTTTAAAAGCTGAATATAAGTCAGGCTAGGTGGGGATCACAGTGGGACGAATATGACCACTGGGTCCTTGTTCTCCAATTAGAAACCACTACTCACCTGAGACAACAACTCAAGATAGAACCACAGAGCTGAGCAAGAATCAGAAAGCTGCTTCGGGACTTGGCCTTCAAGTTCTCTGGCTTTGCGGAGACAGAAACCTCAGGGACAAGACACATCATCATTGCTCCATTTGCCCAGCTTAACCTCATTCTGCCTTCTCTTCCTTAGTAGAGTTTCAGACATTTTGTAGACATTCATAGAGCCGATACAAATTGTGGAGCTGAATAATTTATTCAGTCTACCAATGTGAACAGAGATCTAAAAACGGAAGACCAGTGTTACAATAGAACACTGGCCAGGGCACTAAGGACACCAAAATTCGAATTACCACTCTGGTCATAACTATCAATGTGACTTTGAGCAAATCAGTCCCCTAACCAGCCTCTCTTTCCAAAATGAATGAATTGCTTATCCCCAAGTTGCTAATCACAGGAAATGGTCCAATGTTGCATTTCATCCAGGGGCTTCTGAATTTTAATTCTCTGCTCCTGTAATATAATATTTTACTTCAAAGATTGAATTTCAAATAATGGGAATTATAGGTAGTGCTGCTGTCTTTCACCAGTGCTTTTATTTATTTATTTATTTATTTATTGCCCGCACATGAGATTACACAGCCAGCAGTGATGTTAACAAACTTGAACTTGAATTTGAGGGTATGATGGCATGAGTTTCCATAAACAGGTCCAATCTTCAAGGTTGTACAAATTATGTATGATTTCATAACTAGTGGGATTTCCAGCTAGTGTCAATGCTATTTTTCTGAATTGGTTTCATTATTTGGAAAGTAAATAAAAGAAGTATTTTCATCCCCAAAGATGTAATTTTATATTCTGAGGATTAGAAAAATGTTGCAAGAAAAAACTTCCAGAAAGAAACAAGCGTTGCATATTGGCATTTTAAACAAAGCAAGGAAGTTTTGTTGTTTGTTTTTTTGTTTTCAAATAAAGGATTCAGAGTTCTTTTACTTGCAAATAGGAAAGATGACTAAATATTGACATCGTTCTTTACTGTAATTAGAATTATATATACGAGATATGGTTGACTCTCAATAAGTCAGACAAAAGCATGCCTAAAGCAATGTTCTTTGCATATGCGCAATAAACAATGATGCCTCAGAGCAAGGTATTACAAATATGCAAAGTGCCATAATTCTGAATTAGCACAAATTACCCAAGACTCTTCATGTGTTAAAAAATGATCACTCAGTTCCTTTCCAGCTCACAGAGAGCCTTCTCTTCCTTCAATGGAAGAGTTCGCCAAATTAGCTAATTGCAACGAATCAATGGCAATATGACTTTTACCTTGGGCTACTCTTTCATGTCTTTCCATGTTAATAAAGTCCCTGGACTTAAATGAAAACCCACATGGTTTAATTTGTAATTTAAAAAAATAGGAACTAGATATTTTCCCTTATAACAAGCCATTTCTTTCAGAAGGCAGAATAGCTGAGAACCTTTCTAGGTCTTTTTAAACTGTTTTTACAGCTCCATTGTGTTGAAATTTGTTGACTAATGATTTAAACAGAGCACTTTCACAGAGTAAGTCCCCTAGTAGACCCTAGTAGATTTTCTGGGTTTAAGAAACACAGAACAGCTAAGAATACTGCCTTCCCAGAGCAAGGTGTGAATTCCCTTCCCATGAAACACAGATTCATCAATTCACAGGGTTACATTCTTCTGACCATTTTCCTCACACAGGGCAATTAAATTGCGTCTAGTAAACATTTTAGTGTCCCATACATATTTTTTTAAAAGACCTGCTTTTTACAAATAGTATTTTCTCAAAATAAGCATTGAAAATTCTTTGCTTCTTTAATATGCTTCCTATGCAATTAAATGCATATCTTAGTTGGAAAGAAACTAACCGCCACTACCCCAAAGTTTGGGTTGCAGATGTAATCATTGTAATGCTATTTTGGAGGGAGAGCAGAAGTTCGAGAGTACCCTATAGCTTCCTGGAAAGTTAAATCTGAAAACTGTGAAATTGTTTTGGGATTTGAATTTGAATCAATATTATTGCTTTTTGCTTAGGAAGGAGGATTATCTTAAAAAAAAAGAAAAGAAAGAAAAAGAAACATGAAACTCTGACTATAATTTGACCTATTTAATGATGCCATCATGGTTTTCTTCCACTCAGTAAATTATCCCTTCTGAAATATAAATTACATTTACAAATAACCTTCATATATATTTACCTCATTTAATTCGAACCACAATCCCACCAGATAGGTAATTATCCCCATTTTACAGATGAGAAAACCAACCCCAAGAGGGTGTTACTTAAAGCAGACCTTCCTCTGAATCTGTTCTTTCCACTACACCAACTGCTTCAAACTGCTAGAAATATCAAATTTTGCATGAGGTTGGTCAGTGATGTTAAATGATAAACTGAGACATATTAAAAATGTTAAGAGTTTGTTTGAGCAAAAATCCATTTGGATCAGGCATCATCACATCTAGAAGACAGAAAGGAGGTCCAAGGAGCTGTACAAAATGAAAGATGTTTATAGGAAGAAGCAATCAGAAACAAGGAAGTTATAACTAGCAAAAAAGCTGATTGGTTATTGCAAGGTTGCTTTTCTTTAAGGGAATGCAAGGAGTCCATCAGGCAGATTACCTAAGTAGTGTTGATAAGAAGATTCCTGACTGACTGGTCTAAGAGTCTGTTTCTGGGACAGCCAACACTGTAATTGTCTTGTTTTGGTGATGTGGGGCTTAGCATAACTGACTACATTTTGGGCCTGTTGTCTTGTTCTAACAGTGGTAAAACATATTTAAGATCAGTTATCGATAAGAAGTATGAGTTCCAGAGGACATGACCATGCTTGTATCTGTTTGTGAGTTCCTCAAAAGCTAAATACTGTAGTGTCTGTGGTATATCACACCATGTCTAAGATTGCAGGCTCTTTGTAACTTTTGATTTGGAATAATGAAACATAATTGAATAAATGAATAATTTATAAATAGTGCCTCTTTTGTTCCTTTAAAACAGTGTTTTCCAAGTTGTTTAAAAAAAATTAAGAAGTATATGATAAAAGTGGTTTCTACTGGCAAGTGGATTTGGGAATTATTTATCATAGACCTTTCTAGAGAATTTACAATGCCTACAAGCTTACTAGAGGTTCTGGAAAGTCCTATGGTAAAGAATCTTGTTCAAATTTATTTAACCAAGTATTTCCTAAACATTTGCCTGCAGAAATCACCCTTCTTTCTTTTTACAGAATTATTTTAACTTCCTTCCAGACACCACTGTCCCATGGTTCCAAAAACAATCCTTTAAAATAAAAACCTGAAAGAGAGTAGTGGCAGAGCAGCAATATTTTGAAAAACTTAAGAGCAATATAACTGAAGGTCAGTTGGTGTGAGATGGACAAGACCCAAAGAGCCAAAGAATCTAGGATGCAGTGAGCCATCAGAGGCACTCCTGTGGCCTGGGAGCTCTGAGAATGATCCATGCTGGACAGAAGCCCAGACAAAGAACGGATCAATGTCTGGAAATTTCCACGTAAGGGCAGGTGAGGCTCAGAAAATAAGAACTCAAGCATCTGAGGAATTCAGGAGCTGGCCAGAAGCAGGGATGGAGGTAGATGATCATCAGAAACAGAGGGCTCAGCAGATACCAACACCCGCTGTGTGGTTGGAGCTGAGGGCCTGGAATTCAGAACCCTAGTGAGTAACATAGAACTCTAACTTCAGAGAGGGTCAATCCCCAGTAAAGAATGTGGGCAAAAGGCAGTAAGTCAGGGACCTAATGACTATAATTATCGTGTATATATTATATTATGCTATACACATAATACAATTAACAAAGAGGCAGCCCTGCTGCTAGGACCAAAATCTAGAAGGCCTCCCTTTATCCCACCCCTACCACTAGGGCCTAGTGCACCCACAGCCACTGCTATTTCCAACACACAATAAGGACTTAAGTGCCGATTAATTTGTATTGTGTCCCCTTAGCAGATAATCACTCTAGGTCATGATTAGCCCCTTCCCGCAAATCTAAATTCCTCTTTCCCTTGTTTTACAGATCTGGTGGATAGCTAATCTCACCTTGCCTATTCCACAGGGTTGTGACAAAAGGCTTGTGCAGGTTGTCTACTACTTGAGGAGACATCATTACAAGGCACTAGCATCCTTGTTTGGTTACATGACCCCTCCTGCCATGTAAATCTCTCCTTCAATCTGCCTTTTATATTTTCATCCATAGTCCATTACTTCAGCCAATTCCTGAAATTCTCTCCCTCAGCTGCCTTTTCATTTCACCTATCTAATAAAATCCAGTCCTGTTTTCTCTACTCCTATTCTAGCTACTGAGGATTGCTGGAGGAAAAGGCAGGGCTGTGTACACTGGATGCTGTTAAAATACACAGGCTTCACCTGCTCACCCTTCAGAAATGTTACATAAGCATGAAATAAACCTTCTATTTCATTAAACCCCTGGGAAAATTACATGGTCTCCAGATAAAAACTGGGACATCAGCCATACCTATGGTTTCTTCCAGGGAACCCTCTCACTCTTGCACATTTTCCTCACTCTCTTCAAACCTCCTACTCCATCCCTCGCCCCCCTCCCTTTGAACCGAAGGCTGAGTTCCTTATTTCCCAAGACAGTGGTGACCCTCAGACTAGAATTCCTTCGGTTTCAGTCTCTTGTATTCCTGAATTCATACCCATCTCTGTTTCTTTCCCTTCTGCCCCAATGCAAGAAGGGTCCCTCCTCCTCTCCAAGGTCAACACCCCTTCACCCTTCCCTGCCCCGCTTTAGAGACATTTGTTTTCTCTGCAGTTATACCTTTTTTACCTTCTTTCTCTACTGGCTCTTTACCACCAGCATTTAAACAGTTCACCCTTGAACTCCACTGGTGACTTTTCCTACTACTCTCTATCTCTTCCTTTTCACCTCTAAGATTCCTGAATTCACTGGTCTCCTGAACTCACCGTCCTCTTGAACCTTCCCTCCTGAACCCTATTCAGGCTCCTCCAGTCCTCACCTCTGATTCACCCCTCAGCCCATTACAACCTGGTATCTAGCAAGCATGCCACTAAAACTGTTCTTGCCAAAGTCCTCCCTACCACAAATGAACTGTTTTTCATTCCTACTGCATGCACTTTTTTAGTAGCATTTGACAGTGTTGATCACTCCTGCTTTCTAAAATGATTTCCCCTTTGGCTTACTGCTGGATTTCCTCCTGCCTCTCCAGTTACTACTTCCCAGTATCCTTCAAGGGCTCTTATTCTTCCTGTCTCTTCAATGATGGACTTTCTCAGGGTTTTGGGAACCTCTCTCTTTCTCCAGCCACTCAGCCTCTCCAGATAATCTTAACTCTACTTTACATCTTCAAGTATCCTCTTAATGTTGACTACTTCCAAATTTTATCTTCAGAACTAAACATCCAGCTCCTTAAGAGACATTTACACTTGCTTCCACAAGCAATTCAAAGGTCATTCATAATCTCATCATTTTCCCAGCCCATCCTGAATCCCTAGGTATCACCTTTCCCAGTAGCCACACAGTGGAACAAGGAATGGAACAAGAAGTCCTTCCCAGCAATGACTGTGGGCAGAACAGAATTTCCTCCTACCTGGACCCCTCCAAGCAGATGTCTACACACCAGCAGGGGATCTATTCAAAGCAGCAAATGGACACATAATTTCCCTATTTACCCTGAGAGCAACAGGGATTCAGTGAATGTTTGTAAAGTCCAAACTTTTTACCATGGCACGCAAGAGTTTTCTTTGGCCACTCCCCATCTTTCATTTGATACTATAGCTAAATAATAACAAGCCCTTTTTATTATGTTATATACCAGGCACCATTCTAAGCACTTGTATATATGGTTTATTATTTCTCACAATAATCCTTTAAGGCAGGTTCTATTATTATTCCTATCCTACAGATGAGGAAATTGAGGCAAAAAGAGATTATCTTAACCAAGGTCATATAGAAGCAGTTAGAATTCAAACCCATGTAGTCTGGCTTTGAGATCATGATCTTAACTACTATGTTATACTGCCAGATGGAGCTGCTTAGAGTTCCTGAAATATGTTCTGCTCTGTTCTTCCTCCAATACCTCTCTCCCACTCTCTCTCTCTCTCTCTCTCTCTCTCTCTCTCTCTCTCTCTCAGTCTCACACTTATGCACACACACACACACTCTTCTGCCCTATGTGTTTAGGTAACTACTATTTATCCTTCAGATCTTTGTATAGAAATCAGCTCTTCTGGGCTGAAGCAGAAGCCTTTTCTGCCTCTCCCTTCTGCACCCACCCCACCCTCGCAAGGTTTGTGCCTCTCCTCAGCGCTCCCACAGCACCCTTTACATGACTGCCACAACACTTACTACTCTGCTGTGACTGTGGGTTAACTTATCTGTCTACACTTCTCAAATGCAAGACTCTCAAGATAAGGACTATGTCTCAGTATGTGTTGAGTCTTCAGTGCTTCACACAATGCCTGGCACATGGTAGGGGATGAACGGTGGTGGGTAAGTGTTGAATAAATACAAGGAGAATGTTCAAATGGCATCAGCAGACAGGCTGACTTGAGGCTGAGTTGTCCAGATACTGATCTAGGGCTCCTTAAATTGACCCAGATCTGACCCAGGTCGTTCTCAAACATAAGTGTAGGACTGAGTCTGTTAGCGACGACTTCGGGATCCCAGCCATTGAAACCAAAAGGGAGGAGATTGCTTTGAGCCAGAAGGAGACAAAAGTTTTTATTTTTATTTTTTCTATTTATTTATTTAATTTTAAATTTTTTTAAATTAATTAATTAATTTATTTTATTGATCTTGTACAGTTTTCTGCCTTTTACCCCACCCCAGCCCACCACCCCAGCCCTCCCCACCTTCCTACCATTTCCACCCCCCATAGTTTTTGTCCATGAGTCCTTTATACTTGTTGCTCTAAACTCTTCCCCTTTTCCGCTGAAATTCTCTCCCCTCTCCCCTCTGGTCACTGTCAGACTGCTCTCGATTTCAGTGTCTTTGGTTATATTTTGCTTGTTGGTTTGTTTTGTTGATTAGGTCCCTGTTAAAGGTGAGATCATATGGTATTTGTCTTTCACTGCCTGGCTTATTTCTCTTAGCAGGAGACAAAAGTTTTTAGCCTTCATAGAAGCCTGAACAGATCTTATAAAGTGGATTAGGATATAAGAAAAAATGAAAGCAGATAAGCAGGAAGGAGAGCAAAAATTTAAAGAGAGCATTATTCTGGGAGGTTAAAATAAAGAGGGAGTGTGGGAATGTGATATGGGAGCTTGATCTAAATTTAAACTGGGGAGTTTAAGTTTCCCAAATCCACAAAGCTGAAATGGACAGTGTAACCAAGTTACAACAGTAGTCATGGTGCATTTAAAATAAGCACTTTCGTATTATTTGGAGTGTGCTTCCAATGATTATAATAATTCATCCTTCACAGGTAGGGGTAAGCCTGGTATTTTTCTGTGTTGATTTGCCACTCTAGAGAGTGGCAGAGGATGAAACTCCTAATTCTAGTGGAAGATCCATTGGGAAGGCTTTGGTGTTCTTTCTGGACGAAGATTGATCTCAGATTATAATCATTCCAGTCACCAAGCCTTTTAATAGATGCCCGAGCCTAGGGCAGAAACATTAATATGCTGTGACAGCCTTAACTAAGAAAAGTATCTCAGTAAGAAAAACTGGCACAGTTACCACCACGAGCAGTAAAACATTGGAAATATCAGAAACATCATGTTTGTGTACTTAGTTTAATGAACATTGATACTGACAACAAATCACCTTGTAATTATTTTAAATATCCTTCTTTATATTAAACTTCTTATTTCAGATTTATTAATATAAAATAACTGATAACCATTTCTAGGTTTGATAATAAAAAGGAGTTTTGCCTCTCATGGCAGTTTTATTTTTTCTTCAGTAGGTTTGTACATCTTTTTGTTAAACTGAGATAATATATAAAAAAAGCCAAGAGGAGTCCCTGTCATGTAGCAAAGGCTAGCCACTGTTAAATGTTATATTATGTTATGCTTGTTCAGAAATTAAGACTTCAAGAAAACAGTTTATGGCTGAGTAGTATCCCACTGTGTACATGTCCCATAGCTGTTTTTATCCACTCACCAACTGACGGACAGGACACTTGGGCTGCTTCCATATCTTGGTGATTGTAAATAATCCTGCAATGAACATAGGGTGCTTATGTTCTTTCTAATTAGTGTTTTGGGTTTCTTCAGATATATTCCCAGAAGTGGGATTGCTGGGTCATATGGCAGATCCATTTTTAATTTTTTGAGTTATTTCCATACTGCTTTTCACAGTGGTTGCACCAATCTGTATTCCCACTAACAGTGCACGAGGGTTCCCTTTTCTCCACATCCTCCCCAACATTTGTTGTTTGTTGATTTATTGATGATAGTCATTCTGACAGGTATGAGGTGATATCTCATTGTGGTTTTAATTTGCATTTCTCTGATGATTACTGACATTGAGCATCTTTTTATATGTCTATTTATTATGGCCATCTGTATGTCCTCTTTGAGGAAATATCTATTCAGGTCCTTTGCCTGTTTTTTAATTGAGTTATTTGTTTTTCTGATGTTGAGTTTTGAAATTCTTTATAAATTTTGGATATTAACCCCTTATCAGATGTGTTGGTGAATATGTTCTCCATTTCATGGGTTGTCTTTTTATTTTGTTGATGGTTTCCTCTGCTGTGTAAAAACTTTTTAGTTTGATGTAGTCCCATTTGTTTATTTTTTCTTTTGTTTCCCTTGTCCGTGGAGATGTATCAGATAAAACATTGCTACAAACACTGTCTGAGATTTTACTGTTTATGTTTTCTTCTAGGATTTTTATGGTTTTGGGTTTAATATTTAAGTCTTTAATCCATTTTGAATTTATTCTTATGTGAGGTATAAGAAGATGGTCTAGTTTCATTTTTCTGCAAGTATCTGTCCAGTGCTCCTAACACCACTGAATAAACTATTTGTAGCACATTGTACATGCTTGCTTCCTCTGTCAAATATTAATTGACTGTAAAGGTGTGGGTTTATTTCTGGGCTCTTTATTCTGTTCCATTGATCTACATGTCTGTTTTTATGCCAGTACCATGCTGTTTCAATTACTATCATCTCATAGTATAGTTTGATATTAGGTATCATGATTCCTCCAACTTTGTTCTTTCTCAGGATCGCTATTGTTATGCAGGGCCTTTTGTGGTTCCATATAAATTTTTGATATATTTGTTCAAGTTCTGTGAAATACGGCATAGGAATCACATTGAATCTACAGATTGCTTTGAGTAGCATGGACATTTAATGATGTTAATTCTTCCTATCCATGAACATGGTATGTGCTTGCACTTATCTGTATCTTCAATTTCTTTCTTCAATGTTTTATAATTTTCTGAGTACATGTCTTCTACACCCTTGGTTAGAGTTATTTCTAGGTATTTTATTCTTTTTGAAGCAATTTTATGTTTTGTGACAGCATGGATGGACCTGGAGAACATTATGCTAAGTGAAATAAGCCAGCCAGAGAAAGACAAATACCATATAATTTCACTTATATGTAGAATCTAATGAACAAACTGAACTAACAAACAAAATAAAGGTGGACTCATAGAGAACATGATGACAGCTATTGGTGGGGGGAGGATTTTAGGGGTGGAAGGATGGAGCAAAAAGGAAAAAGGACTCATGGACCTGGACAACAGTGTGATGATTGCAGGGGGAGGGAAGTATAAGGGGACTACATAGTGATGGAAAACATTCAATTAAAAACATTTTAAATTCCATCCCTTTTTTCCTGCCCTTATTTATTAAATTTCTTACCTTGCTTTTTCCATTCTTCATGTAGAAGAGATTTCTAGACATAGTTTCTCTTTCAGTTTTATAAATTTTATTTTAAAAAAACAGTTCATCTCCTTAAGAACATAAACTATTATTAAAGACTTTAAAAATATGTGTCTATTTGTTGTTCATGAGTATAAATTTTCAGTCATAACAAGATGAAAAAATCCCAGAGATCTAATGTTCAACAATCTGTATATAGCCAACAATACTCTAATGTACACTTCAAAATTGTTAACAGGGTAAATGCATGTTATGTGTTTCTTACCACAATTTAAAATAAAATCTGTGTCCACAGAAGAACAAATATTGTATAATTTAACTTATATGAAATATCTAGAGTACTTAAAGTTAGAAATAGATTGAAGTTTACCAGGGTTTGAAGCAAGAGAAAGATAGGGAGAGACTGTGTAATGGCTACCGAGTTCGTGTTTGAAGCAATGAATACATTTTGGAAATTCATAGTAGTGATGACTGCCCAGTATTGTTGATGTAACTAACGCCACTGAAGTGTACACTTGAAAAGCATTAAAAATCATTTTATCTGATATATTTTTATTAAACTAAAACTTGGAATTTAGAACAAAAAAAAATTAAAAAAATAAAATCTATGTCCAAATGGTCTATTGATTGCAAGTGAGTCTCATCCCTTCATTAAAGTAAGTACTACAGCAGAATCTCTTATCAAAATTCTCCAGTAAACTAGAGGGACAAAGGTACTTGTGTTGCTGGGGTAACACTAGCAGCTATAATGAATAAATTCCTACTGACTTACAGATATTACACATTTTGAGACCCCTTTCTTGCTCACATGGTGCTTCTGGTTGGCAGGCAGCTTTCTCGCAGGTAGTGACTTAAGAACCCAGGTTCACTTCATCTGCAGTCCCACATCAATTAGGTCCCCATGGTGGTGTTCCTCCAGACAGATGGAGGAGGCAGAAGAAGAAATGGAAGAGGAGATTACAGGTAGAACGGTGTACCTGCTTCTTAAGCGACCTAGCCCAGAAGTGACAAAGGTCACTCCTGCTCACATTCCTTTGGCCAGGACTCTCATGTGGCCACACCCACATGCCAGGGAGGCTGGGAAATCTAGACCCTGGCTCAGCAGCCAAGTTCCAGCAACAGACGTAGCCATGAAAAGAAGGGATTTGGGTGGCCAGCTGGCCATCTCTGCCACAGCACTTGAAAACAGTTTTTAAAAACATATTTAATCTTAATTCAGACTTCTCATAAAATTAAATTTTCACTCTCTTCAGTACCATAAGTGCACTTTGCAAAAATACTGTAAAATTATTTTAAGATTTTTTTTAAATAAATTTTGTTTGCTTTTTTTGCATCCTGAATTTCCAAATAGCATACTTTCAAATGGGATTTAAAATGATTCAAGAATCACAGAATTCATTTCTAGACTCTAAAACATCAAGAAATGTTCAACGTTGACAAAAATGGCCTCCAATATTTTTTCCAGATATAAAAACTTACTATTATATACCATGCCCACAGCATATGTTGAATGTACGGCAGGAAGAATGTCAATCAAATTCCAATTTAATTCATATGGAACTCTCACTTATTCAAATTTCTGCTCTTAACTTCCATTTTGAATTCGTAACACAGATTCATAATGAAATAATTTTCTGATAAAAAGAAACACTTTAAACAATATTTTAAAAATCATTTAGTCAGGGATTAAAACAGAAAAGAAAAACTCCTGAGTTGGCATTAGAAGTGAGTTCCTAAGAAGTAAAGAGTAAAGGAGAAAAGGCATCAAAAATATGTGGAGGGATATATAGGGTCTCAACTTCTTATTTTAAAAAGAGATTGAGACAATAATTTGGGTGAAGCATCTGAATTTGCACATCTTGTGTGGTCATACGCACTTTTGCAATATCACCATTATTACAATTATTAGAAATAATAACCAGAACGAAGGGAGGGAAATGGGACAACTGTAATAGCATAATCAATAAAATATATTTTTTAAAAAGCAATAATAACCAGCAATGATTAAATAATAGCTTACTATGGGAAGCTGGAACTATTCCATCTGGAATGAAACTGCTTTCTGGTGAAGTTGGGCACAATTAAATCACACACACATAATCTTGTATATGATCAGAAGTGTGCATTGTGCAACTCAAAAGCAATATTCTTGTGTGGAATAAATGACATTTGCCTTTAGAATCCCCATCTCTCCCTTTTTAAAAAGGACTCATCTGAATCTTTCTGCTCTATGCAGGCCTCTCTCCACCTTATCACCCACTTCAAGGATCCAGTAGCTTTCCCTAAATCAGTCTCTTAGGGTTATTGATTAACTGGTCTATTAACCTGCGATGAATGAGTTTCTGTCAATGAATCTCTTCAACTAGGCATTTGTTTTTGTTTTTTAATCTCTAATTGCCCATGAAAGGAGTTGTAAAGAAGAGGAATTTCTGGTATAGACAAGCAAATAAAGAGGGCTTTGTGGAGTTAAGGACATTCTGGAATCCCCTGCCAAGGGTATCTAACCTGTAGCCACGGGCCACATGTGGCCTGGGATGGCTCTGAATGTGGACCAACACAAAATCTTAAATTTATTTAAAAACTTCTTTGTTCATCAGTTTGTATTAGTGTTTGCATATTTAATGTGTGACCCAAGATGATTCCTCTTCTTATAGTGTGGCCCAAAGATGCCAAAAGTTTGGGCACACCTACAGTATGCTCAGTCTGAAAGAATTACTTATTTTTCTGTCTGTTAAGTGGGGAGAGTCTTTTTTGGGCTATGTCCTTCTTCCTGGCCTTGAATAAACAACAGTTTTTGACTGAGAAGGATTCCTCTGATAGGTGGACCACAGGTCTCCTCAACTATCTTACTCAATGGCCCCAACAAAGGGGTCACTTCTATGTGACCCCAAATTGGGCCAGAAACTGAGGCCTCCTGTTTATTCATATCCCTGATCAGATTTCTTGGAGGGGTCAACCATTTGATCAATTGGCTGAAAAGCTCTTGGGGAAACAAAACAATCCCAGGAAACAAGTCTGAAATCAAAGAGTAAAGTCTTTTGAACAGAAAAACATCTCTGTGTAGGTGCAAAGTCAACAAGGTCAGGCTTTCTAGGAATGAGACCTCAGTAGGACCTTATATTTGGTTTGAGACAATTCACACCCCGGGTTCTATCCAGTGGATCAAACTCTTTCTGGAAGAAGTGCCATGAAACCCAATAGACCAGAGCTTTCTTTAGGTGGACCTGGAACTTTGATACCAGGAATAGCCGGTCAGTGAGCACACATCTGCCTCAACCCACAGTTAAACTCTAAAGCCACCACCATATTCAACCCATACCTGGCCTGACCTCAGGTAGACTTTTTGCCTCTAGCTGCCTCACCTCATGCCTGTCCTCACCTTTAGATGCTACTGCTCTGTTCCAATCTGCAAAACTATGCCTGGTACATTATTCTAGCTACTTTCTTGCCAGTCAGAGAATAGGGAGATGCCAGCAATGACTACTTCCTTACCCCTTGGATGACTTTCTGCTCTTCTGGGAAAGGATGCTAGACTCTGGCTCCCAGAGTTCTATTCCCAGAACATAATAGGGTCATAGGAGAAAGAATCTTGTTTTTACCATAATGGCCAGGATGGAGCCCAGTCTGCCCCATAAGGGCCCCTCTGCCTTCTAGTACTTGTCCCTGCTCCCTCCAGCTCAGCTGTGTCCTTACCTTTCAACCCCTGGTACACCCCTTCCCTTCTTTTTCCCAAGACTCCCAGGTATAGAGTGTGGATTCCCAGAATCTTTTCTTTAATTCCAATTAGAATTTAATTATATATTCAGATGACAGCTTCATTTTTTTACATGTTATACCTTCTATGTTGTTTTCTACTTTTTAGTGATAAAGGATTTAAGCAAATTTAAATGTGATTCATTTTATTTGCTAATTAATACTACATTTACAGTTTTACTATACTTTTTTAGACTGAAAAAAACTCTTCAAAGGAGTTAGTCCTGTAACATAGGCTTCATAGGTTTTGGATCTCACAACTCTCATTTTTGTAATTTGGATCAATCATTTTAATCAACTTATCAATGGGAAAATAAACTAAGGCTTTCCAAGAACTCCAAAGAAAATAGTGTTTACTTCTTTGGTTTTGTGAACATTATCTTGGAGCTTTTAAACAATGGGATGAAATTTCAAGAGGAATTTGACAATGAAAGTCATAGTCTTTGACACTGACTTCTCTGGCCCCAAAACTCTCTACGCCCTAAACTAAACCCTTTGTCTTCTAGGTTCTGAGTCTAATCCTGCTTCTGGACACAGGGGTTTTAAGAAGCCTGAAAAATCAACCTGCCAGTTATGTTCTGTCTGGACACATTCCTTGGCTCTAATCCCTGAGTTTTGACCTAGTTCCCTATAAGCTATCTCCCATTTCTTACTCCTGCTTCAGTAGCTAAATTCTCATCTCTACCCTTATTTTTCATGAAGTTTCTATCCTGGTGTTTTTTTTTTTTTTTCAGTTTAGGAATGTATTTGACTGTAAGTGACAGAAATCCCAAAAGTGATTTTACCAAGTAAGTAAGTTTCCTTTCCTTTTCTTTCTTTTCTTTCCTTCTTTTCTTTCTCTCTCTCTCTCTTTCTTTCTTTCTTCCTTCCTTCCTTCCTTCCTTCCTTTCACAAGACATCTGGAGGCAGGGTGTTTAGGGCTGTGATAGGGCTGCACTATGTCAAGGACCCAGCCTTATTTTCTTTTCTTCTTCTACCACCCTTCTTAACATGTTGCCTTTGATCACTATATACTGAGGTAGCATGCAGTATGGTTGAAGAATTTAAAAAAATTCAAGGTTGAAAAATAAAAAAGAAAAAGTTCTTGCCTATAATATTTATCCCTATTTATCAGTAAAGCAAAATATTTCCCAAAAGTCTGCTCCTTACTCCCAACAGACATCCCTTATTGTTAGAATTCGATCACATGGCCACCCCTGACTGCCAGGGAGGGAAGCTGGGGATGATTTTGGGTAACAAGCAACAGTATCTTTTGTAGTTCTCACTATAGTTATTCTGGGCTTGGGATCCTTCTTGCTCTTGTTCTCCTTGGAACTAAAACAGCGCTCTGAAGCCCAGAGAGCAGTGCTACCCACTTCCAGTCCTTTCTACTGCTGACTACTGGCCCATGCTTTTCTACTCATTGCTCATGACTACATGGCTCTTTACTCTCAGGACATGGACTGAACAGCTTTCTATCACTTTAGCTGGCTTCATCCTCAAGCACTCACTCTCTGCCAGGTGCTTGGTCTGAAACTTGGAGACTCCCACCCCCACCCTTTAAGCCAAACCAGTCCGTAGGGCTGAGCCTCCATACTCACCCTCAGAGACAATTCAGCGTTTCAATCTCAGACTGCCTTTGTTCTTATGTTTCTGGGAGTATATCTGATTTGTGATAAGCCCTCAAAAAAGTGTTTATTTTTTAGTGAATGATGAATGTCTCTGTCTACCTGATGGACATGGAGTAGAGTGAGAGACAGTTGGGCAAAGTCAGAAATCTAGAGGGAATCATCCCCGATCATTCTTTGTTCTGTGTGACACTGTGAATACTGTTTCTATGTGACAAAAATTTACATGCAGACGATTTGTTCTTCAGTTGCTATGCTGCTTAGAGAATGCTGATGGAAAAATATTTTTCTCCCCTTTCTTGGAAACTTAAGGAAAGAATCAAGCGCACATCCTCACATTACACTGAAGCTAATAAGTTTTTTTGTTGGGCTTCCACACATGCAGTTTTAATGTCCCTGATGTTATGAACCGTGATATATAGACATGGATAATCGGTGGCAGATGTACGTACCTTCTCTTCCAGAACAAGTTTAAGGAAATATGATCTAACGAAGGAACGGTAAAACATGCCCTGATATTTAAAGGCCACAATCCCTTTGGATAACATTTAAGTGAAAGGAAGTTTTTGTTACACAAATAAAAGCATAAAATATAACTTTAAAAGATGATAAAAATATTTAGGAAAAACTTTTTTTCACTTAGAGTTTTGACAAATATTCTACATGGACAAACCTTCAAAGAGAAAAATGCGTAAGAGACCCTTGTGGTTTCCCATTATTTGTTGTGGTAACAGCAAAGAAGCTCTGTTAATATGTATAGATATTACTCATCCTACAGAACCATGATATTCTAATTATAACTGTTACTTAGCATTACTATCACATGCATACGTGTATCCAAGACTGAAGCAGAGGAACAGAGAATACAAAATCTCCCGACAAACTGGAAAGTCCTGTGTTTCCCTCTGTTGACTTGGGCGCTTCTAGGGACAAAAACAACAACAACAATTATACAGCAAAAGTTATTACCAAAATTACAAATACCATATGTCACTGAAGAAACTGCTGGTAGTGACTTGCCTTGCTGTTTACCAAGTTTTTTAGGGGGGAAAAAATCAGTGAATGAGTTAGACAAGTACATGAAGGAATTTGCTACAAATCATCTAGTGTGAGTCTTCTCACAACTTAACTGTAACTATGTAAATTACATTCTCATCAACATTTTTGAAAGGAGAATCAGACCCTCAAAAGATAGAGTCACTAGAGAAATTTTCTAACTTTATTTATTGACCCATATTACAGGTGCTCATACTTCTAGCATTTTATCTACCAGAATTAATCTTGTATTAATAAATGTGAACTATGGAAGTAATTCCATGAGCCCATTTTCCTCATGTGTCTGATCTTTGATTTTTTTTTCTTCTCAGTCAGAATTTCTGTCTGAACTTGTAGAAGAGGTTAGATATCAAGTAGCTTACTAGTGATTGACCTTTTTGTTTTTTGTTTGTTTAATATTTAATGCGCATATGGTAAAAAATATTTTTATTGCATTTTTTCCATTATCACTCATCCCCCTTATACCTATGCCCCTTATACTCCCGCAATCACCACACCATTGGTCCACATCATGGACCATTGTCCATGTCCATGAGTTCTTTCTTTTGCAATAAGGCTTCCGGCAAAAGATTCTCACTCAGCTGCACAAGCTTGGGCAATCCGACTGTGTGGGAGGATGGGGCTTTGGAGATCCGTATTCATGGGCACCTCCTGTATTTCTTTGCCTCGGGAGAGTATTAACGTGTCACAGGAGGAAAGCAGAAGTTGACTGCGAGATACTTCCCTTCTTGGTTTTTATTCCAAATGCCTAACCCACCCCCACTCCCAGAAGTCTCTGCTGGATTCCCTGAAGGGAAGAGGGAACTGGGTTTGCCTCTGAGGGAATAGGGTGTGCTGTGAAGAAAATGAGAGATGTCCATGCACCTTGTGTTCTCCTGCCCCCTCTTTCCTGGTAGTAACCCTGCAGGCTGGCCAAGGATTTCTAGGTCGGAAAGACTCCTGTACCCACTGGTTGCATGAAAGCAGCAGGGGCCTGGACCGGAGGGACTCGGAGAACTAAGGCAGTGGGTGCCTCCACGGAACCCAGAGTGGGTGGATGACTCAAGGGACAGCCCCAGTGCCTCAAGGCTACGTGAAGTCTCTGTACTTCCCTGACATGGGGTGTGGACAACAGAGGAGGGGAGCCTCAGGAATGATTGAGATTGAGCTTCTGGTCTACCTTGTAAACCAGGAGACTCCAAGTCAAAATTAATTCAAGAAAACAGTAAATACGAGGTGTTTTGCACATTAGAGTTGGAGGATTGAGACTGATGGACAGAACAACTGAATGTAGATGCTAAAAAAAAAACAAAAAACACAGAAAGGAAGATCTACTCCCTCCTGTACTGAACAAAGAGTAGTAGTCCCTTCCACCAACAACTGATATTCTTTAGGTAAAAATCCGGTTTTGTTTACTGCAGGGAACCACACGTAAGAACTGGCAGTGTTCATTTGCGAATGTGATCTTGAAATACATGTGAAGCATTTGGTTTACAGTGCACATTCAGATATACAGTCCTATCACTGATCAAACCTCCCTGTTCATTTGAGCCATCATTTCATTCCTCCCATTCATTCTTTTCCTGGGCTCACAACGTTCATTTCCTGAGCATATTCCATTGTCTTTAGTATTGTAATGATACTCGGTGTCCAGCTTCTGTACCAGGCTGCACAGTCCATAGAGAACCCCTTCTCTTTGAAAAGAATTATTCTTTCTAAAGCATTGGTATCCCCATTATTTGTTCAAGTTCTAAAATACAGTGTAATAACAAGAACTGTGAATAAAAATAGTAACTAGTTTTTATCCAGGATGAGCCAGCATTAATACCAATGTTTCTCCCCTCTAAAAACTAAAAAGGTTAAACTGGATACTAAGTTATTGCTGAGGTGGAAAGGAAAGGGCAAAGTTTGTTACAAGTACTTTCCATTTTTTTATGGAGGACAATTATATATTGTCCTTAATATTGGCCCATAGTGAGTAGGGAAAGCCACAAAAAAAAAAAAAGTCATGACTTCAAATTTAATTTATTTTCAATGGGACTCCGATCATTAGAGCAATAGGACTCTCCTGGGTGTTTAAAAAAAATGGGGAGACAGTCTATTACAGATGGATATTCATTATATGTAATATTCTTAACAAAAGGTAGCACTATAGCTGTTTTATGCTTAATTTCTTTTCCCTAATTAAGGACTAATTCACGTGTTTGGAGACACTTTCTCAAAATTTTTTAGACAAGTTTTAGGTTTACAGAAAAATTGAATAGAAAATACAGAGTTTCCATACATCCCCTATACTACCACCATACCCCCAAAGTTTCCCCTATTAGTAACACCTTGTATTAGTGCTACATTTGTTATAATTAATAAGGCAGTACTGATACATTATTGTTAACTGAAGTCCATAGTTTACATTAGGATTGATTCTTTGTGTTCTATATCTATCTTACAGGTTTTGACAAACCCATATATAATGGTATGTATCCATCGCTATTGTATCACCCAGAGTAGTTTTACTGCCCTGAAAGTGCCACGTGTACCCCCTGCTCCCCTCCTCCCCCTGGAATCACTTTCTAGCCTGGTGATAGGCATGTCACTGGTGCTCTGTTGGTCCTGATGGACAGTACTGTACAGAGCGGGGCTCTGTTTTGTGCTCAGGTTAGAATTACTGGGAGAAAGATGTCATTGTCCAGGTAGGGAACATTTTTTAGTGGTTTTAGTACCTGACTTGGTCTATAAATTTATACTTTCACTGGATGCAAAAAACAAAAGCAGAAATAATTTCAAAGGCAGAAATAGTATTACACCTGAACACAGTTAAGTTTTCTCTTGGAAGGAAGCAGATGAATAAATCAGACAAAGGTTTTTATTTTATTCCTGTATGTATTTAGAACAAGACATTCTCCTTTCATGGAGAAAGTGATAGAAGCACTTTATAGAATAGTTATAATATTTAAATATCATTTAAAATATTTTTCTTCTCTGTATAAAATTTTATAATAGACCCTTACAGTTAGTAAGTTTTTGTGGTAATCTTATTCAACTCCTTGCCTTTAGATAGAAACACCTTTAGTAAGACATTTTCAAAAGTTGTTTTTCTTTCTTTTAAGAACTACTATAGATATACATTCTACAAAGTTCCAAATTCATTTCATTGCTTGATACCCTTATGGTAAAAAATCTATTGTAAGTACACCTAATTTCATTATGTGATTATATGCTTATTTCTGACCTCAATCTTAATTTCTAGGGAGAAAGAACCCTATCTTCTATGTAACAAATTTTCACAGATGTTAAGATGGTTGATAGGTTCACTTCCTTCTTTCTGTCTTTTTCTTTTTCTTTTCTTTTCTTTTCTTTCTTTTTTTTTTTTTTGCCTCATGGATAAATGATTCTGGCTTCTTCATCTTTTCCCATCAGGTCTTACTTTCTATTCTTAAATTATCTTTATGGAAATGATGAGACAACATGCAGCATAAGAATGACAACGTAGCATCATGAAACTGTCCTCCAGTGTATCAAGCCATTTCTAACTTGTAAATACCCAAAGTGGCCACTGTGTTTTCTTCCAAGGAGGACTCTACCTTAAAATCTCTGAGTTTCTGCTGAACATATGATTTAATCAATCAGCTTGAACAACTACCTCTATGAGCGCAATTTGTAAAACATGGTATGGGTTTTTTTTCCTTATGAGGTCTATCATTTATTGGGAGTGACCCAAACCATAAAAAGGTGGCCATACTTGTTTGTAATAGCAGACCTTGCAGATTAACAAACATTCAGAGAAAGAACCCTTCCCTTGCTGATTTGGGGGGTATTTCAGGGAGTGTCCTGGAGGTGGCTGGAAAGGTGGGACAGGACTTGGATGGGCAGGGAGGGGAGATGAAGATAGTCCAGACAGTGAGAACAGCAAGAAAGAGCAAAACCACAAAAGCAAATGCCATACAGCAAGGAAGGAAAGATGAAAAGGCAGCCAAAGTGAAATAACGTTGAGAAGTGGGGGCAGAGAAGGCGGGGGTTGAGAAAAGCTTTGAAGCCAGTTAGAGGAGCTAATTTGAGACAGTAACAGACAACAGGGCATCATTGCAGGCTTTAAAACATCGCTAACTATTTTCACCCGCCTCTTACTGCAGATGATAGAAATAGCCAGTTTGGGCAGAAAGAGTAATCTTTTGGTTTATGTATCCAAACCTAGGGAAAGAAAGAAAAATAGCTAGCTGGCTCTCAGACAACCACAACCAAGGATGCAAATACCGCTAGGAATCTGCCTCTCTGGGTTTTTTTTTGTTTTGTTTTGTTTTTAGTCTGTACTTTGCTTTCATATTTTCTATGATATTAGAACCATAGTCACCAATATTTTCTGGTTTATCTCTTTCTGAGTATCCCATCAGAGAAGAATTGACTCTTTCTCCTAATTCTAGTTAAAAGAAATGCTGGGAATGTTTCTGGTTGCCCCAGTGGGGAACACATGCTCTCACCTGTATGTAACCAGGGCAAACACATACCATGATTAGCAGCAGCCCTTAGAACCACATGGATGAGCTGGGGCTCGGCCGGGAGGAGCAGTTCCAGAGGAAACATTCAGTCTCCAGAAGAAGAGAAGAGGACAGGGCAGAGGTAATAGCAAATGTCCTCTTATAGTGACATTTATTGATTCTGTTATTGTTGTTCTCTATGAATAGAAAATAATGCAAAATCATTTTGAAAACTGGGAATATTGGTTAAACACAAAGAAGTGAAAATTAAAATTGCCTAAAGCTCTTAATCTAGAGATAATCAACCTGTTAATATTTTGCCATGCTATTTTCTTTCCATTTTTCACACATTAGGACACCAAGATATCCAGGTCCCAACTTCTGGAACTGTGAATATCCAACAGAAGGCATTTGAAGTTGCAATTAAGTTAAGGTATTTGCAATGGAAAGGTCATTCTTATTTATCTGGGTGTGTCCAATACAATCACAATGGTGCCTATAGGAGGTGGACAGGAGGGTGAGAGTCAGTGAGAGAGACTGGGAGATGCTGTGCTGTTGGCTTTGAAGATGGAGGATGGGGCTGTGACCCCAAGAATGCTGGTGATCACGAGAAGCTAGAGAAGGATAAAAACAGATCCTCTCCAGGGCTTCCAGAAGGAATACAGCTCTGCTGACACCTTGATTTCAGTCAGCTAAGACTGATTTTGGACTTCCGACCTTTAGAACTATTAGATAATAACGAAGTGGGTTTTTTTTTTCCAATCCTCATGCAAGGATATGTTTGTTGATTTTAGAGAAAGGGGGGGGGGAGAGAGAGGGAGGGAGAGGGAGAGGGAGAGAGAAATACTGATGTAAGAAACAATGATCAGTTGCCTCCCGCATGCACCCCCACAGGGATCAAACCCACAACCTAAGTATGTGCACTGACTGGGAACTGAAACCTAGCCTTCTGCTGTATGGGACAATGCTCCAACCAACTGAACCACCCAGTCACAGCATGACTCTGTGTTGTTTTAACTAACTGAGTTTATGCTAATTTGTTATAGCAGCAACAGGAAGCTAATGCAATGGATGTATATGTATATTTGTGGCTTTGGGTTTGTTTTTCATTTTTTTCAACAAAATCAGGATCATACTGTACTTAATATTTTTGTAATGTGTGTTTTTCAAAATAAAAACATAGTAATTTTTTGTTTTGTTTTAAACAGAAAAATGATATGGTGAAAGTGGTCCCGGTAGTACCAGAAGTTGGCTAGGAATATTTTGCAGGGTGTGTCAAAGGGAGAAGAGAGAGGCTAGCAGGAGATAAGCCCCTAGGCTTTTGCAAATCCCTTGTTTGAGATGATGAAGATCTTGAGATCAGTAGTAGCAGAGAGAGCAGTGAAGAAGTGGCAATAAGGGGCATTTGAAGAGCATGACTGATGGGACTCAGCAACAGCACTTTGGTGATGTCATGTTCTTGGCATAGCCTTGTCTCAGAGCACATAACTGAACAAAAGTTCTAGTGACCAGCTATTCATCTATTTACTTTGCTTGTTTTTCCATGACATATTTTTCCAATGACTTTTCGCAATCAGTTCAAAGAATCCTACAAATGACCATGAGGCAGCAGAGGGAGAGAATCATTTCTTAATTCTCTCATGAGTCCCCTAGATGAACTGCAATTTTTTAAAACAATATATAATAGGAGAATCTAAAATTGTTTTTGGTAAAATAATGGACTTTGAAAGTTCTAATTGTTCTCACAAAGCACATTTTACCTATATATTGCATATATACATTTCCAGACCATAAAGCCTGGAAACCTAGATTATATTTTATATTTTTATAAATTGAAAACTGTTGGTTACTGATTCTTCTGGGGCATGCTAAAGAGATTCATGTTTATTCAGTGAAAATCTGAGACACAAATCATCTGAAGCAAAGAATCATAGATGGCTGTGCAGGAGTCCATGGAAAGACTGCCTTAATGCACCACATTCATTGCAATTTTGCACAGTGCATTGAATTATACGTTGCTGATAAGGAACAAGTACATTAAACATATCATGTAATGTGTATGTCATTGAATACATCATGGATCGTAACACCAATAAATAATTTGTTATATATGTAATATACAGGGTCTGGCAGAAGTAAGGCCTGCTTATTACCCTGGTAGGGTAAGAAGATAGGTGTAATAGTTTATAGTTTTAATTTGAGCATTTCACCTAAAATGTCATATGGTGTGCTTGAGTGCAATAATGTTATGTTACAGAATTACATGCTTATGATTTTGTAATAAAACGGGGGCGTTATTTGTGCTGGACCGTGTGTGTGTGTGTGTGTGTGTGTGTGTGTGTGTTTCCACTCTTTATTTGCTGTGTCATCTTTACAGCCACCAGGTGAATATTTACATCTTCAGCCTTGGGTGATGTCCCTTCAATTCAACAAATATTTATCAGGCCGCTGTTATGGACTGAATTATATCTCCCTATATTGAAGCCTTAACCATCCCTCTACTAAAGCAATACCTGATGGAAGTTCATGCTCTTACCTATTCTTTCCCATTGTGGACAGTCAATTTGGGGGACAGGGTCTTTAAAGAGGCAGTTAACTTAAAAATGGGATTGTTAGGGTGGGCCCGAATCCAATATTAGTGGTGTCCTTATAGGAAGAGGGAATTAGGACCCAGAGAGAGATGACCATGTGAAGACACAGCAAAGAGGTGACCATCTGCAAAACAAGAAAGGGTCTCATAAGAAACCAAGCCTGCTGATACATAACACAGCCTCCTGGACCTCTAGCCGCCTCCAGAACTGTGAGAAAAAAATAAATATCTGGGGCCTCCCTGTCGTTCAGCACAGTGCCTTGAATGTGAGGGGCACTCAGTATCTGTCTGTTGCTTTAGCAGCGATATCAGTCTTCTGCTTTCAGCATTCTTTCAGCCCTGAAACCCTGGAGTCATCTTGGACTTTCTCTCCTTTGTGCCTTTGTCCAGTTTGTTACCTATGCCATCAGTTTTTCCAAGTGTGTTTTAGTTCCCCTCCTTTCTCATCACTTCATACCTGGATTAACAAAACCAGCCTTCCAGTTACTTCCCTTACTCCAACCTGTTCTTCAAAATGTTGCCAGATGTTTCTTAATTTTGTCTCTTATCATCCTTTAACTTCACAAATATCACTGAACTTTGCTATGTACAAGACACCATGCATGGAGGAGTCAGACACACACACACACAAAGTTATAATACCAATGTACAAATTTGCGGGGAGCACATAGGTGCAGCAAATAACTTTATCCAGAGGAACTGGGGATAAAAGAGGAGACAGTTGAACTGTAATGTATAGGAGCAGGCCAGACAGAGAAGGGCAAAGGACATTGCAGACAGAAGGAATGGTCATTGCAAAGGCTCAGAGCTGGGAAGATGGCTGGTGCATTCAAGAACAAACTTCATCTTGTATTCTACTGCATTACTTCCCAAACCTACAGCTCAGCTTGTTCTCCAATGGCCTTCATAACCATTTTTTTTCATCTCACTATTCCTTAACAGACCTCTTTAGCTCTAATAAAACCATTTTACCCATTGTTTACTAAAAGTAGCCTGCTACTTTCCGCTTGATACATTTGCTGTACCATCCCTTACCCCACTCTGAAGGAATACTTGATGGAAATTCACATTCTGTCCTGTTCTTTCCCATTACAGACATTTTTGAGATGAGCATAACCTTTTAGTTTATTATTTGGCACTGAACATACGTCATTCCTTTGTTCACTTAATATGTATAGCCAATATCACTATTAGTAGTTTAGTTATTGACTTCAAAAGCAGACTTAAAGGTAACACTCTGTGATATGTATGCAGAGGATTGCTCAGTTCTGATTGGTTAAATTCTTTCATGGTCTGATAGGGAACTAAGGTTGTGATAACTGCTCTTGCATAAGTTGGTGTTTGTTCTAAGTCAATATCTGGAAATGTCCGGTTCTACAGATTTTTTAAAAAATGCCCCCACCAAAGGCTTACTCATAAATCATCTACTATAACTTAAAAATATATGTTACAAAGAATATGTAATACTCTATTTACTACCTATTTATATTACATATAGCATGCAATCCCACTTGTGTGAAAGAAGCAGAAATACCTTTGTAGTCAAAGATCTAGTGTTCGTAGTTAAAATTCAACTGGGAGGGGTGAGGTGTGTGGAGGATGGGTCATACCAGGCCCTTGCCTCCCCTTATGTTACTGCACCTAACTCTGTTTCTCTCCATGGCATTCAGATGCTAAGTGCCAGCTAAGTCTTATTTCTTTCATGAGGTCATCTTAACCTGCTCCAACCATAATCAATTTCTCTCTCCTCTTAACTCTTAACTGTGTTTAGTTTGTATCAGAGCTGAGTATTTTGTTGTTCTCTGGTTATTTCATGTTCCTCTATCACCAACAGTTTCTCAAATGCAGAGGTCCCTTTTTCAATTAAAAATTTTTTTTATTAAATAATGAAAGCTTTGTGTGTTGTTTTCCTCAACATTTTGTTTGGAGAGTTATTTAACTACATAAATATTGATTTAGTTCATTAAATTTAATTGCCAATTAAAGAATACAAAATCATCATTCAAAAATAAAAAAATTGAAGAATGTACCATAATCACACCACTCTGTAATAGACATGTTTGTATTCTTGTATTTCTTTCTAGATTTTCCTATAGCGTGTTTTATCATGAGTTCATATTGTACGTTTATAATTTTTAAATATTTTATTTATTCATCCTTAGAGAGAGGGGAAGGGAGAGAGAAAGAGAGGAAGAGAAACATAGATGTCAGAGAGAAACATCGATTGGTTGCGACTCCTACACACGCCAACCAGGAAGAACAAGAACCTAGGCATGTGCCCTGACCAGAAATTGAACTGGTGACCTTTTGCTTTGTGAGATGACACCCAACCAAGTGAGCCACACCAGGCAGGGCATGTTTATAATTTTTTTATTAATTAACATATATTTTTTTTAAATTTTATTTTAATTGTTGATCTTGTAGAGTTTTCTGTCTTTTACCCCCATCCCAGCCCAACACCCAAGCCCTACCCACCTCCCTCCCATTTCCACCCCCCATAGTTTTTGTCCAAGAGTCCTTTATACTTGTTCCTGTAAACCCTTTCCCTTTTCCCCTGAGATTCCCTCCCCTCTCCCCTCTGGTGACTGTCAGCCTGTTCCCAATTTCAGTGTCTTTGGTTATATTATGCTTGTTTGTTTGTTTTGTTGATTAGGTTCCTGTTAAAGATGAGATCATATGGTATTTGTCTTTCACTGCCTGGCTTATTTCACTTAGCATATAAGCCGTGACACCATTAAAATCCTAGAGGAGAACATAGGTAGGAAAATCTCAGATATTCCACGCAGCAACATTTTTACTGATATGTCCCCTAAAGCAAGGGACATAAAGGAAAGAATAAACAAATGGGATCTCATCAAAATAAAAAGCTTCTGCACATCTAAAGAAAACTATTAAAATAAAAAGAGAACCAACCACATGGGAAAACATATTTGCCAATGATACCTCAGACAAGGGTTTAATCTCCAAAATATATAAAGAACTTACACGACTCCACTCTAAGAAGACAAGCAACTTAATTAAAAAATGGGCAAAGGACTTGGGCAGACACTTCTCCAAGGAGGACATAGAGACACAGAGGAGAACACAGAGGATCCAGAGACACATGAAAAGATGCTCGATATCTCTAGCTATCAGAGAGATGCAAATTAAAACTACAATGAGATACCACTTGACACCAGTCAGAATGGTCATCATAAACAAAGCAACAAACAGCAAGTGTTGGAGAGGTTGTGGAGAAAAGGGGGCCCTAGTGCACTGTTGGTGGGAGTGCAGACTGGTACAACCACTGTGAAAAGCAGTAGGGAATTTTCTAAGAAAACTAAAAACGAATCTACCTTTTGACCCAGCAATTCCACTGCTAGGACTATATCCTAAGAACCCTGAAACACCAATCCAAAAGAACCTATGCACCCCTATGTTCACAGCAGCACAATTTACAATAGCCAAGTGTTGGAAGCAACCTAGATGCCCATCAGTAAATGAATGGATTAATTAACATATTTTCACATAAAAAATTTTTCTGTAGAAATTATCATTTTCTTAATCTCATCACTGTATATTTAGGGGATTTCTAATTATTTACCATCTTCCCACAATATCCTAGCTAATGTTTTATTCTTATTCCTTGAAATAAATTCATAGAAGAGAAACTGCTTAATCAAAGAAATGCATATTTTTAAGGTTCAATGTCTATTGCTAAACTCTCATACTTCCACCTGCAGGATACAAGGGTGTTTTTCCCTTCTTGCGGATAAATGGGTGGGGTCATTTTTAAAAATTAGAGACTCTTTCTTGTATTTTCTCTCATACTTCTTAAGTGATTCAACAGAGCTGGGGACACAGTAGACACTAAAAACATAGTTTTGATAAATTGATTAATAAGTAGTATTCTTTCCACTACTTATGACTACTAATTTTTAAAAACATTTTATTTATTTTATTTTCAGAGAGAGGGAAAGAGTGGGAGAGAAACATCAACGTGAGAGAGAAACACTAATCACCCAGACCTGGACTGAACCCACAACCCAGGCATATACCCTGACTGGGAATTGAACCAGTGACCTTTCGCTTCATAGAATAGTGCCCAACCAACAGCCACATAGGTTAAAGCACTACTGATTCTTTTTAAGTTAATAATTATTCATCCATTCAGCATATTTATATTACATTCAGTGATCCTTGGTCTGCTTGCTGAAAAGGAATATAGCATTTAGAAATGAAACAAATATTTTATGAATTACTGAGTTAAAAATTAAGACAGTGATAACTAGTTTCAAAGGTAATGTGAATAGAAGTTATCTTAAAAATGAAAGCTATAGTGTAATCCTAAGAAGTCTCTTGGGAACAAACAATTTGCCTCATTTTTCTAAAAATAGGAAGTACTAAAAATTTCTCCTCTGGGGAATAGAACTATGAATTTAGGATATGAAACCTTCCCATCCTTTAGCTGTTGGAGTATTCAAAATATGGGAACTTGTACCAGAGATGAAGTCAAAACCTGGTGTGGATTTTCACAGTATCAGCACATTTTAGAACCTGTTGTCTCATTTTGTATGAACAGGGAAAAATCAACACTAAAATTTCTGGAAGAGTTTTAACGTTTCTATCCATTCTTGAAAGTTTGTTTTGTTTAAAGCTACCTCAGGGCTAGGTGCCTAAATGGATGTCCCAGTCTGTTAATTTAATTTTACAAGGCTCCTGTTCAATTATCAAACAATACTAATCATACTAAGGTATTAATGTACAAATCTTCTCACCTTATGTAAATAGTAATCATTAAAAATTAGCATAGCTTCAAAAGTTACTGATTTGAAATTTCATTTAAAAGAATATATTCCATAATTCTTTTATAATATTTTTCTCCCCATGATTACTGATGGAGCTAGAATGAGTTTGCAGCTCATAAAGCATTATGTAGTGGAAAGAGCATGTGAGTGAGGTCCGAATTTATAGGTTCTAGTCCACTATCTTCCAGTAGTAGTAGTTTTTTTAACTTCGGGCAAGTCACTTCATCTCCAGGGGCTGTAGTTTTCTCCTCTACAAACCAAAAATCTAGCTCAGGTCAGCATTTCTCAAAGTGTATTCTGTGGAAAACATATCTTGTGAGATGTTCAATTAGAAAAAGCATTTCTAATTGCTTTTGGATTGGACTCCATATTCTAATAGTGACTTCCTTGTCTTCTTTATCCACTAGGCCATATGCTTTTTGAGGGCAGGAACCACCGCCCATGTCTTTCTTGTCTTTGTATTTCTAGGCCTTAGCTGGAGCTCAATAAATCCTTGCGGAGTGAATGAATAATTTCATGATGTAAAGGAACTGATGCCAATATATTTAGGCACTTTCTCAATGACTGCGAGTTACTTTGTTTCCTTTTCTAATCAGCTTAGACCAACCTTAACCACTGAGAGGAGAGAGGGTTGGCTAAGAGCTATCTAAAAATCATCGGTCTGTTCTTAAAGTTTTCAATGAAGTCAAATTACCTTCTTTGTACAGTAGTATCACAGCCTAGTAACAGCATTTGATGACAATAGAGATTTATTAGGTTTGGCACCCAGGTGTGCCTAATCTCAACAAACCTGGTCATAAAGGAAATGGGGCAAAAGGCTCTAGACAAATGTGTATAAATTATCACTTATGAAAATAGTTTCATTTATCCATTTAAAGACATTTATTGTGCAAGCTACTATGATAAATAATACCTTTTGGTACTATTTATGGAAGATGTAAGGATGACTATATTGTATTACATTTATTGGGGAAGGTGACAACTTACTGAAATAATTATAGTTAGAGGTAATGAATGATGAATTCCACAAGAAAGGAACAGAGGCTACAGTAATGGGTCAGCAGCACCATCTTCATATAGAAGAAATAACATTATTCTGCACAAGAATATTAAGCGCCTACTCAACTTATAAAGAAGTGGTTATGTTTCTTAAGTACAGATAGCTCAAGTGTGAAATGTATTCTGTGACTGTATTGTGTGGCTCTAAATACCAGTTTTGAAAATTGCACGATTTGGAACAGATTGTGCAAAAAAAAAAAAAAAAAAAAAAAAAAAGACCAAAACCATTTGAAAGTCCTCAAGAATATCAGAAAGAAGCAATGTAATCAGCAAAACCAAGATTTGGCCCCAGGACAGAGAAATGAACACCCTGGTTGCTACAGAGAGCCAAGATCTCAGAAATGTACGTTCGATTCTTTATTTGGGAAAAATTCAAGATTCAGGTACTTTTACTTAGCAAGGGGATGGGAAAACGTGAAAAAGGAGTATTTACTAAAACTAATCTCAGGTCACACTCCTGACTTTTCAATTGTTTTAATGCTGTCAACAAACTTGCTTTGCATGTAGTGGGACAAAAATGATTTAATTCTATTTTTTCTTCTTTTAATCAACTTTAGAATAAGGTCAAAATAAAGATATAAATTAATTCTTACAAGTCAAACCTGCATCAAAATAAGCAGTAACGAGTAATTTAGAGCTTGGCGATAAGGAAACATGCCAACACCTTACTCCTAAAGAATTTCAGTAAGGAGGTGCCAGCTATTCAGAAAGCAAGATAAGCAAATGTCAAAGTTTAAAAGTACTTCAAGAGAACTGACATGCCCAGTTTTCGAAAGCTTCCCAATTTAGTGCATAAAACTGCACAGAGTTGTTGGCCAAAATGGGATTTCCTAAAAAAATTTAAAAGGCCTCACAGACTGCAACGACAATGGTCCTTGAAGTGCCTAAGACAACTTGGGCTGTGCTGCTGGAGTCCTTGAACGCTCCCGCATAAAGGTGCAAGCCTGTAGGTCCGGGACGGACCGCTCAAAGACTCGTGCGTCCCAGGGTCCTCGGAGGGAGGCCGCTGGGCCTGCTTCCGAGGGAAGGGGATTGGGGGTGGGACAGTGCCGGGATTTTCCGTCCTCACTCATTCATTCCCTGATTCACAGGTTCCCGAGGTGACTCCCAGGGACGCGGGGAGGAAAGGCGGGGCGCGGAGGACGGCCCGAACTGGGTGCGGTCCGGCGCCCGAGGGGAAGGTGAGCAGGCGGGGCCAGGGGCGCGGGCAGGGGGCGCGGGCAGTGCGCCGGGGCTGGGCAGGGGAGGGCGCTGCCTCCTGCGCCGGAAGTGAGTGGTTGGCGGCTGGTGGGGGCCGCGAGCGGCCGGGCACGAGTCGGTCAGCCTGTGGGCCGCCCGGCCCGCAGCCCCGCCTTGTGTGTCTCCGCCGGACGCGGCCGCACTCGAATCCGCCGCGGCCGGGCTCTGCGGCCGCCCCGCCCAGCGCGCGCTCCCGCCCCGCCCCCGCCGCCGCCGCCCGGTCCGTCGGTCAGTCAGTCGCGGAGCGCGCGGCGCGGGAGCTGCGGGCGCTCACGGTGTGTCTCGGGAAGGAGCGCCGCGCCTGGGGAGGAGGCGGTGGCGGCGGCTGGAGGAGCGTGAGCGGCAGCTGCCCGGCCCGGGGCCGCTACAGTAGCCGGGGCCGGCGGAGGACCGAGCGGCGGGAGCGGTGAGTGTCCAGCCTCACCCTCGGGGTGGCGGAGGGAACCCGCCGGGCGCTGGGCTGCGAGGCACTGCCGCCGCTCCCGTCTCCATTTTCCCGGCGCCCGGCCCCGCCACCCGGGAGCGGTGCGGATCGCCGAACCTGGGGCGGGGTCGTGGCTGGGGCTGGTTGGACCTCGCCCGGCGAGGGCAGCCGGCCGACCGGTGGACGGGAGTCGGCGGGGCCTGGGCAGCACCCTGCGCCCCTGGGGGCCGCTACAGAGGGAGACAATGAGATTTAGGGCCGCCTCGGAGGGTGCGGCTGGGCTCCTCCGAGCGGCACGGGGAGCTGGTGGCCCGGGACCGCGGGGAGGAAAGGACTCTCCCCGGACTAGCTGCGGAAGGCAGTGATTCGATGTCTGGGGTTCCTCAGGTTGAGTGCCCCCCCACTCCGTCTTTCGCGTTGGAGTTCAGTGCGGAGACTAGAAAAGGTGGGGCACCTTCTGTGTCTTCTTTCCAATTAAGCAGGCTGAGAAGTAATTGCTCCGTTGCTTTTGAGCCTCATTTCATCTTTCTGTGTGTATTCCCGCCGGAAATCCAAACTGCGATTCATGGGTGGGGGTGGGGGGAGAGGGAGGCAGTGTGATAGCATGGGGATGCCTTCCTTCTAAGACGGTTTGAAAGATGTGATATTCTCGTTCAGACAGTATCTTACAGTGTCCCCACAGTGGGAGCTGGAAACCGCATAAGCCTTATTGCTTGTCAGGACGAAGACGTGGTTCAGTATGAATTAAGAGCATTTTGGAAGACTATGGGCGTTACATCAGATGTGTGTGGTGTGTGCATTTCTTGCATTCTGTGGGAAGAACAGTTGGGGAAATCCGGGAGAACTGGAAGGTCTTCAATTTCCCTCCCAGCGAGGGGGGATGTCTGCAGCATTTCTCTGGAAATGTGGAGAGCTGTCCGTGTACGACGTCAAGTCCACTGACGGGTCAGGGGTGGGGCGCAATCAGGTTATTAAACGGGTGGTACCGAGTCCATGGGGATATTAAATTCAGCAAATATTTGTGAAATACCGACTGTCTGAGGCAAGGAGGGGGACACAAGGGAGCGAGACCTGCGGCTCACAGTGGCGGAAGGAGCTCTTGGAAGCCGGGGAAGCCAGCGGCTCCTTGCAGCACTGTAATTGGCTCAGCGGTGTGACGTCGGAGAAGCTATTGAACTCGCTGCCGGTAATGTGGGAACACCACCACCTGCTCCCCTCCCCAGATGGTCGTCCAGTGGATTAAATGAGATAACGTGTGCAAAGCGCCTAGCACCTTGCTTGGCACTGAGGTTTTAACAAATGTTCATTCCTTTCTTACCTGACCCACTGCTCTTGGGATTTTCTTAGGGGAAGGAGGGGGAAGAAGTACAAGTCAAGTAATTGTAATGCAATGAATTATATAATAAAATGTTGAAGTCGAGGTGCGAAGTAGGGGAGTGTAGAGGGAAGAACTTAATTGAAGATTGGCAGCGCTGGGGGGAAATTGATGGAAACTGAGGCATTGAAGTGGAACCTTTAAGGATGGGTAGGATTTCAGCTGATGTAGATTTGGAGGGGGAGGACATTCCAAGCAGAGGTGGTGCTCTTCTTGAGAGCTGATCTGTGGAGGAAGAGCAATGGGGGAAGGGCAGAAGAGGCACTCCAAAGGTTTTTAGCTCTTGTTGAGTCTGACCTTCAAAGACCGTCTCTTGTTATTTTGCTTTTTGTGTTGCGAATTTCCCAGAAACCAGATCTAGCCTATTCAGTTGAAGGGGGGGGGGGGGAGAGAGGGAGAGAGAGAGGTAGAGAGAGAGAGAGGTGTCTACAAAGCTTAGCACGTGATTTTTTTTTGGATTAGATACTTAGTGTTACTTCGATTACTACTATCTTCTGTTTGGATTTAATAAAGAATTATTTGTAGATAAGTCCTCTATTTGGTAGAAAAAGCATCTGGTTTTTCAGATTTAAAAAATCTCACCAAGACTATATATTAAGTAACTGGCGGAAGGGAGTGGAGTAGTGGGCACATTTTGGGTGTGTCTCAAACTCTTAGTCCATATCATTTTTTCACAAATACTTTAGCACAATATTCCACAGGAGTGTTTTTAACCTTTGTCTTTGAAGATAATTAAAATGGCTTTCTTTTGGTGTTGCTACCTTTGGTTCCCAGTCATGTGTGTTATTTATTAATGTGGTGGGCGACTATCCGGCTCTTCATAGACTTAGACACGAATCTCATGGCTTTGACTTCATTCTCAAGTAGTTAATGTCAGCATTAGTATTATTAACCCCAACCTCTTATTTTAGGAAAATTAATATTAGTGGAACAAGATATGTGACTCTCAATTTCTTTACCTATAAAAATGAGAAATATGGATTGATTAGTTCATCGATTTTCAACCTTTTTCATCTCATGGCACATATAAACTAATACTAAAATTCTGTGGCACACCAAAATGTGGATTTTTGCCGATCTGACAAAAAAGTTGGTATAATTTTGATTCATTCATACCAGCTGGCGATTATTGTGTTGACTGTTGTCATTTTTTTATTTGACAATCTAAGGAAAAAGAGGTGAGTGCCCTTGATTAAATAAATAGTCAGATGTTGCATATTTTAAAAATTCTTGCGGCACACCAGTTGCAGATTGCTGGATTAGATCACTGTTTTTCAATGTGTTTTACTGAACTCTGGAATTTTGAGGCCCATCAGAAGTTCTGCAGGTGTTTGACTTAAACCTTGTTAAAAATGTACCTTAAACCCATAATAATAAAAAAGTCACTATTATATGACATGTACTGTTTTAAGTGCTTTACATGTATTAATTTACTTAATTCTTGCAATAATGCTAATAAGTTCTGTTAATATCTAAGAAAATAGGCAAAGAATACTACGGAGTGGTAGAGCTTTATAGCATAATTCTTGAGCTTGTATTTTTAACCATATTCCTACACTGCCACCATAATAAAATAACACACAAGTATTTTTTATTGTGGTAAAAATATAATATTTACCATTTATCCAACATAATAGTTACCATTCTAACCATTTTTAAATGTACAGTTAAGTGATATTAAGTACATTCATGTGGTTGTGTGACCATCATCATGATCCATTTCCAGAATTTTTCATCATCCCAGACTGAAACACACTCATTAACCAGCAGTTCTCCATCCGCTCTCCCCTTACAGCTCCTGGTAACCATTTTTCTACTTTCTGTTTCTGATTTTAACTATTCTAGGTGCTTCTTAAGTAGAACCATGCAATATTCGGTGTTGTTGTTGTATCTGGCGTATTTCACATAGCATAGTGTCTTCACGTTTCATCCATATTGTAGAGTGAATCAGAATTTTATTCTTTTTAAGGCTGAATAATATTCCATTGTATGTATGTACCACCTTTTGTTTATTCATCTGTAGGTGGACATTTGCTTGTTTCTACCTTTTAGCTATTGTCAATAATCTTGCTCTGAACATTGGTATATACATATCTGTTTGAGCTTATGATTTCAGTTCTTTTGGGTAGATACCCAGGAGTGGAATGGCTGGATCATGTGGTAGTTGTTTGATTTTTTTTTTTTTTAGAAACTGCCATACTTTTTCTACGGTAGCAGTAGTATTTTACATTCCCATCAGCAGTGCACAAGGGTTACAGTTTCTCCACATCCTCACCAACACTTGATATTTTCTGGGTATAGGGGTTTTTTGTTTTGTTTTGTTTTAATAATAGCCATCCTAATGAGCAGGAAGTGTTGTGTCATTGTGGTTTTGGTTTACATTTTTCTAATAATTAATGATGTTGAACATCTTTTCATGTCCTTGTTGGCCATTTGTGTAGCTTTGTAAAAACGTCTATTCAAGCCCTTTGCCCATTTTTTAAATTGGTTAGTTTGTTTTTTATTGTTGAGTTGTAAGAATTCTTTATATATTCTGGATGTTAATCTCATATCAGATCCATGATTTACAAACATTGGCTCCCATTCTGTGGGTTGCCTTTTCACTCTGTGGATAGTGTCCTTTGATACTCAGAGTTTTTCATTTTAATGAAGTCCACATTACTTTTGTCTTTTGCTGCTTGTCCCTTTGGTGTCATGTCTAAGAAATCATGGCCAAATCCAATGTCATGAAACTTTTCCTCTGTGTTTTTTCATAAGAGTTTTCTATTGGGTTGCCTAAAAAGTTCATTTGATTTTTTTTTTCTGTAAGATGGTTCTAGCAGCACTTAGTTGTCTTTACTCTCATTCAAAACAATTTTGTTAGATTATATTGTGATAGCTGTCATATCAATGTGCATTTTTAAAAAACTTATCAAAATTGGTGAATTTTTGTGTAGCCATTTTAATATTGAAGATAGAAGAAAATACCCAACATTTTTGGCTTATCATGCTTTATTATTTTAAGAAAGGTAAAAACAACTGAAATGCCAAAAAAAGATTTGTGCCGTGTATAGAGAAGGTGCTGTGACTGATCGAAAATGTTAAAAGTGGTTTGCTTAATTTCATGCTGGAGATTTCTCTCTGATGGATGTTCCATGGTTAGGTAGACCAATTGAAGTTGATAGCGATCAAGACAGAAGCTAGCCAACATACTCAAAATACCCAAATCCATAAAATTATTGGTGAAAATGAAAAATGTGTCTTTTATTTTACAGAAAAAAATAAAGAAACTTTTTGGCCAACCCAGCAGTTTTAGTCCTGAGGTCTTTGATCCATTTGAGTTATGTTTGTATATGAAGGGTCCAACTTCATCCTTTTGCTTGTGAATATCCAGTTTTCCCAATACCATTTGTTGAAAGGACTGTACTTTTCGCCATTGAATGGTCTTGGCACCCTCATGTACATGTATATAAAATTTTAACACATTGAAAACCATAGTGCTACATGAGTATACATGGTTAATTTTTTTGTGTGGAGGGAGGGCAAGCATTTCTTAGCATAATGCTTCTCTTACCATCATCTCTGCTTATTTGTGGCTTTTATGTGGGTTAATGATAAGGAAAGTTGTAGTCTGCAGTAGATTTTTTAGGTAGCATATTGCCAACAGTTATTTATCACAAAAAATAGCAAATTTAGACCCTTCTTTTCATAAAAGATAAGTGTTTAACTCATCTTGAAATTTGGCAACACTTTTTAAATACAGTACTTTGCCACGAGACAACCAGTAAACCTGTTGGGTACAACACACATGGTCATTCCACAACCTCATCAATAATATCCTGTAAGGCTTGGCACTCTTTTTGCTTCAACTTCTCTTTGCTGCAGTAGTTGCTTTTGAAATTAAACCTCACTTCCCTCACCCCCAACTTTCTTTTGTTGAGATCAAAAGCAGCTCTTTCATGAAGGATTATGGAATACAGTTTTTCCATAAAGTATTGTTCCTATTAAGGAAATTTATTTATTTATTACTGAGAATGTATGTTCTGTGGAACACCAGTCTCCTGTACCAGCTTATTAAAAGATGAGTACTTTATGTCATTATTGAAAAAGAATCTAGCAAATGCTTTTACTCTTAGAATCACTTAGTACCAGAATACTTAGGTTACTTTATAGGATGTGTGACTGTATGACAGGTGTCCTTAATGAAGATGCCAGTGTCACCTTATATTACATTAAATGCATGTGTGTATTAAGATAAAGATTAAATATAAAGAGAACTAACATGTTCTTATACCTTGGTAGTTCCTTCATACCTCCTGGGGTATGGTCACCTTCATTTTGGAAAACACTGTACAAGTTTTATCAAATTACTGTTGTTAATAATGAGCTTTTCATGTTAAGTTCCATTTCATAGTGTATACTATTTTTATATGAAGGCATATTAAAAATAAAGCACTTGGGGAAAAAACATTCTGATTCTCATCCTACTTGGCAAGGTAAATTTGTGCAAAGACCTTAATAAAATTTATTTTTCACAACTGAAATTATTTGCTTATTTTAGAAGCTTAAATTTGGATTTTATATTATGCTTTCAGTAATTATTCAAGGTGAATTAAAAGTACTCATTTAATACTTAATTTAGTAATTCAGTAGTGTTGATAGACTTATAATTTTTTCCTGTCCATAGTGAGCATTTTTCCCTTGACACCCCTAGAAAGATATAAAACATTTTTCTTGACTACCCTTTACTTCCTCTTCCCTCTCACCTCCCTGTCCTCAGAGCTGAAACATGCTGAACCACATATAAGTTTTGCTTGTTCTAAAACTTTGTATTAGTTGAATCATATGTGTATACTCATTTGTCTCTGACTCAGTACTCAGCATGTTTTTAAATGTATCAGTAGTTTGTTTCTGTTTATTGTGGAATAATATTCAATGTATTCAACACATATACAATGTGTTGAATATACTATAGATTGTTTATCCAGTTTCCTATTGATGGGCACCTGGGCTATTTCCAATTTGATACTATTATGAAGAAAACTGTTAGAATATTTGTGTATGTCTTTCTGTGGATAGATGTTTAATTTCTTCTCTTGGAGAAGAGAGTAGAATTGCTAGGTCCTAGGTAGATGTTCCCCCTTATTTCCATCTTCCCCCAGAGTTTCCTCATACCCATTGCAAGTCATGCTGGCCTCCACATCCATCTCTGGGCACTCTGTCTCTATAGATCAGTTTACACTTTCTAGAATTTTATATATAGAATCAATCAGACAGTGTTCTCTCTAGCTCATTCTCTTTGTCTAGTCTGCAGAAGAATGATTTTTAGATTGTTCCATGTTGATTGGATTAGTTCCTCTTTGTGCTGAATGCTATTCCATTATGTGTATATACCACATTTTGTTTATCCATTCACCAGTTTGTAGATATTCGGGCTGTTTCCATTTCTGGCTTTTACAAATAAAGCTGCTGTGGGATTTGTGTATAAATCTCCTCATGGACATATGTTTTCATTTCTTGTGGGTAAATACTGATGACATGCTGGTTTATATAGGGTAGGTGTATTTTTAATTTTTTATAAAACTGGTAAACTTTTCCAAAGTTGTATCATTTTTATATTCAACAGCATTAAATGACAATTCTAATTGCTCTATATCCTAACATTTGGTATTATCAGTCTTTTTCATTCTAGCTGCTATAATGGATATGAAGTGGTATCTCACTGTAGTTTTACTCTGCTAATTACTAATAATTTGAAGCCACTTTTTATGTTTTTATTGGCCATTTGGGAGGTGACTGAGTCTTTTGCCTATTTTAAAAATTGGCTTGTTGCCCTGGCTGGGTTGCTCAGTTGGTTGGAGCGTCGTCCTGCACACCAAAAGGTTCTGGGTTTAATTCCCAGTCAGGGCGCTTACGTAGGCTGCATGTTAGATCCCAGGTCAGGACGAGTACAGGAGGCAATCAGTTGGTTTTTCTCTCTCACGTCGATGTTTTTGTCTCTCTTCCTTCCTCTCTCTAAAATCAATAATAAAAATATCCTTGGCTGAAGATTTTTAAAAATTGGATTATCTTTTTTTTAATTTAGTTGTAGCAATTCTTTACATATTCAGATACAAGTCATTTATCAGATAATAATTGTGGGTATTTTCTTAGTCTGTGGCTTGCCTGTTTATTTTTTTATTTTTTTTTTAGAAAAATTGTTAATGGTTTATTTTATTTTTTTTTAACCTGTTTATTTTTTTAATGTTGTATTTCAAATAGGAGAAGTTATTGGACTTCATCAAAATGATCAGTATTTTCTTTGATACTAAGTGTTTTCTGTGTCCTAATAAATCTTGGCCTACATCAAAGTTGCAAAGACATTTCTCTATGTTTTCTCCTAGGAACTTTATCATTTTAGCTTTTACATTTCAGTCTATGATCCATTTTGAATTAATTTTTGTTTATGGTGTGATGTGGAAGCCTCCTTCCCCATGCTTATATCTATACATTTCAGTCATTTGATAAAATTGCTTTCTATTTTTATTTGTCAATTATATCTCAATAGAGCTGGTAAAAAATCTCTTTCCTCCTTACCTTTGACTTCGACGATGCTGCTGAAAATCATTTGACAGTATAAGTATGGGTCTATTTCTAGACTCTTCATTCTGTTACATTGATGTAATTCTCTGTTCTTTTGCCAGTACTACATTGTCTTGATTACTTAGTTTTATGCTGAATCTTGAAGTCAGGTAGTGTAAACCCAAATGGTTTTTCCAGATTGTTTTGGCTATTCACTAGGTCATTTGCTTTCCCATATGAATTCAAGAATCAAATATTGGGATATTTGTTCTAATTACATTGAATGCCTACTTCGAAATGGGGAGATTCAACATAACATTACTGCATCTTCTCATCCATTCACATGGTATATCTGTCTCTAATTTCTCTCAGCAATATTTTATATTTTTCAGTTGTCATAGAACATATTATATAAACACTGCATGCTGTCCTATTTGTATCATTTCTTAGAGCCAAATCCTTTACACATCCTCATTTTTATAATATAAATTATGATTTGGTATGTTTTTCCATATGATATCCTTATCTAATGCATGGGTGAAGGCACCATCTATTTTGATGAGACAGTGCTAGAAACAGAGGAGACTGAAACATATCTTTTTTATAAACACAAAGGCAGAAGTTTATAACTGTAATTATTGACATAATTCTTTTGCCTTGTTGGGTTGTGGATATTAATATTTCAAGAGGCTTAACTTGATTAACATAGTCCATTATTTTTAGAATCAGAAGTAAAACAGAATCTTACTAATTTAATCAGGGTTAAATTTCTACCAGAGCATTTTGAATTTGCTTTTTATAGTTTGCCTTCCCCCCCCCCCAACCATTTCATTAATATTAATGGGAATATGCAACCCTTAGAAATGTATAAAAGTAAAATAAAATCCTATCATCCACAAATCATTACAGTTAAACTTTTGGTATATTTTCTTATATATGTGTGTATATGTATTTATGTAACTCATAACTGTATGCAAATTTAGCTTGTTTAAATTTACATCACTAGTATTTTTGTTTGCATTAGACGCTTTATGAATAATTTACAACATCTGCATTATAGCCCAGGATGGCCATAACACACTCAAATTTATATAGTTTTTCTTGTAGGATATTTAGTTGTCTTCCCCCTCCCTGCTCTTTTTTTTAATGTTTGGCTTTGATGAGCATACTTGTTTATACACTTTGTCCATACTTTGAATTTAATTTTGAAAAATTTTAAAGTATAAAACATGATAGACATCGACATACTTATCACCTGTAGTAATCAGTTGTTTACATTTCACTTCAAATAATTTGTTGAAGTAAGGTACAACAAAAATCCTCCCCCAGGTAAGAATTTGTGTTGTTCTAGTTCATGTTTTAGTGCGATCAATAGATATATCTCCCCATAAAATATTACTTATTACTATTTGTACTTTTAAATTTTATATAAAGGATGAACTATTGTATATCCTTTATTCTTTTACACTTTGCATTTTTACCTCAACCATATGGTTTGACATTATTCATACTGGTTCTTGTAGATCTAGGTCATTCTTTTTATACAAATAGGGCAGTTTTTCTATTTCCCTTTTGAGAGGTAGGTAGGATGCCACAATGAACATGCTTTTACATTTCTGCTGGTGCTTGTCTCTTTAGTACCTGGACACTGGATGGTGGTATTGTGGGATCATAAGTTATGTAATCTCTAAATGGGTCTCCAAAGTGATGAGTTATATATGTCCCTACCATCAGTGAACATTACTCTACATCCTCCCCAACCTTTGGTTTTATCACACTTAGGATTTTTATTTTTGCTGTCTTAATCAGGATGAAATGGATTGTATTTTTTCTTTAGTACGTATTTTAGAAATATAGTTATTAGGATAAGGAATATGAGGTTTTGTAGCATATTCAGTAAAAACTTTTTATCAGTGAAACCTGTATTCTTTCAAATGTCCATTAAGAAATGTTTCCAATTACAAATTAAAGCTTTTAAAGAATTTTGATATCAGAGAATTGCCTAAAATGCATTAACTCTTATTTTGTGGCTTCTATGTAGGTAATTTAGATCAGCAATTTTCAGCCAGTGTGCTGCAAGAATCTTTAAAACATGCAATAACTGACTGTTTAGTCAGGGGCACTAACATCCCTTAGGTTGTCAAGTGAGAAAATGACACAGCCAACACAACAATAGCCATCTGGTGTGAATGCCCTGTCTTGGACCATAAATATATGTATAGGTCATATCGTAGAGTTGCATCTTGTTGGTTGTGCCTGATTGGTTAAATCTTGGTACCAGAAATCCTTATATACAAGTATAAGGACCTGATTTTTTTTAAAAAAGCGTAGGTAATTACTATTACTAGCAAAGTTCTACCTACTTTTTTGCCAGTTGGCAAAAAATATTTTTTTGTATGTGTTGCAGAATTTTAATAATTAGTTTATGCGTGCCATGAAATGAATAAGGTTGAAAATCACTGATTTAGATGATTATTTGGCAAACAAAACCTGTGACTGATTTTACTTCCTGTGAGCATATTTGGGGAACATTTAATTTTTTTTAATCATGTGTAGTCAAGTAATAATATACTTTATTTTTAACAGTGGCAATTTGATGAGTGCTTATGATATGAGTAGAAATCATTTACTCTGGGAATGTATCGTCTTTATAAAATTTGTCTTCTTTAACCCCCCGACCTCTGTGTGTGAGAGAGATGAAAAATACTTCAGATTCAAAATATTTTAACATGTAGGTACCTTAATTTTAAAAATAAAGAGTGTAAGTATAAAGGTATAAAAGTTGTGTTCACTTGTTAGAGATTTTAATAAAACTGCCTGAGGACAATTTATCTGCTCTTTAAACTGGTATATTCCCGTATGCTTGTCAGTTTAGTGCTCGATTCATGATAGTATTTCATTAAATATTTATTAAATGAACAGTATTATTTCTTGTTAAGAAGTAGTAATCTTCTTAAGTGAAAAATAACTATTTTTTAGTACAAATAACAGAGTTAATTCTCTTTAAACCTAGAATTCTCCTGTAGTGGTATAGCTTGTCTTAGTGGGCTTTTTAGAGAAGCATGCAGGTAACAGTCATCCTGAAGTGTTATTTTTATTATAGAGAAACCCAACTCTGGATTTATTTTTAATTGGAAAGGAAAGCCAGCTTTTTAACCTAAGAATTCATGTGGAGCCCCTCTGCATAATTTAGTTGTATTTAGCCCGTGGGTGTCCAGTTTCCTCTCCATGATTTCTGACTCGACTTGTTTACAGTCTTATCTCTCTCTGTTCCTGGGTCTTTTCCCCTAAACCATATAGGCCCAAAGTTCTATTTTTGATGAACCAAGGGTCTCATAAATTTTGTGACTTTATTGACAATTTGAGGGTTTACAAGGAACAGATCACGTGATGTATATAGCATTTTACTATCTTACAGCCTCTGCACCTCATCTGTAGCTGCTTTCCCCAGCCAGGGCTTCAGACCTGCCACCGTTTTTGTCCTGTACAGCTTTCAGAACTGCAGTCTAGTCTCCCCCTTTCAGTGTGTGTTCGATAAGGAGTAGCATTATGTTGCATTATCTGTTGCTGTGCAATGGATCACCCCAGAACTTAGTGGCCAAAGATAGCAACAATTATTTTATTAGTATCTCAAATGGTTCTGGTCATCGACCCAGCTTAGGTGATTCTAACTAGGAGTGGTTCTTGCAGTTGCAGTCAGATTTCAGGCCTTATATTCACTCCACATGCACTAACTACCACCACTACCCTCCTGGTAGCGATTCACTAATGGTTTGAAATTTCTCTCCCCTCTTTGTATTCAAAATATATATCCGCCCTGCTGTGAGCAGCTCAGTTGATTAGAGCCTTGTCTCGATAGACCAAAGTCATGGGTTTTATCCCTGGTCAGGACACATATTAGTATCAACCAATGATTGCATAAAAACTGAAATTTAGAAGAAGAAGTATTATTTTTTAGTTGCTCTGGGGTGAAAATGAGAATCATGTCTCTCTCCAGAAGCCTGTAACCTAGTTGGGTGTGGAGAGTGATAAGGCAAGTGCACAAATAATCACCATATAATACAAAACTGATTAGCTATAAATGCCAAAGAGAGGTACAAAGTTCATGGGCCTCTCAGGAGTAGTATCTAACCTTTTTGTTTTTAACTAGCACCGTGCGTAAATTTTTTTTTTTTTTTTTTTTTTTAGTTTTTAAAAATTGAGACACAATACACATACATAACATTCACTCTTTTAACATGTAAAATTCAGTGGGTTTTAATATATTCATTCAGGTTGTGCAACTTCACCACTATCTAATTCCAGAATAAACTTTAAAAATTTGAATGTTTTCAGCTGAGATTTTGCCCTCTAGTTCTCGGGCTCTTCCACTCCTCATTGTTTACATCTGTCTCCCCGTGGTATTTATATTGGCCACCTGACCACAGAAGGCATTTAAGAGAGTTGTTGTTGTTTTATTTTTTTATTTTTCAAAGTTTCCTTAATCTTGGAAGCAAATGCCAAAAATACTTTCTGTGTGCCCCTGTGGGTGACACTGGTTGCTGTCCTGCTGAGTGTCCTTTATCCCATCTCTGTTCCTTTTTAGACTACTGTCTGTCTCCTTGCAGAGTGGTCCCCACCTTTCCTACACCCTTTTGTGAGAGAGAACTTCCTGTTGCCCTCAAGAAGGCTTCCTTAGAATAAAATCCAAACTCCTTTTCTTGCTTTACAGATCTTTGCGTGATCTTGCTTTCAGTTCTCATCAGACTAATCTTTCTATTCCATGACACTCCAAACTTGTATCCTCTACCTGGAGTGTTCTCTCTGATCTTTGCACGTCTGGTTTTTTCTCATCATTCATATCTCCCTTTCCATATTACTACTCACAGCCTGGCTGGTGCGGCTCAGTGGATTGAGTGCCAGTCTGCAAACTGAAAGGTCGCCAGTTTGATTCCCAATCAGGTCACATGCCTGGGTTGCGGGCTGGGTCCCCATTTGGGAGTGTGCAAGAGGCAGCCAATTGATGTATCTCACACATCGATGTGTCTCCTCCTCTCTCCCTTCCTTTCCCTCTCCCTAAAAATAAATAAATAAAAGCTAAATAAATAAATATTACCCACTCAGACCTTCCCTGTTCATCAAATATAAAGCAGCTATTTGGTCACTTTCCACACAATCCTCATTCATTTATCACTACACTTGTCTTGGGTCTGATTTGTTTTGTTTTTATTTAATATTTTTCTCCCTTGTTTGGCATGTAGTGTGTGCTTACTACACATTTGTTGAATAAATACTGAATGAAAAATGCTTGCTTTGAGCTATAGATCCTACTCTGGTTCATCTGGTTATATATAATTCTACCTTTTTCTTCCAGAAATTTACCAAAATCTCTGGTGTTTTGATCCCTTTGCCATCTTCAGCTCTCACTGCTTTTATGAGTTTATTCGCTTTTGTAATTGTTTACTGTCATTTCAATGGGATGTTAGCGAAGGAGAGAAATGTAATCTGTCACATTTTTAACAGGCTGAGATGTTACTCTCAGGTTGAAAACATGAACAAAGGGCTAGTTAAGAAAGCATGGGAATTCTGGCCAAGATGGAGGTGTAGGTAGAAACCCTTCGCTTCCTTCCACAGCCAAAAGGAGGGTAACAACCAATCTAAAATCAATAAACAACCAGAAGTTCCAGAAAATCAAACTTCATGGAACTCTGACAACCAAGAAGTTAAAGAAACAGACAGAACAACCAGACTGGTAAGACAGGCAGATGGAAAGGACCAGAGGTCAGGCAGCGGGCCAGACCAGGCAGGCAGGGCTGGCTGAAAGAACCCAGGGCAAGGCGGTGAGACTGTGTGGCAGGGCTGGCTGAACGGGAAACAGACTCAGAGCTGACTGTGGACTGTGGTGGGGATTCCCATGGTAGGAGAAACTCCCAGTCTTACACGAGAGGTTTGTTGGAAAGTAGGCAGGAGCTGAGCAACCAAGCTGCATTGTTTCATCCCTGACCCCTCCCCCACAGACAGTGCCACAACACAGCGAAAAGGGTTGCCCTGCCCTGGAGAATACCTAAGGCCCTTAGGTATTCTTAACAACTTAACAGGTGCTCCAAGACGAAGAAATATGGCCCAAATGAAAGAACAGAACAAAAGCCCAGAAAGAGAGCTAAGCAATGAGGAGGTAGCCAACCTCTCTGATGGAGAGTTCAAAGCCCTGGTAATCAAAATGCTCACAGAACTGATTGAGCTAGTTGCAAAATGAAAGAACAAATGAAGGATACCCAAAGTGAAATAAAGCAAAATATTCAGGAAACCAACAGTGACAGGAAGGAAACCAGGATTCAAAGCAACGATTTGGAATAAGTGGAAGAAATAAACATCCAACCAGAACAGAATGAAGATACAAGAATTCAAAAAAATGAAGAGAGGCTTAGGAATCTCTGGGACAACTTTAAATGTTCCAGTATCCGAATTACAGGGGTGCCAGAAGGAGAACAAGAGCAAGAAATTGAAAACTTATTTGACCAAATAATGAAGGAAAACTTCCCCAGTCTGTCGAAGGAAATAGACTTCTAGGAAGTCCAGGAAGCCCAGAGAGTCCCAAAGAAGTTGGACCCAAAGAGGAACACACCACTACACAGTTACCCAAGATTAAAGATAAAGAGAGAATCTTGAAAGCATCAAGAGGAAAGTAGAGAGTTACCTACAAAGGAGTTTTCAGTATTATTAGCTGATTTCTCAAAAGAAACCTTACAGTCAAGAAGGAGCTAGAAAGAAGTATTGAAAATCATGAAAGGCAAGGACCTACATCCAAGATTACTCTATCCAGCAAAGCTATCATTTAGAATGGAAGGACAGATAAAGTGTTTCCCAGACAAGGTCAAGTTAAAGGAGTTCATCATCACCAAGCCCTTATTATATGAAATGTTAAAGGAATTTATCTAACAAAAAGAAGAAGATCAAAAATACAAGCAGTAAAATGACAACAAATTCACAACTATCAACAAGTGGACCTAAAAAAAAAAAAGAAAAACAAAGACAACAAAAACTAAACAAACAAGTAGGACAGGAACAGAATCAGAGAAATGGATATCACATGGAGGGTTTTCAGTGGGTGGGGAGGGGAGGATAGGGGTGAAAAGGTAAAGGGAATAAGAAGCATAATTGGTAGGCATAAAATAGATGGGGAGAGGTCAAGAATGGTATAGGAAACAATTCAAAGAACTTATATGTACTACAACCCATGGACATTAAGGTGGGGAATGCTGGAGGGTTGGCGGGTACAGGGCAGAGGGGGGATAAAGAGGGGAAATTGGGAAAACTGTAATAGGATAATTAATAAAGTATACTTAAAAAAGAAAGAAAAAGAAAGCATGGCTTGGCCCTGGCCAGGTAGCTCAGTTGATTAGAGCATTGTTCCAATATGCCAGCATTGCAGGTTCAATGTTCAGTCAGGGCACATAAAAAGAGCAACCAGTGAATGCATAATTAAGTGGAACAACAAATCTCTCTCTCTCTCTCTCTCTCTCTCTCTCTCTCTCTCTCTCTCTCTCTCTCTCTCTCTCTCACATCAATAAATAATTTTTTTTAAAGAAAAGCATGGCTTGTTTTCTGAGTATAATAATTAGCTTTGTTGATTGAAGAGTAGAAAATAAGGTTGAAAATTTCAGTTGGGGCCATGTCTGAGAAGTTCTGAAATCATTTGATACTTTATACTTAATTCATAAGGAACCCTTTTGGGTGTTTAAGCAGAATCATGACATGAAGTGTTTTTAAGAAATATTAGCTGACTGTGATAAATTAAAGAGTGTCAGGAGGTTGCTAGAATAATCTTCAGTATGATGATATAGTATGGATCCGAACCAAGATAGTAGTCATCAAATTGAAAAACAAAATAAGGAGTCAGAAAAATGGTTGAGCTTCCTGGTACTGAAACTGATAAATTGCTCTATGATAATTACAGTTTAGCCATATGGCTTTTACTTAGGTGGATTGGTTGATTGTACATGGAACTGTACTGAATGTATCACTTGTCAGTAATGTGTTCTAAATGCCTTTCCTAGGATTTTACATTTACGAGATAGATAAAACAGAAAGCAGACATCTGAGCTTTGTTGGACAGGGGCTGTTTGGTCAACTTGGACACTTCCTTTCCAAATTCATAGATGTTGGCAAGAAGTCAGGGAATATATTATGAATAATGCAGAGTACAAGTGTTTTACTATTTAATTCCCTTTGCTCTCACATTTAATAACAAAATTTTAAAAATCAAAGCATCTTTAAAAACTCCAAAGCCTTATTATTTGACTATATACTAATCTTTGTTTAGAAATGAATTTTGATTTCTTCCCAACGTACTTGTGACATTAACCTACTTTATTTTAAATTAGTTACTATTTGTTTTTTACCCAAAGGTTAGAAATGATTGTCTTTTGCCTCTGTGAAAGTATTATGTGATAAGTAATTATTTTTTAAGATGTTCAGCTTTTATTTGCATTAAGTAAAACTAATTTTATGATGGCTAAAAAAGTTAACTGAGTAAACCAGGTAAATGCAATTTAGGAAAAGTAACACATGCATTCATAATAACAATCATGTGTTGGAGAAATATACCATATTTTTCAAGATCCTTAGGTTAAAGTGCATTATTTAATTTGTTAAAAATGTTTTTCAACCTATAATTTTTTTCCATAAATTTCTGAATTTTGAATGATCTATTAGTTGTCATACTCTGTGTCCCTAACTAAAGTACAACTTCTTGGCAGAAGTGTTTTTTTTATTCCTTTATCCCTTTTTTATCTTTTTCTTAATTTATTTTGTTATAATTTCAAGATTACTGAAAAGTTGTAAGATGTGTACAATGAACTCCCATATTCCCTTTACCTAGTCACCTGTTGTTTACATCTTGCCTAAATGTGATTCCTCTCCCTACCTACATATATGCACACACTAACATATGAGGGGGACTGCAGGAAAACTGGACTTATCTTCTTCTGGAGGGCAGGCACCTGGTAGTACAGGCTTCCCCTAATAGGTCAGTGTTCTAGGAAGCCATCTGTATCAGTGTACCAGCTGGCATCATTGTGAGAGGCTGTGTTTGGCTTCAGTGGATTTTTTTTGAAGACTCTTTCAACGTGTTTGCCCATTTCATGAAAGGTGATTTATGAGTGCACCTGCTCATAGCACACTTGAGTGTTCAGCAGTTTTTGACCAAAACAGCATGACCACTGTGTCCTACCCTCCTTGTTCACCAATCTCACCCCAAGTGACTTTTTGTTTGTTTGTTTATTTGTTTGTTTCCCTGGGTAGGAAAAAAGTCCTCAAAGGGAAATGTTTTGCTGATGTGGAAGAGTTGAAACAAACAAACAAAAAAAGGTAGAAGCATCAAAAGACATCATCAAAATCAATGAGTTCAAAACTGTTTTGAGCAGTGGAAAAAAATGTCTTGATAGGTGTATTGCATCAAATGGAGAGTACTTTGAAGGTGACTGAAGTTCAAACATGTAAGAATAATACACAGTTTTTAATAAATAAATTCCAGGGGTTTTGTGGTTCCTCCCTCATACATATATACACATATCTTTTTTTTTCTGAGCCATTTGAAAATAGTTGCAAACATTGTGCCCTTTATGGCTAAGTTCTTTAATGTTTGCTTCCTAAGAGCAAAGAAGTTCTGTTACATACCTGCAGTATTATTATCAAAATCAGAAAGTGTCATATTGATATAATACTACGATCTAATCCACAGTCCATACTCAACTTTTGTCAATTGTTCCAATATGGTCCTTTATATACTTACATATTTTCTCTGGGTCAGGATCAGCCATTGCATTTATTTGTCATGTCTCTTAGGTGTCCTTTAATCCAGAACATACCTTCAGCCTGCCTTCGTATTCTTGACCTTTACATTTTTTAATTCTATTAGGCCAATTATTTTACAAAATGTTGTGATTTGATGCAGGTCATGCATTTTTTTTTTTTTTGGTCAGGAATACCACAAAATGATAATGGCTTCTCGGCATATCATTGTAGAGAGCATACAATGTTGGTTTGTCCCAATATTGATGATATTAACTTTGATCAAGTGGTTAAGGCAACGTCCATCATTACTTTGTTTCAGTGGGGAGATATTTTAAGAATACATAAATAGTCTCATCAAATTTTACTCACTAATTTTAGCATCTATTGATGATTCTTACCTGAACCAGTTGTTACTACAATGGTTGCAAAATGGTGATCATCTGTCATTTCTTCTATATTAATTTGTTGACATTGTACTGTAAGGAAGAGCTTTCTTCCTCATGTATTTATTGATAACAGTATGAATTAATGAGCTCTTATTGTAGTCAATGGGTTATAGTTTGTTTATATCATAAGTTATTTTGATGCTTAAATTGTCCCAGATTAGGCCCCTGGGACCCCCTTCAAGCTTGGCTCCTATGTCCTTATGACAATCTTTAGTGAGCACTTTCTGTCACAAGAAGATGTTGTAGCGATTTATCTTGTTTGGTTTTTTTATTTTTTCCCCCACCTACCCCAGCCCTAAAATTATTACTCTGATGATCACTGTTACTTTTTGGGTAGAAGATGTCATCAGAAGGCAAAAACCAGGCACTAGCTTTGCTAATTGCTATTAGGGTGTCGTTGCTATGAGGCCCTTTCAGTGGCCATAACCTACAAACACACACACATCACATCTGTGTTTATTTCTACCCTTCCCTTTACCTCCATTTGAAATCTCAAGTTCACACTGATGATTAAAAATTGAATTCACATAGCTTCTGTGGCACAGGCCGCAGTTGTCTGGCACTCCCCTGTTGCCCCGACCCTCCCCAAAGCATGAGTTGCCATGAGGGGCTAGATTTCCTGCTGTGCATTTTGCTCTCTTGTAGGGGAATAGGGCAAAAGTGAAGAAAAACAGTAGTCACCTGTCTCCCTAATGAGGCTTTCAAGACAATTTCTCCTACCCAAGAGAGTAAAGTCAGAGCATGTACAATATCCACTGCTTCCAAAGATATTAACTGCATACTTAGGGAAGTACAGCAGGAAAGTTCCCAAGTGTAGAGCGGAATGAACAAGATGAGCATCTCTGGAAGCAGTCATGGAAGCCCCATTTCTACAGATATAGTGACCATAGTGAGATTTAGTAGATTAAGTGTATCCAATGTTATAGAAATCAAGTGTAAATAAAGGAATGAATATGATTCATCATTCTGTAAAAGGAATTCCTTTACTAGGGGGTACATTTAAGTACTTGGTAAATAAAACATTATATTAACAGAATTACCTTTAATTTGATTTATAGCACTTAGGCATCATAATCTCTTTCAACTCTTAAAACAGTTGTTTTTGTGCATCCTTATTTGATCTTTAGTTACCTTGCAGTTAATGTACATGAGGGTATGTTAGTTATGTCCTGGGTTGTCAAAAACACGTACAGGAGAAGGCATAAAGGTATGAATCACCTCCACTAGTATTTCTATGTCCTCTGGGTAAGGAGCCTTTTATTAGGGAGGTACAGTTTCATGTGGAAACTTTACAAGAGCACCATGACAGCTAAGGGGCGGGGAAGGTTAGGGGGTTGAATAATTGAGGAAAAAGGACTCATGGACATGGACACCAGCATGGTGATTGCAGTGGGGAGGGGGTGTAAAGGGACTAAATGGTAATGGAAAAAAATACAATAAAAAATTTTTTTTAAAAAAGTGTTCATTGATAGGAAAAAAAGAAAGAGAAACTTAGTTGATGCAAATTCCCTTATAGCCAAATTTACTGTGCTTGCTACTGCGAAGTCTTTGAGTAACATAGTACATTGCCTCCTTCGTAGTCCCTTTGAATCCTTAGGAGATCATGGCTTCCTTTAAATTTGCTTCATGTACAGGCCTACAGAAGGAAGGAACTTTGTTCTTACAGGATTTGCTAATCAAGATACTTCTGTGTTTACCATCTCCCCACAGTTAGGATTAATATCCTTTGAAGTCCTGGAAGGTATTTTTTGCTTCCTTTGTATCCTTCATATTACTTAGTGTAATGCTGTTTGTAGGCAAAGTATTTTGAAGTATTAGACCCTAAGTAGAACTTGGGCCTTTTCTTTTGAGCGCCACAAACCTGGAGAGAAAACTTGAGTGATGTATATATGAAAAGCCAATTCCGACATTTTTTTCTTTAACTTATCTGCTTTATGAATTAATGAAAGAAGCTATAAAATGATGTTTTTTTTATTTTGGTTTCTTTTTCTTTCTTTCTTTTTTTTTTTTTTTTTTTTTAAGAATAGGCACACACTAGAAGAGGATCCTCAAAAAAAAAAAAAAAAAAAAAAGAACCCTGGTATATGCATACAACAGATCTATAAGTAAAAGAAATGTACCAAAGATGTAATATTTTAAATTTGGGGAAAATTCATTTTAGGTTCTCACACGCAACATTATGTGTTGAACTAAGCTAATTGAGTACTTAATTACATAAAAGAATTAATAATAAACTAAAAATTCACATAAATATTGATTGCTGGATGGAGAAGAATTTACTGAACTAAATAAATAGTGTAAGAATTCAAAAGGAAAGGAATTTGTACCTCTGATAACTTTAAAAAATAAAACATTTAGCAGTGTCTTTAAAAAAAGATTATTCCGCAAAATAAAAGGTAAAACCTAAGGGAAATGTTGCCACATATACCACATAGTTAATATCTGAGTGCGTAAAGAGCTGGTGTAAATTCAGTTGGTTTATTAAATTCCCAGTTCCCATTTGGTCAGTTTATAAATGATACCGTTTAGTTCACAGCAGAACTAAAGGTCCTGTGTTGTAGGTTAAGAGAGAAACATACCTCTGGTGCCTTACTCAGATGAGCAGTTAATGGCCCTTCATCCCCTATGACTGTCACTTCGTTTTACACTATGTTGTGTCCATTTCTCTCCTTTTCCTTCTGGGCTATGACTTCCTCCCTCTTCCTTTTGATGGGTCCTCTTCCTCTTTTGTGTCGTACTAAATTTAACAGAGTTTTCCCCCCCTTACTCTCCCCTCCTCCCTGCCACCTTCTGATTTAGGTTTCCTTCCTCTTGCTTTTATTTTGCAAGAGTTTCATCTTGCACAGTTGGAGGCACTCCTTGAACCTGGGAGTCTTCACAGCCCCCCTTCTCTAGTGCCGGTTTTTCTTTGGAATTATTTATGGAATTAGAGCAGCAGAGGAAGTGTTTTAAAAACCTGTGTGTGTGTGTGTGTGTGTGTGTGTGTATGTGTGTGTGTGTGTGAGAGAGAGAGAGATAAAGCTACTGAAACATAACTGGATGTAAGGAACTAAAACTTATTTCTAAATGAATACTCACAGAAGCATGGAATTATGGTAATGAAGGAGGAGTAATTGTGGTGTGTTAATTAGGGAATCCTGATGCTGCCTAATTTCTTTATGGTCTTAGGCAGTACTCCTTCTAGGTTCTGCCTTTAACCAAATTGTGGTTATGGAAAACTCCATTACTTTTGTATGGCATGTCCTTCCAGTAATTGTAACACAACACACTACAGCAGTCTTCAGACCTAGAGAACCTAAGAAATACCTCTGGGAACTTGGTAAAAATGTCCCACTCCCTGGAAATTAGTATTGAGTAGATCTTGGGTAGACCATTTAAAACTGACTTAAAAGAAGCACCCGAGGTAATTTTGATGCATGTCATTAGCAGACCACAATTAGAAAATTATTGCTGGCAGTATCATGGCCAAATTCCTTGGTATGGCTTATAATTTTGCCCCTACCTTCTCTCCAGCCGCATTTTCCATAAGTCTACACCACATAACCTTGCAGAGGTGCTTACACTTTATAGGCTTTTGGTGATTTAAGACACCAGGGACCCAAGCACGTGTGTGTTGGACCCGCACCCTGCAGCAGAAGGCAGTGGTAAATCACTGCTGCATTTTTCCCTCAATCTTATCTTTCTTACCTGAAAACCCTATAGTGAGACAGCTCACTCCTTCACAGGGTCGCCAGGAGTCAGAGCCCATTTGATGGTATGTAATAATACCACCATACAACCTATGCTTCAGAAATGTTAAGCACCTTAAGAGTTCTCATTTGTCTTACTTTCTCATACCTTTATATCCTTGCACATGCTGGACCCTCTGCCTAAAACACCCTTCCTCTTATGTGCTTTGCACAATCGTTCTTCAGATCTTGCCTGAAACATCACACCTTTCCTCTTCCCTTCTCAAATTGAGTTAAACTACACTCATGTAACATTCCTGTATTATAGCACTTAACAGTGTTTCGTCATTGTATTCCTTACTAGATTATATTCTGTCAGGACAGACAGAGGTTGTCATGTTCATTTCTGTTCTTCCAGTGTCTGGCACATAGTAGATGTATAGTAAATATTACAATGAAATCTTTTCTTGCCTCTTTGGGACATTGAGCATGCTAGACTTAGAGATATGCTGTAGTGGCACTCTTCCTGTATTCTGGGAATTTTCACATGGTTTTAAGTATAGAGTACTTATTTTTACAAAAAGCAATTATTTTTGATTTATTAAAGGGACAAAAAGAGGTACCCTAGCTATACACTCCAGCTATACACCATGTATTGTTCTTGCCACTCTTAAGTATTTGATTTATGTAAGTTTGTTTCCTCTCAGGACTTCAGTTTCCCTGTCTATAATATCTCTACCTAACAGTAGTCTTCTCTAGTAACTCTTATACTGGCACCATGTCCTTTGAGTAAAGTACCCCTTTTCATTTCTATGTTTCAGAATCCTGTGGGGGTGGGGGTGGGGCTTAGTTTTCATGATTCTGTATGACCAGGTCCCGCCTTAGTCCTTGACTTTTAAATCTCATTCTTGTTTGCAATGTACTTATTCAAATTTTTAAGCCCTAATCTAAGCCCAGCCTTCTTGATAAAGATCATCATTCCATCTCACAGTAGGGAAATTGAATGGTAAACAAAAATATCTTCCAAGAGGAAGGTTATTAAGGAAAATATGCTTGAATATTTAACTTCATGGAAAATTTAGTGGGAATAATATTGTTTCATACTAAGGCATACTAAATGGATGGTCTCATTATGTGTAGTGGAGCTTACTAATATTACAAGTTTTAACTAATAATAAATGAAGCATGATTATTCACTATTTATGAAATGAAACCAACCAACATGTAAGCAATGGTTGTATTATTTCTATTTTTACTTCATGAGTAAAATAAATGTAAATTAGTTTAAATTATTAGTTAAGCCATTATTACTATAATCCATGAATTTCTATAAAAAACACGATTTTGAAATAATACTCAGGCTAACTAAACCTCCTCATTAGCTTAACTCTTCCTCATGTATTCCCAGTTGGATGTTTGCCAGACATCTTCAGAACAGAATCCAACCCAACGTGGCTGGAGTGGAGAGTAGTAGGAAGAGTGGTCAGAGAGGTCCCCGAAGGCCAGCATTACACAGGGCCTTGTTGACCTGCCAGCAACTTTGGATTTTAGTCTGTACTCACTATGTCTGCATCGTGGGGAGCATAAACCTTTTCATTTATGCTAGGATACATTTATTCTTTCAGGAAATAGGTGTAACGGAACAAGGAATTTACGTAAAACTTTAATATATTCCCCCAAAGTACCTAATCTAATAATCACAGAGCAATAATTGTTCTAGTATAATTATAGCTTCCTCAGACCTATTTGTACACCATTAAGAAAAAGCATCATATTAGAAGCTATTCATTTAAATCCAAATTATTTTAAAAACAAAATTTATAAGCTCTGATTTCTTTTACTTATTCTCCCCTTTGTTTGGAGTGACAGTTGACTGACTATTGTATTATTTTATTTGCATTTTATGCTGTCATCATTTCCATTAAGGGCATTATGTTGGGAAATTCGGGTTTAGAATTGTGATTTAATTGGAGACAGGCCTTAATATATAACAAAGAATGAATTTCCTTACTAGATTTGCTGACTTTAGGCAGTGCAGAGACTATTAAAAAACTTTCTGGGGGCTCTTCATTTAGTGTATGTAATGAACAGAAATGATGCCATAGTGGAGGTAAGAGAATAAAGATCAATACCAGCTTCTAAGGAATGGAGAGTGCTGTTTTAGAGTATAGATCCTTAAATGTTGCAGAACCTAAATTTTTATTGGAAAAGTCTCTGAATCAAATGTCTGAAGTTAATTTTTATAAAAGTAACCCAAGTGGTAATAGGAATTCAAGAAATACTGAAACTGACAAGTTACATAAATGGTAAAAGTTGAATAGTTGCCTCAAAGTTTCCCTATTCCATAATTCTACTTGAGTCTGTAGTAATCTAGATAAACAAAACTATTAATGAAAATATTTAAAGAGATTTTTAAATGTCAATAATTATTAGGTGTGAATTATGATAAGAAACTTACAAAACACACCAGACTTTGATGTGGAGTCTGTAGTTCTATTTGGTTCTGTGATAATTTAAAATATTAAAATTCATTTTGAACTGTGTTGTGTTTGCTCTGTGAAATTATATTCCTATTGTTTCCTTTTTTTAAATAGCATCTTCCTTATGGGCAGTTACAGTGTGTGTTCAGAAGGAAAGTACAGACATAAGTATCATCCCAAAGCAGAATTCCTCCTAATATTTTTGCTTCTGGGTTATTCCAATGTGTTTAGTTTTGAAAGTTAGGGAGGAAGAGGAAGCTGACCATTATCCTTCCCAGTTCTGTTGCTTGTTGGCCCTCTTATGAAAACTGAGTGTACTACTCCTAGATGTTCTCAAACTAACATTTGTTATGTGAATAAGTCACCTAATCACATGAGGTTTTACTTTGCACTGATATTTTACATTTTTTGATGAGTAGTAATTTAATGAAGAATGATATAAATTGAGATCGATCCGTGGATAATTCAGTAATGAATAAAAATCTTAGAAATAGTATTAACACAAGTGAATTTCAAAACCAAATATCTTTAAAAGCCACATTTATGAATTGGAAGATTGGTGGATTCATTTTCATTTGTCAAGGTAGAATGCCCTGATTTATACATGCTTAGAGTAGTAACATTAAAAAATTAGAACAATTGGTTTCTATTAGAAATATTGACAAGCTGTTATCCTTGTAGTTATTAAGCTTAAGAAAATTATTTCCCTTCAGTGACTGAAATGAGATATGGTCTGATTTATCTCATGGTATGTTAAAACATTGTTAGAACTAATTTCAGTTTGATTTTTTCAACATTATTTGACCCTTTCTGCAAATTTTATGTAGCAAAATAAAGTTTAAATTTTAACTTCATGACATCTCATCAGCTAATTAGCTTCTTTACATGTTCATAACCACATTTAAGGATCACAGAGGTAATTTTGTTGATTGCTTCTTTGGAGGTGTAAGATAGTACAAATTCTTATGCAGGATTAAGGATATCTTTAATTTCTGAAGAATTTTTAAAACCATTTGACAGGTTGTATACCAAATATATCCTAGATCCAGTAGAACAAAATATGTGTTTCAGAAATGTGAGCCAAGAATATAGAATGTATAATGATGATATTCATTGTATCCCTAGGAAAGTTTATATGTATTACTCCTAGATGAAGGAACAAGATTTGTGGTCAGATGAATTTTGAATATGTAGAGTATGTTGTTTTAAACAAAACTAAGCTTTACTGAAGAGTTTTCTGTGCTTTTAATATTGAAATTTTTTTATTTTAATTGTTCAAGTACAGTTTTCTGTCTTTTATTCCCAGCCCAGCCCTCCCCACCTCCCTCCCATTTCCACCTCCCTGCCCACCCCTCCCCCACCCCCCCTACAGTTTTTGTCCATGTGTCCTTTATACTTGTTCCTGTAAACCTTTCCCCTTTTCCCCTGAAATTCCCTCCCCTCTCCCATCTGGTCACTATCAGCTTGTTCTCTATTTCATTGTCTTTGGTTATATTTTGCTTGCTTGTTTGTTTGTTTGTTTTGTTGTTTAGGTTCCTGTTAAAGGTGAGATCATATAGTATTTATCTTTCACCGCCTGGCTTATTTCACTTAGCATAATGCTCTCTAGATCCATCCATGCTGTGGCAAAGGGTAGGAGCTCCTTCTTTCTTTCTGCTGCATAGAATTCCATCGTGTAAATGTACCATGAAATTTTTTTAATTAGATTAATTTTATTTTAAGAGCTTTATGTGTCTGGTCAGTCATTGATTTTATTTTGTTTTGTGTAAACTTTTTCTCCCTTCACAAAATAATATGCAAGTTCCATGTCAGATACCACATTATTGTATTCTTTTAGAGATTTTACTTATTTCTTAGAAAGGGGGAGGGAGGGAGAAACAAAGGGAGAGAAACATTGATCAGTTGCCTCTTGCATGCTCCTCAACCAGGGAACCTGGCCCACAACCCAAACCCTGCCTGGGAAATGAACTGGCAGCATTTTTGGTTCGCAGGCCACAAGCACTCAGCCGACTGAGCAACACCAGCCAGGGTTGTCCCATTGTTTTATTAATGGGAAGAAGCAAAATGCCTTTTTGTTCAAGGGACTCTATACTTAAAAAGTCACTACATGTGGGAAATTTTGTATACTAACTTAATTCTAGTTTTCTATTTCAATTCTAGTCCCTTGGATTTTGCAGGAACAAATGGAGAAGTAAGGTGAAAGATCGATGGGGTAGAGAGCGAGACTAGGATAGGAGGAACTGATTCAACAAACTAAATTAGATTAAAATTTTTGTCTGTCTTTTCTCTGAAATGCTTGCTGGACTAAGTTTTTGCAAGGTAAATACTTATTCGTATTTAAACAAATTTTTACAAAAAAAATAACTTGTTGCATTAAAGTCTTCTGGAATTGTTTCTCTGTGGCATTTGGGGTGTTTTACAATCTGTTAGTGGAGAGAACTGTTCTGCTCTCATATCCTCTAATTAATGGGAGTAATCTGCAATTTTTAGATCATTTCTACTTGTGATTCTGATTCATAACCTAATACAGTTCACTCTTTCACAGTTTTCTAAAAATTTGACACTTAATTGTTCATTTCTACTCACTTGTCAGCCCTGGCTCCAGAATGACTTCTAATTTCCTTTTATAATATAAACTCTATAGTTTTGAAGATTTGACTCCAGAGGGTTGCATTATATATCAGAACATACACTGCATACTTTTTCAAGATTAACCTGTAACTGTCTGTTCTACACAAATGTGTTTCAGATGGAGCAGCTGTCAGATGAAGAGATTGACCATGGTGCCGAAGAAGACAGTGACAAAGAAGATCAAGACCTGGACAAAATGTTCGGAGCCTGGCTGGGGGAACTAGACAAACTCACTCAGGTTAGAAATAGTGCTTGAAAAACTGGTTGAGAATTTTAAGTTATCACTGTGTGCTAGAAGTTTATGGTGTATTCATAAGGATGTGGATATAGGTTACGTTTTTAAATACTTCTGTAAAAGGAAAATGTCCAAAGCATTAAGAAGTAAATGAATAGTGCTATAGGACAAGATATTCTCTGGTTATTTGAAGGAGTTTAAAAAAAAACCAAAAAAAAAAAAAACTTGTGACAGAGGTTCTGTTCACCTACAGGGATTAATTAAAATCTGTTTCATAAATTGAGATTGCTGGCTAAAATGTTTTAAAGCTAAAATTTTAAAGTCTAAATTTTAGCAAATCCTATTTCACAACTTAATTTGAAAACATTTTACAATATAAATAATATCTTTACATGCAAATATTTTCTATTACATGATTCCAGAATACTGACAAAATTGCATTCCCAGCTGCATTTTAAAACAGTGGCAAAGCTTTCTCATTTGGTTTTATTGTATCTTGGGGCTTGTGTGTTTGTTTTAAAAGAACAATCTTACCTCTAAACCAGGTCACTTTTAGAATAAAGGGTACATTGTTACTATCCCAGTTAATACATTATGTTTAATACATGAAAATGATTATATTTATTAAAACAACTTTAACTTTATGTCAGTGAGAATAGTAGAACAAAAATTATTTTCATTTGTTAATATCTGGGAAGAACTTTTGTGTAAAATTGCTTAAATATGCGATTCCTTAATTAGTAGAAAAGATGGTAAGGTATAAATTTAAAGTACTGGTTTGTTTCTTTCTATAACAGTCTACAATTAACTGATAGATACACTCACAACGTAATTCTTAGGTCATTTTGAAAAGCAGGCATGTTTCTGACCATAATCTGTTATTGCTGAATTTTGAGGAGAGTGCTTTCAATTCCACTAGGATCTCATAAGAATCATTCCCTTCATCTCCAATCAGGAGAAATAACATTATTTATTGAGAGAAAGGTCTTATGTTTGTAATTGTGAAACCATATCAGTTTAATTCTTTATTTTTTACAAAAGGTGATTTTGGCCTAGAGATGATGACTAGGCTATGCAATTCTATGCTGAGGAGAAAAGGGAAAGAGGAAGTAAAATAGAGGAAATAGAAAATAATGCATGAAGGAATGTACATGAGGGTCAGCTAGCATGTGTGGGGTCTCCTCAGCTGTATGGTTTAAATGGTCATACCTGGGAAGGGGGCCAAGAAGAGAAAAGGCGGGTAGGTATCACTCCAGCCGCTCTACGTGTAGTACTCCATGCTACTCCACTGCAGATGGCATTTCTGCTGGTCCAGTACCTTTTTTTCTTCTTCATATTTTAAATCCCCTGATGTCTAAATGTGAAGAGCTACTCACCAAAAAAGTCAGCTCCTAAACTAATGCTACAACTGTTCTTTTTATTATACAAATCTGTCTTTAGAGAGAAGGATTTTTAAAAACTGTGTAATGTGGCTTGCTGCAGGCAAATTGCTTTTTAACACTTGGGAAATTTTCAAAAACTTTACTGAGTTAGTGGCTTAAAACCCCAAGTTTTTTGTTTATTATTTTAGTTCACTACAAAGTGTCATCTGTGCACCTGTATCACACATTCAGTGTTAATAGATTTTTACTTTTATATTAAATCAGGTTTAAGTTTTAAGTTGTTGGTGACTCTCCTGAAATTATGTGTAAAATTGAGTGTGTATTTGCATTTTTTTCTGGAAGGTGCATAGCTTTTTTCAAATTCTCAGTGAAACCCCAATCCCTGCCCTCCGAAAGATTAAAAACCACCCTACTAGATTACCAGTTTCTTTGTATCAAGGAATATTTCTTGCTCTTTCCCTTGTTGTCCCAACACCATGAACATAGCAAATAATTGTAAGTATCTGTTTATTTAAACTGTTAAGTGGACTGACTTTTCATATGCCCTCAATTATATTCAAGTTACTTTACAGAAAACATTATCTACCTAGTAGTCTTTATTTCCACTGAGAAAAGGAGGTTATTAAATTGCAGCAAAAGACTTAGGTTTGAGGTTAAAGGAGAATTTCCTGGCTGCTTTGTGAAATTTTGAACTAAGGCACTAAAATGGTCATAAATCTCCTTCATATGGTAGTTTTAAAAACTGGATGGACACTTGCTGAATGGATCCTTGTTTGATCTTGAGATACATAAATAAAGATAATAGCAGTCTAATCTAATTCCACGATTCTACTACCTAGCACTCTTTTTTATTTGAAATCTATTTGATAATTATAGATAGAAATTAAAGTTTTTAAAAACTAATCTCAATATTTGAAAATTATTTAAATAAAAGCTAAATAATTAATGGTCCTTACTCCAGATGTCTCTGTTGTAAACATCTTACTTTCTTATTTTACAAAAAGTATCATTTTAAAACACAGTGAGATGACTTACTAGATACCCGACCCTGAAGTGCAGTATAATTCTAGACTTAGCACCAGCAGTATAGCTGGGTTACAGTGTGCCCTCATAGAACTTGAAAAGAACACTGATATTCGGTTATTGTTTAAAGTTGTAGCCACTCTATTAAGATCTTGGCTCTCACTAATTTTGAGTCCAGAATTGTACCTTGTTTCAGGGTACTTCATGCCAAGAATGATGCTGTTCTGGACCAAAAACAGACAGACTACTTTGAGGAAAGAGATAACAGAATTGTCTGTATCATTTCTTCCTATTTATCTTGCCATGCTCATTTAGATACCTAGTTTATTTTATAGTAAATTGATATAAAATGAATTGTGGCTATATTTGATGTATTTGGAAAGATATTTACTCTCAACTTTGAGAGTCTCAAGTGCCTTAAGATTATTATCTAAAAAATAAAAATATACTCTCACCAAAATAATATGAAAACCAATTATACTTAAGGCTGTGACCTAGAAAAACTAAGGTTTTACTGGCTATTCTATAACAATTTACTTAATCATAAAACAAACTAACTTTTTATATAATTGAGGTATGAATATAATGACTTACAAAACTTTCTTCTTTAAAGAGTTTGGATTCTGACAAGCCCATGGAACCAGTAAAAAGATCTCCTCTTCGCCAGGAAACAAACATGGCCAATTTTTCTTATCGTTTCTCCATATACAACTTGAATGGTAAGATGTAATTGGAAATAAAATGTAAAATTGTATATACTAAGTTATATAATGTAGAATCAGTGCAGCTACAATTCCAGATATCTCAATATAAAAATGATATACATAACTTGACTGAGTTCTTATTTATGTATTTTTTTACTAATACAAATGATCACAGAAAAAAACAAATTGAAACATAGCTAAAATAGTGTTCTAGTTGAGTTATTAATAATTGACAAAGTACATACTCAGGTGGAACCCCACAAAAAGTAATAAAGTCCAGTGAAGTTACTTGTTAGTAATGTTATAATCAGCCCATCTGGCCTTTATTAATGTCTTCTACCTAGTTAACTTTATAGTATTTGAAACTGATATTCCAATCTGTAATTTTTTTAGGCTTTGCATTTCTCTTTACGCCCTCAACTTTAGGTAGCATCTCTACCAGGGCACTGATCATATTAACAATTTAGAGCCTCTGGTCAAAAATTGCATTGGGGATGCAGTTAAAACTGGAGACAGTGTACAATTTTTGTGTTATTTTTCTCTTCTGATTGCTATAAATCTTAAAAGATAGACTGTTTGCTTCTAAGATTTCTCTTGGGATATAAAACAAACAAAACTTAGAAATATTGTACTTGAGAGGCTTTAGGCCCCAAAGGATGACTTTTTAAAATTTCTTCCCCTGACTTCATTAACTGATTTATAATAGAATGTGTACATTCTGATTCAGTTGTTATGGAGACATCATATATGTTGTTCATTGCAGAAGCTCTGAATCAGGGAGAAACTGTGGATCTGGATGCCCTAATGGCCGATCTTTGCTCTATAGAGCAGGAGCTCAGCAGTATCGGTGCAGGAAATAGTAAGCGTCAAGTCACAGAAACAAAAGCCACTCAGAAAGTACCTCCTAGCCGGCATATATCAAAACATGGCACCTTGAAAGGACTGTCTTCATCATCTAATAGGATAACAAAACCATCACATGCCAACTACTCCCTGGATGACATTACTGCACAGTTAGAGCAGGCCTCCTTGAGCATGGATGAGGCTGCTCAGCAATCTGTACTAGAAGATACAAAGCCCTCAGTAACGAATCAGCACAGAAGAACAGCATCGGCAGGCACAGTGAGTGATGCTGAAGTACGCTCTATTAGTAACTCCTCTCGCTCCAGCGTCACTTCTGCAGCTTCCAGCATGGACTCTTTGGATATTGATAAAGTAACACGCCCTCAAGAACTGGATTTGATACATCAGGGGCAGCCAATTACTGAGGTAAGTAAATTGAATTTTTTCCTGGTATTTTAGTATTAAAATAGGAAACAATATTTTTTAAATGTAAAGTTTTAAATAACTTTATTTTTTTCTGCGTTTAAAATTTATCAAGGACACCTCTGAGCAAAGTTTTAAAATCACCACGAAAATGATATATTACCAGATATGGCAGTGTCACAAAGATGATTAAGAAAAGATTTAGGCTGCCCCAGTGGTACAGAAGAGCTGTGCAGGGCTGGGACTTTCAGCCCATCCTGCTAGGTTTGGAGCCCATGTGTAGAGCTGAGACTTTTGGTCCTGCCCTGCTGCAACCAGCTGCCCAGAGCTAGGATTTTTGGACTGTGTCCCCAGGAAGGGCTTCAGTCTGCCAGCCAGATGGGCAAGTGCTGTACTATGTGGCATACTATACACTGTAGGGATGCAAATCCAAGCTCCCCTGCAAGTTCAGTCCACATTACCCTGTGAAGGAAAAGAAGTGCCCATCTCCTCCTACAGACTTACGGGTACCACCCTAAGTGGGAGATTGTTTCGGTCAGCCTTGCCAAGTCCCAAGTACCTATGCTGGGTGCAGTTCCGTGGGTGAGAAGGGAGAGCAGCTCAGAGCAGGGACATTCAGAGAGTGAGACTCAGAGGCTATTCTTTGGGACTGGGACGAAGTGCTCCATGTCTTCCTGTGGATTGGACTGGCATCATCCCCAATGGGAGACTCTTTTGATCTATCCCCCTGAGCCCAGGGTGGCTGAGCTTGCTCTTGAATAGGGGATGGCTGGCTGTACTGACCCTGAATCTGCAGCAAGCCCCCCTAGGGTGACCTAGAGTTGGAGACACTGGTGGAGACTAAGGGGTTTGGCTTTGAAGCAGGGCCTACTTTCCCTTCATTGAGTGCGTGACTGCTTGATCCCAAAGTAGGGGACCCACAAGCCCAATCTTTGCTATCCTGGGTTCATTCTACAGTCTCTCTTTAGGAGGATCCAGAAGACCAGGCAGCCTCAGAAGAAGGCAGAGTAGATGAAAGGTGAAGGCAGACCTCAGGACACCTTGGTCCTTTTACAGAGCTTCTCCCAGCTATAAACAGGGAGGAGCTGACTCTTACACGGATTGGCTCCTCATATGCACATCCATGTCCTGGAGACACAGACACGAACAGTGAACAGTGTGGTAGCTACACATAGGTAGCCCAAGGCCAGTTACACACAACATATGACAACAACATGTATCTGAACTCGACCCAAGTGGACCCAAAACAACAAAACCAGTGGTGGGGCTTCAGACCACACCAGAGTATAACCCAACTAGCCACACAACTGGCCCACCCAAAGAAGGACTCCTGCAGGCACCAGACCCGCTAGGAACAACACTGCCTCAAGGGACAGCCCTTGTACAGCTTCTCACACATGGTAGTCAAGATTTAACATTATAGTCTCCCAGCCTGAAGGGTTAAATCGATCCACAAAGAGCCAACAGCATTCAAGACTCAGCTACAACAAGGGTGCACATAACCCACAAGAAATACTCCTGCAGCATGGAGCTCAGGTGATCTGGAAGATTGTGCCTCTGAGCCCCAAAAGACACCTTCAGCGTAAAACTATCAAAACAAGTTTGGGAGACACAGTACATCTACCTAACACAGAGACCAAATGGGGAGACAAAGAAAAATGCTCCCACCCTGAAAAAACAAACAAAAAACAAGAGATATCCTCAGAAAAAGGATTAAAAGAAATAGATGAAGCAGAAGCAACCCGAATACTAGATGGAGAGTTTAAAGTTAATAGTTGTAAAGATGCTCCAGGATCTTAAGGGAAGAATGGATGATCTCAGTGAGAACATAAACAAGGAGATAGCATTAAAAAGGACCTAGAAACCACCCTGTCCAGGTCACTCAGTTTGTTGGAGTGTCGTGCTTACACCCAAACATTGCAGGTTTGATCCCCAGTTGGGGTATGTACAGGAAGCAACTGATTGATATTATTTCCTCACATCAGGGTTTCTCTCTCTTGCCCACTTCCTCTCTCAAAAATCAATAAAAACATATCCTTGGGTGAGGATTTAAAAAAGAAAAGGACATAAAAACCATAAAAAAGAACCAGTCAAATTAAGAATACAATATCTGAATATCTGAAATGAAGAATACACTGAAAGGAATTTATGGCAGGTTATGTGAAGCTGAGAGTCAAATCACTGAATTAGAGGACAAAGTAATAGTGAGTAACCAAGTAGAGCATCAAAAAGAAAAGAGGATTAAGAGAAATGAGGAAAGTCTAAGGATTTCTGGGACAGTGTCAAACATAACATCTGCATCATAGTGGTACCAGAAAGAGAAGGCAGTGAGCAAGGGATAGAGAACCTATTTGAAGAAATAATGACTGGAAACTTCCCTAATCTGGTGAAGGATGAAGTTACAAAGTTCAGGAAACATGGAGAGTCCCAATTAAGTATGAACCCAAAGAAGTCCATAGCAAGACACATCATAATTAAAATGGCAAAGGTTAAAGACAGAGTGTTTTAAAGACAGCGAAAGAGACAGTTATTTAATAGAGTTCCTGTAAGGCAGTCAGCTGATTTCTCAACAGAAACACTCAGGCCAGAAGTGGTTGGCATGAAGTATTCAAAGTGATGAAAAACCAAGGAACTGCAACCAAGACTACTCTACCCAGCAAGGCTCTCATTTAAAACTGAAGGTGAAATAACTTCCCAGACCCCAATCCCACAAAAAACAAACAAACAAACAAACAAACAAACAAAAACAGCTAAAGGACTTTATTACCACCAAACCAGTATTGCAAGAAATGATTAAAGGACTCATCTAAGAAGAAGAAATAGAGGCAGGGAGATGAACATAGGTATAAAGAAAAAAATGGCAATAAATAAGTATTTATCAATAATAACCTTAAATGTAAATGGATTAATGCTCCAATCAAAAGATACAGGATAGCTGAATGGATAAGAAAGCATGACCCATATATATATGCTGTCTACAAGAGACCTACCTCAGAACATAAGATTCACACAGGCTGACAGTGAAGGAATGGAAAAAATATTCCATGCAAATGGAAACTTAAAAGAAAAGCTGGTGTGGCAGTACTTATATTTGACAAAATAGACTTCAAAATAGTGGCTGTAACAAGAGGCAAACAAGGTCACTACATAATATTAAAGGGATCAATCCAACAAGAAGATATAATCCTTTTCAACGTACATGCACCCTATATAGGAGCACATAAATACATTAAATCTTGGTGGACTTTAAGGGAGAGATTGATAGCAATGCAGTTATAGCAAGGGATTTTAACACCCCACTATCATCAATGGATAGATTTTCCAGACAAAAAAAATTCAACAAGGACACAATGAGCTTAAACAACACAATAGATCGGATGGATTTGTAAAAAAAAAAAATAGGTTGATTGATTTGTATAGGAATAGGAAAGGGGAGAGAGAGAAACATTGATCAGCCACTTCCATACGCACTCCTTACCCAGGTTGAACCCACAAACTAGGCATGTTCTTTGAATGGGAATCAAACCCCCAACCTCCTGGTGAACAGGATGATACTGCAACCAAATAAACTACACCAGCCAGCCAGGGCTAGATCAGATGGATTTAATTAATATTTATAGAACATTTCATCTCAAAGAATGTATAGAATATACATTCTTCTCAAGTGCACATGGAACTTCTCAAAGATAGACCGCATGTTAGGACACAAAATAAGCCTTAACAAATTCAAGATTAAAATCATATCCAGCATCTTCTCAGATCACAATAGCATGAACTAGAAATCAACAATAATAATTCAAAAATGGTCAAACAGATGAAGGCTAAATAGCATGTAAGTAAACAATAATGGGTTATTAATGAGATCAAGGAAGAGATGAAAAAGTACCTGGAAACATGAAAATGAACACACAGGTATACCTCAAGAAGCAGAACAATATCAAACAAACAGTCAAATGCTACACCTAAAGAACAAAGAACAACAAATAAAGCCCAGAGTAGGTAGAAGGAAAGAAATAATAAACTTCAGGATGGAAATAAATGACATAGAGACTAAAAACACAGTACAAAAAAATCAATGAAACAAAGAGCTGGTTCTTTGGAAAGATAAGCAAGATTGATGAACCTTTAACCAGATTCGTCAAATAAAAAAAGATAGAAAGGACCCAAATAAACAAAATCAGAAATGAATGAGGAATAGTAACAACTGCTATCACAGAAAAACAAAGCAAAGAATTATAAGAAAATACTATGAACAACTATATGTCAACAAATTGGACAGCCTGAGCAAAATGGATACATTTCTAGAAACATACAAACTTCCAATACTATCAGGAAGAATCAGACCTGAATAGACTGATTACAACTAATGAAATGGAAGCAGTAATCAAAACACTTTCAGCAACAAAAGTCTTAGACCAAATGGCTTCACAGGAGCATTTTACCATATTACCATATATTCACATAAGAACTACACTTACCCTCCTCAAGTTATTCCAGAAAATACAAGAGAAGGGAAGACTTCCAACCTCTTTTAAATGGCCAGCATTATCCTAATTCCAAAAGCAGATAAAGATACTACAAAGAAAGAAAATTATAGGCCAGTATGCCTGATAAACATAGATGCTAAAATCCTCAACAAAATATTAGTAAACCAGATCCAGCAATATATTAATAAGATCATGTATCATGATCAACTGGGATTTATTCCGAGGATGCAAGGTTGTTGCAATATTTGCTAATCAATAAATGTGATATGTTACATAAGCAAACTGAAAGATAAAAATCACATGTTTATATCAACAGATGTGGAAAAAGCATTCAATAAAATATAGCACCTTTTATGATAAAAAAAAAAATCCTGCAAAGTGGGAATAGAGGTATCATACCTCAACATAATACAAGCTATATATGAAAAACCTATAGCCAGCTTCATACTCACTGGACAAAAACAAGTGTTTCCCTTAAGATCAGGAACAAGACAAGGATGTCTGCTTTCACCACTTTTATTCAGTATAGTACTGGAAGTCCTAGCCATAGCAGTCAGACAAGAGGAAGAAATAAAACACATCCAAATTGGAAAGGAGGAAGTAAAACTAATTATTTGCAGATGGCGTGATATTATACATAGAAAACCCTAAACACTCCACCAAAAAACTGTTAGATTTAATAAGTGAATTCAGCAAAGTAGCAGGACACAAATTAATGCTCAGAAATTAATAACATTTGTATGCACCAATAATTAACTATTAGAAAGAGAAACTAAGAAAATTATTCCATTTACTATTGCAACAACAAAAAATATACCTAGGAATAAATTTAACCAAAAATGTGAAAGACTTGGACCCAGAAAACTAAAGGACATTGAAGAAGGAAATTGAGGAAGCTACAAATAAGTGGAAACATATATTGTGTTCATGGATAGAAGAACTAACATCATTAAAATGTCCATACTACCCAAAGCAATGCCTACTAAAATACTAGTAGTAATGCCTACTGATACTGGTATCATTTTTCACAGATCTAGAACAAATATTCCAAAACGTTATGTGGAACCAAAAAAAGAGTCTAAATAGTTTCAGCAATCTTGAGAAGGAAGAACAAACACAGTTGGAGGTCTCACAATACCTAATAACAAACTGTATACTACAAGGCCATTGTAATCTAAACAACCAGGTACTGGCATAAGAACAGGCATATAGAACAGAGAACACTCAGACAAACGCCTGCCTTTAATGGTCAATTGATATTTGACAAAGGAGGCAAGAGCATACAATAGAGTAAAGACAGTCTCTTCAATAAATGATGTTGGGAAAATTGGAAGGTATTTGCAAAAAAATGAAACTAGACCACCGACTTACATTACACACAAGAATAAACTCAAAATGATAAAAGACAAAATGTAAGTTGTGAAACAGTAAAAATCCTAGGAGAAAACATAGACAATAAAATCTCGGACATCTTTTGTAGCAACATTTTTGCCAATATAACTCCTATATTAGAGGGAATATATGGGAGGACAAGGGAAACAAAGGAAAAAATTAAACAAATGGGACTATGTCAAAATAAAAAGTTTCTGCACAGCAAAAGAAACCATCAGCAAAATGGCAAGGGAACCCATTGAATGGGAGAACATTTTTGCCAATTATACATCTGATAAGGGGTTAATTTCCAAAATGTATAAAGAACTTAAACAACTTAACACCAAGTAGATAATCCACTTATAAAATGGGCAAAGGACCAAAATAGATATTTTTCCAAAGAGGACATACAGATTGTCAATAGTCATATGAAAAGATGCTCAACATCCCTAATCATCAGAGCAATGCATATTAAAACCACAGTGAGATACCACCTCACAGCTGTCAGAATGGCAGTCACCAATAAATCAACAAACAGCAAGTGCTATGGAGGATGTGGACAAAGGGGGACCCTTTGCACTGTTAGTGGGAATGTATATTGGTGCAACCACTATAGAACACCATATGGAAATACCTCAAAAAATTAAAAATGGATCTGCCTTTTGACCCAGTGATCCTACTCCTGGAAATTTATCCAAAGAAATCCAAAACACTAATTTGAAAGAACATAAGCACTCCTGTGATCACTGCAGCATTATTTACAATGTCCAAGATATGGAAGCAGCCCAAGTGACCATCAAGAGATGAGTGGGTAAAAAAGCTGTGGTATGTTGACTCAGTGGAATACTATGTGGTCATAAAAAAAGGACCTTACCGTTTGCAACAGCATGGATGGACCTAGAGATTATTATACTAAGTGAAATAAGTCAGTCAATGAAAGACACATACTATATGATCTCATTTATATGTGGAATCTAATGAACAAAATAAAATGAGGAATAAAATAGAAACAGAGGCGTGGATACAGGAAACACACAAAGCTGTCAGAGGGGAGGGGTACGAGGAGGCTGGATGAAATAAGGTGAGGGGATTAGCCAAAGAACATATACAAGGTCTTTCCAGAAGGTATCCAGTCATGTAACATGAAAAATAAAAGAAATTTGTTGAATATGTAAGAGACAACATACACAAGACAATGCCTCCTCATTCCCCTTCAAAGTAGGCACTTCGGAACCTCACACAGTTCTCCCAGTCACCATCAGCTGCCCCATTGAATTTTTCTGATCTCATCAATGGTCTGAAATCTCTTCCCTTTCGAAGGTGATTTCAGTTTTGGGAAAAGCTGGAAGTCATAGGGCACCAAATCTAGGCTAGAGGCGGGGCTGAGTCATCCAGATAATTTGATATTTCACAAAAAAACTCTGCAGGAGATGGGATGCAAGAGCGGGTGTGTTGTAGTGATGGAGTACCATTCACCAGTTGCACATAGTTTTGGCCTTCTGTATCATCCAAATAGTTTCCATGGAGGATTGTTAACACAAAATTTGATGCAGTTTCCTTGCTCTATTCACTCAGTCATTTTGAATGCCATGGCCACACAGTACACATGTTCACTCAACAGCATCTACTGCTCCCACTGACCAGTACAGTGAAGTCATCGTTGTTTACTCATGTACATTTAGTCTACTCTCCTTGGCTGCCAGCTTTCATTGCTATTGCACAAACTGTTCTCATATTAACAGTGGCTGGACCTTTTCTGGATAGACCTCATATACATAGCTCATAAGCACAGACAATAGTGTGGTGATGGCCAGAAGGAAGGGGGAGTTGAGGGAGGGTGTGGGCAAAGAGGGGAATATGGGCACATCTGCAATAATGTAAAACAATAAAAATAAAGTAAAAGAAAGATTTAGTGTCTTAACATTTATTCCTGTGACTACTTTGAATTAATGTTAGTTGCTTCACATTAATCAAAAATTTGAAATGTAGTTTATTTGATATTTTGCATAGTGTGACTAGTAAGCTGATAATAATTGCTTAGTGTATGTTTATTATTAAATAACAACTTAAGAAAAAGATTCATTCCTGTTGTAGCCTTCCAAGATTCTAGTTTTGGGGGTTTACTTTATCATCAAAGAGTCAGTGTGGTATAGTGGAAAGAGCCACTGGGCTTGGAATCAGAAAATTTCATTCTGAGTGTTTTCTTTGCTACTCACTACCCATAGGATCTAAGTGAGTTTATTCAGCCTCTGTGAACATCAATTTTTCATAAGTAAGAGGGAGCTAAATAGTACATGGTCTACCTTCATTTATACAGTGGTTCAGAGAGTCAGCAGTAATGCATACGAGCAGATTTTTTTTTAAAGATGGGATGTCAGCTTTATTTTTGTTTTTTTAAGGTTTCATCTATTTAATTTTAGAGACAGGGGAAGAGAAGGAGAAAGGGAGAGAAATATCAATGTGTGGTTGCCTCTTGCACATCCCCTATTGGGGAGCTGGCCGGCAACCTAGGCATGTGCCCTGACTAGGAATCGAGCCAGTGACCCTTTGGTTCGCAGCCAATGCTCAATCCACTGAGCTCTGCCAGCCAGGGCTGAACAGATTTTTTAAAGATAAAGTTTTTCTGGATGTGATGGGGTGAGGGTAAGGAATGGCTTTGTGATAAAATAAATTTAGAAAAAGTTGACTTAGAGAAGGTGAATTCTTTTTTATTTTTTTCTTTTTATTGAATTTATTGGGATGACACTAGTTAACAAAATTATATTGGTTTCAGGGGCACAATTCCACAACACATCATCTGGACAATGTATTGTGTGCTCACCACCCCAAGTCAAGTCTCCTTTCATCACCATTTATCCCTTCTGTACCTTTCTCCACCTCCTGAAGGTGAATTCTTTATTGAGTTTTTTTTTTTTCATTAAAGAGAAGGTAATTTTGTTAGAGAGTACCAATAAGAAAGAAGAAAATCTGTGGGGACAAAATAAAGCCAGCTTTCCATTCAGTTTGTATTTACAGTGCCCTCTACTACAGGGTAAAATAATTTATTTATGAAAAACCAAAAGGAAAAATCTTATAAAACATTGTTTAAGGAATTGCTCAGAAATTTAAAATTTATACCTATTGATATTATTGATTTAATTTCTTAGATTACTTTTCATCACTCAGTAATTCTATGTAAATTCCATTTACCTAGCTTTGTTCTAAATTAGATAATGTGGAACACAAAGAAAGCATGAATTATGGCAGTTTGGGGATAAACTTGAATCTTACTGCTTCTAGAGAAACCAGATTATATCAGTCTAACAATAAATTTTCATTTATTCAAAATGAAACTTATCTAAGTGGTATATATTCTGTAGAGAATTTGAAAACTGATTTCTATCTTATTATACCTGGAGATTCCATTTAGCACCAGCTATTGAATAGTATGCGTCATTTATGTCTTTTAGATTTACCTGTTGGGATATGAGCATTATTCTGTTAGGGATATACTTTCTTGGTCTTTCTGTTTTTGTATGTATTCCATCCTTCCAATTAGGTTACTTTTAATTGGGTCAAGATGCATGGGGACAGATTAATCATTCAGGATCTGTGTGTGTGTTTCCAGCTGTAACATCCGCATTGTCCTGTACACTAAAAGTTTGTGGGTTTAATTCTGGTCAGGGCAAATGCCTAGAGGTTGCAGTTTTGAGCCTGGGTCAGGAAGCTTGTGAAAGGCAACATATCAGTGTTTAACATAAGGCTTTAATATAAGGTTTGGTGAGTAAACCAGGAATAAAGCATGGAAAGGAGTTAAGGTCTTCTCTATTTAGCCTGTTCTTTTGCTTTGCCCAGATGAGTAGAAAAGTGGTTCAACTGGAACTTGCTTCAATATACCTTTTTCTGGATGTAGTTTGTTCTGATTCAAATCACAAAAACTAAGGGAGGCTTATTCCAGGTCCTAAACCCATATATCAAATTGTCCCTATATTCATATACAATTTTTAAAAACATACTAGTTTTGCATGCATGGAGCTTAAAGACTCAAATGGTTCTATAAGACTTGTTACAAAAAAATGCTGCTACCTATACACACACACACCCCATTTTCTGCGCCGAGAGGTGAGCACTTTCTGCTCTTCTAGCTGATTCTTAGGGTATTTATGTCCCAGATAATTAAATCTATGCTTGTATCACTGTATATAGATGTATCACTATGTATTATCTACTGACTTCTCACTCTGGAAGATTAGGAGCAAGTGCTCTCTAGACAACTCCCTCCACTTCTCTCCTCTTTTTTACCCCATCCCCCCAATATATTTTGGTTGGGTTACTGCTGTTCAGTGTTTATATTATCATGACCATATACTTGCAGTTTACTGCTAAACTCTGTATATTTTTATTACATTTCCTTTATGGGACATTATATTTTGCTTTTCTTGGAATTAATTATTTTCTTTAGATTGTATGTAATATGTATCTCTTTTTTTGTGTTTATCACTATTTCAACTCCAGACTTTTTCCCAGTTGATTAAATCTCTATTAATTTCATCTTAAAATTTTTCTCTGTCTTTTGGAGTCTTTAGGATCATTGTTAGGTTTTTTTCCTCTCAGATGGGTACCCTTCTCCAAAGCAGGTTCTTTCAGTCCCCCTGTGTGCAGTGCACATGCCTGGCTCCCGGTGCTTCAGCAGCCCATTTGAGAAAGAAGGCTTGAGATGTGGGGTGGTCCTCAGTGTTCAGCATGTGATATTTTGTGTAATCATTCTAGATTAGGGTTTCTCAACCATGAGTTTATTGACAAGGACTCAATAATCTTTGTTTTGAGGAGCTAAACCCTGTAGGATGTTTAGCAGCATCCCTGTCAGCTACCCACTTGGTGCCAGTAGTACACACACCCCATCCAGTGTGACAACTAGAAATGTCTGCAGACATGACAGGTTCCCTGTAAGGCAAAATTGCTCCCACTTGAGAATTACTGCTTTAAATACAGGGTTAATAGCAAGTCTGAGCCCTTTTATTCATGAGAAATGACCTTGGATTTTCTTTCTCCTGGAATTTATTTACTAGAAACTTAGTTAATAAATGTGGAATGTTTTTAGGTAATATTGTGTGTGGTAAATTAACCCCTGATTGGTGAGTGCATATGGATCAGGAAGATGGTGAATGAACTTTAGAAGCCTATGAAAAGACACACCTTGATTTCCTGGTGCATAGTATGTGATTCAGTTTCAAGTTCGCAGAAACCTGTCTCTTGAGGAGCCCTGGAACCTGCACTCATTAGCTGTGATGATGTACTTACTGGTTCCTGTGGAGCAGAAAGTTTTTCTAAGCCAGGTAATTTCTGTGCTTACTACCCACGTGATCTCTCTCTCAACAATGGTTGGTCCACAAAAGACCCGTTAGGCTGTATAGATAATCTTCTGAAGATAGCATGTGTCATGCTAATGTGCTGTCTTTGACTTTCAGTGGAGCTAAGGAACCTGGTGCCAGGCTATGGTCTGCTGGGTCTTGCCAGTGACTGTCAATCGAAACCTGAGACTGCTGCTGGTTGGCAAATAAAGGAGAGAATCTTAAATATGCTTTCAACTAATCCTCCTGCTTTTAGTCCCACCTTCACTTCTGCTGCTACTAGAGACTTTTGAGGTTGCATAATATAAATCGGGGTGCTCCTCTGCTTTTCTCCAGCGCTAGCTTAGTATTCAGCTTTTCTTAGGCCTGCTGAATTGGTTACCGCTCAGTCATTTGGAAGTCTACCTTCCAAAATTTTGTCATGTCTTCTTGCAAGTTTGTCTTAAAAACAAGCAAACAAACCACAACAAAACAAAAACCCTTTATTTTCATCCTTTTTAGTAGGATTTGGGGAGGTTGTGGAGCTGCCTCATTGTCCACTCACAGTTTCCTTCTCATGTCTACAGTTTCTTCACCTGGAGTGCTCAAGGTGCAGTTCTCAGATCATCCTTCTGTCTGTAGCCACTCCTTTTGTGATCTTATGCATTGACAACTCCCAAGTCTTAATACCCTATTTTTATTTAAGACACACTTTGCCACCTACATTATCATCTCTCTAAAATAATCATTCTCTTGCCCTGGCTGGCGTAGCTCAGTGGATTGAGCGCGGGCTGCGAACCAAAGGGTCGCACGTTCGATTCCCAGTCAGGGCACATGCCTGGGTTGCAGGCCAGGCCCCTAGTGGGGGGCCACGTGAGAGGCAACCACACATTGATGTTTCTCTCCCTCTCTTTCTCCCTCCCTTCCCCTCTCTAAAAAAAATAAATAAATAAAATCTTTAAAAAAAAAAAAAAAAAAAAAAAAAAATAAAATAATCATTCTCGACTGGGAGCTATTTTGTCCCCCAGGGGACATTCAGCAATGTCTGGAGACATTTTTCATTGTCAGTTATAACAGGGTGCTACTGGGATATGGTGGGTAGAGTACTGCTGAAATCCTACAATGCACATGAGAGCCCCCACAACAAAGAATTATCTGACCCAAGATAGTGCCAACGTTGAGAAACCGTGTTCTAAAATCAAGTGTCTTTTATCGCTCACTGTCAGCAAAGTGGCAGTTATCCTTTGTTTTATGAAGCCTTCTGTTGACAATTTCTGAGAAAGGTCAAGCAAGTACCAACATTAAATCATCTTAGATTCAGTGAAATACAGGATCTTTATCCAGCGTGTCCCCTGAACTTCAGGCTCATACATGGTATCAATATTTATCTCTGTTTGGGCGTGTAATAGCTCAAATTTAACTAGTGTATAACTGAAGCTCTGATCTTTTATCTCAAACTTCTTCCACAATCTTCTCCATCTCAGTTAATGGCTCTTTCATCCTAGTTCATCAGGCAAAATCCTTCACGTTTTTATCTACTTCTGTTTTTCTTTTTACTTCCCCACCTTTCAATCCAGCAGCAAATTCTGTTGCCTTTACCTTCAAAATATGTCCAGAATGTGATTGTTTGTAACCCCCTCCATTCTACCAAGCCAGTGTTATCTTTTTTTTTTTTTTTTTTTAAGATATTGTCTATTTATTTTTTGAGAGGGGATGGTAGGGAGAGAAACATTGCTCAATTGCCTCTTGTACATGCCCTGTCCAGGGACCGAACCTGCAACCCAAGTGCCCTGACCAGGAATGGAAACAGTGACCTTCACTTTGTGGTATGATGCCCAACTAACTGAGCCCCACCAGCCAGGGCCAGGCCAGCATTATTTTGACATAGATTTTTGCAAAAGCCTCTCAACTGGCCTTCTTGTGTTCACCTTCCCCTTAACGGTCTATTATCCACACAGCAGTCAGAGTAGTCCTATTAAAAAGTAACTCATATCTTGCTCTTTTCAAATCTGTCAATATAAAGCCAAAATCCCTACATTGGCCTACAGGGCCTGGCCGGGTGTGCTTTCCTATTACCTCTGCCCCTATTTCCTTTCTTCCCTACTCCTTTACTCTGCCAGCCATACTGCCTCCTGGTGGTTCTTTGCCAGAAATCAGACCACCTCCGAGTCTTTTCACGTGTCCTCTGCTGGAACACCCTCCCCTATGATAAACCTCTCAAGCATTTGTTCAGATATCACTTCTTTAATCACCCTGGTTGAACTCCTCTTCTTCTACCTTGTGATTACTTTTCATCTCTTTTCTCTCTTATATTCTCTTTTATTAGCATTTAATATACTACATATTTTACTTTTTTTATTCTGCTCATCTGTCTCCTTTCACTTGAATATAAGCTCCATGAGGAGAGGGATTTTTAAAAAAATTTTGATTGCTGATGTATCCTTAGCACCGAGAACATTATTTGGTTCAGAAGAAGCACTCAGATATTTGAATGAACAAATATGCATATATTAAATCCATCTTGTCTGCAAGTCTGCAGTCTTAAATTATCATCAGTTATTTTCTTTGAAGATGGTAGAGGGGGTGCCATAAGAGAAGTACCATGTGAAAACCCTGAAAAGTGAATCTTGTTTTTTACAACTGGGTTCTTCAGAAGTAGTAATTATACCTAACTGTACAGAAGTTACTTGCAACTGAGGTTTAGTGACGCAAAAAGCAGTTAGAAAAATCAGTTTGAGATTGGTTTTATTTCTCATATTGGAGACATGGATATTCAAACTGCCCATCTAAAAATAAATAATACTGTGGCTTTTCTTTCCGCCTTCTTGATCTCTCAAAGCCAGCAGAGATAGATGGGCACAGTACAGTTTCTCATGAGAGAGAGTATGTTTCTTTCTCTGAGTTTCTCTTTCCTGACTTGTACGGAAATACTGTGTTCACAGGCACTGCACATGTTATCTCTCTTAAGCCTCCCACTCTCCTTTGGTAGGGGCTTTATTCCAAAAAAGAGATTAAATAGGTTGAGTAACTGAGAAACCCGTATTCGAATTTCAAAACTAAACATTTGACTTCCAATTTTTATCAATATCTTAAAAATAAATTGAAGCTGATTGTTAAAAACCTTTATTTCCAGAACATTAAAGAATGTTTTAGCATAAAAATATTTTCCATGGATAAACATAAAAATGAATTATAGAGTAATTTCAGTCAGTATTCTTATGGTACCCGTCAGAAATGTTTGTTTATTTTTTTTAATTAAAATTTGTTGTACTTGAAATAATTTCTAATAAGGGCTCTTCAAATCTTAACCAATGTGAAATAAATGTTGCATATAATTTTGTCATCTTCATGGTATTTTCGCATTAACTGATTAAAACAATTGAAATAAACTGCTGTCTTATTGAAGAGTAAGACAGTAGTTTGCAAATTTAAATAGCAGTTGCATGTTATAAATTTTATATAAGATAGTGTTTACTGATAAAAGTTAATGCTCAAATATACCTTTATATTTATGTTCTGGTGGGATTGGAATTTAATAATTCCTCTGAATTTGGAATTTTATACATGAAAAGATTTTTAAAATGAAAATGATTTTAAAAGCTGTCACTGTAGTTTATGGCAGATTTAGAAGGTTTTTGCCTAATCTTAAGAATACTTGATGATTGTATTATATATATAATGATAGGAAAATCTGAGCTACTCAAACTTTTGAATGTTGTTTTCTTCATATGTATAGGCATTATTATTAAGTGAAATCTTTCATGGATACACTGTTATAACTCATAATATGCAACACAGAGCATTATAGCTTCAAAGTAATTCCTTCACTTTTTGGGACTATTTCAAGAATTGACGTGCTCAGAAATTTTGAGTTATTGGGAAGAAAGCAGCAGTTGTATTTGTAGCATCGGGGAACCCCCACTGGCATTGAAGTCCATTGACTTATCCTTAGCAAACAGTCCTTTGATCCGGAGTATTAACTGGGTAGGAGGGAAGCACAGGGCTTCCTAAAACTTTAAGACCTGCATATCTAAAAGATTGGGGTTGTTGATTGATTTTTCAGTTGTCGCAGCTACATTTCTCTTAAAATTCTAATGGCTATATTGCTACATCTCACAGAAACTTATTTTCATGTACAAACTTGGTGTTTTGATTATAGATTTGCTGGCGTAACCTAGTGAGGTTAACAGTGTAAAGAATAGGTACCAAGTGAAAGAACAGCCATAAATTTGGCAGAAGCCAAGGGAAATGTCTAGTTCTCACTCACAAACTTGTTTGGAACCCATCGATTATCCCAGTCAACTCTGGCATAAATGCTCTGATTTCTTTCTGTGTGTATTTCTTTGAAATCTGTGGTTTTTCTTCTCTGAAAAGGTAAAAAGGCATCTTTATTTGGTTTTAGGGCTGTTTTTTTTTTTGTTTGTTTGTTTTTTATTTTTTTTTATTTTTTAACAGTATTTTTTAATTGTTGATATTGTACAGTTTTCTGTCTTTTACCCCGCCCTAGCCCACCACCCCAGCCCTCCCCACCTTCCTCCCATTTCCACCCCCCCATAGTTTTTGTCCATGAGTCCTTTATACTTGTTGCTCTTGTTTTTATTTTTTGTTTTATATATTATGTTGCGGAGGGCTAGTAAAAGACTTCTTCTTAAAACAAGAATAGAAATATATCTGTTTTTAAAATTAATAGGGACTATAAAATATAAAATAAATAGTTTTAAAGGCCCTCAAATATTCATGGGCTATATAATGGCCAGTAAAAGGAGAGGAATAAAGAGAAGAGTGGGAAACAATAGCAGCTGCTATATTGAGTGTTTATTCTGTGGTAAGCATTGTGCTGTAGGTGTCTTAACAGTCTGCCTTGTGAAATAGTAAGGTAAAAACATTGCTTCTGTCTTACAGTGTAAGAACTAAGGCAGGGAGTGACTAAATAACTTTACCAAGGATTTGAACCCAGACATTCTGATTGTAGAGCTCATACTGCAATACTGTGCTGCTTCATCACAGAATCGAAGGAGAATCAAGACAAAGCTAGACTGGCCAGTACTTTCAGATCCAGGCCTTAGAGACAGAACATAAATGGACTGGAGGGAAAAAAAGGCCAAAAGATTTATACAGTAACATCCCCATCTTGTGGTGGTGTTTAGTATATTCCTGAATATAGTTAAAATTTAACAACTCTAAGCTATCTCTCATCTAAATGAATTGAAGCTTATAAAATTCAGATGAGGGCTGAAATCTAATTCTAACAGAATTCTATTTCTGGCAACCTTTGGAGATAAATGCTATTATAACCGTCTTTTATACTTGAGGAAACAGGTTAAATAATAAGTTCAGAGTCACACTGCCAGTAAACAGCCAAGCTGGGGCTTTAAACCCTAGCACTCCAGCCCCAGGGTCAATATCCTCAACCATCATGCTGTGCTTCCTTTTTTTAAAAAAATATTTGTGGAAGGTTCATACACATCAATAAAAGAGAAACATAATTATGCTTTATTGAAACACCACTGTGTGTTCACAAATCTCTACTTCCAGTTCTAATCTAAGGTGTTAGCTATCAAAATTTGTAACCACGACTTTGGTACAAGGCTATTTCTTGATTTATGGTTTGGCTCCTATGTTCACATCAATGCTTTTTTATATTCCCCCCTCACCCCACCCTGCCTAAGATTCTGGCTCATAAATCCTACTTCATTTTAAAATGTTTCAGATTCAGTTCAAAACAGTAGTGATCCATTACTTTGCAGAGATTTGTGGAGAGGTTTTTTAATAGATTGATGGAAAATTTGATAGTTTTATAACAAATGGAAGATTTGGAACTGAGAATGTTTAGAGCAAAATTTATGTGGAGAATTGACTTGCAAATTTCATTTTTATTATGTGTTTTGAGCATAGCTTTCAGATTTAAAGTAGTAATGAAGAATAGATAAAAATTAGATTGGGGAGATAATGTTTTGTAGGAAAGTAAATGTTTTGTGGAGATAGACTCTAATTAACATTAAATAAATTGGTCTTATCATTCCATAATCCTTTTTCATCTTTATTAATGTAACAGCGTTTAATCTTTGTTTGCATATGTACTATTTTCTATTGTTTTTGTCACTTTGCATACATATATTTATTATTGGTAAGGATGTGTTGAATTTTAATAGCTGCAATATTCAATCATACTGTTTAACATGGTACACAAGCAGTCATTTCTTTTTGAATACTTTAGATTTAGATTTTTTTTAAATTAATAAATATGTGAGCTTGTGTGACAATCTAGAGAGAATAGATTTTTAAAAACTTTATTTTGAAATCATGTCAAACTTACAAAAACATGAAAGAATAGTACAAAGAACTCATGAAACTGATTACTCAGATTCACTAATTTCTAACATTTTGCCATATTACTTCATTATTCTTTTTGCACATGCATTTTTTCCCTGAACTATTTGGAGTTAACACATGTATCATTCCATTTTAGCCATTAATATGTCAGTCTTTGTTTCCTAAGAATGAGGATATTGGCAACATAGATTTGATAGTCCTCCCGGTGACATAGCGATTTACACAGTGCTCTAATGTGTTTAATGAGACAGTGTAGAGACAGGAAAGCAAAAACAGTCTTCATCTGGCCAAGCAGTGGCATTAAGACCAAAAAATAGCTATTCGTGTATTCCCAGGCACAGCACTTAGCTCTAAGGGTTAAAACTGAATGTAATACACAATGTCCTTATGAGGATGTAATTTATTGTATGAGGAGAGGGTGTCAATACAGGTAAGCAAACAGGCAGTTTCAGTACAGCATGGTGTGGGCACTGACAGGAAAGGCAGAAAACCTTGGTTAAAAGGTTATTGGTGACTTCAAGAATGAATTACAGAATACATCACAACTACAAGGATAAAGACTTCGGGGGGAAATGGGTGTATGCTAGATTGTGGGGAATTGAGGGTTAAATGAAGGAGGTACACTATAGCTGAATTCAAGAAATTTGGCAGTGAAAATGAGAAAATAACAGTTTAAGAAGAGGAGGGTACCCAGAAGACTTGATTTTTTCCTATCCTTCCTGCCACCGATAAGCTGGACTAGTGGAGTGTCAGAGACTGAGATATGAGAGGGGAAATGAGTGGGATCTAGGACCTGCTTAGCTTTGGAGACATATTACTGTCATATTACTGATGAAGATCCTGAAAATAAATGGATGTGACTTGCTTAGTAATGGAGGGAAGTGAGGTCATGTGAAGAGGTGGAAGGGTGAAGTTAGAAGCTTGAAGAACTTGGAAACCACTTAAAACAGGCTTAGAGTGAGAGAGGAGAAAATATAGATTGTTGTCAAACAGCATTCGAGGCCTAGTTGAGGTTCAGAGCATGAATTGTTCATAGACAGTGTTTCCTCATAGTTCACTCACAGAGCTCTACTGTCCAGAAATACAGTGAGGTTATCCTTAAGTTATTAAAGGCCAGGATCATCTGGTTCTTACCTTTTTCATTTTTGCATAATATAATGAAAGGTACATGGAACTTTTCATTACCATTTTGTTCCAACTGTTCATCTCAGTGATCTTTTCTCTTCCTGCATGATAATGAGAACTGCCCTTTCCACCTCCTTTACCTATCATTTTCTTCTTCCTGCATTTTTCACAGCATGCTATTTCTCTGAGATGTCCCAGCAAGCAGGCCAAGCATCATACTGACTTCACAGAAGAACAGGCTGAGCTGACACCTGTAAGTTCTATAAACATGTCCATAGGACTACTTAAATATCAAGGAAAAGGAATGCATTCTTTAGAACTTTTGATGATGAAACCCTGTCACGTACCTCAATTTTTCAATTAAAAGTTAAACCAAACTTAAAAATAAATGAGCAAAAGCAAATGAGCAACTCTATGATATGGCACTATGGAATATTAATACTCATGGTAAAACTAGATAGGTTATAGCATATGTAATATAGAGAAGTTCTGTATTGGAACCTGAAACCATATCCTTTATTTTTAATCCTGAAGCTAAAGTCTTTTGTAAATTTCTTAAGATATTAACAAATTTAGCTGTTTTTCAGAATCGGGACCTCAAGTATAATGATTCTCTTGCACTGAGGCTTACCTGAAAACCTAATTTTTTAAAATAAAAAATGTATCCTTTGGTCAGTTGATACCCAGTCAGTGTATGCTTCACAGCTGCACTGTTCTATATGGTAGCCACATATGGCTACTAAGCACTTGAGATGTGGTTAATCCAAATTGAGATGTGCTATAAAGATAAAATATACACTGGATTTCAAAGACTTGGTATTAAAAAAAGAATGTAAAATATCTCTTTTTGTATTGATTACTTACTGAAATTATAATATTGTGAATATTTTCAGTTAAATAAAAAATACTGGTATTAACTTAATTCACCATTTCTTTTTACTTGTTAAAAAATGTGGTTACTAGACCATTTTAACTACATTTGTAGCTCATATATTTACATTGGTCAGCACTGCATAGGCAAAAACACTTCTCCAACCTCACCTCCAACCCCTACCCTACACTCAGCCACACTTACTGCACTATTTGTTTGCATTGTCATCTACTTGTTTCTTCCACTGAAGCAGCAGTCTTCAATGCTTTCGGTCCCAGTACCCCCACTTTATAACTAATAATTCATAACACTATTTTTACTATCCCAAATGAAATTGATAGATAATGTAATTTACATACCCATTTTTAATGAATTTAATGTCCTAATACCTAGTATGAAGGATATATAACCAAAAATTAATTTATAGTACAATAATATATCCATTCCAGTTTTTAAATATTTTTGCAGAAAATTTTTTGCAGGAAAAAGAACACTGAAATGTAGGGTGGACCAGCATTAAGACATGTTGTGATAGATAATAGCAGGTGCACAAACCTGTGTATGGTGATAGGAAACAGTAGATAGATAACCTTGACTGCAGTGTAGCGATAAAGTGCTGAGACAGTTTATAAAGTATCAGAAAAGAAAATGGGGAAGTGCCAAATTCTTGCAAATGATCTGAATCTTGCTTATAGTTATGTAATGACAAAATCATTCCCTGCCTTATAATGTTGGAATGAGGTAGTGATGATACGATTTCAGTGTTTGATTTTTTATAATATAGATTTCTCATTGTGCTATATTTTAAATAAGACAGTAATACGAAATATTTTTAAACCATCTTTATTAGTGAAGCCCAATAAAATTCCTGCATTTTATCTTTATTAATATAGTAATAATTTTTTATGAATGCTGTTAAAAGGAATTTCGAATCTTTCCTGTCATTTACTCGCATGTAACAGTGCAGTCTGATACTGTCAGTTTTGGCATTGGCTACTCTTACTTCGAGCTAGGTTTCCATTGCTGAAATGATTTACTAACATAATGGATAACTCTTGGTAAATTCTAAAGAAAAGAAAATGCTGGCTCCCTCAATTTATTTTACATGGTAAGTAACATTCCTGGAAGATTCATTGAATATTAAAATTATATATAAATACTTTGTGTTTCTATGTAAAATGGAATTAAATTCTAAGCTTAGATTGTTATAAACTGGATTAGCCATCTGTATAACTTTCATATAAGGAATTAAAATTTCATCTGCGATGTGGAACTTTTGCTGTTGTTAGGTGACGCTGTTCCGTACTTACAGGGCAGGACATGTAGCATTTCTGACATCCCTCCCGATAAATACCAGTTACTCCCCCCTCCTTTTTACTGTGACAGCACAGACTAGCCCTAGTGTTTTCCCAGAATGCCTCCTTGAGGGCAGCACCACCCCCAGTGAGAACCCCTGATGTCTTTGCTCTCTGTCTCTATTCCCCACCCCACCCCCAGCTTCCTCTTACCCATCCTCCAGGACTTTCAAGTTTTTTTCTGAAGTACTTTACTGAGCCCCTATTTTTGAATTAGGTAGTCCACCTCCTACTTGCTCCCATACCATTTAACACGTTATATTGTAGTTGTCCGTTTTCTCCCTGTTAGACTCTAAACTTTATGAGAGCAAGAAATGCCTGTCTTGGTCACCTTTGCATCTTTAGTGCCTGGCATGGATGGTTGCAGCCTCAGAGTTGAATGGATGAAAGAAAGGGAGAAACAGAAGAGAGGAAGAAGATGGGCTAATAGACCAGTAAAATGGGTCAAGATAAGAATAAGCCACTGACTGTGTCGTTAGTGGTAAATGAAGGAAAATATCACAAGACCCCATTTAAATAAAGCTCTGTGCATTTTTGTTACCAGTAACGTACTAAAACTGAGGGCTGATTTAATAATGTGCCCAAACCACTCTCTTTTACTTTTCTAAGTCCTCCAATTGCACACCACTCTTCTCATCCCTTTTCCATCTTTCTCTAGCAACCAGCTCTCCTGCCACCCACACCCACTTTCTGGGAAATTTTAGAACATTGTAGGACTGGCTCCAGTAGGGGGAGGTAGATAAAGAAAGGCATTTATTGAAGGGAGGAATTTGCTGCTCCTGATTCCTAGATTTTCAGCTAAGTGGCTAGGTGGGGGCAGGGGGTGTAGATTCTGCTACAGATACTTGTAGCTTAGATAGAGGGAACATGGAGACCTGGCCTCCCTCCCTGCTAGTGATTAACCAGTGAATAGCTATATATGACTGTTTCAAACACAGAGTAATTTATGATCGGTCCCACCTATTGTTTGTGGTCTCATTTTTAAATATTTTTAAGATTTTATTTACTTATTTTCAGAGAGAGGGGAAGGGAAGGTGAAAAAGAGGGAAGGAAACATCAATATGAGAGAGATGCATCAATAGGTTGCCTCTCACACACCCCCAACAGGGGACCTGGCCTGCCACCTAGGCATGCGCCCTGACTTGGAGTTGAACTGGCGACCTTTCGGTTCATAGGCTGGCATTCAGTCCACTGAGCCACACCGTCCAGGGCAGTGGTCTCATTTTTTAGATGTGGTGTATTTTGGAGTCACCAACCACAATTACTATATCCCCTTTTTATTTTAAGCTATGTAAACCTTGTAAAATTTTTTAATGCATAACTTCTACTTTAGACTAGTCTCCAAATATTCAAGTTTAAACTTGAATTTAAGGTCTGTAATTATATTTACCAAGTAATAGTTGGTTCTGATAACCTGAAGCAGATTAATAGTTTTAATGTAAAATAGAATTTTCTAAATATTGATGTTTACTCATTTTGGGAATCTTTTCCGGAGAAAGAGTAAGATAAATAGGAGTTTTTCAATAAATTATTTTCTGTGTGTTTTACATAGTTGTATAAGGATATATTTTTTCCCAATTACATGTGAATAGCAAAAAAATGAATGTAAGAGCAATGAAAGTTATAGTTGCTCTTCTTTTTAAAATACACTTTATTGATTATGCTATTACTGTTGTCCCATTTTTTCCTCCCTTTTATTCCCCTCCGCCCTGTAACTTCCCACCCCACTATCATTTCCCCACCTTAGCTCATGTCCATGGGTCATACATTTAAATTCTTTGGTTTCTCTATTTCCCATAGTTTTCTCCTTGGTCCTGATTTTTAACCTCAAATTAAATTAAATTTTTGGAAATTTCTGCTTACTTAGTATCTGTATCTTCAGGAGAATCATACCATATAGGTAAATGACAACCTAGGGATAATTGTCTCTGTCCTTGTTGTCTGACCTTGTTAGTGCTAGTCTTGACGAATATATCCAATATATTTAAAGATTTTATTCATTTTATTCATTTTATTTTTAGAGAGAGGGGAAGGGAAGAAGAAAGAAAGGGAGAGAAACATCAATGTGCAAGAGAAACATTGATTGGTAGTACTTCACACAACCTGGCCCTTAACCCAGGCCTGTAGCTGGTGGGGAATTGAACTGGCAATCTCTTGCTTCACAGGCTTGAGCTCAGTCCCCTGAACCGTGCCTGTATCCATTATTTTTTAACCTTAGGTTTCTTTCTTTCTTTTTTTCCATGAGTGGGTGAAAGGGGCAGATGTTCTTGTAAGGTTCATCCTGAATTAAAACAAAACTAAAAAAAATAATAGGCAGTGAAATCTATATGAAAAACCTAATTCAACATAATGAGATATGAGTAAATATTAAGTTAATATTTTGTGACTATTTCTAATCTTGAAGCAGTGTGTTTTATTATCTGTGACAAAGAACTTTATGATAGTGGATATTGTTTCAGTGTTTATGTAAGTTAAAAGAGTTTCTCAAGAATAACAGTTGATATACAGTTAGGTTTATAAAATATAACATAATACAGTATTTTCTATGACTCCATTTAGCTGTGCCATGTATTGTTTTAAATGGTAGTTAGTAAGTGCATAGCATTAAAATTGGAATTATTTAGGACAGACAAGTATGAATTGCATATATATCAAAACAGCTGTAATTTATAGTACATGAGTTTAAATGCAGTTGCATAAACTTACAACATGTTACTAAAAAGTTATTAATGGGGAAAAGGATAGCTAGGGACTATGTTATTCACAGCCATTTTAATGAACATACCTTAATTTTTTGAATTAATTTAACCAACTTAAGGGAACAACACTTCTTAATATTTTATTCATATTCATTTGCTATGCAAGTCCTTTACTGTGTAACATAGTCTGTTGGTATCCTAATATAAGGAATTAATAAAATTTTACTGAAAATAGATGACATTCATTAGGCAAAATATTTACGGACATGTTCCCTATCAGTGTGGCTATCGTTGAATTTTGGTCAGAAATAGTTGCAGAAGTTTTAGAAATGATGTCTTACTTTGTTTTCAAAAAGATATACTATTTAAAGCTGTAGGGGAGTTTATGTGGACTTTACAAAAGGAAGGGACATGTCATTGGTCTTCAGTGCCTGTGTGCTTTTGCTGTGTGCACAGCACTCACACACACGCTGCCCTGAGGGTGGAGGGTTCTTCGATCCCTGCAGCGTGCGCTCCACTGTCCCCGCGTGCGGGCAGCCGGAGTCGGCTGGGATGCGCCTGTTGGCTTCAGTGGTGTCTATATTCCCCCCTCTTTTCTTTCTTTCTCTTCTTTGTAATTTTTTTTCTTTTGGACACATTTCAAAAGAAAAGATACAAGATTAATAATAGAAAACCACTCTTGCTTTGTATTTTAAACACACAAAAAAACCTCTATTGACTTCTATTGCCTTTTTTGTTTGTTTTTCTCTCTTTCTGCACAAGCACTCCTATCTGGACAGGGAAACCTCCCTTCTTCTGAGAAACATTGCAGGAAAACCTTCTCATTTGCTGACCAAGGTGATACTTCTTCTTTCCACCTGTATGTAAATATTTATTGCCTTGTAGGTAGAATATAATTTCTGGTTTTGATTGTGATCTCAGATTTTTAAGGTTGTACTTTTTTGTATCAGCACCTTTGTGCTGAATAGTGGTATTTTTTTCTCTTACTGAAGGTAATTATTTATTGACTTTAATGACTATCAGAATATATTGAGAGTAGAAAATATTTTCGGTAAATTTTCACTAGTTTTTAACTTTCATAAATACCTAACAGTCCTCCCAAGTATGTTTCACTTTGTCTAGTTTAACATTGTCTTTCACTTTAAAGTCTAAAAATTATTGCTTTAACTTTTACTAATGGTTATCCATGCTGTGAGTTGCTTTTAGCAGACTTTGTTTTCTAATTCTTGCTTATATTACCAGCACCTCATTTATATAAACAGAATCTTACTTTACATTAGCTTCATCAGATTGAAAGAAAATGTTGAGTTTTAATTTCTCAGTTCTTCGCTTTCAGAATGGTTTGAATCAGTCCAGTCAGATTTCCATTGAGCTGGTACTTTACATCAGTTTTAAATCTTTTAGCCATTGTCATCATTAACTAAGGGTAACAGAATCAGGAAGCTGATGGGATAGCTCTCTGCCTCTTTTCAAGTCATGTTTTTATTTCATTATTTAAATAATGTTAAATTCCAGAATGTCAGACTTGGTTTCTGAAGAATGTGCATATTAATTATAGGTAATGTCTCTAAGTTTTATTGTATCAGAAGGTTTTTGAATTTTTTTCATTTCTGAGCCTTATAAACTTGTGGGAAAAAATGATAAATCTAAAATTAAAATCTCCATGAGAAGCAGCTCAAAGAGAAGACCCAAGGGTCAGCAGTGAAACCCTTTCTCTTGCTCCTTAAGAGTAGATCTGGGAGTGAGTTAGAAGTAGTTTAAAGGTCAGGGAAATGTAGAATTGTAAGCAGACAGTAGACATGTACTTAATAACCATAGCAAAGTTCTTTCCTTTTCCTCAGCTCTGCTCTATTTACTCTCTCTAGCTGGAGTTCACGCTTACAGCTTCAACTAACATCTCTGTTCTAGGTCATATCTCTCAACCTGAGAGCAACAAATTTCCCGATAGCCAACGGGCATTTCCTGGGAGATGACCGGCACTTTGAATCCCACAGGTCTTTAGCATCCTTACCTTCGGGCCTCACAATTTATATTCATCTTTTTCTTTTGACATTTCTGTTTCTGTTCAGAATGCTGCCATTCTCCCAATTGTCTAGGTCTGAGCCCTTGGTGCCTTTCTTTTCACTTAAGATCTCAAAGCTCTGGTGAAGCTTGTGGTAATCTGCAGGATTTATTTTCACCCACCCATTTCATCCCCATTGCTACCACCGTAAAACAGGCTTTGATCTCTTATCAGAACCGATACACTAGTCTCTTTTTCTTTGCTTATCCCTCCTCCAGTCCATTTTGTACACTGCTCACAGATTAAGTGTAATTTTTCCATTTCCATTGCTTATTTATTCATTCACCAAATATTTGTTGAGTCATGTACTGTGCTAGCAACTGGGATATAACACTATGTAAAATGTCCATATACCCTCCTGCACACTCCCCCACAGAGGATCACAGTCTGTTTATGAAGATAAATTTAAAAAACATAAGCAAGCATGTAGGCAAATTCTAATCATGCTATGTGCTGTGATGGAAAGCTATATTTCCTTTAGATGGTAAAATCAGAAAAGACCCTTCTAAGGGGGTGGCACTTAATCTAAAGCTTGAAGGATGTAAAGAATCCATCTCGAGGGTGGAGGGGAGTGGTCCATGTGATAGGACCAGAGAGAACAGAGCCTGGCATGTTTGAGAAGCTGAAAAAAAGATCTGTTGCTGGAGCCACAATTGTTGAAAGAAGATATGAGTGTCTTGATTTGGATTTGGAGAGGTATGCAGGAACCAAATCATTCAAGACATGCTAAAGAGTCCCCCCACCCCCAGATACAATGGGAAACTGTTGAAGAGAATAATGACTCTATCCATTCAACAAAAATTTACTGAGTACCTACTATGTGCTGCACAGCATTTACAATCCAATATGCCAGTGAACAAAATAGTTGCTACCACAGGGAGAGTAGTTCTTTGCAAGTTTTACATTAAATGCAGTCAGTAACTTCTCATCTTCCTCTGCCTAAGAGATGGTGATACCTACTGCAGCATAAGAGCCATTCCCTACTCAGATCATACCTTCTTCTGTTACCCAAGTGATGGTGTTACTGGTATATACAATCAGCACCCAGCTGTGTAACATCCTGCTTACATACAATAAGAAATTTGAGTAGGAATGTGCATAGAACCTAAACATTTAGGGCAAGGAGGGGAATGGAATCAGGGATGAAGTGGCAGAACTTCCAAGATAACCTGAGCCACAAGGGTCTCTCAATGTCAGTGTCCTCTGTTCTAGAGCATCTGGTTGTTTTGAAGCTAAAATGAGCTTATACTTCTTGGATATCTCCTGTGTGGCAGCCTGGTTCTCTCTATCCAAAGAGCATGTGCCCAAGTTACTGACACACTTCTGACCAGCATTCTTTCATTCCAGAACATTTTAACACTCAGCACACAACAGGATAAACACAGCAGCACTGTGTTTAGGCCAGGGCAACAAAGAGCGGGGTGGGGAGAGGGAGAGATTGTTTTTCCCACCAATCCAGTTGTAACTAGACCACTGTTAATGAAATAACTATTTCACATGGAGTTCTGAGCTGGGAGACTCTGCAAAAAATAGTGCTAACCAATTTCTTCTAGGGGTGGCATTAGTGTCAACACAGGACTATTTTGTCATGAGTTAGAGCAGTGGGCAAAGGATATTGCTGATCCAGTGGCCTTAACTCTTTGGATACCATTCTAAAAGCCTTCCTGACCTCCTGATCTGGTAATGCATATTTGTCACTCTTACCCTGCTTTATTTTATTTTTCCCCCATAGGCCTTATCACTAACTAACTTATCACACGTATATTTTTTTTGTTTTGTTTTGTCTCTTATTAAATGTACGCTTATGAGCTGGAACTCTGTGTCCCCTGCACTCAAACCCAAGCCTGCTCAGCCTCAACGGACATCTGTCAATGAAAGAACAGTTGTTTAGTGACCATCAGGGTTCCAAGAGCTGCTGTAATGTTGAACACCGTTATCCTTGTTTCATGGTTAACAAGTAGTTCTTACTAACTGCTATCCCAAAAGTTGGTGTTATAACCCTTAGGATAAAAGGGACTGTCACATTGTAGTGGAAAGAGCAAGTAGTCACTTGGAACCTGTATAATCTTAGAAAGATTAGTCTGTCTGGGCCTTAGTTAATCAGTACAAGGGAAATAATAGTAGCCTTACATTATTGAAAATTAAATGAGATACTATGTGTAGCATGCCAATTAGTGTGTGAAAAGTTTTAGGGTGTTCAGTTAATGTTAGTTCTCTTCTCAGTGAAAGTCTATCAATTTCATGATTACTTTAAGGGAAGTAAACTAATTGTTACTGTTATTATTTTGGCTCTAAGCAGTTTTATTGAATAGACCATTTCATGGGTATTAAATTGCTTATAATTCCAAGTTTTCTTTGAATTATTTTAATTTACCTAACTTATTTGTTGTTGTAATCTGTGAAATAAACTAGATCCCAAAGAAACTAATTACTCTTTAGCCCCTTAATTTCAACTGGATTTGTTCTGAGCCCACAAAGCCTTAATAATTTCTAGTTGAAGGAATTCCCTAGCCATCTCTTAGCAACTGTAACTCTTTCTCTAAGTATTCTAATTTTTACACTGAAGACAATGTTCTAACACTTTGTAGCCACAGCATTGGCTTTCATTTAATCATAAGATCTTCACCAAGTTTTTGTCTTTTATGTAAATTTGAGGAGGCTTGGCATTTGATGATTATTGATAGGCCACACAGGAGTTTTTCAGGTAGAAAATGGGTTGTCTCTTGCTCTTTTAAGAGAAGGGGTAGGAGAGAAAGTTAAGTTGTTGTATGTGTGAGGTATCTTTTACTTATATTTAGGGTAGTTGTGAGACAGACAGCATGAAGAAAGGGATGGTCCAAAGATAAGGGGCGGGAGATGTAAGACCTGAGTTTGTCAGCTTTAACAAAAAGCAGAGAACCTGGGGTGAAGAAAGCTTTGTTCTTTGTATTAAACTTGGGCTGCAGACATTAAACACAGAATTGCATTTCCTTTATAAATAAACTATGAGGTATCTTCTAAGTGTACAAACTAGATCTGTCAGTAAAGATTTATTAATCTTTCCTATATTGCATGATACTCTATAAGCTTACAACTGTTTCTTCCTTTCTTAGATTCTTATGGTTAAAAGATATGATTATGGCTTATATGTAGTAGATGAAAATCAAACTTTCTGAGGAAGAGCTTTTACTCTCCACCAGAAGAATAAAATACTATGAATTTTGCAGTTTGGTATAAATGTTTTATTTCCACTTTGCTCTAGTGATGATACTCAGACCCTAACAGAGGTGTATCTTTATCAATTGTTTCTTTAAAAAGCTCCTAGCAAGGATATCCTTGTTAATAAACTGGAGAATAATGAACTAAAAATTGCCAAGGTTGAAATAAAGCACATAGCTCTTAAACTTGAATTTGATGTAGTTTTAAGCAGACCAATTTACATAAAGAGTAGTATTTTAAGCAAATGGGAGAATTGCTGACTTGGATGTTAAAATAGCCCCACCTCACCGTTTTACCTAAACTTGGCCTCTTCCTGATGGCTAGGAAACCTAATTGGTTTAATGTATGTTCATTGGTCAAATGTGTCTCCTGTTTCTTTCTTTCTTTTTTTTTTTTTTAACTGAGTTTATTGGGGTCTCTTGTTTCTTTAAACCTTTCTTCCACTGTGTCAGCTCTTTTCCTGTCAGCCTGTGGAGCAGAAACTGATTTGGGGGTTTAAGCTAATCTTCTAATTGAATGACTTTTTATGTCAGTTCTTCCAAAGATAGCATTGATTGTGTTTTCAATAATGTACTAAAATAAGAGTTATGAAAATAAATTGTCACAATAAAATTTGTAACCAATATCCGGTGTAATATTTAAATTCTTATACTCCTTTTTTGAATAGACTTTATATTTTATAGCAGTTTTAGGTTCACAGTAAAATTAAAGGAAGGTGAAGAGATGTCCCATATGCCACCTACCCCCACACGTGCGTGCCCTCTGTTATCCCCATCCTCCCCGAATGGTCCATCGTTACAAGCGACTAGCCTGTGTTAACACGTCATCACCACCCAGAGTCCATAGTTTACATTAGGGTTCACTCTTGGTGTTGTGCATTCTACAAGTTTGGACAAATGTGTAAGGACATACATCTACCATTACAATGTCATACAGAATAGTTTCACTCCCACCAAGATTCTCTGGGCTCCACCTGTTTCTCTCTCCCTCACCCAACCCCTGACAACCAGTAATCTTTTTACTGTAGTCATGGTTTCGCCCTTTTAAGAATGTCATATAGTTGGAATCACAGTATGTAGCCTTTTCAGATTGGCTTCTTTCACTTAGTAATGTGTTTTTACGTTTCCTCCATGTCTTTTCATAGCTTGATAGGCCATTTTTACAATAGCGCTGAATAATATTTCATTGTCTGCATGCAGTGCAGTTTATCCATTCATCTACTGATGGATGTTTTGGCATTTTATAAATAAGGCTGCTATAAACATCCATGTGCAGGTTTTGGGGAGAAGGTAAGTTTTCAGCTCATTTAGGTAGATATTAAGGAGCTGGGTCATATCGTAAGAGCATGTTTAGTTTTATAAGAAACCACCAGTGTCTTCCAGAGTGGCTGTACCATTTTGCATTCCCACGGGCAATGAATGCAAGTTCCTATTGCTCTACTACAACCTCACCAGCATTTGGTGTTTTCAGTGTTTTGGATTCTGGCCCTCCTGATAGGTGTGTAGTGGTAGCTCATTGTTTTAAATTGCAGTTCCCTAATGACATATGATCTTTGAGCATTTTTTTATGGTTTTATTTGCCATCTGTGTATCTTTGGTGAGTTGTCTGTTAAGGTCTGTTGCCCGTTTTTAAATTGGGTTGTGCATTTTCTTGTTGGTTTTAAGAATTCTTTGTATAGTTCAGGTAAGTCCTTTATGAAATGTCTGATAAATATTTTACAAATACTTTTTTCTAGTCTATCTATGGCTTTCTTGTCATCTCATTTCTTTAAATGTATTTTTTTCCAGAAAATGTTTTATGGCTTTGAGGACATCTAAGTTTTTTGTTTACTTCTCCATGTTAATTAAAATATGAATTTGGCCTTTTAGAAGTTCATATTCATATTCCAAGTACACAAAGCATTAATTCTATATATCAGTTTTTCCTCATCAGATTTTGAGATTTAAATTGACAGTAGTTTAGTTTTCTCATTTTATAACCTGCCATAAAAAGAAAATAATTATGTTAAAATTCACAGTCAACATATTTTATAATTCTGTTACTGTGTATTTGCATAAAGGGGGAATAGGATGATGTTTTAATCAAATGAATGTATCTATAATAGTCTAAAAATCAAGTCTTATCTTACTCCCTTCCATTGTTAAAATAAAGTTCTTTGTTCTCTGTCTAATTGGGTTTACAGATTGTATTTCCAGACCTTGGTTATTATGTTAATTCCCTGGCTTCTTTCACTGAAAAGGATCAGATTTCTGAAAAACAAGTCTGCTGTCTTCCCTAACCACTGTTTGCTTCTCTGTTCCACGGAGTAGTAAATACTAAGCTTGAAATGAAGGGAGACAGTCTAGAATGTGAAATGGAAAGAGAAGCAGTTCAGAAACAGGAGAGCCAACGAAATTTAGAAAACAGTAAATAATTTTATTAGTAAATTGAGTTTTTGGTGTATTTGCCCTGAAAGCATTAGATTTTTAATGAATTGTGGTTTTTAATCAGAATCCAGAGCAGATAAGTGGCTGATATAATTAGGTTTTTCTTTTGTCTTCTTTTTTTTAAGTTTTATATTAAATAAAGAAATCTACAAGATGGCAGTTTATATTTTCTTAGTTATTTTCCAAAGAAATCAAAGTTTAGAGTTAGAAAGTAATCCTTTATAGGCAAAGGTTTACTTACATGATTTTTCCAACTGGAGATTAATGCTGCAGTATACTATGGCCTATTGCTGGAGAGTGCAAGTAAGTACTGATATCATAGCACTACATGTTTTAGGAAAAATGGACAAATGGTTGAAGTATAGTTCTTGATAATTTTATTACTACTTACCTAAATTTTATAAAATAGAAGTTACTAGAAATTAAATATTTGGAAAATTTGACTTTTTAAAAATTTATTAGTGGATTAATGGAAATAAATTTGAGTTTATTGACATGAGACATTAGTTACATTATGTAGTTTTCCAAAGCAGAGTTAAAACCTAGAATATAACACAGCCTCCTCTATTTGCATTGGTATATTAATGAAATTGTACCTATATTTTTTATTGAGGAGTTTTATGTGGTGTAAACAAATTGATGCTGGGGTTGTTTGTTTGGTTTTGTTTTTACTATTTTTATGATAATGATACATTTTCAATGTACCATAACAAAACATTAGTATGCAAAAGATTGTCCATGCTTTGGAAGCGGAGGTATAAATTCAGAGGTAGGGATCAGACAGGTATAATAAATTGGCAGGCCCACAGATAAGCTCATACACACTCATGTTTCCCCTACCCAAGAACCTGAAATTCATCTGCTTCGGATTGACAGAGTCAAACTCATAATTTACTAACCCACCAATTTCTTCTTCTCTAGAATATGGAATCTGGTCTTATAAAGAGATCTTCAAGTCTGCATCTGTAAAAAAGTGTTCTTTATAATATGTGAGCTCTTTGTGAACAGGGTTATTTTTTAAATACGCTCTATATAAATGTGTGCAGTTATATCCTTACTGAAACTCAATGTTAGCAATATCCTTAAGGATAAAAAGACTTCTGAAATATTCCCATAATTTTAGTATTAGTTTATATGAAGTGCTTTTGTTCACAGGAAGAACAAGCAGCAAAATTGAAAGCTGAGAAGATCAGAGTTGCCCTGGAGAAAATAAAAGAGGCACAAGTGAAAAAGGTGATATTTGGGCTTTTTCCTGGTCTGGGATTTTTATCAGTTTTACAGATTTATAAAGAATTGCCTTGTTTATATAATGTATCTCTAAGATATGGAGAGGTAGAGGGTTATTTCTTCCTAATATATTTTCACATGTATTTTTAATGGATAAAATGCATTATAAAAGAAATAACTTTCTAGTTTTGCATTATCCTAAAAGAGTAAAACAAAATACTGTTGTTATAATCTTATCTGCTGTTATAATTTTAAGAAGGCTTTAAGTTTGTTAACGTATGTTATTTGATACCTAATTTTAAAGTATTTTTTTACATAATAAAGTTGTTTATATTTAACTAAGAATATTACTGAGAACATTGCCCAATATTTGGAGAATTTTATTTGCATTTAATTTTCTTTTTGCCTGTTGTAGCTGGTGATTCGAGTCCACATGTCTGATGATAGCTCTAAAACAATGATGGTGGACGAGAGGCAGACAGTGAGACAAGTGCTGGACAACCTGATGGACAAATCCCACTGTGGTTACAGTTCAGACTGGTCACTGGTGGAAACCGTCTCTGAGTTACAGATGGGTTAGTAATCCTATTTCCAGTTGCTTCAATCATTTTTTAATTTATCTGTAATTCCAGCAGTTTTGTGTTGACCAAAGCACCTTGAGACATATTGATATATATATATATATTTTTTCTATAATATAACTATGGCTTTTTATATTATCTTTTTTCAAGTATTTTGAGATTCCTTTGAATATTAGATTTCTAGTTCACACCAGATTTTTTTACATGAAATGTTTGACATTTTTAATAGAGACAAATATTTCTAACACAGAAAAAAAAAGGAGTAAGATAAAAGATTTTTGTATTATATCCAAGTCCATGAACTTTTTTACCAAACAGGAAGACATTTAGGGATTACTAAGAAAGTTCTGTGATTTAAGAGTTTATGGAATATTGCAGCAATATTTAATATCAACAAAAAATCACATGTAGCTCAAGGAAACACACTGATATATGAGTAAAAATAGTTTATTCTTTTTCTTTTCTTTTTTATCTTTAGTAAAATCTCTCTAGAACAAAGTTGTTTTTGAGGTAACAAACTAGTATTTCCCTTCAAATAAGAACTGCATAGATCAGCACTCTTACTAAAGCCCAGTTTATTATTCCCATTTGTATTGAAGTCTTTATACTAGCATTTGACTCTCAGGGGAAACAAAAAGCACAAATTTCTTATTTTTAGCTAGATGTACTAAGTCTTAGTTTCTTAAGATACGTAGTTTGTTAAGGTGTTTTCTAATTACAAACATTCTAATTTTTTATATCACCGACTCTTTTAAAAAGTGTTAATTGTATGATTACAGAAACCTTGCAATAATTATTTTATTACTTTATTGAATCTGTTATCAGTTTTAACTTGCTATTTTACTTAAAATATTTATTTGCATTTCTCTCATTACTTATTATCTTTAAATATTCAGAGCAATTTCCAGAGAAATAAAAATTTAATTATTAACCCATTCTCTCAGAACATATGTACACAACTCCCAAAAACTAAATCATAAGTTATTAGAACTTCATTAACATGTATAAAAATATATTCTCAATATTCATCTATATTTGTTCTTAATGAATTAGAAAATTTGTTCAGTTCACAAATGTAGTAGTATCATGATACACAGAAAATGTGTGTATTTCCATGGCCATAGCTTGAAAACTTCTAGTTCTGTATCACCTTTTATATAATTGAACATGGTGTCTTATTTAATCATATGTGGCACAGTGCTTCAAGTACAGCATGAGGTCAGCCCATAGATACAGAGATAAAACTGATTGGTTGCCAGAGGGGAGAGGCAAACAGCGTGAAGGGATTGAGAACTACAAATTGGTGGTCACAAACTACGTAGTCATGGGGACGTGAGGTACAGCATAGGGGATACGGTCAGTTAATATTGTAATAAGTCTCTTCGGAGCCAGGTGGGTACTTGAATTATCAGGGGAACCACGTTGTAAAGTATTTGGTTGTGTATCCACTATGCTGTGTACCTGAAATTAATAAAAAATAATAATAAATGTCAACTAAATTGAAAAATAAAATTTAAAAAAGTATAGTATGTGGTTATTCGGAATTCCTTGAATGAATAAAAGAAAATAAGGGACTGCTAAGAGCCCAAAATAAGATGGTGGAAACAAATTCTACATGTAAACTAACCAATTAAACAACAAAGATTATTAGAAAGGATGAATAAGCAAAATGCAGTTGTTTACTGTTCAGACAAGACCTATTACCTAAAGATACATAAAGGTTGAAAATAAAAGGAATGTGAAAAGACACTAACCAAAAGAAAGATAATTAACTATATTAATATCAGATAAAATAGACTTCAAGCAAAATGCATTACTAGAGAGGAAGAGAACACACATATTCACCAAGAGACCATCTTCTAAGTTTTAGCTAATAGTATTAAAGTGTATAAAGCAAAAACTGATGACTACCAGGAAAAATTCACAAATCAGCCTTCATAGTAGAACCTTTTCAGTGATAAGTATAGTCAAGCAGAAAGAAAAGGATATAGGAGATTAGAAAAGTAATTTTTTTTGATCTACAAATGTTTAGTACACTACCTAGTAACAGAAAAATACACATTCTGTTCAAGCGGAAATGGAATATTCCAAAAATTAAGTATGAGGTCATAAGCAACTCTGAAGAAATTTCAAAGAATTGTCTAGAATAGGTTCTTTGAATATATGTTCAATCTAAAGGACATATACTTTGACTCCTATTTGCAAATTAGAAAATACATCTATGTTTAAAATTAAACAAAACCTATGAGTCAAAAAAGTAATTATCTTAAAAGTTTTAAAAATTATAAGAACTGAATACTATTGGAAATACTTAACATCAGAATTTATGAAAATGCAAGTAACTTTTTCCTTTTTAAACGATGGGATGGAAAGAGGCTGAAAGCTCAAGGAAACCTAGAAGTTAGAAGACCTAGTTCTAGTCCTAATTCTTCTGCATAGAAGCTGTGTGTGACCTTGCTGAAGTCACTTACCACTGTTGGGACATGTTCCCGTTATTTGAAAATAAATGGAAAACCAATGACTTCTAAGGGCCCAGGGTTGTGGTGTCAGTAAAGATTCTATAGTTATGCTGTGAATCACTTTCCAAGGTTTCATGTCTTTGATGCAGTTCTGGTGAATACTAACAAAATATTGGTATTTTATTTTGGGACAGAGAGAATCTTTGAAGACCATGAAAACTTAGTTGAAAATCTTCTTAACTGGACAAGAGACAGTCAAAACAAACTTATATTTATGGAGCGTATAGAAAAATACGCACTTTTCAAAAACCCACAGGTAAGACTCAATAACTTGTAGAGATTGGGATTTTTGTTTAAATCCTTGTCTGAGGATATGTTTATTGATTTTAGAGAGAGAGGAAGAGAGAAAGAGAAACATCAACATGAGAGAGAAACATTGATCGGTTGCCTCCCGTATGTGCCCCGACTGGTGATCAAACCCACAACCTAGTTATTGGGCCCTGACCAGGGATCGAACCTGCAACCCTTTGGTCCACAGGACAGTGCTCCAACCAACTGAGCCGCCCAGCCAGGGCGAGGTTAGGATTTTTAACCTCGTATTGTTGTATTACTTCTTAGTACTCTTCTTGTATTATTCTGTTACTGCTAAGTTAGTAGAGTTAAAAGGCTGGAATCTATCTGGTTGGAACACTGTGGCTGTAAAGCCCCGTGGGAGCACTCACTGCTGCGGAGGCGGAAGGACTGCCAGGCCCAGGTGTCAAGGCTCAAAGAAGTGACCAGCCCAGAGCCAGATGGGGTGAGCCCGTGCAGAAATAGAAGTAACTCCAAAGAGTTGCCAGGTTTCCGCTCTCTCCAATCCAGAGCTGTGTTCAATAGCTGGTTGTTGGTTTGTTTCTCATCCATCAAAGAAAAATACTTATATATTTAAGTTTTTTACTTCAGCCATTTATCCGGTTTACACTTTCTTTGATTTCTTTTTTAAGTTATTTTTTTGATCACAGTAACTTTGATTGTAACTGGTTCCGCATTCTAGTATATGTTACCTTGATTCATTTGGCATCTTTGCTTATTCTAGAACAGTGCTTGAGTTAATCCTTCCTATTGCACAGATATTTTATAAAAATCAGGTGAGAGAACAACCCCACTATAAAAAGTAGTAATGAGAAAAAATAACAGTGTTAAAGGTACACAGTAGTTATCTTTCAGGTGGCTTAATCATGTGACGTCTTCACTGGACATTTTAGTGAAGATTATACATCTGGGAATCCCAACAGATCTTTTTTATGGATGATTGTGAAAATTTTTTCATAAGGCTTATAATTAGACTATAGTTTAGCTGAGTCACCCAAATGAGATTATGATAGTCTCAGAGGATTTCTGATTTCTTCTTTAAAAGCCAGAACATAGATTAAATTTTCTGCATTTGGATCAGTTAAGCTCAGCATATTTTAAGGAAATTTGCCTTCTTTTTATACTTAATAATTTGTGAACCTGTCAGGTCCTGTACGTGTAGCTTCCGTTAGATACATCGAAACACATTTGCTGGCTGTGGCACATAGTGTCACCTCAGGGCTTGAGGGAGAGGAGTTTATAGAATAGTTCCAGATACGCGGGTAGAGGTGAGGAGGAGGCCAGTGCTAACCATTGAGTGGTGATGTCCACGCACAGGTTGCTTTTCAAAGAGTGTTCCTTCTCTCTCTGCACAGGCGGGAGCTGACGCGGAGTTGCTGTGTCTCTAGTAGAAATCACATATGCACTTGTGCCAGGGGAATAATAGAATGCATGTATCCTTTAACTTTCATTTATTCGTTCTTCCAGAACTATCTTCTGGGGAAAAAGGAAACCGCTGAGATGGCTGACAGAAACAAAGAAGTACTGTTGGAGGTATGGTCCTTCACTCCCCCATCATTCTTTTTCCTTGCACTTTACCACATTAAAATATTAAGCACAGTTTTTTGAAATATGTCAGTGCATTTATTTTTGCAGTTGTAGCTAGAGAACACTATCTTCTTCTGTAGCCTGATGGAGAGGGTTCCACGTATGAATGTTAGGCCACTGAAGAAGCTTTTAAAAACTGTTATTTTGCCACGCAGTGTACTGGCCACTAAAAGGAGCAGGAACTGTTTGGGGCTGATGAGGGAGAGAAAAGGCTGGTCAGTGAGGCGTGTGATGGTGCTGTTTCATGGCGCTGTAAATGTAATGAGCTGTTTACAAAATATTTCAAGCCTTTTATGTAACTGAATTTTTAAAAACATAATCGTTTCTGAAAATACATACATTTCCTTATTTTGAAGAGTAATAATACAAATTCAACTATAATTGAGTTTTTGGCTTTTTAGCTTTTGATACAAGGGAATGTTTGAAAATCTGAATAAATTGCTGTCTTAGTAACAAAGCAAATTAGGAAAATGAAGATCAGCACTCAGCTTTTCATATCACACTCACTATAATTAAGAAAAATCCTTTATAATTCGTAATTTTTCAGTACTTTGGGAGAGACAAATTAGGCTCAAATGTTTAGTGAACATCTCTAAAAATCTTTTACCAAATACATGATTGCTTATTATTTTAAAACTAAAATTGTTTCTAAGTATGGGCAGAATTCAAAATTTTGAGTTTGTTTACATTTATTTCAATTTTTTAAACATTTTATTTATTTATTTTTAGAGAGAGGGGAAAAGAGGGAGAAAGACAGGAAGAGAAACATCAATGTGTGGTTGCCTCTCTCAGCCCCCTACTGGGGACCTGGCCTGCCACCCAGGCGTGTGCCCTCCCCGGGAATAGAACTGGCAGCTCTGGTTTACAGGCCATCACTCAATCGACTGAGCCACAGCAGCCAGGGCTCGTTTAGTATTAAATATTTTAAAACTAAATGCCGTCTTTGTTTTAGAGTCACATAAATTGATAGAATTTTTAAATTTGGAAGTTTAATCATTCACTTAGCATGTTGCTTTCTTTTAAAGTATATTCCTCATTAGCTTGACAGCTAATCTAAATGTGTTAATAATTTAACAAAAAACAAAGTTCAGTGCTTATGTTAGCTCTGACACTTTTATTAAATTTATTGTAAGTATGCTGTTTACAAATTCATTTAAGTGCTATTATATGCAACTCAGTTAACATTTCATCTTAGTTTCTTCAAAAAAGTTTTTAGGTAAAAGTTCATAGGGATTGCCGTAGTAGTTCCGCAATAAATCCATATTATGTTTAGAATAGAAAATTCTAACAGAGGTAAAATTAGCAGAGGTAAAATTCTGTAGGACACATAGAACATAGCACGGTTTTATTACAAAATCAGTTTGGTTTAATTACATTGTCATGCATTTCACAGGTGTAAACACAACAATGTTATGAGAATCCAATGATCATATAAATATTTCCAACTTATTTTCTTATTTTAGGAATGTTTTTGTGGAAGTTCTGTAACTGTACCAGAAATTGAAGGAGTCCTTTGGTTGAAAGATGATGGCAAGAAGTCCTGGAAAAAGCGTTATTTTCTCTTGCGAGCCTCTGGTATTTACTATGTCCCTAAAGGAAAAGCAAAGGTGTGTCCCCTTCTACCAGCTTTTGAATTTCTTCATTATGCTAATTGATTTTAATTTGTAGTGAGTGTGTTGACAAGGTGAATCTAGACTTGATTTGTTTCAACTTCTTTTTTTAAAATATATTTTATTGATTATGCTATTACAGTTGTCCCATTTCTCCCCCATCATTCCCCTCCACCCTGTACACCCACTCCCACCCACATTCCCCCCTTTAGTTCCTGTCCATGTGTCATAAGTTCTTTAGCTTCTACATTTCCCACACTGTTCTTGCCCTCAAAAAAACAAAACAAAACAAAACAAAAAAAAAGACTGATGTTTCAACTTCTGTAGGACACATAGAACATTGCTTTGCTTACTGATATGTTAAAAAGAAGAAGAGACCTGAAAATGTTCTCTCTCTGGTCAGTAGTTTGGCCCATCGCGATTCTCTTGCCAAATTTGAACATACTTTTATTTATTATTTTTGGAACTTCTAGAAGAGCAGTTTTTTGCTTGTTGTTGTTTGGGGAGAATAGCTGTCTGGGACAGCTATTAGAGCTGTTTCAGCCTTGCTTGGGTAATATGCTTCTTCTGAGGGCCCCCTTGGTACCTCTCACTTCTGTGCTTACTGAGAGTCAGCACTGTTTTAAGCTCCTTACGGTATCACTTCTTCCGGTCTGTATTGCCATCCTGAGAGGTTGACCCTATTTAACTGGTGAGGAGACCGTGACTTGAGAAATGCTTACTTGGTATATGTGTGTACAGACAACTGAGCTACATTCTTTTCTTGCTCTTTCCAAGGAGCTCTATTATACTACATTGTATATAATATGCTATCCAGCGGTCCCTAACCTTTTTGGCACCAGGGACTGGTTTTGTGGAAGACAGTTTTTCCAGGGATGTGAGGATCTGAGGGAGGGTTTCGGAATGGATTCCACTGCGTTGCATTCAAGCGCACCTCCTGTTGTGCAGCATAGTTCCTAATAGGCATGGGCTGGTGTTGGTCCATGGTCCGGAGGTTGGGACCTCTGTTACACCATATGAGGGGACATCCCCCAAAACTGGAATTATCTTTGGGGCGGGGGGTAGGGGGGGACCTTGTAGTACAGGCTTCCCCCCACTAGGTGAGTGATCTAGGAGCACATCTGTATCAGTGTACCAGCTGGTATTGTTGTGAGAGGCTGCATTTGGCTTCAGTGGTTTTTTTTTTTTTTTTTAGAAGAGACTTTCAGTGAGTTTGCCCATTTCTTGATGGGTGCTTTACAAGCATACCGTCCCACACTGCACTGAGTATTCAGCAGTTTTTGACCAAAAACTGCACTACCTCTGTGCCCCACCCTCCCTATTCATGCAGCCTTACCCCAAGTGACTTTTTTTTGTTTCCCTGGATGAAAAAAGTCCTCAAAGGAAAACATTTTACCAATGTGGAAGAAGTGAAACAAAAAAATGGCAGAAGCACTGAAAGGCATCAAAATTGACAAGTTCAAAAACTGTTTTGAGCAATGGAAAAACATCTCAGTAGGTGTTTTGCATCAAATGGAGAGTACTTTGAAAGTGACTGAAGTTTAAACATGTAAGAATAAATACACCATTTTTTATAAATAAATTCTGGGTTTTTTTGGGGGGGTCCCCCCTTGTATTTAAAGTTTCTTTAAAATGCCACTTTTTTTCCAAACAAGTCAGTGTTCATTGTAAATGGCAAAGCAGATAAGATGGCCTTTTTTGTTGCATTATGGATTAAAAAAGAAACAGCTCTAGGAAGTCTCACTGTCTTCTGCAAAAGAGCAGTAATTTCTACTTGGTAAAGTTTTGATTTTTCTACTAGAAACTGTTACCAATTATGATATTTGTTTGCTTACACATTATTGTTAAATCTCCATCTGGGTGTTTTTTATCTTAGGTCTCTCGGGATCTGGTCTGCTTTCTCCAGCTGGATCATGTGAATGTTTATTACGGACAGGACTATCGGAACAAATACAAAGCCCCTACAGACTATTGTCTGGTGCTAAAGGTAAACATGTATCTCTTTTTAGTAATTTTAATGTGATGTTAGACATAGAGTGGGTTGTTGGACACATTTTAGGATAGTTTGGATCTTCAGTGAGTATATTGTTCTTGCTTTTTTTCCCCTATACATTTTTAAAGGAATGGTAAGGGATAATGGAAAGAATAGTGTACTATGTACCACAGCTGGCCCTTAGCTAAGTAGCCTTTATTAGAATTATACTGCTAAGAAATGGATGCTAGGTTGTAAGCTTTGAGTCATAATATATAAAATAGATTGGATTATAAAACTGGGACTTCCATTGAATTACGGGCTTATTTTAGGAAATCTTAGATCAGAGTCAAATGTGAGACACAAAAATTTTGTGTGGTTTAGTTTTTCTCCTGTACTCTCACTCAGCAGAACCATCAGAGGGTACTGTGCCCAAGATCAAAGTGGACTGGTTCTCATCTGGTCCAGTAATAATTTTTGTCTCGCAACTCTCAAATACTACCCTGATAACTTGTACATGTCTGAACTGATTTTAGGGGTTTTTTTCGTTCTTGATCCAAATATGTGAGCATCTCACACCAGTTATACCTATACTTTGAGAACCAACTTCAGTGATCTTTTGGGACACTGATAAAAGCAACTTTTAGCCCTGTCTGGTGCAGCTCAGTGGATTGAGCACCAGCCTGCAGACTGAAAGCGTCGTGGTTCAATTCCTGGTCAGGGCACAGCCCTGGGTTGCCGGCCAGGTCCCCGGTTGGGGTGTGTAAGAGGTAACCAATCACACATTGTGTTGCTCTCCCTTTCTCCATCCCTTCCCTTCTCTCTCAAAATAAATAAATAAAATCTCCTTTTTTTTTTTTTAAATCTAGGATAATTATGGAGATGATTATGTCTTTCTCATTGGCTCCCTCATAGTAACCCCTTCGTAGCTACTTAGGCCTACTTGTTCATGTCATTGTTTGCTTCTGCTCTCCTGGAAATTATCAGTTGGGTTTGGGGCAGCAGTGTTTGTTTAGGGTTTTGGGATAGGATTTGTATTGCTTTGATAAAATTAGGTGTATTATAATGATAACCCTTTATTAGGTAATCCTTTCTTAGAGAATACCATCTTATTTAAATTATAGCAACAAATAATTTTTTTAAAGTCAGTAGAAATTAGCTTAATTCAGCAGTTTCAAAATGAGGTCCAACATCCTTGGAGAGTCCCTGGGAACCTATCAAGGGGTCCATGATGTCAAAATCACTTCAGATGATGCTAAGATGTTATTTGCCTTTTAGACTTTCGTTCTCTCACAAATGTATAATGGAGTTTTCAGAGAGGTTACATACGTGTGATGATATCTTTGCTCTCTTGGGTAGTGGAATGTATATTTGTATATTCTTGTATTTTCATTTTTTCTAAGTTTTAATTTCTTATAAGGTAAATATTAGTAAACATAACCCATATAAATGAAAGTTATTTGGGGATCGCATAACATGAGGACAGTAAGAGTTGTTTATTTTAATGGCTCAAGATTGTCAGTGAGAACCCAAATTCTTTCCATCGTTCCCTGTTCCATCTTCTGCATATCAGCTGCTCCTCTGACTGGCTCACTTCCCTGTCACAGATGGCCACTGCAGTTCTAGGCATCACGTGGTGACCTAGAAAATCCGTTCATCTGTCAATGAACACTTCAGTTGTTCCATATCTTGGCTACTGTAAAAAATGCTACAGTGAACATAGGGGTGCATACATCTTTTAAAATCAGTGTTTTCATGCTTTCTAGAAATACCCACGAGAGGGATTGCTGGATCATATCATAGTTATCCTTAAATTTTTGAGGAACCTCCATACTGTTTTCCATAATGGCTATACCAATATACAGTCCAACCTACAGTATATAAGGATTCCTTTTTTCCACATCATCGCCAACACTTGTTATTTCTTGCAGTATTATTTTAATCCCTTTTGCAGCATGCATAAAATGCCTAGGTTAAAAATATTTTTCTTCTAAGGGTGTTTTTTTTTTTTTTTTTTTTGAGGTTTAGAAGGATCAAAAGTTTTGGAATGGGTGCAGTGATGCATATTTTTATTTTTTAACTTCTTGCAAATTAGTTGAGGGAACTAATGTTAAAGCCTGTATGTGTTTGCAAAGTAATGCATGGTTAGTATACATGCTGTGGTTTTCCATTAGCACTTGGACTGTGATGTTAGAGCATCACTTTTAGTTATAGTTTTATAGAAAGTATCAGTCTCAATCTAATTTTTGATATAAACAGAAAAATCATCTAGTGGCACAATAGTAATCCAGAATTTCATGGTCCGGCCAAGATAGAGACGTAGGTAGAAACACTTCATTTCCTTGCACAACCAAAAGGACAACAACCGATTTAAAAATAAAAAACAACCAGAACTCCCAGAAAGTTAAACTCCATGGAAGTCCAACAACCAAGAAGTTGAAGAAGAAACACTCGTCCAGACCAGTAGGAGGGGCGGAGACGGGCAGCCGGGTGGAGAGGATGCGAGGCAAGGTGGCAGCCAGCGGACAGGATTTCCCACATTTGCATGTGGATGAATGGGTAAGAACAACTGGGGAGCAAGACACACCCCGCAGTCCAGGGTTCCAGCACAGGGAAATAAAGCCTCCAAACCCCTGGCTGTAAAAACCTGTGGGATTGTGGCAGTGGGAGAAGCTCCCAGTCTCACAGGAGAGTCTGTTGGAGAGACTCACAGCATCCGAGAACATACACAAGCCCACCCACCTGGGATCAGCACCTGGAAAGGGCATAATCCACTTGTGGGAAGTGATGGAAAGTGGGGAGAGAGCTGAGAAGCTAGCAAGTGGCATTGTTCCTCTCTGACCCCTCCCCCACATACAGAACCACAACCCAGCAAAATGGGTTGCCCCTCTCTGAAGAATATCTAAGGCTGTGCCCCTTGCAACATAACAAGTGCACCAAGATGAAGAAATATGGCACAAATGAAAGAACAGGTCAAAACTCCAGAAAAAGAACTAAGCGACAAGGAGGTAGCCAAGCTATCACATGCAGAGTTCAAAACACTGGTAAATCAGGATGCTCACAGAAATGATTGAGTTCAGTTGCAAAACAGAGAAAGAAATGAAGGCTATACAAAGTAAAATAAAGGGAAATATACAGGGAACCAATAGTGAAGGGAAGGAAACTGGGACTCACATCAAGATTTGGAACAAAAGGAAGAAGTAAACATCCAATTGGAATAGAACAAAGAAACAAGAAACCAGAAAAAATGACAAGAGTCTTAGGGCAAGTTGTCTGGGACAACTTTAAACATTCTAACATCCATCATGGGGGTGCCAGCAGGAGAAGAGGAAGACCAAGAAATTGAAAACTTTTTTGAAAATATGATGAAGGGAAACTTCCCCAGTCTGGGGAAGGAACTAGACATGCAAGTCTAGGAAGCCCAGACAGTCCCAAAGAAGTTGGATCCAAGAAGAAACACACCAAGACACATCATAATTAAGTTACCCAAGATTAAAGATAAGGAGAGAATCTTAAAAGCAGCAAGAGGAAAGGAGAGTTATTTACAAAGGACGATCAGCTGATTTCTCAAAAGAAACTTTACAGGCAAGAAGGGGCTAGAAAGACATTTGCAGTCATGAAAGACAAGGACCTACGCCTGAGATTACTCTCTCCAGCAAAGTTATCATTTAGAATGGAAGGGCAGATAAAGTGCTTCCCAGTTAAGGTCAAGTTAAAGAAGTTCATCACCACCAAGCCCTTATTATATGAAATGTTAAAGGGACTTGTCTAAGAAAAAGATCAAAACCATGAACAGTAAAATGACAACAAACTCACAACTATCAACAACTGAACCTAAAAACAAAAACAAAACATAAGCAAACAACTAGAACAGGAACAGAATCACAGAAATGGAGATCACATGGAGGGGTATCACTGGGGAGGGGAAGAATGGGGGGAATAAGAAGCATAATTGGTATGCACAAAATAGATGGGGAAGCTTAAAAATAGTATGGGAAACAGAGAAGCCAAAGCACTTAGAAGTAAAACCCATGGACATGAACCTTTAAGGCCTTGGGAGGAATGCTGGAGGGTGGGAGGATGCAGGGTAGAGGGGGATAAAGGGGAGGAAAATTTGGGGCAACTTTCCTCCCCTTGTAATAGCATAATCAATAAAATATACTTAAAAATAGTAATCAAGAATTCATATTCTTAAATGCTTTTATTTCTCAAAATTTTTGCCTTTAATATTAAACAATGCACACTTTCCAAATTAACATCATTTTAGAAATGAAATGATGACCTTTTGTCTCCATTTCCTATACTATTCTTACCCTCTCCCTATTTTCTACCTACCATTTATGCTACTTATTCTCTGTACCTTTTCCCCCTCTCTACCCTTCCCACTCCCCTGTTGATAACCCTCCATGTGATCTCCATTTCTGTGGTTCTGTGCCTGTTCTAGTTGTTTGCTTTTATTTTTTAGGTGTGGTTGTTAATAACTGTGAGTTTGCTGTCATTTTACTGTTCATATTTTTTAACTTCTTTTCTTATATAAATCCCTTTAACATTTCATATAATAAGGGCTTGGTGATGATGAACTCCTTTAACTTGACCTTATCTGAGAAGCACTTTATCTGCCCTTCCATTCTAAATGAAAGCTTTGCTGGATAGAGCAATCTTGGATGTAGGTCCTTGCCTTTCAAGACTTCAAATACTTCTTTCCAGCCCCTTCTTGCCTGGAAGGTCTCTTTTGAGAAATCAGCTGATAGTCTGATGGGAACTCCTTTGTAGGTGATTGTCCCCTTATCCCTTGCTGCTTCTAGGATTCTCTCCTTCATTTTAATCTTGGCTAATGTAATTACGATGTACCTTGGTGTGTTCCTCCTTGGGTCCAACTTCTTTGGGACTCTCTGAGCTTCCTGGACTTCCTGGCAGTCTATTTCCTTTGCCAGATTGGGGAAGTTCTCCTTTATTATTTGTTCCAGTAAGTTTTCCACTTGTTGCTCTTCCTCTTCCCCTTCTGGGACCCCTATAATTCGGATGTTGGGATGTTTAAAGATGTCCTGGAGTTTCCTAAGCCTTTCTTCATTTTTTTGAGTTCTTGTTTCTTCATTCTTTTCTGTTTGTTTGTTTCTTCCTTCTGGTCCACTCCATTGATTTGAGTCCCAGTTTTCCTCCCATCACTATTGGTTCCTTGTGCGTTTTCCTTCATTTTACCTAGTGTAGCCGTCATTTGTTCATCTGATTTGCAACCAAAATCAACCAATTCTGTGAGCATCCTGATCACCAGGGCTTTGAACTGTGCATCTGATAGGTTGGCTATCTCTTGGTCACTTGGATGAATTAGCTCTGGGGCTTTGATCTGTTCTCCTGTTTGAGCCTTTTTTTTTTTTTTTTTTTTTTTTTGGTCTGGTCATGCCTATTATGTAGTGAGAGGTGGAGTCTTAGGTGTTCACCAGGGCAGGGCAGCCTAGTTGCTGGGTTGTGACACTGTATGTGGGGGCAGGGTCTGAGAGGGAACAATGGTACTTGCTCCATTCTCTGCCACATTTCAGTCACTTCCCCCATTGCCCCCAAGCAAACTGGGCCCTTCTGGTGCTGATTCCCGGGTGGGTGGGTTTGTGTATGTTCTAGGACCCTGTGGGTCTCTTCAGTGAGCTCTCTTGTGAGACTGGGAGTTTCTCCCACTGCCTCAACCTCCATGAGTGTTTTCAGTCAGAGGTTTGAAGCTTTATGTCCTTGCACTGGAACTCTGGGTTGAGCGGTCTTTCTCGCACACCAGTTGTTCCTCCCAGTTTATCTGCACGTGAATGAGGGACTGCCCACTCCACCAGCCTCACCAGGTCCGCCAGCTGCCACCTTGCCGAGTGTCCTCTCCACCCGGCTGCCTGTCTCCACCCCTCCTACCAGTCTGGATGAATATGTCTTCTTTAACTCCTTGGTTGTCGGACTTCCCTACTGTTCGATTTTCTGTCAGTTGTGGTGTTTTTTTTTTGTTTTTAAATTATTGTTGTCCTCCTTTTGGTTGTGTGAGAAGGCACAGTGTGTCTACCTACACCTCCATCTTGGCCGGAAGTCCTGCCTCATGTGTGATTTTAAAAGTGGTGGAATAATATTTGGCGAACAGAGAAGAGAGGCAGCAAATTTGAAAGAAGATTTCACACTTACAAGGCAATAATATGACACAGTATTTGACAGCATGGGCCCTGACATGAGATCACATCATATCAAGTCCTGGTTCTTTCACTTGTTTACCAGTAACTTCGAAAGCGGTCTGAACTTCTCTGTGCCTCCATTTCTTCTCAGATCATGACAGTAGTAATGTGTAACTCATAGGGTTTGATGGAATGAGCTAAAGCATGTGAACATACTAAGTGGCCAGTAAATGCCACTTTTAATAAAATAACAGTATATCAGCAGAACAGGCACTCTCCTGAGGTATTGGCACAGAGCCTACATGACCATAATGAAGGCTATCTAATGAATGTCTTTATTATGCGGGAGGCTGAAAAAAGAATTTTGGGGGTCCTAAAATGAAAATTTTAAACTAGCAAGTAATCTGCAAATACTCAAATAGTGGTATCATAGTACTCTTCAGGGTGAGTCTCAGGACTACCCTGAGAGTAGTTTATTTGGAATCTCAGGTCAGAGAGATGAGGAGGGAAGGTTAAAAGTTAATTTCTCTTTGATTTTCTTTGATGCCGTATTGATTTAAAAAATGCTCCCTTGTGCAGAGGTGTGTGTGTGTATGCCTCTCTCTCTCTCTCTCTCTCTCTCTCTCTCTCTCTCTCTCTCTCTCTCTCTCTCAGGCAGGGTCACTGCTACATTTGAACACTTATTCTGGGAACCCTTAAAATAGAAGAAATCAGCCAGAAATAGTTTGTAAGTCACTGTAAAGGAAGGTGTGGTGATAAGAGCTGAGAGCCATCCTATAGCCCCTTGTTCGTAAGTCTGAACTCCATCCAGTGGCCAGTGTCTCAAGAAGCAGGAGATGGAGAAGAGCTCTTCTAGCCCTAACTGGCAACGCTGAAGAAAGCTTGTTCCGCCAGCCCCTTTTATCTTCTGTGCAGCCTGGATGTGGCCTCTTCTGTTTCGTTAGCACTGTGTCACAACAGCTGCTTGAAGCATCTGGCAAATAGTTCTTACTCAACAAGAACTTGTTGAATAAATGAATGAATGCAATAAAATCCCTCTTTCTCTTACAGAAAAATACATACTCCTCTCTCTGTCCTCCTTTGCTCTTTCAAGATTGCTATGGTGGTTTATTGAATGGTTTAATGAGGACAAGGGCATATATTCCAAGAGAAGGCTGTGGAGCCAATATTATCAGGAGAAAAAAATCACTCGGTATTATTTTGCTAACCTCTTATTGTGGGGTTATGTTTAAAACTGATTATAACTCAACAACAAAATGGGTTTTGTATTAAATGTTTTATCATAGGAGCTGAGCTCTGTAAAACAATGTATAGAATAGAATAAATAAATGAATTTACATTTCTCTCATTGTAACCCAGAGAGATCGATCTTTAACAATGCAGATACATAATTTATAATGGTGGCCTGCTACATTGAGAACTTACTCAGATTGTTTATTTTATTGATTTCATGGGTTTCCACAACAAACGAATATGGTTAAAAAAAGTTTTAAGCCTCTTACAATTGGATATAAATTTAATACTTCAGGTAAAATATATAGCCATTAAAAAATTTGTTTTCAGAATAACTAAAGAAAGAAGTAGCAATTAACAGTGATTACACCCCAAAACAACTGTGATTTAGTTTTTCTTCCCAGAGAACTAGTGGTCATGGCCCAGTAGAGTTAAAATACCTTAAGTCTAGCCCTGGCTGGGTCTTTCAGTGGGTTGGAGCATCTTCCCGTACACCAAGAGGTTGCAGGTTTGATTTCTGGTCAGGGCACCTACCTAGGTCACAGGTTCAGTCCCTGGTTGGGGTGTGTATGGGAGGCAACAGATTGATGTTTCTGTCTCTCTCTTCTCTTCTCCTCTCTCCCTCTCCCCTGCCTCTCTCCCTCCCTCCCTCTTTCTAAAATCAAGATCCTCAGGTGAGGATTAAAAAAAATACCTTAAGTCTGTGCAAAAAAAAAATGCCTTAAGTCTGTGCTAGCACTTGCATTTTTGTACTCAAGATCAAGTCCGTCATCTCCCATCCAGCGCTCAACTGAGAAGCACATTGGGTTGTGAAAACTAAATCAGATGAGGCCGTTGATAAGCTGCTCGTTCCCTGGAAGGCCTGTGCTGCATGGGGGTACAGGAGCCTGTGGAGCAGGCCTCAGCCCACAGAGAGTGCCCCTGCAGTGGTGGGAGCACCCCATCGTGTCCCAGGCGCTGTGCCCAGGACTCATCCACCCCACCCAGCTGGGTACCGCCAGAGGAGCACTGAAGCTTTCCCAAAGACTCCTGTTTGGAGTCTTCTGAGTGCTTTTCTGTGGGTTCAGAGTGAAATCGAACATTATTTTCTGTTTCATAGTCTTAGAGATTAAGAATTCCGATGACCTGGTTGATGGACATTGTTTGTTTGAAATGTAGAAGGCGTATTTGGGAATTTTCCATATGTGAAGGTATTTTTTAATTTGGATATCTTGACTTAAAATTCAGCATGTTTTTTCTTATTTATTTTGTAAATATATTTATGGGCTATTTTATTTGGCCTATGGCCATATGAGAGATATAAATTACTAGGCCATTACTCTGATGGCCTATAATTTTGTCAGGATATGTTTAGGCTTTGGTAGAGTTTATTTTTCTTTAGTTCTCCAGCAGACTTAATTGGAGTTTGTCTTTAATCTTGCAGCACCCACAGATCCAGAAGAAATCTCAGTACATCAAGTATCTTTGTTGCGATGATGTGAGGACCCTGCATCAGTGGGTCAATGGTATACGCATCGCCAAGGTAAGTTTTCTTTGGGTTCGACAGAAGAAGAATGAGGTAGTTAGTGAGAAGGTTTTGATTGTCAGTTATTGATGACAGTTATTCTGGTTGTTTTGTGTTCATGATTTTGCCAATGTCTAGTTTTCTCAGGCTTTATGTTTTAATTTTAATTGTCTTTTTTTCTTTGGTCATATGCATAAACTTTTAACAGTTTGTATTTATGGAATAATACTGCTGGTAAAAGCTTGTCTAACATCGAAGTGATTATTTTGGCTTTGGAGAGCATATTATATCATTCTCATGTAGCAGAGTTGGAAAATTAAGTTGCCTTGAGGTAGGGGAAGGATGAATAAGCAGAGTACAGGATTTTTAGGGCAGTGAAAATATTCATAATCTGTATGATACTATAATGGTGGATATATGTCATAATTCATGTGTCCATATCCGTAGAATATATAGCACCAAGAGTGAACCTAAGATAAACTGAACTTTGAGTAATGATGATGTGTTAATATAGGTTCATTGATTGTAACAACAAATGCACCACTCTGGTGTGGGGTGTTGCTAACGGAGGAAGCCAAGCATGCTTGGAAGCTGGTAGTGTATCGGAAGTCTCTGGATCCTCCTCCTAATTTTGTTGCGAACCTAAAAAAACAAGCTTTATAAAAAAACTCTATAAAAAAGCAAGTCTTAAAAATATATTTTAAAGGACATCTTAAAGATGATTGTACAAGATACTTGAAGAAACATGTATGCCAAGAACTAGAAATAAAATTTCATTATAGCTATAAAATCAAAGGGGCTTGAGGAATAACTGGAAAAAAATCTTTGTATTGATAATGAACCCAATCAAGTGTGTTAACTTCTTGCTGCCTTTGTAAAAATGAGGAAAAATAAGGGTAGATTATAATTTACTGGAGTTAAAATAACTTTTGAAGGATTGTGGGTATTAATTTTAATACAAACTGTGAATCAGTAAACAGAAATGTATCACCCTTTCCTACGTCACCCATCGGTGTCATGCCCTGAGAGGCTCAGATGTCATTTACTGCCTTCTTTTTAGTATGGGAAGCAGCTCTATGTGAACTATCAAGAAGCCTTGAAGAGGACAGAGTCTGCTTATGATTGGACTTCCTTATCCAGCTCCAGCATTAAGTCAGGATCCAGTTCTTCCAGCATCCCAGGTAGTTTGAAATGCCGAAGGCACTGTTTACTAGCAATATGAACGCGTCTCTGTAGGCTGCTAGTAGACCTGGTTACTTCCGCATGACTCTTAAAAGTCAGAGCCATACTTAATTTCTAAATTATATTCAATAGGGATATGAGCTTTTTTTGTTGTTGTTGCTGGAGGGCACAGTACCTTGGGCAATCTAATAATACCCATCTCTCTCACAGAGTGATTGGGTAGGAGTAGCTTTAGCACTTGAGCCTCCCCCCATGTCAGGCATTAAACAAGATGCTTCTGCACGACTCTCCTACCTGACCTGGGGTCCAGTGAAGTGATCTCCCCGGTTCCCTCACTTCGGGTGTCGGATGACACTGTATCCTCAGCCATTCCCTGCTCCCTTGCAGGCTGGTCCTCATGCCTGGCCCAGGAGGCCAGGCTCAACAGAGCAGAGCTGCCTGTGGTGCCTGAATCTCTAGGAAACACACTTCTCACTTGGGGGGCAGATTCTAAGTACTGCTCACTGCTGGGAAAAGGACGTGGTCATCATGTGTGTATCTGAATTCATAAGTGAGAGCTCTGTGGGATAGCCCAGAGCAGTGATACATGAAAAGGTTGAATTTCAATGTAATGAAGACACACTTGAAAAAAATTCACTCCTTTATTGATGGTTCATTAATTTTTTTATTTGCTATGAGTTCTTCCAAGACATTGTCAGGATACCAATAATGTATGTGAACCTTTTATTGTAATTATCAGTCTCATGGTGAACTGTTTTAAAAGGATCGAGATTTCCTATTAGCTCCTAAGGCAAGGGACGTTTTCTAGTGGAATATACGGGCTGCGCTTTATGTGAACTGAGTGAAGGTAACTTGCTGCTGTTCTGTACAGCACTTGGTCTTCATACGGCCACAACACTGACTTGTGTGACCCTGTTTTTGAAAATTTACTTTGAACAGAGTCCCAGTCAAACCACTCGAATCAGTCTGACAGTGGAGTGTCCGACACCCAGCCGGCAGGGCACGCCCGCTCCCAGAGCATCGTGAGCTCCATCTTCTCGGAAGCCTGGAAGCGAGGCACTCAGTTGGAAGAGTCCAGCAAGGTAACACGCTTGTGATCATGGCTAGAGAAAAATCCATGGCATTCCGCGGGGTTCGCTTGTTGCTCTTCTATTCCTTTATTGGGGATCTTTCCTGGCTGTATTTCTTTATTCTTTCTTTGATTTCTCCTCAGAAATGAGTTATTTGTGAATGTGCTGTAGTGACCTAGGATCTCAAAAAGCAAGCAGACAAAAAGCCCTGGCAGTTTAACTCTTTTTCGGTGGCTCAGATTTTTAAGAAGTAACAGTTTTCTTCCTTCCTCCTCAATCAATTTGGATAGAGCAACACCACTTAGTGTCAGTGCCCGAATTCTGTCCCAGAAAAGCTGCTAATGGCTGATTATTTCTTTACTGGTTACTAATTTATTCAGACTCATTCCTTTATCTTCTTTCCTTGTATGCTTTTTGGTATTTCTCTGAGCATTGATGAAGTTCTTCAAATTAAGGCGTATGTGGAAGGTTACATTCAAATTTATCCCCTTGAAGTTTTGGATCCCTGAGCCTTGCTTAGTAGCGTCTTCAGTGACACTGAGGACAAGCACAGTTACTGCCAGGCTAAGTAGGAACCTGGAGAGGCTCTGCGGACGGTTGGAAACACCGGGTCCAGCTGCCTCTGGGGCCCCGCGGGGCAGGTGTGGCCCGGCTGCACCCACCCTCTCAGGGGAGAGCCTGCCCAGCCCCCGAGGACACCGTGGCACGTCCGGCCTGACCCTTTTGTTTTTACTCAACAACCTTTTTTTTTTCTTCCTTTGGTCTTAATCACTTATGCAAGTATGTTCATCAATGGGGATTAAGTGCATATTTTTCCTTATTTTATTATTTGATTTGCATATCTAATTAACTGGCCCTCAGGAAGGTGGAGGAAGTGTTAGTAACCCAATGTGGGGGTCTCTTAGAAGTAAATACTTGAAAATTGGTTCTGATGACCTAAATTCTCAAAACAGTCATAGTTTGCTGAAGCTTTAAGAAGTAATTCTCTCCTTTTCCCTCCTTAATTTGGGTGGAGCAACCCCCTTATCTGGTACTAACAACTCAATGTGCGTGGTAGAGAAGCGGGTTGACACAGTTCAGACAGGTGAAGAAAAGCCGTTACCTTACTAAATTTTTAATGGTGTTTTCTACATGCATTTTAAATGAAAGGCCAAGGAAAGCAAAGGTTTGAGTGTTCTGGTTAAACACAGTGGCCCCACCGCAGTTTCAGAAAGGGCGGGGGGCCCTGCCCTGCAGCAGTGACTGTGTCCGAGTCTTGATGCCTGTGTGTTTCTTCTGTTACCTCAGTCTCAGGTGCCAAGTGAGAAGGCCAGCACAGCTAAGGTCTGCACCCCTGCAGCATCCAGGACAGGGTCAAGTTAAGGTCAGGGGCTGTGCTATGGAAACACATTAACCTGGGTGACTCCTGTAACCAAGTCTTGCAGACTAATGCTTTTACTTTGATGTGCAATTTTTAAAGAAACACTCTAGTGTCCTAATGAGCATTAGAATTCAGCCCTGTAATGAGCCTTCTAGTTCTCTTAAGTTCTCCATGCTAATTAGATGTCATTCATAATTGGAAATAAATAGTTTTATCTTGGATCCTCATAGGATGTTCAAAAGACCTAAAAGATGTACCCTAAGTTTTTGAGCCGAGGGTGGTTCTTTTACTGTTTTCAAAAGTACTCGAACCACAGCCATGCATGAGTAGCTCCAGGAAACGGATGACCAGATGTGGTGGTTTGGGCAGTACCGAGAGGTGCTCAGCAGGCTGTTGGCAAACTCTAGCTCCCCTTTCTTGAAACATTTCCTTTACCCTAGACTTCTGAAGTTTCCTCTCGCTTTCTTTTGGCTTTTTCTGTATGATATCATTATGACCTTTTGCTTTAATGTTTACAAAGCATTTCTTTATGTTTTCTAGTAAAACAAATGTAAAGAATGCCCCCTCTTCACCTGCATTGCTGGACTTCTGTGCATGTTGGATGCAAGTGTCTCACATGGACACAAGTGTGTGTGTGAAGCTCATTCATTCCTGTGTGACTCTGCACGCTTGCTGAACACTCTCATATTCTCATGTGTCAGCTTACTAGCATCAAAAGGCCATCCTTGTCCCTCAGGAGACCCTCCACCGCACCTGCACACCCAGTCACAGCGTCTGCCCGAGGCAGGTGCGCCGTGGACTGGAAGTGACCTTGAGCTGCCACATCTCCCCTTGCCCAAGTCCGGGTGGAGTCCAGTGCTCAGAGGCCCTCCCACAGAGGGCTCCCGTGTGGGACAGCCTGTCACCTTTCAGGCAGCTTTTGCTACAGGAAATTGTTTCTAGGTTATCAGGCAGTCTAGCTATTGGAAAATACCGTCAGATAAACTAATTTTCCCTGCGCTGGTGCTGTCCAGGGAGTCCCACTGCAGCCTTCCCGCCATTGCCCGTCGCTGTGACCGCCAGCTCCTGCATCTTTCTGTGCATGTCCCCGAGTCCTTGCTTTTTACTTCACCCACGCAGAGCTTACCTCTGTAACTGTTTTTATTGTGTTTTCTCTCTCCCCCGCCACCTTTTATACTCCTTCTAGGCCAGAATGGACTCTCTGAATCGATCCTACACCTCACTTATGCCCCCTTTATCCCCACAACCTAAACTAGTCAACCCCTACACTGCCTCCCAGCCCTCGCCTCCTCTACCGCCCCCGCCCCCACCCCCTCCTCCTCCACCCCCTCCTCCACCCCCTCCTCCCCCTCCCCTGCCCAGTCAGTCTGCACCTTCTGGGGGCTCAGCAGCCACAATGTTTGTCAAGTACAGCACAATAACCAGGCTGCAAAACGCTTCTCAGCATTCAGCACCTCTATTTAAGCCTCCACCACCCTCAGTGATGCAGCCTCTGTCCACAACCTCACAGCCAGCAAAGCCTCAGGTCCCTGTGCCCCCCAATGGAGTGGTGCCCCCACCCCCTCCCCCACCCCCCGCCCCCACCCCTGGCTCAGCTATGGCCCAGCTAAAACCTGCACCTTGCACCCAGTCCCTTCCACAGTTCAGCCCCCCTCCGCCCCCACTGAAGATTCACCATGTTCAGCACGTTATTCAGGCAACTCCTCCAACATCCCCCCCACCTCCTCCTGTCCCTCCCCAAGCCCCTCCCAAACCTCTGGTGACCATGCCACCAACCAGCACCAAAACTGTGTCTGCCGTTGGGACACAGGCTGTGCCACCTACACCTCTTCCTCCAGTCCCCCCAGCAAAAAAGCAGCCGGCTTTTCCTCACATTCCACCCTCTCCCGCTGCTCCGCCTGGTCCAGTCCCCCCACCCACGTTACCCAAGCATCAGAGTTTCAGCGTCAAACCACCTCCCTCTCCGCTGTCTCCAGTGCCCTCTGTGGTGAAGCAGATAGCCAGCCAGTTCCCCCCGCCTCCAACCCCTCCTCCTGTGGAGTCACAGCCCTTAAAGCCAGTCACAGCAAATACAGCCCCACAGTCCCCTCCTGCCGTGAAAGCAAAACCCAAGTGGCAGCCCAGCTCCATCCCTGTCCCTTCTCCAGATTTCCCTCCTCCGCCTCCTGAAAGCAGCCTGGTGTTCCCTCCTCCTCCTCCTCCTCCTCCACCACCTGTCCCAGCCCCGCCACCACTGCCAGCTGCTCCCACAGCTTCTCCTGCCCCTGACAAAAGCGGATCTCCAGGCAAAAAGACGAGCAAGACGTCCAGCCCCGGGGGAAAGAAACCTCCCCCGACCCCACAGCGCAACTCCAGCATCAAGTCCAGCAGTTGTGCGGAGCACCCTGAGCCTAAGAGACCCTCAGTGGACAGCCTGGTCAGCAAGTTCGCGTCGCCAGCCGAGCCCTCTGGGTCTCCAAACAAGGAGACCCCACCACCCCCTGCAACGCCCCCCAAACCTGGAAAACTAAATCTTTCTGGAGTTAACCTTCCTGGAGTTCTCCAACAGGGGAGCGTGGCAGCAAAAGCATCTGTCCTGAGTGGGCGTGGAAAGGACTCTGCGGTAGAATTTCCTTCTCCTCCATCGGACTCGGACTTCCCACCCCCTCCACCTGAAACAGAGCTTCCTCCGCCCCCCATAGAGATCCCAGCAGCATTCTTGGGAAACGTGTCTCCGAAAGTGGCAGTTGTTAGTCCTCAGCCACAGCAGTGGTCCAAAACATCCATGAAGAAGGCCCCTCCGCCCACGCGACCCAAACGGAATGACAGCACGCGCCTCACGCAAGCGGAGACCTCTGAGCAGCCAGCAGCGCCCGCAGTTGTGCCACAAGTGCCCACCTCTCCCAAATCCAGCCTTAGTGTCCAGCCTGGATTCCTGGCAGACCTCAACAGGACACTGCAACGGAAGTCCATCACCCGGCATGGCTCGCTCTCCTCCTCCCGCATGTCCAGAGCAGAACCCACAGCCACCATGGATGACATGGCATTGCCCCCGCCGCCCCCTGAACTGCTTTCTGACCAACAGAAAGCTGGTTATGGAGGCAGTCACATATCGGGCTACGCGACATTGCGGAGAGGGCCTCCCCCCGCGCCCCCCAAGAGAGACCAGAACACCAAGCTCTCAAGAGACTGGTAGCTACCATAGGACTGTATTTTCGTGGTATCTGTAATGAGTTCTACAATCAGCTCACCTGATCTTCCCTGAATTCAGGTGTTCAGAGCCTTCTGGTATGTTATTCAGGTAGTGTCCAGCTGTGTGTGTGTGTACACGTGTACACAGTTACATTGTGTGTATATGTATATATGTATACATGTATGTGTGTATGTATATATATAGCTGGGAGTGATTGTTTATTCCTTCTCTCTCCTAATCTGAACATGGATTCTGTGTATTTTGGGCAGAAGAGGCCTGGAAGGTGGGGTGTGTCCTGTCCCTCATGATACCTGTTATCTGTCATGTGGGTTGGACCAGAAAGACTGACGACGTATTTAGAAGGTGTGTTGTAAGTCTCCACATGCGGCCTCTCTGCGTGTCGCGTGTTACGTATTAAGGAGATGTCAAACGTGCCGGGTCTCAGTGGGAGAGCACAGCCAGAGTGTGTGATGTGTCTGTAGGGCTTCTGTGTGTGTTTTATCCCCCGTCGGCTGAAGTCAGAGCTGTGTGACACTTCATTGCTGTACATAGAGGAGCACTTTAATCAGGACAGTCTCTCAGCTTCACAGAACGGGGGGGTAGTGCAGTAGGGGAGTTTCAGACACTGTCTGCACGCAGCTTTGCGTCGGAGGTAAATCCATGGCACGACTGAACCGCACTGGCTGCAGCGCTGCTGCGGGGATCCACCTGCGTCTAGGGCACGGTGTCACAGGTGAGCTTTGCCTACAACACGTGCACAGTTTAGTCCTACCGCCTCGGGTAGTTCTTTCAATACTGTTGGAATCGTTCCGTGGGCTTTGTGAAGCTCCTTCAACCTTGGCTTCACAGTCCTTGCTTTGACTCACTCTAAGAGAATATCCGACACAGTACCCTGGAACGTTTAGTCCCAGTATGTTTTTGGGTCACCAGTGATCTTAAGTATGTGTTTTAGGTAGATGTTGATCTTAGGTATCTATAGACAGTTGCTGTATCAAACATACCCGTCCTGTGTCTAATACGGTGCATCGCTATGAAAAACAAAATCCCCTTCTGAAATGTCTCTGTGTTTTCATCTCTGGGAGGTTGGGGTGATTACAAAAATGAGCAAAATGGCTCCTGTGCAGGTGTCATTAATCAGGTTGCATGTGGACTGTAATGTGTCATACAAACAGTTCCTTTCGGTGCAGGACTGTCATGGGCGGGGGGAGCAAAGGAGGTTCTGGCTTGGCAGCACGCCAGGATGCTCGCTCATCGTGGCCTGCTTGCCGAGACCGTGCGGGCTACCTGGGGCTCCGTGGGTGTGGCGGAGTCCAAGTGCAGTGAGTGGCATCACGCACTGTGCGTGTGCAATTTGGCATCGCGTGAAATTGCCCCTCTGTTGGCACGGTGTGCTCCACGCTGCAATTCATGTGCTTTTTCTCTGAATTTTCCTTTATTACTGAAAAAAACGTGATGATAAAGTGACCATTAGGAATAAAATGAGATCTCAGAGCTGCTCTTAAAAGAAAATGAGCCATCCCAAGAATGACAAACGAGCACATGTTGTCAGGAGAGTCCCTGCCTGTGGTGACCGAGGATCACGAGTGCAGACCGCAGAGATCCGTGACGCTGTCCCTCAGGGAAACACGGGAGGGGTACACGAGACACCCATGTATGTAGCCCCCTCTCCAGCAGTGTTGCACCACGTCGAGAAGAGGGACATTCAGTGTGGTCCTGCGGCTGCAGAGCAACAGGAGCACACGTACCATTGTGCATCTTTGTAAAGCCCTGATTCTTTAAAAGCTACTCTTTGGATCTTTTCAGTTGTTCACAAGGTTTGTGTGCATTGTATGCTTGTGAGGTGGCCTCTGACACACCTGCATTAACTTAAGCATGCACAGCGATTCGTGCAAAACATGGATGGGTACAGGTTGCCAAGCTCCAGTGTGGATTATGAGTGAAGTGATAATCCCAGAGTCTCTGCCTACAGTTTTATATTCCAAGAATCACCCTTATTTGTGAGGTGAGGAGTTGAGAATATGAATCCCGTGATCTATTTGTCACTAGGGTTTTTTGTTGCAATGGCAGTCTTTCTTCATGACTTCAACTTTAAATCGCCTACCCTCGCCCTCCTTCACCCATTTCAACCCTAGAATACAGCCTGTTTTTTCAGTGTGGGCTTTCCTGGGACTTCTAGCCGTGTCAGTCCTGAGGATAGCCCCCCTGGGCCGGTGCTTCCGGAAGGAGCAGACCTCCTTTACAGCAACACTAGGGACACCAAGAAGAGAGCTGGGTTGGAGAAGGAACCCACATTTTAACCCAATCCATTGGCTTGTCTGACAACAGTTTTTTGAAAAAGCTGTTAATCAACTTTTATTTTATGTGTGAAACAACTAAATTTTTTTTAAAAAATGATACTTTAGATTATACCTCCAGTGTTTAACTCCCTAGTGGGGTTTTGTTGGCATGCAGCTTTGTGGGGTTTGGGGAGGGGTGGTTTTGGGGTTTTTTTCTTTTGTTTTTGAGATTACTCTTGTTATTTTTGTAACTGTTCCTTTTCCCTGGTGTGCTCATGGTAAGCACCGACTGCCAGATGACACTAGCTAGCTCTGTGCCTTTTCCACTGCCTTCTGCTCAGCAGCTCTAACTCAACCGAGCATCTTCAAGTCGAAGAAAATCTGGACAGCTGACTTGGCTGTACTGAAAAATGAACAGCATGAAGGAACACGGCCTGCTGTTGAGGGCAGTGCAGACAGGTGCCTGTCAGAGCTGGTGACACCCTTAATTCAACCACAGATGATTTCTAAGTTGGGTCACCCTGTGCCTAAAGGAAGTTTTGGCACCAGCCGGGAAGGTCAGCAACAACTACATCAGGTTTATTCATATATATTATGTATAAATGTCAGGCTATTCTCTATTGAAACTTTATCAGTTTTGCTTTTACTACTTGAATAAATACATGCATCTTTCCCCCTTAGTTACTGTAATTCTCACTTGGGAAAAGTAAATATTCTTAAGGTTTTTACCTTAAATTTTTTTAATTTGAGACTTTTTAAAATGAGATTGTTGACCCCTGAAAGTTATAGGACACCATTTCCATCAGAAGATTTCACACAAAGTAATGTAGACATGGTGTTTTCCAGTCCTCTAAAATCAAGGTGCTCCTGGCCACTGATGGCATCTTCTGCTAAGGGCTGTGAACTCTCTTAGAGACCCCTTCTCCCTGTCAGTTTAATTGCCACTGAAAATAATGCTGAGTTCATCCAGAAAGTTTAAAGTTAGGGGATCATGAATAATTCTAGTAGAGTGACAACTCAGATCAAGGTTAATAGGAGCTGTGCATCCAATTAAGAGTTTCAGAAGCTGCTATTTTAGGAAAATATAGTTGTTAATAAACTTGTGTCAAGAATGTAAAGCTGTAAATCAGCATGAGGAAAACTTTCAGGTAATGATGTGGATTGGTTTGATTTGACTGTCAGGTCACCAATGGAACCTGTGTTACCTTTTTCCCCTCTGCTAAAAGCAATTTTATGTTATTACAAAAACAAGGTAATTTTAAACAAAACTGTTTTAGATATTACCAAATGTTTTAATATGCCTGCAGAGCTAACAAGTTTTAACTAATGTAATCTTGCATATTTTATTCAAGTGTAGACCAATTAAACTTAAATGACCCTGACTTGCTTTAAATGAAATAGGAATAATAATTTGGGTTTATACACTTGATAAGAGAGGATTCTGTCTCTTTACTAAAAATCACTTTAGGTTGCAAGTACCTTTTGGCACTTTGAGTCTTATTTTATACACTTTACATCATTTGTATAAAGCAGGATATCCCTAATCCTGCAGGAATATATGACACTCACAAAGTTGAGATTTGATCCACAGAGAGATAGATGCAAGTAGAACAGAATAAAATACCCCATTCTCTCTTAAGATTTATTTTCCTTTAAAAATCAAGAGAACAGCATTTCTACACCTTACCAGTCTGTCCCCCAAACTAAACAAGTACTCCGTTATTGTTATACCCTTGGAAGGTCTATATTATGTGTAAAAGGAATCTGACATTTAGTTTGTAAAGTAAACTTGCTAAATAAAAATAAGCCAACAATATACTTGATAAACAATTGAAGGACAAAATCTCCAACTGGTTTGCTCTTTGCTTGTTGAAGTAATAAACCATTTTGAGGAGAAAACAGGATCTGCTACAATCCCCAGTGCCTTGAACTCTTTTGGAGGAAGAGCATTAAAAAAAAAAATCTAACAAGCAAACTTTGAGGTGCTAATGAAAGAGAAGGAAGGTGAGTATTTCTAGTTTACGCAAAAATAGTAAAAGTGACTATCTCACAAGAGATGGCTTCATCTACCTAAATGGGGACTGGCCGCTTTCTACCAAAGACATTGAGAGAAGCACGTTGAGTCAGGGTGACAGTGAACCTTACGCGGTTAGAGGAAGGCGGAGTTCACGAGTGAGTCTGCTGATTGTAGACGGCTGTTAATGCCAAGCTTGGCTGTTAATGCCAAGCTTGTAAGTGTTGAAGCCTCAACCTCCTCATAGGCAGAATATACTTGCAGCACTTAAAGAGAAAAAATCTTTGCATTTTGGGAATGTCCATTGTTTGTTAAATGTATTGTAACCTAATACCAAAAACTGCCATTTTCCATGATTGCCGTCTCCTATATTTTTTTCTCTACTTGTAAATAATCTCTCGTAGAAAATATGCATTAACTGGAATGTTTCAAATGATTTTGCTTAATTTTATTATCAGCCACTAGTGAACTTTTATAGAAATGTACATGTAAAACAGAATATCATTAGCTTGTGTTAAATGGTGTAAAAACATTGTTTACTATTTTAAAGGAAAATTGCACATTATATTTTACTGGGATTGCTCCCTCCCTTCCCATTTCTTCAAAAAAATTGAGTCAATGCTCACACTGACATGTAGGCTGTGAGAGCTTTGCTATAAATACGTGAATAGATACAATGTAGGAATATACTTTTTTAAAGCATGAAAAAGAAGGCAAAAGGAACTGCATTATAAAGTATCCGATAGAGGACACTATTCAAATGAATGTGCACAGCTCGGTAAAGATGAAGTTACAATTTTTCTTTCACCATTATTTTCTTCTGCTTAAATGTACGCTCTCATTTCATTATGTGCCTTGCTCCCTGATTGTGCAAACCTATATATATATATAGATAGAGATATATGAGAGAGATCTATTCAGTACTACTGACTATGTTTTTTTGTTCTACTGCTGGATTAAGTTATTTTACAAGTTACTCTTGCCAGTTACTGTCAGTGAACTATTGTAATGGCTTAGGACAGTAGTCATACGGTCAGTGTAAATTTGTTTCTCAATTACATGTTTTCACTATGTCAGCTTACCCAATCCTTAATAAAAAAGAATAGATTTCATTTAAATATAGGGGTTTTACTTGACTGTGAACCAGCACCATTAAGAACCTGGTTTTGCTATTTATGTTGGGGTACCTAGCAACAGGTAAGCTCTCTTTTTTGTATTAAAAGAATTACATGTGTTTGGAGGAAGTGATGAGAACTTCTGATCTCTATTTTTGCAAGTAAACCTAACTATTTAGAACAGCTGTCTTGAAATTTCACAGAAATGAAAACTGTCTTAAGGCAACATTTAAAATATTTGAAAATTTTAAGACTTACTTAGTAATAAAAAGGAGCTGCCTCGTTTAGAGCAACAGGGAAGGATTCTCTTCCACACTTAAAATTACCGCCTTAGAAAGAAAAGAGGCTACTCGCGTAAATATATTCACGAGACACTTACACTTCATGGGAGTTTATTTAGGTCAAGGTCTTAGTACACAGCAACAATTCCAAATACAACTTCGAAATTAAAAAGTGAACACTCCCCCACTCATGGAGGTGGTTTAATGGCACACACAAGAAACGTTACTGGCAACAGACCGCTCCCTCAGGTTTCTCTGCATGGTTTTTGCTTAGACCACCAACCGTCACTCCTGGGAGCTGCAACTGGCCAGATCACAAATTGTTTATGTTCTCTCTGTAAACCACTTTGTTGTTAAGGAGAACGATGCATGGACACAAAATCTGATAAAAACTGCTTTATCACAGAATTCTGAAGTTGCAAAAGATGTTTTTATTTTAATGTGAAAATAAGCTTTTTGGTTTTTTACTTCTGGGGGGGGCTTTTTGTTTTGCTTTTTAGAAAAGCAAAACAAAAACCTCAAGATACTTAGCAAGGATTCTTATGCACAAGCTAGGCCCTGTCTTTCACTTGTCAGGTTTTTTTTTTTTTTAAAGAACTATGCGACTCTCAATGAGAAATAGGAGCAAAGCAGCACAAAGGAAACTTAAGGTAATGAGCATGATGCCCCCATGTAACAAAAGAAATGCTTTATAAGGCTCACAAATAAGGCTGTCTGCTGTGCTCCTGCCAGCGATGAAATGTTTGTTACCAACACCTAATGGGAAAGAACGTTCAGATTGTGTGTGGTTTTGGAAGGGTTAAAATGATTTCCCTAATTAAGGAACCCTAACTAGGTTGCACTTAGTATACTCCTTTAAACAAATTTGAATACTCTGGTGGTACTTATTGAAACATAGCATATCTTTTCAAGTATCTTCCTGAGGACATCAAGTATTAACAAATTTTAAACATACGGCACATTTAATTAAGACAGTTGTAGAAAGAGTACCAAGTGGCACTGAGTCATAAACTTGAACATTATTTATTAGCTGTTATCTGAAATAAAACATCTAGACTCATCAGTAAAGTGAGATTGAACTAAAATCTCATCTAGCGCTAAAATTCTATGATTCTAAGTAAATCAGGTGAGGGACATCATCACCTTGACATCACTCGAGAGTTCCTGGCCAAAGTAGCTGGGAAGTAATTTTTTCAAAGACCTGTCATTTCCTCCATCAAATGCTTTTCAAAGGGAAAGGTGGCCTTGCTCTCCACTGAGTAGAAATAAGAAAAGTGAAAGAACAGTTCCTAATGCAGAAGGGTCACCTATTAAAACAAAATGAACACAAAAGGATAAAAGCAAACTACCATCACCTGGATGCCTCTCAGAAAACTCAAGTACATCATCTTCAATCAACCTAAGACCGCCAAGGAGCAGCTACTTTACAGAAATCACTGAAGATGAGTAAAATTCTAGCTGGGTACTAAGCAGAAGGGGAGGAAAGGAGCGAGAAAACGTCTCACCCAGTGAGTTCCAGGAACACTGCAAAAGCAGCAGATCGCTGCTGATCCTAAAGTGCCCCTGAGGGGGAGAGAAAGCCAAAAGGTGGGAGATACCAAGCTAGAAAATATTTGTATTTCTAACACAGCGGGTGGGATCTCTCAGATCTAGATTTTGACAAGTTGACACTTCCAGGTTTACTGCCTTGGCCATAAGGTCAATGACACAACTGTATTTTTATTCGTACCACCATGGCCTTTCAAACAGTAATACAAAAAAAAAAAAAAAAAAAGGAACAACTCTTGAGTCACTCCTTTTTACATTTTATTTTTTTTTTTGTTAAGGAAATAGGGAGTGAACAGCAAGTCAAAAAGACACATTTCAGAAGGAAAAAAATCCTTCTCCCATTAGATTCTATCCTGATAATATGGTTGCTTGGTGGTCAGCACATTTTAAACTTAGATGACCTTCGCCACAATAGTATGTAGCGTGTAAGATTTCTACATTCATTTGGAATTCCTACTGCCCACTGTTTCATCTGGTTTATAAAAAGATAAATGGGGAAACTTACACTAAAACAAGAAATACTACCCTCCCAGACTATTAGTAGCATGCAATCTATGAAATACTACATACATTAAAAGTCTCCAAATTACTGTAGGCCTGGCCCATCATTACATAGTATCCTTCCAAGTCTATATAGAATTCAAAACTGTACAAAAATCTAAAGTATGTGGAAAATCCAACATGTTATTTTTTAAAAACAAAAGAAGTCACACATGAGTGCTGAACGATGTAGAAAACAATCAGCGGACCCATGGCTCCCCCGCTGCAGGTTCCAGGACGCAGGGCTCCAGCGGAGTCTTCTGCACGCCCCTGTCCAGCGGGCCCCACAGGCAGCTGACTGCCACCGACTCCCGCCGCACCATCGTCTGCTGTCGGTGTGAGCTGTGGAACTTCGTTGGATTCCAAAATCCCTCTGCCTTATTAAATCCACTAAGCTTTCTCAGCAAAAGGTATTTAAATAAATAATTGGAACATCTAATTTCAAAAATTGTCCTAGTTACTCCAACAGAGTTTAACCTACACACGTGTAGGCTATGGGTCCATAATGAAGCTGAAAGTTTGGAGGACACTCAGGGCCTTTACTTTAAAGAAGAACAGAATAATGGATGTTGAGGTGACACAAAAGCACAGAGGCAAAGGTAAAGTGTTGAAGAGACCTAAAGGCAAAATCACTGACGTGTGTGTGTGTGTGTGTGTGTGTGTGTGTGTCGGGGGGGTTGGGGGGAACTGCAACTTCACAACAAAGTCTTGATAAGGGAACTCTATCTGGGTTTCAGTTAAATAAATGGTGATGAAGTTTTGTGCTCAGATTCACAAGCGGAGTATTAACTTCTGCCTTCACCATCTGAATTCCCTCACACTGCTGCACACATTCATTTTTCGTCAAGTTCCTCTACCTGCACTATCTCACGTTCAAGGAACAACACAGGAATTAGGGGCACTGAGACCTGTGCAATTGAAAATCCACCTGTAACTTGGCCCGCCCCCAAACTCAACTATAGTCAGTCCTCTGTATCCATGAGGGATTGGTCCAGACCCAGTACCTCCCCCCCCACCCCACCCCCACATACCAAAATCCCTGGATGCTCAAGTCCCTTATACAAAATGGCATAAAACAATGCACGCGGTTGGTCCTCCACATCTTTGGGTTCCCAACCGCAGATTGAAAATACTGTTTTTAATTGTAACTGGTTGAATCTGCAGATGCAAAACCCAGAGGTATGGAGGGACTGTGTATTGATTGATTTAAAAATCCACGTTTAAGTGGACCTGTGCGGTTCAAACCTGTGTTGTTCAAGGGTCAACTGCGTGGGCAGCTATCGCCTCTCCCCCTTGGCCCAGCACAGGGAAGTCACCTGACAGAGCTCTCTCCAGGCTAAGTCACTGCGACAGTGCCGGGCCTGACCATGAGCTAGTTCACCACCAGGTGTTCACCTGCTGAGCAGCAGAGCCCTCCTGGGTTCTGTTCAGTATCTCTTACACCGATTACAGAAGTGATTAAAGCCATCAACCTACCTGCTGCACTGAACTTGAAGCTATAATGGGGCAGATTAAAAAATACTGGTTTTTTTTCCATAGTTCCATCAGTTTTTAATCTATGTAATTGGATAAGTATTTGGCCTTATCCCACTATCCTTAGTCTGAGAAACCAAGTTCAAATTCTTACTAAGGGAAGCTACTTCAAAAGCCAACCACAAAATCAGGAGAGTACCTTTTCTAGAGATGAGTAAACAACTCAGCAGCAGCTAACACTGGCCATTAAAAACATTCCAAGATTACAGTAGCAAGCCTTTTATACACCCAGTGACTATCAAGAAACTTGAAAATAACTATTTTCCCCCAAAAAAGAATGTTTTTCTAAATAGTTAAAGTGAGATAGTCGGTCTTTCAAAATCCTGCTCCTCAAACCAGCACCTGAGGCAAGGATTTAGGATGCCAGCTGGGCAGCACATTTTCACACTTCAGCCTCTTCCGGAACGTTACGAACCTTCATGCCTAGCTGCACACACCTACTTCAGTACAGGACCCGGGCCTCCGAGCTTCACTCATCTGGGTGCACTGGCCATCAGCGCCAATGCAGTCTCATGCAACAGCAGCGCGTTCCACTCAGGCTGGCAATTCAACCACCCTCAGAATGTCTGGAGACTCATTTCATCATAATCCACAAACTGAGAAACATTAAGGGATGCAAATCAGTTCAGCATTAACTCGGAAGCACCCAAGTGCTGAGAGAATGCAGAATTTACAGTGTTAAAGAGGAAATGAGCCATCTGAAACAACTAAAAATGGTTAAGTATGGTATTCAAATAGGGGCTCCCTCCTCAGACAAGTGGAAGAAAGCGCAGGGGATGCAGGAGCCACAGGGCTGGCTAACCCTTTTAGCACAGGCACTGAAGAACACCCAATGCAATGCTGGATTCTGCAGGAGGCGAAATCCCACAGGTGTGCAGTGTTCCTGAGAAAGATCCCAGATTTTTGTTCTGAATCAGTCTTAACCTGATTTGTTTTACATAGTTTTGCTGTTATACCTCCCACAAATTCAGAAATGGTCACTTTATTTCAATCCAGACAGCTCAGCATAGTACAAATGATGACAGAAAAGTCCATTTGTTCACACTCAGCTTGCTTTTTTGTTTTAATACTGGGGGATAAACGGTGTAAAAAGAAACATAAGTAGTTTTTATCATTTGTATCCTTCATTCACTTCACTGGAGGGGAATCCCAGGGCCTTGGGATAATCCCAGAAGGCCTGACTACTTCTGTGAGGGCACAGCCCTGCTGAGCTCTATTCAGAATAATGCATGATAGACTCCACGTAGTTCCCAGGAAAGAGCCCAGTCACTCCGTTCATAACTCCCTCATACCAGCCGTCGTCGTTCTTCTTGATGACATAAATAATGGCTCCTTCCTGAAAAGACAGCTCATCTTCCTTGTCTTTCGTATAGTCATAAATTGCCACAACTAGAGGGGAAAAAAAAATAGGAAGTGAAAAGAGTAACATTCCTACGAGGACAGAACCAAAGGAATATCCATCCTTTCCGAAATTCTGTAGCAATTCAAATACAGTGACTTTCTAAGCACAGAATAATAAAACTTTTTTCCTAGTACCCAGTCTTGTACAATGGGACTCCATCTTCTTGGGGAGGTTAGGTTCCAAACCGTATAAATGGCAAAGAAAAATTGCAGTCAAACTACCCTTTAACAGCCTATGGGAAAATGCCTCATTGAAGAGAGACACAATCCCAGAGCTGGGAAAGACGACTGTTCAGTTGAACTTGCGCTGAAGCGCTGTACGGTGTAAAAACGCGTATCTTTAAACATTAGAATTATACTAGTGCACTGAGATACACTATGAGAAGCAAGTGAGACGGACTAAAGGAACAGCAAGCAGACTTACGTCTCCTCGCTTTCTGGAGCCCATGTCCAGTCACTGAGTAGGATAATGGTCGAAATCTCACAGGTTTTTTTTTTTAAGTATTCTTTTTTTTTTTTTTAAAGCTTTTATTTACTTTTTAGAGAGAGGGGAAGGGAGGGAGAAACGTTGCCTCCACCTGGGGACCTGGCTATAACCCAGGTATGTGCCTTGACCAGGAATCAAACTGGTGACCTTCTGGTTCACAGGGCAGCCAGCACTCAGCCCACTGAGCCACACCAGTCAGGGCTGAATTCCTACAAATTTTATGCACAAATGATGGGAGTCCACTAAATACAGTCTTTCAAAACACATGCTGTGTTATGCCACCATAACATTTATTTAACATATCCCCATAATAGACTAAAAGTGTTAGGAAAATCAAGATGCTGCCGATAAGGTCTCCCGAGATTTTTATTGCTTAAATAATTTGGTAACTGGGGCCTTTCAAAGATATCTGGGACAATCTCTGGTTCCTAGGTATTACGTCTACCATAACAGTTTAGTTAACTTGGCATAGCCTGTAGCTTGCTCAAATCCACTTGAAGATTTACCTTTCTTTACAAAAAGATCTTACGTATTTTTTTATCACTTCAAATTTCACTCCATAACAATCTCCAACTATCCATCATTCTGAGAAGCATGTACTGACTCTGTAAATTTCTCATGCAACTTTAATTAATTCTCATATTACCAAGAAAGAAACAAATTACAGTAGGAATTTTTTAATGTCATGCAGCCTGGCCCAGTTAACGTCTGCTTCTGGTCTGCTTTAGTAAACTTAAATGGCTTTCTTAGACCCTGAATATTTGCTGTTATAGCGACCTGTAAATACTTCAGAGGAGCCTAGGAAGAGTTTAGGGTGTATTTCTCAAAATACAACCAAACCCCTAAACATAAATATATAATTAAATGACAAACAAGTTTAACAATACATGTAAAACGATACTATTTCTAGTCAACCTAATATTTTTTAGCATCTTTCTTGGTTAATAACATTCTTGATGCTTACAGAAACTAAAACCCACTGAAAAGTAATTCACAAGAGAAAAACCCTGAGGACTGTTATTCCACCCCCAAGAGCTCTCCAATCCAGCGCTTCCCCATCATCAGGATCCCTTCCCAGGCCAGTGCAGCAGCTTTAAACTGCAAAGTACACACCGCTGGGGGCACCTGAGGATTTCACCGTGCAGTATGAGTGACAGATGACTTGGGGGAGACTCCTCCTAGAGTCTCGAATTTTATAAATACTGCTTCCAAAAACTGATGTGTCTGAGATGGTACCTTCAGTCAGGCATCTGTCATAAACGTTCTCATTTCCTGTTTATCATTCTGCTACTTAACAAAAGTACACTGGAGCGCTGTCTTAAATACAAATCACCTCTGGGTGCCAAAGAAAAAGTTCAAAACACTGGTGTGGTATTTTACAAGTTAAAAGTGGCTCCATTCCATTGCTTTTAACAAAAATTAAGGCTTTAGTGGAGATATCCTACAACCTTTTTAAAGACAGAACGTAATTTGACTTCCGGCAAACACCTCTGAAGGAGCCGAGAGCACTGAGTGGCAGTGCCACGGGAAAAGCGCTTCCCCTGGCATCCGCCTACTGCGCGAACAAGGGCTGCAGCCCCGCGGCCTTGGTTGAGGCCCATCTCTTCCTTAGAAGGGTATCCAGCCTGGTCTTCCCAACTCCTGTTTTCCTTTTTAATGTACTCTACACGATTATCGGGTAGCTTTTAAAAAGTTACAATGTATGTAAATGGGAACTTATCATTGACCTGCTTTAAAATCTCCCACAATTTTCTCCTACCATCAGATTTTTAAAAAAGGACAAAGATCCAAACATCTCAGCATGGTATTCAAGGCCATCCATCACTAATTACGACTTAGACACTCGCACCCCAGCCACTCTCCCTACAGGAATCCCCCTCCTTGCAGATAGATGGCACCCCTCACCAGGCCCTAGGAGGCCCCTTCACTCAGAGGACCACCCCCCCCCGCCCCCACACACACACCAGGATGGCCCTTCCTAGCTCTCTTCCCTGCCTGAGAAATTCCACTCAGCATTCAAGGCACATCGCAAATGCCACGTGCTCTGCAAAGCTTTCTAGAATCTCCAGATAGAATTAATGCAACTATTCATTTTTTTTTTTTTTTGACAATTACTAATGGAACATCCATGCTGCTTTTTAGAGATACAAAGATGAACAAGACAAGTTGTTGTCTGATAAACTACCATACAATGTTGATATTTCTACCAGGAAGTTACATCACAAGCTGAACGAACTCAAGAACAGGTGGCTCGGCAGAATTTAATGCTGCAAACTGTAGAGCCGAGACTCCGTCAAGCCCACGTCTGCCAGAGCTCCAGCTTTGGGTGATGGTTAATAATTCGGGCTGTGCACTTATATCACCTAGTTCAAATCCCAGCTCTACCAGTTATTAGTTCGCAAAATATAATTTCTTTTTACTCAACTGTATAGTGGAAACTAACTTTTTACTCAGCCGTAGAGTGGGAACTACAATAGTGCCAACACTTCAGAGCACTGTTCTATTAAATGAGGCAATATACAGACGGTACACAGTAGAGGGTAAACACTCCGTATAAATGTTAGCTTCTTTTATTATTATTCATAGCTATTACGATATACTGCCTATTCTGTAACACTAACATATTCTGCTACATTCAGTAACAAATTATTTTGAACCTGATTTCCTAGTTTGCAAGATGGGAAACTGTCTTACATATGTAGTAAATCTCATATTGTAATAAGTCTCTTACATTGTATTATGCCAGGCACAAAATAAATACATGAAAATATGTTTTCTACCCAAGTTAAATCAAGATACATACATACATACATTATCTCCTCTTGACTAGTATGGGCAGTAATCAATGATTAAGACAAACCTTCTCTTTTGGCTGTAGTTTTCAATCTTGGAACTATCTGAGGAACTTTCACAAATTCTGACACAATCCCACATCCAGATTCTGATTTGATAGGTCTGGAGGTGAGGACATAAACACTCTGTAGGTGACTCTGATGTGCAGGCAGGATTAAGAACCAAGTCCTAAGGTCTGCCCTGGCCAGTGTAGCTCAGTGGACTGAGTGCCGGCCTGTGAACCAAAGGGTTACTTGTTCGATTCCCAGTCAGGGCACATGCCTGGGTTGTGGGCCAGGTCCCCAGCTGGGGGTGTGCAAGAGGCAACAGATCAATGTCTCTCTTGCACATCAATGTTTCTCTTTCTCCCTCCCCTCCCCTCTCTCTAAAAATAAATAAATATTCTTTTTTAAAAAAGAACCAGTCCTAAGGTCTAAGATAACAAAATGAGTCATTAGGCAACAGCCTTAACATTTACACACACACAAACAAAAAAAACAAACAAAAAAAACAAAAAAAAAAACAAGGATAAGCTGAACACAGTTGGTTATGTTTCTGTTTTGCCAGAAAGAGTTAAGGAAGAGCTTATTTGGTTTTCATGTTTTGAAGGACTTGAACTTCAAGGAAATAAACTACACCTTGAAAAACATCTTAGGGAACAATTTAGGCATATTGTTTTAAACTTTAAAATTACCGGGACTAAGAACAAACTTACTTTCCTCTTACAAATCTCTCCATGTTTTTATAACACGTTCACCGAAGAACCAATTTTTAGAAAGCAAAACTTACTGTGCTTTTCACTTAAGTAATAGCCCAGCTAGTTCTGCACAGCTGCAAACTGTTACCCCTTTGTCTAGGACAGCGTTAAAATCAGCAACGTAGTTTGTAAAACACGTCAGTGCCCAAGGCCACGTCTTGGTGGACTACCTTGGGCTCCTCTTCCCCCTTAAAAACAACTGTAGTGAGGTGTAATTTAGACACAAAACACAAGCATTTAAGTGTCGAGTTCCATGAGTTTTGACAAATATATGCAACTGTCTACATGAAAAATGTGTAATGACTACCAGTGATCACACACAACAGGCCATCACCCCGACATTTCCTCCTGCCCCTGTGTAACCTCCTTGACCCACCAACACTGGTCTCCGAAAACCACTGACCCAGATTCACTGAGATGGAGTGATCCAGTCTGACTTTTGTGTCAGGTTCCATATTGTTGCTTATAATAGTAATTTGGTTCCTTTTCACTGCTGAACAGTACTTCACTGAATAGATGGATATCCAGAATTATTTATTCACCAGTTGAAGAAATTCATGCTGTTTCCAGGTTTTGGCTATTATGAATAAAGCAGCTATGGGCATTCAAGTCTGTGTGAACACACATCCTCAGTCCTCGTAAGTAAACGCCATAGGAAGGAACTGCCAAATCAGAAGGTCAGTGTATGTCTAACTTCCTAAGAAACTGCCAGCTGTTTCCCAAAGCGGCTGAAACGTGTTGCAATCTTATCAGAAATGTGTAAGAGGGGCTCCAGTTTCACCCCACTTTCTCCAACACTTGATATTATCAGTGTCTTTAACTGTAGCCATTCTAGAGGGTGTGTAGTGGTACTGAGTTCAGTGTGTAGTGTCTTTAATTTACATTTCCCTAACGACTAATAATATTGAGCATCTTTCATGTGCTTATTTGTGATTCATGTATCTGTTTGGTAAAATGTAGGATGAAAAGATTTTCATCCTACAAATTATTTTTCACCTTAATGTATTACTTTGCAAATATCTGAAGAAAAGTGTAATACAATTTATCAATTTTTTCTTTTAAGTTTTATGTTTTTTCTGTGCTCTCTACGAGATATTTTTCCCCAACCCAGAATATAAGAGATTGCATATGGATATCCAATCGTTCCATCACTATTTGTTGAAAACAGTATTCTTCCTCATCGAATTACCTTGGCAACTTTATCAAACAATTTGTGTGGCTCATACTTCTGGATTCTATATCCTATTCCATGGATTTATATTCCCATACTTATATCAGATGTACCACACTGTCTTGAATACTGTAGCTTCCCACTAGAACTCTGAAATCAAGCAGTTGAAATCCTCCAATATTAGACTTCTTTTCAAAATTGTTTTGACTATATTAAGTCTTTTGTATTTCCATGTAACTTCTAGAAACCTCTTGTCAATTTCTATAAGACTGACTTCTGGAATTTTTGTTGGGATTGCATTCAATTTATAGATGAATTTGGGGAAAACAAATGTCTTAATAATAATGATCGAAGAGCATAATTTATCTCTCAATTTAAGGCCTTTATTAATTTCCCTTAATGCTTTAGTTTTCATCATGCAGTTCATATATTCCGTTAAATTTATCCCTAGGAATTTCATATTTTATGTTATTATAAAAGTTGTTTTAGAAGTTTCTATCTCCAACTACTTGTTGCTAGTATATTAAAATGCAACTAATTTCGTACATTGACCTTGTGGCTGCAACCTTGCTAAGTTCAGTTTTTAGTTCTACCAGCTTTTCGTAGATTTCTTAAGATTTTCTACATGCTATCACATCTTCTGCAAAAAAAGACTATTTGATACTATCCCACATATCTGTTGTGTTTTTAGTTTTTGTTTTTTCTCCATGCTTCATTTTGCAGTTTCTACTGTCATATTGTCATAGTTGCTGATCTTTTCTTCCAAAGTATCACTTGAGATACTGTATTTTTCATCTCCAGAAATTCAATGTGGACTTTTAAAAAAATATATGTATTCCAATTCTCTCTGGCGTTCATGTTTTCCTTCACCTTCTTGAACCTACGTGGCATTTATAGTAACTATGTAACGCCCCTGTGTCTGGTAATTCCACCGTCTTAGTCATTTCCAGGTCTGTTTCTATTGACTGACTTTTCTTTTACTTATGAGTTCTATTTTCCTGATTTTTTACATGCTTGGTAATTTTTGATTGGCTGCTGGACACTGTGATTCTGACTTTTTGGTGCAGTGGATTTTGTTGAACAGTGCTAAATTTGTCCTGGAGCTCAGTTAGGTTACTTGCATCAGTTGGATGCTTTCAAGCTTTGCATTAAGCATTTGCTAGGGCAATCCAGAGTGAACTTCAGTCTAGGGCTAATGTGGCCCAGACTGAACTTCTGAGGCTTCTTCTCCATGCCTTGTATACTACAAGTTTTTCTACTCTAACTGGTTTGGGAGCATGAACTAATTCCAGGCCTCCATCATTTCCAGTAATTTTTCTGCCTACTGCTTTCTAGTTTTCTTTCTCCAGTATCAGTAGTTTATTCACACACACACACACACACACACACACACACAAATCAGTACTCAGTCCAAGACTCAAGGGTCCCCTTCTGCAGATCTCCAGAGCTCTGTCCTCTTAGTGTAGTTACCCTCTCTCTGGGGCCTCCAAACACTCGGATCTCTACCTCCTCGATGCAGTGAAACCCCCAGGCTCTGTTACTCCATTTGGCTTCCACTTCCTCCCACCGCAGCCTGGAAACTGCATCTAGGTAGCAAGCCAGGACAGTCAAAGGCTCACTCTGAGTTCCTTCTCTCTGGGGTCATCATCTACCACTGCATGTCGTCCAATGTCTCAAAACCATTATTTGTTTGTATTGCTTTCTGGATTCCTGTTTTAGGAAAGAGGATAAATTTGATTACCATTGCTCTATTTTGACCAAAAGTGGCAGTCCACAATTTCTTAACGTAAGTTCCCCAGATGCTTCAAAATGTGGGGTCAGTTTTGAAACCTGGTGAGTAGCTTTAATTTCCTTCCTTAACAGAAAACTTCCTGGAAAACAACACACCTTTTTCCCTAGCTGGATTAGCACTGATAAGATCTGGAAGCTTGCATCACAAAAGTGCCACGTCATGGTTAGCTAATGTATTCAGAGAAATTTTTCAGTAAAAGAAATACCCAACATAATTTTGTAAAGAAACTAAGAAACCATTATTCTTTGGAAGGAAGTAGGATATGGAGATATTTAAACTAACACATCTAATATAAGATGTCACAAAAGAATGCTTTATAAACCATCAGGGTAGGAAGAACTAATAATTTGGAAAAATCATCCTTTTCCAAAGGCATCCCAGAAAAACCCTCCTTTTATTTTTGTCTTACAGAAACCATTCATAAAAAGCATGTTCAACAGAAAAAATACACAAACATCAATAAAAAATAAAAGTCACAGAATTTTACTACCATGGCTTTCAAAGCCATAAAACTTGTAAACAAAATAAGAACATGTACTAAAAGCAAAATTTTACTTATCAGTAAAAAAAAATAAGTAAACAAAATTCTCTTCAGTACCAGTAAATTTCATTTCTACGTACAGATTTCTTCCCATCCCTCTGGATATCCCTCTGAAACTTACCCTTCTCCAAATAAGACCTTGGGGCCCAGGGCGGGTCCTCTTCAGCATAAGGATCACTATACTCAACCACAGCGGCCTCCTCTTCTTCGTAATCTTCTGGGGGAGGCGGTGGAGGTGGGGATTCATCAAAGACTGGTTCTTCAACAGGTGGTGGTGGTGGTGGTGTATCTGAAACTAAGAATGTACAAGCTGATACAACTACACCTAATGCAAAGTTCAATATTTCCTATCTAAGCTTCTATGTTCATCGACCATAAACCTGGACTTGAAAATAACAATCTCTCAAAAACATGAGTGGGCAAGAGAATTCCCCCACCAACTATAATGTTCCCAGTCTCCAAGCATGACTTTCTCCTCCCAGTGGGCTAGTATTTATGGATGCTGAATAAAATTTAACCAAAATAATTATTAACTCAGCCTCCAAAACCTGTTTAGGCTAATACATAATCCTCTTTTCAGAGATCAATACAATATAGTTTGGTTTTAGATGGTATCCAAAGAGTGGTTATCAGAAATATTAATAATTTGGATATTTATATTTGATTTATAAAAAGTTAGAATAAGTCCAGTGAATGGTCAAATTTTAAAATCTACCTCCTCTTAATGAATTTTTAAAATTAGCATCTTACCAAATTAACAGGGCAGAAATCACCAACAAATTTGGATAACTCTCTTTTGTTTTGGTTTTTTTATATACAGAATTTCAACTAATTCAGACTAATTTATGATGCAGAATTTCTCCAAGGTAAATATACAAGGATTATTTAAAATATTTAAAATGTGTATTTAATAAGATCTGCTTCCACAGCTCAAGTATCAACAAAGTAATGTCTAAAATATTATCTACAAACTCAGGAACTCAAAGTTTTTTAAATGCTTGGTACATACTTGAGCACAATTCAACGAAATAAACTGAGTAAAGAAAGATAAACCCTGAGCGGGTAAGCTCAGTTAGTTGAGTGTCATCTTGAGTTGCTAAGAATGAGGGTTCAATCCCTGGTCTGGGCACACAAGAATCAACCAATGAATGCATAAATAAGTAGAACAACTAAATGGGTATTTCTCTCTCCACCCCCCTTCTCTCTCTGGAAAACCAATAAATTTATTTTTTTAAAATTAAAAAAGCTGCATTTATCAGTTGTCCAATTTCTTTTGGACAGCACAAATTCTTTTTTTTTTTTTTTTAATTTTATTTATTTATTTAAGCGAGATGGTAAGGGAGGGAGAAAGAAAGGAAGAGAAACATCGATTAGCGAGAGATACATCATTGGTTGCCTCTCGCATGCTCCCAAATGGGGACCGGGCCTGAAACCCAGGCATGTGCCCTGATCAGGAATCAAACCTGTGATGTTCTGGTTCACAGACCGGCGCTCAGTCCACAAATTCCTATTTATCAGATACCAGCATTGTTTCCGTGAAATTCTCTAAGCCATCTGTTTATTTCCCATTTTTTATCTAACCCCACTGATGGAATCAAACGGATTTCAGACCTGCTGTTGCCTGGTGAGGCCCAGCCACAGCAGCTGCACACTCCACCCCGGTCCAGTCCTCTTCCCCATTCCCGTCTGCTGTGCCACTCTGCACGCAGCAATGTACCTACTCTGTGTACTTCGAAACTCTACCCAGTAACAAACAGCTCTTGTAGTCCTAATGCGTTTTTAATAAACAAAATGTACAGCTATGTGACTTTGGCATATACTTTATGACAAATTACATATGATTGGAGTAAGAATCAACAATATATCCTATTTACATTTATAAGGTAAAGAGACTGCCTTTAAACAATTCCAAAAAATATACATCCAAAGGAACTCTGTCTTTCAAAACAATCACCTTGATAAATTATGTAATAAAATTACTCAAAGATGCTGCCACTGCTCATTTTTACATTTTCTAATAACTGCCTGAGAGCCAATTTAATAAGACTAACAAAAGGCTACCATTTTTTACTTAAAATATTCCAATTATTCAGCTAGCACTTTCGAATACATTATTTCATTTAATCTTTACCTTGGGAGGTGGTGTTTTAATCTTCATTTTTATGGATATGGAAGCTGGCTTTCCAAGATTAAAGCAGCGTACAGTAAGTGGAAGAGAAGAAACTGGAAAACCAGTGTTCATCATCTATGCTACCTTTAAAGTAATGTTTCATTGTTACTCGGTAAACATCAACTGAAAGCCTACTCGGGCTAGGCACTATGCTCAGCACTGGGAATGGAGCAGTGGGCAAAATCCTGGCGACATGGACAACCAAACTTTCATTTTGATTTAGTGCAGTAGGCGCTTTAGGTCATTAAGGAAAATACAGAAGTAGACCAAACCTCTTACATGGGCTTCTGAAACCTGAAAGATGAGTGTAAGTTAATGGCCAGGGGGAGGGATGGCGTGGAGGTGGGTATTTCATATCAGATGTAAAGAAAAAAACAAAAGCCAAGTAAGAAAGCAGGACTCCTTCAAAGCACTGACCGAGCTTCAGCAGAGAGATGCAGGAGGAGCTGAAGAGGACTAAGCAGGAAGGGCCCTGCAACAGTCTGAACTCAATCCGAAGAGCAACGGGGAGCCGCAGGAGGGTTTTAAGAAGAATTATGGGATCATAGCTACACTACTTAGCATAGTATAACTGGTTCCAAATAATTCCAGACTTCTCCCAAACATCAATCTTAATGCACAGTGATTATCCGCTACCATAGAGTACCTTCAAAATAATATATTTGAAAGCTATGAAGATAATCCCGTAAGACGTATCTTTCCAAGGTGAATGTTTTGAACAGGACAACATTCATTCGAATGTATTAAGTCCTACTATGTCTTTAAAATCAGCCACAGCACACCTCATAGTTTCTCATTTCATACATTTTGTAGGTGAGAAATGTTTATGACTATGGAAAGAAATGAGAAAATATAACCCAAAAGGCAATCGAACTGTGGTAAACACTGGAGGTGCTCATGGGGTGCCCTCCAATATAGATTGACATAACAGAGGCTATTTTCAGAAATGAGCAAATAGAGGTGCAGAGGCCCCTGAAAGAGGGACTGAGCCCTCAGTCCAGTAAGACTGGATTATAATCAGGTAAAATACTAGAAAGAAATGTGTCAGTAAAAAGAGGGCAGGTAGTCAGCTAGGGAAGCACAAAAAAGGAGGGACTAAAAGTGTCTATGCCGGATGCTTTCGTAAGTGCTGGGGAAACAGCCTGTGAACAAAACAGGCAAAAATCCCTACTCTCCCAGAGCTTGCATTCTCGTACTGGCAATCCCCATCTCCGAAGGAGCAAGAGTCCTAAGCAACAGAGTGCAAACATCCGTATCCCATTGGTGAGGCCATCTTCATTATGAGATGCATACACTGGGCTACTGCAGCCTGATAACACGAAATCTTTCATCAAAGTAATTCCCTTGCTCAGATTCCATGCCCATCAAGCAACTTTATGATGATGATCTTGTTCCTCATGCAGACTGCTCACAACAGAATTCATCTACCGTACAGACCATTCACTGGTCTCTGTGACAGCCACGCATCAGTGAATGTTGATACAGGTCTCCTGCTATGCAGACATCAGTCTCCTGAGCTTCCTTAATACGTCTGTAGGAGAAGACTCAATTTGTCAATAAAACTAGTTATGTGATCCTGCATGGCTCAACACCAGACCACAGGTCAACATGAATTCACTGCCAATCTATGAGGCCTCTTGGGAAACACAGTGGCAATTTGGTGCCCTGGGGCCTACCCTGACATTTTTACACCTGGAATCACAGGACCAGAGGAAGATTCTCAGCCCAGCCACAAAACCTTAAAATTCCAGGGACGGGAAACTGGACTATACTTGTCTGAGCATCCCAGAGATGGGCTAGCTGGTGACTAAAAAGCATATCCTCAGATGTGATCTTTCTTTTCTTACATATGCCTCATTTTATGTTGTCTCTTCTTCACTACCAGATTTTCAGTTATCTGAAAGTAGACAATTTCATCTTTATTATCTTGTCCCTATCAGCTGTTCATATAGCAACTTGTTCATAATGTTCAATGCTTCAAGTATCAGTAAAAGAATGACTTTTTAGCCAATCATCTATAATGACATTTTATGCCTACAGTCTGATCTACAGCATAAAGAAGACATAAACTTACTATTTTCTTGGACTCTGGCCACAAATCCCATTAAAGGTAACTGAGGAGTTACCTGTAGGATGGAGGGAGGAGGAGGAGCAAGAGATACTGTAAAAACAAAAAAGGTGTGGAGGATAAGGGGTAAGGGCGAGTTACATTAAAAGAAAAGGATAATACAATAAAACATATAAGGAGGGAAACTACCATGCACAAACATTTGTCAGATGTAGTAAGGATCCTCTTTTGAGAGATAATTCATTACACACAAAACAACGTATTAGAGGAGTTTCAAGAAAGTTTTTAAAGATTACATCAGGAAGCATTCATCATATACAGGTCTTCTCTAATATAAAATTTCAAATTGATTTTTCATATCAATAACAACATATTTTCTGAAAGAATTTCTTCAGACTACCATAAATAATTTGGATTCTTGGATTTTACCCTGATGGTTACAAGTTTAAATATTTGTCAGTACAAGAGAAAAAAACCACTACATCCCAGCATCCTAAATTTAGACTTTCCATTACATTAACAGGCAAATTAACTGGTTCTTCATTCATTAATTAAATGACTGTTTACTGACTTCCTACTAAGTGGCAAGCACTCCGCTAAGAGACCAATATCAAAACCATTCTCTGACAGTCGGGGCTGTGTTATTACAATTTTTCATAATTGCAATTCATACCGCCTGCTTAAGCAGGTCCGTGTTCTCTCTGACACTACACTACAAAAACATTGGCCTCATTCCAATCATCCCCCTCTCCTCCTCAAGTCTCAATAGACGGTGTCTTTCCATCTATTTCTAACACCTGGTACAGTGTCTAGTGCTAGTAAGCCTTAAGCCTTCAACAATTGTTTAATATATGTGAAAATACAAATAAGCCAGGTACATGCTGAACAATTTCCCAAGATTAAACTCTACAATTATAGTTTCCTTCAGGATGGGTATAAAGTACGGCATGCATCTTCTTATAAAGACAGAACACCTTTATTAGCTCCCAACTATATTTAAGACTAATAGAACTAAAACAATAAATAAGAGTCTCTACCCTCAAAGTGATCCCATTCTAGCTGGAAATAGTAAACAAAATAGTAACATTAACCCAGCAGTATCTGTAGCAATTCCCCGGAGTGGGGATGGGGTGGTGTGACGGTGGCGGTGCTCGTGGGCGTGGTGACAGTGAGGAAGACTGCACAGACATGACTCGAAGAAATGGAGTCTGATCGACAAGCAGGCAAGAGGAGCGAAGACAAGCTGAGAACCAAGTGAGGACAGAGGCTCAGAGGTGACCAGCGCATAGGACTGGAAATGTTTCCTATGTCTAGCATAAGGTACCCCAGAGAAAGTACAGAACCCAGAAAGGTGAGTGGGTGGGTAAATAGGGAAGGATTTCACATCTTAGGTAAAAGAGTACTTAGTGGACAGAGATTGGACTTTTTAGTCAGCCACCATCAAAGAACCTGATTCATCATTTTGTTTGACATTGGAACAAGTTAATTAACTTTTTTGTGCCTACTCCATAAATGTGATATAAAAAGAGATAATGCAACCTACTTTACAGAGCTGTTGCAAATTAAAAAGGACAAAAAAAACCCACAATGTATGCAAAAAGCCTAAGCCAGGGCCTAACACAAAAAAATGAAGGCAACAGAAACAGCAAGAAAAGAATTTAGTAACTGTGAGAAAAGAGTACTTGGTAACTAAGTACTTGGCCAATACATGAAGGAGAACAACAGCTACAGATAATTCTTAGATTTTTAGTTTTCATAAAAGTAGAGGTGCCATTAACCACATTAACCTTGGTAGGTAATACAGGGAAACAGGCTGGTGAATGGCGGGTCAGGGAGAGATAACGATACAATAAATAGGATATATGAAAGTGACTTAGGCATAAACCTGGGAGGCAACTGGAAAGTTCAGGTTAAGTTTGTGAGAAAACCTGAAAGGCACAGAGCTAGTAGTGATCAGTAGAGAGGTAACAGTTGTGCTGTGAGTAAAAGCAGGGAGATCTATAATGAGCATGTAAGAATTAAGTAGATAATTCTGAAGAATATCTAGATTTAAGAGACAGAGAAGAATAAACCTAGAAATTGACATCTTCCTTCAAAAGATACATTTTGGCTAGGTTTTTCTAAAAATCTTACGTCTTGGTAATAAATCCTTAGGTTGTATGTCTGTCTCACACTCACTGAAGCTTGAAATAATTGTTGGTAAGTTCACTATACCCTGTTTCCCCAATTGGGGTAAGAAGAAGACTCAATGAACATAGAAGGTAGCACAGACAAAGTAGATCAAACTGAGAAACAGCAGAAGACAGCAAATGGCAATAGGAAAGTGGCAATTCCATGAATGTTCATCATCAAATAAAATGAAAAGTTCCTCTTCCGTTAGCAGCGGTCCCAATCTTCCCTGTAACAGAAAAGTAGGACGTTTCCCACTTCGGTCATTACTTCTCATCTGAATTTAAAAAAATACTTCTCATAGTCCAATAAATGAATTATTAGGTATCTTAACTTAAAAAAGTCTTTCTGAAATAATTGTAATAAATATGTATGGTGTCAGGTGGGTACTTGAAATAATTGTAATAAATATGTATGGTGTCAGGTGGGTACAGGGGGAACACTTTGTAAATTATATAACTGTCTAACCACCACGCTGTATACCTGAAACTAATATAAAAATATTAAATGACAACTGCCCCCCCGCCAAAGTCTTTGTAGGTAGGCTGTTCATTACTTTTTAAAAAAGATGAGTGTTTTATTTCTTTTCTAGTTCTGAAAGTGGAAATATGAAATCATGGTAATTTTAAGAAGGCAGAGATCGCTGGAAAGCAAGGGGCCCCATTCAGGCAGGGGATCCCAAATCTGGCACAGAGGCTCTCCATATTGTGCCAGGAAAGGCAGGGGGACAGGGAGAGCTGCCTAGACTGCAGATGAAAAGCACTATGCCTTCTCCAAAGCAGGGAGGAGCCAACGGAGAAGAAGGCACAGCGCTTACGGCACACTGCCTAACGAGGGTGCTACAACCAGCTATGCTTACCCAGCAGGAAGGGGCTGCCAGAGGAGACCCCCTGTTAGTAGTCTTGCAGGAGTGGGGGCAAAGGCAAATATGGCCGACATTAGCCCTCACTTGTTGGAAAGCTGGACACTCCCACTGGCTTCTGGATCACATGGGATTCCTGGAGAGAGGATCTTTCAAAAAGGACACCAGGAGAAGCTAGCTTGCTCTCTGGGCTCTCTCTTGGCTCTTGGCACTTTGGCTTGGGACTTTCAGTTGCAGATGTCCTTGGATGCTCTGGGTCTCTGGCCCTTGCCTCCTGCAAGGGACGGAACCGCTGTATGATGGGCAGGCAGATGCTGGGCCCACCAGGGGCCTAAGCCCCACATGATTGGAAGGCCACTCACTCCTAGAGGCAGAGTCCCACTCTGGGCTGCGTGCCTCAATGGGCTCCAGACTCTGTGGTCACTATGATGCAATGCAGCATGACACACAGGTCCTGGACTGTCATGGAGACAGAGCAGTGCACCCAGATCCTGAAGGAGAGCTGCTGCAAGAAGATGGCGACTCTGAAACCCATGAATGCACATTCCAGAGGGGATGGAGGTCTGTTTGCGCGGCCAGCTTAAGCTCTGGAAAGGACAGATGAGGAAATGGGGAACTTCCAGGTGTGGATTTTAGCTTGTAACTTTCTGGGGAGCAAGAGAAGTTCTGGGTCTCATGGGAGAGAAGGGCTCAGAGCTGGAGTGCTCTCAGTCCTCCCCCACAACACTGGAACCTTGTTAATAAAAACCGATTTCCTTCAAGTCACATATCAAGGTGACTAGCAGCTGAACACCATGATGCGTGGTTACAGCAACCCCAGATCTTCCTTAAACAGAATTATTTTATAACAAAACAAGTTACAAGTTTTCTTTTTTTCCAGAGCCAGCCCCAGGACATGCTTAAAATTAAATTCCAAATGGAGTTTACAAAGATCGCCCGAAATTCTTGTTTTGCCCAGCGCTAAACCTTTTCTATGACAGTTCATATCAATTCAGATACTGTAGCATTTTCTCTCTGGACCATCTAAGTAAGAATTCATCTGACCAGAATTCCTGTGAACCAAAAGATCCTACTTTAGAACAGATTTATCTTCTTTAGAGTTAAGTTGAGAATGAACTATTCTAGCAGTATTTAAGCAGGATTTTGATGCAAAGATTTGTTGCTATATTCGGTTTTAGTCTTAGGCATCTCATGAACAGGCAAGAACAGGAAGTAACTACAAATTGTTTTCACTTCATTTAGCTAAGATGATTCCTCATATAAAAAGATCCTTTCCCTACGACCACTAAAAGATATCCAAACTTAGATTCAGTAATATTATGTTCATAATACACAATTATAAAGTTAATATGAAGATACAAGCTCACCAAGTGACTGAAGTTTACACAGAGATCTTAAGCAGACTGGCTGTAAGAACTACAGCTTATCTGCACACAGAAACATGTAGGTACAGAAAGAGTAAAAGGCTCTGCAAGCAAACGAAACTTAGAAGATGAGTCTGTGCTGATAAAATACACTCTTTCCAAGCATGACCTTCCTGGCTATTTATAAAATCCTGTGTAGCATAATCTTTGAGGCTTAAGTGTTTTAAAATGTCCAGTTCAGAGTTTTGAAAATAGGCTTTTGTATTTTATTTTTACAGCTGTATACGGAGAAAATTAAACAAAATAAACACTCTAAATACTACTTCTAAAACTATTAGTTACTGTTAGAATATTACTGTTAGAGGCCATGTAGACTTGATAGCCCATTCAAATTTAGTTGCTTATATTCTATACTCCAGTGAAGAAAATAATTTAAGCAATTTATTTTAAGAGTGACATATTTTTTAAACATGAAGAACAACTTAGAATAAGGAGTATTTAAAAGTGAACTTAGTTAATCATACTCAGTAAGGGGAACTTTTCTGGTGGAAAAAAATATGGTTACCAAATATTATCAGCCCTGTAGTCTCAGAAGAGTTAAAAGAATTGGAACATTTTTGTTATTCCTTTTCAAGTAAAAAAAAAAAAAAAATCACCATATACTGTTATGCCAAGAAAAGCAGCAAATTAAGATACAGTTTAAAAACACAGCTTGTGTTTACTAATCAGTGTAAAGGGTCTATCTGGTTTACTTGATCATCTGAAAATGTACTTACACCTTTTGGTTGCTATCTTGCTTTTTTGCTCTCCTTAACCGTTTTCTAACAAACCCTAAAGACTACCCAGAATGAGGATTTAAAAATAGCTTCTTACTACTGCTCTTTCCTCATACTGTACTTAAGCCCTTCTACATCTATATTCTTCTTGATATTTTTGGTAATTCTGTAACTTAACTATCATTTTAATGTGATATGGCTTTTCTTTTGCAATTTCACTAACCCGATATTGTTTTTCAATGGTGTTTTATTTTTAGTTGCTTGTAATAATATTCAGGGGTTAGGGCATGACATTTTCCCTGTGTAAAATAACATTCGGATATTTCTCTATCTCATATAACTTTAACTGTATACAGTCACAGTTCTTGGGACCAACATTCTACTTTATGAATTAGAGGGGTTTTTTTTTTTAAGTTTTTGTTTTTAGAAAGTATGAGCAGTAAAGTGTAGGATATCTTTTACCAAAGCCTTAGTATTTAAATACCACATAAATGATTCTTTACAATTATAGACTAAATGTTTGTGTCTTCCCAAAATTCATGTGTTTGAAATCCTAATTCCCAATGTGTTGGTATAGGAGGTGAGGCCTTGGGGAGGGGATTAGGCCATGAAGGTGGAGCCCTCACAAACGGGATCGGTGCCCTTGTAAAAGAAAACTCTACAGAGCTCACTCTCTCCTACCATGTGAGGCCACAACATGAAGATGGTAGTTTGCAGCCCAGAAGTGGGTTCTAACCAGAACTCAGACCACGTTAGCACACTATCTCCGACTTCCAGCCTCCACAACTATGAGATGTTTCTGTTGTTTATAAGCATCTAGTCTGTGGAACTTTGTTACAGAAGCCCAACTGAGACACTTACCAAACCAGGTTTATATATGTATATTTGTGCGTGTGTATTCTTTTTTTTTTACCGCCAAGGTGCTTCGTATTTATATTTAAACACTGTTAACTTACGATTAGCCCTACGTTTCGATGATCCTCCTCTTAGTGTCGACAAGATGAATGATAAACTGATGCTGCAAGTTTTTTGGCTGGATCAGGTTAAGAAACAGTAAGAACCAAAGGGTTTCAGTTAAGCCCAGATCAAAGTGTTCCTTTCTTTATTGTGCTCCCAGGACTTGGCTCTAGACACCTGTGTTCTGCATTTTACTTCCTATGTTATAATACCCTTTCAAACTCAAACCAGATCTCGTAACAGTGTGGCTAGATTTACATCTCAAAGAAAACCCCAGTGAATTATATTCAGATGAATCCCAGCCTGTCAGCTCACTTCTTCAGAAGCACACATCATGTCAAGCCTCCAACTGCCAAAAATATGCTCATAAAGCATAACAGGGGTCATTCTGTTAAATCAGGTTATTAACTACTTGAAAAAGCACAAATTTTCTCACTTTAAATATGAAAAAACAGGGACCACTGTAAGACCAGTGGAGTAATACATGAGGCTTATATGATATTCTAAAGCAAATAAAATAAAGGTGCATTTAATAGCCTTAATATACTGATTTGCAAGGCATTAAGTCTTGCAAAAGAAGAAAAAAATTTCAAAGAACGTGTTTAGTAAAAAACATTTTTAGTTTAGAACAAGCACTCTGATTAATCAACTAACAAGGCTGCAGTTACACTCTGTAAGCGAGCAGTTACCAAATCCCTGGAGCAGAAAAGCAGAACTTAATAGAGAGGAATACAAAACAAAAAACAAAAAAAAACAAAAAAACCCACAACCCTAACTAAATTGCCTCACACATTACACTGAAGGCTCACAGTTTCAATTCACTGTACTTTCATGAGCATAAAAAATACTTTCATTAAAATGATTCCAAAGAGTAAAATATTTTTCTATGTTAAAATTAGATTTATAAAGAAAGAAGTATTGAAATAAGTATTATTAAAACATTTAAATATGTGCTTAAATAGCCTTCAGATAATATCCACTAACAGGGTTCTCATAAAACCAATGCTCTGGGACTTCCGGCCAAGATGGAGGCATAGGTGGACACACTGTGCCTCCTGTCACAACCAAAATTAAGGACAACAAAAATTTAGAACCAAAAAAACCAATCAGATACTTCCAGCCAAGATGGAGGCGTAGGCGGACACACTGTGCCTCCTCTCACAACCAAAATTAAGGACAACAAAGATTTAGAAACAAGAAAACAATCACAACTGATAGAAAATTGAACTGTACGGAAGTCCAACAACCATTCATCCAGACCGGTAAGAGGGGCGGAGTCGCGGCAGGAAAAAGTGGAGGTGCGAACCCAGGAACGCAGGCAGCAGCGGCTGGCAGTTCCCAGGTGCACAGGCGGCAGCTGACGGACCCCCGGCACAGGGGGGCAACCGTGCAGACCCAGTGAGGCCCTGCAAGGCGGCTGGCTGACCAGGTGGCCCCACATTAGGGAGCACAGATGGTCCAGGCAGAGGGGAAGTGGCAAAAGGGACTGAATCCAGGAGAGGGCGGAGCAGGCGCCATTGTTCCCTCTCAGACCCCGCCCCCACCTATAGCGTCACAACCCAGCGACTGGGCTGCCTCGCTCTGGGGAGCACCTGAGGCTCCACCCTCACTACGTAACAGCACGCGCGTGCGCAGATAATCCAGGCAAAGGGGAAGCGGCAGAAGGGACCGGAGTCCAGGAGAGAGCGGAATAGGCGCCATTCTTCCCTCTCGGGACCCCCCCCCCCAAAGCCCCCCCCCCCACCTAAAGCGTCACAACCCAGCGACTGGGCTGCCCCGCCCTGAGGAACACCCAAGGCTCCACCCCTCATACGTAATAGCCACAACCAGACCAAAAAAACAAAACAAAACCAAAAATGGCTCAAACGGGAGAACAGATTAAAGCTCTAGAACCAATTCATCTAAGCGACCAAGAGAAAGCCAACCTATCAGATGCACAGTTCAAAGCACTGGTTATCAGGATGCTCACAGAATTGTTTGATTTTGGTCACAAATTAGATGAACAAATGAAGGCTACAATAAGTGAAATGAAGGAAAATGCACAGGGAACCAATAATGATAGGAAGAAAACTGGGACTTAAATCAACGGTGTGGACCAGAAGGAAGAAAAAAACAAACAAACAGAAAAGAATGAAGAAACAAGGATTCAAGAAAATGAGGAGAGGCTTAGGAACCTCCAGGACATCTTTAAATGTCCCAACATCCAAATTATAAGGGTACCAGAAGGGGAAGAGGAAGAGCAACAAGTGGAAAAGTTATTTGAACAAATAATCAAGGAGAAATTCCCCAATCTGGCAAAGGAAATAGACCTCCAGGAAGTCCAGGAAGCTCAGAGAGTCCCAAAGAAGTTGGACCCAAGGAGGAACACACCAAGGCACATCATAATTACATTAGCCAAGATTCAAATGAAGGAGAGAATTCTAGAAGCAGCAAGGGATAAGGAGACAGTCACCTACAAAGGAGTTCCCATCAGGCTGTCAGCTGATTTCTCAAAAGAGACCTTCCAGGCAAGAAGGGGCTGGAAAGAAGTATTCCAAGTTATGAAAGTCAAAGACCTACATCCAAGATTGCTCTATCCAGCGAAGCTCTCATTTAGAAGGGAAGGGAAGATAAAATGCTTCTCAGATAAGGTCAAGTTCAAGGAGTTCATCATCACCAAGCCCTTATTATATATGAAATGTTAAAGGGACTTATCTGAGAAAAAGAAGATAAAAAAATGACATTAAAAAGACTGCAAACTCATAGATATTAACAACCACACCTAAAACAAAAGCAGACTAAGCCAACAACTAGAACAGGAGGAGAAACACAGAAATGGAGATCATATGGAGGGTTAGCAACAGGGGAGTGGGAGAAGAGAGGGGGAAAAGGTACAGAGAATAAGTAGCATAGATGGTGGGTAGAAAATAGACAGGGGGAAGGCAAGAATAGTGTAGGAAATGTGGAAGCTAAAGAACTTATGACACATGGACATGAACTAAAGAGGGGGAATGTGGGTGGGAGGGGGTGTGCAGGGTGGAGCGGAATGATGGGGGGGAAATGGGACAACTGTAATAGCATAATCAATAAAATATATTAAAAAAAAAAAAAAAAAAAAAAAAAAAAAACCAATGCTCTGTACATGTACACAGCATGAAATATCCTTGAATCCAAGGAGTTAGCCAGAAAGTTCATTTAGTTTTTTTCTGTATGATGGCTCTAGTAGTGCTTAGTTGTCTGTAACTTCATTCGAAACAATTTTGTTACACTGTATTGTGACAGCTGTCATACCAGCATGCACTTGAGAAAACTTAGCAAAATTGGTGAATTTTTGCGTAGCCATTTTAATATTGAAGACAGAAGATGACAGGCAACATTTTGAGCATATTTTGCTTTATTATTTCAAGAAAGGCAAAAATGCAAATGAAATGCAAAAAAAGGTATTTGTGCAGTGTATGGAGAAGGTGCTGTGACTGACTGAACATGTGAAAAGTGGTTTGTGAAGTTTCTTGGTACTATTGACATTTTGGCCAAATAATTCTTTGCTGTGGGGCTGTGTTATGCATTGGAAGATGTTTAGCAGCACCCCTGGCCTCTACCCACTAGAAGCCAATAGTGGGAGAGAGCTGACATACTCTCAAAATATTCCAATCAGTAAAATCATTAGTGAAAATGAAAAATGTGTCTTTTACAGGAAAAAACTAAATGGATTTTGTGGCCAACTCAGTATGTTCTGTATATTATGTACAGTTGGTCCCAAGCTGTAACAGTGAAGCATCTCAACTCCAGAACCACCCCATTTTGGGCTGACATCATTCTTCCAAAATTCTTCCAAAGATAAGAAAGGGTATAAGGGCGCTAGGCAATAACTATCTAGATTTCCAAGAGGGCCAGAGAGAGAGAATTATGAAATAATCCATATCTAACAAACAGAAGGTTAAAAATAAAAATGCATTTAGGTACAAAATAACTCCTATTCAAATACGGGTTTGGAACACATGATTTAATAGAATGGATGAAAAGACAGGCAGATTTGTCAAAATTATGCCCAAAATGCGTTAAAAAGAATGGCACAGCCAACATCATTAAGTGTGATCAAAGATAGCAGCAGGAATATATTTCAAGTAAGGCATGACAGGGTGTACTAAATAGAATATAAATACAGCATTTAATTTGAAGAGAGACCCAAAACAGTGAAGGGATCTGAATAAAGGAAAAAAGGATTCATTCTACATTCAACAAGTAGTTATTGAGCACAATTCCCAAATTATAACTGTGTAAAAGAATGGCAAAGTCTCAGGCTCTCATGCACTTTACAGTACAATGTGGACATCCTCCTCCTGACAAAACAGAACACATGACGAAGTAAGAAAAATACATATTTTTTAAATCTGAAGGTAGGTAGCATAGTACAACAGAAAGAATATGAGGTCGGATAACCTAAGTTCAAATCCTAATTTGACCATCACCTCAGTCTCAGTTTCCTCACCTGTAAAATACACATGAAAATGATCACATAATTATAAGAATCAAATAAGATAATAAATACAAAAGCATTCTTTAAACTATGTTTAAGAAAAGGGTTCAGCCCTTGCTGGTGTGGCTCAGTGGATTGAGTGCTGGCCTGGGAACCAAAGGGTCACCAGTTCAATTCCCAGTCAGCGCGCATGCCTGGGTGGTGGGCCAGGTCCCCAGTTGGGGACATGTGAGAGGCAACCATAGATTTATCTCTCATACATCGGTGTTTCTCTCCCTCTCTTTCTCCCTCTTCTCCCTCTCTCTAAATAAATAAAATCTTAAAAAGAAAAGAGTTCAAATTTCTTCTACACAACTCCAAAGAATAAATCAAGGTTTCACCAAAGGTAGTAGCCACAGTATACAGATTCAAACTCCATAAAATTAAGGGTACATATCAAAGATAAAATGGGCTATCCCCTAATATTAGAGGCGATCACGTACAAACTTACTGGCCTCTTGACAAAAATCCAGAAAAACATAGTAACTTGGCATACCATATCTACAATAATACCATATCCACATAAATTCTAAGATTTTTCTCTTACCCTTTCTGGAAAATCAAAAATTATTATATAATATTAAATATGTGCCAGATTAAGTTTTCTGTATGCATGATGCAACTGAAAGATGATGTTATATCTGAATCAATCTGTCCAAGTCCCAGTATTCCCATCATAGGCTTGATATTTGAATTAAATAAGATAGTATAACTCCCTAGCACAAAGCAACTTCAAAAATGTCCCTTTACTTTGCTACTTATAAACTCTGGCCATATATACTCGATTGTCATTATTTGCTATTCATAGAGTAAGTATATCTGATTAAATAGGAGGGAAATATTGTTTACCACAATATACTATTTTTAAAAGCAAATAATCACTAGAATAGTCAAAAAGATTCTGTTCAGGAAAATTAAGTTCTACAACTTTATATGAAAACCATGTATTGACATTTTTAAAAAGAAAAAGAACTGGAAAACACAGTATTAGTAACCTTGTATTCATTCCTCCATTTATTAAAAAATACAGTATTGACCACCTATCATGTGCTAATCATTTGTAATTAAAAGTTTTTTTTTCTTTGTCACTAAAGGATATTAACCAGGTAGATTCCATAGAATGCAAATAAATATCTAACCTGGATTCTGGCTATAAAAAGGTCCTCCATTCATCTGATTCTGAAGGCTTGTTTGTGAAGTTATGGAAGGAGGGCGTCTATAGGGCAATGAGCCCCCTACTGTTGGGGGAGTGTGGCGAGAGGCAGGTCTATTCATGCTGTAGAACTGAACAGGATGACCTGGAAGAGGAAAAGAACATAAATTTGCCATTAAGAGAAAATTATCTCAGACAATGAAATACTTTAGGTACAAAGCCTGAATCTTAACAAGATTATGAAAAATAACAATGTTAGCTAATTAAATTAGTTATCTGACAAAACATGATGCAAGGTGACAGTTATCACTCAGCAGACATTATATTGAAGTACAAAAGCAGGAAAATAGATTCATGATTAGGTCTGGAAAAGCCACATCTAAATAGACTACTAATTAATATTAAGATTTTAGTAAGTTAATAACTTGATAGGCTTTCCAAATCATCACAATTAATTAAAATTTATGACTCATTTTCCCAGCTCCACTCCCCAAATCCACTAAACACTAAAAGTAAACTAAACAAGTAAGAATGACATTTGGGAAAGTAAAAGAAAAAATGTTTGATATACAGTCTTATTCCAAATTAATAATAGTAAACTTAAAGTAGCAAAGCAATTTAAAAAATATTTCCAGCAAAAGATCAAGTGAGATAAATCAAACATATCTTTACTGGGTCAAAGATATCCATCTCTAAAACCAGGTTATTTTGTCTTAAAATTAGAGTTCAAGAAATTTACAATTATGAAAAAAAGCTAAGACACAAAAAGTTAATCAAAATATATCTTATTTTTAATATCATCCCTGAATTTGTACACATTTATCAGCCATTTCACTGTGTTTTGATCTCTGCGAGTACTTCAATAACTAATGCCAACTGAAGTCACTATTTCTTAAGTATCCAATTCTTAAATTTTATCTTAATTCCACTCCCACTCAAAATCGTTCAGCTGGGGGTCTACTACTGTTACAATCAGACAGACAAAGCACTAGGCAGGTGTGTCCAACCTTTTGGTGTCTCTGGACCACACTGGAAGAAGAGTTGTCTTGGGCCACACGTTAAATACATTGCAGCATATAATCACAAAAAAATTCTCATAATGTTTTCAGTAAATTTATGATTTTGTGTTGGGCCACATTCACAGCCATCCTGGGCTGCATGCGGTCCATGGGCTACAGATTGGACACCTCTGCAAGAGCATCCAAGAGAGCACTCCAGCAGGCAGGCGAGGAAGAGAGGGAAGGGAAGGGGAGGGAGAAGACAGAGGGACAGAAGGAGTAAAGAAAAGTATCAGGGGAAGAAAAGAGGAGGGAAGAAGGGAGGATAAAGTGAAAAGAAGGAAGGAAGAGGAAATGAGAAAGGGCAAGAGAGGAAGGAAGGAAAGGTGAGAGGAGGAAAGAAAGAAAAGAACTTTTAACATTTTTCATGTTATGCATGATTGTAAAACCATGATTTTAGTCATAGTTTTAGACTAATTTTAGACTAAAATCGGCCTTCAGGAACTTATCAAACCTTGACTCATACAAAGATGATAAAAGCACTCAGAAACCACCATACTATTTTATCTTCTTACATATGACAGTATCAAACCTAAGAATCAATTGTTATATAGAAATCTTAAGTATTAAAGCTTATACATAATCCACTGTCAAGACACTGTAATCATGGCTGAAAATATAAAAAACAGTTCTGGCCAAGATAGAGGTGAAGACAGATATCCTTGGCTTCCTCACACAACCAAAAGAGATACGACAACCAATTTAAAAACAAAAAACCACCAGAACTTCCAGAAAATTGAACTGTGTGGAAGTCCAACAACCAAGGAGTTAAAGAAGGAACATTCATCCAGACTGGTAGGAGGAGCAGAGACGGGCAGCTGGGGTGGAGAGGACACATGGTGAGGCAGTGGCTGGAGGACCAGGTGGGCACAGTGGAGACTGGCAGACCAGGCAGTCTCACATTCATGTGCGGATGAACCAGGAGGAACAACTGGGGAGTGAGACAGACCTCGCAATCCAGAGTTCCAGCACCAGGAATAAAACCTCAAAGCCTCAGGCTATAAAAATTTGTGGGGGTTGCAGTGGCAAAAGAAACTCCCAGTCTCACAGGGGAGTCCGTTGGAGGGGCCCACCGTGTCCAAGAATGTACACAAACCCACTCACCCAGGGATCAGCAACAGGGCAGCACCTGGAAGGGTGTAATTCAGTTGTGGGAAGCAGGGGAAGTGACTGAAAGTGGGGTGAGAGCCAAACAGGCAGCATTGTTCCTTCTCTGAACCCTCCCCATATGCAGTGCCACAACCCAGAGAAGTAGGTGCCCCGCCCTGGAGAATTCCTAGGCTCCGCCCCTTACTACATAACAGGTGTGCCAAGACAAAGAAATATGACCCAAATGAAAGAACCGAGCAAAACTCCACAAAATGAATTAAGTGACAAGGAAATAGCCAACCTATCAGATGCACAGTTCAAAACACTGGTAATCAAATTACTCACAGAAATGACTGAATTCAGTCACCAAACGAAGGATGAAATAAAGACTATACAAAGTGAAATAAAACAAAATATACAGGGAATCAACAGTGAAGGGAAGGAAACCAGGACTCCAATCAATGATTTGGAGAAGATGGAAAAAATAAACTTTCAACCAGAACGGAATGAAGAAACAAAAATTCAAAAAAATGAGGAGAGGTTTAGGAACCTCAGGGACAACTTTAAATGTTCCAATCATAGGACATCCAAATCATAGGGGTGCCAGAAGGAGAAGAGGAAGAGCTGAAAACTTATTTGAAAAACTAATGAAGGAAAACTTCCCCAATCTGGCAAAGGAAATAGATATGTAAGTCCAGGAAACACAGAAAGTCCCAAAGAAATTGGACCCAAGGAGGAACACATCAAGGCACATTATAAAAAGAAAAGAAGAGAGTTCCCATAAGACTATCAGCTGATTTCTCAAAAGAAACATTGCTGGCAAGAAGGGGCTGGAAAGAAGTATTCCAAGTCATGAAAGGCAAGGCCTACATCCAAGATTACTCTATCCAGCAAAGTTATCACTTGGAATGGAAGGGCAGATAAAGTGCTTCACTGGTAAGGTCACGTTAAAGAAATTCATCATCACCAAGTCCTTACTATATGAAATGTTAAAAGGATTTGTCTAGGAAGAAGAAGATCAAAACTATGAACAGTAAAATGACAACAAACTTACAACTATCAATGACTGAACCTAAAAAAACAAACCAACCAACCAAAAAAACTAAGCAAACAACTACAACAGGAACAGAATCACAGAAGTAGAGATCACATGGAGGATTATCAGCAGGAAGGGGGAAAAGAGAGAATGGAGGAAAAGGTACAGGGAATAAGAAGCATAATTGGTAGGTACAAAATAGACAGGGGCATGTTAAGGTAGTATAGGAAATGGAGAAGCCAAAGAATTTATATGTACCACCCATGGACATGAACAAGTTGGGGGGAATGCTGGAGGGAATGGGGGTACTGGGCAGAGGGTGATAAAGGGGAGAAAATATGGGACAACTGAAATAGTATAATCAGTAAAATATACTTAAAAATATAAAAAAACACATAACTATCATTTGAAAGGTGTATCTTGTCATTTAAATCACCAGATCCAGCCCTAGTTGGTGTGGCTCAGCTTACTGCAGCATCATCCCACAGACCAAGGGGTCACAGGTTCTATCCTGGTCAGGGCACATGCCTGGGTTTCAGGTTGGTGTCTGGCCAGAGCACAAGCAGGAGGCAACCAATCGATGTTTCTCACATCGATGTTGCTCTCCGTCTCTCTCTCCTTCCCTTCCCACTCTCTAAAATCAATAAATGTGTCCTTGGGTGAGGATTTAAAAAAAGATAAATCACCAGATACAAATAAATTATTGGCATTTAATAACAAATTAAAACAAACCAAGGATCATCAAGTTGAAAACACCTGATAATTAACAGCACTGTGAATTTTATACAGTTAGATCTAGTCTAAAATCTCACATGTAAGTCCTCAGTGATTCAGAGATACTACATAAAAGAGACAAAGAGACTACTGTTATCATTAATAAGGCATTTACTTTGCATTTGGTTGAAAACCAAAACAAAACTAGTTTCACTATCACAGATCAAATTGTAAAACCTAAAATAAATAACTTCTAGAAGAAAACAGGACAAAATCTTTATGACTATATGCAAGGCAAAGAGCATGTAAATATGACATCAAAAGTATAATCCACAAAAGAAATAAAATCAACGAACTATCCAAACTTTGAATGAAAACCTAAGCTTACACAAAGGTCTGCATGCAGATGTTTATGGTATTTTAGTCATAACCACCCTACACAAGGAAATAATCCAAATGTCTCTCCCCTGGAAAAGTGATAAACGCACTGTGTACACCCATACAGAACACTACCCAGTAATAATAAAAAGGAACAAAATAATGAAACATGCAACAACACAGATAAATATCCAATGCATCATGGCAAAAAGCCAGACCCAAAAGGCTATATAACATATTCTGCCATTTGCATGATAGTCTCACAAAGGCAAAACCTGAAAGACTAAAACCAGATCAAGGGGTTGCCAGGGGCTAGGAGTGAAAGGAAGGACTGCCTACAAAGGAGGCTTGGAGGCAGTTAGGGGATGTTAAGACTGTTACATATCTTGACTGTAGTTGTCATGATATCTCTGCATAAAATTCAAAACTCAAAGTAATACACATTAAAAAGGGTAAATTTTACTGTACATAAATTATACCTTAATAAAAGACAAAAATACATGGTGATTCAAAACCAATGTATAAAAAAGATTTTGTCCACATAAATTGTTACTGAGGCATTCACTCACTTGCTTTTTGTTTAAAAAAACTAACTATAATTATCCACTCATACAATAAATGTTTATTCAGTGTTTATGAACCAGCACTTGTTATTAAATCATAAAAATGCTGACTCACACATGGGGGTGATTTGTCCTTTGTGGACTTACTGATTTCAAGATGTATTCTTTACTGACACAGGAGCATAGCAAAATTCCTTTATTTAACTAGTCTGGCCAAACAGAGCTGCATGGAGATCAAAGAACAGCCCATGTTTACATTTACCCACTGTAGAAAGCTTTTCTTAAAAAGTGCTTTTATAGAAGCTATCCCATAAAACACCATCCAAAATCGTATTAAGTAAAAGTGTCTTTTACCGCATTCAGACATCTGGTTATAGGAGCAGTGCTGAATATAAATTCTGTGAAGTATTTGTGAAGCTAAGGTGCTGTGTGTCCAAACATATACATTTTTATAATAGATAACTTATTTACTAACCAGCATCACTATTACCTTTGCAAGTATATTTTGTGGCAATTGAGCCCTTTTCTCCTTCCCCATTTAAAAAAAAAAACACCCACCAGATTTTAGGCTATAATTTCAGTCAACCTTAAATAACAAGTAAATCTGAAATTCTTTAAAAATCCATTGTCTTTGTGTTTCCAACGCTGCTATAGCAAACAACAGGTTCCGTTATAATAAACTTATAGAGACTTTTAAATGGCTATATCAAATATTTCCTATAAAATATACTTTAGAATTAGTCATAGACTGTTCCTTTCATTAATAACATAACCTGTAACAAACATTTCTGAAAATTTTTCGAAACTGTACAAAAGATGGTGCCACGTTAAATTCACAAACCTCTAGTAAATGAAATTCAAGCAATAAAAAATGTATTTGTGCTGCTCCACTGGAAAAATGTATGAGAAACTTTACCCTGATGTCCTCAGAATATTTTATTTTGGTCACATGCCACTTTCCAGTTAGTAAATTATTCTTCATATTTATATATACATACATATATATACACACACACACACACACACAAAGCACAAACAAATAAAAATCATAAAGCTAGAGTTCCAGGTAATAGAAGAGCCAGATGACTGGATTTTGCCTGCCAAGGAATAAGCCAATACTCACCTGTAGGGGGAGTGGAAGAAACAACAGGGGGAGTTGGAGAAGTGAAGCCATCAGCAAGGGTCTGGGCACCCCCAGCAGCTGCTTCAGGGGCAGTGGAGGAAGGGACAGTAGCAGGAACTAGAGGGGCAGGGGCAGATGCAGAAGTAGCAGGAAGGGGAGGAGTACCAGCAGAGCCAGCAGGGGCTGAGGGGAAAGAGGAGTGAGAAGCGGCATTAACGAGGCAATCCCAGTAGGCAGGACTAGAAAAGGCATTAGAGAAGTTAATGTTAGATATGCAGTGCTCAACGCTAACCAAAGGATAGAAGAGAGTAGTACAAAGCAAAAAAGAATAAAGCTTATGTTAAGGGATTATTAGGTGTGCAGCAAATAATTCAAGATGCCAGGTAATTTAGAGATTTTTTGATTCACTAAAAACAAGCATTCTTTTCTATCTGAAAGCCACTATTCTGTAAGAAAAGTGCTCCCCTTATATTATAATCTTTAGCATAACATTTTGTAAATAATACACAAAAGTAGGTCTTGGCCGGGTACTCAGTTGGTTAGAGCGTTGTCTTGATATGCCAAGATTGTGGGTTCAATCCCCGCTCATACAAGAATCGACCAGTGAATGAGTAAATGAATGAATGAATGAATAAGTGGAACAAATAGGTGTTTCCAATTAATTAATTAAAAAACTAAACACTGGGAAACAACACCATTCCATTCTGAATTACACAAATCAGAAAATAAGCATATATGTTCCAGACATAAATATCTTACTAGGTAGAAAAAAACATTCAACAAAACACAGATCTTCTCTTTTCAATGATTTTTGAAGAGGTATTATCTATTTATTAGAATAAATAAATTAAATGTGTAATATTCTATCCCTCTGTCTTTTGTGTCCTGCTTTTAAGACAAAGTTTTAACTTTGGTATCTTCAGATTAAATAAGTACATTTTTGTGTGTCAGAGAAAAGAGGGTAGCATTTCAGAGACTATTAAGCTCCGACAGTCCACTAAACTAAACAGAACTACTCTAACACTGTCTTTTAACACATTTAAACATTTAACACATTTGTCCAATCCTTTGTTATACATATGATTTTCACACCGAGTCCCCTCTCTGTCCCAAGGCATGCACTGTTGTGGAATTAAACCTAAAGCATAACAGTGTGGTACCTGAAACCTCAAAGCATCAACTGAGCTACAGCACCGAAAACATAAATCAAATTACAGGGAAGTGTGTGAGTATAAACTTACAAATCAGTTGGTTAAAAATCACAAATGCGTAATAAAGGTTTCCCAACATACAAGGAGTCCTAAAGGAAAATAAATCCTGATTATGAAGAAAGCCCACTGTAATTAAATCAGAAACTGAATTCACATTCAGAAAGGACAAGTGAAGGTGAAGCACCATTCGTGTTTTACCTGGAAAGACACTGGGAGGAGAGGGAGTAGGAACAGCAATGGGAACTCCTACACTCCCACTTCCACTGTTCTCACGACTGCTGCTCCGACTACTGGGGTGGCTTCCTCCACTACTCCCACTGCTGCTAGAGAAACAGGAACCACCAAAACATGAGTATTATATACAGTAAGATCTCCAGCATTTCCCAACATTTTCCAAAATGAATGTAGCTACAATAAAGATAATTCAAGCCGTTCACTTCAAATATGAATTTATTAGTAGGGAGAAAGCTGACTTCAAGAAACTTGTTTTGACCACCCTTTAATAAGCCTATATTAAAGAAATTAAGAAAGAAGAAAAAATTTGATGAACATAAATGATAGATGGGCTCAACACATAAAAATAATAATACTTTCTTTTACTTCAGTTTAATACCTGTCTGAAGAAACTCCTTTTATAATAAAACATAGTTTTCCTAAACAGATTATTTAATTTCATAATATCCTGATATACTATCCCATATCAATGTTTTATTGCATATAGTTTTTCATCTGTAAAGTTCCACCAAAAAACAACTTGAAATTTCCCATATCTGGTCCATAATTTTTTTAAGGTCAACTATAACTATTAATTTTGCGGAGAAGTTTGTACTTGAACGTATCTTTTTCCCCCCAACTTCCTGACTGTTCAAAGTTGCATCAGAACAGGAGGAGAGAGAGGTGGAATCAGATGAGGTTTGGGAGAGTAGAGTGAGGAAAAGAACTTAGTGCTTGGACAATGAGAGAGATTTAACTGAAGTAATCTGAACAAATTATGGTACTATGACCATCACATTTTGCGCTGAGGTAGAGAAAATACCTGTAAGTTCGATTTCTTTGATTCACAGAAGCTGTCCTCACAGGGCTCTGCTGCGAGGGAGCCATATTACGGGTTGGGCTAGGTACGTAATCATTTGGTACCACTGGAGGACGCACTGGCTCCAGTGTGCGATAGGGGGAGTGCCGCCTACAAAAAGAAGAGCGTATGTATCGTGTGATTAGCAAGTTTCGGCACAATCAATTCAAAGTGAATTGTGAAATACGATTTGCACTCAGTAGTGAAATACGATTTGTACTCAGAGACAGAAAGGTGTGTTTTTACATAACCCAGCTACCAATTTCAGTCTTTCCTTAAGTATCACTTCTCTGTAGTTAGGGTTTCGATGAGTTATTTTTTTAGTCTCCAAACTCATTTCCCTGTGCTATTGCAATTTTGTTCATTCATTCTCATTGAGCGTAAAGATTCTCCCATCAGGTAAGCCAATGTTTCCCAGACTCTTCTTTTTTTTTTTTTTTTTGGTTGAGTTCAAATTATTTTAGTGCCGTGTCAAAGTCTCCCAAATGCATTCCATGAATGCACTAATTATCTTCCTCACCCCTCTCTCCCTAACCAAAGACACTCAAAGACAGGCCCCACAACCCCCACACTGATGATCATAGCAATAACCCTGAAATTCCTTTTCTATATACTAAATGCACAGTAATTAAACTATATCCACACACATAAATAATTTAATCTCATCTTCCATGCTCACTTTACTTCCTCCTTTAACTTTCACTTTGATCTTTCTTGCCTTTTACCCTCCCACAGAGTTCAACATTTAAAAGGAAAATAAGACAAAGACCACCTAAGTCTTTCTAAATGAGGTTTTATTAAGATATGCCTTTTTTCCTTCAAATTTCCTTTTAAAGGAAGAGAATGAGAAGAATAAGGAAATATGGTTTCCAATTCTTTTTTTGTGTTAACATTTAGATAATTTTAAATATTTTATTTATTTTCTCAATTAGTTTACATTCAATGTTATTTTGTATTAGTTTCAGGTGTACAACACATTGTTTCCAAATTCTTTACAACAGTAATAAACACTCAACTGACGTTTTGTAGATGAGGTTCTGGTTTTTAAAAGAATAAAAATTGGGATCTCAAAATATGAAAATTAAAAGGCTTTCTTTTCCTGAAATGATGTTGATCACTCAACTTCAAATTTCTCAGTAACTCACTCCCTCAGAGCTTCCAAGGTTTCTTTAAATACTGCTCTGCTGGGTTATTCAAATTATGGTTCACCAATTTTGGGTGAGATCACTTTGCATTGACCCATCCACTCTACTACTCTCAAAATCTCCTTGCATAAATACATATATACATTAATAATTACAAATAGCCCTGGCTGGTGTGGCTCAGTGGATTGAGCACTGGCCTACAAATGGAAGGTTCACTGGTTCCATTCTCAGTCAAGGCACAAGGCTAGGTTGTGGGCTGGGTCCCTAGTTGCGGGTATACAAGAGGCAACTGATCATGTATCTCTTGCATACTGATGTTTCTCTCCCTTTCTTCCTTTCTTTCCTCTAAGAGTAAATAAATAAAATCTTTAAAAATAAATAAGGGGCACTAGATGAGACACTGAGCAAAGGAAGAACAAGGAATGACAGGACCCTGCATTTAAAATACTAAAAAGAAGTTTTGGCATCTCTAAAATTATGATGTAAATATTAAAAAACCATAAAATAGAAACTGATTAATTTCTAAACATCTGCTTTCCAGACAATTTTTCCCAGACAACAAAAATGTTCTGTGTTTCAATGTTCTGTTTCAAGCCAAGAAAAAACCCTTTGCTGACTGAGAACTAAAAGAGAGAAAAATGATAACTATAAGGTAAAAACAAGGGGCGCAGTAACAAAATATGATGTTAGGCAGAGCCTACAAACAAGGCCAGGCTATGACCATCAACCAGCATGTGGAGCTCAGAGACTCTGAGGACTCTGCAAAACCCTTGCTACTACACAAGGAAAACATATTGGTATACGAGGAAATCTTTAAAATCTGAGAGTAACAGAAAGTTTTATTTTATTAGAGATTACAGTGGGTTAGCCTGCTAACAACCCTGATTTAAAACCTAAGAATCCGTAAGTACGATACATGATAAAATTATAGATGTTTACAGAAAAATAAGGCAAATTCTTCCTCTTAATCTGACTCTCTACTGTTACCGTTGCAAAATTATACCCAACTATGTCATCTACATTCTACCCTGAAGTTTAAATTTTATTTGATTTACTATATTCATTCCTCTCTAAGCAGAAATTTTTTGTCCACCCCAAATAAAACCCTATTCCTGGCTGGAATTCATTTTTATTCTTTTGTTTCCCACTGTCTTTACTATATATCCTCTTCCAACATTATCCTCCTTTATACCCCTACTCATCTTTGTCTTGTTCTGATCCACAGCACTTGATTAGGATTTTTGTGTTTTTCATTTGTGTATTTTTATTTTTTTTGGTGAGGGGGCCAAAAACAAGTTTGTCAATTAGAAATTTCTAAGCATAAATCACAAAGCCAATGGTTGTTACAGCATTTTGTCTTTGTTTTGTACATTTTTTTAAAAATCCAATTTATGGTAGTGACTCTGAAAAGTTGATAGATGACAGATATTACCCCCTTTTACAGATGAAAAAACTGAACTGCTAAGAAGCTGACTATGTAAGACCATAGAGCAGGAGCAGAGCTGGACCACAATTTGGCCATCTGGTTTCTGGGGTACATTATGCCCATCTGATCACAAATCTCCATAATCAACCCAGTTTTTATACTATGATGCTACAGAAGAAAAGGCAATCTTTTCTATTAATTGACCATTTCTGCCAAAAGACAAATCCAAAGCCCACCTCTGTAGATCCAAATTAAAGCTGATATTCTCTTAAAGCGAAATTACCAAATTTTGTAATCTACACAATGCTCTTCAGAGGAAGTCTAAATAATAGCCAACTATAATACAAAAGACTAAAACTTTTATGAAAATAAGAATTAAGAGTGCAATTTATAGTAAACCATGAACTTGGACTAGTATTTTATCTTAAATGTAAAATTCATTAGAAAAATAATTTCTAAACAAAATCTTTTTAAAGTATAAAAATGTTTCCCAGGAAAAGGGAAAATTATGCACAAAAGGATAATCCTAGGAAGAAAATGTTCTCTTTTCAAATATTAAAAAATAATTTAAATATAAGTAGTGTTTAGTTTTCAACAACACTACATGAAATGGTTTCCAGTTATTACTTAGTTATATACTCACCCAAGGGTCCCTTTCCCTGACATAGGGGGACTGGGGGGTTTCTGAGTTGGAGGTGTTGTACGCGGCAGCCCACCCATCTTCATATTCTGGGTACTCACCTAAAAAATTTTTAAGGAAAACTCAACTTGTATGCAGTGAAACAAAGTGCCACTCTGGGGAAATAACATTATGCTATTTAACAAAGAAGGGGAAGGTTTAAATAGGAAAAAAATCAGAGGCCATGCATTTCATATGCAGAATCTACTCTACATTATTCTACAGTTGTACTCAAAGGACTCTTCCTAACATGAAATTTTCAAGTAATTATAAACTTGTATGCAAAGACTTTATTTGCCATTAGGCCATCACACCAACAGATCACTGGTTGGACTATTTGGACATTCAACTGAAATTAAATAGGAAAACTATAAAAACCTTAAATAATAAACTTAATCAGACTCAATGATGCCCTTAAGCAAGTCCTTGTCTTTTTAGATAGTAAGTATATCATACAAAACAAAATACATGTTTCTCAAATAAAATAAGCAATTATGGTGTTGCTCCGTTGTAACTAGAGAATACAAAATAAAGTTAAATTGCATGATATACCTATAAAAACTTAGTTTTTTAAATAGCGGATTAGCCTTACAATTCGGATTTCTTTAATGTTCTTGTATGAAGGAATCACCTACCTGTAAACTGCCAGAAGTTAAGGCATGTTCCTAAACATCTGCACTGGAAGGTTAGGGCTGAGCTATCCAAGCTATCCCATTCACCTGTGAACAGTACAGGGACCACAGGCAATGTCCATTCCAATGGGAATTAAACCCATTCTGGCTCAAAATGATTCATTCAATCACAGGAAAGATGTAAGCGACACAGTCCCAAATCAGAGCTGGGCCCTACTCCTCACTACTCTAACCCCAACTGAAAGTGCAAATGTAGAAAAGTTGGGAGATAAGGGAACAATGGATGCCACAAAAGAAGTATGTCAGCACTTATGCGGAAAGCCCTAAAAATCTGGATATTTCAAAGAGCTATGAGAAGTCATTCACAAATGTAATTCAAACGCAATCTCAAATTGTTTGAGATTACCAGTGGGTTAGAGTTAATGTTCACCATATAGGTTTATACCTGACTGTACTTTCAGCCCCTCATATTCCAGAGTGTCAAACACCTCAAAAAAGGATCTTAACTTTTGTAATAAAAATGTCTACAGTATTCAAATTATACTTGTAAAATGAAATTTCAAGATATTACACCAATGAAATCAGAATACATTTCTATATGTAATTTCAAAAATAAAATTTCAAGAAAACAAATCATAATTGTATACAGAATATTGAGGTTATCAAAACTAAATAGAATTTTTTAAAATCCTAAAATATTACTTGTCATCTGAATAGGTAAGAAATAATGATATTAAGAAACAAACTCTTCAAATGAATAACCCAGTGAGCAAGTTGTGTGTGATGATAAACCAATCTTTAATGACAAATGATACCTTTGAAATGTCAGTATTTTTAAAGCGAAGCATTTATCAGTAACCCTTTTGTTGTTGCTTTTTAACAACAAATATAAAACAAACTGGTTATCAAGTAAGAATAAAGATTAACTTATCCTTGCTCTCCCCCTCATTAACAAGCAGAGGGGTATGGTATACTAATCATATCTTAAAATGAAAATGCAGGAAGATTTTTTTTTTAAAAATCAATCCACATTTGGGGAAAATTTTAGGAGTAATATGACAAATAACCAATAGCTTTTAAAATGATAAATTTTAATTTATGACACCAGAAGATTTTTTGAATTAGTAACCAAAGTCCTTTAAGCTCAACCTTAAACAACATAAATCCCAAGGTTACTTCAAGTGATGAGGGAGAAGTAGGTGAACCAAACACTAAACTACATCAATTTGCTACAAAGGAAGGAAGAGGATCAGGAACAGAAAAAAAGTAGAAGAGAATTTTATTCTATACATGGAATAGCTAAAATACTTGAAAACAGCTTTCCAACTCTGATTTAAGGTTTTGGTATGTAAGGTGTTTTTGTTTAAATTGCAGTATCTTCTTTAAGTCTTTTAATTTAGCCCTCAAAATATAAAATACACAATTTATAAATTAAAATATGGTGGACTTTTCTATAAATAAAACTTGCTGCATTTCATATCTGTAGAATCATCATATGACTGTATTTGTTTGGTTAATGAGGTTTGGATGAGTAACTTAAATCACTGAAGAAACCAGAGTCCCTATAGAATGTTGAAAAAAATCTATAATTATACTTCATTAATATTGTGCTACCTTTATATAAAACAGTTTTTCACTATTTCTTAAATAGCTTTCCTTTGTGTAAACTGCTTCTATGCTAAGTAAAATAATAAATATGCTACAAAGAATATAACCTGCCATCTAGTTTGAAGAAAAGGGAAGAAAACAGAAATAATTTCCAAACAAAATTTAATTTTTTTATTAGAGGTGGGATCTGTATTAAAATCAAAGTTAAGAAACTATATTTTAAGTCTAAAATATTTTTATAAAAATATTTCCTGGACAGTCATCATAGTTCTAAAAACTATTTTGAGGAAAGTTTATAGAGGAAAATAGTATTTCCTGACAAGTAGCAAAACACACAACTAAATTGTGTGTGTGGTGAAGAGGAACAGAGAGGAATGGAGAGGGAGAAGGGGGTGGGGAGTTGGGGAAGAGGGAGGAAGAAAGAATGAGAGGGAATGAGAACACATGTACCATAAACACAGAAGAAAGGAAACAAAATAATTCTGCACCTAGTTCATAATAGCAATTCCACATGAAACTTAAAAAATTGCAAGCATAAACAGAACTATCTATCTGGCACTTAAATGTGTAGTTAATGGTCCTGAATCGTAAGTGCGAGTGCCCATCGCAATTTTCAGTTTTGTGTGGGAACTGGAAGAATGAAACTTTGGTGGCTGGTTGCAACAATAATTTAATTATGTAGGTATTTTTTGATTCCATAAAGGGGAAGTCATCACTAAGAGATAAGTAAAGCAGGTATTAGGCACAAAGAAGGAGGAATGGTAAGAAAGGTCCGGGGTTTTTTCCCCTACTGGAGAGAAACCCTCAAAACAGAAAAAATATTCATTTAGGTGATGAAGGTTAACGCAGAGTCACAGCTCAAATACTTTCCCACTAGCCCGTGACTAAGGAATACATATAATACAGGAGTTAGCAGCAATTCCTTTATGATCAAAGAATGGTCTGGGCTCCCAGGCTTTGGAAAGAAAATCTCTACAACTAGCACTAACCACCAGGCCAATTCCAACACCTTATTATTTTTTCTACAGTGCCCCTCCCTTTCCTGCTCTAACCTTTTTTGGGTATGTTCAATACCTCCTTGAACCCTGACATATAATAAATGCTCGTTACAAATCTCAGTGCTTTCAAGTACCCTGCGAACTTCAGTATTTCTTATAAAGCTGGCCAACCAGGTTCAATAAGGACATCGCCTCTGCTACCAGAAACAAAAATAAAACACAACAACGACAAAAAACAAACAAACCCACTCTCTGACAGGTGACCTGCTGTGATGTAACAGTGGCACACACATTTTTAATGATACCTGTAGTATATCCCTCATTTTTCCACCACGTACCACCTACCAGACTATTAGGTACAGGGGTAAGTGATGATAAAAATTAAGTGGGACACCAGAGGTAACACAAAGGTCTATAAAATGATTGCTTCTAAAGAATTTATAATATTTTGGAATTTAACCATATGTTTCAAACAAAAAGGAGTGTCTAAAAATTATACAGAAATCCCCCCCAAAAGAAGTATCAATGTGAGGAGAAATAGCTACAGAAGGTTCCCTAGGGAAAAATCTGAGCGGGACTACTAAATTAAAAAGAGCAGGATTTAATACACAGAGTCGTCGTCTACAGAGGAGTGTGTCTGGACGTGGAGGGACGAAGATGGGCAGAAGGAAGCTGTGGTCAGGCACCCCTGGGCCTTCATCGCTGTCCAGTATTGTTTCCCTTTAGTCCCACCCTGGACATTATTCTTTGGCTTCCTAGAAATCTCTATCCCTCTCCGCAGAGAATATTATGTTCCTACTTCAATTCTCATGGCTAGCAAGAAAGGGACCAGGAGATCCTCTACAGGAAATTAAAGCTGAAATCAGGAATTCAAGTATGAATTCAGGAAAGAGGTAAAATTTTTACTAACAGTGTTAGAAAGACCAAAAGCCTAAGGTGCCAAGACTCCAGAAACAACCCAAGATAGAGATATGAGAATAAGAGATCAGGAGTAAAGACCGACGAACTCCTGCCTGACTTTGAAAGTCATTTCTAACAGCTGACTTTTGCCAAACAGAATTGGTGGCTCACGACTGGAACAGGCAAAACCAGACAGGTCTACCAGGGATTGCTGTTAATACAGAGTTTTTCTTCCAAATAGTCCAACATAAATGTTGCATCTGAAAGCTAGAAATATGAGGAGCATTTTATCATTCTCTGTAGGTAATAACCAACACTTGCTAAAAAATTGCACTCAAGTGAAAACTCATATTTTACATAGAGTTAAGTTATGGACCTTCAATATGCCAAGAAAAATTTTCAAGTGTTATATTTTTAACATGTTATAAAACAAACCTGTAACCACCTCCTTGTTAATTATGTAGATTCAGCTTGTGCAATGTTCAACTGAAACACTACATTAACAGATAAGTCTTTACTATTTTTGATTAAACTAATATGCTTACTTAAAAAGTACTTAAGTTTGGCTTCATTGACAACTTTACTGCCTTCAAAAGCAGAAAAATCCATTTCAAATACATCAGTAACAGAGTCTTAAAACTCTTCTTTTCTATAAAAATAAAGAGTAGTCCTGCCTTGTGTGGCTCAATGGCTTGAGTGCTGGGGCCTATGAACTCAAAGGTCTCTGGTTCAATTCCCAGTCAGGGCACATGCATGGGTTGAGGGTCAGTTCCCCATTTGGGAGTGTTTGAGAGGCAACTGATCAATGTTTCTCTCCCTCTCTTTCTCCCTCCCTTCATCTCTCGAAAAATAAATATTTAAAAAATAAAAATAAAGGGTAGGGAAAGGGTACCCCACTTCACGGTACATTCCATTTAACATGGCCTTTAGTACCTATTAAAACATTTCCAATATGGCATTCTATCCTTTGGCTTTTTAGGTCTTTTGTTATAAAAATATTACCACATTGTGCTCAAAGGTCTTATACATTAAACTTTACAATGTTTTCCTCAATCAACTGAAGGAAAAACAACCCAAATGTCAGATGAAAAGAACCATTAAATGCCACCAGAACATGAGGTATAAAATGTTAGAAATTCAACTTTTAAGCATGGAGGTCTCTTGAGGCAATTCTTACATGTCTGATCCTAAAGTACAAACTTTGTTTAATGTCTGTCCCAAAGGCATCAAATCTGACAGCAATGAGAGCAAAAGCAAAGCTTAAGAAGAGCTGAGGAGGAAATCAAAGTAGCAGATAATCCTACCAAACATCAGGCGGCTTCGAGGGCACCTGATGGAATCCACAGGTCACCAGGAAGCTCAGTTGAAAAACTACTGGATTAGTTTGTTATTTGCAGTCCCTGACAACTTTAACTTTTTTTTAAATTCTATTTTATACCTTAATATATTCAATTATTCCATTAATCACCCTTGCAAAAACCACTGATCTTTTTTTTTCCAGCATAAAAGGAGAAATGATTTGCTATATGCAAACTAGTTTTTTCACTCTACTGTTTTGGTTTACCCCAAATTATTAATGTGCCCCAAGTTTATAGAGAGACAGACATATGCACAAACAGGAACAGGAAGAAAGGAAGACAGAGCATTGGCACAGTCTAGCTTCCAGGATAAATTCAGGATACCCTTCCCACCCTGTTCACTCCACTCAGGTATACAGAATCACCTACACTGTACAGAACCACTCTACTCAAGAGTGGAGCTATTTGGTATAAAAAGCAAAGATGTTAAGGAATCTTATCCAAGATCTTTCTTTCAAAGACCCTTTCATTTCCCACTCATTTTGGCCCATCTCCTACATGGAGATCCTGAATCCAGGATGATCAAGAAGAAATCATAGCAGGATTTGGAGGAAATGAGCATAGTATAGTAGTAGCTTAGGCAAGCTGGTTTAAACTTTCAGGAAAAAGAATTGGTCCATTTTTTTTTCCTTCAGTTAATCTCTGTGTACTTCATTCACTTTGGAGGCTAACACATCAATAGCCGTAATTTGAATACAGGCTGTAGAGGAAAAGAGCCAAGGTAGCCACACAGTTTTGGTCTAGTTCTACCTATTTTATGCAAAAGGAACATCCTCACTATTCTGCATGCTTCGTTCACCAAAACTAGGACATTGAGCCAACACTTTTCCAGGAGTGTCCAACCTCTTGGTGTCTCTGGGCCACACTGGAAGAAGAGTTGTCTTAGGCCACACATTAAATACACTGCGGCATGTAATCACACACACACACAAAATCTCACAATGTTTTATGTATGATTTTGTGTTGGGCCAAATTCATAACCACCCTGGGCTGCATATGGCCACAGGCCATGGGTTGGACACCCCTGGGGGAATCAATCACACAAGAAGGGCATTTGCCTGGGCTTCTCTAGTCATGTCTCCCTACCACAGAAATTTCTGTGACCCCATGCTTAGCAGCTAGTTATAATTCAGATCTCAGTTATCCTGTCTTCTTGTTATCACTTTCTACACTGAAGACGTGGCAAACAACTGAGTATTAGAAAGGTGGTGTATTTGAAAAGAAGTTATAAAATTCACCTAAGGGGGAAAAAACCCAAAAAGGAAATGCAGGGCCAGTTTGGTGAAAATTTTAGTAACATACTATTTGACAGATTTCTTGAATATACTAGAATGTCTTTTACTGTAAAACCTCCAAAATACTACAATAAAAGGTTATTGAAACAAATAACAAAAGGAAATATTTCTCTAATTCTTAACTTGTATTTTGTGAAACATTATCATGCATTTTTTATGTTTTGCATATAATACTCAGCCTGAAAACTCTTAAAAGTGCTTTTATACTAAAACACATATTTCACATAGCAATTTGAGAAAAAAGACTAATTTTGTTTTTTTCAAAATACACGATACTGCAACTTAAAAAAAAATCCAGTAACAATATTTTCTGATTCTCAATTTCTTTACGTTGAGAGTCAGGAGATAATGATATAGTGGCCGCAAGATATATAATGAAGCACACCATTTATAGAATAAAAAAGCAATTACACAGGGGGAGGGTTAAATAAAGCACATTCGTTGGCTCTCCAATCCATAACAAAATGTCTACACTTACAAAATCCAGCTAATTGTACTTCACAATGACATTTTATGATAGGATAACTTACATTTCAGCTTCAAAAAAATATATTAACATTGCAAAACAACCACTTATTGAATAAATATTTACTAAGCACCTACTGAACAGTCAGGCACTGTTCAAGGCACACACGATGGGGCAGTGAACAGACAAAATAACTGCCCTCACGGAACATGAAGACACCACAAAGCTGCATGACAAAAATAAAAAATAAATAGAAAGAGAAATTATCCTTTGGTTTTAAAGGGCCAACTGCCAAATATCTCTACACTCCCCATATGTAATAGTCTACATAAGAACAAAGAATGGAAATCCAGCCCTGGAATCTCTTACCTTAAATCTAAGCAACCACTTAATGCATAAATGGAGCAAATAAAAGAGGTAAGGAAAAAAAGCATTGAAAGGTTAGTTGGAACTTCAGGATGTGAAGAGAAAGGAAAAAACAAAGAAAAAACAAGTTAAGCATTTAGCATTAAAAAATAATGTTTCAGTAGATCATAGAAAGAGTGGTTAAAGCAGAATGTGTCATGAACAAGAGTTTTTTGATGAAATTACATGACATTGCTTTATTCAAAAACTTAACTTTATTAAAGATTTCTTCAAATTAGTGACCTCTAAACACTAAAAGTTCAAACAATGAAAAGGACTACAGAGTCCCAAAACAATAACATTTTCTTGAGAATTAAATAAGAATTGGAGTGGAGAAATCACCTTTTTTTATTATATAAGAGGGAAAGCACAAATATGACGTGTGCTTGCCCTCTTATACATTCTATGTGCCTCTTAGTCATTAGATTCTGGCAGTACCCTAAAATTTTCTGTCAGCAGTTGCTAGCCTTGAATAAATTTCAAAAGGTTTTCCCAAGTTAGAATTAAATTTCAGTTATTAATCATCCATCTAATTATACATCTTATTTTAACGTTTTAATTAATACAGTCATCTAAATGCAGGTAGGTATTCATTATAAAATTAAATATCAAATTCCAGATAATAGTGATTATCAAAATTCTGAGAAAATTTTTAAAATTTACACTGTATATTTTCATTCACCTAAATCTAAATTAAAGTTAAATTTAACTGATTTCTAGCCATATTAGTGTAGGATATTTTTTTAATTTAAATTTGCTTATAGAGTCCTAAATCAACTACACAAACTAGTTTCACTTATAAGCATGTATATTTATTCAAAGTCACATTTGATAAGTCATTTCACTGTCTTTAAAATCACTGATGAAATGCAAACATTTAAGTAACTTAATACTTAGCTGAAACGCCAAATACTTTCTTAAGTACAAATACCAATTTAAATAAAATGTATATGCCCATCGAATTTTGATCATGGTATTTTGTATACATAGAAGGCACTCAAATACATCTCAGAAGACAGCCAAAATATATAATGGCTATATATACAAAAGCAGCAGGAATATTAATTCACATACTACTTTTATCTACACTATTCTTACTCAAAATGTTAAAATTATTTTAGAAAAATCAAAGTACATTTTTGTTTAATTATGTTCTTTCTGAAAACTAATGCCAAAAGTTTGCTGATAAATTTTTAAGATAAATACTTCAATAACACACTGAATAATTTTTAATATTGTATTAAAAAATTAGAGATTATACCACACTTATCATATATGTGAGGTGTTATCACAAATAAGCAAATGCAATTCATTCAACGATAACTATGTAAAACTGGAGAGTACAGCACTAAGAAGCAGCAATGAAGATAAAACTAGTTTATAGCAGTAGGGAATCTTCAGAACCATAACTGGGCCAAGACTTGGCTCTCCAGGGAAGGAAAGATAACAGCTTAATTTTCTAGAAAGTTAGTTCCAATTTCGGCTATTGTTTTTAAAAACTTGACAAAAATTATACCTACCTTTACTCCATGTCCAATATCATCTAGAATTGTATAGTCAATAGGTTTTCTAATATAACGAACCGGTCGCTCAAGGTTGGCTGGAGCAATAATCTTATGTGTCCTTGAAGTGTTTTTATTGGTAGTCAAAATACCGATTTCTCTTCTTGCAACTTTCTCTTTATGAATATCAACAGTCTGAAAAATATAATATAAACATAACACAAAAATGTATAGCTCTAATATCCAGAAAAATCAAGACATAAAAGTTCAGTAGATTTAACAACATTATTCATATTCTTAACCACAACTGCTCAGTTTTCTCCTTTCTGGACCATTACCGACTTTCTCCAGTTTTAGACTAAAACAAGGGTTGGCAAACCGTGGCTGGCAGATGAAGTATGTGGCCCACTGCCTGTTTTTCACAACTGAAAAACTAAAAGTCATGTTTACATTTTTAGTGGTTGAAAAAGTAGAAAGAAAAATAATGCTGCTACATGTGAAAATTACATGGAATTCAAATTTCGGTTCCCACAAATGTTACTGGAACCCTGCCTTTCTACTTGCTTATGTATCTCCACTCTACAATGGCACAGATGAGTCGTCGTAACAGACACCTGATGGCCTGCGAAGCCTCACTTACTTATTAGCTGGGCAGTTACAGAAAAAGTGTGCCACCCAGGGGGTTGTTCAGGCATGCTGTGTTTTCTTCTCCTCATTAAGATTTAGCCCAATGTAATGATTGAGAAAGCCCCAGTGGTTAATCTGGTTACATTTCAAAATAACCTATGGTATAATTTCTAATTTTTAATCTATGAAATTAAATGCTTTAAAAAAAGGGAGGTTAAAATATAGTCTGCTTAAGTAAAGTGGCTTCATTTTATCATGACACAAAGCTTCTAAAATCTCTGATTAATTTATTTTATATATTAAGCATTCACATAGATTACACATGCCTTTACTCAGTCTTCTATTTGCTAACAGAGGGTGAATTTCTCTACAAACTTAGATAATTAATACAATAAAACAGCATTTTTCAAACTGCAGGTTGCAATTTAGTGGGATGTGAGTAGCAGTTATCTTAAATGAAATAAAATAGAAACATCACACTGTAAATACCCATAGTAAGTATTGTTTATTGAAACATTTATTTGTAACATATGTAAAGATGTAGAGTTGTGTACGGGGTACAATGTAAAATGTATATTTTTAGTGTGGGTTGCAATCCAAAGGTTTGGAATACACTTTACTAAAACTGTTCACATCTCTTACCACCATTCCTTGCTCAAGCAGCAAGTAATAAACACTTGCTAATACCTTCTCAGTCCTACTTCAATTTCTCCCTTCTAAAAAACAGTCAGGTAATAACACAGAAATGGAAAGAAATGATGATAACTATCATAACATTATTGAATATCACTTTTAAAAATCTGAAAGCTGACAATTTTTCTGTCTAAACTACCTAAAGTATGAAGGAAACCTGAAACAAATTCAAAGCCTATTTCAACCAAGAGATCTTAAAAGCAATATAATCTATAAGCTTCAGACCTAATAAATACCTAAATAAAGCATCAAATCAAAGACTAGCTGAGGTAGTATAACCTTATCACTTTAAGTATTTCTTTTTAAGACAAAAATAACCTGAGCTTTTTCTGTGCATGTTGGGTAAATTATGAAATCTGCTTTCTTTTTCAACAACTTGGGGGAGCTATAACAGAAAAGAAGTTTGCGTACCAGTGACAAAACTGTAATTTACTTATTTTTAACTTCAGAGAAATAGAAACAAATCTCATTCTGAACTAATTTTTAATGAGTCATCTTGAATCATTAAAAATTCAGACTGGGAAGATACCATACTTAAGTATGTTTCAAAATAAAAATCAAATAAAATATGCACTTACTTTTATGAAACTGGTCTTTGTCATATTAATAAAAGATTATCAAAATGCAGTTCTTGAAACACTGTTTCTACTATACTGGATTTTTAGAAATGTAATTATTTTATTTCTAAATAAAACCAAAACAACCATAATAAAATTCATAAGATTATAGCAAATTGGAAATTTAATTTCAAATTTTCATGCTGGAAATATTAATAAATCTCTGGAAAATTAAAAGGAGGGAGCAACTTTCCACTTATTGCTTACACTAATATACAGGTAGCCCCAAAACAATACAGACCTTTACGGTAACAATAAAAGGAGGACCAACAGAGCAAAGGAAAAGATCTCAAAACTTTAAGCCTAAGTAAGGGATAGTTACTATAATAGGGCATAAAATTGGCCTCTAAGCTTCCTAGGAGAGAAGGCAAGGTAGAAACATGAGTTGTGAGGAAATATACCCCCTTTATCAAGAAACTGAAAATTTTTTCAGCATTAAACTCTAAAAGGAAATGATTGAAGGAACTACAAGGAGAAAAATGTTCCTTGCTGCTTCTTATATTAATTCTCGGTTTAAAAAAAAAAAAAAAAAGGAAGGCATATTTTAAAACAATTCTCAACACATATGTCCACAGAAAGTCGAAATATGTTAGTTTGGCTATATAATGTTTCTGGTTGTCTACTTTAGAAGAATGACTACATCTTAGAAAAATTAGAGCAAGATTTCTCAACATCGACACTGACATTTTGAGACATAAATTCTTTGTTGTGGGGGGCTGTCCTAAGCACTGCAGGATGGGAATGAAGCAGCATCCCAGTAAATACCTGTAGTACACCCCCGCCCCAAGTTGTGACAAGCAAAACGCCTGACACTGCCCAATGTTCTCCTGGAGGTAAAACTGCCCTGGTTAGAGCCAATAAACTAGAGGATGGATTAATTTGCTGGACCCCTATGTTATCATTTTTTACTCTCAAATATCGATTGTTTCCAAACTTTCAACAAGCATTGACTAAAGATTAATGCCTCTAGTGAATGCCTAAGTATAGATTTTTGGTGTCACTAACTTTTTAAAAATATCTACAGTAATAAAAATAATGTATAGTTAAGAAAATCAGATAATATAATTTGTATTTTTGCCATCCCACTACTACACTGGGTTGAACTACAAGATTTCCTTGGATTGACTCAAATATACCTTTAGAAAATAGCTATGGTTTTATTTGGAGTCTGAATGATAACTTAGTGGAGAACAATAAATCTATTCAATAAGTAAGAAGAAAGTTTGGTCTAGAAGTTTCTAAAGTTTTTAGCAATCACCTGTGTCAAATTTTTCAAAGCTTTCTCTTGTGGAAAATATTGGGTTAGCCGAAAAGTTCATTTGTTTTTTACCGTAAATGGCTCTAGTAGTGCTTAGTCATCTTTAACTTCATTTGAAACAATTTTCTTCAGTTGTATTGTGACAGCTGTCATATCAGCATGTATTTAAAAACGACTTATCAAAATTGGTGAATTTTTGTATAGTCATTTTAACACTGAAGATAGAATACACATTCTCAGCATATAAACTTTATTTCAAGAAATGTGAAAAAGCAACTGAAATGCAAAAAAAAAAAGAAAGAAAGAAAAAAGATTTGTGCAGGCTGTGACTGATCAAACGTGTCAAACATGGTTTGTGAACTTTCATGCTGGAGATTCCTTGCCGGACAATGCTCCACAGTCAGGTAGACCAGCTGAAGGTGATAGTGATAAAAAACAATCAACATTATACCACATGGGAGCCAGCCAACATACTCAAAATATCCAAATCAATAAAGTTAGTGGTGAAAATGAAAAATGTGTCTTTTATTTTACAGGAAAAAATAAACTTTTTTGGCCAATACAATAATCATATTCAAATTAGACAGAGTAACATAATGAACACCCCAACATTTACCTAAAATCCAGCTTTAACATTCATGAACTCAGAGCAATTACTGGTTTTAAAAGACCTTCTGTAGAGCTCCTACAATAAATATTTAACAAAAATGTGGTTACTATGTTTTTCCAAAAATCAAACTCATAGCTTTCAGTAATCACTGTTTTTGTCTTCATAATATCTGACATTACAATTCTAAAATGCATTAAGTTAAATTCAACATTGATACTTAAGGGAGAATTTTAATAGGAAAAAAAGTATTGCAACTTCATCCTGGTTTTCTTTTTTTTTTTTTTCCTTTTCATCCTGGTTTTCTAAAGTTACTACAGGCATACTTCAGTTTGTTACCCTTAGCTTTATCATGCTTCACAGGTGTTGGCGTTTTTTCATACATATTGAAGGCAAGATGCTCTACCACCAGCAAAAAGATTATATAACCAGCTTTACTGCCGTGGTCTGGAACCAAAACCACAATATTGCCAAGCTATGACTGTAGTTGTAAGACAAAAAACTTACTTTTATTTAGAAGAGGCTCAATTATAGCACCCACCTATGGCAAGTAAAAAACGTGTTTAGCTAGCAAAGACAATCAAAACTAATGCAAGTACACTGCTATTAATACTATTGTTTGCTGCTTGTTAAGCAACTGTGCAGGACTTAAACATCTATCATTAACACATACTTAGTTTGCTTCTCCATCCTTCTCACTGCTATTGCCAAGCTGGTCTTGCATGCTGTGCTGCAGGCTCCCCTCATGACACATCAGCCACACAGAGCCAACCCCAGGTTCCTCCAGGATACCTTCTATTACCTTGACATAATCTACTGATTCCCTTGCAAGCCTGAGACCCACCCCCACATCTCCATTCTGGATCCAAGCACATGCTCAGGCCACAGCAGATGACAGGAAGGTACTAGACAGTATTTTGTCTCAGGTTTACCATGCACTGTTGTTCCCCATTACCATAGACAATCGAGAGCTGACTGTACTGGACAGCACTACCTCAGTTAGCTGCCCATCAGTGTGGGAAAACATCTGCAATCAAACAGTTACAGTTGATTAACTCAGCTGAGCTGGGTGTTTTTAAATATACCTCAGTGTTTTCATTAGTAAGTTCATGTTTTAAATAGGCATTTAATTATTCAAATTACAGCGTGCTTTAAATTTTTCTTTCATAAAACAAAACAGTAACAAACTGAACTAGGTAATTTTCAGTTATTCATTTTCTATGAAATGATATAAACTATACGTAGATATAAACTATACGTATGAAATTAATTAGGAACTATGTAAATCCTCCTTTCTATGCATAATTACAAACTGATAACCTTTAGTGGGATTTCCTTAATTTGGAAATTTTTAAACAAGGAGATATAGATATATATATACATATCTTGAAGTTTTTTGTTTTTTTTTAATTTATTATTTATTTATCTTTTAGAGGAGAAGGGTAGGAGAGAAGGAGAGGGAGAGAAATATCAATGTACGGTTGCCTCTCGTGTGTCCCCTGCTGGGAACTGGCCTGCAACCCAGGCATGTGCCCTGACTGGGAATCGAACCGCGATCCTCTGGTTCGCAGGCCCGCGCTCAATCCACTGAGCTACACCAGCCAGGGCTTGAAGTTTTTTTTAAACAAAAAATTATCTTACATGTTAAGTTTCTCAGGGTTTAGATTTTCCACTTTTAGTACCTAACTCTTCAGAAGAATTACTTCCATTCTTCTATTATTTTATAATCATTCTTTTTGATCTCCTTTACTTGCTACCTGCTAACTACCTGAACACCTGGCCCAATCTAGTCAGCACTTAGGAGGATGGGAGGAACACTACCCTTTCTTCATACTGCCTTTTGACCTCTCATGATCTTCTTCTGCGTCATGATAAACTGAACAGGCAGTACTGACTGTTTTCAGTAGTTAAGAGATGGGACTGGCTTTAAAAAATTTTAGTTTACAAGTTTATTAAGAATTTTAGTTTGAAGAATGTTCTACAAGCCTTGTTTTAAACTTATCATAGAGAGACACAAAATTATGGACACAGTAAATAGCATTCATTCTTACACCTAATGATATACTGACTAAAAAGTAGATATGTATACTTGTACAAGTATTCAGTAAAATTAAATGTCTGTTCTGATAACTACATTTTCTTGAAAATATTTAATGTTAATTTAACTTCTAATCTCAGTTGAAGATTAAAATTTCCGTTAACTTTTTAAAATATGCTTCCAAAGAACTGATATAACAGCAAGAAAGCTAGAGATAGAATTTCTTTGGAATTATGATCCTTAAAATACCTACGAGAAACTACATCAAGAACCTATCCTAATACAGGCATACCTGAAAGACAATGCAGGTTCACTTCCAGACCACCACAAAAAACGAGTATCACAATAAGGTGAGTCTTTTGGTTTCCCATGAATTTTTTGGTTTCCCAGTGCATACATAAAGTTATGTTTAAACTATACTGCAGTCTATTAAATGTGCAACAGCATTATGTCTACGAACAATGTATGTACCTTAGTTAAAAAAAAACATTTCATTACTTAAAAAAATACTAATAATCATTTGAGCCTACTGGAAAAATAACACCAATAGACTTGTGTGTGATACAAGTTTGCCACAGACCTTAAATTTGTTTGTTTGTTTGTTTTTTTTAAGTAATAAAGTGAAGTGCAATAAAATAAGGTATGCCTGTACTTCCACATGGATATGGTGGTAGTAGTATAAATTAGTATACTACTTAATACTATATTGTCTTTTGGGGGGAAAAAAGTGTCTTATACTAAATATTCATAATCAACTCTGTCTTGTATTTCAAAATGTCTGACTTTTGGAAAATGGGCTACTGCTTTCTTTGGGTTTTTTTCTTTTTGAGGTATTTCTTCCTAATACATAGCTGATAAAGTCATGAAATTCCCATCCTTAGATTCAAATTCAGGGAAACAGTTCACTTATAGCATAGTGATAGACAGCTGAGGTCAGGGGGGCACAGACTGAAGTGAAGAGAGGAGCCAACAGAACAGAAAGAAAAAAAGCAAATTCAAATCAAGTATTATTTTTGGCAATCTCAGAAGAATAAAGATTCAGGATAGAAGATAGCTCAGAAACCATCTAATCAGTCCTATCATTTTACAGATAAGTGAAGTTCAAAGAAGCCAAATGTCACCCAAGTCAGCTGAAGAACCAAGGTGAAACCTAGACCCTCCACCTCCCTCCCTCCCAGTCCTACTCAGTGTTCATTTCCCCTGCAGTGGAGAAGAGCTAGAGCACGAGGAGCCTGAAATGTGATAAGGTTCTTCACCCAGGAGACAGGAGAAGGATACTGATGAGAACGGGAATCAAATAGCTCAGATATATCATATTGTCTGGTCCTGAACCAGTCTTCCAGACAAACATTATGGTGACTCTTGATACCTACTACCATTCCAAAAAGCATGTGATCTTATCTTTGATCTGACTGAACCTCCACTTGTTTGTTTCTTCAATTCAATCTACTCTCCAAATTCTCCAAACTTAGTATTTCTGCCCAAATTGAAAAAAAATCTGATTGCAAGATACCTTAAGAACCTTCTGGTTCCCATTAAATACATAATAATATTTTTAATAAAGTATAATAATAATAAATTTTTAGTACCAGGCATTTGGGAACAAAATAGTATTTTAGAGCAAGAACCTGCAAACTACAGCCTACATGCCAAATCTGGCCCCAGCCTGCTTTTATATGGCCCACAAGCCAAGAATGTTTTTTTCCATTTCTAAACAGTTGTTTAAAAACATACACATACAAAGAACAATATGAGACTGAGACCATTTGTGGCCCAGAAAGCCTAAAATATTATCTGTCCCTTTATTTTTTTTTAAGATTTTAACTTATTTATTTTAGAGAGAGGGGAAGAGAGGGAGAGAGAGAGGGAGAGAAACATCAATGCTCGAAACATGGATCAGCTGCCTGTCACACGCCCCCGCCAGGGACCTGGCCTAAAACCTTGGCATGTGCCCTGACCGGAAATAAAACCAGCAACCTTTCGGTCTGCAGGACAACACCCGATCCACTGAGCCGTACCAGGAAGGGCTTATCTGTCCCTCTACAGAAAAAGTTTTCCAATCCTTGCTTTAGAGTATTTACTGATTATTTGCTTTATAAACAGAAAATATTTCCTCTTAAACTACAGAATAATCTTTCAGTCTAAAAAGCATCGAATAGTTTTGATGTTCAACTGACTTTTAAAACGAAGAACTTGCCCTGGCTAGTGTGCCTTGGTGGGCTGGGCACCATCCTGCAAACCAAGGAGTCTCCATCACCAGTTCGATTCCCATTCAGGGCATATGCCTGGGTTGCAGGCGAGGTCCCCATATGGGCGTGTGCAAGAGGCAGCGGATCGGTGTTTCTCTCCCATACTGATGTTTCTCTTGCATATCGATGTTTCTCTCTTTCTCCCTCCCTTCCCCTCTCTATAAAAAATAAAAATTTTTTAAATCTTTAAAAATAAAACAACTCTATCTGTGCATTAAATATAATTGAAAATTTTCAATCCTTAAGACAAATGCTAAAAAATACATAATTTTCAAAAAATTTACTCTTTATTTAATAAATTTAGCCTCCGTCTGCTCATTTTCCCTATTCAGCCCCTCACCAAACATACTGTTTTGCATAAACTTAACAGCTGCTGTACAACTACAGACCTCTCACCTCTTCAGAGACTGCCTTCCCAACACTCAGCTGCAGACGAAGATGGCTCAACATACATGCATGCTTGACAGCTCCAACGGCCCTGTTATTTCTGACCTAATAATCCCTACCCATTTATCTCTACTGTGCTTTATTTATTCCCTTACAATAGCTTTAAAAGCTAGTATTAATTAGACCATACAAATTAAATATAAATTTGATACTCAAAACAAAAATTCTCATTTAATGAGTAGACAAAATTACAACCTAAAGTAGATTTATTCGCCCTCCTCCTTAACGCTGCTACACTTCTCTACCAAAGAACTACAGAATTCTAGTCAGAAAATACATGATTATCTTTCATTGTCATTTGCGTGTTGTCATCATCCACCCTCGCAATCTCTCCTACTCCTACAAACTATAAAACGTTGTCCTTCCATTTTAGAAACTATTATATGTTATTTCTCTTCTGCATTTGCAGTTCCTTCTTACTATCTTTTTGGGTCCTTTGACCTTAAACATGCAAAAACTTTAAGTTTCTGAAGTATAACTTTGAAATTCTATATCAAATTATCAATCAACATCCCTCCTTCTATAGAAAACCATTTAATAATATTCTTAATCATTTAAAATTCCACTTATTATTTCCACTAGGAGGTCTTTTCAGAATGAATTTTACCTCTGATTAAAACTCACCAATTCAAAAAAACAAAACACCTCACCAATTCTTTGTTGTTGTTTTCTGGGTTTTGTTTTGTATTGTTTTGTTTAAGTGACACAGCAATACAACATGCAATAAATTACTCAATATCTACAGAAGTTTATATGGGATAGAAGAAACCCTTATAGTGGCAACTTCAGATTTAAGGTCAAATAATATTAAATAAGAAATTCCTCTAAATCAATCTGATGAATTTTCTAATAACAGAAATATAATTGAAATTTGTAACAGATTCAATTATCTGGCTTCTTTTTTTTTTTTAAGATTTTATTTATTTATTTTTAGAGAGAGCAGAAGGGAGGGAGAAAGAGAGGGAGAGAAACATCAATGTGTGGTTGCCTCTCACACACCCCCTACTGGGGACCTGGCCAGCAACCCAGGCATGTGCACTAGACTGGGAATCAAACTGGCAACCTTTTGATTTGCAGACCGGCACTCAATCCACTGAGCCACACCAGCCAGGGACAATTATCTGGCCTCTAGTTGATTTAATTTCAGAAATTAAACTTTAGAATTTGAAAACTTGTTGGATTAGTCAATGTCAGAAGCATCCTAAACTCTAAATATGTATTTTAAAAAATATTTAAAAAGATAATATGCCCATTTTAAAACTCTTTTTATTCCAGAAGAGTTATAATTATCTGGGTCTAAAAAGGGTGTTGGCCCTTGCCTGGTGGCTAGGTTGCTTGGAACACCATCCTGTACACCAAAAGGTTGCAGGTTCAATTCTCGGTCAGGGCCCATACCTAGACTGCAGGTACTGGAGGCAACTGATCCATGTCTGCCTGCCTCTTTCTCTCCACCCCCCCCCCCACTCTCACTCCACCCCTTTCCTCTCTCTCTAAAAAAGAATCACTAAAAACATCTCCTTGGGTGAGGATTATAAGGGTGTTGAATACTACCCACATTATTCAGATGACGAGTGCTAAAATAGAAAAGCTGAAAAGATCCCATAAAAGAGAAGCAGACAGATCAAAATCTCTATTTTCTGAATGTTATGAAAAGTGCATTTTGCAATTATAAATTGGCTTTTCATTGCAGATTTTAAATGGCCCCAAAATACAGAAATGGTTAGCAAAACTATGATATATACATGCAACAGCAGGCAGCCACTGAAAATGTTTATGAAGAGCTTACAAAATCATGGAAAGATGTCTGTTGTAAAATACCAGAACCCAAAATTCTATACATAACATAATCACAACTACACTTTAAAAACTATTTAAAAGAAAAAGTACTGGAAAAAATCAATCAAAACAGTTATACTGAAAAGCTTGAGCAGTAAGGAAATGGTTTGTTTTTCCATCTATCTCTCTCTCTTTTCCTATACTCATGAGCATGACTTTTTACAATAAAAGTGTAGAATACTGATTTTTTTAAAGTTCTATATAAAGATAATTTTATAAGTCACTGATTGTTTCAGGTATGGTACCATGCTGGTAAACAAAAATCCTAACAACAGGTATCACATTTATATTTTTTTCTTTCTTTTTTTATTTTAATTGTTGTTCTTGTACAGTTTTCTGTCCTTTACTTCACATTTATATTTTAAAAAGGTAATAAAAAGTAAGGTTGGCTAAAAGTCAGAAGAAACAAGAAAAATTTTCATCCCAGGGCTGATTTTTTAATCCACTTAAGGATATGTTTACTGATTTTTAGAGAGGGAGAGAGAGAAACATCAATTGATTGCCTCCCATATGCACCCCGACTGGGGACGGAACATGCAACTTAAGTATGTGCCCTGACCGGGAATCCAACCTGCAACCTTTTGGTGTACAGGAAACACTCCAAACAAGTGAATCACCCAGCCAGAGCCTCAAAGCTGATTATTTTAACATGACAACTGAGTTGTAATAGAAACCATTAAAATTTACTTCTCTATCAAAATCAGAGAAGATAATCACTCCACAAAAAGACAATTAAAAAAACACTGATTTTGTAATACTAAGTTTGTATTTTCCAACTCAAACATGAGTTAACTCACATAATAAAAACTGCCAGTACCACAGACTGCCTGTGTTTATTAAGTGTTTCCTCAAAACAAAGTAGGAAAATAGTGTGGTCTCACTTGTGAAATATGATTGATTGATGATTCCATCCTTCGAAGCTGGGATGCCTGGATATCCAGCATCTGCAGTACATTGTTGGCCAAGGTATTTATCAGATAGGCAACACTTGCTAAGGACTGGGTGGTATAGGCTTTGGTTTCTTCTAGGGCTCGCTGCTTATCTGCTGACTAGGAGAAAAAAAACAATCATTAATTCAAAGATAACGCATTCTATCAGACTAATCAATAATCATACTCATAAAAACAATTCTGCTATTGAACCTACACACACTAGCTAAAAGTGTTCTGAAGACTACTTATCTGTAAGATGTAAATCCAACTAAACTGTTGACTAAGTTCACTAATGTTTTCATGTTGAAGAAATACATCTTCCATATTGAATAGGTACATCTATCTGTACAGATGCAAATAAAATCATGAAGCCATTATTTAAAATATGAGATCCAGTGGATACTTTGAGCGATGACAGCTAGTATATAAAGCTTCCCAAGGTCACTGTTTAGAAAGGTAGCATTCATTGATTTGAATGTATAAATTCAGGCCTACTTTTCTTATCTTCCTGAATGCCTCCTTTCCTTCCATTCTAACATGTGAAATGTAAAATTTGGCTTTAATGTAGTATCTGATTAAAATAACAATGATACAGCCCTGGCTGGTGTGGCTCAGTGGATTGAGTGCAGACCTGTGAACCAAAAGGTCACCAGTTTGATTCTCAGTGAGGGCACATGCCTCAGTAGCAGGCCAGGTCCCCAGCTAGGGGCAATGTGAGAGGCAACCAACTGATGTCTCTCTTGCACAACAGTGTTTCTCTCCCTCTCTTTCTCCCTCCCTTCCCCCCATGTCTCCCTAAAGAAATACATAAAATCTTTAAAAAATAGTAAGATAATTATGATAAATAAAAAATGATAAAGTACACTAAAATGGCAATAACCATAATAAAAATTAAAATAAAAGTAATGAAAGGACCTATTCTTCCAAAGCATTTTAAGTGTTATAACACTATGGGACATAAATTGACAAGTCTTTAAAATCTACCTGAAAACCAGAGAGCACACAGTAAAAAGTGATTATTTCCAGAGTCACAATTCAAAGCAATGGTAAAGACACATATGCTATGCTGCTAACACCAGCTTCTTGCCCTAGTTCTGTAGAAAGCTATGGTTCAGCAGAACGTACACAAGCCTCTGAACCAGAAATCTTTTTACTTAATGGCAGCTCTGCTATTTACTAAAACATGTCAACTTGACCCTGGCTGGTGTGGCTCAGTGGATTGAGTGCAGTCTGCAAAACAAGGGGTTCCTGGCTTGATTCCCAGTAAGGGCACATGCCTGGGTTGCAGACCAGATCCCCAGTAAGGGGTGCATGAGGGGCAACCACACATTGATGTTTCTCTCCCTCCCTGTCTACCTCTCTTCCCCTCTCTAAAAATAAATAATATCTTTAAAAAACTAAAAATAAAAAAAAGTCAATGTGCACAAGAGATGGTTTCTCAATTCCTCAAGAGCAAACCTCTGTATCAATCATTCTAAGCAGCTGTGAAACTCTAAGATAATGAATATAAACCCACTTTCTAAAACTACAAGTCATTATCTCTAACAACTGTCATTATCTCTTTGAATGGTTATTAACTATTCAAAGTCCGCCACGTCCCAGTTTCCTGTCTCCCACACACTTCAGGAGTCAGAATCAACAACCCTAGATAATTAGTTTTTCCAGGGGGAGAAAAACTGAAGAAGTAGCAGTTAACAAAATGATTAAATAATATCACTTTCATTTGAAAAGAGTTAAGAATCACTGTATTAGCTTTGTATCTTTTCTATTCTAATCCTCAGTAACTTCAGTCTTATCAACGCTTGAATTAACAATAGAGTTGAAACCAAATTTGGCTGAATATAAACACTTTCAAAAAACACCATACAGACTTCCAATCTCTGGATGTGCATATAAGGAGCTGGGAAGTTGGCACTCCATCATCACAGGTAAAAAGCTGAACACACTGGAAACAATCAACAACTTTTCTTAAATTCACAGTGGAAAATGGCAATTCATTAACGCTTTGTACACATTATTCTAAATCAGAGCATTTATTATAGAAAATAATCCAAAATTAATACACTTAATTTATTAGTATGCTTCAAGAGATCAAGGGGATGAATATCTGGACAGATAGAATTATTTTCAATGTATCCTTTTTTATATTGGCAGTACTTGATATTGTTTGAAAAGTAAACATTAATATTAATCCCTTCATACTATGCCTTTATTCCTAGTGTGTATGTAAAATCTTATGGCTGATTGTTGCTGCATCAAAGATATGAGAGGCCCTGATAGTAGGTGGAGTTCATGTATATTTGTTTTTCCTACCAGGAAAAATGTATAAAGACTTAAAACATTGATGTAGGTCACCATGAAGCAGGTGTTCGGGGAATTATTCTTCTACATTAAAGTAAGACAGAGAAACATTCTGAATTTATATCCACATCACTGTTTATCGGTAACTTAATTCGTAGCTGCCAAAACTTGGAAACAAACAAGAAGCGCTCAGTAGGTGACAGTGTACATCATACAATGGAATACAATTCAACACTAAAAAGAAATGAGTTATCAAGCCATGAAAAGACATGGAGGAACCTTAAATGAATATTACTAAATGAAACAAGCTGATCTGAAAAAAAACCACATACCATGTAAGTGCAACAACATGACATTCTGGAAAAAGCAAGACCATGGAGACTGGAAAATTGGTCTGGACAAGAATAAATAGAAAGAATACAGGGGATTTTTAGGTCAGTGAAAATAACTCTGTATGATATTCCAATGATGAATACATGTCATTACACATTTGTCAAAACCCATGGAGTGTACACCACCAAAAGTGGACCCTAAAGTAAACAATGGACTTTGGATGATAATGATGTGTCAAGGTAGTTTATCAATTATAACAAATGTACCACTTTCATGGGGGTGTTGAAACCTCTGTACTTTCATTTCAATTTTGCTGTGAACCTAAAATCTTTGTCATTCATGACCTTACACAGTAATACAAATCATTTAAAAGTTTTCTTAAAATTCTAACACAAGATAAAGAGGCTGCAGAGCAACCTTACAAGTGCCTTAAGCATAAAATTGCTTCAATTTCTAAATACCTACCTTTATATGTACATAAAAGGTAGTGCCAAAATATATACAGATATATATACATACATATTTTAGAATATAAGTTGTATGTCATTCTAACTACATGGATGAAAAATATTAATGCTTTCACATAAAGCAAAGTATAATTTGGGACCTTTGAGAATTCTACAAATGAGAGAAACTGCAGGTAGAATATTCTAAAATTTTTCAGTGGACAGAGGATAAAGACCCAGGTTAGGAAGGGGCCTGTCTATGACCCCCTCAACCACTGCTCAATGCACAGTGCCACAAGAAAATAAATAGGCAGAAACTTAGCTTGAAAACAAAACTTATGATTTTTAAGTTATTATGAAACAATTATAAATGAGAAAAGACTGCTGTAAGAGCTTTCCTGACAGTCTTTTTAATATATTTTATTGATTGTTATTACAATTGTCCCATTTTCCCCCCTTCATTCCCCTCCACCCTGCACTCCCCCTACCCATATTCCCTCCCTTTAGTTCATGTCCATGTGTCATACTTATAAGTTCTTTAGCTTCTACATTTCCCATACTATTCTTACCCTCCCCTTGTCTATTTTCTACCCACCATCTATGCTACTTATTCTCTGTACCTTTTCCCCCCCCTCTCCTCCTCCCACTCCCCTGTTGCTAACCCTCCATGTGATCTCTATTTCTGTGGTTCTGTTCCTGTTCTAGCTGTCTGCTTAGTTTGTTTTTGTTTTAGGCATGGTTGCTAATAATTGTGAGTTTGCTGTCATTTTGCTACACATGTTTATTTCCTTTTTCTTAGATAAGTCCCTTTAACATTTCATATAATAAGGGCTTGGTGATGATGAACTCCTTGAACTTGACCTTATCTGAGAAGCACTTTACTTACCTTCCATTCTAAGTGATAGTGTTGCTGGATAGAGTGATCTTGGATGAAGGTCCTTACCTTTCATGACTTTGAATACTTCTTCCCAGCCCCTTCTTGCCTGCAAGGTCTCTTTTGAGAAATCAGCTGACAGTCTGATGGGAACTCCTTTGTAGGTAACTGTCTCCTTTCCTCCTGCTGCTTCTAGAATTCTCCCCTTATCTTTAATCTTAGGTAATGTAATTATGATGTGTCTTGGTGTGTGCTTCCTTGGATCCAACTTCTTTGGGATTCTCTGAGCTTCCTGGACTTTCTGGAAGTATGTTTCTTTTGCCAGATTGGGGAAGTTCTCTTTTATTATTTGTTCAAATAACTTTTCCACTTGTTGCTCTTCCTCTTCTCCTTCTGGTACCTCTATGATTCGGATGTTGGAACGTTTAAAGATGTCCTGGAGATTCCTAAGCCTCTCCTCATTTTTTTTGAATTCTTGTTTCTTCATTCTTTTCTGACTGGATGTTTCTTTCTTCCTTCTGGTCCACTCCATTGATCTGAGTCCCAGTTTCCTTCCCATCACTGTTGGTTCCCTGTACATTTTCCTTTATTTCATTTAGCATGGCCTTCATCTTTTCATCTAATTTGCAACCAAATTCAACCAATTCTGTGAGCATCCTGATCACCAGTGTTTTGAACTGTGCATCTGATAGGTTGGCCATCTTTTTGTCGCTTAGTTGTATTTTTTCTGGAGCTTTAATCTGTTCTTTCATTTGGGCCCTTTTTTTTTTTTTTTTTTTTTTTTGGTCCCAGCTTGCCTGTTACATAGTAAGGGACGGAGCCTTAGGTGTTCACCAGGGCGGGCCAACCCACATCCCTGAGTTGTGATGTTGTATGTGTGGGCAGGGTCCAAGAGGGAACAAATGCCCTCGCTCCCCTCTCTGCTGGATTTCAGTCACTTCCCCCGTTTCCCCCAAGCAAACTGGACCCTTCGGGTGCTGATGCCTGTGTGGGTGGGTTTGTGTATGTTCTAGGACCCTGTGGGTCTCTCCAACAAACTCTCCTGTGAGGCTGGAAGTTTCTCCCGGCACCTCAACCACCACAGGTGTTTTCACAATCAGTGTTTTGAGGCTTTATTTCCCAGCGCTGGGGCCCTGGGTTGTGGAGTCAGTCTCACTCCCCAGTTTTGCCTATTTTATCTGCGAGTGAGTAAGGGATCACCTGCTCTGCCAGCCACCTTGTGCTCTGTGCCCCCCACAATCTGCCACCTCACTGGGTGCACCAGCTGCTGCCTTGCGAGCCTGGAGTCCACCCTGACCCCTCTCTGACAGGCCGCCAGACTCCACCCCTCCTACCAATCTGGATGAATATGTTTACTTTAACTCCTTGGTTGTTGGACTTCTATACAGTTCAATTTTCTGTCGGTACTTGTTGTTTTCTGTTCCCAAATTGTTGTTGTCCCTATTTTGGTTGTGCAAGGAGGCACAGTGTGTCCACCTAGCCTCCATCTTGGCTGGAAGTCCTTCCTCACAGTTTTCCACCACACAATGTCATTGATTTGGAGAGGCTTTACTAATAAATTTAAGATGTCACTCATAGAAAGTCAAATGAAAATGTAATAAAAGAAAATTCATCTATCAACTTGAGAATTTGAAGATGTTATAAATTTATGTGGAACTGAGGGAAACATAAACACATATGTAAAAAGACTGATGGTGATCTTTACAAAAATCTTTATTTTACCTGACATACTAGATCACATTTTTGTGTGAGAAACATTCCTTCATCTTGATTAAAAAGGGAAAATAAACAACTCTTCCCCACCACATACCCAGCGTCTGACCTACACTAGGCCAATTCCAACACTTTTGCCCATTCTAGGCCACAGTGAGTTTGTCCAAGAAACAGGACCATGACACAGAAACCTCCCTGGATTTTTCAAACTAATTCCAAAAGAAAGAACTTTCTTTTTCTCTTATCTCAAATACATGAGGTCTGAGACATGTGTAAGGATGTCTCGCAGAGCATGGAGTACGCCTATATGGAAGGACGAAGCCAGCATGCAGAAATGAGAGACAGTCCTCGATTCCAGTCATTCCTGCCTTTTTCCATGGTTTAATTAGTAACTAGTAAATTCACATTTTTGTTAAGTTTGTTCAAATTGAGTTTTTGTCACTTGAAGTCAAAGAATCCTAAACACTTAAAAGTGTTCCTTCTAATAGTTTAATGTATACTGGCTTCAGTTCTCAATAACATGGCTCCTTTAAAATAGTCAAGGTGCTACATCATCTGCCTAGACGAGCTATGTATAGGCTAACTGCAGACAACTGAGGCAAATAAACTTGACAGTCACCTCCATAACTAAAGCGTCAGAGGAAAGCCAGAGAGGGGGAAAAAAGGTTACTTTAAGACAAGTGATCACAGACTAATTTGTTTGAGATTCAGAAAATAAAATTATTTGCTGAGACTGTAGCTAACTACTTTGGGAGAATACACAACTAAAGACAAAGAGGAGTTTCTACAAAATAATGAGAATAGAAAAGATAGGGTATTTGAGTTCTTCTTCAAGCTCTGCTCTTATCTGGCTGTCAATATATCAGATACTCTCAAGGACTCAGTACTACTTGTTACTTTGAAAAGACTAGATTATGATGTCAGTTTCAGCTATAAAATATCATGATTCTCTTTTGGAACAGATTTGGAAGCAGGTCATTTTAGATTGAACTACATACATGCTTATCAAAAAAGTGACAAACCACAAGTTTTATAATAGTACCAATTTTAGATTAGGAAAAAATTTAGTCTATCTGTCATGAAGCTTGCTTTTTAAAAGCAGACAAGCTCACCTTTACTCATTTGCCTTTTAAAAACATTCCAGATGCCTGCTCCTCCCCCAAAGACCAGCAGAATGTAAGCATACAAAGTAGTGCTATCCTATTACCTGACAAAAAAGATTAGAATATTTTTAAATAATTGCATTTTAAAATATGTTATAAAACATAGTTAATCACATCTGTGCTTAGGTTAACCCCCTCCAGCCCCATTAAAATAACAATAGAGACACTTTAAAAGGAAACAAAACCACAAAAAAAAACCTTTTAGAGGCCCAATCCAAATCTGACTAATAAAAATACAAGAAAGAGAAAACAGAACAGAAACAACCAACAAAAGCATACAAGTTAATTTTCCAGAGCTAAAAAGTATAAATGTCCACTAAATGTACTCATCAAATGATTACTAGTACAATTTATGAAAAAAAGACCCATAGCAAAGAATATCAAGAGGAGTAAATGATTCTACAAGGCTTCCAGACAAGAAAAGGGGGGGAGGATAATATACAAAGAATCTGGAATCAAAATGGCACTTGACTTTTCAAAAGCAACACCGAAAGCTAGTAGAAAATGAGAAAATTTGAAGAACGCCTTCACAATATGAGAGAATTATTTCCGACCTATAACTCTATATCTAGTCAAACTATTCACCTGGTGAAAGTTGAATAAAATTTTCAGCACGCAAAAGGTCAATTTTTAAAAACTATCAATGTATTTTTTATCTCAGGAAGTACTGGAGGATGTGCATCCTCAAAATAGAAAGCTAAGGAAGAAGGAAGCATGGGAAACAGAAAGAAAGGATCTACATCAAAGAGTCAAAGGGAAGGGACAAACTGAAAGCATGGGAAATTTTTTAATTAACAGCTGTGCTGTAGGACTAAAATGTTAGTAATCCAGACTGGTGAAGATGGCAAAGGGCTGCAAGAAATATTTCTTCTGGAGGTAGAAAATAAACTAATACTGAGACAATTCTCCACGGGTGTTTTGCATTTTGTGTACATGTGGAAGCAGAGGCACTGGATGCCTTGGGCCAGACTATCTGTTCAAGGACTTCTGCACGGAAAACAGCCTAGAAGAAAGTTCACGTCTCTCTGGAGCAAAGGTAAGGCATGCTTACTACCCAAAATAAAAGATACAGGTCCCCTAAATTCAGGTTTCCTCCCAACCCCAATATATATGCAAGTACGACCTGGCACCCTTTCATATCACACTGAAAAGTGGGATTTGGGGGACACTTAAAGTACAAGAAAACACTGGTATTCTGGCTAAGACAATTCCAGTGAGTAATAAAGTCCTATATCTCTGAGCCAGGTGTCTCGTGTCTTCTGCTGCATCAGCCATAAAACTATGGCTAACCTGTTAGTCCCAGACAGGGTTCAATCTCAGACTCTTCACAGTTCCTGACAACTGACAGATTATTGATATGTGTTAGTATGTTGACATAAGATTTATACATCCAAGAGAAAGTTTAGAGATTTATTACAGATACACACATCATTAATTAAGCCAGCCAATACTGAGGTAATTACTAGCTCTTAGGAGAAAAAAACTTTGATTAAGAAGTATAAACACAGTCCATTGCATGCTTCATTTGTGAATATTTAAATGCATATAATGAACACACTTCAGAAATACAAAATTAGTAAATGTTGAGAAGAGGCGTAAGAAAGCAAAGTCACCATTTGTCATACTAGAAATGTCCAAAAAATTTGGACATGAGCATGAACATCCAGAGATAAACATCACAAGAAAGAGATACAAGGTGAAAGGGCTTCTGGACAGAAGTAAAGGGGTACTCTAGAGAAAGGCTATTTTTTTTTTAATTGGCCATCCAATAGAACTGCAATATTAGAAAAAATCAAACCTGTGCTATTCAACATGATAATCACTAAGCACATGTAGCTATGGAGCATGTGAAAGGTAGCTAGAAGAAATATAACACTGAATTTTAACTTAATTTCAATTAATTTAAATTTAAGTAAACAGCCCCAGCCATTGTGGCTCAGTTGATTGGGCATTATGCCAAAAACCAATCAGAGAAATATTAATTTCTGATCGATGTTTCTCTCTCACATCAATGTTCCTTCCCCTCTAAATAAATAAATAAATAAATTTTAAACATAAATAAATAAATTTAGGTAACCATATAGGATCAATCTACAAAATCAACTATATTTTTATAAAATAACAACAAAAATCCAAAAACTAAATTAAGAAATCAACCCTATCCACAATGTAACCAAAAAAAAAAATACTTAAGAATAATTTTTAGAATAGAATTGCTGGACTTCTACACTGATAATTACAAATCATTACGAGAAATTAAAAATGATCTGATTAAATGGAAAGACACACCATGTTCAGGGACCAGAAAACTTATTATCAGATGGATCCCAAGTTTATCTACACAGTCAACACAATCCCTAACAAAATTCCAGCAGTTTTTTGTGCAGAAATTAACAAGTGATCCTAAAATTCATACAGAACTTCCAGGAATGCAGAGTAGCCAAAATAATCTTGAGAAAAAACAATGTTGAAGAATATATAAATTTTAAAACTATGTAAGTGCAGTAATCAAAACTTTGACATAAGAACATACAAGAATCTATGGAACAGGACTTCCAGCCAAGATAGAGGTATAGGTAGATACACTTTTGCCTCCTCACACAACCAAAAGGTCAACTACAAATTTAAAAATGAAAAACAACCAGAACTACCAGAAAATCAAACAGTATGGAAGTCCAACCACCAAGCTGTTAAAGAGGAAACATTCATCCAGACCGATAGGAGCAACTGAAACGGGCAGCCCAGGCGAAGAGCATACACAGCAAGGCCACGGACTAGGTGGGCAAGGCATGGCTGGCAGATGGGTGGTCCCATGTAAAACAACTAGGGAGTGAGACAGACTGCATAACCCAGGGTTCCAGTATGGGAAACTAAAACCTCAAAACCCCTGGCTGTAAAAACCTGTGGGGATTGTGGCAGTGGGAGAAACTCCCAGCCTCACAGAAGCTCACTGGAGACCCATAGGGCCCTAGAATGACCACAAACCTACCCACCCAGAAATCAGCACCAGAAGGGCCCAATTTGCTTGTGACTAGCAGAAGTAACTGAAAGTGGGGGAGGGAGGGAGCCAAAGAAGTAACACTGTTCCTTCTCTGACCCCTCCTCCACAAAGAGCACCACAACCCAGCATTGTGGGTTGCCCTGTGCTGACAAATACCTAAGATCCCCGCCCTTTACAATGTAATAGGTGTGCTGAGACAAAGAAATATGACCCAAATAAAAGAACACATCAAAACTCCAGAAAAAGAATTAAGTGACAACCTATCAGATGCAGAGTTCAAAACACTGGTAATCAGGTTGCTTACAGAAATGATTGAGTACGGCCGCAAAATAAAGGAAGAAGTGAAGTCTTTGCAAAGTGAAATAAAGGAAAATATACAGGTAGCCAACAGTTAAGGGAAGGAAACCAGGATTGGAATCAATGATTTGGAGAAGGAAAAAATAAACATTAGACCAGAACATAATGAAGAAACATAAGAATTTAAAAAAAAAAAATGAAGAAAGGCTTAGGAACCTCAGGGACAACTTTAAATGTTCCAACATCCAAATCATAGGGGTACTAAAAGGAGAATAAGTAGAGCAAGAAATAGAAAACTTATTTGAACAAATAATGAAGAGAAACTTCCCCAATCTGGTGAAGGAAATAGACTTCCAGGAAGTCCAGGAAGCTTAGAGAGTCCCCAAAAAATTGGACCCAAGGAGGAACACACCAAGATACATCACAATTGAATTACCCAAGATTAAAGATGAGAGAATCTTAAAAGCAGCAAAAGAAAAAGTGACACTTACCTACAAAGGAGTGCCCGTAAGTAAGATTATCATCAGCTGATTTCTCAAATGAAACCTTACAGGCAAAAAGGAGCTGGTACAGAAGTATCAACATCATGAAAAGCAAGGACCTACATCCAAAATTGCTCTATCCAGCAAAGCTATCATTTAGAATGGAAGGGCAAATAAAGCGCTTACCAGATAAAGTGAAAGGATTTCATCATCACCAAGACCTCATTATATGAAATGTTAAAGGGACTTATTTAAGAAAAAGAAGATGATCAAAAATATGAACAGTAAAATGACAACAAACACACAACTATCAAAAACAGAACCTAAAAAACAAAAACAAAAACAAACTAAGCAAACAGCTAGAACAGGAACAGAATCACAGAAATGGAGATCACATGGAGGGTTATCAGTGGGGAGAAGGGAAGAGGATGGGGGAAAAGGTACAGAGAATAAGAAGTAGAAATGGTCAGTACGAAATAGACAGGGGAGGTTAAGGAGAATATAGGAAATAGACAAACCAAAGAACTTATATGTACCACCCAAGGACATTAACTAAGAAGGGGGAATACGGAAGGTAGGTGCAGGGCCGAGGGGAGTAAAGGGGGAGGGGAATGGGACAACTGTAATAGCATAATCAATAAAATATATTCATTTTTAAATTATTTTATCAATGTTCAATTACAGTTGTTTGCATCCCCCCCCCAAGCCCCCACCCCAGCCAAACCCACCTCCCTCCCTTGCTTCCACCCTCCCTCTTGGTTTTGTACATGTGTCCTTTATAGTAGTTCCTGAAAATGCTTCTTCCCATTATACCACCCCCTCTGGTTACTGTCAGATTGTTCTTAATTTCAATGTCTCTGGTTACGTTTTGCTTGCTTTTTTCTTCTGTTGATTATGTTTCGGTTAGAGGTGAAATCATATGGTATTTGTCCTCACCGCCTGGCTTATTTCACTCAGCATAATATTCTCTAGTTCCATCTATGATTTTGCAAATGGTAGGAGCTCCTTCTTTCTCTCTGCTGCTTAGTATTCCATTGTGTAAATGTACCATGATTTTTTGATCCACTCATTTACTGATGGGCACTTAGGTTGCTTCCAGCACTTACCTACTGTAAATTGTGCTGCTATGAACACTGGGGTGCATAAGTTCTTTTGGATTGGTGTTTCAGGACATAATCCCAGCAGTGGAACTGCTGGGTCAAAAGGCAGTTCCATTTTTAGTTTTCTGAGGAAATTCCACATTGTTTTCTACAGTGGCTGCATCAATCGGCATTCCGACCAACAGTGCATTAGGGTTCCCTTTTCTCCACATCCTCTTCAACACTTGTTGTTTGTTGATTTGTTTATGATGGCCACTCTGACCAGTGTGAAGTGGTGTCTCATTGTGGTTTTAATCTGCATCTCTCTGATGGCTAGTGATGCTGAGCATCTTTTCATGTGTCTCTGGGCCCTCTGTCCTCCTTGGAGGAGTGTCTGTTCAAGTCTTTTGCCCATTTTTTAAATGGGTTTTTTGTCTTCCTAGAGTGGAGTCATGTGAGTTCTTTATATATTTTGGAGATCAATAAAATGTATTTTTAAAAAAGAATTTAACTTAAACTAAGACAATAAAAAGGAGACAGGAATCAAAGACTTTAGGAATTAAGAAAATAAAAAATATGCTGTGATTATGATTAAACAGCTCCAATAATGTGTAAACCTGAAATATAGTAGATTTCTGTTTCAGAATTCCTAGCTTTGCTTCTTATAGCTGATATTTTCCATTCAGCCAGTAACATGGTATCATACACACTGGTCAAAGACACGCTTACCAGTCTCTTATTTCCACAAACTGAAATATTTTCCTGAAAGATACAACAAAGTATTCTTTTTTTATTAGCAGAAACCTGAAAAAGATGCCAAATACAAAAATAGCATTTGGCAGACTCCTCTGATTTGATCATGCTAGCAACACTAAATTTCTCAAAGATGTAAGTAGCTGGGAAAGAACTTATTCTGAAATCTTATTTGAAAAAGTCCATAGAGTTACATTACAAGCAAACTTACCATAAGCAATCCCCTCTCATTAAAACAGAAAAATTATAAAAAACTATATTGTTCTTTTGTTTTCATTAGAATACAGTTTTACCATTTAAAAGCAATTACTGGCACAGTTGGTTGTTTTAATTATCACTGAAGATTAAGTTCCCTTTCTCTGAATACTAATATTAACAGCAGTCTTTATTTGTAAATACAAGATGATAACTTTATGCTCCTAGGTAAGATTCATTCTAAACAAACCTTAAGCACATCTGGAAAAGTATGAATCGACAGTAACATATGGCATTTCAAAACACAGGAAATTAAAAATACCTCTTCTTGACTTTATTTGTAGATTAACAAAAATCTGCTCTTCCCATAGCAGCCTGAGGAGACCTCTGAATATAGTCCTGACCCAGAAAACAAAACTCCAAAAAAAACCGTGCAAATCAAGAGGTTCAAATCTTTGTGTTCACTTTAAGAACACTTGTGAAACTGCCCAAGCTATCAGGGTATACAAATCAAAACAACCGCCAAGTACCTGAAGGTTGTCACTTTACAAAAGCAACATGTGCCATTCCGTCATTACAATGGTGAGTTTGGTAGGTGTGCCCAGGCCAAACAGTGGGACTGGACACAAGATCAGTGACCCAAAAAGAGTGCTGAGTTTTCGCTGCACATGCTTAAAAATGCAGAGAGTAATACGGAGCGTAATGGCTTAGATGTCCATTCTCTGGTCACTGAGCACGTCCAAGTGAACAAGCTCCCAAGATGTGCCTCAGAACTTACAGAGCCATGAGCAGACTGACCCACACATGAGCTCTCCCTGCCACTCAGAGATGAGCCTACTGAGGAAGAGCAGATTGTCCCTAATCTGGAAAAGGAGGTTGCAGAGAAGAAAAAGCTATCTCATAAGAAACTGAAGAAACAAAAATTTAGGGCCCAGAAGAAAATTTAGCATCCAATAGATGCTAATAAAAGTAAGAGCAGAAAAAAATCTGAAAATAGTAAACTCTGAAGTCTTAACAAAATAAGGTTGAGAGTCTATGTGTTTTCTCCACAATTCTGAAATAATTTTAACTACACTTCCAAACACTGGAACAACTATTTCTAGATTGACATCCCTTTTCATATTTATATTTTTCTATATATAAATAAAGCATAATAAGGAAAAAGGTTAAAGCACAGATGATCGTACATGTAAATAAAAATTCAAGTTAGAAATCCCAACAGGCTAGGTAAGACATCAGAGGCCTTTTGACTATGTTCCTACACCTCTGCCTTACAGAGGAAAGAAACCAAATGACAGTATAATCCAAAGGCATTTGATACTAGAGTTTCAATAAGCAGTAGCACATACGACTTATGAGGATGTACAAAAATACACAGCATGGCAACTATAGTTAATAATACTGTACTACCTATATGAAAGTTGCTAAAACAGTAGGTCTCAAAAGTTCTTATCTCAAGAGGCCCTAGCCAGGTATCTAAGTTGGTTAGAGTGTTGTCCTGATATGCCAAGATGGCGGGTTGCATCTCTGGTTAGGGCACATACGAGAATCCACCAATGAAGCGTGAATGAGTAGAGCAGAAAATCAATGTCTGTCTGTCTGTCTGTCTCTCCCAGCCTCTTCTCTATAACCAATAAATTTTTTTTAAATAGTAAAATTTTTAAAAAGCTCTTATCACAAGAAAAATCTATGTGTGGTGACACACATTAATAAATTTATTGTGGTGATAATTTTGCAATATATAAAAATATCAAGTCATTATGTTGTACACCTGAAATAACATAATATTGTGTCAATTATACTTCAATTAAAAAATAAGCAGTAGTACATAAAGGATTATAGCTTCTCTCTATACCCAAATGTCTTAACAGTAACATAAGTATTACAACATGTGCAAAGTCAAGGACAAAAACACAACAAAGAGTCAATCAAATGGTACATACTATGCTAATAATCCCCTTGCGGACCAGGATGTACTAGTCAAAATTCAGTAATAAAAAATAGTGCCACATTTTTTACAGAAATAAAAAATCTGTGATTTGCATGAAACCATAAAAGACCCCTGAAAAGCAAATGCAAGAAAGAACAAAGATGATGGTATCACATCTCATGATTTTAAGCTACATTACAAACCCACAGTAATTAAAACAGTATAGAATTTTAGAAGGCACACAATGGAACAGAATTACAGCCAGTTCATAAATAAATCTTCACATATATTCAACTAATATTTGACAAGGGAGCCAAGAATACTCAATGAGGAGAAGATAGTCTCTCCAATAAATGATGCCAAGAAAACTGAATAATCACACACAGAAGAATAAAATTGGACCCCTATCTTACACCACTCACAAAAGTTAACTGAAAATGGATTAGAGACTTAAATGTAAGACCTGAAACCATAAAATTCCCAGGACAAAACACAGGGGAAAAACTTGACGTAGGTCTTGACAACTATTTTTAGACAGGACACCAAAAGCACAAGCTATAAAAGCAAAAACAAACAAGTGAGACTACATCAAATTAAAAATCTACATAGCAAAAGAAACCATCAACAAAATGAAAAGACAACCTACAGAACAGGAGGAAATATATGCAAACCATATTTAAGGAACTTATGTAACTCAAGAGCAAAACAAAAATAACTAGATTAAAAAATGGACAGAGGAATTGAACATACATTTTTCCAAAGATACACAAATGGCCAAGAGGTACATAAAAGGTACTCAACATCATTAAGCACCAGGAAAATGCAAATCAAAACCACAATGAGATATCACTTCATACCTGTTAGAAAGCTATCATCAAAAAGAAAGGCAATCACAAGTGTTGGTGCAGTTGTGGAAAAAGGGCAATCTTGTACACTGTTGGTGGGAATGTAAATTCGTATAGCCACTGAGGAAAACAGGACAGAGGTTCCTCAAAAAGTTAAAAATAGAACTACCATATAATCCAGCAATCCCACTTCTGGATATATATCCAAAGGAAACAAAATCCTATTTCAAAGAAATCATTGCAGCATTATTCACAATAGCCAAGATATGGAAACAACCTAAGCGTCCATCTACAGATGAATGAAAAAAAGATATGTGACATGTACGTACACACACACGTGCCAAGACAATGTTACTCAGCCATGAAAATGAAGGAAATCCTCCCATTTGCAACACATGGAGTGCATTATGCCAAGTGAAATAAGCCAGACACAGAAAAACAAATACTGTGTGAAAGCACTTATATGTGGAATCTAAAAAAGCCAAACTTGTAAAACACAGAACGGTGGTGGTCGGGGGCTAGGGGCGGGGGTTGAAGGAATTGGAAAGATGTTGGTCAAAGAATACAAACTTCCAGTTATAAGTAAGTGCTGGTAATCTATGTACACCATGTGGACTAAAGTTAAAATACTGTAGTATATACTTGAAAGTTGCTAAGAGAGTAAATCTTAAATGTTCTCAGTGCCCCCTCCAAAAAGTATTTTGTGAAGTGACAGAAGTTGTAGTAATAATTTCATATATACATGTATCAAATTGTCAAGTTATAAACATTAAGCTTACACAATGTTACATATCAATTACCTATCTCTCAGTAAAGCTGGGAAAAAATAAACTAGTGCCACACTCACTTTGAAAATTTATACAAGGCACTGAGTATTTACCAAGGGAACACTAGAGGATTAAGCTCTAAGATTCGCCTCCAAATATCATGTCCATAACAAAATCATAGAACTGGTCCACCAGTAACAGAATCAGAGCAGTGGGGAAGACTCATAAGGCAACCACTGTAACTCTTAATATGAGAAATGTACTACAGTATTATGCTGTAATCAGGAAATTGCCACATAATTACTACTAGTCCTAGTACCTACCATGCCAAGTAAATGTACATCATCTAAAAAATATATGTGCCACATCTTAGCACTCGATACTCACGAAGCTGGTAAATGGACAATGCTACACTACCACAGAAAAACTCATTGTTTCCACACTATTCTGGCCGGTATAAACCACAGCTAGAGCAGAAATGCAATCTCCCACTCATTTCCCCCTCCAAATAACAAATAAGCACATCAAGAAATGAGATAGTTAGAAAAATCATGACTTTACGACCACCACAGCATTAACTGTTTCAGGCAAAAATCATAAATAGATATGTAAATCAATGTGAGATAATCATTACAAAAAGGAGAAATGTTCTTTATACAACAGATATATGGCAAACACTATTCGAAACAAGTAGTCAAACTTAGTTTCACCAATAATGGGACACACTCCTAATATGATACACTACACTAAGAATGTATCACTTATTTCCTGCCAAATATGCAAAATTGCATAAACTAAATATAATCATAAGGAAACTATCAGAAACTCAAATTAAGAAATATTCTAAAGGAAAAAGCAAACAAAACATTTACATAAATTCTTTAAAATAACAGTATTATGAAAAATTTTTTAAAGCTAAGGAATTGTTCTAAAAGTGGCATGAGGAATAAGTGTAATAACCCTGAATTGGAAGGAGAAAAAATTCTGCTAAAAAGAGTATTATTATGATACAGTTGGCAGAAATTAGAGTTCAGGAGTCAGGTAGAAGGCTGAGAAGACCAAGCCCATCACAGTTCCCAAAGCATCAGAAAGTTGGACAGAGACAGAAATCCAGAGATTTGCAGTATCTCCCTTTAGTATTGAACAGAGTATTGATCGGTGCATGCATATGAGAAAACTACCCAAGGATGAGGAAAGAGTCACCCAAGAGGATGATAAGGAAGAGTGCCTGGTGCTCATACAGGACAGGAAATGATGCATGTTTCTACCAAAGAAATGGAAACCTCCCCACTTCATGGGGCACTGGTTAGATTACACAGAAGGGTCTTACCTTCTGATCAGTGGAGAATAACACTCCACTGGCCCACCAAACAACCTTAAAAGACTCCAAGAGTTTCCAAATAACTTAACTGCATTCAAGAACAAACCTCAGAACATTAATAGCAATATTAAAATAAAAAATCCAGCACCCAGTAAAGTAATAATCACAGTGACAAGTATTCATTCAAAGATTACCAGTCATGTAAAGGAAGAAGAAAAATAAAACCAATAATGAAGAGAAAAATTCACTGAAACCCACCAAGAAATGTTAAAATTAGCAATGGCATTAAAATAGTTATTATAACAGTATTTCTATGCATTTAAAAAGTTAACTGGAGTCCCAGATGACATAAAAAGACCCATATATAACTCCTAGGGATAAAATCTATGTCTGAGATAAAGATTACAGCAAATGGAATTAATAAAAGAAAACATTACCAAAAAAAAAAAAAGAAGACAAAAGAACATAATTTCTCCAAAATGAAGCACAGAGAAAATAGAGATTTTAAAAAATGAAAAGCCATGACCCTGGCTGGTGTGGCTCAGTGGATTGAATGCCAGCCTGTGAACCAAAAGGTTGCTGGTTCTATTCCCAGTCAGGGCACATGCCTGGGTTGCAGGCCAGGTCCCCAGTTGGGGACATGGCAAAAGGCCTATCGATGTACCTCTCACACACTGATATTTCCCTCCCTCCCCCCTCTCTAAAAGGAAATAAATAAAATCTAATTTTAAAAAAATGAGAAGCTGTGGAACAACTTCAAATGCCATAATATACAGGTTATTGAAGTTTCAGAAGGGTGTCAATAGAGAAAATATTTGACAAAATAATGCATGAAAAATTTTCGAATTTGACAAAAGATCATTACATTCACAGATCAAAGAAGTACAATGAGCCCAGACCAGTGCAGCTCAGTTGGTTGGGTGTCATCCAAAGTGAAAGGTCGCAGGTTCAATACCCAGTCAGGGCACGTGCCTGAGTTGCGGGCTATGTGCAAGACAACAGATTGATGTTTCTCTCCCCTTCTTTCTCCCTGCCTTCCTCTCTCCCCAAGAATAAATAAAAAGATGGTTAAAAAAAAATTTTTTAAGGAAGAATGAAATCTGAACACAAAGAAGCAGGAAAAAAAACTACACAAGGCATATCGAAATCAAATAGCTAAAAGGAAAAAGAGGCAATGATAGAAAGGAAATCTTCCAAGCAATTTTTTTCACTTGAACAATGTAAGCCAGAGAACAGTGAGGAACCATCTTTAAAATGCTGAATTAAAAAACTGTCCACCAAAAAAGTTACACCCAACAAAATTACCTTTCTCTTTTTTACTTTTTTAATAATTTATTTATTTTTAGAGACACAGAAAGGAAGGGAAAAAGAGAGAAAGAGATACATCGATTGGTTGCCTCTCACATGTCCCCATCTGGGGACCTGGTCTAAAACCCAGGCACATGCCCTGACCCAGAATCAAACGGGCAACCTTTCAGTTCACAGGCCCACTCAATACTGAGCCACACCAGTCAGGGCCAAATTACCTTTCAAAACAAAGACAAAGAAAAGATATTTTCAAATACACACAAGTTAAAAAAAAAAAAACATCACCAACATATCTGCACAATATTGTTAAAGGAAGTCCTATGGGTAGAAAAAAATACAGATCTACACAAAGGAATGAAAAGTACCAGTAAGGGTAATTATATGGGTAAATATATAATTTTTTTAACATTATTCAAATTTTTAAAAAAGATTACCGGCAGTTTAAATAAAAATTAAAAAGAATGCATTGCAGGATTTATAACACGTATATACATAAAATGTATGACAACAACAGTATAAGGATGAGAAGGGAGAAATGGAAGTATAATACTATAAGATTCGCATACCACACAAAAAGTGGTGCCCTGGCTGGTGTGGCTCAGTGGACTGACTGACGGCCTACGAACCAAAGGGTCGCCAGTTAGATTCCCAGTTGGTGCACATGCCTGGGTTGCAGCGCAGGTCCCCAGTAGGGGGCACGTGAGAGGCAACCATTCACTGATGTTTCTCTCCCTCCCTTCTCCTCTTTAAAAATAAATTTTAAAAAAATATTTTAAAAGAAAGTGGTATAATATATTTGAAAGGAGATTTGAGATAAACCTTAAAGCAACCATTAAAATTACAAAACAAAGTTATATCTAATAAGGCAACAAAGGAAATATATTAGAATTATGAGAACTACTCACACCAAAAGAAGGTAGGAAAAGGGAATAAAGAGGATGAGACAGAAAATAGTAAGATGACAGCATTAAATCTAAACATATTAATAATCACGCAAAATGTAAATAATCTAAACACGACGAGAAAAAAAGGTTGTTAGAGCATAATCATATATATGTATGTCCCTTAAAAATACACTTTACAGACAAAGATACAACTAGGATAAAAGAAAAAAGATATATCTGCTAAAACTAATCAAAAGAAAACAAAACTGGTTATAGCAATATCAGACAAAGTAGACTGCAGAGGAAAAATATAACTACTATATTTTTGGACTATAAAATGCACCTTTCCCCCCAAAATTGGGAGGAAAATGGAGGTGTCTTATAGTCCAAATGTAGCTTACCTGGCTCACTGTGTGTGTGCAGGGGGTGGAGGGGTGGAGCGGGGTCACAGGTTATTAAATATTTTACCACATTTTTTGCTTCAAAATTTTTTTTCCTATTTTCCTCCTCTAAAACCTAGGTGCATCTTATAGTCCTAAAAATATGGTAGTTATTTTAAAAAGATGGTTTCTAAAGATGCCAATTCATAAAAAAAGTAAACATTTATTTACTAATAACAGAGCTGCAAAATACATGACGTAAAACCTGAAAGAATTTCCAGATATAGGCAAATCCACAGGTATAGTCAAGTATAATACCCTCTCTTAATAACTGACAGAATAGACAGAAAGCAATACTACATAATAGACCTGAACACCATTATTAACCACTCTGAGCTAACTGATATTTAAAGAACACTCCACCCGAGAGCAGAATATATGTCCAAGAGCACACAAAATATTTACCAAATTAAACCCTACTACAGACCTTTAAAAGTCTCAAAAATACCTTAAAAATTCAAGTCAAAGTATGTTTTCTGAAAACAGTAGAATCAGATAAGAAGTCAATTATCAAAAAGAGCCATGAAAAAATCTCCAAATTGGAAATATTTCCAAACAACCCACTGCTCAAAACAGAAACAAAAAACCATTAAAAGGTAAATTAGAAAGTGTTCTGAAATGTATAAAAATAAAAACAGAATTGTGAGATGTCACTAAAGCAGCTACTTAAGAGAACAATTTATACAACTAAATGTCTATTAGAAAATCAGCTTATACTTCAAATTTAAAAACAGTACAAATTAAATCCAAAAAAGCAGAAGAAAACATGAGAGCCCAAATCAATTAAAAAAAAAAAGAACTGAAAATCAAGTTAGTTCTTTGAGATCAATAAAACTAATAACCTCCTAGCCAGACTAATCAGAGAAAGAAAAAAAAAAAAGACTGTATACAATGTAACTAGTTTCAAGATCTAGGAAAGTAGTATCACTAAAGAGTCTATAGACATTTAAAAAATATTAACGTTAGACTTCCAGCCAAGATGGAGGCATAGGTAGACACACTGTGCCTCCTCGCACAACCAAAAGAAGAACAATTTAAAAACAAAAAACAACCAGAACTGACAGAAAAATCAAACTGTATGGAAGTCCAACAACCAAGGAGTTAAAGAAGAAATATTCATCCAGACTGGTAGGCGGGGCAGAGAGGGGCATCCAGGTGGAGAGGACGCATGACAAGCCAGAGGCTGGAGGACCCAATGAGGCGGCAGATTGTGGAGCAGAGCAGGCAAAGCTGCAGCTGGAAGCTGGCCAGCAGAGTGGAAGCTGGCAGATGGGGCAAGGCAGCTGGTAGAGTGGGAGGTACCACATTTGTGTGCAGATAAACCAAGAGGAACAACTGGGGAGCAAGACAGACCAACCACACAACCCAGGTTCCAGTGTGGGAAACTAAAGCCTCAAAGCTCTGATTGAAAATACCAATGGGGGTTGGGGCGACAGCAGGAGAAACTCCCAGCCTCACAAGACAGTTCATTGGAGAGACCCACAGGGTCCTAGAGCATACGCAAACCCACCCACCCGAGAATCTGTACCAGAAAGGCCCAATTTGCTTGTGGGAAGCAGGGGAAGTGACTGAAAACCATCAGAGAGCAGAGCAAGCGCCATTGTTCCCTCTCGGACCTCTCCCCCACATACAGCATCACAACGCAGGGACATGGGTTGCCCCGCCCTGGAGAACACCTAAGGCTCCACACCTTTCTACATAACAGGTGCGCTGAGACCAAAAGAAAAAAAAGCCTAAATGAAAGAACAGATCAAAGCCTCAGAAAAAAATACAACTAAGTGATGAACAGACAGACAACCTATCAGATGCACAGTTCAAAACACTGGTAATCAGGATGCTCACAGAATTAGTTGAGTATGGTTGCAAAATAGAAGAAGTGAAGGCTATGAAAAGCAAAATGAAGGAAAATGTACAGGGTCCAACAGTGACTGGAAGGAAACTGGGATTCAAATCAACGGTGTGGACCAGAAAGAAGAAACATTCAACCAGAACAGAATGAAGAAACAAGAATTCAAAAAAATGAGGAGAGGCCTGGGAACCTCCAGGACATCTTTAAATGTCCCAACATCGGAATCATAGGGGTATCAGAAGGAGAGGAGGAAGAGCAACAAACTGAAAACTTATCTGAACAAATAATGAAGGAGAACTTCCCCATTCTGGCAAAGGAAATAAACTTCCAGGAGGTCCAGGAAGCTTAGAGAGTCTCAAAGAAGCTGCACCCAAGGAGGAACACACCAAGGCACATCACAATTACATTAGCCAAGATTAAAGGTAAGGAGAGAATCCTAGAAGCAGCAAGAGATAAGGAGACAGTTACCTACAACGGAGTTCCCATCAGAGTGTCAGCTGATTTCTCAAAAGAGACCTTGCAGGCAAGAAGGGACTGGAAAGAAGTATTTGAAGTCATGAAAGGCAAGGACCTATATCCAAGATTACTCTATCCAGCAATACTATCACTTAGAATGGAAGGTAAGTAAAGTGCTTCTCAGATAAGGTCAAGTTAAAAGAGTACATCATCATCAAGCCCTTATTATATGAAACGTTAAAGGGACTTATCTAAGAAAAAGAAGATAAAAAACATATATAGTAAAATGACAGCAAACTCAATTAACAACCACACCTAAAACAAAAGCAAACTAAGCAAACTACTAGAACAGGAACAGAACCATAGAAATGGAGATCACATGGAGGGTTAGCAACAGGGAAGTGGGAGGAGGAGAGAGGGGGAAAAGGTACAGAGAATGAGTAGCATAGATAGTAGGCAGAAAATAGGGGAAGGGCAAGAATAGTGTGGGAAATGTAGAAACTAAAGAACTTATGGCACTTGGACATGAACTAAAGGGGGGGAATGTGGGTGGGAGGAGGCGTGCAGGGTGGAGGGGGAATGAAGGGGGGAAATGGGGCTACTGTAATAGCATAATCAATAAAACATATTAAAAAAAGAAATAATACCAATTCTCCATAAACTCTTCCACAAAACTTGAAAAGAAATGCTTCCCAAGTCATCCTATACTATTCTTTCCAACATTTCTCTAACACCGAACCCAGACATAAGAGAATTACAAACCAATATCCCTTACCACAAAATCCTCAATAAAATACTAGCAAGCCAAATCTAGCATCATATTAAAAGGATTATAACCCATGACAAGTGGGATTTATCCCAGGAATGTTTAAGAGTGGTTTAACATAGGAAAATCCACCAACATATCAATCTATTAATATATCATATTAACAGAATAAAGGGGAAAAACACATGACCAGCTCAACAGATATAGAGAAGTGATTTGATAAATTCAACATCCTTCCGTGATAAAAATAAAAACTAAGAACAGAAGGGAATACGCTCAACCTGATGAAAGACACCTATGACAAAACCCACAGCTAACATCATACAGGCACACCTTGGAGACAACTGCGGGTCTGGTTCCAGACCACCATAACAAAGCAAGTATCTCAAAACAGCAAGTCATAAACTTTTTGCTGGCAGAGGGTCTGGCCTTCGGGTTTTCAGGTAGTAAATAACACGACATGTGTGAAGGGCAATAAAGTGAAGCATCATAAAATGAGGTGAGCCTGTACTTAATGGTAAAAACACGAAAAGCTTTTCCCTAACATCAGAAACAAAACAAAGATAAGTAATTCAAATTCTTTCTGTGAACATGGCCTGCTCTTCTATATTTGGAATAAAAACTTTTAAGGGAGAAGAAAACATATCATTATTCAAGATCTATCTTCTGCGGGGGGGGGGGGGGGGGGGTGGAAATGGGAGGGAGGTGGGGAGGGCTGGGGCAGTAGGCTGGGATGGGAGTAAAAGACAGAAAACTGTACAAGAACAACAATTAAAATAAAATTTAAAAAAAGAAAAAAATGGTCTATCTTCTGGTTGAAGACTTTGGCAACTAAATATTGGAAAAGACTGGCATCCCTTGTTGGCTTCCCCCATCTAACCTTGTTCTGTAGTTTCTAAGTTCCTAACCATGCATCTACCCACCTCTATCCAAAGTTGTCCACAGACAAATAGACAAAGCCAAGTAATGGTCAGCAAAAACAACAAAAGAAAAATCGTCCCATGTTATATTCAGTTCAAACCCAACTAATTCAGAATTGACAAAAGAGGCTCACCACAGGAAATAAAATGGTTAACAGACTAGACTTTCACATCCATGAGTTACTTACCACTGATTCCCAGCATGGACAAAAGCTCAATATATATTTTTTGAATAAATAAGGAAAATATATACTAAAAAATTTTAAATGGCATGACTCCTAAGTTCAATCATTTTACTCAACAAAACACAGAGGACGCAGGGGGGAAAGACCACTACTGCTGTGTTAACTGAATTTTAGTTTAGCAGAGTCGAAGGTTAAGTCTGAGTTTACTTATCTGATTTTTTTAAATATAGGAATATCTCCCTTGTTTATTTCCCAAGAAGCTGTAGATCAGCTCAGACAATTCGTGAGCATCCACTATAGAATAAGCCCTGTGCTAAGTGAAAGTAACTGAACTGCTGAATTTACTCTAAAGCACATGCCATGTCTGAAATAGCACTGTCAATTGCTCATCACATCTACATCGAATATGCTGAACTAATGAAAAGTACTGAACAATTTCATTTACCTGTACATAAATCTACAAACTCTTCAACCTTGGAAAACCATTTCACTGCCGCTGTGTTTTTCTACTGCTTACTAGGAAAGACCTAATTTATTCATTTAACAAACATTTACTGAATGCCTATTGTGTCCCAGGCACTATTCCAGATGCTGGCAATGGAAGAGACAAAACTCCCTGCCCTCATGGTGCTCACATACCAGGGAAGGCAGACAGGCATAGAAATAAACAAGATACGTCATATTACATAAATAATGTTACGAAAAATAAAGCCTGGAAAGAAAAGTACAAGTGGAGAGTGAACAAAGGGCAGGAGTATGTTATAATTTTACACAGATCTAAAAGGGGTTATCAAGAAGATGACATTCAAGCAAAAGCCTGAAGGAGGAAAAAGATACAGTCATACAACTACTTACTATCTGGGGGATGAGTACTCCTGGAAGAAGGCATAGTAAATACAAAGTAACCAGGTTCCAAGGCAGAAGTATGCCTGGTATGTTCAAGAAAAGTGGCTGCATTAGAGTGAGCACTGGGGAGAAAAGGAGTGTAACAGGAGATGATTCAAGACTAGAAGCTCAATCATTTGCAGCCTGTAGGCAATTTAAAAGATTAGTTCTTACACTGAGTGAGATGGGAAATCTCTGAGTGTTATGAACAGGGGAGTTAAATGATCTGATTTACCTAGATTTTTAAAAGATTACTCTGGCTGCTGTTCTAAGACTAGCTAAAAGGTTATTGCCATAATCTATATGGCAATATAGGGACAACAGAAAGATGGTAGTGGCTTGGACCAGGTTGGTAGCAGGAGCGGTGGTGAGTACTCAGATCCAGATGTGTGAAGATAAAGCCTTTTATTATCCAATGGATTCAATGATGGTACCAAGCGTTTTTGGCTTAAATATCAAGGAGGTTAGAGTTGTCACTGATACAGGAACAACTACAGGAAAAACTATGCCCAGGTACAATGGTAGGCTTAAGGGAGCCCCTCACCCTCAAAAATGATTACATCCTAATCCCTGCAAACTGTGCATATGTTACCTTACATGGCAAAAGAAACTGCAGATGTGATAAAGATCCTGAGATGGGGAGATTATCTGAGTGGCCCAATATAATCCTGAGGGTCTTTATAAGAGACAGCATCAGAGTCAGAGAGGGCAATGTGACAACTGAAGTAGGAGAGAAGAGGATGTGATGACAAGCGGAGGGACAGAAAGAGATGTGAAAACAGAAGAGGCCAGAGCGATGCCACAGCTGGCTTAGAAATTGAAAGAGGATCATGAGCTAAAGAATGTTGAGTGGCCTGTAGAAGCTGGAAAAGGCAAAGAAACTGATTCTCCCCTAGAGACTCCAGAGAGAACACAGTTGTGTGGCTCATTTTTGTCTTCTAACCTTCAGAACAATAAAATAAGGTCATGTTGACTTAAGATGCTAAATTTTTGGTAACATTACAACAGCAATGGAAAAATAATATAGAAAATAACAGTTTGAATATTTAGAAATTAAGAAGTAAATACATCAGAGTTTTGTATTATTACAAAATCTCCTTCTGGATTTGAAAATAACACCATCAGGACTATAAGATTGTATATGCAAAAGGTATAAACAAATGCCTTAGCATTTTAAATAATTTCCTTATATGTATAGTTCAAAATGGGAACTAAAGTAGTCATAAGCTTAATGATAATATTTGTCACATGTGATCTGAAGACTTATCTCTGAACCTCTGGACTCTGCAGATTTTGTCACCCGGATAGATATAAACTCTAGAAGGCCTACCTCATGTAAGTCCTTCCATCTTGGCAAACTGTTGGAAAGGATGAAAGTTATAGTGCCTACAGCCTAAGTCAACACAGAACCGTACAATGGATATAACAGCACTGGGTAAATTGGTTTTTACATTTATCATAAGAGGGCATGAAGTATAAAAAGTTAAGAAATATCACTCTGAAGTTTTGGGATAAAACCCAACCTGAACTCAGGATATCCATAATTAGTGTGTCGCCATTTGTAGAAAATTAAAATATAACTCTGTATGTCTGTGAACTACAGTTTTACCTAATACACATCAGTTATAAAAGCTATGAAAATCTGTTTAACTAGAAAAATCCTACCATAATACACCTGTAGTTCAATAGAACATGTGAAATTAAGATGCAAGAAATCCCAGCCCCACAGGTGCAAGCATCTTTGAACCCCAAATACAGCCAGATTTCATCCTAACAAAACAAAAAAGGAAGCCCCTGGCCAGGCAGCTCAGTTGGTAAGAGCATCAGGCCCATAAGCCAAGGTTGCAGGTTCCATCCCAGGTTAGGGCACACACAACAAGCAACGAATGCAGCAATAAGCAGAACAATTCCTCTCCCTCTCCCTACCTCTCGCAAAAATCAATTTAAAAAATATTTTTTGAAGAGTCAACCAATGAATGCATAAATAAGTGGAACAACAAATTGATGTTTCTGTCTCTCTCTAAAATCAATAAATAAAAAATTAAAAAATAATTAAAAAGTGACCAATTAAAGATATCTCAAGAGTAGTGTAAAAAAATGACAAAATAAAACACTTAAGTCTTCAATATACATTAATAATGACTGCAGTAATAGCAAACATTTACTTAGCATGTTTCATTGATTGTGAGATGAACCATTCATACTTTAACATAACTGAAATTCCAGTATTTAAGTGTTTAAGTGACAGTGTTAATTTAGTGACACATAAAATAATGGCATATCTCAAAAAACTGATAGCCTTAGATTTGATTAAACATGTACTCTTTTAGCTGTATTTAAATATATTAACTCATTTAATCTTCAAAATTACCCTATGACTATTATAATTGTACATCCTACAGATAAGAAAACTGAGACAGAGAGGTCAAACAGCTTCCCAGGCACAGCCACTAACATTGGTTATCTTTACAATGCATTAAAGTATTTAATTAGCAAAATTACTATTTAATAAAACCCACATATTTTCAGGGTTTTTGTAACTTTTTTGATGATCTCAATATGAAAAGGAATTTAAGGGTTTTTTTTAAATAGTAATGCTGTCCAGGGATGTCCAACCTTTAGGCATTCCTGGGCCACACACTAAATACACAAACCCTAACAAAAACAGACGAGCAAAGAAAAGGTTTTAAGTAAATTTACGGCTTTGTGTTGGGCAGCATTCGTAACCATCTCGGGCCGCATGCAGGCCGCGGGCTGGACCCTCCTGCCAGGTAAGCCTTAATGAAGAGTCCTTTTGCATACACAAATATAGCACATAGCAAAGTTCATAAACAGCAGTCAATATACAATATACATACACCTGTTTGACAAAGCTTGCTTATTATAGCAAATTTCTAGACATCAGTATTAGTCCATTTCTTATAAAAAAAAATTCTATACCTTCAAATGCTTATTACTTGACCAACCAAATTTCCTGTAAGTATAAACTGTCTAGAAATCTATCTTGCAATCAATGTCATTCACCTTTATCAACACACCAAAAATAAAATGAACATCTCAATAGATGTAGAAAAAAAAGCACATGACCATATATGTTATTTATAGTTTTATTCTAAGAATAAAAGAGAATTTCCCCAACCTAATAAAAGGCATTCAAAAAAAAAAAAAAAAAACGAACCTACAGCCAATTCATACTCAGTGGTGAAAGACTACCTGTTTTCCTAAAACTGAGAACAAGTGAAGGACACAGGCTCTCGCCACTCCTACCCAACATCACGTTGGAGGTCCTAGTCAGGGTCGTAAAGCAAGAAAGGGAAATAAAAGGAAAAAAGGCTAGAAAGGATGAAATAAAACCATCTTTATTTGCTAATGACATGATTGTTTACATGTTTAAAATCCCAAAAAATCTTCAAAAAACACTACTAGGTTTGATACATAAATGTAGCAAGGTCAAAGGTTAAAGGGTCAATATGTAAAAGTCAATCCTTTTGGTACCCTAGTAATGAACAAATGGAAACTGCTGTAGTGTCAAAAATTATTAAGTAATTAGGGATAAATATAAAATGTGCAAAGTTTGTGTGTATTCTAAGGACTATAATGACAAGAGACATCAAAGATAACCTAAATAAATGGAGAGAAGTATTAAACCCATAGATTAGAACACTCTATATTTTGAAAATGTCAATTTGTCCCCAAATGATCTACAGATTCAATGCCATTTCCCAGCAAGTCTGCAGAAATTAACAAGCTGATACCAAAACACATACAGAAAAAGCAAAGGACCTAGAATAGCCAAAACAATTCTGACAAAGAACAAGGTAAAAGATTCACACTACTTTGACTTCAAGACTCACTGTAACACTACAGCATGGTAAGGGCAAAGAGTACATACATACACATCAAAGGAACAAAAGACAGGCCAAAACAGACCCAAACACATTGGTCAATTGATTTTCAGCCAAGGGAATTCAATGGAGGAAGAAGTCTTTCCCACAAATGGTTCTTTAACAATCGAATAGTCATTTCAATTGTTAAAGAAAACAAAACAGAAAACAACCTTGACCCATACCTCACACCATGTAGAAAAATTACTTCTAAATGGATCATAGACTTAACTGTAAACCTAAAACTATAAAAATGTCTAAAAGAAAAAACAGAACATCTTTGTGATTTTAGGTTAAATATTTCTTAGCTATAACACCAAAAATATGAACAAAGAAAGAAAAAATTGATATATTAGACTCCGTAAAAATTTAAAACTTCTGCTCTGTGAAAGACATCTTAAAATGAAAAGACAAATCACATACTGGGAGAAAATATTCATGAAATATATATCTAAAAAGTTATTTGTATCCAAAATATATAAATTACTCTAGAAACTCAACAATAAGCAAACAATTTTTTAAAATGCACAAAGAAGCCTTGGCTGGTGTGGCTCAGTGGACTGAGCGCTGGCCTGCAAACCAAAGAGTCATCGGTTTGATTCCCAGTCAGGGCACATGCCTGGGTTGCCAGCCAGGTCAGGTCCCCAATATAGGGTGTGGGAGTGGCAACCACATATTGATATTTCTCTCCATCTCTTTCTCCTTCCTTTCCCCTCTGTCTAAAATAAATTTTAAAAAAATATTTTAAAATAATGCACAAAAGGTCAAACAAGCTTCACCAAAGAGGATATGGATGGCAAATAAACACATGGACAAAGATGCTTAAATTCATTAGTCATTAAGAAAATGCAAAACAAAACCAGTGAGAGATCACTAATGTCTATCAAAATTGCTAAAAGTTTAAAACCTGACAAAACCAAGTGCTGACAAGGATGAAGAGCAACTGGAACTTTGCTGGTGGGAACATAAAATAGTACCATCATTTCAGGGAGGGGGGGAGTTCAGTACTTCCTATAACCCATGTAACCCAATGATCCTATTGTTAAATATATACTGTCAATGCAAAGGTAAGGCAAGACCTAACACTTTTGCTCAAGCCCTAACAGAAAGTCTACTATTTAGAGAGCTAAAGGAAGAGGAGTAAAAGCTGAGGACCCTGTGCAAAGAAATACCAACAAAAAAGGTGCTGTATGATTGCAACACAGATGATATAACATTCTGTTGCTGAGGAGTCAATGACATGTAGCAGCTGAACCCTAAAAGGGTACATCAGAAGCAGGAGGTGATGAGAAAATGTATAACATGCCTCCTTTGTAAACAGGGAAGTCAGTGAGAAAAAGCCTCATAGTGGCTCGTCACATAACCTCGTATTCCAAGAGGATTACAGGTGCTCTGCCAAGACTCAGATCACCTGCAGCTCAAGCCTTGCCTATGGGTTCTATATGGATACCTGCAACGTTATCAGGATGGCAATGTAAAGCCAATTCCTTACATTTACCCAAGTGAGGTGAAGACGTATGTCCCACCAACATCTATTTGCAAATGTTTACAGCTATATTCATCATTAGCTAAAACTAGAAAGTTTTATATTGTAGTGGTTAAATAACAGAATAAATTTGTCAAAATTCATAGACCTAAAAAGGGTGACCTGTATTGTATGTGTATTATACCTCAATAAACCTGACTACAAAAATCAAATGAGAAAAAAAATCTGTGTTGTAGCATAAACTGTTTTGTGGTCCAAAATTTCTACATCAAAGTCTATTACTTGCATTAAAAATAAAATAAAATAAAAAGTACCCTGGCGAAGTGACTCAGTTGTTTGGAACATCATCCCATACACCAAAAGGATGCAGGTTCGATCCCCAGTCAAGGCACATACAGGAGGCAAAATTAATGTTTTTCTCTCTCTCGCAAATCAATAAACAAATCTTCAGGTGAGGATTAAAAGTAAAAGAAATAAAAAGTAAAATTCTGTTCCTGGCAAAGTAATGACTGCAATATGAAAGACACTTTCTATATCATAAGAAAGGAAGAGCTTGCAAGGAAATTTAGAGGTAATTACATTCAGTCTATAAAATAATTCAGTGCACTGTCTCAAATAAGTCAAGAATGTATTTCTGACATTCAGCAATTATTTAATTAGTGTCTACTATATGTACAACATCATATACCTAATGGATATTAAAAGTTTTAAGATACAATTTTATCTTCTACCAGTTTTGTATGTGGAAAAGAAATACCAAGGAAATGAAAAATTCAAAGTAGCAGGTGTTGGCCCACATGCTACTTCAAAAAGCCAATCTATTAAGTCCCATAAACATTCAATCATAAGCTATCAAAAGTCTATGGATAGTACAATATAACTTTCAGGATACTTCCATTCATCCACCAAAGATTATACTTACACTTACTTCCACTGAATGCTATTAAAATTCCTTGAGTTTTAAAAAGAAAATAATGCCAAAGGATCTCATTCTTTAAAATATCTGAAATACATATTCTACACATGAGAAAACCAATTTGGTTATAAACCATCCTTTGGGAGAAAATAGGCCACCGTGAATAAAGGAAACCTATCACACATTCATACATTAATCATACCAAGCTAAAAAGACAAAGAAAAGAAAGAATTTATGACCTGTTTGACTAAAGGGCAATTTCTAAACAAGCCTTTCAAAGTAGGGCAAAAAAAAGAAGTGCAGCTGAAGTCCTTGGATCAATGAAGGGAATTAAGAGGCCAATTAAGTACCTTGGAGAAGGTGTAGAAAGTGCACAATGACAAAATTACAAAAATTATTTTTATTTTTTAAAGATTTTATTTATTTATTTTCGAGAGGGGAAGGGAGGGAGAGGGAGAGAAACATTAATGTGCAGTTGCCTCTCATGTGCCCCATACTGGGGCACAAGTATCTGCTGGGAATGGAACCAAAGGTGACCCTTTGGTTCACAGGCTGGCACTCAATCCACTGAACCACACCAGCCAGGGCCAAAAAATATTTTTAAAATTAAATTTAAAATTTTTAATTGTAAAAAGAATAGGCTCAGAATATAATTTAGTATGTTTTCCAATCCTGTCAAATTTCTGGACATTGACTGGTTTGTCTTTTTCACTGAAAATCCAAACACCAAATGTCTCTGCTGGGAAGTCAGGGCTAGTTTTGTTAAGGATGATAAACCTTGATCAAACCCTGATAAATTAAATCACCTCAATCTATGGAAATTGAGTTTCCCAATTCAGTCCACATGTGTGGTTTACTCTTGTCTATGGAAATAAAAGATAAAAATCACAGGAAAGGACCTTAAGTTTCTACTCTCAAATGATGGACGTTCTTTCTCTCCTTTGTCATTCTAGGTACTTGTAAGATTCTTCTATTTGCAAGAACAGACAGAACTCAAATGCATCAACACAAACCTCCTTTCTATCTACTCTATGACACCCATAATAAGTCTAGTACCATTAAAAGTTTCTTTTAGAGAACGGTATAGAGGTACTACAGAATATGAACCTATTTTTCTAAAAAAATATAATATACTATATGCTACTTATATCAAAAAGATTTAAAAGTATAAATACTAGATATAGGTTCAAAATGATTAGACAATTTGTATTTTCTAATAATTTTTCAACAATAAGTATGCATTCTACGGCTTTTATTAAGTGAGAATTTTAAATATCTGTATCTTTCAGTAGTTACTTTTTTATGAAATTGCCTGGGAAAAAGACATAATTCTATTATCTCTTTATAAACATTTCATGCAATTTTTAATGAACTGTGGAGTACCCTTGTTGATAAAAAGAAAAAAGAAGAGCTTTTAAGAAGAGCTTTTATGACAGCTCTCCTGTTATTAAAAAGCAAGAGAAGTAATTCAAATCAAACATTAAGATAAATTCATAAATTCTGTTCTTCTGAGCAAATTCATTTTATTGGATAATTTTGTTCCACATCCAAATAATGAACAATGGTAAATATCAGCAAATTGCAATGATAACTTTCTATCATCACATTTAGAAAAATTTCCTAGAGGTTGAAGTAATAAAATAAAAATCTTCTAAAATTTTACTACAGGCTATTTTTAAATTTGTTTCACTACATTAGTAACATAGAAAACTACTACTTACAACCCTGCTCTGCTCTACCTGTAGATTTTGTTGGTGTTCATGCAGACAGTATCTGATCACTTCTAATGCTGATAATATATCTGAAGGATATTTTTATAACAGATACAATTCAAAGAGTACAACTGTTTTCAGGACAGCACAATCATTTCCCCTCCTTTGTCAATTTCACACATTAGAATTCACATTTAGAATATTCCTATCTATCTTAAATTTTTGGATATTCCTATGCATAATACCAGCTATTTAAGAACACTGAGGCCCTGGCTGGTGTGGCTCAATGGATTGAGTGCGAGCCTGCAAACCAAAGGGTCAAGGGTTGGATTCCCAGTCAGGACACATGCCTGGGTTGCAGGCCAGGTCTCCAGTAGGGGGCACATGAGAGGCAACCACACAATGATGTTCCTCTGCCTCTCTTTCTCCCTCCCTTCCCCTCTCTAAAAATAAATAAAATTTTAAACACACACACACACACACACACACTCTCTCTCTCTCTCTCTGAGGGGAAAAAATACCTTACCTTTTGTTACATATGGTCAACAGATCTGTCTTTTTTCTGCTTTACCAGCAGAAATTACATTTTCACACAATTAAAACAGAGTGTCCAGTTAGTTAGCTTGAGCTAGTGTTTAGGGCATGATGCTATAATAAGGCTAAATTGACCATCTGGTCACTGATCCCACCAATTAACTTCCATCTATTGCAGGGCCAGAGGCAGCATCAAAACCCCTGCTGGTCAATTCTTTGGATTGCAAGGACAGCCTGCCGACTGTGCAGCTAGGTCAGCACAAATCACTATCACCACGTTCTAGTTATCAACTTTACTACAGAAAAATCATGTAAGAGCTGTTATCTGGGAAGAGAACACCAAAAATATATCCAGTGGATCCTCAAACTGATAATAATCTAAGGTAAAAAAATACAATGTTTTAGATGCTAAACTAAAGAAATATTTCAAAATCCAAGTCCATTTCTATTAATCAATATTTTTTTTTATTTTTTTTTCTTTTAGATTTTATTTATTTATCTTCAGAGGGGAAGGGAAGGAGAGAGGGAGAGAAACATCACTGTGCGGTTGCCTCTTGTATGTCCCCTGCCGGGAACTGGCCTGGCAACCCAGGCATGTGCCCTGACTGGGAATCGAACCGCGATCCTTCGGTTCGCAGGCCCGCGCTCAATCCACTGAGCTACACCAGCCAGGGCTCAATATTTATTTTTTGAATTTCAAAATGCCACCACTACAATGAGTCCCACTGCTTAAGACAGTGTGTAAATATATATATATTAAAAAAATCACTGATCCCTTTAACCTCTCAGCTTTATTAATCCAAGTACTTTCACCTTTATATAACAATTATAATCTAAGGAGTACTATACCTTGAAATTACAATAACAATTCCAAAGAGAGACAAATCTGTTTGTTTTCTTTACTCACTGCTAGTAAGCGCAACACAATCATTTGTTCACCCTCAATTTCTCTTCTGACTTTTAACTCTTTTCACTAGTAATATGCTGCACAAGGCAATAAAGTTACTAAAGTCTTTTAGTTGCCTCTCCTACAGGTGAACTCCCTGAGACAGCACAGCTGCTGCCAGTCCTTCCCACCTGAAGTCCATTAACAGTATAAATTGACACAGTATATGTTATCATTTGCTCACAGAGCAGTTTCTAGTAACTGCACTATGAAATTCTGTAGACACTAGATGGACATCATCAAACCTTGACACAGTATGAGGCCATAGGCCATAAAAGACTTTTGAATATATTTAGTGGAAAACTGAGCAAGTGAACCTTTCAATCTCTCCTATCCGATGCAGTGTCAGAAAAGCACCCTACAGCCCTAGGCAGGTGGCTCAGCTGCCTGGAGCCACGTCCCCTACTCCAAGGTTGCAGGATCGTATGAATCAACCAATGAATACATAAATAAGTGGGACAACAAATCGATATTTCTCTTTCCTCCCTCCCTCCCTCCTTTTCTCTCTCTCCTTTGCCCTCCCTCCCTTCCTCTCTCTCTAAAATCAATCGATAAGTAAATAGATTTTTAGAAAGAGAAAGGCACCCTACAAATATGGACAACTATATTTTTGCAGGAAATCTTTGACCCAAGACAGTCTTTCTTTTCCTACCAGCCAGATACTTTCAACTGCCTCTTTGGCCTTGGATTATATCTGGTTCATTCTCCATTACAAATATTCCCTATAAGATAATAAACGGTTCGGTATATATCTAATCAAGTAAAATATTACAATACCATCTTGATTAACCATGTGCTCCTTACAAAACTCATGAGCCTATACATTTTAATACCCCCCTTTTTTTAGTTTAAACTAAGACTTGAGAATGCACCCCAATACCTGATGTTAAGAAAGATGCCTGGAGAGATGGATATGGGAGCAGGAGAAAAAAGACCATAGTGTAGGGACAATTTAACATACTTCTTCCATTTCCACCTTTATCCCAACAGAATTCAAATGGGAAGGGAAAAAATGGAGGTAGGACCTGTGATTCGGAAGCAGCCATAAGAAAACAAAAGAGGCTGAATTTGCACACTGTGCGTTTTAACTTACTCTTTCAAACAATTTTTTAAAGAATTTTTTAACCCACAGAATCTTTCGCTTCACCCAGGCACAGCTGAATCTCATCTCATCCAATATCCCCCGCCTCCATACAACACATACACAGCACACCGCTTTGAGTCCCTGTGCCAAACCAACCATCACGGGAAAAATTAAACCATGAGGATCATTTCCTAATATTCTCTGAAAAATAGTCACAATTGTTTTTCCCACAGGAAAATAAATCATTTATTCTAACGGGTTGGGAGAGGGGAAAGCTTATTATCACGCGGCTTTCCATCCTCCATGGAGAGGAAAACAGCAGTAACTTCCAAAAAGAGACAACTGCTCTTCTACTGTATGTATCCCCAGTTAGAATCTAAAACACAAGCCAAAAATCAAAAACACCCACGCACTCAAATAACAGTCTCTTGAGGCATTCATATGAATAGAAACTGAGGCACTTCACTTTGCAGCAACACTCTCCCCTAAAAAAAATACTCCAGAGCTTGGAGGAAGGGGATGACCCTTCCTTCCCCGACACCCCTGCTACATAGGGGGAGCATGATTCTGTCAAATAGAAAACGCCACTCTTCGCCTCCTCCGCCATCCAGAACACTGACTGGCACCGGGGGCGGGGGCGACCGAGGGCAGGAGAAGCGAAGAGGCGGGGACACTACACACCGCCAGATTCACGGCTTTTAAAAATGTGTTAAAGCCACAATTTCGTCCACCCGGAGAATTCTCATCCATTCACCAGCCCCAACTCCCACCCTGCCCCACCCCCAATCGCGGGCGCCGCCGCAGGACCGGTCCCCGCCGGGGCCTTAGACCGTGCGCCCCGCGCCCCCAGCCCGCAGTGGGGGGTCCCACGCGCCGCTCACCACCCTGAAGCCCCGCGCGCCCGGGCCAGGAGATGCGTCTCACCTGGATGTAGTTGTTCTCGCAGTAATCGGCCACCCGTTCCAGATTCGTGTAGCTGTCGAAGAGAGCCCGGCGCCCCCCCGGGATTTCCTCCTCGAGCAGCATCTGCAGCTCCGCCATCTTCACATCCTCCTCCTCCTCCTCCTCATACAGACCGCAGAGGCAGCGGCAGCCGCGGCGCCAGGGAAACCCAAGCCTGGGAGAGGAGGAGCAGCGGCCACGGCGGCCGCAACTCGGGAGGAGCGAGAAACACCCCCGCGCGCGACAAGGGAGGGGTCAGCAGGGACGGGGGCGGGGCGCGAGCCGATGGACTCCGAGGACAGTCACCGCGGCGACAGCTGGCCAGGCGCGCGCACGCGCGCTCCTCTCGCTCCCTCCGCCCAGGGCGCTTGAAAAAGATTCCCACCCTCCGCCCCGCGCTCACCCCTCCCCCACTTCCGGCGTCTCCTAGCGACGACCGGAGTGGGGGCCGGGATGCGCGCGGGAGTCGGGCGCGCAGTTAACTCTTCGGCCCCCGCCGGCTGCGCGCGGTGGGAAATCCCCCCGGCGGCCTTTGTTAGTCCGGAGTCTCCACTCAGGCCTTGGCGTCTTCGCGCCTGCACCCTCCGCGACGCCCTCGTCGCGTGATGCTCAGCCTGGGGTCCAAGGCCTTGCTGTGGTCATTGGCCTGAGGGACATGTCAGCCCACGGAACTTCCATGCAGCTTTAAGTGCCGCATTACTTTTCATTTTTCTCTTCATCTTTGACCTCATTCATCCTCCTTGGGACACATAAGTACATTCCAGTTTCCTGCTCCCAAATTTCCTGCACCCTGGCTTTTTTTGCATTTACTTGCCGGTCGAAGCTATTTTGCCCGTTCTCTGGACCTCAGCTTTTTGTGCCTGCCCCGCTTCCTCACTGACAACCTTTTCTGTCATTTCTCTGGTTATATCGTCTTCGCTATCTTTTCTTCGAGATTCAGTAAAGTTTCTGAAACGGTTTTGCTGGTACTAATTTCCTTCCTTACAGGGCTGTTACATGGAGAAAATAAAAGTTTATGTGAAGGCACCTTCAAAAATGTTAAATGCTACAAAAGTTAAAGGTAGAGCATTTTGATCTTGCAGTTCTGTTCTTATTCCCCAAATGTATCTTTTTCCTAAATCTAACTGTTCCGCACAATGTAATCTTAAAAACTAAAATCCCTGACAGCCGCCGAGATAGTCTGTGACCTTTTCTGTACTGCGATAGTTAAAGTTGACTACATTTGTCGTTTAGAACAGGATCCATTATTTCAACTCTTGTTCTTGCTTTTGTGATCTCTTGTTCCTCCTACAGTGATTCTCCGCTCCGCCTTTCCCCAGACGATAAGAAAACTATATTATACTTACTCAAAAAAAAAAAATCATTTCAATGCTGTTCCATTACAAATTTCTGGAGTGATCTCTGATGTTGTTACATTGATTTTTATGATAAGCGTATTAGCAAGTTGTTTTGACTCTTCACTGTGGAACCTAAATAAAAAGACATTGAAAATGTTGGTCTAGTCCAACCAGTTTTACCCTTAACCACTTTAAACATCTTCTGTATTAGTGATTCTCAAATTTAAGTGTGATGAGCTTGTCAAAAAAAAAAAAAAGAGTGCTGCAGGGCCACTCCAGAGAGTAATTAGAGAGCAGCAGTGATGGAATGGGGTAGTAGTCACTTACATGGCACGTAAACTTGCCTCAGGGAATAAGACACTTACAATCGAGTGAATAAAACATATTAGATCAAGCAAACTTTTGTTTTAGAATAAAGTTCAATATATCAAAGGGCTACTGTTGATTTGCAAGAAGCCCACCGGTGAGTTAAATGGTAGGCTCTTCTCCCATTACACTATTCACACCTAGCATTCTTTCAAATACTGCTGAGCAATTACCCCCAATAAACACATCTCCCTAAGGGATGATTGTTATCCTGGCAATCACTGTGTGAGGATTCCAGCATTGTACTTTCTCAAATCAACTTGTGACATCCTATATGGATCTTAACTTCCTTATCTGAAAAATCAAAGCATTAAACTCAGGTCAGTTCTCAAACTTCAGTGTGCATTGGAATTATCTGGAGGGCTTGTTAAAACACAGATGGTTAGGTCCCGACCCCAGATATTCTCATTCAGATGGTGTAGTCCAATTTAAAGTTCTAAGGAGTGTCCAGGTGATGCAGATGAAACTGTCTCTCTGGCTCTGAAGGTCCTTGATTCCAATTTCTGGAAGATGGGAATTTCCGGCAAGAGGAGCTTTAATATTCAGCAGAACCTAAGGACACCAGGGCATAAATACTTCTGCTGCTGTGGAGATAATTTAAGCAAAAAGGAAGACAGCTACAAGAATTCTAAGAATACATGTAATCTGAGTGGTGAGATTGCAGGGCTTTTTGGTTTTACTAACCCTAATTTTATAAAATGAACATGGATTATTTTTCTAAGAGTCCAGTGAGACTATTATCTCCCAAAATCAGAGAGAATACTTTCATTAATGCTGCCCCAGATGATTTTTAAAGCAGTTTTACCATCAGCTTGATTCAAAGTGAGCATTAAAAACTCCTAGTTTTTTATATATTAGCTGTCATGACAAGTACAGTTTATTTTTTAAAGTGTAATTGCAATTCTTTATATTTATTTCCAATAAATTACATTTTGGCTTTGTCCCAAACTTGAGTAAGAATGTTAAATAAGTCAAGGTAAGCCTCACCCAATCGTTAAGAGCCACTACCAATATACCAGTACCTTAAATTTGGCCACTTGTGATTGTACCTTAGACTCATACCTATCACAGATTTCATCATCATTGTCACAGATTGGAGAGAAAGTCTCAAATTCTTCTGCTGAAATAAAGATGCACTATGTGGAATTCCCCTGTTGTATATCATCCCAGTAACTCCATCCTTAAATGAGACAAGTAAGGTAAAGTACGTAATACAATGCCCGATAGTATGGGCACTAGAGAAATAAATGTTGCTTAATTGAACTGTTTACGTTTCCTGTCTTACAGCACGTAGAAGACACACTCATCCACCCCAGACTTTCCCTCACATTCTGCCTGCGCTGCGTTGACATTCTAATTACTAACATTGTTTGCATCATTAACTCTTTGCCCCCAGATTTTCAGTCTGTCTGAAATGGTATCAACTACCAGTTCTAGTATCCTTAACACTGGCAAGAGGTTCAACTAGTATTTGTTACTGTATTTTATCATACTTCAGAAAAATTTTTTAGAGAACAAATAGCATCTATGGCTTCTGAAGAATAATACCAGCTGTTTGATATTCACACAATGGCAGTTCCTGTAATAGTCATCTCTTTTCCTGACTTTAGAGTAAATGCTTAAAACATTAAATAAGAAACTTAAATATCTTCCTTCTTCATGGAGATACTTTGGACTGTTTTGTGTTTTACCTTGAAAATTTCAAAACTAGTTTTCTGGCTGCTCTATTATTATATCAGGCAATACCAAATTGGATATATATGTATATAATTTTATATACACATAAAATATATCTCAATGAATAAATATGTATGTGAATATGTATTTTCATGAAATTTAAAAGAACTCCTTTTGTACACTTAAGGTCCCTATTAGAAATATCATACAGTACTCAGGGAAAATGAAAGCAGGGCTTTTTATTCAAACAACGAAATCGTTAACTGGCTTCCCATTCTCCAAACAAGAAAAATAATTATCAGTGATTAATATTTTATAGTATTTATACACATTTCTGGGCTTTAGTCAGATTTAAGACAATCGGGAAATTTAAATATCAAGTGCATATACTTAGAACACACTAAGTCTTTGAAAAACAAAAATGTTCTGTCTGTGATCAAAAGATAAATTCCTGGAGCCCTGGCTGGGTGGCTCGGGTGATTGGAGACTGGTCCTGTGCACCAAAAGCTTGCGGTTTCGATTCCAGGTCAGGGCACATCCCTAGGCTGCGGGTTGGCTCTCCAGTGGGTCAGGTGCATTGGGAGGCACTGGGAGGATTAAAGAAAAGATAAATGGCTGGAATCTAAGATTTATATTTTTAGGCAAGCTTTATCATCTGAAACTTTAGTTTCAGTTTTAATGATATAAACTTTGGTCTCAATTTTAGGGATATTTATTTAATGGCTAAAAATGTACCAAACTATTTTTTTAAAAAGGTTTTTTGTACAATAGAGCATTCCATGCTGTATAGCTATATGAATACACATTTTTAAGAAATAAGTTAATGTTTTATTCTCTTTATTATGGAAATTACAAGCATACAGTATGAACAATGATATAATGAATACACAAAATACTCATTGATTAGATGTAACAATAGCTTCTACTTTACATTATTTTCTCATATTATTCTTATGCTAAAGATTTTTAAGGAAAATTATACTAATCATGACATTTAACCCTTAAATACTTTTGGATATATCTCTAAAAAATAAGGACATTTTTGCCACATAAGCATAATATTGTTACCACATTCAACAAAATCAACAATAATCTCTTTATACTATCCAATATCTAATAAAAATCATTCTTCACAAGAAATTACTCTTATGAAGAGAGGAAATACCATATACCCATGATACAACCTGGAGGAATTATATTTAAGTATTTAGTAATATGTAATAGTTTCCTGTGAGAGACAACAAAATAGCTCCCTTTCTTGAAAATAAAAAGAAACAAATTTTTCCATTAAACCATGACAGTGAACAATATAAGCCGGAAATTATTCATGATAATATATCAATGTGTACAGGTATCACAATGGGGTAGACATTTATCTTGAAAGGCATATGATTTTGAAAAATAATAATTCAATTCCTTAGTTCCTACTAAAATTGGCTTTCCTCCCTCCAAAAAACACTGAATTTCAGAACTAATGAATAAAACAGATAATGGTTTCCGCACAGCAGACAGGTCACCGATCAGTTTGCAAAAACTGGATTTCTCAACTCAGCTACTTTTGTTTTAAATTATGTTAAAGATTTAATAAAACTTCAAGCCTCAAAATGTATTAACTGGGTTTTTATTACTGAAAACCATACCGACCTTCATCTAATAACATGACTTACTAAGAGTTTGAAATACGCCAGTTTTTCTGAGTGTGTGTTAATACCGTTTGAATTTATATGCTGAATATTAACTTGCCTACAGCACACATAATTTCCAAAGCTGCCAACGTTTTAAGAAATTAATCCTCACCCAAGAATACATTTATTGATTTTTAGAGAGAGGAGAAGGGGGGGAGAGAGAGAGGGAGAAACATCGACTGGTTGCCTCCCGTAAGTGCCCCGACAGGACATGGAAGCACAGCCTAGACACACAACCTGACCGGGAGTCCAACCTGCAGCCTTTCGGTGTACAGGAGAATGCTCCAAGCAACTGAGCCGCCCTGCCAGGGCCTGCCAACTTTTTGTTCTTAACAATCCGTTTCTTGCCACTTTCAGTAATATTGCAAAAAGGTTACACTTGGACAAGATTGCTAACTAAACCCCATAGTGCATGGTGATAAGTTTCACTTGTGTATTAAATACAAGGTTGATAAGAATAAGGATACTGGTTGCTATGTTCATGAAATGGAACACAGGAGAGGTTAATAGAAAAAAAAGATTCATGATTTTGTCAAAGTAATTTTATGTAGTGTCTTGGAAAGAAAGGAGCAGAGCAGAATAATTTTGGTTATTTTAAAATGGCAGGGAACGCTGAATTTAACTACACTTAAAAATACATCAGTAGGATTTCTTCCTTCCTCCTCCACAGGAATTAACAATATATTTCTCACAGATTTCTGTTAGCTACTTCTATTAGCTAAATGTCTACTCAGATGAATAAGTAAATGACTCATATCACTGAAATATTTCATCAGATTTTATGATAATATTTCAGGGGAAAATACCATTTTACCTTCCAGCAGAAAAATTTGGGGGAATTAGGATTAAAATACAGGAAAGTAAAAGTCCCATCAGTGAAATAGGGACTAGGATGAGATTTCGAGTGCACTAGAGCACTTCTGCAACTTTAATAAATCTGTGTACTATGAAATAGCTTTTATTTTTTAAAAAAAGTTTGGCATCTACTCACTATCTCGTAAATAATTTTAAGATATCCTGGAGAGGTTTGAACAACTAAATGATAAATCATAAACAAAACATTACCAAGAAGTATAGCCCTCAAAACCACGGAGTCATAGCACCATGCCAAGTGAGGTAAGATGCATACCAAAGCCGTCTTCACGGGTTTCGACCAGTGTGGTCCCACTGCTCAGAAGGGCCCTGTGCTAGGGAATTCATGCTTTGAGGACAACATAGTAAATTCTTCAAAATTTTAGCTTTGAGTTTGTGTTTTGTAACTAAAGTCCAGCGGGACCATGGAGCATACACTATGGGCATGGAGCCATTTCCTCACCTTGCATGCAGTTTCTCAGTGACCGGCTCCTTGCTCCCTGCGCCCCAACTGGCCTTCCTCTCCCTACCCCTGCAGGTGACCACTCCTGTGTCCTCCCAGGGCAGCAAAAGGACTATGTTAGCTGGGACTTAGTGACTGTGCCCAAGGACCCACATTTTCACTTTGCACAGGGCTCTGCAAATTACGTAATCAGCACTGATTGTGCCTCCCCCCAAAAACTCAAAAATGTTTATAAACATCATAGCATAGTCTATGGGACATCTTTTTGCAAGCACTTGTTTTTAGGAGACTATTAACCTATTTCTCCCAGTTACCAATAACATAGTATACTAATTTAGTCAGGTTTGGTGTTCTTTTTTTTTTTTTTTTTTTTTTGCTTAGGGAGTCCTTTCTTTGTTTTAAATTCTGGAGAATAGAATGAAATCAAAAGGAAATCACATTCAGAACAATCTTAAAAAAAAAGAACTGTATGAACCTGAGCATATCCCCATACAAAACAAAGTCTTCCAGTATAAATTTCACTTATATAAGGGGATTGGGTTAGAAAGTATCCATGGGTTCTCTTAAATGTAACATGGTATTCCAAAATCTATTAAAACTAAAGTAAACCAAAGCTAATAAATTAATAGATCATGCTTCTGCCCTCAGCTTAGTTAATTAACTGTCTTCAGGGGTTCTTAAATTATTATAAAACATTAATTTTTTAAAATTGCACCATAGTGCAGTAGAAGGTATCAAGTGTAAATAATTGGTATCATGAGACTTCCGGCCAAGATGGAAGCGTAGGTAGATACACTTTGTCTCCTCACACAATCAAAAGAAGAACAACAACAAATTTAAAAACAAAAAATAACCAGAACTTCCAGAAAAATCAAACCATATGGAATTCCAACAACCAAGGCATTAAAGAAGAAACATTCATCCAGACCAGTAGCGGGGCGCAGAGACAGGCAGCTGCAGAGGAGAGGAGTCACAGCAAGGTGGCAGCTGATAGACTGGGTGGTCCCACATTTGCATGTGGATAAACCAGGAGGAACAACAGGGGATAAAACAGACACAAAATCCAGGGTTCCTGGCATTGGGAAATATAGCCTCAAAACCTCTAGTGATAAAAATCTTATAGGGGTTGCGGGAACAGGAGAAACTCCAGCCTCACCAGAGAGTTCGTTGGAGAGACCCACAGGGCCCTAGAATATACACAAACCCACCCACACAGGAATCAGCACCAGAAGGGCCAAATTTGCTTATGGGTAGCGGGGGAGGTGACTGAAAGCCGAGAGCAAGCAAGTGGTACTGTTCCCTCTCAGACCCCTCCCCCATGTACAGTGCCACAACACAGCAACGTGGATTGCCCCACCCTGGTGAAGACCTAAGGAAACCCCTTACAACATAAGAGCTGCACTGAGACAAAAAAAAAATATATATATATGGCCCCAAGGAAAGAACAGATCAAAGCTCCAAAAGTACAACTAAACAATGAAGAGATGCCCAACCTATCACACGCAGAGTTCAAAACACTGGTAACCAGGATGCTCACAGAAATGGCTGAATATGGTCACAAAATAGAGGAAAAAGTGAAGGCTATGAAAAGTGAAATAAAGGAAAATATACAGGGAACCAACAGTGAAGGGAAGTAAACCGGGACTCAAACCAATAATTTGGAGCAGAAGGAAGAAATAAATGTTCAGCCAGAACAGAATGAAGAAACAAAAATTCAGAAAAAATGAGGAGAGGCTTAGGAACCTCCAGGACATCTTTAAACATTCCAACATCCAAATCAGAGGGGGGGCAGAAGGAAAAGAGGAAGAGCAACAAATTGAAAACTTGTTTGAAAAAATAATGTAGGAGAACTTCCCCAATCCGGCAAAGGAAACAGACTTCCAGGAAGTCCAGGAAGCTCAGAGAGCCCCAAGAAGTTGGACCCAAGGAAGCACACACCAAGGCCAAGATTAAAGATAAGGGGAGAATCTTAAAAGTATCAAGAGGAGACAGTCACCTCAAAAGGAGTTCCCATAAGACTATCCTCAGCTAATTTCTCAAAAGAAACCTTACAGGCAAGAAGGGGCTGAAAAGATGAATTCAAAGGCATGAAAGGCAAGGACCTACATCCAAGATTGCTCTATCCAGCAAAGCTATCATTTAGAATGGAAGAGCAGATAAAGTGCTTCTCAGATAAGGTCAAGTTAAAGGAGTTCATCATCGCCAAGCCCTTATTATATGAAATGTTAAAGAGACTTATTTAAGAAAAAGAATATGATCAAAACTATGAACAGTAAAATGACAACAAACTCATAACTATCAACAACTGAACCTAAAAAATAACAAGAACAAAAACAAACTAAGCAAACAAGTAGAACAGGAACAGAATTGCAGAAATGGAGATCACATGGAGGATTATTAGTGGGGAACTGGAGGAGGGAGAATGGGGTAAAAGGTACAGGGAATAAGAAGCATAAATGGTAGGTACAAAATAAACAGGGGGAAGTTAAGAATAATACAGGAAGTATAGAGGCAAAGAATTTATATGTATAACCCATGGACATGAACTAAGGGGGAAGAATGCAGGTGAGGGGGATTGCAGGGCAGAGGGGAATAAAGGTGGGGGAAATGGGAGAACTGTAATAGCATAATCAATAAAATATATTAATAAAAATAATAAAAACTGCACCACAGAGGAATTGAAATATAAACTACATCACCGCTTTTTAACAAGCATCTGAAAATTTTAGGCAGCCATGGTCTTAAGTAAAAGTCACAGGTACTATTACTAAAAGGGACCAGTGACTACCCCCTTATTCCATTGCTAAATAAATTCGTATTTCCAGAATTGAGGATGAGAGTTCCTTCGTTGTAAACTTTGGGTCTCCAAAATCCTGGCCCCTGATAATGCAAAACAGAGCTGGGTAACTGAAGTGGGGTGAAAGAAGAGGTCTGGTGACGCTCTCTCTCTAGTGTTGCTGGATTGGAGCTCAGGCCACCGTGCACCTGCCAGGCCGTGGTGGAGAGTGTTAGTTTTAGATTAGATTAGATGATCAGTAGATTAGTTTTAGATGACCCCAGGGAGGCTGGATCAGTTTGGGGGCTGGCTGAGAGGTCTGATCTAGAATTTCCCAAATTTCCTACGGCCCTCCTATAATTCCTCTGAATGAGAAAAAACAGACACTCAGAACAAACTCATGGTTCTGCCTCAATCTAAAACTTCTTGGGTTTGAGATCAGATCACTCTCTGATCGTGGAGAAAACAAAGTGACGTTTATCTTGGTGGAATCGCTGTGCTATGGAGCTGCCCTACTGCTTGATTTGCATTTTCCAAAATTATATAATTCCCACAGGGCACCATGCAGATAGAAATAGGAGTACACCACAGTGCCCAATTCTTGTGATTAAACTCTGTATTGGGAAAGATGAAAACCTCAGAGGGAGACATAAAATTTATACACCCATTAAGAAAGGTTGTCATGGCAACTTTGCTTGAAGTTATGTATTTTTAAACCTAAGTAAATTTAACATTCAAAACACATTTGCATCTCCCTCAAAGGTTCTGTATCAAGAACATATATATATTTTTTAAATTTCCCAATTCTTTTTGAATCTACATCTTCTTGAAAGCTTAACAAAATTCTATGAATATAATAGCACCATAGACTTAAACACATATTTTCAGAAGGATATGAGAAAAATCAAAGGGAAAGCCTAATAACATTACTACTCCCAGAAGTCCTAGGCTTCTCTAAATTTTTAGATAGCTAGCAGGCCATGCCATATAATCTTTACATGGTCCTTTTAAGCTTTAAAACTCATTTACTTATTAGCTGATGACCTTGCCAACACAAGGTCATTCACACTGACAACTATTGTTATGTTGGCTATTGTCTTTTTTTTTCCAATTTGACAGTCTAATGGAAAAGAGGTCAGTGCCCCTGACTACATAGTCAGTTATTGCATGGTTTAAAAACTCTTGCAGCACATGGGTTGAAAAATTGCTGCTCTAGAACATTACTTCTATGAGCCACTGGTTTTATAGGGTAATAGGTATGCCTGGAAAAGGGGATACTTTCATTAAATATATTTGGAACATTAAGTGTTAAAAACCAAGGTAAAACAGGTTCTTTAGAGCAGAACTTCTCAGCACTTCCACTATATTAATACGTATTACATATACATGAGAAAGAGCTTAGTATGGAGAATCTGAGTATGAATGACTATGATCCAAGAATCTTTTTCTCAGAGTACCCCACAGGATAGTTTTCCATGAGACACAATTTGGGAAAGAATGCTCTCACTAATGTAATAAAAAGACTCAGATTCTTAAACTTTTCCTGGTTTAATAATGATCTCATGATACAGAAGGAACAAAGGAGTACTTATTACCAACTGTTCTGGTTGATATTTTACGTACGTACTGGCTATTACAAACCTATGTTCACACCTAATACAGGCATCACTGAAAGGCATCCATACATCTTCTTAAAGCATTTCCAGCGATGAGGTACTTAGCCTGTCACAAAATACTATTAACATTAGAGGTAGCTTGGCTACCTGGAAATCTTTAAACTATTTAGTAACTTCAATAATTTCCTTCACTTTATTCTACATGCACAGAAAACCTCAATGAAGATTTCATTTATTTACATTCATTTATTAAAAAGTATTTATTGCCCTTCTGGAGACAGGCACTTTGCAATTTTATCTATGATATAGTTACACTGGTGAGGTAGCACAGTTTCATTCACTATTATCATGTGTTAAAAATTGAAACAAGAATTTGCAAGTATTTTATTTTAAAGATTTTATTTATTTTCTAGAGAGGAAAAGGAAGGGAGAAAGAAAGGGAGAGAAACATCTATTGGTTGTCTCTCACATGCCCCCCACCGGGGACCTGGCTCACAACCCAGGCATGTGCCCCGACGGGGAATCAAACCAGTGACCTTTTGGTTTGCAGGCCACTGTTCAATCCACTGAGTCACACCGGCCAGGTCTGAAAGTATTTTAAATGTAAATAAATGTGTGTGTCTTTTGTAATTACTCAACAGGATATATTTGTGACTTATTTGCTCATGGCATTTTATCACACGCTCTAACAACATCCACTCCCAATCTCTAGAAAGACAGCCACCAAACTGTAAACCTATTAATTGGAGAGGGCAACTAGAAAGAGGAATATCATTTCCCACCTTTTGTTTATTGCCTGGATGTTTCACAAAATGGCTCCCAATTCAAATTTTACAATTATCCATTCATTCAGTGTCATAAAATTCTGTAAATCAAACATTAAATTGATTTCTATTTCAAAAGTCTATTCATGCCCCCCCAAAACATCTATTCCCTGAAGCCCTTAAAAAAAGTAACAAAAGAAAATGATTAAAATTCATTAAGTGAAAAGGACCACATTGTTACAATAGGTAAAAATATGTATGTGTAAACAGGAAATACTTAGTTGTATAGTTGGTTGAGTTGGCAGCATTAGTTCACTTTTTAATGATTTCTTTTAATACTGCTGTTACAATACTATTAATCATTTTCTTTAACTATAATGAACAGTATATCCTTTGAAATTATTGTTTCCCTTTTAAATAAGAAGAAACATACCAGTAAACCCCACTGAAGATATTAAGATAATTTAAAGTTTAGATCTTTTACTTAACTGTTTCTTAACATCTACCTATCTTCAGTTACAGTATTTTTTTCTAGCAGGAATGAAAAACTATTTTAGTCTGACACTGAACCTACTGCTACGCTCTAAGGACTAAATGAGATAGGTATATAAAGTATGCACTGGGTTTGTAACAAATGCCCGTTCCAGTCCCTTGTTCCACTTTCAGCTTAACTCTTACTGTGAGTTTCAGTCTCACTCCTTTTTATCACTGCAGGTCACTCACAACAGTTCAAAACAACATTGTGTTATTAAGCCTTTTTGGCTGTGCTGATTTCCTCTGACTTTTGTAGTAACAGTAACTGCTTTGTTGTCATATCCTCCCCCCACCAGCTCCTCCCCGTCTACCTCAATCATTGGTTTTAGTAACTTAGGAAACAGGCTGAGAAGAAAAATAAGGTCACTGGTATCAATTTGTTGACATTATATAAAACCGGCCCTTGAAAATAGTGCCCATTTCTCACAGCTATCTTCTCACAGCTGCTAAACTACTACTTGATGCTATTGGTCATGTCCTCACTCTTACACATGGTGGAATTGTGTTTGTAAGTGGTTTTCAATCTGTCAATATATTCACATGGGGAAAAAATGTTATAGGTTAACAGTGCTTTTAATGGATCTGGAGAAAAAAATAAAGATGTCTTCAAGGAAGAATCTTAATCTGTTTGCCCCAGAATCTAGAAACAAGAAAGATTCTTAAAATTTCCTCTTAAAAGTTGAAATGCTATCTCAATTTGAACTTAATGATACTGAAGATTTTCTTCAGGATAGTAATTTCTTTTTTTAATTGTTCATTTTATATTACTCTATAACTTTAGCAACTCGGATGTACAAATATATAACTGTTTTATTAGCACAGATGGAAAAATAAAGATATTTTTAAAGTTGAAAAGAATAAAAAGAATAGCTGCGAAGGGAAAGAGAGAAAAGAATGCCAAAAATCTGTACTTACTTTCTGTGTGAGAAGAATACTAATGTTCCAGTTGTAGAAAATGCTATTGTTCATAATATACTAAATGAAGAGAACAGTATATAGTGTGTCTATAGAAATATGTGGATACAAAAGAGAGTAGAAGGATTTCTCTAACTTCAAATAGTGGGACTATCATTGACCGAGTCTGCTATTTTTGTATTTCTATTATTTCCTAGATTTTTCTACAACAAACCTATATAACTTTCATAATAAAAAACAGAATGTTTTTTTAAATATAAACTATTTTAAGATAAAGAAAACAAATTTTGACATAAGATCTATAAATAAAATAGAATCTATATATACATAAAAAATGAAACTGCACATTTGTGGGCCAAACAAACACCATATGAGGTTTTCATTTTTCCCAAACACATGTACACAATTAATTCAGACTTGAATTTTATGAGCACATGTGGAAAAGCCTTTTCATTCCATAAAAATGTGTTGTGCTGATGTGTTTAACAATAAACTGCTGAACTTTCTATCAAAAAGAATGCACATCACAATCAGTGAACAAATAGGGTTTTTTTTTAATTTATTTTAATTGTTGTTCATCAAACAGTTTTAAAAAACCCCAAAAGCTACAAAACTTAAGAGCACTGCTAAAGTTACGCTACAAACCATCAGTGACACTGTGGCTACTAAAATATCAGTCATTTGATAAACACAAAGGGCCAAGTAAGAATAACAGGGAATGCACAACTTATTTTATACATAATTAATAGTATTTTATTTTTTAAATCCTTTTGAAGATGATCTTTTAATGTTTTAATTAAGTTAATCGTGTAACTATGAATAAAATGTGCTTATTTGGATGATTCTTCTAGCCTCTCTTCTCCTTGACTCCAATCATTATTAGAACTATACAGGGAGGGGGGCTCTTCGGTGGGCAACAAGCCAGCTCTGGCTCAGCTGCCCTTGTTTCTGCCTTGATCGTTTCTGCCTTGATGGTGGCTGACGAGGTCTCACTTACTGTGAAATTCCACTGATCTCACCTGATTTTACTCACACTTGGTTTACGTATCAATTGCCTACTCTCAACTTTTACTGCCAACTTCCAAACCAATTAAGGTACTTGGACAACAAAGGAAGATATGCTACATCCACAATACCACAATACCTGGGTGGGGATGAATTTAACAATTTATTTTGAAACATACCTTTCTAGAAACAACATGATGCTAGGAACTATGAATACATTTGACTTCAATAAAAAAGTTTTTGAATATAAATTATTCTGTAAATTAAATATTTTTGTCAGAAATAAAGCCAGCATCTAATTAAATTCTAAGTTAACCACTCATAAGTAGGTCTAAAATGTTAGCTCTTTAACCACAAACACAGCATAAAAGAATAATTAAGAACTAGGGTACATTCTTGAAATTAAATTTACAAATTAAATTCAGCAGTTTCAAAAATAAGCTCACTTGCAACATTTTTTCATTTCTCTCCCTCTCTTCTCTGTCTGCACTTGGCATATTTCCTTCAGCTGTAGTCTACAAAAAATGTATTTTTAAAAAAGAAGTCTTTAAGAACAGCACAACCAAAAAAAGTGAACTAAAGTACAATGCTTCAATAAAAAAGTATTAAATACAAAACTTATCAGTGCTAAAGTGTGAATGTTATAAGATACTTAAAATATTTTGAAGTAGCCCCAATATTTTTTTTGCTTACTAGTGAGACTGACCATTTTTCTAAAAGTTTACTAGTTATTTCCTCCTATAAAAGCTGCTATTCATGTCTTTTATTCATTTATCAATTGTATGTTTTCTTACCAATATTTTGCAATTATTTTCACACATCTTTGTTTTCTTTTTAATTTGTTTTTTTGTTTATTTGTTTTTTGGGGGGGTTTGGTTAGTGCTCTCTCATGTCTTAATAATAAATTCAGCCCTGAGACACCTCTCCAGGGAGGACATACAGAGGATCCAGAGACACATGAAAAAATGTTCGATATCGCTAGCTATCAGAGAGATGCAAATTAAAACAACAATGAGATACCACTTGACACCAGTCAGAATGGCCCTCATAAACAAAGCAACAAACAGCAAGTGTTGGAGAGGTTGTGGAGAAAAGGGGACACTACTGCACTGCTGGTGGGAGTGCAGACTGGTACAACCACTATGGAAAACAGTATGGGTTTTTCTTAAAAAACTAAAAATGGATATACCTTTTGACCCAGCAATTCCATTGCTAGGACTATATCCTAAGAACCCTGAAACACCAATCCAAAAGAAACTATGCATCCCTATGTTTATAGCAGCACAATTTACAATAGCCAAGTGTTGGAAGCAACCTAGATGCCCATCAGTAAATGAATGGATCAAAAAACTGTGGTACATTTATACAATGGAATTCTATGCAGCAGAAAGAAATAAGGAGCTCATACCCTATGCAACGGCATGGATGGAACTTGAGAGCATCATGCTAAGCGAAGTAAGCCAGGCAGTGAAAGACAAATACCATATGATCTCACCTTTAACAGGAACCTAATCAACAAAACAAAGAAACAAGCATAATATAACCAAAGACATAGAAATTGGGAACAGGCTGAAAGTCACCAGAGGGGAGAGGGGAGGGAATTTCAGGGGAAAAGGGGAAGGATTTACAGAAACAAGTAAAAAGGACACATGGATAAAAGCTATGGGGGGGTGGAAATGGGAGGGAAGGGCTGGGGTGGTGGGTTGGGGTGAGAATAAAAGACAGAAAACTGTACAAGATCAACAATTAAAATAAAAATTAAAAAAAAAAAAGATCTTGAAAAAAAAAATAAATAAAATAAAATGTTTCTATCTCAAAAAAAAAAAAAAAATAAAAAAAAAAAATAATAATAATAAATTCAGCCCTGGCTGGTGTGACTCAGTGGACTGAGTGCCAGCCTGAGAACCAAGGGGTCACTGGTTTGATTCCCAGTCAGGGCACATGCTACGGTTGCGGTTGCGAGCCAGGTCCCCAGTAGGGGGTAGAGGCAACCACACACTGATGCGTCTCTCCCTCTCTTCTCCCTCCCTCCCCATCTCTCTAAAAATAAGAAAATCTTTAAAAAAATAAATTCATTATGTTAACTATATGACATAATAAATAAATTTAGGAATTCTGTTTGTTCCCCAATGAGAATTAGTGGAATAATTTAGTGCTAATAAGATTTGCAGCAAAACAGAAGGACCAACAAGACTCATTTTATTTTCTCACTTCCGCATTAAAAGCCAACAGTATTATTTTCCGAATGATCAGAACATTTCCACATGATGAGACTTGTATAATTCATGAAATGAACACTATTGTCTGGGGAGGCATAAAAAAGCAAATAAAAGACAGGCTACCCATTGAATTATGAAACCCAATAGCAATGACTAAATACAAATTAATCTATACTCAGAAAATAAAAATATTAATCCAAGAGATAAAATTCTGAAAAATCCTTTTTCCCTCCCTTTAAGGTGATTTACTGGAAGTATAAAAACGAATAGGCTTTTGTTTCTCTTTTATGAATATTCAGAAAAACATGTTCTCCAAATTCTACAAAATAAGTTCTCTTTTCAAGAATATTAATTTTAGAGATAAACTAAGAAAATTATATGCAAAGAATGGCATAGAAAGATATAAGACAGATGTACATCATGCATTAAGAAAATCTAATATACAAAATCCAAATTTACTTAATAAAGTACTAATATATGTTTACATTACACAGTTAGGTTTATAAAAGGATTCAATACAGATTTTTTAAATGGCCTTTTTCCTCAACAAAGGTGAATGTATAACATTTCAATGTCTCTTTGAGACAGTGATCCATGCTTCTTCCTTGGCAGATGTTACCAGTTCATACTTAGCTTCAATAGCTTGTCCCTCCACAGGGAGCAGGTGCAGTCCCCTCACCAATACACTCAGCAGTACTGTGGTCACCATGTATGCAAACCTAGTCAGGAAGAGAGTTGACTCGTTACTGAAGATCAACAATCACACGTCAATTATGCAGACTGCTCATTTCTCATCGACTCTATTAGGATGAAGTCTGGCACCCTTCCTTTCACTTCACTCGCTCTATCATCCCACCTCAACTCCGGGCATTGCTGTGCGCCTGAGAATCCAAGCAAGGAGAAAGTCTTCCTCATCGACTCGTCATCGAATCGGTCTGGATCAAACCTAAAAAGAAGATGGGTATTTAGTTTTTAAAAAGTCACCTCAATATATTTAATTTATAGAAAAAGAAATCTGAGGGCTAATCACAACAGAGCTCCTTTGGAGATTTACATATCTACACTGTAAGAACACAGGAATGTAATAAAGTTTAAAGTCTACTGTAAATAGAAACTGCTGTCGCATTACACTTAAATTTTACCTATTATTATGTTCCCAAATTATTCAACATATATAGTCTCTTTCTGCTTATTTTATTAGTCTAAATAACAGATGCAAAATATATTTCTCTGGAACTAGCAATGAATAAAATTTTAACACAATTTTTACATCATTATATGAGATATCAGGATAAATCATACAAAATCACGTAACAAATATTTAAATTTAAGTGTTCAAATATCTGTTACATGAAACCACCTGATCAATATGCAAGCATTCTGCATTGCCTCATCAATTAATTTCCTAAAATCAAAGACACCTGGCTTAAAATTATATTCATCTATTACATTACAGCAAGATCTGCTAATAAGTAACAGAAATAAAGGAACAAAGTTTTTTTATTGTACAGAATTTCATTCTGTAAAACACTGAAGGAAAAAAGGATATATTAAAACAAAACAAATAAACCACCCACAGTGGAGCATACAATTTCACCTCCAAAACAAATGTTTCTTTGAAAAGATAAACAAAATTGATAAACATTTAACCAGACTCACCAAGAAAAGAAGAGAGAGGACCCTAATAAATGACATCAGAAATAAAGGACAAGGAGATCCAAGATGGCTGCAGATCAGCTGGAAGCACCATCCCCTGGCTCCCAGACCTGGACTGGTCTTACAGCTCAATCGGAGCGCAATCAACTTGAAGAACCAGCAGAGGGTGAGTGAGAGTATGTGTGAGTGTGTACGCAGACATTCTACCTATAGTAATCTCTGTTCATTTGTTGTTGATATTACTGAGGTGGCTCCAATTTGGTTCCTGTTTTTTGCATTATATATTTTCTAAATTTTTGTTTAAACCTCATACTATACTCTCCCCTTTTCTTACTTTTTATTTTCTTTCTTCACCTTATTTCTATTCCCTACTCTTATTATATTTCCTCTCTCTGCCCTCTCAAAATCATTTTTCTTTGTTAGTCATCTCATATTCATTTTCCTTTCTTATAATAGTCTTAATCTCTTTACACCTTTATTAGAATTTGGTCATTTGCTGTTAATAGTGTGATTGTGGGCGGGGTTTATTTTTGCAGGTGTGGGTTTGTTTCCTGGGTTGTTCAGTTGTGTCTAGCAGCACCTGTACGACAGCATTCAAGATGTGGTGGGTGGTGTGACTCTCAGTCAGCCAAGCCAGAGGGAAGGACCCACCAATGAACAACCCAACAACAACCAAACCCAATTAAAACTAGAAACCACAAAAATGGCATAATGGACAATCCAAGGGCATCTAGCTAAGGGGATCAAGGAGACTGCATCACTGAGTCCCACAAGTCTCCTACCACAGAAGGTCACACCACGAAGACAAGAAGTCAAAGCAGATCAATCTAATATTCAGAAACAAACAAGAAGAGTCACCTAAAGTGGAGAGACAAAGAAACAACCCCCAACTTAAAAGAAAGGAGGAATCCCCAGAAAGGGTGCTAAATGAAATTGAGTCAAGAAAACTATCAGACACTGAATTCAAAATAATGGTTATAAGGATGTTCAAGGAGCTCAGTGAAAACTACAAGAAACTTACTTGGAACTATACCAGCATGAAAAAGGACATAGAAACTATCGATAAGAGCCAGGAGGAAATGAAGAATACAATATCTGAAATGAAGGATATATTAGAAAGAATTAAAATCAGGCTAGATGAAGTAGATGATCAAATCAGCAAGCTAGGGGATAAGGTAGGAAAAACTCCCAGACAGAGCAACAAAATGAAAAAAGACTCAAAAAGAATGAAGAGAAGGATACTATAAATGGAAGTATATACTGTGCTCATGGATTGAAAGAATTAACATCATTATGTCCATACTACCCAAAGCAATCTGCAGATTCAACACAATCCCTATTAAAATACCAATGACATATTTCACAGATCTAGAACAAATATTTCAAAAATTTATATGGAACTAAAAACTATCCCAAATAGCCTCAGCAATCTTAAGAAAGAAGAACAAATTAGGAGGGATCACAATACCTGATATCAAACTATACTACAAGGCTACTGTAATCAAAACAGTATGGTACTGGCACAAAAACAGACATATTACTCAATGGAACAAAATAGAGAGCCCAGAAATAAACCCACATTTATATGGTCAATTAATATTTGAGAAAGGAGGCAAGAACATGCAATGGGGTAAAGATAGTCTATTGAATAAATGGTGTTGGGAAAATTGGACAGATACATGCAAGAAAATGAAACTAGATCATCTTCTTATACCATGCATTAAAGACTTACATGTAAGACTCAAAACCATAATACTCCTAGAAGAAAACATAGTCAGTAAAATCTCTGAAATTTCTCTTAGCAATATTTTTTCTGACATATCTCCTTGGGTAAGGGAAAAAGAAAAAACAAAAAATGAGACTACATAAAACTAAAAAGTTTTTGAAAGCAAAGGAAAACCATCAACAGAACAAAAAGACAACATAGTGAATGAAAGAAGATATTCACCAATGATACATCTGATAAAGGGTTAATATCCAAAATTTACAAAGAATCCATATAACATAACACCAAAAACAAAACAAAACAAAACAAATAATCCAATTTAAAAAATGGTCAGTGGACCTGAACAGACGGTTCTCCAAAGAGGACATACAGATGGCCAGTAGACATATCAAAAGACACTCAGCGTCACCAGTCATCAAAGGAGTGCAAACTGTTTGGTATTTCTTAATATTCTCTCTTTGTTGAAATTCTCACTTTGTTCATGGATTGCTCTCCTGACCTCTGTGAGCATCATTATGACTGTTACATTGAATTCTCTATTGTGTAAATCACTTATATCCATTTCCTTAAGATCAGTTTCTGAGGATTTATCTTGCTCTTTTGTTTGGAACATACTCCCTTGTTTCTTCATTTTGGATGGCTTTCTGTGTTGGTTTCTTCACCTTAGATAAAAGAGCCACCTCTTCCAGTCTTGACAGAAGTCTTGTGTAGGAGATAAATCTAATTAGTTAGTGCAGCCTGAGCTCCTGATTGCCTGTCAAACTTCTGTGATTATTCAAGTTGCTGTCTTCGTTTTGTAGGAGCTCACAGTAGTTGAGGGCATGCCAAGTCCTGTCTGTGTCTAAATGAAGAGGGCCACAGTCAGCGCCTAGATGCAGACCGATTTTGGACCATCAGGCAGCAGCTGAGAAAGTATGTAGTCAAACTTCTTTCAAGGAGAAACTGGGATATAGGAATTTTTGTCTGTTTTCTCTGTGTGGGACCCAGGGGTATAGCCGTAGGGATGCTCCTGTACTCATTTAAAAACGGTTTCTTTGTTTGCTATAGTCTTGTGAGACTTGTGAATGCCAAGTCCCCCTGGCTAACTAGCTAGTAATAGAGGCCTATCCGTAAAAGCTGAACTGCTAAATGTGCGGACGAGTTCCTTCTTAGGAGATATTGGCAAGTTGGCTTTATTGTTGTAGCAAGAAGACAGCAGAAGTGCCCACCAACTATTTCAAACACGAGGGAAGAGCATAGTTAGCACCTAGATGTGTAGTAATTAGAGGCCAGACCCTCAGCCAGCAGCTTGTAAGGTATGTAGTCTACCCTATTCCAGAGAAAGACTGGGGAGATGGCCATTTTAGCCTGTTCCCTCTGCAAGGTTTAGAATGAACCTTGGGGGCAAGACACTTCAAGTACCTGCATGCTTGTTAACACTGCTTCTTTGTTTGCTATAGTCCTGTGAGATTCATGAACACAAGCCCCAATGGCCATCAGAGCTAGGTAATTTGGAACATGACCCTCAGATGGCAGCTGTAAAAGCTGGGAAACTAGATGTGCACACAAAGGAGATGCTGGCAATTCAGTTTTGCTATTGGAGTGGGCCAGGGGAAGAAGCTGCCCACTGGCTCCTTCAAGCTCAGGGGAGGATCACAGCCAGTAATTAGATGTATGCTAATTAGAAGCTGGACTCTCAGGCAGCAGCTTGTAAAGTATGCAGTCAACCTTCTTCCAGGGAAAGAAAGGCTGAGAGATGGATGTTTTCACCTTTTCCCTCTGCACTGAACAGCTTGGTAGGTGCTTTCACCGTGCCTTCGCTAAGAACTGCTGCTCTGTTTGCTACAGTCCTGTGAGACTCGCACACAAGCCCAGGTGGCTTTCAGAGCCAGGTGTTTTGGAAGCCCATCTCTCAGAGGTGAGGGTCTTCAAAGTTGGGGCACTAAATGTACAGTCCAAACCCTTCTCCTCAGGAAAAAGCTGGGAATTGAGGGTTGCCACCTAATTGTACGGCACTGTGCTAGGGTGGGATTTATGGTAAGATTTGTCTTGGCCTTTCCTACTTGTTTCAGTGAGGGTATTTTCTCATTTGCCCACAGTGTAGAAGTCACTCAGCTACTTTCTGGATTTCCCTAAGAAGGGACTGCTCGTGCACGGCTGTACATTCAGTGTGTCTGTGGGAAGAAATCCAGAAGCCTGCTGTGTGTGTCATCACCTTGTCCCAGTCCATACTGAGGTTTGTCCTGTTTGCCTGCATTCTTTTCAGCTGAGAATTTTTAGTTTGTTATTTTTAAAGATTTTATTTATTTATTTATTTACTTATTTATTTATTTATCTTTAGACAGAGGGGGAGGGAGAGAGAAAGAGAGGGAGAGAAACATCAATATGTGGTTGCCCCTCATGCATCCCCTACTGGGGATCTGGCCTGCAACCCAGGCATGTGCCCTAACTGGGAATTGAACAAGTGAACCTGTGGTTCACAGGCTGGTGTTCAGCCCACTGAGCCACACCAGCCAGAGCTAGTTTGCTTTTTTAAAGTTGATATTTCATCATTTGGTATAGAGTAATGTTTACATTTTTGTCCATTTAAATCATAGAATTTGACCCAGGCTTTCACGCTCTGAAAGAATGCCAATATGGTAACAGTAATAATGCATTTCTATGCATTTTTGTAAATAAGTCATATCTAGACACATGTCCGTAGGGGAAACAAGCTAATGTCAGTTATTTTAAAAGAAAACTTATAAAAACCACAATAAAATATCACCACGTACATACAGGAACTAAAATTTTTTAAAATAGTGATAATAGTTCATGTTAGTGAGGCTGCAGAGAAATTGAATCTCTCAAATATAACTGATGAGAATCTCTGAAAAATAGCCTAGCAGTCTCCACCAAAACAAAACATGCGCTAATCATGTAACCCAACAATTGTATTCTTGGGCATTTTCCCCAAAGAAATGAAACCCTGTGTTCACACAAAATCTTCACATGAATAATCACAAAAATTACATTCCTAATAGCAAAATCCTAGAAACAACCCACATGCCCTTCAGTGGGTGAAAGGTTGAACAAACTCTGGTCAATATCCATACAAGAGAATACTACTCAGCCATAAAAAAGATATGCAACATCTGTACTGCCCTCAGGAGCATTACGTTTAGTAAAAAAGCCAATCTCTTCATTCTCCTCCATGTGACAAACACATTTAAACTGTAATTAGTTGTCTCCACAAGGTCTATCTCAGTCCTGTGTACATTTCTGTTAGTGTGAATTGTCTCTCAGGATCATCTCAAGGTGCTGATAAGAATGAATCTCTAGACCTTCTAAAAGGGATGGGTAAGGAGGTACCTAACTTCAGAAAGCTTTTCATATCATACAACATGATTACTAATACTTCCTAAATTTGATTACATTTGATTCCTAAAAATGATTTCCACCTTTTAATATATATTCTTTTCAGATTTTTCAATTTGCAACCTAAATTTTCTGATCCACAAATGCCTATCTTTAATTTTGCTATAAAAGCTACTTGGAATATAAATATACTCAATGTTCACTTATAGCATATTTTGAAGGATTGCTATTTCATTTGTTAATAGACTTCCTTTAATATCATTATGACATAAAAACTAAAACGACAGGCACACTTAATATGTCCCATCTTATACTCCAGAAGTAGGTTTCTAGTACCTCAACCATGCCACCAGCCCTGCCTCCCTGCATTACACACAGCTGTTCTACCCTTAATCAACTCAATACATAACCTTCTTCCAGGGCAGTACATCTTAATCCATTTCCCTAAGATTTTACTAGATGCTTACCTAGGAGGCAAACAAAAGCAGCTCTGTTCTTCAATTTTTTCCCTCCTTGCCATTCTCATACACAACACTTATACACTCAAAACCTACTGTCTGAATTTGATTAAAGCACTTAATAATTGAAACCAATAGTAGGAAAACAAAGAAACTATATAAGCAATATCTATTTAACCAAAAAAAAACAATTCCAAAATTCCATTGAAATTACAAAGTAGTTGTAGAGATCAGACAGTTAAATGGATCTTGGGACAGAAGCAGTCATGGGAGAGACAAAGAGTAGCAGACAGCAGGTTCATAAGAAGAGTAGTGAGGAGGAGATTTAAAGGGAAGACACAAATGTATGTTGACACATATTAAACTTCCTCCTCAAAACTTAGAAAAGTAATGCAAAACATAAGACACGTAAAAATCAACAATCACAATGACAGTGACAGATGTTTCATACTTGTACGGTGATGGCCAAGTACTGGGGTCCTGGAGCACCACACCAAGAGCATAAAGAACAAGGGTCTGCAAAAAAAAAACAAAAAAACTCTAGTTAGTGAAGGCCTAACAGAAACAAAATGACTCCCAGAAAGCCAACTCATCCTCAATGCTCATTTAATGTAAATAATATATACAAAATAAAAATATAAAATAATAAAAGAAAACAGAGGCTATTATTTTGGTAATCTTATAGTGGGAAAAGCATCTGTAAGCATATCACAAAAGCCATAAAGTAATAGCAGACTGAACTACACAAACATTTAAAAAACTGCATCCAGTCAAAACATACCATAAACACCAATAAGAGTAAATAATACCAAGAAAAAATATTTGTCATATAACTGACAGTATGTCTAATATGTCAAAAGACCTGTAAGTCCACTAGAAAGAACAGTGAGTGATAAGCAGATAATTCACAAAAGAAGAAATACAAACTGGTAATACAGCTATAAAAAGTTGCTCAATCTCTCCAATGATTAGGGAGTAGCAAATTAAAATCATAAGACAATTTTATAAATTCACAAAATATGTAATAAGATTCATAAAGCTAGAGATGGTGAGGATATGGAGAGAAAAAGCTCACACATTACTTATAAAAATAAAAAATACCTTTTAGATAGCAATTTAAATTAAACATACATATGCACTTTGACCCAAAAACTCTATTTCTAAGGCCCTATCCAATACCTACAAGTATATAATTTATATAAAAATATCAGGACTGCTTCAATAATTATGGTGCACGTGTGGCAGGCAGTTAGACAGACATGACAGAGCAAGAACGGTGGGCCAGGTACAGAAGGTCACCAAGGCGGAAAGCCCCGGATGCCCGGAAACTGACCTTTCCTCCCCTAGCACATCACTGGTCATGAAGTCGGACCCTCCCCTGACCTTTCCTCCCCTGGCATGTTGCTAGTCATGCAGGTTAGACTTCTTTAGAGGGGGAACAAGAGGGCTGGAGGGTAAGCATTAAGCCTCAGGACTAGGGGGTTCTGACCTGCAGCAAATATATGTAGCCCTCAGCTGCATCTCAGCACCAGACCCCCAAAAAGCAACAAAACCAGACAAGACCCCACAGTTGACCTCAGGACCAGCTGCATTGACTAATGACCCCCTGCCTTGGTGCCAACCAATCAGTGAAGACCACAACACTGAAAGGAAATAACTGGAAAGCTGATACCTCCCCTAAAACCCCCACCCTTAAAAGCCCTTAGGAGGAGTATCCAGCTGACTCCCCCTCCCAGGAGAACCCATAAGCCTTCCTACCCCTCACCCCACCCAGGCACATTACCTTTACCTTCCCCTCTCCTAAGCTCCAAGGACCCTTCTTTTGCCCCTATAATTTTCCATGAATCACTTCCACCTCTATGACTTTCTAAATAAACTTTCTCCTATACTTTGAGTCTTAGCTCTGAATTCTGTCCTAGCCAAAACTCAAGTACTGAGGATGCTGCACCAAGGTCCAGCCTGACCCCACCAGTCTAACACCTGGTGCTGTTCTCGCCACTGCCAACACATGGAATACTATGCATCCATTAAAAATAATGAGTTGGATCTGTATCAAGTGCCTGTTGTACTAGTAGCCATGATACACTCAATAAAAGAAGAAAATTAAAGAACAATATATAAAGAGTAACCTTTCACCTATATATTCCATTTTAAAAATACATACACACAAATACAAACACACAAAGTAATATACATACACAAAAAGATCTATAAAAATACAAACTACACTATTTTTTTAAGATTTTATTTATTTATTTTAGAGAGATGGGAAGAGAGGGAGAAAGAAAGGGAGAAAAATATCGATGTGTGAGAGACATACATCAATTGGTTGCCTCTTGAAGGCCCAACTGGGGACCTGGCCCAAAACTCAGGCATGTCCCTGACCAGGAGTCGAACCTGTGATGTTTTGGTTCACAGGCCTGCACTCAATCCACTGAGCCACACCAGCCAGGGCCACACTAAATTATTAAGAGCAGTACCCATGGGAAAGGGAGTTTTCCTTTACATTGAACATTAAAACAAGCATAAGAGGTATGTCTAAAAAAAGTCCAGCCCTTGTTAATATACCATATTTTGCCATGTATAATGTGTACATTTTTGCCCAAATTTTTTTGGGAAAAATAAGAATGCATATTATACATGGGTAGTACTAATTCCATTATCTATACAAATATTTTTAATTCTGTTATTTATGCTTATGCATTAAAAGTGTAACTCTAGAAAGCAATAATGATATCTGTATGCAAAATAATACCCTTGAATATAATAACTGGTTTTGTTTCTAAATATAAATAAATAAAAAACTAAAACCAAAGATTTTTTCCTTGAAAGTTTGGGCCAAAAACATGGATGCACATTAAACATGGCAAAATACAGTAACAAGAATGGTTTGCACAACACTGATGTAACTTGGCAGCCAAGGAGAGCAGACTGGAATGCATATGAATGAACAATAATGACTTCACTGTACTAGTCAGTGGGGGGAGCAGATGACATTGAGTTAACATGTATACTGTGTGGCAATCACGTTCAAAGTAATCGAGCAAGTAGAGAAACAAATCTGCATCAAATTTTGCATTAAGCTTGAACATTCCTCCAAGGAAAGTATTTGGAAAATTCAGAAGTCTGCAACTGTGGGCAACTGGTGATTGGCAGCTTCATCATAAAAACACACCTGCTCATGCATCACATCTTGTGTAGTTTTTTTAGCTAAACAGCAATTCACCCAGGTGACTCAGCCCCACAACACCCCAGATCTGGCATTCTACAACTTCTGTTTTTTTCCCAAAACTAAATCACCTTTGAAAAGGAAGAGATTTCAGACCATCAGTGAGATTCAGGAAAATACAACAGGGCAGCTAAGGGAGATTGGGAGAACTATGCGGTCCCAAAGTGCCAACTCTGAAGGGGACAGAGGCATCATTGTCCTATGTACCATGTTTCTTGTATCTTCTTCAATAAATGTCTCTTATTTTTCATATTACATGGCTGGATACTTCTGGACAGACCTTGTATATTATTTTGTCATTTAAAATGATTGTGTTTTTCTTTGCCTCCTCACACAACCAAAAGAAGGACAACAACCAATATGAAACAAAAAATAACCAAAACTTCCAGAAAATCAAACTGTATGGACGTCCGACAATCAAGGAGTTAAAGACACATTCATCAAGACCGGTAGGCGGGGTGGAGACAGGCAGCTGTGGTGGAGAGGACTCACTGCAAGGCTGTGGCTAGAGGACCAGGATGGGCATGGTGGCAGCTGGCAGAGTGGATGAGGCTGTGGCTGGTGGAGTGGGCAGTCCCACATTTGCGTGCAGATAAACTGAGAGTAACAACTAGGGAATGAGACAGACCGTGCGACCCAGGGTTGCAGTGCAGGGAAAGAAAGCCTCAAAACCTTTGGCTGAAAAAAATCTGTGGAGGTTGAGGTAGCAGGAGAAACTCTGAGCCTCACAGGAGAGCTCACTGGAGAGACCCACAGGGTCCTAGAATGTACACAAAACCACCCACCCAGGAATCAGTACCAGAAGGGCCCAATTTGCTAGTGGGTAGTGGGGGAAGTGACTGAAAACCATCAGAGAGCTGAGCAAGTGCTATTGGTCCCTCTCGGACCCCTCCCCCCCACACAGCATCACAGTGAAGGGACATGAGTTGCCCCACCCTGGAGAACACCTAAGGCTCCACACCTTTCTACATAACAGGTGCACGGAGACAAAATAATATGGCCCAAATGAAAGAAGAGATCAAAGCTTCAGAAAAAATACAACTAAGCAACAAAGAGATAGCCAACCTATCAGATGCACAGTTCAAAACGCTGGTAATCAGGATGCTCACAGAAATGGTTGAGTATGGTCACAAAATAGAGGAAAAAGTAAAGGCTATGAAAAGTGAAATAAAGGAAAATATACAGGGAACCAACAGTGAAGGGAAGGAAACCAGGACTCAAATCAATGATTTGGAACAGAAAGAAGAAATAAACATTCAACTGGAAGAGAATGAAGAAAACAAGAATTCAAAAAAATGAGAGGCTTAAGAACCTCCAGGACAACTTCAAACATTCCAACATCCGAATCATAGGGGTGCCAGAAGGAGAAGAAGAAGAGCAACAAATTGAAAACTTATTTGAAAACATAATAAAGGAGAACTTCCCTACTCTGGCAAAGGAAACATACTTCCAGGAAGTCCAGGAAGCTCAGAGAGTCTCAAAGAAGTTGGACCCAAGGAGGAACACACCAAGGCACATCATAATTGCATTATCCAAGATTAAAGATAAGGGGAGAATCTTAAAAGCAGCAAGAAAAAAGGAGACAGTTACCTACAAAGGAGTTCCCATAAAACTATCACCTGATTTCTCAAAAGAAACTTTGCAGGTCAGAAAGGGCTGGAAAGAAGTATTTGCAGTCATGAAAGCAAGGACCTACATCCAAGATTACTCTATCCAGCAAAACTATCACTTAGAAAGGAAGGACAGATAAAGTGCTTCCCAGATAAGGTCAAGTTAAAGGAGTTCATCATCACCAAGCCATTATTATATGAAATGTTAAAGGGACTTACCTAAGAAAAAGTAGATGATCAAAAATGTGAACAGTAAAATGACAACAAACTCACAACTATCAACAACTGAACTAAAACAAAAACAAAAACTAATCAAACAACTAGAACAGGAACAGATTCACAGAAATGGAGGTCACATTGGGGGTTATCAGTGTGAAGGAGGAGTGGGGATAATGGGGGAAAAGGTACAGGGAATAAGAAGCATAAATGGTAGGTACAAAATAGACACGGAGAGGTTAAGAATAGTGTGGGAAATGGAGAAGCCAAAGAACTTATATGTGTGAACCATGGACATGAACTAAGGTAGGGGAATGCTGGTGGGAGGGGGTACAGGGAGGAAGGGAATAAAGTGGAGGAAAAAATGGGACAACTGTAATAGCATAATCAATACAATATATTTAAAAATAAAATGATTGTATCTTTGATTTAATAACAGGTAGCATCTACTGGACACTTCAAATAATAAAATTTAAAAAATATAGACTTAATGAGTTGAAGAGAATAACTGAATGAGTTAAGTATATTAAATGTTTCCTACCTCTCTAGGAATAATGAATTTGTCAATCTTTCCTTCAATTACTTGAAGCCGGGCAGAAACTGGAGTCAGTTTGGCAGTTCGAACAGTTTCACAAAGCACCTGCCGACAATATCTGTTTAAAAAAATTTTATTTGAAGATTTACTTTTGGAAAAGCAGTTTGAAAGGTACATACATTGCAAACTGTCATTCAACAACTTTCGTAACCTTCCTAATTTGAAATAGTCACATGATAATTCTTTCTTGTTTGAAGATATGTTATATATTAAAAATATATTAAGTCCAGCTGGGTAAAGATTAAAACAAATAAAAACATCTGTGAAAGTACCAGAAGAGCCCTGGCTGGTGTGGCTCAGTGGACTGAGTGCTGGCTTGTGAACCAAAGGGTTGCTGGTTCCATTTCCAGTCAGGGCACATGCCTGGGTTGTGGACCAGGTTAGGTCTCCAGTGGGGGATGCATGGGAGGCCACCACACATTGATGTTTCTCTCCCTCTCTTTCTCTCTCCCTTCCACTCTTCCTAAAATGAATAAATAAAATCTTTAAAAAAAAAAAGTACCAGAAGAAAACTCAAAAGAACATTTTTATAATTTTTGAGTAGAAAAAGTCCTTTATTTTTAATATGGGATTTAGTAAAATTTTTAATAAAGGACTCTTCTAATAAAAAACTATATAAATATTGATACAATGATAGAAAACATAAAGAAAATACAGATAATCTGATTATGGAATTTTTAAAAATATATTTTGCAATCATATGTAAAATTAAAAAACAACTAGGAAAAATATTTACAGTAAATATATCTTTAATGTAGCAAACCTCTTAAAAATCCATAATTATTGTAAATTGTGCTGCTATGAACATAGGGGTGCATAGGTTCTTTTGGATTGGTGTTTCAGGGTTCTTAGGATATAGTCCCAGCAGTAGAATTGCTGGGTCAAAAGGTAGGTCCATTTTTAGTTTTCTTAGAAAATTCCATACTGTTTTCCATAGTAGTTGTACCAGTCTGCAATCCCACCAACAGTACACTAGGGTCCCCTTTTCTCCACAACCTCTCCAACACTTGCTGTTTGTTGCTTTGTTTATGATGGCCATTCTGACTGGAGCATCATGCTAAGCGAAATAAGCCAGGCAGTGAAACATAAATACCATATGATCTCACCTTTAACAGGAACCTAATCAACAAAACAAACAAACAAGCATAATATAACCAAAGACACTGAAATTGAGAACAGTCTGACAGTGACCAGAGGGGAGAGGGGAGGGAATTTCAGGGGAAAAGGGGAACGGTTTAGAGCAACAAGTATAAAGGACACATGGACAAAAACTATGGGGGGTGGAAATGTGAGGGAGGTGGGGAGGCCTAGGGCGGTGGGCTGGGGGGGATAGTAAAAGACAGAAAACTGTACAAGATCAATAATTTAAAAAAATACTGATAAAATAATAAAATAAAACTGAAAAAAATCCATAATTAAAATAATCAAACATCCCAGTAGATATATGGACAGAGAAAAAGCAATTAACAAAATAATACAAATGGCCTGAGAACATATGAAATGATACTCAACCTCACTAACAATGGAAAGATTGCCAATCAAAGCATTGTTTTTACTTGCCAGATTAGGAAAGGTGATAAAGAATGACAATAAACAATACTAATAAAAAATAAGGAAAAAGCCCTGGTTGGTGTGGCTCAGTAGATTAAGTGTGGGCCTATGAACCAAAGGGTAGCTGGTTTGATTCCCAGTCACGGCACATGCCTGGGTTGCAGGCCAGGTGCCCAGCAGGGGATGCTCAAGAGGCAACCACAGATGGATGTTTCTCTCCCTCTCTTTCTGCTTCCCTTCTCCTTTCTAAAAATAAATAAATAAATATTTTTTAAAAATGGGGAAAATACATTCATGATTGATTGGTAGAAATATAAATTGGTATAATCTTTCTGAAGGGTAATTTGGCAATTTATAGTATAAGAATATTAAGTGTGCATCACAAGAGAAGAATAAAACTAAAATGTATTAAAATCTTGCCATGAGCCAGTTCTGTTAGTTTCTATGCAGTGTCTTTTTTAATCCTTAAAAGAACCTCATAGATCTTATTATTTTAATTTTACAGATTTTAAAAAATGAGGAATTATACTATTGCATATATCCTTAAATAATAACCCCATTATTATTTATTAATAAAAACAATTACTGTATTTTGTTGTGTATAATGTGCTCCCATGTATAATACACACCCATGTTTTGTATGCATTATACATGGGAATATTATGCCCATTATTATACCCCATGGTATGCAATCATACCCACGTATAATGCGCATCCTTATTTTTCCTTAAAAAATTTTGCCAAAAAAGTGCACATTATACATGGCAAAATATGGTAGAAACGTTAGCAAAGATGTAAGCCTAGGAATGCTGATTGTTTAGAATATCTAAAAACATCACAAACCCAAGAGGAAACATCCTTCCTTTACTCATTGAACAAATATTTATTGGGTATGTACTACATTAGGACCACTGTGTTAGATACTCAGCTACAAAAATGAACAAGACAGATACCCTCAAAGGAAGTCAAAGTCTAGTTGACAGGGGAAGGGAGAAAAGCAAGAACATCAAGGATGAACAACTACCAAAGCACAGTAACTGTTACAATAAAGAAAATTCTGGGAACTAGTAGGGAACACATGGAAGGAGCACCTAACTAGAGAAAGAACTGTGCAGAAAAATAAACACTTAGACTAAGACCTGCAGAAAAAAAGGGAGGAAAAGAGAATCTAGAGAAAGAAATAGTCTGCCAAAGCCAGAAGACATAAAAGAGTGTTTGAAGAAACAAAAGAATTTCAGTATAGCTGAATCCAAGGGTATGAACAGGAACAAGTAATAAGAGATAAAGTAGGAGAAGAACGCAAAGCTTAGCTGCTGAAATGCCTCATAAGCTATGTTAGTGTAAATTTTATCTTAATGGCAACCAAAAGTCACTGAAGGATTTTAAATTGGGAAGTCATCTAATCAGATGTGACTCCCAGATATATAAAGATTACTCCAGCACAGCGACTTGGAACTTTGGCTATATGTTAGAATCATCTGGGAAGGTTTTGAAAACCTCTGATGCTGGAAATTGTTGGTTTGGGATTGCTCCCAGGTTATCTGTATTTTTAAAGCACCTGAAGTGATTACAGTATGCAATAACAGGCTCCAGTAGCAATTTGGAGAAATGAACTGGAAGGGAGCAAGATGCAAAACTATTGAAATATCCCAGACAAGTTGATTGTGGTCTGAATAAAATGGGCACAACGGAAAGAACCAAAATAAACTTCCAACTAAAAGTTGTTGAGAAAGTAAAATCAACAGAACTAGATCATTGACTGATTGTGATGGAATTACTACATATAAGAATACTGTCCATAAAATACTTAGAGAAAAAATAGAATTCACAGGAGAGTTATATGTTACATATTTGTTAATGTTTTTAAAATTTTTGTTTCAAATACATACATGTATGTGCACAGAAAAATCTGGAAAAGTAGTAAAATAGTTAACAATTTTTATCCCTAAGGGTACCTGTACAAATAATGTACCTTCTGCTCTGGCCAGGTGGCTCATTTGGTTGGAGCATTGTCCTGTACACCAAAGAATTGTGGGATCCATCCCTGGTCAGGGCACATATCTAGGTGTGGGTTCGATCCCTGGTCAGGGTGCATACGGGAGGCAACCCATCCATTTCTCTTTCTCACATCCATCTTTCTCTCTCTCTTTCTCTAGCTTCCTCTTTCTCCAAAATTAATAAACACATTCTTGAGTGTGGATTTAAAAAAATTTTTTTTAAAAACAAATAATGTACCTTTTACACCTTCTACTTTATACAATTCTGTATCATAAATTTTCAAAGAACAACTATGTATTACTTTTAAAATTAAAGGTAGTTATATTAATGTAATAAACAACACTTCCAACATTTTTTAAAAATTTGCAACAGAAGCCTCCCCATGAAACCCAGGGCTTCAAGTTTTTTCCAATGGCTATATCCCTATCTTCATTTTTGTCGTTGAAAGATGCTCCAAATTAGGGTTGCTTGTTACCAAGTCTCAGACTCCAATTTGCTAAGTAGTCACAGCTGCTATTTTAAAAAATCTTTTCAAATATTACTTACATATAAAAAGTCATCTATCTTTTAGTCCTGACTGGTGTAGCTCAGTGGATTGAGTGCCAGCCTGTGAACCAAAGGGTCACAGGTTCAATTCCCACTCAGGGCGCATGCCTGGGTTGCGGGCTAGGTCCCCAGTAGGAGGGTGTGCAAGAGGCAACCACACATTGATGTTTCTCTCCCTCTCTTTCTCCCTCCCTTACCCTCTCCCTAAAAATAATTAGAATTCTTAAAAAGTCATCTTATTTCAAAATAATTTTTCAATTACACTTGACATATAGCATTGTTAGTTTCACATATATGTGAAATCTTTAAAAATTCATTTATTTTAGCTGTATGTTTTGATAAATTTTAGTAATTGCATACAATCCTGTAACCACAACTACAAGAAAGACATAGAACAAGAACATTCCCTCATCCTACACCTTTACTCACGCCCCTTTGTAGCTGATCCCCTCCACACTCCTTGCCCTGGAGAAGCACTGATCTGCTTTCTATCACAACAGTTCTGCCTTTTCTATAATTTCACCTAAAGGAAATCACAGTGTAGGCGATCTTTGTGTCTGACTTCTTTCTCTTAGCATGAGATTTTCCATGCTGTTGTGTGTATTGATAATACTTCATTTTTTATTTTAAAAATATTACTTTCCTTACATCAGTCAAGAAAATTCTATGTTGTACTCAGCTACATTATAAGTAGATTTAACTGAGAAATATTATTTTATGGCCTTTTGCCTATAAATATAAAAATAAAGACAACAATGTAAATCATACATTTCTTCAAGGCAACTCCTCCGTCTGTGTTTTCAGCAGTTAGAGAAGTGGGAGGACAAGCTTCTCTGTGCTTCCCCTGATGTTTCTCATGGTCTGGCAGAGATGTTTTCTGTAATTGGTTTTCCACATTTGCCAAGAGTCTGTTTCCTCAACATTCAGCATGTTTATCAGAAGTCTTGTAACAGTTCCAAAAATAATAAAACAGGTTCCAAGCATAAAAATGATAGACACACAACACACTGGTTTTTTTTTTGTTTTTGTTTTTGCTTTGATTCTTTTAAAGATTTTTTTAAATTTTTTACTTAAAATTTTTTTTACTGATTGATTTTAGAGGTGGGGGCAGGGAGAGAAACATTGATTTGTTGTTTCACTTATTTATACATTCCTTGGTCACTGCTTGTTTGTGCCCTGACTGGGGATCAAACCTGCAACCTTGGTGTATCTGGATGACGCTCTAACCAACTGAGCTACACAGCCAGGGCTCTTTTAATAATTTTTAATGTCATATCATGTGGTAGAGATAAATTTTTCTTCATAGTAATAAACCCACTGAAGAACTGCAGTCAATGACTCATGCAGAGGGTGAGAATTATCTGCAGAGGCTAGTGCAAGACAGTGGCCACCTCAATGACCAAGACTTCGCATCAGTGGTAAGTGAGAGGTTTGGTTAACTTCAATGCTGCATCCTTAGGAGGACGAAAGCTTGCTCAAGGTGTGTGCTTCTGACATAGTATCTGTAAGGCTGTTCTTACTCTGATGAAACCCACTTCTCATACTGTCAAACATTAACATGAAAAGGCAACACTAGGTTTTATTTTATCCAAACCTCCCATCAGTCTAAGACAGTAAAGTGTCCCAACAATCGATTTCTCTGCTTTAATAATTAGATATTTGACAAGTGAAACATTTAGACTTCCTTTTTTAAATTTATTATTTTAGAGAGAGAGAGAGAGAGGAAGGGAGAAAGAGAAACGTTGACTTATTGTTCCACTTATTTATGCATTCATTGGTTGATGCTTGTATGTGCCCTGACCAGACTGAACCTGCCAACTTTGGCCTATTGGGACAATGCTCTATGCCAGCAGACCTCAACCTTTTTGACAGGAGACCAGTTTCGTGGAAGATGGGGTGGAAGGTCGGGGGAGACAGGAGGTTGATCGAGCTCAGGTGAGCTTCGCTCATGGCCCAGGGGTTGGGGACCCCTCCTCTAATCAACTGAACTACCCCAGCCAGGGCCCAGACTTCCTTTTAAATTATTGTTACTTTTTATTACTATAACACAATTTGTTTATTCCCCAGCTGATAAATACCTGGACTGCTTCCAGATTTTTGGCTATTAGAAATAATATCGCTATGAACATTTGAATACAGGTTTGCATGACCATTTGTTTTTATTTCTCTTTGGTGATATCTAGGAATAAAATTGCTGGGTCATATCATATGGCAAGTGTATGTTTAACTTCATAAATTCCTGCCACACTGTCTTCCTACAGGACTGTACCACTTTCCATCCCCACCAACAAGGTATGAATGTTCCACTTAGGTGGCATCACTAATACTGCTTTATACAGGCTAATGTAAAGCTTTCCCAGAATGACCATATGGTTCTAAAAAGTAAATTAAGTTATCTATTAAAATCTTATGTAAATGCTTTAAGTCCTATATAGTTGTTTGGCTTTCTTAGATATTAGCATTAGCTTTAAATTACACAGTCAAACCAGTTCAAATTTACCTTTTAAGGATTTCCTCTTCCTTTTCTTGTATTCTTACCTGAGCTGCTCAATTTTCTCTGGTGTAACAGGACCCTTCCCAAAAACTTGGTCTATCTCTTCGTATAGTTTTTTCTGCACTTCTTCAGAGGTGGTTAAAAAACAGATCGCCCAGGTGCACACTAAGTGAAAATTTATATTAATAACAATGAAAATAGCTAATTCATAGTTTGGGTACAGAACAAGAAAAAAACTTATGTTTTCTTATTTCCTTTTTTCTGATACAGAAGATAAACGCTACCAAAGAATAAAACAAAGTGTTCACAGGATTTATATTTCATTGAAGAGAACAAAAATATTTACAGAATACCCCCCGCAAAGAGATGGTACAATCTGGAAGATTCCTTCTTCCTTGGTTTCTCTATCCACCTCCCCACGCCGTTCCTTTCCTCTCTTAATTCTCACCTGAGGATGTTTATATTTTTTATAGAGAGAGGAAGGAAGAGAGAGCGTAACACTGATGTGAGAGAGAAACATCGATCGACTGCCTCCCATACATGCCCCCACCAGGAATCAACCCTCAGCCTAAGTATGTGCCCTGACCGGAAATCAAATACGCAACCCTTTGGTGTACAGGACAACAAGCCAACCACCTGAGCCACCTGGTCAGGGCTGGAAGATTTCTTTCTTAAAATGGCAAGTAATTGAAGCCACTTAATGCAATATACCTGGGTAAAATAGTAATGATAATAAATATACTTCACATCTGGGGGGATGTTAAATGTTGATAACTTTTGTGGATTGTCAAGTTCACTCAACCTTGTAAACTCAAAAACTGATTTATCAGATCACTCAGGAACCCTAAGGAAATGATTCATACGAATCAAAGTGGCAGGAGATTTACCTGCAAATCAATGTTTTAAATTTTTACTTCTAATGGTAGATACACTGGCTCAATGACTGGAACTGGTTACTGCTTAGGACAGTGGTTCTCAAAAATCACCTGGAAGTTAGTTGATGGAACAATCTCACATCTAGAGATTCTGATTTATTAGGTTTAGGGTAGGATCCAAGCATCTTTACTTATAACAAATACCACAATTATTTTGATAAATACCAAAATTGGAAAGTCACCAGCTTATGGTTTACTTTTGGTTAAAATTGCTTATGGATTATATTCACTATGGAAATGAAAAGGTAAGAAAATTACATGATGAGCTTAAAATAGAGAAAATAGAGTAGTTATATTTCCTTTAGTAATCCACTGGAATTGCAACTATTCAAAGAATTAAATCATCCAGACATATACCATATTTTACCATGTATCATGCACCCTTTTTGCCCAAATTTTTGAGGGAAAAATAAGGATGCACATTACACATGAGCAGTACTAATTCCGTATCTATATAAATGTTTTTAATTCTTTTATTTATGCTTATATGTTAAAAATGTAAATCTAGAAAGCAATAATGATATTTGTATGCAAAATAATACTCTGAAATATGATAGTCAGTTTTGTTTATAAATATAATAAATACTTGAATTAAAATTAAAATGACCTCTGGCTGGTGTGGCTCAGTGGATTCAATGCCGGCCTGCAAAACAAAGCATCTCCATTTCGATTCCCAGTAAGGACACATGCCTGGGTTGCAGGCCAGCTCATCAACAGAGTTAACTACACACTGATGTTTCTCTCCCTCTCTTTCTCCCTCCCTTCCCCTCTCTCTAAAAAAATAAATAAATATAATCTTTAAAATTAAAATGAAAGATTTTTTCCTGAAACTTTGGGCCAAAATCGTGGGTGTGCAATATACATGTAAGCACATTATACATGGCAAAATACAGCAGTACCTCTTTCCCTAGATTATGCTTGAGATAACTATCTGCAGCTACTTTTTCCATGTCAAGTACTTTTAAAAATATGTTTACGAATTTCTACCTCTGCTTATAATCTCTTTCCTGAGCTAATAAGGGCTGATGTAAATTTGTCTCAAAGTTAATTTTTTTTTCTTTCTTGACAATTTCACAGATAGGAGATTTTTAAAAAATAGTTTATTAATTTATTTTTAGAGAGAAAGGAAGGGAGAAAGAAAGAGGACAGAAACATCAGTGTGTGGTTGCTTCTCATGCACTCCCTTCTGGGGACTTGGTTTACAACCCAGGTATGTGCCTTGACTAGGAATCGAACTGGAGACCCTTTGCTGTGCAGTTCAGCACTTAATCCATTGAGCCACATCAGTCAGGGCTCAAAGTTAAATTTTTTAATATCTGCCTAACTCACATATTATCCAATTCCTAAAGATATAATTCACTGTCTACACTAAATATTATTAATACAATCAATAGCTTCCTGGTCCTCAATTATTTTGATAATTTATTGACATCTAGAGTTCAAAAAAGGCACACGATGAATAACTACCTGTTCTTAACTTTTTCCTACATGTTTCTTTATTATGGCTTTTGAATGAACTGCAGAATTTTTGTTAAATGAACAAATAAAACAGAAACAGACTCATGGAGAGAGAATATTTTGACAACTGCCAGAAGGAAGAGGGGTGGGGGGGTAGATGAAAAAGTAGAAGGGATTAAGAACAACAATTGGCCCTGGCTGGCGTAGCTCAGTGGATTGAGCGCGGGCCTGCGAACCAGAAGATCGCGGTTCGATTCCCAGTCAGGGCACATGCCTGGGTTGCAGGCCAGTTCCCAGCAGGGGACACACAAGAGGCAACCGTACATTGATATTTCTCTCCCTCTTCCTCTCTCCTACCCTTCCCCTCTGAAGATAAATAAATTAAAAAAAAAAAAAAAGAACAACAATTGTTCTTAATTGTTGTTCTTACTTGTTCTTATATAACTTAGTAAGATATGTAATATCTAATACCTGGGGTATATACCTGAAACTAATATAATAATGTATGTCAACTTTAACTGAAAAATTAAGAGTGTACAAATGTATATATATGCAATGTATACAATACTGAAAGATGAATCAAAAAGATCTGAATACAGTAGGCACTTGTATACCTGCTTGACCAAATAATCACTTAAAATTAATGAACAGTAAGCTTAATAATCTCAAACACTGGGAACTTCCAGCCAAGATGGAGGCGTAGATAAGATACACTTTGCCTCCTTGCACAACCAAAAGGAGGACAACAACAAATTTAAAAACAAAAAATAACCAGAACTTCCAGAAAATCAAACTGTATGGAGGTCCAACAATCAAGGAGTTAAAGAAGAAACATTCATTCAGACTGGTAGGAGGGGTGGAGACGGGTAGCCAGGGCGGAGAGAATGTGCAGCAAGGCAGCAGCTGGCAGACTGAACTAGCAGGGTAATGGCTGGCAGACTGGGTGGTCCCACATTTGCAGGCAGTTAACCAGGAGGAACAACAGGGGAGCGAGACAGACTGAACAGCCCAGGGTTCCAGTGTGGGGGAAATAAAGCATTAAAACCTCTGGCGGTAAATACCTGTGGGAGTTGCAGTGGAGGAAGAGACTCCCAGTCTTACAGGAAAGTTCGTTGGAGAGACCACAGGGTCCTAGAACATACACAAAACCACCCACCTGGGAATCAGCACCAGGAGGGCCCAATTTGCTAGTGGGTAGTGGGCGAAGTGACTGAAAACTGGCCAACAGCCAATCAAGCCGAGCAACAGCTGAGCAAGTATTGTTCCCTCTCGGACCCCTCCCCCACAAACAGCGCCACAACACAGCAATGTGGGTGGCCCTGCCCTGCCGAATACCTAAGGCTCCACCACTTACAATATAACAGGGGTGCCCAGACAAAAAAGTATAGCCCAAATAAAAGAACAGATCAAAGCTCCAGAAAAAATACAACTAAGCAACAAAGAGATAGCCAACCTATCAGATGCACAGTTCAAAACGCTGGTAATCAGGATGCTCACAGAAATGGTTGAGTATGGTCACAAAATAGAGGAAGAAGTGAAGGCTATGAAAAGTGAAATAAAGAAAAATATACAGGGAATCAACAGTGAAGGGAAGGAAACCAGGACTCAAATCAACAATTTGGAGCAGAAGGAAGAAATAAACATAAAACCAGAACAGAATGAAGAAACAGGAATACAGAAAAAAAGAGGAGAGGCTTAAGAACCTCCAGGACAACTTTAAACACTCCAATATCCGAATCATAGGGGTGCCAGAAGGAGAAGAGGAAGAGCAACAAATTGAAAACTTATTTGAAAACATAATAAAGGAGAACTTCCCTACTCTGGCAAAGGAAACAGACTTCCAGGAAGTCCAGGAAGCTCAGAGAGTCCCAAAGAAGTTGGACCCAAGGAAGCACACACCAAGGCACATCATAATTACATTACCCAAGATTAAAGATAAGGGGAGAATCTTAAAAGCAGCAAGAAAAAAGGAGACAGTTACCTACAAAGGAGTTCCCATAAAACTATCAGCTGACTTCTCAAAAGAAACTTTGCAGGCCAGAAAGGGCTGGAAAGAAGTATTTGAAGTCATGAAAGGCAAGGACCTACATCCAAGATTACTCTATCCAGCAAAGCTATCATTTAGAATGGAAGGGCAGATAAACTGCTTCCCAGATAAGGTCAAGTTAAAGGAGTTCATCATCACTAAGTCCTTATTATAAGAAATGTCAAAGGAACTTACCTAAGAAAAAGTAGATGATCAAAAATGTGAATAGTAAAATGACAACAAACTCACAACTATCAACAACTGAACTAAAACAAAAACAAAAACTAATCAAACAACTAGAACAGGAACAGATTCACAGAAATGGAGACCACATTGGGGGGTTATCAGCATGGAGGAGATGGGGGGATAATGGCGGGAAAAGTACAGGGAATGAGAAGTACAAATGGTAGGTACAAAATAGACGGGGGGATGTTAAGAATAGTATAGGAAATGGAGAAACCAAAGACTTATATGTACAACCCATAAACATGAACTAAGGCGGGCAATGCTGGTGGAAGAGGGGTTCAGGGCAGGGGGGAATAAAGGGGAAGGGGAAATGGAACAACTGTAATAGCATAATCAATAAAATACATTTAAAAAACTCAAACATTGGTTCTTTTGTAGAACTCTATTAAAAATAAAGTATGACTGGGGATAACTTTAAATTGTTATTTAAGCCACTGAATATTCTTTAATTACACTACTAAACCAAGACACAATTTTACCGTTGGAAGATACCATGGAGGTTATTTTCAGCTAAATCCTTATTTTAGAAAAGGAGAAAATGCAGAGGTAAGAACCTTGTCCAAGGCTAATAAGCAGTGGAGGAGGAACTTTAATTAAGGTTTCCTACCTATCTTACCTCTCAAAAACTTCAGAGATGACAAAAAATAACCAATCAACATGCAAATAAATAATAATGCTCTGAAAATTTCCCCTGAAAACAGCAAATTAGATTAAAATATTGACTCAACCTTAGAAAATGGTTACCTTTTGTGTTATCTAGAGCACCACTGATTCAGATTTTTTGAAGGTCTTTAGCAAAAATACATTTTAATGTAATAAAATTTTAAAACAAGTTAAGCATTTAAAAAAGGTTTGATACATTATGTTTGACACATGCTTACTGAAATTCCATTTAATTTATAATATCTGGACATCTCTGTCAAAAATTTTACAACAAACCCTGGCTGATGTGGCTCAGTAGATTGAGCACCAGCCTGCGGAATGAAAGGCCACTGGTTCGATTCCCAGTCAGGGCACATGCCTGGGTTGCGGGCCAGGTCCCTCACTGGAAGCATGTGAAAGGCAACTGATTGATATATCTCTTGCACATTGATGTTTCTCTCCCTCTCTTTCTTCCTCCCTTTCCCTCTCTCTAAAAGTAAATAAATAATATCTTTAAAAAAATTTACAACAAGAAAAATTTATGGAAATTTTATATTCATATTCATAGTCATTGTTTTTAAGAAAATTTCCTTCAACAGAAATATTTGTAAATAAAATCCTTCAAGTGAACATAAATTTTTTAGATTTTTAAACTGATGTTTTAATACTTCCTTTAGCATTTTGTTAGTATATTTTTATAGATACACATAAATCTCTGTAAATACTGTATGAATGAATGGTAACTCTGCTAAACTAAAAACCAGTAAGGAAACTAAGAAACATATCACACATTTTAGATTTTTAAATAAAAATCACCTTCAATACCAACAAAAGAGTTCTTTTAAATCATGATCTCTGTGGCCTCTCTCTTCTGTTGGTAGACCTTAATAACAGCGGACTGAATTGGAGTCAAAGTGAAATTTCTCAGCAGGAAATTGAAAAGCTCATTGCTTGGTTGGAAAGGTGTCAATAACAGTTCATTTTAAAAGCACTAACTAGAATTCACAATCCATAAACTGTGTCAAAAATTTTATGGCAATGTTCAGAGGTGGCACAGAACACCTGGGGTTAAAAAAAGAAAAAGGTACCTGTGTGAATGAAGCCTTTCAAACAAGAGTAAAAAAGTGGGAAGGGAAATCATGAAGAGTTCTTACAAACTGTGTTCCCTTTATTTCAGAATAGCTTTACCTTATTATATTTTATACCCTTTCTCAAGAAGAAATCGAGTTACACTTACATTTTGCAGTTATTATGCAACTGGCCAGAGAAAATATCATGCTGTCTTCTAGGATCTAGAAAACAAAACTAACTTTAGAAAGTATGAAGTGCAAGGTGGCCTGTATCCCCTACTAAAATAACCTAGAGTATAGAATTGAGAGTCAAGGAAAGGGAAGAAAGTATATTATTTCTTAGTTTCACTTAAAAAAATCTATATAATGTAAACAACTAAATATTATATTGCCTTTTTTCCTTCGGTAAACATTTATCAATAATATTACTGTCTCATGATACATTTCTGCAAACAAACTGGCTCAGTCCTCTCTTTCTGGCTTGGCCTGGTGCAGCAATGCAGCCTCAGGAACAGTGGAGAAGAGCCTGCTACTCACTGTCCTTGGAGCCTGATTCAATTTCTGCACTCTCACACACACCAGGAAACCACTTCTGTCTGCAAAGACTTTCACATGCAGAATGGGGCTGAGGATTCCTACTATATAAGGGTGTGGCAATAACAGTTTTACTCCTGTCCTTTGCCTGACAACACCACACAGTGATGTGCTGGGGGGTAACAGACACACACTGGAACAAGCCATGCTGCCACACCTGGTCACACGGGCAGAGCAGCTTAGTCGACAAAGACTTACAGAAGTCCTCCTATTTTATAATCAGAGAATTTGGGCTCAATATTTGCTTACCCAAATACTAAATAATATACAGCTGCTTCAAAGAGTGAAATAACAGGAGACTAAATACTTACATTGTTTATAAATAATGTACATTAAAGAAAAGAAAGCCATTGAATTTTGAAGGAATTTTGGGTTAAATTAATAAAAAACACACTCTATATATACATGATTATCTTTTATTTGGTAAGTATTTAACAATTATTTTACCTGTTGGTCATTAAGGTTCCCCCGTACTAAGGAGTCAATGAAAATATATTGACTAAAGTTTCTTCCTTTTCGTTCTTTTATGATTTTCTTCAAAATAGATTCCAGTTGCATAAGGGCTTAGAGTAGAAAAACAAAAAAGATTTTAGAATATAAGCATGTGTAAAAATTAAACTTTTAAAATATTTCTGTACAATGCTACCACTGCAGAATAAAATTTTCAAAGGTAAGAGTAGTAACCAACAATTTTTTAAAAAGCTAATCTATGTTTAAACTCATCTACTCTTTTTTCCTTCTTTTTACTAACTTCTGCATATGTACAAAAAAGTACATAAGACATATATATATATGCACAGTCTAAGAAGTAACTGTAAAGCAAACACCTATAATGTCACCACCCAGGCCAAGAAGCAGAACAATGCCAGCACCTTAGAGGCCTCCACGCACATATAACTCTCCCCTGATATTATCCACCTTCCTTCTAAATTTTGTCCTCTTAACTTCATTCTTCTCTGAAATCGGGCATCACTCATTTGGGGACAGAAACAGATGTGAAATAAGCAGAAAAGTAAATTTCTGAAATTTAAAAGATATAGAATAAAAAACTGATATCCAACAATCAATAAAATTATCCAAAGATCATTTCTCAATCCCCATCTTACTTGCCCTATTACAGCATTTGATGATGTTGATCACTGACTCTCCAGGAAACACTTTCTCATTTAGCTTCCAGAATTCCACACTCTCCTGACCGCACACTTTGCCCCCACACTACTACCTGCTCATTTGCAGTATCCTTTGTTGATTCCCTCTCATCTCTAGAATTTTTTTCGTGACAGAAGGTCCAAGGTCAGGAATCAGTGCCTGGATCTCTTCTCTTTTTCTATTTACATTTATTAGATTGGTGATCACCAGTCTCAAGGCTTTAAATACAATACAATTTATGTAGTTAATACTCCCAAGTTTATTATGTCCAGCCAGGACCTCTTTCCCCTGAACTCCAGACTCATATATTTTATAACCATCTCAGCATCTCCATTTGGATGTCTGAGGCATATTAAACATACATATCCAATACTGAACTGCTAATCTTTCTCCCCAGAGTTGGATCTTCCTAGTCTATCCCATATTACTTCCCCAAAACTTTATTTTCCAGTACTCAGGTATAGAACCTTGGTGTCTCATTCTCTCTTATACCACACATCTAATCTGTCAGCCAATGTTGGTGGCTCTGTCTTCAAAATACAGAATTATTTTATTCTACTTTTTTTTCTGTTCTATATTTTCTGCTGCCTGTCAGCTACTCCATACCACATCATTCCTCTTGCTTGGTTCACTGTAATGGCTCTGTAAGTAATCTTCCCACTTCTGCTCTGGACACCTATGATCTATCACAGCAGCCAGAGTGATCCTTTGAAAACATAACTCAGATCACAGCTTTGTTCAAAACCTTCCAGTGGCTTCCTATATCATAGTAACAACCAATTCACACAATGATCTATAAACCAGACAAAATCTGTCCCTCTCCGCAATCTTTCTGGCCTCATCTCCTTCTACTCCTCTCTGACTTACTTTTCTCCAGCCATACCCTGTTATACTTCAAATGCACCAGGGAGAATCCCACCTCAAGGACTTTGCAATTACTTTTCCTCTACGTGGAATATTCTTCCCTTGGACATGAGGATATCCACATGTTCTGCACTGACTGGTTGCCTTATCTCTCAGAAGTATTTGCTCAAAAGTCACCTAATCTTAGTGAGGCTGTTTCTAATAACCTTATTTAAAGCTGTGACCTCCCCAATTGTAGGAGCCCCTATTCCCCATCTTGATTTAATACTCTCCACAGCACTTTTCATATTTTAACATACTATTCAGTTTATTTATTTAGATTATCATCTGCCTCTTCCCACTAGAATGTGCTGCCATGAAAACAGGAATTTTTTATTTGTTTTATAATTTTATTTAAAATAAAAAACTATAAATTACTAATTTTTACTCATAGTAATTGAACCAATTTTTGTGAAATATGATTGTTATTAAGGGAATTACTCTAAATGCATCCATCAAGATAGTCAGCATGGACCCTGGCTGGTGTGGCTCAGTGGAATGAGTACTGGCCTGCAAACCAGAGTGTTGCTGGTTCCATTCCCAGTTGGGGCACATGCCTGGGTTGCGGGCCACGTCCCTGCTTGGGTGCACGCAAGAGGCAACCAATCGATGTTTCTCTCCCTCTGTTTCTCCCTCCCTTCCCCTCTCTCTAAAAGTACATAAATAAAATCTTTAAAAATGAGATAATCAGAATGGTAACAAAAAACCAGATAGCATAAAATGTGTCAGTTAAATTGGCTTTGCTGGACTTATGTTGGACATCAAGGGAATCACCAGAATGGTATGCCCCATAAGGACTGAGATTGTTGTCTTCTATACAAAAAAGAATGCCGAGCACATATGGGCCTCAATAAATATTTGTTGAAATAATTAAGGAAGAGAATCTTGGGAAGCAATACTATCATATATGGGAAATAATTCATTATTTCAATATATATTATGTATTTTAATTTACCCAGCCTACTTCCAAAAAAGAAAATGAAGCAGCTCAGAATAAAGGTATTAAAGCACTACATTCATTAAATTACTGACAAATATATAGAATAAAATAAAAAGGAAGAGAATAATTGGGAAGCCATTTTAAACTAAAATCGCTATTTTTCTGTGTAGAGATTACAAAGTTGTAACCAATACCAAACAATTTTGAAAATATTTTCACTCAGTGTTATAATGGTAAGAATTTTTTCCGTTGCTACATTTTTTACAAATATCTATAAAATACTGAATCATGTTGATATTATTTCCTTAGCAGTTCCTATATTGTTGGACATTTAGACTGTTTCTGGTTTTCTACTTGCAGAAATAGTAGGAACAGAAATATTCAGGGAATATTTTTCTTCTGGATACCTTCATCCATCATTTATGACTCTTAACATGGGTCATCAAATTGCTTTCCCAGGACTGTACTTTCCTGCAGGCTATACCAAGTCTACAGCATTCTCATTCTGCACTGTGCCAGAGTTTCATTTACCAATTCACTGACTTTTCCTCTTTTGTTTAAGAAGAACTTTCATTATAGGAAATGTAGGAAAAAAAAAAGAAGAGAGAAACAAATACATGACAAAATAGAGCGCATATCTTTTTGTCCTTACTAAAAATTAAGTGGCAAAACTTACCATCGTCATATTGTTTTTTCCGAGTTGTACTTTTATCAAGTGATCCATCTAGAAAGCCTTTTCCAATCTCAGACCAAACCTGAAAATAGGAAGACATACCTATTATCTAATAGGAGATTTTCTAAATAATCCCAAGCAAACTAAACTAATAATTAAGAAACTCCTATCTGACTAACCAAACTGATAATTAAGCGCTCCCTTTTAAATTAGCTACATAATCATTTATTCCATGGTCTCTGAAAATAGAGCAAATATATTTTAACAATTTCAGTCAAGACACTTTCAAACTAATTATAATTGAAAAGTCAAAAGTTCCTTTTCTTTTTTTTTCCCAGCCAATTTATTTATTTATTTTTTAAATCAGTATTTTTTAATTGTTGATATTGTACAGTTTTCTGTCTTTTACCCCGCCCCCAGCCCACCACCCCAGCCCTCCCCACCTTCCTCCCATTTCCACCCCCCCATAGTTTTTGTCCATGAGTCCTTTATACTTGTTGCTCTAAACCGTTCCCCTTTTCCCCTGAAATTCCCTCCCCTCCCACTCTGGACACTGTCAGACTGTTCTCAAATTCAGTGTCTTTGTTTACATTATGCTTGTTTGTTTGTTTTGTTGATTAGCTTCCTGTTAAAGGTGAGATCATATGGTATTTGTCTTTCACTGCCTGGCTTATTTCGCTGAGCATGATACTCTCCAATTCCTTCCATGCTGTCGCAAAGGGTAGGAGCTCCTTCTTTCTTTCTGCTGCATAGAATTCAATTGTGTAAATGTACCACCGCTTTTGATCCATTCATTAACTGATGGGCACCTAGGTTGCTTCCAGCACTTGGCTATTGTAAATTGTGCTGCTATGAACATAGGGGTGCATAGATTCTTTTGGATTGGTGTTTCAGGATTCTTAGGATATAATCCAAGCAGTGGAATTGCTGGGTCAAAAGGTATGTCCATTTTTAGTTTTCTTAGAAAATTCCATACTGTTTTCCATAGTGGTTGTACCAATCTGCAATCCCACCAACAGTGCACTAGGGTCCCCTTTTCTCCACAACCTCTCCAACACTTGCTGTTTGTTGCTTTGTTTATGAAGGCCATTCTGACTGGTGTCAAGTGGTATCTCATTGTAGTTTTAATTTGCATCTCTCTGATAGCTAGAGATATCGAGCATCTTTTCATGTGTCTCTGGATCCTCTGTATGTCCTCCTTGGAGAAGTGTCTGTTCAAATCCTTTGCCCATTTTTTAATTGGGTTGCTTGTCTTTACTTAGAGTAGAGTCTTGTAAGTTCTTTATATATTTTGGAGATTAATCCCTTGTCTGAGGTATCATTTCCAAATATGTTTTCCCATACAGTTGGTTCTCTTTTTATTTTAATACTGTTTTCTTTAGCTGTGCAGAAGCTTTTTATTTTGATGAGATCCCATTTGTTTATTCTTTCCTTTATGTCCCTTGCTCTAGGGGACGTATCAGTGAAAATATTGCTGCGTGAAATATCTGAGATTTTCCTGCCTATATTATCCTCTAGAATTTTAATGGTGTCATGGCTTATATTTAAATCTTTTATCCACCTTGAATTTATTTTTGTGTATGGTGTAAGTTGGTGCTCGAGTTTCATTTTTTTGCATGTAGCTGTCCAGTTCTCCCAGCACCACTTATTGAAGAGGCTATTTTTGCTCCATTTTATGTTGCTGCCCCCTTTGTCGAATATTAATTGACTGTAGAGACTTGGGTTTATTTCTGGGCTCTCTGTTCTGTTCCACTGGTCCATGTGCCTGTTTTTGTGCCAGTACCAGGCTGTTTTGATTACAGTGGCTTTGTAATACAGTTTGGTATCAGGTATTGCGATCCCTCCTACTTTGCTCTTCTTTCTCAAAATTGCTGCAGCTATTCGGGGTCGTTTATGGTTCCATATAAATTTTTGAAGTGTTTGTTCTATGTCTGTGAAATATGCCATTGGAACTTTAATAGGTATTGCATTGAATCTGTAAATTGCTTTGGGTAATATGGACATTTTGATAATATTAATTCTTCCGATCCATGAACATGGTATATGCTTCCATTTGTTTGTGTCTTCCTTGATTTCATTCTTCAGTGTTGTGTAGTTTTCTGCATACAGGTCTTTTACCTCCTTGGTTAGGTTTATTCCTAGGTATTTTATTTTTCTTTTTGCTATATCGAATGGGATTTTTTTCTTGATTTCTGCTTCTGCTGTTTCACTGTTGGTATACAAAAATGCCTTTGATTTCTGGATATTGACTTTGTATCCAGCTATTTGGCCAAATTCATTTATTACGTCGAGCAGCTTTTTGGCCGAGTCTATAGGATTTTCTATGTACACTATCATGTCATCTGCAAACAATGATAGTTTTGTTTCCTCCTTTCCAATTTGGATGCCTTTTATTTCCTTTTCTTGTCTAATTGCTGTTGCTAAGACTTCCAATACTATATTGAATAGAAGTGGTGAAAGTGGACAGTCTTGTCTTGTTCCTGATCTTAGTGGGAAAGTTTTCAGTTTTTGCTCATTGAGTATGATGTTGGCTGTAGGTCTCTCATATATGGCTTTTATTATGTTGAGGAATGCTCCCTCTATTCCCACTTTACTGAGTGTTTTTATCATAAATGGGTGTTGTACTTTATCAAAAACTTTTTCTGCATCTATTGATATGATCATGTGATTTTTGTCTTTGCTTTTGTTTATGTGATGTATTACATTTATGGATTTGCGAATGTTGAACCATCCTTGCATCCCTGGGATGAATCCCACTTGGTCATGGTGTATGATCTTTTTAATGTATTGTTGGATGCGTTTGCCAATATTTTGTTGAGGATTTTAGCATCTACATTCATCAGTGATATTGGCCTGAAGTTTTCTTTCTTTGTTATGTCTTTATCTGGTTTTGGGATTAGGATGATGCTGGCTTCATAAAAAGAGTTTGGGAGTCTTCCATCATTTTGGATTTTTTGGAATAGTCTGTGAAGGATAGGGGTTAGCTCTTCCTTAAATGTTTTGTAGAATTCTCCTGTGAAACCATCTGGTCCAGGAGGGCTTTTGTGTGCCGGGAGTGTTTTGATTACTGCTTCAATTTCACCAGCTGTTATTGGTCTGTTCAGGCTTTCTGTTTCTTTTTCATTGAGTTTTGGAAGGTTATATTTTTCTAGAAACTTGTCCATTTCACCTAGGTTTTCAAATTTCTTGGCATACAGTTCTTCATAGTAATTTCTTACAATCCTTTGTATTTCTGTGGTGTCAGTCGTAATCTCTCCTCTTTCATTTCTGATTGTGTTTATTTGAGTCCTCTCTCTTTTTTTCTTGATGAGCCTGCTTAAAGGCTTGTCGATTTTGTTTATCTTTTCAAAGAACCAGCTCCTGGATTCATTGATCCTTAGGATTGTGCTTTTAGTCTCTATGTCATTTAATTCTGCTCTGATCTTGGTTATTTCCTTCCTTCTACTTGCCCTGGGCTGTCTTTGTTGTTGTTCCTCGAGTTCTTGTAGGCGTAGGGTTAAGTCGTTTGTTAGAAATGTTTCTGTCTTCTTTAGGTAGGCCTGTATTGCTATGAACTTCCCTCTGAGGACTGCCTTCATTGTGTCCCATAAGTTTTGGGTTGTTGTGAGTTCATTATCGTTTGTTTCCAGAAACTTTTTGATTTCCTCCTTAATTTCATTCTTTACCCATTCATTGTTTAATAGCATGCTATTCAATCTCCATGATTTTGATGATTTGGGGATTTTCCCCATCAAGTCGGTTTCTAGTTTTAGTCCCTTGTGGTCGGAGAAAATGCTTGGTATGATATCAATTTTCTTGAATTTGTTGAGGCTTGTTTTGTGTCCTATCATGTGGTCTATCTTTGAAAATGTTCCATGTGCGTTTGAAAAAAATGTGTATTTAGTTTCTTTGGGATGGAGGGCCCTATATATATCAGCTAAGTCCAATTCGTCTAGAGTATTGTTCAATGCCACAATATCTTTGTTGATAATTTGTTTGGAAGATCTGTCCATTTTTGACAGTGGGGTGTTAAAATCTCCTACTATAATTGTGTTGCTGTCAATATCTTTCTTGAAGTCCTATAAGATTTTCTTAATGTATTTAGGTGCTCCTATATTGGGTGCATATATATTTACAATGTTTATGTCTTCTTGGTGGATTCTTCCCTTGAGTATTATGAAGTGACCTTCTGGGTCTCTCTTTATAGCTCTTCTTTTGAAGTCTATTTTGTCTGATATGAGTATTGCTACCCCGGCCTTTTTTTCCTGTCCATTTGCTTGGAAAATTTGTTTCCAGCCTTTCACTTTAAGTCTGTGTAGGTCTTTTGTCCTGAGGTGGGTCTCTTGTAGGCAGCATATGTGTGGGTCATGCTTTCTTATCCAGTCAGCTACTCTATGTCTTTTGATTGGAGCATTTAATCCATTTACATTTAAGGTTACTATTGATAGGTACTGATTCATTGCCATTTTCGTATCTGTGTTCCTCACTCTCTCTTTTCCTTTCTTTCCTTAAAGCAGTCCCTTTAGTATCTCTTGTAGTACTGGTTTGGTAGAGGTGTATTCTTTTAGACTTCTTTTGTCTGGGAAGCTCCTTATTTGGCCTTCTATCTTGATTGAAAGCCTTGCTGGATAAAGTAGTCTTGGTTGTAGGCCTTTGGTTCTCATTACTTGGAATATTTCTTGCCATTGTCTTCTGGCTTGGAGCGTTTCCATTGAGAAGTCAGTTGCTAACCTTATCGGGGCTCCCTTGTATGTTACTTCCTTTTTCTCCCTTGCTGCCTTTAAGATTCTCTCTTTGTCTTGGAAGTTTGCCATTTTAATGATGATGTGTCTTGAAGTGGGCCTGTTTGGGTTCCTCTTGATAGGGACTCTCTGTGTTTCCTGGATTTGTGTGACTTTTTCTCTCACCAAATTAGGGAAAAAAGTTCCTTTTCTTTAAAAGGTGTGTGTATGGGGAGGAAAAGAACATGGCAGCAGAGTCAATTCTCAATTTTTTATTATAATGGTACCAGTGGATAAATAAAATTCATAGGAAAATTCACTGGGAATTCCAACTTTTACTTCACCTGGGATATTGATAAGACTGAGATCCAGAAAATGGTTAAAAAGTAGTCTAAAATTTGAAGACAGCAAACAATAGAATAGGCTTCTGATTATTTAAAAATTGGTTAATTAACCCCTGAAAAAACTTCAACTTGTTTATAATTCAAAAGTTCTTAAAGAACTTAGGGGGGGAAACACACCACTTACATTAATCAGTGCTAAATATTTTAAAAATTATTAATAAAGAGTTCTCAACTATAACCTTACAAAGATACACCTTACAGATTATTTAAATGTAAAAAATTAAACTATTAAAAGCATTATAAAGATATATTGTACATTTTTACATTAGGAATACCCTTAAAGTGAGAAAGGAGTTTTCTAAGCATGACACAGAGAACACAGCAAAACTTTATCATGAAAGAGTTAAATTCATTTAGCTACTCCATCCCAACAACCAAAAGCTGAACAGAAGGAAAAATCAACAACTCTTCTTGGATCCCTAAGACATGGGAAGATACAGGGCAAACTGAGGCCTCCAAGACTGGAGAGACGAACGAAAACTGGGAGTCAAATCTTACTGAACAGAATCACAAGTAGAAGCCACCTCTGGAACCAGCTCAAAGGTAGGAAAACCTGAACTGTAATTGACAAACTGCTTGAGGTTCAATATACACAACTCTGAGAGTTAAAATCTCAAGGGAGACCTAGTCATGGGAAACCCCCAAAATATTGTGAGATTTATTTACCTCTAGAAGCTTGGTCAGGTTCCCGCAGTAAATGCCGGTAAAAACCGCCTTGGGCTCCCAGCAGGGAGGAACCAAATCTGAAATAAGCCAAAGCACTCCATTCATCTTAATAAGGCCTATTCTCTTATGACACTACTTAGCCTAACCTACTGGGGTATGATCAAGAGCCTAACTGACCTGGGGAAGGGAAATATCCAAATCCGGTCAGATCTAAGCTTCCATGTGGGAGAAGGGAAATACCAAACTCCAGCCCACTATGGCCTTCCTGTTCCACCTAAAGGGAGAGAAAAAACTGAAAAACACTTGTGAAGTTCACAGCACAGAGGCTCACTAAAAGACTACATTAAGACCTAATTATAGAACTACAGAATGCTTCCCCTTTCCCCACACCTCACCAAAGTCTTATTTACACAAGTGTCTTTTAACCAGTATATCGCATCTAGCTACCAAAAGAATATTACAAAAGGCAAAAACACAATTTGAACAAACAGAACAAGCATCAGAACAATTATGGCAGGGATGTCGGGATCATCAGACCAGGAATTTAAAATAACCATGATTAATATGCTAAGGGCTTTAAAGGATAATATCCTTAAATGCTCTATAAGAGCCTCAGGTAAAGGATAAAGTATACAGCATGCAAGACCAGCCAGTCAATGTAAGCGGAGAGATGGAAATCCTAAGAAAGAACTGAAAAGAAGTGCTAGAGATCAAAAACACTGTAACAGAAATGAAGAACCCCTTTTCTAGACTTATTAGCACACTGGTCACAGCTGAGAAACAGTCTCTGAGCTGTAGGATACATCAATAGAATCCTCAAAAACAGTTTGTTATAAAACTAAACATACTCTTCCTATATAATCCAGCAATCCCAACTTTAGTATTTACCCAAAGGAGTTGGAAACATGCCCACACAAAGCCTGCACACAGATGTTTACAGCAGCTTTATTCATGATTGCCAAAACCTGGAAACGCCAAAATGTCCTTTAGTAGGTAAATGGATAAACTATGGTACTTCCAGACAATGGAATAGTATTCAAGGCTAAAAGAAATGAGCTACAAAGCCACGAAAAAACAAGGAGGAAGATTAAATGCCTATTTCTAAGTGAAAGAAGTCAATCTGAGAAGGCTACATACTGTATAATTCCAACTAGATGGCATTCTAGAAAAGGCAAAAGTATGGATACAGTAAAAAGATCGGTGGTTGCCAGAAGTTGGCAGAGGAGGGGAAAGATGAAGAGGCAGAGCATTTTTTAAGGAAGTGAGAATACTCTGCATGACATAATAATGGATAAATGTCGTTATACATTTGTCAAAGCCCAGTAATATAGAACAGTGAGCATAAATCCTTAGGTAAACTTTGGGTGATTATAATGTGTTGATATGGGTTCATCGCTGGCAAAAAATGTACCGTTCCAGTGAGTGATGTTGATAATGGGGGAGGCTACGCATGTGTAGAAGCGAAGGGTATAAGGGAAATCTCTGTACCTGCCTCTTGGTTTTATTATAAACCTAAAAATTATTTAAAAAATAAAGACTTTTTAAAAAGCACTATAAATGAAAGTAAAAGCAAAAGAAAACTGAGGAAAGAATAAAGAGCTCTAGCAGATTAGTAAGAAAAAGAAACATCAGTAGAAATATGGGCACAGTGTATGAGAAAGAAATCCCACAGAAGAAGAAACACAAGTTTTCAACAAAACATTAAATAATGTTTAACGTCACAAACAGTGAATTATAAATTTTAATCATGAAATATCATTTTTGAATGATTAGGTAGGCAAATATTTAAAGGACTAATAATTCTAAATGTCGAAAGCACAAAGAAAGAGCACACTGATGTTGGTGAGAAGATAACTGGGACGATGTGTTTGGAGAAACTGTATGCAACTGACTGCGCCGCGCACATTTCCCCACATCCTAACATCTGTGAGACTGGTGTGCTTCTTCCAACTGATGACATCTCCCAACTGCTGTCAGCCAATTGGGTATTATTCCTTGTGACATAAATCCCTTTTAATGTGTCTCAGACATTAACAGATCATCTGAGGAAGACTTCAATGCATGTTCAGTCTAAAAACTTTTCTTTGACATTTTCTAGTAATGTTAAAAAATACCAGATTCCTTCTAAAAAACATAATTTGAATCTGCTCAAATCCAAATTGAGGAACATTCAACATAATAATTGGCCTGTATTTTTTTAAAAAAGTGTCCAGGTCAAGGAAAACAAAGAAAAAACTGAGGAACTGTTTCACATGAAAGAGGTTTGACCACTAAAGTGAAGAAATTTGAATATGGGCTGTGGTTAATAGTATTGTACAATATGAATGTTAAATTTCCCAAGTTTGAAAACTATGTTTTCCCTATATAAGAGAATATCCTTATCTTCAGGAAATCCAACCTAAAGAATTTAGGGAGAAAGAAGCAAAATGTCTACTCGACACTCAAATGGTTCTGGTAAGGGGGAGGAATAAATAGATAGACAGACAGACAGACAGATAGTGACAATCACAAATATGGCAAAATGTAAACCACTGGTAAACCTGGATAAATGATACATCGGAGTTCTTTGTACTAGTTGCAACTTTTAAGTAAGTTTGAAATTATTTCTACTTTGAAATTATGCCAGTACAAAAACATATAGAATGGGTTAGAAGAAAATCCTAGAAATAACAGTGGTGGTCTCTTTTTAAAAATATTTTCTAGTCAATATGCAAAAAATCAGACAGCCCTGGCTAGTGTGACTCAGTTGGCTGGGCATCATCCTGCAAACTGAAAGGTCGCAGGTTCGATTCCTGGTCAGGGCACATGCCAGTGTTGCGGGTACAATCCCCTGTCTGGGTGTGTGCAAGAGGCAATTAATGTTTCTCCCTCACATTGATGTTTCTCTCTCTCTCTTTCTCCCTCCCTCCCCTGCTCTAGATTCAATAAAAGAAACATTAAAAATATATATGTAATAGCTCCAATTTAAAAAAATCAGACAAAAACAACTGAGTCAAAAATTCATTCTTCATTAAAATATGAAAACATTTTAGGAATTCCTTAACTAATTTACTTTGCCTAGGTACACAGAGAAGTTTACTCTATCTAGAAAGTGAAATTTAGAGTGATATTCCCAGTTCTATTCTTATGCTCTGGAATGTTTTATTTAAAAAAGTGTGTTTTTTAATATTCAAACAAAAGTAATAAAATGATTTTAATGTAAAAAGTGCAACACTAGTCATAAGGTGTTAAGCACAGTAACTAGTGATTATTGTTTTAAACACATTATCTTGATTATTTAACCAGTTTTATAGATTTGAAAACAATAAGGAACAATGTCTCAGATATCCAATATGCTATAAATGATCTAAGTATAATTTGAACCAAAAATTTAATTTAATGTTGAGTTTGATAAAAGAGATTATTTATTCTAGTTCAGTGATGAATGCCATACAGATGGCCACCAGATATATGGAAAGATGTTCAACATCACTAATCATCAGGGAAATGCAAATCAAAAAAAACCACAATGAGATACCACCTCATTCCCATCAGAATGGCTATTATCAAAAAGTCAACAAATAAAGCGTTAGCGAGGATGTGGAGCAAAGGGAACCCGTGTGCACTGTTGGTAAGATTGTAAATTGGTACAGCCACTATGGAAAACAGTATGGAGATTCCTCAAAAAATAAAAAATAGGGTTGTCATATGGCCTATTTATCCAAAGAATATCAGAACAAAAGAATGAGAACATTATAAAAGATATACAGGCCCTAATGGGTAGCTCAGTTGATTAGAGCATTGCCCGGATATACCAAGGTTGCAGGTTTGATCCCCAGTCAGGGCACATATAAGAATTAATCATGAATGAATAAATAAGTAGAATAAATATGTAGAACAACAAAATCGACGTTTCTTTCTGTCTCTCTCTCCCCCCTCTCTCTCTTTCCCTTCCTCCCTTTTTCTCTTTTTCTAAAATCAATAGATTAAAAAAGAAAAAAAGATATATGCACTCCTAAGTTCAGTGTCGCATTATTTATAATAGTTAAGACATGGAAGCAACCTAAGCGTCTATCAGTAGATGAATGAAAAAGATGTAGTATAAATATACAATGGAATATTACTCAGCAATAAAAAAGAATTTGCAACAACATGAATGGACCTCTAGAGGGTATTTTGCTAAGTGAAATAGGTCAGAGAGAGACAGACAAATACATTATTCCACTTACATGTAGAATCTAAAAAATAAGCAAAACAAACAAATAAGCAAAATGGAGCAAAAACAGACCCAAAGATACAGAGATCAAACTGATGTTTGCTGGAGGAGAAGTGAGTGGGAGGATGGGTGAAAAGGTGAAGGTACTAACTTCCAGTTATAAAATAAATAAACCATAGGGATGCAGAGTACAGCACAGGGAACATGTCAATAATATCATCACAACTTTGCACAATGGTGGATGGTTACTAGACTTATTGTGGTGATCACACTGGCAGGGGTGTCCAACCTTTTGGCATCTCTGGACCACAATGGAAGAAGAAGATTTGTCTTGGGCCACACATTAAATACACAAACACCAACAAAAACAAAAAAAGCTCATAATGTTTTAAGCAAATTTACGATTTTGTGGTGGGCCGCATTCAGCCATCCTGGACTGTGTGCGGCCCACAGGCTACAGGTTGGACACTCCTGCAAGTATACAAATATTAAATCACTATGTTGTACATGAAACTAATATAACATTGTATGTCAACTACACTTTAATAAAATATATATATATTTTTTTAAATAGAGAAAAATCAATTCTATATGTGGACCTAGAAAGGGCAAACAGTAAATCAATTTTAAAGTGAATTAGCCTTTCTTCAAATCATGTTCATCTCATTACGCTTTCATGCTCAGGGGCTTTAACTACTTTCTATATAAGACAGTATAGTTCTATCAAATACAGTTTTTCTCTCTATCCTAGATCCAGTATTATTTTATTATATACTTGGTAAGTATTAAAGGAAAATTTCTTTAGTTACCTAATTTTTAAATTTCAAAAAGTAATTGCAAGCAAAAAGTATTCTTTTTTCTTTTTCTTCAATGTGTGGTTGCCTCTCACGTGGCCCCCACTGGCCTGCAACCCAGGCATGTGCCCTGACTGGGAATTGAACTGGTGACCCTTTGGTTCACAGCCCACGCTCAGTCTACTGAGCTACACCAGCCAGGGCAGTATTCTTAAATTAAAAAAAAAGAAAATACAACAATTATCTTTGTTTACATTGTTGTTTTTAGCCCAAAACAAGGAAATTCTATACTATGGAATCTTAAACCTTATTCTTGAGATGCAAAAATCTACATTATTTAACTATCCAGTTTGATGAAAGAATAATTTAAATTTGGCCCTAGACTTACTGTGCCGTGATTCTTCTGGAAGCGAATGACTTCCTGGTCATCTTCAAACGTACTACCCATCACCATCTGTGTAACAGACTTCACAGCAAAACCAAGCATGTGCTGGCAAAGGGGTATGTGCTGGGACTCTGGGTAGGAGAGCCATTTATCTAATAATTCTTCTGAAAGCTGAAAGAGAACAGACAATCACAGTGATTTACTGTTTCCTCTTGCAAATCGTAGAAAAATTCATCAAGTAGGTTCATTTCACAGAGTACACAGCTCAACTCTAATCAAGTAAGCATTCAGGTGATTAGTTAATCTGTCAGGCTAACCCTGGCTCCACCTGAAATTACATGCTCAGTGGTTCAGATTCAGGTTCTGTCCAAGGGTTGATCTGCAAAACAGAACAGAACTGCCACCACCATCACAACAACAAAATACATAATTTAGAAGTTCAAAGGCTGGTAACATTTTAAAAATAATGAAAATTAAGAGACTAAAATCTTAGTATCTGATTAAAAAGAATAAAGGTTCCCCACAGAGCATTTGTGATACGTAGTAAACAATCATTAATACATGAATATGTAAAAGTCCTAGTCATGCTCCCATAACAGAAATCTCTCAGAGTCTCTTTGTCATTTCTTAATTCGAGTATTTATTAAATCCCTTGTGGAATAAAAACAACGTGTAGAAAGAAGATCAGAGCTTTGGAGTCAGAAAAACTTTGGTTATATTTCTGGCTCTCACTTAGAAGTAACGTGACTTTGAGCAATTTGCTTAATTTTTCCAATGTTCAGATGTCACAACAGTTCAACAGGAACAACATCTCCTACCTCACACGTCCGCTGTGACTGGGATAATTATATGCATGTCACATAGGTGGTAATGGCTTTGTGCGGTGATAGATATAAAGCCCATTTCAGGTTAGAAACTCAAATTTAAGCTCTTTTGCCATAGCATCTCCATGAAAATTATGTCACAGTATAAAGGATTAAAATCAATTTTCTGAGAAACAGATAAATATTCAAAATGAAAAGATATGCATGACATAGGTTTACACCTACTTAAAGAGGGCTATATGGAATATAATATTGTTTTTGGAAGAAGGGAAAGGGAAGCCTTCATGATTCTATAGTATCAAGATTAATGAATTGAACTGGGTAACAAACACATTTTACTTTCTGTTTTTTTGTAATATACTTTAAAAAAACTCTTTGAGACTTAGATGAAGTATAAAGAAAATAGGAAAATAACAATTAAAATAGAACATAACTACATAATTAAAAATAACTTCCATATTACTAATGAAATAATTCCATGTACTTTAAAAGTTAAAATTCAGTAGTTATTACTGAGAACACATAGCTTCCTTTATACTAAAAAGTAAAAAAAGATTTTGGAAACAAACCATGCTGTTTTTAGGTGAAAACAGAAGAGCACATGTAAATATGAATATAGCTAATGACAAAAGCTCCAACTGGAAAGGCAAACACTGAGGAAGAAAGTTTTCTTATAAAAGAAATAATAAAACATATTAATAAATGTAAGATAAACCCATAAGATTTATTTTTTCAAACATCACGGTTCATTTGCTTTAGAAAATGTTATATTTCTTAGTAGGTATGAGATTTTTGCCTCAAAACAATTCTAGGAAAAGCATGTGACTTGAAACCATCTCAGCTTTGGGCACAGATGGGAAGTTAACTGGGTATCAATGTTCACCCACTTGGATACCCAATTGCCAAACCTTACCTTCCTCATCATTCAATCTACTCCTGAATGTCTAATCCTAAATTATCAGGCCCAACCCAAGTGACAAAACTACACACACCTGACTTACGGACTTTGTGTTGACCTATTCGTTTGGGTTTATGACAAGTACACATGTCAATGCTGACCCTTTATCTTATATGTATGAGATACACGAAAATCCAATGAGCTTACTGAGCTATTAAACCAATGAACTCAATAATTTTGGCTATTAATATTATTACTAAGCTCTCAATTAAAAGGATAGTCATAAATTCTAAAATCCATAAATACTTGTTAGATCAGAATTGAGACCCAAAGTCACAGGATAATATTTGCTTGAAGCACAAAGAAGAGAGAAGTGACACTCACAGAATAAAAGTGGAGGCTCACACTCAGAGTTGGAGCAGAGATGGTCAGGGCAGGAAGGAGTCAGAGCACGTAGGATGAGGTCTGAGAGGATTAGAGAAGATCAGAACACGGAACTTAGGTCTGGACCAAAAAAAAAAAAAAAAAAAAAAAAAAGCTGAAAGGTTTACGGTGTTAGTATGAAATATACAACTTAGCCCTGGCTGGTGTGGCTCAGTGGATTGAGCGCGGGCCTGTGAAACAAAGGATCGCGGTTCGATTCCCAGTCAGGGCACATGCCTGGGTTGCAGGCCAGTTCCCAGCATGGGACACATAAGAGGCAACCATACATTGATATTTCTCTCCTTCTCCCTCTCTCCTACCCTTCCCCTCTAAAGATAAATAAATAAATAAATATTAAAAAAAAAAAGAAAGAAATATACAACTTAATTTGGAGTGACAACTCTGGTAAAGAGTTATTCTCTTAAAGAATACCACTGGGAGTTCCCGCCAAGATGGAGGTGTAGGTAGAAACCCTTTGCTTTCTTGCACAACCAAAAGGAGAATAACGACCAATCTAACATCAATAAGCAACCAAAAGCGCCAGAAAATCAAACTCCATGGGACTCTGAAAACCAAGGAATTAAAGAAAAAATCAACCAGAACAACCAGGCCAATAAGGTGGTGGACCACACGGGCCGACTCAGAAAAACCACAGAGAGGCAGCAAACCAGACAGGCAGGGCGGCTGTGGCGAGGTGGTGGCTGCATAGGCGGGGCTGACTGAAGGGGAATCTGAAACTCAGAGCTGACTGTGGACTACTGTGGTTGCTGCGGTGGGAGAAGCTCCCAGTTTCTGTGTTCGTTTTCAAGGAACACAAGAGTTCATTGAAAAGTGCACTAGAGACGAGCAGGTGAGCCGCACTGTTCCCTCTCTGACCCTGCCCCACAGTGCCACAACCAGCAAGGAGAGTTGCCCTGCCTGGGTGAACACCTAAGGCCCCGCCCCCTCACAGCCTATCAGCTGCGCCAAGACTAAGAAATAAGGCCCAAATGAAAGAACAGAGCATAACCTCAGAAAGAGAACTAAGTGATAAAGAGATAGCTAACCTATCTGATGGAGAATTTAAAGCTCTGGTAATCAAAACACTCAAAGAACTGATTAAACTTGGTCGAAAAATGAGAAAACAAATGAAGGATACCCAAAATGAGATAAAGGAAAATATTCAGGGAACCAACAGTGACAGGTAGGAAATTGGGACTCAAAGCAATGATTTGGAACAAAAAGAAAAAATAAACATCCAACTGGAACAAAATGAAGAAACAAGAATTCAAAAAAGTGAAGAGACTCTTACAAACCTCTGGGACAACCTGAAACATTCCAATATCCAAATTATAGGGGTGCCAGAAGGAGAACAAGAGCAAGAAATTGAAAACTTACTTGAACAAATAATGAAGGAGAACTTTCCCAATCTGGTGAAGGAAATAGACTTTCAGGAAGTCTGGGAAGCCTGGAGAGTCCCAAAGAGGAACACACCAAGGCACATCATCATTAAGTTACCCAAGATTAAAGATAAAATCTTAAAAGCAGTAAGAGGAAAGGAGAGAGTTACCTACAATGGAGTGCCCATAAGGCTATCAGGTGATTTCTCAAAAGAAAACTTGCAGACCAGAAAGGGCTGGAAAGAAGTATTTGAAGTCATCAAAGGCAAGGACCTACATCCAAGATTGCTCTATCCAGCAAAGCTTTCATTTAGAATGGAAGGGCAGATAAAGTGCTTCTCAGATAAGGTCAAGTTAAAGGAGTTCATCATCACCAAGCCCTTATTATATGAAATGTTAAAGGGACTTATCTAAGAAAAAGATAAAAAATATGAACAGTAAAATGACAGCAAACTCACAACTATCAACAAATGAACCTAAAAGAAAAGAAAAAAAAAAACCCCAAAACTAAGCAAACAAGCAGAACAGGAACAGAATCAGAGAAATGGAAATCACACAGAGGGATTTCAGTGGGGAGGGGGAAGGGAGGAATGGGGGAGAAGGTACAGGGAAGAAGCATAATTAGTAAGCATGAAATAGATGGGGAGAGATAAAAATGGTATAGGAAACAGAGGACTCAAAGAACTTATATGTACAACCTACAGGTATTCACTAAGGGGGGAGGATGCTGGAGGGTTGTGGGGGGAGGGGGGATAAAGGGGAAAAATTGGGTAAACTAATAGCATAATCAATAAAAATACTTAAAAAAAAGAATACCACTGGTAGAGAGGCAGCAGTACTCTTCAATCAGGTGCTCTCTGATTAAACATTTAATTGGTATTTCTGACTAATGCCTAAGCTAAGTTACTGGTTTGTGCTATGGGATTTACAATAAAAATCTGAAACACATTTTTCACATATGGACCCAGTCTGAACCAAAGTTTGAAAATATGAAGACAAAAACATGAAAATTGGGAAGTAATTTTCCACCTTAATTTGCATTTGATCAAGCAGGAGGAGAAGAAAAATCGAATACAGAACAACAACAGAAAAAAACAAAGTTTAGGAAATGAAGTCTATGATAAAAGATTAAAGAAGTTCGAATTACTTACTTTGAAGAAGAGAAGAAAGAATAATTAAGCCTTTTAACATTAAATATTGCTGAAAAGAAAAAGGCATTATAGCAAAGCAAAGAGAAATGGGCAAAATCTCTGGAGATATATAACTAAATACAAAAAGATTCTTACTAACAAATGTAATGTGCTTTAACAAAACAGAAAGGAAGATTTTGACTGGTGAATGCTCAGAGACAGGCAACCTAGCTGCTTCCAGAGAGGACGATGAGGGTGGCAGGCGCAGCTACGACAACCAAGCAGGCAGCCTGAGAGAGCCAGAGAATATGGGGTGAGCATGGCCGATGTAAAACCTTGAGATACAAAACATGAATGATAACAGTGAGAGGGAGGGAATTTGGTATACAGGTCTCCTGATGGCCCTCTGAAGGATGGCTGTAAGTTAGAAATTGGAACTGGAAAGGAGGAAGAAAGCAGCAGCCAACCATGGTTAAAGGCGTTGTCCAGTCTGTTTTCAGAAGCACAACTATGGAGAGAGGAGCCCATTAACACTTCTGGTAGACTCAGCAAGCAAGTCTGAAGTCTTAAAAATGGGAAGTGTGAGTTTCAAATAGAACTCCGATAAGGAAAACAGGGCATTAACCATTTTACCAAATGTAATTTTTAAAAAGTGGATACTGTAGGGTAACAGTCAACATGGCATCCCCTTAAGAGCTATCCGGTATTCTATAACTCAAAAAAGTTACAAAATTGCTTAAAATGTGTGGTCAGAACATTTTTAGGAGGAACGAACAAAGTTATAGAAGAAGGGAAAAAACAGAACTGACCAAGTAGCTATTACATGCTAAACACTGTTCAGCACTTTAAGAAGCATGTCCTCATTGGTATGATATCTAGAATTTGCTTTAAAATAACCGAGGGAGAGGACAGGGGAAGTATTTCGATAAGTAGGGGCATCGATAAAATAAAATTGAGTCTAATTTGATAACTGTTAAAGTTTGGTGACAAAGACATGGATGGTCATTATGCTCTTCTGTTTTTGTTTCTTTAAATTTTTCATGATTTAAAAAATTATTTAGTCTGTATCATGAGAGAGTAAGTGGGGGGTGTTCACTTCTGAGTGAAAGTGAGTTTGCTCTCTATATACTAGAAAGGACTTCTATGTAACTCTCCAAATAAGACAGTTACAGGCCTGTCATCTATAAAACCCTCATGAAAGGAGGAATGAAGCAGCCACATTGCAAACATTAATATGAAGGTGCAGTTTCAGAGGAGCTGGAAAAATATAAGCAAGAAGAAAGGTTAAAGGAACAGAAGAATGTGCGTGGAAAACACAGGAAACGAATGGCAGGAAAATCTATTTCTCGAGCAAAGGAGAAGGAAAGGTATGTCTTGAGTAGTTATTGTATTCTAAGGCCTGTTGTAAGGCATTTTACAGAATTATCTCATATAATCCTCACAGCAAATCTGTAATGTAGATATTATTATCCTCAATTCAAGATATGGAAATGAAAGCTCACAAAGGCCATGTAATACATCAAGGATCATACAGACATTAAATGACAGAAGCAAGATTTAAAGCTTCTTGCCCAAGCTTAATAGTCTGTGCATTATACAATAATCTATTTCCCGAGGAGCTACGTTAAACGTACAACAAATAAATAGCTTTGTTTAAAGTATGTAGATTACAGAAAAGGGGAAGGAAAACACAATCTAAGAAGGAAGAGAGATAAGAAAATCTATTTAATTTTGTTTTGTAAGCATATCCAGGTGTTAGGGTAGTGTAGAAAGGGTGCATGGGGAAAGGAATATAACTAAACTGGGGGACTGGAGTAGGAGTTAGCAGGGCTAGGAGGGAAAAAATGTTTCCAGGGAGAGACTAGCAAGAATAGAGCCACAGAGGTAAGAGAGACAATGCATTAAGGAACTTTAAAGTTGATCAGTATTTATTCATTGATTTAATAAATATTTACTGAAGGCCTATTTTACACCAAGAGCCAACAGTACAGTAGCAATCAAAATAGAAGAGCCCCTCCTTCATGGTACATACAGTTTAGGAGACAAACAATCAAAGAATTAGACAAAATAGAATTTTGTCTAACTGGGAAGTGTCATGAAGGAAAAGCATGTGAAGCTTGTGAAGACAGCATCGAAAGAGGGACTTACCTAGGAACACTGAGATGATCAGAGATGGCTTCCCTGGGGAAGTGACATTTAAACTAAGAGCTAGGAATGAACATGCACTAACTAAATGAGTGGATGGCTAGGGAAGACCATTAAGGCAATGGGAATAGAATATAGAAGCCTTGAGATTGGACAGAACAAGGTGCAGTACAGAACTGAAGAAAACAGTATACCTAGAGTGTGAGCCCAGATGAGAGTGTGGGACACGAGGCTGGAGAAGTAGGCAGGCTAAATAAATCATACGTGGTCTTAAGAATACTCGTAGGCTTGGAGTCTGTCCCAGGTGCAAAGAGAAGCCAGTGAAAGTTTTTGATCAAGGGAGTAATAAAATACAAATTACATTTTAAAACTATCTATTCTCAGGTGTTCCTAACTTCAAGTCCACAGACACCAAAGGGTCTGTGCATAAAGTCTAGGAGTCCATGAACTTGGATAAAGAGGCAAAAAAAATCTTTATTATCCACTAACCTCTAAATAAAATTTAGCATTTTCTTCAATTATGAATATAGGCCCTTTCACATCATATTACAGTCATTACAAAAATCTCAAAAAAATAGTTTTGTCCCTCATAACATCATTACTTTAAAATCATGGAAGTTCTGAAAGCATTGCTAGATCTTGTTATTTAATGTGTTAATACTGAAGCACATATATTACATTATTACAAATTAAAAAAAATAATATTTTGATAACTTTCTTGGTCTCCTTTGTAGTTACATATATTAAAATGTCATTCTCAGAAAGAGTCCATAGTTTCACCAAGATTCCCAGGGGTACATATCATAAAACAAGTTTAAGAATCCCCACAATAAGCAGAAAACAAACAGATGCAGGGAAACCGAGAGAGAAGGTGGAGAAGCAAGCAATCAAGTAAGGAGGGAAGCTTAAACAAAGATGATGGCATTGCTGGTGGAGAGAAGACCAATTTGAAAGATACTTAGGAGATAAAATTGACATTAGAGACTCTTTTCAAATGTAATTTTCAAAGAATACTTTGTTATAAAAATGCCATTAATACAATGATAAGTGAAAAATGCAGTCTAACACTACCCATATTGTATGACACCGATTAAAATTCCACTGTGCACTGAAAAAACTGGAGTGATATAAAAGTATTTTGATATATTGAACATGATTTTCAATGAGCAATAAGTAATATTAAAAATTGTTATTTTTTCTTAGGACTTTTCTAAATTTTTCTGAATTTTGTAAAATGACTATCAGAAAAAAAGCCTAATTTTAGTTATCCTTGAAAATGTTTAATGACAAAGTAAAATGTTTATAATCTGTATTAATGTGAAAGTATATAAAACTGTGCATACAGTATGATCTCAACCATAAGTATATCTTTAGGGAAATTATGGATGATTTCTTTATACTGTTAGATTTTCCATGTTTACTAAAGCAAGCACATATTGTACTGTAAATTATAATACATTGAAAGGGCACAAATGGATAGATTAGCTTTGGACAAAGGAAGGGTTCTTTAAAATTTAACATGAAATGAACAAGGACTGAGATGGAGAGTTTGTTGGTCGGGGAATAGGACAATGAGAGAGTTCACGTGTGAGGGACTCTAGTCTCAGCAAAGCAGAAGGCAAGGACAGGTATAGTAAGCAAAAAGGGTGGCTAGGACTAGTAATACGGCATTCAGAGTAAGGTCTGGAACAATCCTACGGGGACACAGAGCACTGTCAGAAAGCACATGGCTCTTTTCTGAACTAAGGTTCTTTTTTTAAAGACATATTTTATTTATTTATTTTTAGAGAGAGGGTAAGGGAGGGAGAAAGAGAAACATCAATGCGTGGTTGCTTCTCGCATGCCCCACACTGGGGACCTGGCCTGCAACCCAGGCACGTGTCCTGACTGGGAACTAAACCAGTGATCCTTTGGTTCGCAGGCCGGTGCTCAATCCACTGAGCCACACCAGCCAGGGCTCAACTAAGGTTCTTTAGGGACAAAAAGCGAATGGTATTAATCAGTATTATTTTCAAATTTGTAAATCATTCGTGGAGCTTCTTAAAAATGTCAGATCCCCCTCCCAGGGACCTACATCATCCAAATAGAGTCTAAGCAATCTGCATTTTCAACAGGAGAGTGTTGTAGGTGAGCATTTCAGGTGAGCTCAGACCACATTCTAGGAAACAGTGGTTCCGAGTCTGGCCCAAAAACAAAAGACAAATTTACAGATCTAGAAAATTTTTTCAGGTTCTCTCCATTCCCATAATTTTAATTCATACAGGAGTCTAGGTGTTTTTTGTTTTCTTTTTCTGTTTGTTTTGTTTTACAATTTTAGGAGAATAAGCATCAACTGAGAAAGACAGGTAAGGAAAGAGTAGCAAAGGCAAGACACAAAATAGTCAAAAAATATACTTTTATCTGTACTGCAGAACTCCAGGCCAAACTACTTATCACCTTACCTTTAACAGGAGAGCAAAGTTACTCTTCAGAGAATTAGTCACACCATTTTCATACAGTTTTTTTCTTGTGAAGTTTTCACTCATATTCCCACCACCAGATTGATACCTTAATAATGACTTTAGCATGGTTTCAAAAGGGTCCGCTGAAACAGACAAATTAAACATTTTTAAGTCAAAGTAACCACTCAAAAAAAAAGAAAGCTCTCCAGCAAAAGGACATAGAGATCAGGGAAGTATCGAATTGTAACTGAAAGAAACTTTTTTTCACAACTCCGTTAAATGTCTTTCCTAAATATGAAAAGTTCAAGAGGCAATAAAAATTGGCAACAGTACAATATCCTGACTGGGAATTTCACTATAAACAATTAATACTTGCATCAATTTTCTTCCTACATGACAATATCGTTGACTTTATAAAAACAGCTCATCCAATGGGAGGGAGGTGGGGAGGGCTGGGGCAGTGGGCTGGGTTGGGAGTAAAAGACAGAAAACTGTACAAGAACAACAATTAAAATAAAATTTTAAAAAAACAGCTCATCCATTGATTTTAAAGAAAATTGATGATACTGTGTAATCGTCAAGTATTAGAGTTAAAATTACTTAGCTGAGTTAAAAAATTCCTTTTCTCTTTTATTCATTATTTGAAGTGTTTCCTTAATGACTTTGTTTTCACACACATACAAAAATACATTCTCATGATAAACAATTAAAACACAGTAAAATACACCTAAATCTCACCACAGAGATTCTCACTGTTAAAAATTTTAGAGGTTTTTTTAGAGCTGTTAACATTTCTTTAAAGATAGAAAAATCTGTCAGATTTCACAAAGAAGTCTCTTCTTTCAGAGCACTTGTCTCGGTTCATTAGTGTGATCATTTCAAGGCTTTTTACATTCTTTTCCTACTCCCCAACACTAAATTATACACCCCATAAGAGAAGAGACCACACCTGGTTTTACTCAACATTGTATGTCCTGACAGAGCCATCTTTCTGTCGTGGACTTGAGCACCAACAATTCAGGCCAGACTGCCTAGCTTCAAGCTTCAGCTCCATCACTAACTAGTAGTATGACGTTGGGCAAATGACTTACCCTCTCAACCTCAACTTTGTCTTCTGTTAAATGGGAATAACCAACAATACTTACTTCATAAGGTTGTTCTGAAGATTAAATGAGTTAACATTTATGAAGGCCTATAAAAACAGTGCTGGCACATAATAATTGCTATACAAGTATTTGATAAATAAAATAAAATAAATATGTATCATTATATTAAGGCCTAAAAGTAGTATTACAAGTATTCTTTTATGCTTGATAAGTATAATCATGTTGATTGACATGTATTTGCTTATTTATATTATAAATAATACTAATAGGTCTTATTTGAGTATCAATTCATTATAAACTCCTGAAGATTATTACTGCTAATTCAAGTATCACTGCCAACCTTCTCTCCAGAAAGTCTGTAAACATTTTACTCCATGTTTCTCCATTCCCGCATCAACAATGAGTTTTGTCAATGTTTTTCATATCTTTGGTCAGAAAGGGAAAACCTCATTTTTATATGCATAACGCTGATTATTAGTGAGGTTGGAATATTTTGATTTGCTTATTGGACATTTATATTTCTTCTTCCTTAATTACCTTGCTTTTACCCATTTTTCTACAGTTGAACTTTATTTTTTCCTATTAGTTTTTTTTTTTTAATATATATTTATTTATTTATTTATTTATTTTTATTTATTTATTTATTTATTTATTTATCTTTAGAGGGGAAGGGAAGGAGAGAGGGAGAGAAACATCAATGTGTGGTTGCCTCTTGTATGTCCCCTGCCGGGAACTGGCCTGGCAACCCAGGCATGTGCCCTGACTGGGAATCGAACCGCGATCCTTTGGTTCGCAGGCCCGCGCTCAATCCACTGAGCTACACCAGCCAGGGCTTTCCTATTAGTTTTTATTTACTTTATAAATATATATGGGAAATAGTTTTCCCATTTCTTTTAAACTTTTTCATAACTTTTTATTTTACAAATATATTGTCATCAATTAATACACATGTATAGTAATGGGTAACCAACATTTTCCCATTTTTCTCTTTTTCATCCTTTTTCAAGGCATTTCTATTGCACTGAAGTTTTTCATTTTTATGTAGACAGATTTATCCATCTTGTGCTTGATGGCTCTTAGATCTCATGTCATGTTAAGAAAGGGTTTGTCAACACTCAAAAATTTAATATTTAACTATGTTTTCTTCTGTTACTTTTATGACACTATATTTTAATCATTTGGAATTTATTTGGATATAAAGAATAAGGCAGGGATTCAAATGTTTTCCCAAATAGATAACCAGTTTTCCCAATCGCACTTACTAGCTTTCCCCTTTATCATAAAATGCTATCTTTATCATATATACTTGGTTTATCTACTAAACTATTTACTCAATTCCTAGAGTAAATAGGAATTAGTCTATTATTAGTCTATTATTCGGACTAAATAGATTAATCTATCTAGTCCTATCACAGCACAAGATTCTTTAAATTAATCTAGCTTTATAATACACTGTTCTATCTGATGATAGAAGTATTCCCCTAATGTTCTTTTCTAGACGTTTCTTGGCTGCTCATGTATATTTATTTTTCCACATGTATACTGGAATTATTTTTTCAGGTTCCCTCAAAAAATTTACATTGGAATTTTTTAATGCACACACACACACATAGGAAGAGGGACCCCCCAAAAACTGGAATTATCTTCTGGAGGGCAGGCCCCTTGAAGTACAGGCTTCCTCTGCTAAGGGAGTGTTCTAGGAAACCATCTGTATCAGTGTACCAACTGGCATTGTTGTGAGAGGCTGCACTCAGCTTCAGTGAATGTTTTTTGAAGACTCTTTCAACACTGCCCATTTCATGATGGGTGATTTAGGCATGCACCTGCTCACAGCACACTTGAGTATTCAGCAGTGTTTGAACAAAAACAGAACGACTGTGCCCCACACCCCATCTTCACCCAATCTCACCCCAAGTGACCTTTTTTGGTATCCCCAGGTGAAAAAAGCCCTCAAAGGGAAACATTTTGCTGATGTGGAAGAGGTGAAACAAAGTGAGCAGGAGCACAAAAAGGCATCAAAATCGATGAGTTCAAAAACTGTTTTGAGCAGTGGAAAAAAATCTCAACAGGTTATTGTATCAAATAGAGAATTCTTTGAAGGTGACTGAAGTTTAAACATGTAAGAATAAATGCACAATTTTTTATAAATGAGTTCTGGTTTTGTGGGAGTCCCCCCTCTTATACATGAAAAAATAATCCTTTTACAATACTGTTTCTTAAATGAGGTACATAGTACAGAGGACTCAATAAATGTTGCTATTGCTATCCAAGAACAATAGTAATTCTTTACAGACATTTCTTCTTTAAAGATAAGGATCAGCTAATTTCTTCTTTAAAGATAAGGATCAGCTAATTAGAAAGAAAATTAAACTTACAGGTCTGATTGGGGTTGATATGCTGCTTCAGTACATCAACAGAGCCCAAACTAACCACGAGGCGCCTGCCAAACCAGAAAGAGACCACAGGCCCGTGTCTCTCATGCAAATTAACCAGGAACTCATGCAAACTTCCGCTGTTCACAATATCGGGAAGGTTACCATCTCTGACAAAAGAACATTTGACAAAATAATCAGTTTCTGATTTGGAATAATCAGAAGAGCAACAATTAATTATGAGTTAATTGTGTCAAGACATGAGACCAAAAGTACGTGAATGTCAATTACTGCAAAACCCAAAACTCAATTATATTTAACATTTTGTTTTCTATAGATACATTTAGATATGGCTTTGTCTGATATTTTTAGAGTTCATAACACTTCAAAACAAATAATAAAGGTACACAAACATCTGACTAAGACACTGGAAAACAACCCAATTTTTGCAGCACCTCATTCTGAGATAGCAATGAACATCACCACATGTTGATGAAAAACATTAGATCATCTATGGCAAATTTTTTCTTTGTTCCTTCTATTTTAGTCCTGACTATTTTGAACTTTCTCTGGCTAGGGGAAATGAAAGCAATTGAAGGTTTTGATTTACACAGGCTTCCTTTCTGTTCTTAATGAAGTTTATGTTGTATGACAAGAGGCAAGTTAAGAGTAAATAAAGGAATTAAATAAGCTCATTAATCTAAAAGTTTCATTTATTTTCAATACCAAATATTAAGAGCTGACTCTATTTGATTCCAAAATAATAATTACTCACTTTTCTTCAGTTGGAGTAATCCCCGGAATTCCAGCAGCTTGTCTGGAAGCCTTAAGGAACAATTTTAAAATAGTTTGTTTAGTACAATGAATTATCAACATCACGTAAGTCAGGTATGTTTTGCCATGACAGCCGCAGAACCTTCAATGGTGGCTGCCCAATCAGGTTAAATCTCAGATATTATTTTTGTTAAATACAAAAACTGAGTTCTTTGTATTTAAAAGAATTATCTTAATACTCCTCCTGTGTCAATTAAACTACAGTGTTTGAAGAATGTAACGTACATTCTATATAAATTAATACACAGTCAAGTACAGTTTTCTTTGTCAATGTCTATATGAGGTCCCATCTGGCTTGGCTTAAAAAATAAATCAGATTGCGGTTCGATTCCCAGTCAGGGCACATGCCTGGGTTGTAGGCCAGTTCCCAGCAGGGGACACACGAGAGACAACCCTACATTGATATTTCTCTCCCTCTCCCTTTCTCCTACCCTTCCCCTCTAAAGATAAATAAATAAAAAAAATTAAAAAAAAAAATAAATCAATGTCATGCTTATAACATTTTTAATCCGTATTTTTTAATTGTTGATATTGTACAGTTTTCTGTCTTTTACTCCCCCCCAGCCCACTGCCCCAGCCCTCCTCACCTCCCTCCCATTTCCACCCCCCATAGTTTTTGTCCATGTGTCCTTTATACTTGTTGCTCTAAACCGTTCCCCTTTTCCCCTGAAATTCCCTCCCCTCTCCCCTCTGGTCACTGTCAGACTGTTCTCAATTTCAGTGTCTTTGGTTATATTATGCTTGTTTGTTTGTTTTGTTGATTAGGTTCCTGCTAACGGTGAGATCATATGGTATTTGTCTTTCACTGCCTGGCTTATTTCGCTTAGCATGATGCTCTCCAATTCCATCCATGCTGTCGCAAAGGGTAGGAGCTCCTTCTTTCTTTCTGCTGCATAGAATTCCATTGTGTAAATGTACCACAGTTTTTGGATCCATTCATTAACTGATGGGCACCTAGGTTGCTTCCAGCATTTGGCTATTGTAAATTGTGCTGCTATGAACATTGGGGTGCATAGGTTCTTTTGGATTGGTGTTTCAGAGTTCTTAGGATATAATCCAAGAAGTGGAATTGCTGGGTCAAAAGGTATGTCCATTTTTAGTTTTCTTAGAAAATTACATACTGTTTTCCATAGTGGTTGTACCAATCTGCAATCCCACCAACAGTGCACTAGGGTCCCCTTTTCTCCACAACCTCTCCAACACTTGCTGTTTGTTGCTTTGTTTATGAAGGTCATTCTGACTGGTGTCAAGTGGTATCTCATTGTAGTTTTAATTTGCATCTCTCTGATAGCTAGCAATATCGAGCATCTCTTCATGTGTCTCTGGATCCTCTGTATGTCCTTGGAGAAGTGTCTGTTCAAATCCTTTGCCCATTTTTTAATTGGGTTGCTTGTCTTCTTAGAGTGGAGTCGTGTAAGTTCTTTATATATTTTGGAGATTAAACCCTTGTCTGAGGAATCATTGACAAATATGTTTTCCCATACAGTTGGTTCTCTTTTTATTTTAATACTGTTTTCTTTAGCTGTGCAGAAGCTTTTTATTTTGATGAGATTCCATTTGTTTATTCTTTCCTTTATGTTCCTTGCTTTAGGGGGCATATCAATAAAAATGTTGCTGCGTGAAATATCTGAGATTTTCCTGCCTATGTTATCCTCTAGGATTTTAATGGTGTCATGGCTTATATTTAAATCTTTTATCCACCTTGAATTTATTTTTGTGTATGGTGTAAGTTGGTGCTCGAGTTTCATTTTTTTGCATGTAGCTGTCCAGTTCTCCCAGCACGACTTCTTGAAGAGGCTATTTTTGCTCCATTTTACGTTGCTGCCCCTTTGTCAAATATTAATTGACTGTAGAGACTTGGGTTTATTTCTGGGCTCTCTGTTCTGTTCCACTGGTCCATGTGCCTGTTTTTTTGCCAGTACCAGGCTGTTTTGATTACAGTGGCTTTGTAATACAGTTTGGTATCAGGTATTGCGATCCCTCCTACTTTGCTCTTCTTTCTCAAAATTGCTGCAGCTATTCGGGGTCGTTTATGGTTCCATATAAATTTTTGAAGTGTTTGTTCTATGTCTGTGAAATATGCCATTGGTACTGTAATAGGTATTGCATTGAATCTGTAATTTGCTTTAGGTAGTATGGACATTTTGATGATATTAATTCTTCAGATCCATGAACACGATATATGCTTCCATTTGTTTGTATCTTCCTTGATTTCTTTCTTCAGTGTTGTGCAGTTTTCTGCATACAGGTCTTTTACCTCCTTGGTTAGGTTTATTCCTAGGTATTTCATTTTTCTTGTTGCTATATCGAATGGGATTTTTTTTCTTGATTTCTGCTTCTGCTGTTTCACTGTTGGTATACAAAAATGCCTTTGATTTCTGGATATTGACTTTGTATCCAGCTGTTTGGCCAAATTCATTTATTATGTCAAGCAGCTTTTTGGCTGAGTCTATAGAATTTTCTATGTACACTATCATGTCATCTGCAAACAATGATAGTTTTGTTTCCTCCTTTCCAATTTAGATGCCTTTTATTTCCTTTTCTTGTCTAATTGCTGTGGCTAAGACTTCCAATACTATATTGAATAGAAGTGGTGAAAGTGGACAGCCTTGTCTTGTTCCTGATCTTAGTGGGAAAGATTTCAGTTTTTGCCCGTTGAGTATGATGTTGGCTGTAGGTCTCTCATATATGGCCTTTATTATGTTGAGGAATGCTCCCTCTATTCCCACTTTGCTGAGTGTTTTTATCATAAATGGGTGTTGTACTTTATCAAAAGCTTTTTCCGCATCTATTGATATGATCATGTGATTTTTGTCTTTGTTTTTGTTTATGTGATGTATTACATCTACTGATTTGCGAATGTTGAACCGTCCTTGCATCCCTGGGATGAATCTCACTTGGTCATGGTGTATGATCTTTTTAATGTATTGTTGATGCGGTTTGCCAATATTTTGTTAAAGATTTTAGCGTCTATGTTCATCAGTGATATTGGCCTGAAGTTCTCCTTCGTTGTTGTGTCTTTATCTGGTTTTGGGATTAGGATGATGCCGCCTTCATAAAAAGAGTTTGGGAGTCTTCCATCATTTTGGATTTTTTCGAATAGTCTGTGAAGGACAGGGGTTAGCTCTTCCTTAAATGTTTTGTAGAATTCTCCTGTGAAACCATCTGGTCCAGGGCTTTTGTGTGTCAGGAGTTTTTTGATTACTGCTTCAATTTCATCAGCTGTTACTGGTCTGTTCAGGCTTTCTGCTTCTTCTTCATTGAGTTTTGGGAGATTATATTTTTCTAGAAACTTGTCCATTTCACCTAGGTTTACAAATTTCTTGGCATACAGTTCTTCATAGTAATTTCTTACAATCCTTTGTATTTCTGTGGTGTCCGTTGTAATCTCTCCTCTTTCATTTCTGATTGTGTTTATTTGAGTCCTCTCTCTCTTTTTCTTGATGAGCCTGCTTAAAGGTTTGTCAATTTTGTTTATCTTTTCAAAGAACCAGCTCCTGGATTCATTGATCCTTAGGACTGTGCTTTTAGTCTCTATGTCATTTAATTCTGCTCTGATCTTGGTTATTTCCTTCCTTTTACTTGCTCTGGGCTGTCTTTGTTGTTGTTCCTCGAGTTCTTGTAGGCATAGGGTTAAGTCGTTTGTTAGAAATGTTTCTGTCTTCTTTAGGTAGGCCTGTATTGCTATAAACTTCCCTCTGAGGACTGCTTTCATTGTGTCCCATAAGTTTTGGGTTGTTGTGAGTTCATTTTCATTTGTTTCCAGAAACTTTTTGATTTCCTCCCTAATTTAATTCTTGACCCATTCATTGTTTAACAGCATGCTATTCAATCTCCATGATTTTGATGGTTTGGGGATTTTCCCCATCAAGTTGGTTTCTAGTTTCAGTCCCTTGTGGTCAGAGAAAATGCTTGGTATGATTTCAATTTTCTTGAATTTGTTGAGGCTTGTTTTGTGTCCTATCATGTGGTCTATCTTTGAAAATGTTCCATGTGCATTTGAAAAAAATGCGTATTTAGTTTCTTTGGGATGAAGGGCCCTATATATATATCAGCTAAATCCAATTAGTCTAGAGTATTGTTCAATGCCACAATACCTTTGTTGATATTTTGTTTGGAAGATCTGTCCATTTTTGACAGTGGGGTGTTAAAATCCCCTACTATAATTGCGTTGCTGTCAATATCTTTTTGGGACATTTAACGATGTCCTGGAGGTTCCTAATCCTCTCCTCATTTTTTTAAATTCTTGTTTCTTCCTTGTTTTCTGTTTGGTTGTTTGTTTCTTTCTTCTGGTTCACTCCATTGATCTGAGTCCCAGTTTTCCTCCCATCTCCACTGGTTCCCCATGCATCTTCCTTCATTTCACATATTGTAGCCTGCATTTTTTCATCTAATTTGTGAGCAAAATCAACCAATTCTGTGAGCATCCTGATCACCAGTGCTTTGAACTGTGCATCTGATAGGTTGGCTATCTCTTCATGGCTTAGAGGAATTGGTTCTGAGGCTTTCATTTGTTCTCTGGTTTGAGCCATTTTTGGTGGGGTTATTTGTTTCGTTTTGGTTTTGATCTGATCATGGCTGTTACATAAGTGTGGGGTGGAGCCTTAGGTGTTCCCCTGTGTGGGGCAGCCCAGTCACTGAGATGTGATGCTGTATGTTGGGGCGGGGTCTGAGAGGGAATAATGGCACCTGCTTCCTTTCTTCTGGATTCCACTCTCTCCCGCCACTTCCCCTTCACCTGGATTGTCTGCACACGGGAATGTGGAACCACCTGGTCAGCCAGCCGCCTTGTGTGGCCTCACTGGGTCTGCACAGTTGCCACCCTGTGCCCGGGGTCTGCCAGCTGCCGCCTGTGCACCTGGGAACTGCCAACTGCTGCTGCCTGTGTTCCCGAGTCTGCACCTCCATTTTTTCCTGCCGCGACTCCGCCCCTCTTACCGGTCTGGAAGAATGGTTGTTGGACTTCCGTACAGTTCAATTTTCTATCAGTTCTGGTTGTTTTCTTGTTTCTAAATATTTGTTGTCCTTAATCTTGGTTGTGAGAGGAGGCACAGTGTGTCCACCTATGCCTTCATCTTGGCTGGAAGTCCTGCTTATAACACTTTCATTACTAAAATAGTTCTCCTCTTTCTAGTCAGAGAAGTTACCAAAATACAACATGACATTCACTTTTTGCTTTAATAGTTATTATTGTCAGGGTCATACAGTCAATGGAGGTGTCTGGTACAGAAATAAATAGCAAAATAATTCAAAGCAAATTGTTCAAATGACAGACTTTAAGAAGTCTGGGGAGGAGTTTGGGGAATTTCTGTAAGTTTGTAGCAGGTTTATGGTTGCTGTGTTTGGGGTCAGTATTATTTTTGATTAACCATATAACTTTTACTTTTCCTCCTTTGCCACCCTCCACCCAACAACCTCCACTCCCTTGGGCAATCCCCTCAGCATTGTTTACGCCCAGAGTCATGCATATAAGTCCTTTGGCTACTCCATTTCCTATGCTGTACTTTACATCCCCATGGCTAGTCTGTAACTACCTGTTTGTACTTCTTAATCCCCTCACCTCTACACCCATTCCCAACACCCCACTCCCAACTGACAACCATCAAAACACTCTCTATATCCATGAGTCTGTCTCTGTTCTTCTCATTTACTTTGTTTCTCAGATTCAATTTTTGATAGATATGTATTTATTGCCATTGTTCATAGTTTTGATGTTCTTTTTCTTAAATAATTTCTTTTAACATTTCATACAATAATGGTTTGGGGATGATGAACTCCTTTGTTTTTTCTTACCTGGGAAGCTCTTTATCTGCTCAATTCTAAATGATAGCTTTGCTGGGTAGAGCAATCTTGGCTGTAGGTCCCTGCTTTTCATGACTTGGAACATTTCTTGCCTTCAGGAAGTTTCTTCCCTTCTAGCCTGCAAAGTTTCTTTTGAGAAATCAGCTGACAGTCTTATAGGAACTCCCCTTTAGGTAACTAACTACTTTTCTCTTGCTGTTTTTAATATTCTCTTTATCTTTAACCTTTCACATTTTAATTATGATGTGTCTTGGATTGGGCCTCTTTGCATCCATCTTGTTTGGGACTCTCTTGCTTCCTGATTTGCACATCTATTTCCTTCACCAAATTAGGGAAGTTTTCTTTCATTATTTTTTCAAATAGATTTCAAATTTCTTGCTCTTTCCCTTCTCCTTCTGGCACCCCTATGATGCAAATGTTAGAATACTTAAAGTTGTCCCAGACGCTCCTTACATTATTCTCATTTTTTTTAAATTCTTTTTTCTTCTTCTTGTTCTGTTTGGTTGCTTTTTGTTTGCTTATTTTCCAAATCATTGATTTGATCTTCAGCTTCATCCACTCTACTGTTGTTTCCTTGTAAATTGTTCTTTATTTCAATTAGTGTATCCTTCATTTCTGACTGGATCTTTTTTATGCTGTTAAGGTCCTCATTAAGTTCCTTGAGCATCCTTACAACCAGTGTTTTGAACTCTGCATCTGATAGATTGCTTACTTTCATTTTGTTCAGTTCTTTTTCTGGAGTTTTGATCTTGTCTTTCGTTTGAGCCATGTTTCTTTGTCTCCTCGTTTTGGCAGCCTCCCTGTGTTTGTTTCTAGACTCCTTGTCCTGATAGCATGACCTAATCTAGTGGATGTCCTGTAGGGTCCAGTGGTACAACCTCCCCATCACCCAAGCTGGCTACTCAAGATGTGCCCTTTGTGTGGACTGAGTACACCCTCCTCTGGTAGTTAAGCCTTGATTGCTTTTGGCAGGTCAATGGGAGGGATTTACTCAGGCCAGTCAGCTGCAAGGACTAGTTGTGAACACTAATTACCAACCTCCACCCTCCGTGGAGGTTCAGATGTGCAGGGGCAGGGTGGTGGAGTTCCACTGTAGTCTGTAGCTGTCCACTAGTGCACAGGTTCTGGGGTTTCCTGGGTGATGCAGGTCAAGATCAGCCCCGACCTGTGTTCTGCCTGGGACCACTCTGCATGAACTATAAAGCAATCTGAGATGACTGCTACTTGTGCTGGGCTTGGAGATTCCCAAGCGAAGCCAAGCTGTGAATCTGGGCTGGCTGCGGCTAGTGCTAGGCCTGGGGCCACTTTGCTTTTGGGGGGATTTAGGAAGTTTTGAAGCTTGAGCTAAGGCCAGCCATGCACATGGAAAAGTCATGGTGAACAGGCTGGGTGGGCCTGTAAGTTGGGTGGGGCAGTCTCAGGGGATCTCCAGGGTGAGGCATACATTGTTAGCCAGGTTGATGGAGTCTCAGATATGGCACCTGCCTGCCGGCTCTGTGGTTCTGTGGGAGGAGGGTTCAAAAAAAGGCAGCTGCCTACCTTTCTGTCTGTGAGAAAGCTGTCCCCCAGTTCCTTCCTTGATGCCAGAAATTTAGTTGCTCCTTGTATGCCACTGGTGCTTTCAAGCTGCTACCCCAGTGCTGGAGCTCAGAGACAGTGAGTCTGCGTAAGTCTACATGTGGGTTCTTTAAGGGAAGCTGCTTTGGACTTCAGAAGTTTCTTCTGCTGACTTAGTCCCCACTGTTTTTTGCAGCCTGAAGTACAGCGACTTATCTTGCTGGCACTGGAAACTTGGTCTGGGGTGCCTGTTGTGGGAATGGGACTCCTCCCTCCTGAGATATCCCTCCTGAATTTTTAACCACCACGTGTGGATGTGGGACCAGCCTGTTCAGCGTCTCCACCCCTCCTACCAGTCTGGGTGGATGTGGTTTCTTTAATTCTGTAGTTGTCAGACTTCCATTCAAGTGGATTTCTGACCATTCTGAGTGTAGGTCATTCTACATATTAGTTGTAATTTTGATGTCATTGTGCAAGGCGAGCCGTCCTTACCTATGCCGTTATCTTGACCAAAGTGCATATAACTCTTATATAATACTTTCATAAAATAATTTTTAGCCCTGACCAGAGTGCTCAGTTGCTTGGGGATCATTCTGCGAAGCTAAAGGTAGCTGGTCCGATTCCCAGTCAGGGCACATGCCTGGGCTATGAGTCTGGTCCGTGGATGGGGCACGTACAAGAGGCAGCTGATTGTGGTTTCTCTCTCACATCGATGTTTCTCTCCCTCTCTTTCTCCCTCCCTTCCTCTTTTTCTAAAAATAAATAAATGAAATTTTGAACAAAACAATTTTTAAATAAACTAAACATTTATAGAAAAAATAACCTAAAATATTCAATTCCAGAATCAATTCTGAATTTTGTCAATGATTTTGACTAGTACTAATCAGAGTGTATCCGATTAGTGTAACATTATATAAATAAAGGAATCTTATTTATTTATTCGAACATTTAAAGCCTAAACTATGTTCTGTCTTTTGGTATTTTTCATTATTATAAGTTGTGCTATAAAAAGCTTCGTATAACTTTTATTTTGTTCTCCCTTGGGGTATGTATGCCAAAAGAGAAATCTAGGTTTTACTGAAGAATTTTACAATTTCTGCTAATTACTACAAAAATGCCACCTAGAATAGGACGTGTAACTTGCATTTAACGGATAATAATGAAACCTACAATGCACACTTTAGTTCTACAGTCTCATCAATAATGAATATTTTTCTAGTTTAATACAATAAATAGTGGGGGAAAGGATGGAAGGAATCCCATAAACTGAAAAAGATAAAGTCAGTGGCATAAAACATTCTGTTTTTGTTTTCTAGGCTGACATTATTAATGACCGAAAACACATTTCTTGATTTCTCTTTAAACATGGTAGCTTGATAACATTCATCTATTATCTCTTGCTCCTAAAGTCCCACTAAAATAAAAGTGAAGAAATAAAAAAGAAAATAAGGGTAAAGAGAATGAGAGAGGAGACAACAGTAGATGGAAATCCCACCAATTTTTTGCAAGTGTTAAGCTGTTGGAGCAGTGATTAATTGACAGAGTCGTGAGGCCACATCCGGGGGGTGGCGGCGGATCCCTACAAGAAGCAACCTGATTGCACTCTTTAACCAGACAAGCATGATAAGACACAGGATTTTAACAATTAGTAAAAAGTCAGGCCCTGGCCTGGGTTGCTGAAAAGGTTATGGGCTCAATGCCGGGTCAGGGCACATACCTAGGTTGCAGGTTTGATCCCTAGTTACGGTGCATGTGAGAGGCAAACGATTGATGTTTCTCTCTCTCTCTCAAATCAATAAACATGTCCTTGGTAGGGACTAAAAAAAGGTCAAAGTTGGTATAGAGAAACCTCAGACACATACCTAGGTGTCCCTCTCCATTCCTGTGATTACCATCCTTCTGGAAGGAGACCTTGATTCCAGACTCAAGGACAACGGTCTGGGGAGGGCAAGGCCCTATAATTCTAAGGGAAGATTATTTCAAACCTAGAATTTATACCAAGCCTAATTATCATTCAAGTGTGAATCTAGAACAAAAGATTTTCAAACAATCAAGGTCTCTTAAAATGTATTTTCCATGCATATTTTTTTAGGAAGCTATTGATAAATGGTGCTCTGCAGCAAATAAAAGAAGTAAAAAAAGAGAGAGAGCATGAGAGAGAATCATATGGCATCTAGGAAACAGGGTATCCAATACAGGTGAAGAGAATACCCGCAACAATAATAAAAGAACAAGAGCTATGTGGCCCAATGAGATGGTCAGTAAGCACTACTGACTGGGGAAAGATGACGAAGGGGTCCAGAAAGGGTATCTTCACAGGACAGAACATACAACTGATGTCTTTAAATACTGGGACAATTTCATGGAATAGTTTTATGCTGAAATGTTGAAATATTTGGAAAAAAACTACTGATAGGCAAAAGAGAGTAAGTTCTAACGATGTACAAATAGAAACACGATCGCTCCCCACCAGCCTAATGCTGGCCTCCACAGTTCCGTCAACAGGCGTAAAGAGGGGGCCTCAGAAGGCTGGGTACTCTGGATAAGATGGCTTCTACACCAACCTGCACACTTTGTTAGCAGAAATGAAGTATGAGCTCCGGAATGCCAGGTGAAAGGCTCTCCTGCACTTTACTACAGCCACATCTCTCAAACAGCTACGATGATGAGACAGATCCCAAATCTGGCATGCACCTGGCAAGGCCCCGCAAAACTTCAACCTCCCCGATAACTGTCGCCTTACCACTACCATCTGCCTGGAGACCATCCAAAATAATAATATGACTTTCTTCCTTACTTACATTAGATACCACATGAGGCCCAGGATTACCATTCCCGTCTTCCCTCTTCCCCTAGATTCCTATTCCTACAGGTTTATCCTCTTTCTCGCACCACCTCTCTCCCATGCAAACCTCCATCCTACTTCTGTTGCTAATTCCATGGCCATACGGTAAATCTCAACATCACCAATAACTTCAACATCTCCAGAATTTTAACATCAAGCATCTGAATCTCCCAGCATCTATCTTTCCTCCTTACTATTGAAAAATTTTATTTATTGACTTAAATGAGAGAGAAACATCTATTTGTTGTTCTGCTTATTGATGCATTTACCGGTTGATCCTTGTAGGTGCCCTGACTGGTCACCAAACACACAACTTCAACACAGCAGGACGACACTCGAGCCAGCTGAGCTGCCCTGCCAGGGCTCTTCTCACTATTTTTAATATCTTCATTCCCAAAACTACTTTTACCCCAAAGGATTTTTAACCCTCTCCCCCATACACTCACTTCCCACTCTAACCAGTCAGTGTAACCACTCCTTTGTATACACCCTTAACTCCTTTACCCTGTATCCTTTCATCACAATCACCTAACAGAACACGTAATTTTGATAAAATCCATTGTTCTGTTAACTGCCTCTGCGCCCACACAGCTGAGGAAAAACAGCTGGAAAGAAACACAGCCACACTGACCAGTCTCATTTTAATTTCACGAACTTCAAGTGAGCCACCTAGAATTTACACACTTCCCTAGTCTGCTGCTTTCCTACTCTGGATGACTATTTCATGCCTTCTCTCTCTTCCTCAAATTCCCTGACCTAACCAATAACTGATAACCTTGTTTCTATTTTATTGAAAAAATAAAAGCAATCAGGAGATCACCTCCACACACAGCTAGCCATCTCTCTGCCTACATTTGTGCCGGTGCATTCCACCTTCCCTCCTATCACTATGAATGAACCCTCTATGCTCCATATGGAGTGTACCCCCATCCCCCCAATACCCATACTAGGTCCCACCCTGTCCCACCTAGTGAAGAAAACTGATTCAACATTTCTCTCTCTTCTGCTCTTACATCATCAAATTTACCTCACGATTTGACAATCCTCACCAGCATAGTAACATAATGTAATTTCTCCCACCTTAAAAAATTCCATTTACCTCACTGCCCTTATCACTTACCACCCCCTGTTCCAGGAAAACTCTGAAGAGTTGTCTATACTTGATATCCCTAAACTCACTCTGTGCAGGTTTATCATACCCACCATTCCACTGAAATTGCTCCTCTTTAAATAATCAATGCTGCTAAATTGTCAGGTGTTAACTTACAAGACATATCTGCAACATAACTTAGCTGATTACTGGCTTTCATTTTTAAAACACTTGGCTTCCTTCTATATATCTGTCTGTGTCTCCTTTGTTGGCTCTTTTTCCTCTCCTCATCCTCTAAATATTGGAGAGTCCAGAGCTTGTCCTTGGACCTCTTCTCCCTGTATCTTTACTCCCTGGGAAATGGCAACTAGTCTAATTTTAACTACCATTTATACACTGATAGCTCCCAAATGGACATCGCCAGCCTGGACTTCATCTTAAACTCAGGACTTATATACCCAATTATATACTCTGCATCTCCACCTTGGTATCTAACAGGCACCTTATATCTAGCCTATCCAAAACCAAACTCCTGATCTCTATAAATTTCCACTACTTTCCACCAAGTAAAACTAAAAAAACAAACAACAAAACCCTGCTTTCCCTGGAGTTAATCCATCCTTCCAGCTACTCAGGCTAAAAAAAATGTGTTTTCCTTGATGCCTCTTTCTCACATTTCAAATCCAATCCATTGGGAAATCCCATTGGCTTTATCTTCACAATACGCCAGGTCTCACCAACTCTGCTCAACCCGGTCCACGCCAACATCATCTCTCACCAAACTGATTACAATAGCCTCTTAAGTACTCTGCCAGCTCCCAGCCTTGCCTCAGGTCCACAAATCTATTTTCAACATAGCAGCCAAAATGAATCTTTTAAAATTTAACTAACAAAATTCAATTTGAACTCTGAAATGTAAAATGTCACTCTTCTGCTGAAACCCTCCAGTGGCTTCTCACCTCAGAGTAAAAGCCCCCCATAAAATGGCCTGTAACTAAAGTCTGCCCCTCATCCCCATAACTGGGACATTATCTTTCTTAATAAGTCTCTTCACTCCAGCCACAATGGTCCCCTTCTTTTTCTGAACTCCCTAGGCAGGTCTGTCACCGAAGGTTTGCTCTTGCTCTTCTCCTTGCCTGTAAGGCTTTCCCAGATACTTGAAGGGGCTGCTCCTTCATCCCCTTCAGGTCTTCACTCAAATGTCTCCTTGTCTCTTGAACATCTACTTAAAAATACTAATCCTACAACTCCTAACTTTGTTTTTTTCTCTGTAATAGTTAACACTAACATATTACACATGTTATTTGTTTATACTGTTTCCCCTCACCGAAACATAAATTCCGTAAGTCAAGAAGTTTCTGTGTAGGCACCTGCTCACTGCTGCATCCCCAGCACATAAAGCCCTGTCGGGCACACATTTGGTTGAACAAATAAATAGTATTGCTCCTATTAACTAATCAAAGTATAGCCTCATATAAAGACTATCAAAAACTCAAGACCTGGAGCCACTAAACATAGATTCTCAGAAAGTAAGATATACTGGAAATTCCAAATTGCATAGTTGCAACATTCTGGTCTCATCGATTTACCGGATCTGAAAGTGTTTAAGATGTTCCGTCCTTCTCAACGATGTAGTTGGTGCTGTTCAGCTACTTCACAACTTTTTCTATCAAACCACCCCCGTGCTTTGTAGAATGCGTTTTGAGAATCACACTGCGAGGTTGACAGAGGCAAGCAGAGAAAGAAGGGTAGCATGAGATTCAGAGAAAAAGAGCGACCAAGTGAAGCTCCAATATAACCCACCACAGTGCTCCTTCCACGGCCCAATCTGCCTCTGAGACTCCACGAGGAGCAAGACCCAGGCTGGGCCTTCAGGACTCGGGATTCGGGTAAAGACATGTCAAAGACAGGTGTTAAGGGAGTCAAAGACGGGTGTTAAGGGAGTCAAAGACGGGTGTTAAGGGAGTCAAAGACGGGTGTTAAGGGAGCGCGCGGACACACACACACACACACACACACACACACACACTTGGGACAATCCTTGGGGAAGGATTAAGGAGTGGCGCACCCAGGAGTTTCCTCCCAGACACACCAGAAAATGAACTTAGGGTTTGGCAGTTACTGCCAAACACCCACCCGAAGTGCTTGGGACCCGCCCCGTAACAGGGCGCGGGAGGCCGGACGGGAGGACCAGCCCTCAGCCCTCAGCCCTCCCCCGGCCACGCGGGCTTTCCCCGGGCTCCCCAGAGTCCGTGCGCGCCTGCGCCCGCGCAGCTGAGCCGCGAGCCGCTCTCCTAGCTCTCCGGGCGCCTGTCCATTCCTCCGGGCCGGACCTGGAACCATCCCCTCGGGCCCGCCCCTGCGGCCCGCCGGGGTAGAAAGACACGGATACAGGCCACACCGGGCCTGGGGCGGCGGCCAGACCCCCAGAGGGCCGAGTGGGCGGTTACCGGGTAGAGGTAGAGCACTGCAGCCACCAACGCCAGCAAGAAGGTAATGGCGAAGATCGCGAAGTCCAACATGGTCCTCCGCCCGGGAGCCGGATTCACAGCTCAGACCGCTGCGCCTGGGCCAGGCCGGACCTGCGGAATGAGCCGCTGGGCGAGGCGCTCCGCTGGACCTGCGAGCGAATGGGTCGCGGGGGGCGTGGCCAAGGCGGACCCGCTGGCGGGAAGAGCAAGGGACTGCTGTGGGGTGGCGGGGACTAGGCTTCAGGACACGCCCGTGACTTGGGCACTGAGTTGCTGGGGAGAGCGGAGGCCAGGCTTCGAAGAAACTTTAGTAGAAGTTGTCATAGTTGTACTCTGACCAATACTTTTCCAGTGGATTTAAGATTAAAGCCTCAAAAACAATGATTATTCGCACAGTGGTTCCGGGACTAGCAGCAGCAGCGTTGCCCGGGGAATGCGCTAGAAATGCAGATTCTCCATCGCACCCCGGACCTACAGAATCAGACAATAGGGAGGGAGAGGTTCCCAGCAATCCATGTTTTAACAAAGCTGTTAAAACGCAGTGAAAGCCACTATCTAAGGTAATCTGAACAGAGATGAGTCAGAGACATGACATTGAAAATGGCAAATTTTTTGGCATCTATAGCAAATGGAATAAAACGTTGCTATCTGAGATTTAAATCTGCAGAAATTCTTTGAATTCCAGTTGTCTGAGTACAGATGTATTTAAAAAGTTCATTTTTCAATCTCTTCTTTGCAATTTTGAAGACATTTCCTATAGAAAACATGTTCCAAATAGGTTTTCAAAACAGTAACTATGATTTTTAAGTGCATAATGTGGCAATGTAACAGTAACCTTAGCCCTAGGCACCAATCCTCCAGAATATTTGGACTCACTTCCCTTTTAGTCCTAAATTGACCCTTTTAGTCTTAAAAAACCTGAGACTTGAATTTGGGGGTCCATGAAAAAGAGACAGAAATGACAGAGGTGGAGCAAGGGCACAATTGTTTAAACTATACAACTTCCTCTTGTGTTCTTCCAACTTTTGCCCAAGTGATTCTAAAAGGATTTTTGAAAAACCATATCTATGTATATACTTTCACACATTTTTGTGTTGACATCTAAAATTTTTATCTTCAAAGGATTAAATTTCTTATAATATTGTCTCATTGTAAATATTCATTTTGAAATTATCTTTTAAATGTATAAAAATGAATTTAAATGAATAGTAATGTCATGACTATATATCATCAACCATGTTTTAAATACATAAACTCTTTGTGAAGAGCTGGAACTCTTGCTGGGTCATGTGCCCCTTTGGGGACTAGGACCTGTAATCAGGAAGAGCCCAGAGCGTGCAGAAATGGGAAGCACAGTCTCCCAGTGATCATTAGGAGTGAAAGTCAGAGAGGTACTGCTTCTACCTTCACTCCCAAATCTATGTATTATTCTAACTGCAGCCATGAAAGCATGTAAAAGGCTTCGATTTACTGAGAATAGTAAATCCTTAAGAATAGGAACCTCATCCTTACAGAGTAATTGCCTCTAACCTGGTGTTTCACCAACCTATTCCAATGCTCTGTCAGGAGGGCCACTTGTGGATGATACATATCATATGATCAGTGGATCCCACTGTCATGGGCTTCCTCCAACACCTACGTACTATCAAGTGGATACTTGGTCTGGTGTGATGTTATGTGGGATACCTTGCCTGTGAATCAAATACTCAGAGCCCTTAAGATAATGGTGCTGGCTGAGGCCCTATAGACAGAAACGCAAACAGAAAATACAGAAGGGCAAACATTTTCCTACAGAAAATACATGTCTATTCTTATGAGAATGAACCTCTTGCCCTTCCAGAATAAAAGGGGCCCAAAACAGCCAACTTTCCAGCAAGTTACCCATTGGTCTTGTTGTGGAATAATGCTATATGGATGCTAAGTGTTGGTTTTTGCCACTGGTAAGTTGGACATTTAGTGTTGGGAGTAGCTACAAGCCACCTTGGTAAGTGGTGTGTTGATGCTGTCGAGTCCACGTAGTCCAGTGTTCCAGCCCTGGAGCGGCCAGTGCAAGGACTACCTGACACAAACTGGATTGATTTGTCCACTTGACAATTTAGTGCCTCTTTCATGGTGGGTATTCTCTCTTGGCTGTTAATATTTAACTAAAAGATTACCACACTTCCACACTCATATGTTTGTTCATCTGTATACCTCTGTCCCAGACCTTTTCATCCCCAATCTTAAGTTTTTTTTCCATTCATGCCCCTATTTGGCCAGGCCTTTCACCAGTGCCCATAATTCCATACATAGTCTCACCCTGGACCTCTTCTCTTTTCACCCTAGGTAAATGATATGATGCACCACTAGACATCTGCCCATTGAAATGGTTTTTCCCTTGCCACTGTCTTTGAAGACTGCCCATAAATAAGGCTTCGGTTCAGCTCCTACCTATTTTTAGCTTTACACACATACTGAGCCATCCCATTTGTAAATCAAGTATGGGCTTTTTTCCTCCTCCTCCATCTGCTCATACAGGATCACCCACAAAACCAAACAAGTTAGCTAGGGAAAGAGCTCTGCTGTGACAGTGGTTGATACCTTGGGGATCTGGCCTACTTCCTCATACTTGCCATACCTGGGATTCAGGGGTTATATACTTTAACCAGTTTCTAGGTTCCCCCTCCTCCTCTCCCAGACCTTGGGACAATTACAAAGGCTTTCTTTCCCAGCTAGCAGAGATGATACACACAGAATTTCAAGGGCTCCCCTCCTCCTGCACTATTATAATTTTGCTTGTGATGTTTGGAACACCTGGCAATCTTATCAGGCCAGGCTCAGGACTCCTGGGTCAGTGTGTGAGACATGTCCCCTTTTGTTTCTAGCCTCCGGTTTTAAGTTTTTTATTACACTGCATTGGGTGGGGGCCCTGCTTTATTTCCTCTCTGGCCATTCATTCCTAGCTGCTACCTAACACGTGGATAAGGGAAATTCACTACCTCAGTAGCCTTCCCTAACTCTTCCAATCTCTGCAAAATTACAACTGAATTACCTTTGAATGGATGCATCTTTAGAAAATGCACCAACGCTATGTAAGGAAAGAGTTTTATAGGAATTGAATAGACTCAAAATCATAAAAATTCAGTAGTAGAAAAAGCTAAAAATCATTAAAAATGTCATAATAAGTTTTTAAAAATTGTTTAATCATTAACTGAATGATATATGGTGAAAACACACATGCTCCAGTTTTCTGTGTAAAACAAACACATTTATTTAATGCTTGGTATGGTGTTACAGATGTATTTCATATGACAAAAGCAAGGTTGTCTTAATTAAGCCTGTAACTGACCTGGCTTGATTGTCCTGTGACTGGGCAATTTCACCAGCTGAATTAATGCAGGAAGTTTCCAATTCTAGCAAAGTATCTTCAGTTAAAGTGTCAAATAGTGCATAGATGGTGCTAGATTAGAAATAAGTTAATGTTCCTTTCTATTGCCCTCTTACTATGGCTCTAGAAACAAAGGTACTAGCAAGAACCTGAAACAGAACTTGGGTTCTGTCTTATTATGGACTAAGTTCTATTAACCTTAACAAAAACAGAAGGATTAGGTCAACATTTATACTGTCAATAGTTGATGAATAAAAGATTTTAATTATGAAAGAAAATAAAAGTCAAATAAAATACCAATCTACTGTAGTACTGTCTAACTACAAATGGAGACTTCTGGCTTATGAACATTCCCTGGGGTGGGGCAGGGGGCAGGGGAGGGAAGAATGTAACTATGTTTCTGAGGCCTAAAACTTAAAAGGCTTAATAGCTGCCATTTTGTATGATGAAAACTGGTCAATTAACATAACATTTATCTTATACACACAGGACTACAGAAGAAATTCTGCTCATAACAGAAGCAGTGATCAATCTGCTGCTTAACAAATACTGTGTTCAATTCCTTAACCTGCCCAAGGTCAAGACGCAATCAGACTCTATGAATGGAGAATTTAAAAATCAACTGAAGAAAGTAACAGCATTTTTTAATTTGATCGAAAACCATGTTCATGTACAAAGCTAATTTATTATGTACAAAATAAATGTACATTCTTAGAAACTTTAAAATACAAATTTCGAAAGGACTAAAAAAGTGCAAAATTTTCAATTATTATCTTCAATCATGCTATACAGAAACAAATAAAACGTTAGCTCATATACACATTGAAAAATTTTAAAACAGCACTCGGTGTAACAAAGCAAAACATACATCTTATAGATTTAATTGTAAAAGGGTGAAGAAGGGAAGAATGTATTGCACCAAATTAACAGTAACTTCATTATAGTGAGAATATTAATCAAAATTATTTACACATGTTTATAGTTTAACCTTTCTCAACTTCAAAACCTTTTTGGCATACAAATATTCACTGAGTCACAGTTTGCACCGTCAATAATTAGATATAAATAAGGCTTAATATTCTTTTCCATGGTCCATTCCAGTAGAAAAAATGAGAAAGAATGTTTATGATAACTATATAACTTCTTCAATTAAATATTTAAGTAGCAGCACAATTTGCAAGTTTTTTAACATGTAATCCCAAATTTTCAGCTCTCCTCCTCTGAAATGATTATGTGTGCGTGTGTGTATGTATTCAAGTCACTGTCACATTCCCAAAAAGCTGACATAAAAGACAAATCATTTGTATGATATTCTTCTGTCTTAATGGATGCATGTCTACAACAATGCATCTGATAGAAAATCACTGTCTAGCTAGCTCTTGATTACTTTTAGCAAGTTTTTCCTCCAAGTCTTTACAAGCAAATAGTTGGGGAAAGAAAAGCCATACCTGTTAGGAGTTTCTGAAGAGAACAGAACAGCCATATGGTTTTCTAACAATTTTTGTTATGTAAAGCTAACTATAAAACTAACACTAGCCACAAAAAAACTTGGTTATGGTATGTATGAATCACAGAAAATGGAAAAACAGTCTAAAATATAAAGGATTTTTAACAGTAAGACCTACTGTAATATACCATAATTTTGGGAGAAGTATAGAAACTATTATAATTAAATAATTTAAAAGTTACCCAAGAAAAGGAATCAAAATCCCAAAGGAAGAAATAAAGTTATTCTCTTTAACCCCTATGTAAGAAACTAAGAGGTTGAGATTCTTTTCAGTTAAGTCTGACAACTGATATCTCCTTACCAAAACAAGTTTCTAAAGTGTTTGTTATATAATTTTAGTGTTCTGAAGAACAAAATGTCTATCACCAATAGTTTGTTTCCCTTCAAAGTGCAAAAGAAGTACCTGCTGAATTGGTAGGTTGAACCCAGTAAATCTTAAAACACATGGCTTACAGAATATGAGAAAATGTTTCCAAGAGAAAGAACATCAAAATAGCATTTTAACATTAATTAGACAGTACACTGGCTACCAGAGAATGTCTAATTTTAACACATGTTAAACTGAACTATGTTATTTCCAAATAAAATTTTAATAGGTCCAATTAGATTAATACTTCTTTTTTAAAAGTTACATTTTAATTAATATCATTTTATCCAAACTTACCTAAATCCTAACTTGTTTTCCTATTCTCAAATTATAACATAACATTGAAACAGTATTACAAATAGCTAATCACTTTGTATACTCTAATATAGTTATAAAGTAAAATAATGAGACAGCTATATTATAAGTGAACACATACACAAAACTCCATTAACAATCAACTGTGAAAAATGGTCATTCTTTCAGTGACCGAACCGTGTTGTTGTGATTGTTATTATTATTACGATAGTATTTGCAACATCTTGAATTAGTGACTTTCTATTTGTTCTTTCCCTTGAAGTTCAGCTCACAAGATTACAGGCACTAAGACAAAGGAAATACAGTTATGTCTGTCTTTTTTCGCTAAAGCTATTATCTTTATAAATCAAAATCCTGTAATGTATTTAGAAATCACCCACATATGACAAATGTCAGAGATAATGCCAGAAGATGTGTCTAAAGATTTACTGCAATGTACCAGAAAAGTATTTGATAACACAGCCACTTTTACACAAGGTTCTTATATTGAAGAAAATAACTTAAATCCTATAATTAAGGATGGCTTGATATTATTAATGTAGAAAATTGAATCATTTCCAATATAGGCCTAAATATCTTAAATGTTAATGCTTTATTTTTTGTAATACTAGGACTTTGCATATGAAAAATTGAAGATTATTTTCATACAGGAGCTCTACTTACCAAAGTTATCATAAGCAGAAGGGCTTTATGCAATGCTTTTTATATGGAAAATTCTATTGATTAGAGCTTCAAGATTACAGAGCTCTAATTTTATTCTTTAAATCTAGCATTTTATTACTTGTGCTTTTCACTAATACTTTTAAATGTTACCAAATTTGACATGCAAATAAATATTCACTGACAGTCACTAGGATTAAAAAGCAAACATATACTTGAGGGCAAATATTAGTTACAAGTTTCAAATATGAAAGGTCTGAAGAGGGTTTATGATGATAATGCAACAGAAAAAGAAATTTAGGTGTTTCTATACCATGAAACACAAAGAACCCATTTTGAGAAAATTTTATATGAAATACCTCCCAAGATAATGACTAAAACTATTTTTAAATAAACCTGTGAATATTAAGTCTGATTTATAAAAATGAATGAGTTTCTAGAGAGTAAAACAGTTTAAGATTTAATATACTAATCCTGAGACATAATTTATTTTATATCAACATCCAGTAAAGTCATTCGGAAAGTCCAGAGTACTGTGCCTTGGCCTCTGTATATTCATAGAACTTTAATAAGTCTGATCTGCAATCTCAATTAAGAAAAACTGGCCTAGAAAATGCTAGATTCAAATTAAAGAAGTAAGGCTGTAGCCAACATTTTATCATATTGAAATGATGACTGGTAACAATATGCTGCCATTGCCTAATGTCATCAGAGAGGGTATCATCAGGACTCCGATGAAGGAAAACTCCCCAGAACAATGTTAGACATGTGGTCAAGTTTAAAACAAATCAAATGTTGAGCATACATGATAAATGAATTAGGAAAAAAATACTGAGAATTAATATTTGTTGAGAGACTGGTCACTTATTGGAAGAGGACAGTTTCAGTTGATGACAAACAGTAATTAAGGCAAGCTATGTGTCTGGCTGATAAAGGAAAACAGATTAGATTTAGAAAAGAAAAAGAATGTATTTCCTGTCTTATATCACTGAAAAACCATATCCTAAAGACAGGTTTAAGAACTTATTTATGGAAATTTAATGATATATTTGAAGAGATGAACCTTCACCCCCCCACTATTACATATTATATTATTTAATATTTATATAATATTGTCCATGTACTTGTATCTTTTCCTTGGAAAAGTAATAAAACAATGCTACTCATTTTTAAAATATAAATATATAAAAGGAGCTAACCTCTTTAAATTCAATTAAAATATTTCCATTAGTGATTTCTTTAATAATAATATAAAAAATACTTAAAGGCAAAGATCATGAGTCAGTCTGTCATTAAATAAAAATCTGTTATTCAAGTTAAAAATTTTCGTTGCCTATTCCTACTCAAAATATAAAAAATCTTAGGTTAATATTCAACTTTCAAGTCTAAATTCTAATTAGGTATGAAGGCACACTTATTCCTTCAGAAGCGTAAAGCTGATTTTCAACAACAGTTCTTAAGAACAATTTTATATTACTCACATAGGAAAAAAAAGCCTTAATGATATTCCTTGCTAATGACAAGTGTATGCTTGGCATTTTCTCTCCTAGAAAAGCATGTATCCTAAAAAAAGCACTCTGACCTAAAGAAAATAGAAACATTCACAGCTGACATGAGCTTCACAAACTTAAAATATTTTAAACCATCTAGCCAAACTTCATTTTCATGTACTTTCCTAATTTTCATGTCAGGATCTATTTTATCTTCTGTCCTCCAATTTTAATTAAGAAAATGACAGACTACTGACTGGGGAAAGTTGAAAAAAGGCTTACAAAGCTTCTTTATTCTCTAAGTGAGAACAGCTATTATAGGTTTTCATACTTGACCTCACTTTCTAAAAGTAAAATCATTTTATTATAAATCTCTCTTCATCAACAGGAAGCTGAGATTTTTATCTCCATCATGACCAGTATCAAGAAACAAAAGCAAATGAAAAGTTCTGCAAAGACTTTATAACAGCCAAGTTATTATATTCATTAACTGAAATATCCCGTTATTCTATTCTAATCATATCATTAATATCTATATACAATATAAAAATAATTTCTAGGGATAGCATCTCAATACACTAGAATCTCCCAAAGTATATCCTTTCGGTGATTTTATCTAGTGATTTTTAATTCAGTGGGCTAAACTGTTTAAAGAGAAACATATTATTCAGCTAATAGTCTCACTATATTTGCTTATTTAACAGATAAACTTTAAGTTCTGTTCTTCTCCACTGTTGCCAGTATTCTCAAAGATTTTCCTTAAAATTCTGTATTTTGGGTTTTTACTTTTTGGATAGAGTAATAAAAGGCATAATTCCACTGCTCTGCACATCTACCGTTAGTGTAGGGTATCTGTTTTACTGTGAACAAAGCTGCTTACTTGTGCTATAGAATGAATACTACTTCTTCAGTTCCTCCATCTAAAAAGCAGCAGAGCAAAGCATCACACATGTAGGAAATTTCCCTCAGTAATTTAAGTTAAACTTTTTGTAACTTTTAAGCATCCAAAATAATTTCCAGAACCATATTAAGTGACCTTAAAAATAAAGAAGGCATCCTTGTACTAAAATATCTGGAAAAACAAGTTAAAGAAAATTTTGCGAAGTTTTGATTTAGAAAGTTTTTTTATAAGTCTACATTTAAAATATAAAAAATATTGTTAGTTCTGCCAACTTAAAACTTCCTAAAAATATTAGATAAAAAACTAAAATAGAATGAAATAAACTAATAGAAGCAATACATCTCAATAAATCATAATTATCTCTATTGACTTGTTTTGAGACATTTTCACCACAAATTTCTTAAGTTCTCAAAAAGGAAACCTTCACATTTACATATGTTCTGTTTTACAGTTGCTATACCAATTTATTTTAATGTTATTTACCTAAAACGTAACTGTTTTTTACTGAATAAAAGGATTTAAAGTAATTTGGAAGAAAACTCTTCCAGTATATAACCTTTTATTAGTCCAGATTCAAATCAAATCTACTGAAAAAAACTTCCCTACACAGAATCCTTCACTACTTACAAATTTTTACTTACAGGGTCATAAAGAAAAAGTTAGTAGATAATGTGGGCAACAGGAGAGAAGATATGCCAAGGGAAAATTTTTCCAAGGTTCAATTGAGATCACTGGACATAAGGAATCTATGACTTGTGGAATGAAAATATTATTTTAAGAAGCTGTTAATGTGGAAAATATGTTTTTCCTGATCAAAGACCCCTTTAAGAAAGTCATGCAACCATTCATTCCTTTAAAAAATGCAATTAACAAAATCTTCACACAATTTCAGGAGATTCATACATGCCACAAAAAACATGTAATCTCAAATTAAGAACACCTGTAAATTGTAAAAGCTCTCTGACCAAACTCAAAAAGTGACCTTATAAAATTGGTAGGTTTAATACTCTTTCTGAATTCCAAAATATATCTATCTGACTTTTACTACAAGATCTTGAATAATAAAGCACAATGTAACCTCTAGCTATGTACAATAAAATAAATTGTAATCCTCAAAGTTACACATAACATGAAAAAGAAATGTGGTTTTAAAAATTAGTATCTCTAGATGGCTAGTTTAAGTTACACATGTCTTTTCTATTCATTCATCTTTCACATGAAGTCCTACTGAAAAATGGGATATATCTGGGTATCACTGCTAAGTCTTCTCATTACTGAGGGGAAACAGAGTATCTGCTTAGCAAAGAAAAAGTCAAGAAATTTTGCACTTTGGAGATATAAATTGTGCTGCAAATGCTACAGAAACGACCCAACTGTCAAAATCACAATCAGCATTTTTTATCCCTAGTTTCTCTTATTCCTATTCAACATTTATTATTTAAGAAAGATAATACATTTCAATACATTTTCAGTAGTAATGTGCTAAGTAGTAGTGGAATGAGCCAATGTACAGTTTTAATAAGTCGTATTTTCAACTTATTGTGAAAACCTGGAATTTTACACTGAGTTTTGAAAATCCAAGTATTCAACAGATACCTTTAAATATTATCTCCAATCAGGAGTTTTACAAGTAAATTGATTTTTTAAAACATACAGTGGTCAGTAAATAGGAAAATGATTAACTAAAGAACACATTAAGAGCCGTGTCTCCCAACTGTCTTATTATCTGTTCTTTTTTTTTTTTTTTTTTTAGGTATACCTTAAATACCTGGTAAATACTGCTGTTTAGAATAATAAGCACATCAAATCTAACTTCTTCACTTTTAGAAGTTCATTTTAAAAAATGAATCTAATGATTAGAAATGGATCACTAAATCTAATTAAATGTATTTTCTCAAATCTTAGTGCAGACCAAGAATTAGTTAAAAAGACTGAAATCAATTATGTTAATGGGAAATTTTTAAAGTGAATAATAATACAATCTACATTTTTATACACATATCACACCAAACTCTGGTAATCCCTAAGAGCTTTTCAGGAATAAAAGCTCTGAAAGATTTCAGATTTTTGAGAAGTGTGGTTAAAGTGACAAAACAGTAAATCAAGCTTCAGTTACCCATGACAAAAGACAGAAATAACAATCACTTGGAATCTTGAGTATTATATTCAGTTTCTCCAGATGAAATCTGGCTGAGCCGCTTGCTAGATCCCCAAAATTTTCGAGAAAGTTGACCTGAACGCATCTGTTTAAAATAAACCAGAGGAGTGTTATTAAGGAAGAAAAGAAAGAATAAATGACATTTATAAGATGACGTTAATTTAGTAGAATGGAGAAAATGTAAGTTTGGGTAGCAGAATCATTTTAATGCTTCTTCATTAATTACAAAAGAAAAATTCTCTACATTGACTGTCATTCAATTGAGAATTGTCTAATGCCAATGTGTAAATTTTTAAGTGTCTCAGTTATGCCAAAATTACCAGACTCCCTTACTTCATGTATTAAAAAAAATTTCACTCCATTAAAATGATCTCTTCAAATTATATTTTATCTAGCTAAGAAGATACAAAGGTTTGGGGATTTTCTCCTCTTGTATGAAGTACTACTAATGCCAATCACAAGGATAAGACATAACATGTTTCGATGCAAATGCATTTTTAATATTTGCTATAAGCATTTCCAAAAACTATTTAACAATAAAATGATAAAAAGTAATTTAGAAAACAAGAATGGCATAAATTTTTTGATGGCGAGAATAACATTTTGTCCACCATTAGATCCACCTAGTCCACTTCTCAGCATATAAATATTATTAACTGAATCAATGAATAACTATCCCTCTAAAAATGCTCACACTTCTAGGTAGGGGGGGGAACCCACATGGAAAACATCTCTCCCATCCAAGCTTCTAAGATCATATGAGATCAGGTGCATTCAGGGTGGTATGGCCATAGACGAAAACATTTCTCAATCTAACTATATAATTTGTTAGAATTATTTTCCCACATGCAATCTACTTTCAAATGGTGCTTTGTCTGTCATCCTTTTTAAAAGGTTAATTTTCTTAGGTATGTTTATTGGAGTGATAAAAGACAAGCCTAGTGCAAAGACACTATGGCAAACTTATTTTGCATTTTTGTTTCCAAATGTATTTCCAGAAATGTATCTCCATTCACCTATTACTACTTTACCATCTATTTTATAAACATGCATTTCATACTGACAGTATAAAACAAAACTGATGCATGTTTTAAAAATACACATTAATCAAGATTTTGACCTTTTAGATAAAAATAGATCTTATAAAAGAATTGTTTCATAATGATCTACTTAATTTCTACACTGTCTAACAGCAAGATTTGAATTATTAAATTTGATTATTTACTAAAGTAGATCCATAATTCAACTGATACATACAAAAATATAAAAAGATAAAAAATACTTTTATTCAACATCTACACACAAGTCATATTATTCTTTGTGTTGCAGACTACATAAATCAACAAGGACAAAAACTTACTTGGTAAGTATTACATAACATTGATTTAGGCCTATAAAATGAAGTCGGTTAGGCACCTTTTCCCCCAATCAATTCTTAAAAGAAAATAGGGTCATTTCATTTTTAAAACTTCAGTAAAATAAAAAACTGACAATTTTTTTAAAAAAGGCACTTGAATAAACCACAGAAAGTGAAGCATACTCAGAGTCAAGTCTGGGCAGAGTTCTTAAGTAATCTCATTAGTAGAGGACAGGAGAGAACTATTTATCTGGGGAATTTATTTCTTAAATAATTTTTTAAAGATTTTATTTATTTATTTTTAAAGAGATGGGAAGAGAGGGAGAGAAACATCCATGTGTGAGAGATACATCCACTGGTTGCCTCTCACATGCCCCCAACCAGGGACCTGGCCCACAACCCAGGCATGTGCCATGACTGGGAATGGAACCAGTGACCTTTCAGTTCTCAGGCCGGCACTCAATCCACTGAGCCACACCAGCCAGGGCCAGAAAACATATTTTAGATTTCTCAGAAAACACCAATTATATTAATAAAAATTCATAGTGCTTAATTTGATGTGATTTAACAATAAATTTTCCAGAATAATCACTAAATTACTTGGAGTAGCTGCTATTAAGTTTTCTTAAGAACAGTGTTAGACTTATGATACCGGAATACTCAGTAACTGATAAACTACTGACATATGAATTCAGTGACTTTGGAAATTCATTGAGAATTAGCACATTATATGGGATATTTGTGCTTCCAAATAAAAAATGATGCTTTTATAAGAGGACAACTGATATACAATCATGTTGGGTATTTGTTAAAATACAGTTTTATACAGATTAGTTTTTCATGTTCTTGAACTTCATATAAATGGAATCATTCAGTATGTGTTCTTTTATATCTTCTTTCTTTCAGTAAGGATACTAAATTTTAAATTTATGTTGTTGTATGTTTCAGTAATTTGTTACTTTTACTGATGGGAAGTATTACACTACACAATTATTCTAAATTTATTTATTTTCCTGTTAACATTTTTAATATCCAATTTGAGATGATTATAAATAAAGATAATATAAAAAAACAAAGTAGCTTTATTGTTGGAGTCTGTATTTCATTTTTTTTAAATTGCTTTATTAGACATCTCAGTTCTGTGGCCACAGGTGTGTATAGAGGAAGGTGGCAGATGGTGGGGCTGCTTGAAGCTCTTCAGGGTCTTGTCCTGCTGGTACAGAGACAGGCCCCACATTTTATTTTTTATAAAGGCTTTTATATACTAAAAATCCAAAAAGTACTCTTGAATCTAGATTTGGAAAGAGAGAGTAGAAGACCATTCTTTTTTTTTTTTTAAGATTTTTTAAATTTACTTATCTTTAGAGGGGAAGGGTAGGAAAGAGGGAGAGAAACATCAATGTGTGGTTGCCTCTTGTGTGTCCCCTGCTGGGAACTGGCCTGCAACCCAGGCATGTGCCCTGACTGGGAACCGAACCACAATCCTTTGGTTCGCAGGCCCGTGCTCAATCCACTGAGCTACACCAGCCAGGGCAGTAGAAGACCATTCTTATTCACACAGAGTGACAGATGGAAACTGCCATATGTGTGCTTTCAATGATAATACTAGTATCACCCTTGAATACTGACTTTATTGCTCTTTGAAAAATCAAATTTTTAAAATTTGTTTATCCATAACAGATATTCTTGATTCAGTAGGAACAAAAAAGAACCAAAGGAATACCATACAGTACAGGAAATGAAATTCTTCACTAGGTTTTACCTCTGCTGGCTTGCCAACACCCACTATGATCAATTTTCCATCTTCTAATCCTACAAGAATATGGCTGTATTCTTTGGTTACACAAACACAATGGATAGGCATTCTCATAGCTAATGGGGTGATGCTGAGATTCAAACTAGAAGAGAAAAAACACACACATAATTAATGGACATATAATAGATTCTTAGAATCTTATACCCGGAAATTAACTTAATCATAATTGAGTTCTGCATTCTAATTTTACAGATGTGGGATTTAGCTTCAGAAAGTCTGTGTGCTTCACACAAGGTCTGCATTTATAGCATTACTTAAATATTTAATAGACCTTTTCTTTATTCTCAACATCTGTTGTTCTTCGGACCATATATATGAGTTTTTATGAAATGATTTTTATCTTGTTTATTACAAGTTAAAGTTGGACAAAAAGGTGTAGAAGCTCAGCAAGTATATGTATAGGGGGATAAGATCAATAAAACTGATTTATTTACTTTGTCTTAAAAAAGAGATAACACATCAAAATTACAACTGAACTATAAAACAACCATCATTCAGACCCATCAGAAATTGAGCTGAATGGAAGTCCTAAAACTATGTAATTAAAGAAGAAACCACATCAAGACTGTAGGAGGGGAAGGGAGCAGAATGAGCTAGTCCCACACCCACATGTGGCGGATAAAAATTGGGAGGGATATCTCAGTAGTGAAGAGTCCCATCTCCTTATCAGGCCCCCCAGCCCAGGGTTCCAATATCAGGAAGAGAGGTTGCCATAACTCCAGCCATAAAAGCCAGCAGAGATTGAGGTTGTGAAAGACAGAAACTGCTGGAGTTCAGGCAGTTCCTCTTAAAGAGCCCATGCACAGACTTACTCAGACTCACTCCCTCTGAGCCCCAACATGGAGGCAGCAGACTGAAAGGCACTAGAGACATATGGGGAGGAACTGAATTGTCCAGCATTAAGGCAAGAGCTGGGAGGCAGCTTTCTCTCCAACAGAAGTGCTGGCAGAGCCCACTGCTCCTTTTCTAGGCATCCCCCAAGAGAATGACAGAGGTGGCAGGTGAGTGCCATATCTGAGACTCCATCAGCCTGGCTCACACTGTTTGCCCCACGATGGTGATTCTCTGAGGCCCTCCCCACCCAACTTTCAGGCCCACCAAAGCTGTTTCCAGTGGCCTTTCCACACAAATGGCTTATCTTGACCCATGATTCGGATTTCCCTAAATTCTCTCAAACAAGCAGCATCTGGCTTCAGCGAGTCCCATACCTCTCACTAAGTTGCTCCAGGCCCAGCACTAGCAACAGTCAGTCTGGGTTCACCTGGGCACCTCGAAGCCCAGCACAAGCAGCAGCCCTCTGCAGATTGCTTTGTAGCTTATGCTGTGTGACCCCACCGCCGCCCACAGAGAATACAGGTGGTGGCTGACCTTGGATATTCCAACAGCAATAAAGGCTCAACTACAACAGGAAAGTGTACATAGCTCACACAGTGGGCACACCTTGAGTACCCAGCTTGATGAATAGGGAAGACTGTAACAGTGGGTCCTACAGGACACCTACTACATTAGGCCACTCTACCAAGCCTGGGAGACATAGCAGCTCTACATAATACATAGAAACAAACACAGGGAGACTGGTAAATGAGGAGACAAAGAGACATGGTCCAAATGAAAGAACAGATCAAAACTCCAGAAAAAGAACTAAGCAAAATGGAGATACGCAATCTATCAGAGGCAGAGTCAAAACACTGGTTATAAGGATGCTCTAGGAACTTAGTGAGGACATCAACGGCATAAAAAAGATCCTGTCAGAAACAAAGGATACACTGATTAAAGTAAAAAAGATTTACAAGAATCAACAGAAGAGTAGATGAAGCTGAGATTCAAATCAGCAATCTGAAATAGAAGGAAGCAAAAAAACCCAAATCAGAATAGCTAGAAAAAAAATCTAAAAAAAATGAGGAAAATGTAAGGAGCCTCTGAGTCAACTTCATCCACATTTGCACCATGGAGGTGCTGGAAGGAGAAGAGAGCAAGAAATTGAAAACCTGTTTGAAAAAATGACAGAAAACTTCCCTAACCTGGTGAAGGAAATAGACATCCAAGTCCAGGCAGTGCAGTAAATCCCAAAGAAGATGAACCCAGACAGCTCCTCAGCAAGATAATCATAATTAAAATGCCAAAGGTTAAAGGCAAAAAGAGAATCTTAAAAGTAACGAGAGAAAACAGTTAGTTTCCTACAAGGGAGCTCCCATAACACTGTCAATTGATTTCTCAAAAGAAACTCTGCAGGTTAGTAGGGATTGGCAAGAAATATTCAAAGTGATGAAAAACAAGGACCTACAACAAAGATTATTCTAACTAACAAACCTATCTTTTAGAATCAAATGACAGATGAAGAGACTTCCAGCCAAGATGGAGGCATAGATAGATACACTTTACCTCCTTGCACAACCAAAAGAAGGACAACAACAAATTTAAAAACAAAAAACAACCAGAACTTCCAGAAAAATCAAACTGTATGGAAGTCCAACATCCAAGGAGTTAAAGAAGAAACATTCATACAGACTGGTAGGAGGGGCAGAGACAGGCAGTGGGGGCAGAGAGGGCTCACAGCAAGGTGATGGTTGGAGGACTACAGATGGGTGAGGTAGAGGCTGGCAGACTGGGGGGTCCCACATTTGAATGCAGATAAACTGGGAGGAACAACTAGGGAGCGAATGCACGAAACTAAGCCTTAAAACCTCTGGATGTAAAAATCTGTGGGGATTGTGGTGGTGGGAGAAACTCCCAGCCTCTAGGAGAATTCATTGGCGAGATCCACAGGATCCTAGAATGTACACAAACCCACCCACCCAGGAATCAGCACTAGAGGGCCCAATTTGATTGTGGGTAGCTGGGGAAGTGACTGAACACTGGCAGAGAGCGCAGCAAGTGGTACTGTTCCCTCTGGGACCCCTCTCCCACATACAGCGCACAACACAGTGATGTGGGTTGCCCCACCCTGGTAAATACCTAAGGCTCTGCCCCTTACTGCGTAACAGGCATGCTGAGACAAAAACAATGGCCCAAATAAAAGAACAGATCAAAGCTCCAGAAAAAAATACAACTAAGCAATGAAGAGATAGCCAACCTATCGGATGCAGAGTTCAAAACACTGGTAATCAGGATGCTCACAGAATTGTTTGAGTATGGTCACAAAATAGAGGAAAAAGTGAAGGCTATGCAAAGTAAAATGAAGATAATGCACATGGAGCCAACAGTGACAAGAAGGAAACTGGGACTCAAATCAACGGTTGTACCAGAAGGAAAAAATAAACATTCAACCAGAACAGAATGAAGAAACAAGACTTCCAAAAACTGAGGAGAGGCTTAGGAACCTCCAGGGCATCTTTAAACGTTCCAACATCCGAATCATAGGGGTGCCAGAAGGAGAAGAGGAAGAGCAACAAACTGAAAACTTGTTTGAAAACATAATGAAGGAGAACTTCCCTAATCTGACAAAAGAAATTAAGACTTCCAGGAGTCCAGGAAGCTCAGAGAGTCTCAAAGAAGTTGGACCCAAGGAAGCACACACCAAGACACATCATAATTACATTACCTAAGATTAAAGATAAGGGGAGAATTCTAGAAGCAGCAAGAGGAAAGGAGACAGTTACCTACAAAACAGTTCGCATAAGACTGTCAGCTGATTTCTCAAAAGAAACCTTGCAGGCAAAAAGGGGCTGGGAAGAAGTATTCAAAATCATGAAAGGCAAGGACCTTCATGCAAGATCACTCTATCCAGCAATACTATCACTTAGAATGGAAGGTAAGTAATGTGCTTCTCAGATAAGGTCAAGTTAAAGGAGTTCATCATCACCAAGCCCTTATTATATGAAATGTTAAAGTGACTTATCTAAGGAAAAGATGATCAAAAACGATGAACAGTAAAATGACAACAAACTCACAAGTATCAACAACTGAACCTAAAAAAACAAACAAAGTAGGCAAACGACTAGAAAATGTACAGATCACAGAAATGGAGATCACATAGAGGGTTATCAGTAGGGAGGGGGGAGAGTGGGGGAAAAGGTTCAGGGATAAGAAGCATAATTGGTAGGTACAAAATAGACAGGGAGCAGTTAAGAACAGTATAGGAAATGGAGAAGCCAAAGAACTTACATGTACGACCCATGGACATGAACTAAGCGGTGGAGGAATGCTCATGGGAGAGCAGTGCAGGGCAGGGGGATAAAGGGAGAAAAAAAAAAGGGACAACTGTAATAGCATAATCAATAAAATATACTTTTAAAAAAAGGAAAGATGAAGAGCTTCCCAGACAAGAAAAGCTAAAAAGAGTTCACCATCACCAAACCAGTGGTCTGTGAAATGTTAAAAGGTTTTCTTTAAGAAAAATAAAAAAAATATTAGAATAAAATTACAATAAATACGTATCTATTAACAACTGAATCTGAACAAAATAAATAAGCAGAACACAAACATAATCACAGACACAGAGAATGATTTTGATGGTTGGCTGCCTGTCATGAAGGGAATGATGAAAAAGGTGAAGGGATTAAGAATCACAAATTGGTAGCTGCAGAACAGTCATGGAGATGTAAATAAAGTACAGCATAGGAAAGAGAGTATGCAATGATCCATGGACATGGACAAACGGTATGGGGATCACCTAAGGGAGATGAGGGGATCTGGGTGAAAAGGGGCAATGGCAGAAAAAATTGGACAACAGTAATAGCATAATCAACAAAATATAATCTTAAAAAGATGGAACATATAAAACACATAAGTAGAATATAAAATAATATACAGGGTCTGGCAGAAGTAATGCGTGCTTGAGTAAGGGTGGTAGGGTAATAATATAGGTGAAATATAGTTTCAATTTGAACTTTTCACATAAAATGTCATATGGTATGCTTGAACGTGATATTGTTATATTACAGAACTACATGCTTAATAAAAAGGGGGCATTATTTGTGCCAGACCCTAAATATTTAAAATATGATAAGAAATATAATACATCATTAGGAAAAATGCTCACAGCTTTTATAATTAGGGAATAAAAAAATTCCTATGATGCAATTAACATGTTCTACACACTAACCTGCTAAAACATCCCATTGATTTTTCTAATTTGGGATTTTCTTAACAATACCCTGAAATTAGGGTTGTAAAACAAAATGCTGGATCAATATGATTGGAATCGTATCTCAATGCTCTACCAAAGAAGGAAGATAAAACAGAGAAGAAAACTACAAAAATAGAAAAGAGGTATTGATATAGAAGAGATTCTTACTGAATGCAATAAGGCAGAACATCTTAGATCAGGAAATATTTTATGAAAAAGGTTTTTGGAAAGGCCAAGATAAATTTGAGGAATATAAATAAGCCACAATAAAATTTTTATGAAGAGAAAAAAGAATGTGTGTGCGTATATAGGAAACATGAAACATATCTACTATTGAAACACTGGTGACATCCTTCTCCTTTGTTGCATTAAATAACAAGATTCTCCACCAATTTTATACATATAGTACACTTAATTTTAAACAAATCCATTAGCTTTAAAATTTTTAGGTTTTTTTTACCACAATTAAAAAATATTTTTAAAACCCTAACTTTAGTTTGTAAAAATTCAAACTGTAATTGGAACAATTTTGAAATCTAAAATCAGGGCTAGCACTTCCTGGTTATTTAAAAACATTTTTTTAAAGATTTTATTTATTTATTTTTAGAGAGAAGGGAAGGGAGGGAGAAAGAGAGGGAGAGAAACATCAATGTGTGGTTGCCTCTCATGTGGCCCCCACTGGGGACCTGGCCTGCAACCCAGGCATGTGCCCTGATGAGGAATCGAACCAGTGACCCGTTGGTTCACAGCACCAACCAGGGCTAAAAACATTTTTTTAAATTGGGGTAAAATATACATAGCATAAACTTTTCTACATTTAAAGATTTACATTGGTATTTCATTTATCAATCCAGGAACAAATTAGCTTCCACTTTTTTTTTCCACAGTTGCCAAAAAAGACATGGTCATAATAAATGATAAACCAAAAGATTAGAAACCTTAGATTGCTGATTTTTACTCTAGGTTGAAAAAACTACCACATTTACTTATTTATTTAAGATTTTATTTATTTATTTTTAGAGAGAGGAGAAGGGAGGGAGAAAGAGGGACAGAAACGTCAATGTGTGGCTGCCTCTCACACACCCCCCAATCGGAGACCTGGCCTGCAACCCGGGCATAGGCCCTGATTGAGAATCGAACCGATGACCCTTTGGTTCATAGGCCAGCACTCAATCCACTGAGCCACAGCAGCCAGAGCTGAAAGTACTACCACCTTTAAAAAAACACCTTTTTAAGGTGTTACTTTGATAATTTTCACTATTTACCTGTGGAGATCTCTTATGGACAGGAACCCTTGTAAACTGCCCATGACAATGTGTTCTCCAATTATGCATAGATCTGACACCTGTTCCGTTAAGACTTGAGACCCTAGATACTTTCCATTTACAGAAAACAGATGCAATGCATTCTTATCCTGCAAAGATTAGATAAAGGAAATTTAGTGATCTCAATTTAGAACTCAGTTTCAATACTAATAATTAAAACTATGACTATAACAGTGATTATTTGGTTTAAAATGCTGGAGTAAACACTTGGTTATAGTTAAAAAGAAAGTGTGTAACCAATATTACTGAAGTGATTTCAAATCAGATTGCCAAGCAAATCAATATTAAATAAGAACTTACTCCTCCAAAAGAATTAACATCTCATCCAGTCCACAAAACAAAACAAAAACAAAAACAAAACAAAACAAAACAAAAACCCATAAGAAACCTTCTATATTCTTAAAACAAATAGATTCTTAGATTCTCTTAATTTTTAAAAAGTTATCACTGAAAAGAAAAATAAACAAAAAATTCATGGCTTGTTTATGTGTACCCTACCTTATGCAAAAAGAATTTAATTCGGTTATAATTTTCACTTAAGCTTATAAAGTCCCACATAATCATAAATTATTATTGAAATTATATATTATATAGGTCAATAGAAATCCTTAAGAAAATACAAACATGAAGCCAAGACTGTGATAGGGTAAGGTAATGGTGAAAAATGAACAAATCAAATGATGAAAGAAAAATATCCTTTTTCAAACATGGCTTTCTTTCCTTCCTCAAAATGCTTCATATATGATTTAGGAAGGAAAACACAAACTTATAGTCTAGCCCTAATTGCATGTAACTGTTAGATACCTTGAGGGTGGTCTTTTCTTCAATGCTGGAGTAGATGACAATATGTCCTTCCCAAGATATAGCCAAATTGGGAATGGTCAGGAGCAGAGAACTCTCACAAGGCGGTCGTAAAGTCCTCATGTACTGACCTTTCTGAATAGTATGTATAATCACAGTGCCATCCTACACACAGAAAATATTAGAAAATGAAGAAGACAAAGAAAAAAACACCAAAATACCAAAAAAAAAAAAAAAAAAAAAAACTGTGTTGGAAGAAGAAATGTGGGAATGTTTCTGAGAAAAATGATTATTCTACCATGAACACATGTACCTTAGGAAAAATTCAAATCTTGAAATTTCAAATAGTATTTTATTTCATAAAATGTCGTTATTCTTAACCAGTAAGACCAGTAAATTCTCAAAATATAATTGTCTTTTTAAGTTTGTACTTCCTGCAGTTTTCTACTTCTGCAAAGTCCTACAAATAGTATGAAATTTCTATACTTTTACAAATTCCCCTACCAAAAAATATAGCTATAAACATTGTTTCTAAATTTATAGAAAAAAATAGCACTTTTTAAATCCTCACTCAAGAACATGCTTGTTGACTTTAGAGAAGGGGAGAGGCAGAAAGGAGGAGAAAAACACTGATGGTTGCTTCCTGCACATGCCATAACAGAGAACTGAACCCACAACACATGTAATGTGCCCTGACAGGGAATTGAACCCATGATCTGTCAGTTTACAAAAGGATGCTTCAACCAACTTAGCCATACCAGCGAAGGCAAAATATCATTTCTTAAAGGTGAACTCTTACCCTTGATCCTGACACTGCCATGTCGAGCTCAGTGCTGATGCCGACACTCAATACCTCATCAGTGTGTCCATATAGAATCTGAAGGGGTTTAGATGCTAAGCCTGCAGGAACACCTCCCTAGTATTCAAACAGAAAAGCAAAGGCAGTTTTCTTGTAGATTATTTCTATTAAAAAGTTTGCTGTGTTTAAACTAATTACAAACCAATATTGCATCTAGTTCTTACCACTGATTCTGTTCAAAATACTCATTCTTGTTGTCCCAACCTCTGGTAGCTAAAAAACTTAATCTGAATAATGTCGAAGTTGATTATTTTGGATTAATTTTAACAGGTATATTGTTTGCCCTTTCCATCTAGATATTTATTCTCCCTTCACTTTGAAGAAACATTTTGCATTACATTTCTGAATGCCTTCTCTTTTTCATTTATTGGAGTACGTCAATTTCAGAGACATCAATTATCTTTATGCTGACTTGTCTGATTTCTACAGCAGCCATTCTTTTTCTAATTGCTTTAATAATTTTGTTTTTACATTTGTATTCTCTTTGATTATGACATTAATTCTATCTTCCATGCTAGTAATTTTATTTTTAGCCACATCAAATCTGTCCCTTACTGTTCAGCTTTGGACTTATTATATTTGTAATGGCATTGGTCTGAATCTCAGTTTGATTCTTCTGCAATCTCCCTTTTCATCCTAAAATGCATTTTATAATTTCATTTTTGAGGTCCTATTTTACCAAAACAGTATTCTTATTATGTTCCTCTAATACCGTAATATTGTTGCAGGAATTTCCCTGTACTTGAGTTGTTTTCTTTTAGAAGATTTCTTCATCTGCTTTTGACATGCTTTGTATACGAGTATCGCTTCCTGTGATATAGAATGCTTGAGTAGTTAGCATGATATTTGTGTTATTATTATCCTGTATAACTCTGTCCACATCTTCTACTGGCACTACAGGATGTGAATGAAGTCCCCTTTACACTCTATTACCCGGGACACATTTGTATTCCTGTAAGGGTGTCTGAGTGCTTAGTACACTCTATCTAATTTTTAAAAATCAGGTCATTCCTATATTATTTAAGCAATTGAAGTTACAGAGAAAGATGGACCCTTCTCAAGTTCATTTTATAAAGGTTGTATATCCCAATATTAAACATGGTAGAGAAAAAACAAAAATAGATTTTGCCCACAACTAGAGAAATAATTAAAGCACTAGTAAATAAAATCCTACACTAAAATATAATAATACATCACAAAATATGGGTTTATTATAAGAATTCAAGGATAGTTCAACCTAAGACATGTCTCAAAATAATACATTACATTAAGAAAGAGGAAAACTATAAATAACAAAAGGAAGAGAAACTGGGAAAAAATAGCTGCAAAGGACACTATTGGGACTAACTACTTACAAAATTAGAACATGGACTATGGACTAAATAATGGTATTGTATAAATGCTAAGTGTTCTCATTTTGATAACTACCCTGTGGTTATGTATTAAGAGTGTCTTAGTTCTTAGAAAATACACACTCAAGTATTTAGGGGTAAAGGAATATGATGTCTCTAACTTTAAAACTGTTCAGAAAAAAATAAGATGGTAGGAGAGGGGACGGAAAAGAGAGAAAACAGGGATTAGGATAAACAAATGGATAGCAAAAATATACTACTTTTTTAAACTTTTCTGTAAATTGAAATTTTATTAAAACTAAAAAGTTACCAAAGGAAAAAAAACATAAAAAGAAGGTAACTACTTAAATATTAAAAATCATAACAAGTGAAACCCAATAGCAAACAGTATACTAAATGGCACATAGTAAAGGCACTTTACCAAAATCAGACTTAAGACAGGAAAGCTAACTATAATTTTCTTACCTTATTACATTAGATAATAATGTAATAGGATAAGAAAATGAAATAATTAGTATATTGGAAAATATTTTTTAAAAATGCTTTATTTTTATATGATCTTATTTTCGAAATAGCCAAGAAATATCAAAAATTATGAGAGCTAGGTAAGAGGACTTGATAAAAACAATTAGTTACGAAATAACTGTATAGATATTAAATCTTGTTTTAATAGTAGTGATAATCAGTTAGAAATAAAAATGATTTTAAAAATCCCACCAAAATAATAATAAACATATTATAATTAGAAGTAAATATAACAAAGTACAGGACCTAAATAAAAAAAATTATCAAAAAACATTTATGCTGTTATAAATGACCTTCCACCCAGAAGTAAAATAATCATGTATATTGTTATAGAATAGAGAATATGTATTTTGTCTATAGACTACAGAATCTAGGATATAAAATATATGCATATATTATATACAACATATAAAAACTAATTGCCAATGATTTAAAGATTGAAATGTAAAACAATAAAATAAGAAAAGTATTACAAGAAAATTTTTAGTTAATATTTAATAAATTTGGAATGGGGGAAAGCCTGTAAAACAAGGTAAAAAATCCAGAAGCGATAAATAAAAAAGATACTTCCCTGAACCAACATTATTATGAGAGTACAATAAGGTTAATGAAAATTATAAATCTATGATTTCTAGTAGTTCTACTAAAAGGAAAATAGGAATATTATGTTGACAGAATAAGAAAAATAATCAACTTCCTAGAAGAAGTTAACAAAGAAGAGTTTCTGGAAAGTAATAGGATAAAAGGTCCAGAATCAGTCAATAAACCTAGGGCAAATGTGGTGATTTAGGACAGGGCAGAATGGAGATTAAAAGAATGCAAAGGAGCTCAAATATTCATTCAACACAAGAGAACAATTCACCAACATCTCAACAGTATTCCCAAAGTAAATCTCTGACTGAAGCTGAGTATTTAAGTGCATAATTACCTGTTGTGTTATTTGCCATATCATACATGTAGTATCTCTGGAACCAGAAATCAAATGTATTCCACAGTAATCGGTAGCTAAACAAGTCACAATATCTGTAAGGAAAAAAATAAATAAAAAAATGACTTGGTTTTGCTGGAACAAAGAGCAATTTTAGTTAATGTTCAAATTATTACTAAACCAGTTGTTTTAATGGAGAAATATAGTACTGGCATTTCAAAAGCATTGAGAAAGAGTGACTCAGAGAAGCAACAGTATTAAAATCACATTCCTTTGAGGCCACCTTCCGTTGGGAACCATCCTGCCTGGTTTCAGGAGCTGTAACCCCACCGACAGGTGATAAGGCCCCACAGCTAGGGGACCTTGGGACCATAAAGCCACTAAGGAGGCAAAACTTATCCTAGCAGGGGTGCAGCCTCTGCCCCCTCTACTTTGCCCTGCTTGGCCCCTAGAGGGTGGTTGGACAGTCAATGACAGGTAAGATTCCTCAAGGAATGAACAACCTAAGACAGGTATAGTCACCAAGGGTGCCACTGGGGAAGGATTAGGGGATTGTGGATGAGGGACAAAAGACCTTCACCCCTTGGCTTTATCAGCCCTCAATCTATCTATAAAAATCTCCTAATTTCTTGGCTGTCGTGCTTCCCCTGCCTGATTCAGGCCTGAAACAATGCCCAAGGGAGGTGCAGACCTGTGCCAAAACAGGCGGTTCCCAGCAGGGGGCGATCAGGCCTAAGAAAGAATGCATAAAGTCCTGTGAAACCTGCTTTGCTAAGAATGTCCTCTATTTAAATGTTAAGGGTCCATGCACAAAATAAGTTTGTTTCCCAAGGTTTTACAGCCGATTGGCATCACCCTGTCTACCAGACCCTGACTCAGAAAGGACCCCCTGAACCCAGAAATGTTATCTGTAAACCATACCTCCTTTCTTTGATATGCATCCCTATGCAAGCTAAACTCAATAAAAGCCCATTGAAAGACAGGCTCAAGACCCTTCTCCTCTGAGAGACTCGTTAGCCTTTCCTCCCCAAGCAGATCATGTCTTGGTAGACTTATTCTCATCCGCAGCAGCCAGGGGAGCTCTACAGGACAAAGCTCCCCCACAGCCTTCGAGAGTGAAGTATAGACACTGGGCTGGGGAATGCCAGCCAGAATACTGGCAGGAGGTCTAGTAGCTTGAAACAAAGGCCCAATAAATTTTGATATACTTCTCCGCTCGCTCATCCCCATTCACCTTACTCCCACTGGGAACTGCAATCCTATACAATATGTGACCTACAAAATTACACCATAAATTCACAATGTAAAATACATTTTTCCTAAATTGTAAAAGCCTGAGCTAAGTGGCATCTTAGAAATTACTGGTACAGAAGTAGTGGCAGACTCCATTCCCTTTCCTATTAGGTTTATTGAGGAAAAATCTACTCATTTCATTCTTATATTGATGACTGAGACACTAAGAAATACCAGGTTAAAGAACACTCAACAATTTCACTTCTTTCATGTTTCACTACTAACATATAATAGGGCAGTATTTATGTATTAATTATAACAGATTTTTGAAAACATTTTGCCTTAAAATTCTCATTTCTATCAACCAATTTAAAAAAAAAAGACTTAGTCTAACATCTTTAAAATGCTATAAAGCTCCATTTAATTTATATGGTACTTAATACCAAAATAGATTAGACACTCTTAAATAAGGCATACAATATTCATAACACTGTTCTATCAAAAAGTTTACTCAGCCTCAATGGTAAAATGTAATATTTTTTCCTCAGGAATATGTACTACTTTTATAGTTAGAAAAAAACAGAAATTTTTGTGTTTTGGGAGGAAAAAAAGTTAATGCTTACCCATATGTCTGATATTGTGTGAAATAATTTTGCCTTTTGTAAGTGACATCACTTGAATGCTATTATCCCAATGTCCGGCACTGAAAAGCAACTTCGCATCATGTGATACTATAAATAGTTTAGAAGTAATCTCCAGCCCTGGTGCAAAAGGACCATTCAGACTACGCTGAGTTCTGTAAACACAAGTAAATATTAGACTTTTCCTTGAAAGAACATTTAGACTTAACTATTTTCAATGTCTCTAAAAAAGAAATGAAAAATAAGTCTCTTCAACCTTCAATTTGAAATGTCTCCTAACAAGTGATACTTTTAGAAAATACGTCTTTACTCTTATTTTTCATAAAATAAAATTTTATATAACAAAGCCTCAAGGGTTATTGCATTAAGAAACTAAGATTAACTGAGATTGGTGAAGGTGTGAAAAAATTTAAATCTTGCTTTTCAAAGCCAATCAGTAAGATTGTCAATTCTGTAAATAGCAGCCTCAAAGTATAGGGTAGGCAAAAGTGAGCGTACAGCTGTTAATAATAAATAATAATAAATAAATAATAATGCAGGAATAAACTGTGTTTTGAGTACTGACAACTGTAAACCTACTCTTGCCCACCCCTGTATAAAGACAAGACAGTATATACCAGAACCAGGAAAATCAGAAATAAACTGAAACTAGGGATCTACTACACAGGCAGATAAATGTGTATCTGACAATACTCATGAAGATCATTTTCCATTCCAACCAAAGAAAGCATATGGGTTTTACCTGCTTCTCACTAAAATACCTGTTCACTTAGCCAACCTAAATTCTGCAGAAAGACACAAAAAGTGATTATAACTTTAGTATGTGTTATAGAAAATGAGAACCAATTCTGACACTTCAGCTCTAGACTTTTATTATTCAACATTAATTTGCTGAAAGTACACTTTGAGCAAAGCACAATGTACTAAAAATCCTATGTGGAATAAGAAGGAAAAAATATCACCCTTAATATAGCTAAAACAACTCAAGAGGAAGGGAATCATCACTTGAACTTACAATGTAACCTTTGGATAGTTTAAAAGATAACTAAGGTAAATAATAAAGTCTTATTAGATAAAACACACTGAGTCTTATTTGTAGATAATATTGCATAACAAGCCATGGCTCGTGTGGCTGAGTTGGTTGGAGCGTTGTCCCATACACCAGAAAGTTGGGGGGTTCAATTCCCGTCATGGTGCATGTAGGAAGCAATCAATCAATGTTTCTTTCTCTAAAATTAATAAACATATTTTTAAATACTGTATATTAAAAATACAATTAGGCCAAAAGCTATTCCTAATAATTTTTCCTTCCATAATGGTATGATAGAAATTGTTTTCTCTTTAAATCAGTATCAAGTCAGGGGAATGGAAGGAAAAAAAATGAAAGAGGAAAGGAGGGAAGGAAGAAAGAAAAGGCAGGAGGAGGAAAGAAGAAAGAAAAGGATATCTAGATGTCTACAATATTACTTTCAAAATGAAACCAATCAACCTGGCTGTTTTTCTTGGCAATAAGATACTGCACTTCATTTGTTTAAATGTTTATTTACTTACTTTGGATTTGTCACAGTTTGATCCCTGATGAATGTAAAGTAATTAGAAATATTTCTGTCATAAGGCAACCATCCATGGGTTCCAATAACATAATTCATGCTTACTGTTACCTAGAAAAAATATGAAGATGAAAAAAATATGAAGATGAAGATTTAATCTTTCTGTAAACCGTAATCAATTCTGTATTATTTCTCATTTTCATAATCACTCCTGCTGTATGATAAATTTTAATATGTAATAAGATGGTTTTTAAAAATACTTTAGTTTTGATTTGAGAGAGAAGGTAAAGGAGGAAGAAAGAAAGAGCGAGAAACAACAATGTGAGAGAGAAACATCAACCGGCTGCCTTCCACACAGGCCCCAGGGGATAATCAAATGCTCGCATGTTAGCATTTATCATTGCAACCCAGGCCTGAGCCACCTCAGCTCGGGCCTCGTAAGATGTTAGATCTTATTTTTCCTGTACAAAATTTCCTTCTACTTTCACGTATTTATTATTCCAGATAAACTTTAGTTTTAAACTGTACTTTTAAACAACTGTAATTTTAAACTACTTAAAATAAAAGCTGTGCAAATGAAAAAATACATTTTTATTCTTGGTTTAATTCTATACAAGTTTTCTCTTTTTTAAAAAGCTTTAAATATTTTTTATTTTCTCAATTTTTTGTAAGTTGTTATATATAGGGCAGTGTGAAAAGGGGATAATCAACTTACCAGTAACTCAGGACTGCCTTGAGACATAAAAGAACGAGACTGATTTTTGGGGACAATGGCCTTTATTAGTGGAATACCATCACTAATTCCCTATAAAATAAAAGACAGAAGTTTAGTAGCTGATTCTGCTTATCTTTTTAGACACAAACTATTCAAAATTTCTGTTTCTTTAAACAAGAGTGAACTCTGTGATACAGCATTTTACTCTATCAAAACATATCAGTGCTTAAATTAAAATGTAAGAAAGAAATTATATACCATGTTTGAATGGCATACTTGAAACTTCTGAAACCCATCACCTTCTTTATTCCACTATTCTGCTATTAAAAAGAGATGTAAATTTCAAGGAGTATCAATTATTTAGGACCTTTCCCTTTCACTAGCCATAAGGACACGAACATAAATAGAAAAATATAGACTATATTAGGGTACACTTCTCAAATAAGTCAAATGGGAAAACTGGTTATATTTTAGAGATTTCCTTTGAATTTACTTTTTTAAGTGTAACTGTCACCTTTAGATTTTAAAGACAGCTTTATTGAGGTAAAATACACAAAAAATTGCACATACTGTATTTTGCCATGTAGAATGTGCTCCCATGTATAATTCATGCCCACATTTTTGGCCCAAAGTTTCAGCAAACAAATCTTTCATTTTAATTTTTTAATTCAATTTTTATTTATTTATATTTAGATATTTGTTTTTTGTACTATAAAGGAATTTTAGCATTTATTTTTGAACATATTATGGTACAAGAAATTTTATGTAACAAATAATTACACAACATAAGAACAGATACAAGATATTTCAGGCACTACCCATGTATAATGAGCATCCTTGTTTTTCCCTCAAAAATTGGGGCAAAAAAGTGCACATTATACACAGCAAAATATGGTATTTAATGTATATAATTTGATAAGTTAGGATTCCATTTTATATTCAGGCTTTTTCACCTTCTACATTAAATGTTAAATGTAGATCTTTTTTAATGAATATTTTTTTGAATAGTTCATTTTTGAATTGAATTTTCCCATTACTATTTAGACCCCCTAGAGCCTCCTCCCTACTCCCACCCTGCAATCACCACACTATTGTCCATGTCCATGGGTCCTTCTTCTTTCTCAATCCCTCCACCCCTACCACTGTCAGTCTACTCTCTATCTATGAGTCTGTCTCTATTTTGCTTCTTAGTTCAACACATTTCTCAAGTCAAATAGGAAAACTGGCTGGTTATATTTTAAAGAAATTTCCTTCTGGGTTTAACTTTGAACAAATAGCTCTATTCCATTTATTAAGGCAGTCCCTGAAAGTCACAACAGGACCAAAAAATAGCCTTCAGAAAACACCTATCATTATTTTATTACAGTGTGCAGTAGAACAATGGAACTAAAGCTCTTGATGTGACAATAGTTCACTATTGGGTACATATTACATGCCAGGTGCTATTCTAAGAGCTTTATATGAACTAAATAAAAAATTATAAACCACACGATTCATAAATGATTAGACATGATGAAACTAATTTTATCAGCATTACATAATAAATGTAGTATTACATGCCCATCAGATTATGGGTTAAATGGGGTGTTATAGGTTGCCCTACGTGCAGTAAAGAGTTAACAGAGCAGGACTGAGGTAACTCTCCTTGGAAAAGCCAGCCTGCAAGGTTGGCCCTTTCCTGTCATCTGGTAACTCGATGGGCAAAGAGTTCCTTACACTGACTTAAAACTTGTCTTCAATGAAAAGGGTGGCTCATTATGCCTAGACTCTCTGTACAAAGAATATGGTTCATGCCTAACACCTGCTTTTCTTCTGAGAATCTGAAATTTTGGCATGGTATGCAGAGGGTACCTGTGTGACCAACCTCTGATACAAACCTTGGGTACTGTCTCTCTCTAATGAGATTCCCTGGCAGACAAAAACATGGTTTCTCATTTCATTACTGGAAGATATAAGTATGTCCTATGTGACGCCACTGGAAGAAGACTCTTTCAACTGGTTTCCCCAGACTTTGCCCCATATGCCTTTGCCTTTGCTGATGTTGCTTTCTATCGTCTCACTGAAATAAATCTTAGCTGTGAATACAACCATATGTTGACTCTGTGAGTTCTTCCACAAAACCACCAAACTGGAGGTGGTCTTGGAAACCCAGAACACGTCCAAGAAATCAGTCATCATTTCCAAACAGTTTTTTCTATTTGTTCCAGGCAAATGACTGAGATACTTTTGGAAAACAACCAGTTTTGTAGAACTTTGTCAGTTAAACATTAAATAACTATTTCAAGAAATGTGCATTTAGGAAAGGAGTGACAAAAATTAATTTTGAACTGTTTTCACAAACATGTGAAAGCAGTTAAATTAAAGCTATATTCACACTTTTTTCATACACTTTATTAAAAATTATATAGTAAATTACGAAAAATTCTATAAAGATTTCCTATGATATTGAACCTAAGTAACACCTTACTCCCTACTGAAGATTCTGACAAACTAGGCCTGTGGGAAAAATCCAGCCTACTACCTGTTTTGTAGGTTGTATGTAAGCTAAGAATGGTTTACATTTTTAAATAGCTATATAAATATGCAAATACATACACAGGCAAATACGTAATAGTATCCTTGATTTTGTCTTTGACCACAAACTCCAAAATGTTGACTATGTGACCCTTTAAGAAAAAGTTTACCAACCTCTGCTGTATTGCATGAGAGTTAATGCTTTTTCTATGTATATCTCCAAACTATTCTTAGTAACTTTTTTGCCAAGAGTGACTATTATCTGTCCAAACCAAATTCAAACATATAAATGCATTTCATATATATATTCTGAATTACTCAAAGTAATTCAGTATGTATATTTAAACACTCAAATTGGAAGGTACTCTCTTTTTTTTATTGTTGTTCAAGTATAGTTGTCTCCATTTTCCCACCACCACTTCCTCCCACCACTCCCCCCTACCCCAACCATCCCCACCTCCCACCCTTGATCCTACCTGCTTTGGCTTTGTCCATTGGTCCTTTATACATGTTCCTTGACAACCCTTCCCCCTTTCCCCCCAATTATCCCATCCCCCCTCTCCGGTTACTATCAGTTTGTTCTTTATTTCAATGTCTCTGGTTATATTTTGTTTGCTTGTTTGTTTTGTTGATTAGGTTCCACTTATAGGTGAGATCAAGTGGTATTTGTCTTTCGCCACCTGGCTTATTTAACTTAGCATGATGCTCTCCAGATGTTCATAGCAGCACAATTTACAATAGCCAAGTGATGGGAGCAACCTAAGTGCCCATCAGTAAATGAGTGGATCAAAAAACTATGGTACATTTACACAATGGAGTACTATGCAGCAGAAAGAAAGAAGGAGCTCCTACCCTGCACAACAGCATGGATGGAACTGAAGAGCATTATGCTAAGTGAAGTCAGCCAGGCAGTGAAAGACAAATACCATTGATCTCAACTACAAGTGGAACCTAATTAACAAAACAAACTGGCATGCAAAATATAGCAAGAGACATTGAAATCGACAACAAACTAACAGTAACCGGAGGGGAGAGGAAAATAATGTGGGAAAGAAGGGAAAGGAACATAAATGAACTTGAGGGACCCATGGACAGAGCCAAGGCGGGGTGGGATTGAGGGTGGGAGGAAGGCGTGGGCAGGGTGGGGGGAAGTAGTGGTGGGAAAATGGACACAACTGTATTCAAACATCAATAAAATTTTTAAAAAAAAATCAGATATATTAAAAAAACTATGGCACATTTACACAATGGAATACTATGCAGCAGAAAGAAAAGAAGAGCTCTTACCCCTCACGACAGCATAGATGGGTCTAGAAAGTACCCTCTTTTTAAAAAATTGTTTTTTATTGATTTGAGAGAGACGTACACATACATTGATTTGTTGTTCCACTTACCTATGCATTCATTGGATGATTCTTATATGTGCCTGACTAGAGATTGAACCTGCAACCTTGATATATAGGGACAAGGCTCTAAACAACTGACCTACTCAGCCAGGGCACAAAGAACTCTTTCAACTACAGCATTAACTATCTTTGTTTTATCTGAGTACTCCTGATATCAGCAATTAACAATCTGACTTATTGGGCCACATTTTATACATGAGCAGACATTACAATTGAGCTATTTTAGACTCCTTCTACACATCATCTCAACTGTCACAAAAAGCAATTTAAATAAAATTATTTATTAAATGTGAAACAGAAGAAAGAAAGCCACTCAAGTAGCAAATAAAAGCTTTCAATAAGATTGTTTTAAAAATCCAAGAACAGGTAATTATTTACTATTTTGGATTATTATAATCCAATCCCTATATTGAAGAGTAAAAGAAACACTGAGGTGTATAGAATTCAGAGAGAGAGAGAGACTTTTTGACTTTTTGCTATTACCAAGTTGGATATTACCTCTATGAAAAATGACTTCAGTTCAGGGAGGTGCTGAAATAAGTTTAGGGTTGAAGTCTCAGTTCTGGTCTGCTTCTGTACTGCTTCCTCTGCTGATAATCTAGGAGGGTGTGGTTCCTTTAAAGTAATTTAAAAATAATAATTTCATAATTAATTAAAATATCTCTCACTGTATTCCTCCATATATACTGGGCTCTAGCTACAATGGGTTACATACATATCACGCACTATTGCTCTGACTATTCTCTCAGCAGAGTTCCTACCATCTTCGTTTCTAGAGAAACCCGATTTCTATTTTAAAGTTTTTCTTACTGGTATCTTCCTAAATATCTAAGTGAGTAACAATTACTCTCATACTATTTTCCTGAGCACATTGCTTTAATATTTTATTTAGCACTTATTTCTTTCTATGTTGGATTACATACAGTACTTATTTATAGTCTCTGTTTTCCTATCAGGAAATAGGTATCTTAAAGTAAGGAAATAAGTCTTGTTCATTTATGGATTTTCAACACCTAGAATAATATCTTAAATATCTTAAAGCATCTTAGTAGATGCTTAATAAGTGCTTGGTACAATTAAACATATTATTCAAAAGTCAAAAGTTATAATATGGGTAAAACTTTAATTTCTGAAATAAGATAAAATGCCAATATTAACAGAATCAAATTAGAGATGTGGCTGAATTTTTTCAAATAAATTATTCTTTCTTAACTTTAATGTCAGAGACATAGAACAGTATTAGCTTTACAAATAAAAAGAAAATAACAAATCAAGTTAACACTGCAAATGTACTGTTAAAATGTAGAACAGAATTTTATCTCAAAGGGATTCTTCTACCTGGACTTGCATTCAAGATGGCAACATGGCAAACAAGCTCACCTCCTCACACAACCACATCAAAATTACAACTAAACTACAGAACAAACATTATTCATAATCACCAAACTAGAGCCGAATGAAGTCCTACAAATACAGAATTAACAAACAAACCACATCAAAACTGGTAAAAGGTGCAGAACAGGCTGGTCTCACACCAACGTGTGGCAGATAAAACTCAGGAGGGATACCTCGGGAGCAAGTGGTCCCACACTAGGCACCCCCAGCCCAGGATTCCAGGACAATAAGTCCCCTTAACTTTTGGCTGTAAAAACCAGCAAATATTGAGGCTATGGAAGACAGAAACTTCTAGAGTTCCAGGCAGTACTCTTAAAGGGCCTGTGCTGGGATTTCCTCACTCACTCCCTCTGAGCACCAGAGTGGGAACAGCCTATCTGAAGGCAGAAGAGGCACAGGAAAAGGAAATGAAGTGCCTGGCATCAGGGTGAGAGCTGGGGGAGCTCTGTCCCAAAGACAAGTGCTGGAAGAAGCTATTTTTCCTTTTCTGAGCCCCCCTTCCACACAGTAGACAGACAGGTGCAATGTGTAAGACTCCATCAACCTGGCTCACACTGTTTGCCCCACCCTTGTGATTCCCTGAGGCTCCACCCACCCTAGTTTTTGCCAGGGGCTTTTCCATATGAATGGCTTGTCTTGGCTCATGCTTCAGATTTTCCTAAATTCTCTCATGCAAGTAGCATCTGGCCTCAGCATGCCCCATGCCTATTGCTAAGTGGTCTCAGGTCTGGCACTAGCAGCAGCTACCCTTGGCTTACAGCTTGAACTTGTTTTAGGCACCTCCAAAACCAGTACAGGTAGCAGTCAATTGCACATGGCTTTGCAGGTTATGTTGGGTAGCCCTGGTCAAAACACAGGTGGTGGCATTAAAAATGGATTGGCTGTATGACCCAGCGATTCCACTTCTGGGAATTTGTCTGAAGAAACCCGAAACACTAATTCCAAAAAACATTAAGCACCCCTACATTCACTGCAGCATTATTTACAATCATCAAGATATGGAAGCAACCCAACTGTCCATCAGTAGATGAGGAGATAAAACAACTATGGGACATTTACTCAGTGGAATACTACTTGGTTGTAAAAAAATAAAAATTTACCCTTTACAACAGCATGGATGGACCTGAAGATTATCATGCTAAGTGAAAAAGGCAAGTCAGAGAAAGACAAGTACCATATGATTTCACTCACATGTGGAATCTAACGAACAAACTGAACTAACAAGCAAAGCAGAGACAGACATAAATGGAGAGCAGGTTGACAGCTATGGGCAGGGGTTAGGGAGCGGAGGGATCAAACAAAAAAGAAAAAGGGCTCATGGACACGGACAACAGTATGGCGATTGTGGGGGAGGGAATGAGTGGCTGGAGGTGGAAAAGGGTATAAGGGGGATAATGGTAATGGAAAAAATACAATAAAAAATAAACTACTAAAAAGAGTAATTGCATGTGTGCATTTCTGACTGCAATATTTTATTTCAAAAACAGAAACAAACATTTAAATATATTTTTTATTAAGTGACAGAATATTTTTCCCAAACCTTTTCCCAAATCCAAATAATTCTGAAAATAAGGTTTTAAATCATTAAAATCCTTGGAAATACTGGTACTATTACACAGCAATTATATTCTAGTCTTATCATATAATCAGTAACTTTTATGATTTACCTTTAACAGTTGACAAGGTGTTTGCCCAAAATTATTAATCATCCCTTCTAAGGCTTTCCTTTCCTTCTCATCTGTTAAGGCATCCAGATCCACAGCTCCTAAAATCAGCAGTAGTCAACTCACTATACAGTGAAAAATAAATCAGCAAGCCAAACAACTGATTTATACATCAGAGACTGATCAGTACACTTTCATTAAAATATTATTACATTCTTTAATTTGTAAAAACATTTTAAAGAGGTAATATTTTTTAAAAATGGTAAAACATCAAAATTAAATATGTAAACAAAGTTTTATCTACTACTTATAACTAAAATAACAAATTTAACAGACAGTCTGTAAGTTTCTCCTAGAAAAATACAAACTCTACTCAGAGAGTATCTAATTGTTTTCTTCATGAGAGTCAAGCTCAAATGAGTAAGAACCACACAAAAATACTGCTATAAATTACTGTTTATCTAATAAATACTAGGGAAGGTATTATTAGGGGTAAATGATTATACTCAGCCATACTTAATATGAATCCTTACATGGCTAGTAATTGGCCAAAGTAGGCCAGTGTGATTTCAAAGTCCTTGCTTGTAACCACCATGTATACTACCTCCCAACAAACTTTTGTAGAAGGAAAACATACTTGTCTATTTACGAAACGTCACGTGGGCTCTGCTAAAATTCATATAACTTCATACTATTCACAATCTTTACAACTGAAGGATTAGAAAAGAAAGAACTGCTTCTATTTCAAAGCCTTCAAAATTGTTCTTGATCCTGAGCTACTAAACATTAGAATGTCATCTTTATCATTTAAAGAATTGTTATTTGTAATTCTAAAGGCTTCTTTCAAAGTCTACTAAAACTGTAATACTAAATATTTAATGTAGGGGCTGACTGATTAGAACACATACAGCCAGGGATCAAAAACTCATATGCCACCAATAATTGACATTTATAATTCGATTTGCATATATATATTCTCATAACTACTTTTTTTTTTACAAAAGTAGGTCTCATCTTTCAAATAGACAAGCTCACTAAACTATTGTTAAATGTCGTTTCACATATTAAATAGTTATGTCCAAAACACCATATTATAAACTCATATTAAATAATATTTTCCATCAATATACTGGAAAAAAGTATATGGGCTTATACCTTCATAACTACAGTAATAGAAAACATTGAGTGCCTCCACTGCAGCTGGTCCCCTCTGTTTATAGCCAAAAATCAGATCTATCCATTCATGAAGATGAGCAGAAACATATTCAGACTCCTAGTAAAGAACAAATAAGTAATAATTAATATGGAGATACATTCTAATTACAATGTAGAGATGATTCCTTTAAAGAAGAGCAAAGCAAGCATTTCCACACAAAATCTTACCATTGTAAATAAAATTATCTCAAAATCAAGTTATTTATTCATCATGCACTACATATGTTAACTATATTCTATCTTGCACAATGTAGGCATATTTATTAATACTTATTACATATGCATCTATTAATTAATGGGTGAAAAAAACACATTTTCTAATAGCCCAAATATTAATGACAAAAATTAATGATAGCTCTGGAATGCATCTTTGTTGCAAAATTTTCGTTGAAATAATTGTTTAGAAATTCAACTCAAGGAAACACACAATGGGGTAGATGAAAGATTCTGCAAATCATTCCCTCGCCCCATCCCACCAAGCGGTAGACTGGGGACAGGCAGAGGCTTGGACGACTTCCTGGAGCCTCCAAGACAGCTTAAAAGACTGCAAGGAAATTGTTATTAGAGATAGGAGGAAAGGGGACTCAACGTTTTAGTCACATGAAAAAATAGAAAGGGTAAATAATGAACTCATGGATCTGGAGATGGAGATTTCCAGGCAGAATATTTCTAAGTGCTAACTGGCTTCTTTTTAGCTGCCTGTGATAAAGTGTTGGAGTAGTAGTAAGATGAGTTAGGGGAAAAAAATAATTGTTTGAGTTTTAAGCATAACTTTAAAAAAATATAAAGGTGCCAAGGTCTTGCTGGGTTCAAAGTAAAATTATTTATTTCCAGGATGACTATTTATTTATAATAAATGAATTATTTATTTCCAGGACAGACTCCCAAACTCGCAAATGGCTCAAGTCAATCAATAATCAAACCAGTGTCACCAGTAAAATATGTCCTCAGGCGAAAGTTTTGTTCAAGAGTGTGGCTGTCAAACAATCTGTTGAGACCCTTTTCCCTCACAGACACACTCAAGTCAACAGAGCATATTTTAAGAATGTTAAAGAAAAAAAAAAAGAGAATGCAAAAATGGAGTCACTTGTGCAAACTAAGGCTTAATATCTAACCTCACTGCAATTTCAGTCTATCCCAGGCATATGACCTTTAACCAATCAGTACTAGTGAGGTAAATTGCATGACAGACTCCTGCCTTTCCCCAAAGGAAGGTGACCAGCCTGAAGCAATCAATCCACTCTGTGTCAGACTTCCTTGTTCTGCCCCCTTCTGCCTATAGACCCTTCCATTTTATACAGTATATGGGAGCTCCTTTCTATATGGTAGATGGCATGCTGTGTGAATCATGAATCACTGAATAAAGCCAATTAGATCTTCAAATCTACTGAACCGAATTTTGTTTTTTAACAATCTTAAGGGCTTCTTCCCACAGTAGCCTCCCACTCAGCCCAAAAGAGATATGGGGCTGTTCTGTAAATTAATGTGGAAGGTTTTTGTACAATAGACTGGTTGCCTAAGAAACCCATAACATTTTATAAGAAACTGTATTAGTTCAGTCTGAAAGAGATAAACTGTTCAAAAAAGGAGACAGACCTTTGGCTTCCAAGTTACTATGGTTAAGAAAGAGGCTGCCGAAAACACTCATGGACCCTCTTTGTCAAAGACACTCTTTCCATTACAAAAAAATTATTTTTTTATTTTATTTATAAAATAGCCATGAGAAAGTGTGGAAGCTTCCACTTTTGCACTCCTGGGGAGCCCTGAGCTACCACGGAACAAGCCGGGCTACTCAGGTAGAGACCACAGGAAGAGGAGATATCCTGAGACTATATGGAGAGGGAGAAAAGTGCAGCAGGTCAGTGTCTCAGTGAAGCCAACATGACTCCAGCCTCGGCTGTCATATGACTCCAAGGGCGTGAGACCTCAAGCAAGACCAGGGGAACTATTCAACTGAGACCAGTCACTTCACAGAACTGTGACAGATCATAAAATGGCTATAGTTTAAAGCCACTACATTTTGGAATACAGTGGAACTTTGGTTCTCAAACATGATGCATTCCAGAAGGCTATGCAAGGAGTGATCTGTTCAAAACCGATTCTCCTTTGTCGCCTGGGAGATGCATAACTGATGATACCAGTATCACCATGAAAGGGTTGTCACACTGAGAACTGAAGTTTTGTTTGACAACCGAGACATTTTTTCCATCAGCAACTTGGTCGAGAACCGAACTGTTCAAGATGGGAGACATCTGAGAACTAAGGTTTAACTATAGCTTGTTACATAGAAGTTACATATCTGAAACACAGACTTCTAACATCTTATTAATAAGGAGAATGCTCTCCTGAAATCCTGGACCCTCCCTGCATGCCATAGGTAATATAGAGAAAAGCATCTGAAAAGTTCCTGGTTAGTTATAAGAAACAGATGATGTTTGGGAGTTGCTTTATTCATTAATAGGATCATGGTTTACAAATATTATAATCTTATCCTGAATATTGTAAATTTGACAAACTATATACTACTGACAAGGAATGTTTCCAAGTATTGGCCTAATCGGTTTTAGAGTCTGCAACATTTCAGTTTAGATAGAAAACTAAGTGGGCTACTGTAGAAGAAAAAAACATTACCTGCAAGATAAAAATACTGCAATACAATATCAACATTAACCTAATTTTTCAATTCCAAACTGAAAATTTAGCTAAAGGCTAGTAATATTCTTTCAGTGGCATTTAGGGTTTAGCTGTCTTAGTAAAAACTTACTGAAATCCTTCAGAGAAAACAAAAGCGCACTTATCCTTATATTAGATATGAAACAAATGTGTAAACTACAAAACATCAAAGTATACCCTACCAGGTGACTGAAATAGTTTCACACACAACAGGCAGATTCTTTATAAGAACTGAAATTCTTTTGCTATATATCCATAGAACTTTACTATACTTTCCCTGTATTAGAAGATTCATTACCTCGAAATAAATCACTGCATTATACTTTCTAAAACATCATAATTGAGATTACAAATTAATCTAGAAAAATAACAGCCAGATATACTTAATTTCATCCTCTGGAAAACACATACATTTTTATCTTAATCTCTGTAATAACTAAACACAAAAGTCTTACCAGAGCTTTCCTATGTTTATAGATGAAATCTTCAGCTGACTTAGCCCATTTGGGGAGAATGACATCATTTACTTGTTCTTTAGAAACTTGTAGACGACCCAAGTTAAATTCTAAGACATGTAAAAGATAAATGTGTCAAGTCATTTTAGCTTTAAATAAACCAAGTATAACAAATATGAGGGCACATTCTTTGGCAAACCTGAAGGCTTTTTTCTTCACAAGTGAAATGTGAGAATCAAGTTCCTTTTTATTTTTAAATCCCCACACAAGGATATGATTTTCAATAGAGAGAAAGGAAAAAAAAATCAGTGTGAGAGAGAAACATCAATTGGTTGCCTCCTCATACTCAGTCCAATCTGAACCCGCAACCTAGGCATGTGCCCTGACTGGGGATCAAAACTGCAACCTTCTGGTGTACAGGATGATGCTCCACTAACTTAGCCACCCAGCCAGAGCTCAAGTTTCTTTCTTGACCCTAAATTTATAGAACTACCCTGACCTTGTTGGGTGTTTCAGTTGGCTGGAGTGTTGTCCTTACACCAAAAGGTTGTGGGTTAGATCCCTGAGTTGGGGTGTAGAGGGAGGCAGCCTTACAGATGTTTCTCTTTCATATCAATGTCTCTCTCTCCCCTTTCCTCTCTCTCTAAAATCAATTTAAAAAAATATCCTCGGGTGAGGATTAAATTCACTGAATAGCTAAAAATAATTCTTACATATTTGAATATTTATCAGTTGACTAAAAAGGTAAATGAAAATATAATATTAGGTTGGCCAAAAAGTCTGTATGTCTTCTTCCATAAAAGACACATTTTTCATTTCCACCAGTAACTTCACTGATTTAGATATTTTGAGTATGTTGGCTATCTCCCATGTGATATAACATTGATTGTTCTCAATTAATGTCTCAATTTGATCGCTATCAACTTTAACCGGTCTACCCAAGCATGAAGCATCACCCAGAGAGAAATCTCCAGCAAGAAACTTTGCAAACCACTTTTGACACATTTGATTAGATACAGCAACTTCTTCATACATGACACAATTTTTTTTGCATTTGTTTCACTTTTACCTTTCTTGAAATAATAAAGCATAGTATGCTGAAAATGTTGTATACTTTCTTCCATCTTTAATATTAAAATGGCTACATAAAAATCCACTGATTTCGATAAGCTTTGTAAAATGCACACTGATAGGACATGTCACAAAACAATCTAACAACATTGTTTCAAATGAAGTTAAAGACAACTAAGTGCTACTAAATCTTATCTTATGGAAAAAAACAAAGTTACTGTTTGGCCAACCCAATAGTCTTTTTTTAAGACTTTATTTGTTTTTAGACAGAGTGGAAGGGAAGGAGAAAGAGAGGGAGAGAAACATCAGTGTGTGGTTGCCTTTCATGTGCCCCCTACTGGGGTCCTGGTCTGCAACCCAGGCATGTGCTCCGACTGGAAATCAAACTAGTGACCCTTTGGTTTGCAGGCTGGTGCTCAATCCACTGAGCCTCACCAGCCAAGGCCCAGTAGTTTTAAATTGGCTATTAAAAGGTAAATCACATTAATAATTGATATTTTTGTTGAGAAAAGGGAGGGAAACTATAGCTATGACCAAAACCTTAATCTGAACCAAAATGCAAGATTAAGTATTCTTTTTAAATTAAAAAATAATTAACATACATAGTCCCTTTAAAGGTTAATTTGCAAAATGTAATTCCTTAGAGCTTTTTGGATTAATTCATACCTTAAACTCACTTTAAGATTTATGCTTGCCTTATGGAAGAACAATATATTTATTGACATATACCACTATTCTAAGTAGATACTGACATCATAAAGATTTGCTCATAGAGCTAAAACCCAAAGATGAAGTTTTTTTGTTCATACAGCGTGGGAAGGGAAAAGTGTTAACACAAAAGACCTTCATAAAAAGAGCTGCCTTAAAATATCAGTGTGACTCAAAGTAGGAGGTTTAATGCCACAGGATGACAGGACAGGGTCAATAGCTTTGTTAACTCAACCACTGTGTAGCAGATATTGTTTGTCAGGCACCTGATAGGCATTCCCTGCTCTGCAGCAGAACCTTGATTTTATGCAAGTTGCCTACCCAACCCTGTAACTCATGCCTGTTGCAGGTGACTGGTGTAGAGGCTGGTCTATGACCCAGCCCTGGGGAATGAGGGGAAGTTGTGGAAAAGGGTTTCTCGCTCTTAGGAAGTAACAAAAGAATCAACACTCTTACTTCTGTACTGAATTAGCCATTTGTAACCATGAGAGGCACTATCTAAAGACAAAGCCAAACACTTAGAACGGCAGAGTGAAAATACAGAGAACTTGGATGATATCGTTAAGCCACCTGAAACTACCATACCTCAAGGTTTTTTATGAGGGAAAATACTAAAATTTTCTTGCTCACGCAATTTTTAGGTGTCGTAAATCAATATCTATTTTACTAACATAATACTAATATTAATATTTGTTGGCATTCTAACTAATATACTTTGTTTTCTCTCACCTACTTCATTTCAAACAAAGAGGCAATGTACAGTTAGAAATGGAGGCCACCAGAACAATAGTGCAAGATGGCAAACTGGCTCTAGCGAGTGTCAGAAATTGTCGAGCTGCGAGTACCTTAAATTCTGCATCCAAATTTAGTCTGCTCGATCTACCTATCCCAGATATCCTGCTTTAGGAGACTCCAGTCCCATGACCGACTGAGAGTCTAGGATCAGACTCAGTCAACAGAATCACTTGATTTTCTGAAAGGGACCAATTCTAACTACCTTACTAGAGAATTAGACGCCCTGCCTCCCACAGACCAGCCCAGTGTGCCTGAACAAAGGACATGAAGCCCCCAATACGTTCTCTCCAGCCTGACAAATAAATCTGCTGAGCAAGCAAAAGGTCCAACATTAACATGACATGCTAAGGGAGGAAAAAAGAAGTTGGTAATGGTCCTTTGATACTGTGAAATTTTCCTAAAGAACACCAGTAGTAAAAATCTTGTTAATTTCCTTATCTGCGCTTAAACTAAATCAAACACTACCTCATAGAAAAAGTATTTGGATATTTTTAAAGACTATATTTAGCTTCATGATTCTCTCCTTCAAAAACATGATTTTTCAAATACTATGGTACCTTATGCCATCATTAAGTTCAACCTGCCTCCTGTCTTCTGCTTTAAATTAGGAGTCAGCAAACTTTTTAAATAAAGGGTCAAATAATAAATATTTTTGGCTTTGAGATCCCCAAGCCTCTGTTGCAACTACTCAAACCTGCTGTTGTACTGTGAAAGCAGCCACAGTCTGTATGTAAATGAATTGGCTGGCTATGTTTCAACACAACTTTATTTATAAACACACACATCTGCCTAAAGATTTGGCCCATGGACCTGTAGTTTGCTGATCCCTGGTCTCAATCCTCATTTTATCTAATTCAAACACTTTTAACCTAAGTGGCTATATGGCTGAAATGGCGTAGGGTCATTTTTGCTTCTCTAGAAAACTCTGTACTTTGACAAATTCTCTCACCAATTCACATTTTGCTCATTTATCTTACTTCACTGTAGCACTTCCCTGGAAGGTGAGATGAGTACCTGGGCATAGAGAAGCCCTGCCACTGAGTGATACACAGACAGAATGAATCTTAAATAATCTGTAGGGCATCACAAAGGAGAGCATTATGCTAAGTGAAATAAGCCAGACAAATACCATATGATCTCACCATTAACAGGAACCTAATCAACAAAATACACACGCAAGCAAGTATAGCCAAAGACAATGAAATTGAGAATAGGCTGACAGTGATCAGAGGGGAGGGGATATTGGAGGAAAAGGGTGAAGGGTCTACAGGGACACATGGACAATAACAAGGTGGGGTGGAAATAGGGAGGAAGGTGGAAAGGGCTGAGGGGAAAGGCAGAAAACTGTAATTGAACAACAATTTTAAAAAATGACCTGAATAAATCAAAAGATTTAACATATTAAAACAAAACAAAACAAAAATGCCCTGAAAGATAGTTTCAGGCTCCTCCACTGAGACCAGTTGAGTCAAATTTTTAAGCTTCTATATCTTACGATTTTGATTTTCCAAAAACTCTGGGAAATAGAAGAATTCAGGAATAAGTTCCTTCACATCATTTGGACTGTCCATGAGAGTCTGCCAGGTGGCAGGGATGGAATGGAATTGCCGATCTGCACAATCAAACCTGCACGTGGAGAGTGAAAGAGAAAAGTAAATGCTGAATGAAAGCGACAACATGCATGAAACAAACCTTTAAATTCAAGTTTCCTAATGGTTAGTCTCTCTTAATATTTCTATTTAATGTCTAAACACACAATTTGCTCTCCTTCTTATACTATCTTTCATACTCTGCTGTCAGGAACTAAATACCATCCTTTTAACTACCAGTATCATTTTGGTTAAAATAGTTGAAAACCAAATAATACTGGAGAAAAATTTTAAGTAATGAAACATAAATCTCAATAAAAGCCTAAGATACCTTAAAAATAGCACTTGTTAAAAAAATACAGTTTACATTCAATACTATGTTGTACCAGTTTCAGGTATACAAGCTTACTGGTCAGTCACATACCCTACGAAGTGCTCCCCCTGCTATAAGCACCTGCCTGGCACTATGTCTACTAACCACACCATCACTAACTAATTCCCCATGCTGTACTTGACATCCCCGTGTCTATTATGTAACTAGTCATTTGTACTTCTTAATCCCTTTGAAAAATGGCACAATTTTTGCTCAGTAAAATTTATTACACAAAGTGAATAAATGTTATTTGGATATTTTTAAATCATAGAGTTTAAATATCAAAGTATAGTATTAATATATGTGATTAACAGATCTATAAAAATGCTGCTGCTTTAATCCTTGATACATAAATACCTTTACAAACTCTTCCACTAAAAACCAGAGGGTGATTGAGAGAAATAGCTCTGTGGCTAAAACTCTTGTATTTTACTTGCATATACTATTATTTTAACTTTACTTTTTAAAAGATTTTATTTACTTATTTTTAGAGAGAAGAGAAGGGAGCAAGTAAGAGGGAGAGAAACATCAATGTGTGGTTGCCTCTCACATGGCCCCCACTGGGACCTGGCCTGCAGCCCAGGCATGTGCCCTGACTGGGAATTGAACTGGCGGCCCTTTGGTTTGCAGCCTGCACTCAACCCACTGAGCTGCACCATCCAGGGCTTAACTTTATTTTTAGGTCTCATCATGGCTGTGTGGTAGTTGAAAAAAGGTCAAGTGGTCATGCTGTAATTTTACTATGCTTTCTCTCATCTCAAAAAGCATAAACTCCTTCTGTTTCATCTCCTCTGATATTGTTTCCCTGGACTTATTTAGTAATGACTCACTAAGTGACAAAGTTGACTAATTTGACTCTTTTTATGCCTACAAATCTTGGTTTGAGGCTAAGCTAAACTTAGCAAAACTCTGAATTTAATTACTATTGTCAATGATTGGGTCAACAATAAAGTCTAATGACAGTATATCTGAATTCAAAGAGAAGTACAGCCTTACTGGTAGAATCTTTTGGTTTGCGTGGGAGAGAACAGCTTTATTGAGATATTACTAATATACATATAATTCCCTCTTTTTAAGTAGAAAATTCCGTGGTTCAAGGTTTTCAGTATATTTATAGTTGTGCATCTACCACAATAAATTTTATAACATTTTCATCACTCCAAAAAAGAAATGTTGTGTCTATTAGCAGTCACTATTCCTTCACCCTACTTCTTTTTTTTTTTTAATTTAAGAAACAAGTTTTTTTTTTTTTAATTTATTATTTTTTTATCTTTTTAGAGGGGAAGGGTAGGAGAGAAGGAGAGGGAGAGAAATATCAATGTATGGTTGCCTCTCGTGTGTCCCCTGCCGGGAACTGGCCCGCAACCCAGGCATGTGCCCTGACTGGGAATCGAACCGCGATCCTCTGGTTCGCAGGCCCGTGCTCAATCCACTGAGCTACACCAGCCAGGGCTCCTTCACCCTACTTCTAACCCCGATCTACTTTTTATCTCTATGAATTTGCCTACTTTGGACATCTCATATAAATCATACAAGACATGGCCATTGTGCCTGGCTTATTTCATTTAGTATATTGTTTTCATGGTTCATCCATGTCATAGCATGTATCGAACTTTCATTCCTTTTTATTCACTCAAGACCAAATAAGTTCCATTATATGGATCTATATTTTACTTAATCCTAATCAGTTGATAGATATTCGGGTGTTTCCATTTTTGACTATTACATATCATACCACTATACACGTTTGTGTACAAGTTTCCATATGAACATGTTTTCAATTATCTTGGGCATATACTTAGGAGTGGAATTACTAAGTCACATGGTAATTCCATGTTTAACCCTTTGAAACACTGTCAGACTGTCTTCTATGATGCAGCCTGTGGAAAATGGTACATCAGGGTTCCAATTTCTCAGCATGCTCATTGAGATTAGGTATTCTCTCTCTTGATTATAGCCATCCTGGTGGATGATTAGGTATTACAGCCATCCTGATGGATGATTAGGTATTACAGCCATCCTGGTGGATGTGAAGACGTATCTCAATTTAGTTTAGATTTAAATTTCCTTGATGGCAAATGATGTTGTGCATCTTTTCATGTTTACTGGACATTTGTATATCTTCTTTGGTAAAATGTCTCTTCAGATCCTTTGTGCCCAGCAGTTAATTGGGTCATTTGTCCTTCTATTGTTGTGTTGTAAGGGTTTTTTATGTATTCTAGTTACAAGTCCCTTATCAGATATACAATTTACAAATATTTTCTTCCACAGAATGGGCTGTCTTTTCCCTTTCTTAATATTCTGTGAAGCACAAACAGAATCTATTTTTGAAGCTCTGTAAAAATAATTTATTCATAAAATTATTAAAAGCTGAAAAAACCCAGTTACACTTTACTAGAGGGGAAATTACTTGCTGTCATGGTAAATGTAACATTTGGAGATGTATAGTGATCTTGAGGACAGAGTCTCTTCTTGGAAACCAGCTTAATGTTCTAAAATCAAGAATATGGGACCCGTGCTAATTTTGAGAAATAAAAATTAGCCCTGGCCGGTGTGGCTCAGTTGGTTGGAGCACTGTCCCATAAACTGAAGGATCACAGGTTTTATTCCTGGTCAGAGCACACGCCTGTAAGTGTAAGTTCAGTCCTGGTTGGGGCACATGTGAAAGGCAACTGATCGATGTTTCTCTCCCTCTCCCTCCCCATCCTTTCCCTTCTCTCTGCAATCAGTAAGCATATCCGTGGGTGAGGATAAAAAATAAGTAAATAAAATAAAAAGCCACATATAAAGACAGTAGAATAGGCAATATTTACATAGCTCTTAATTGTGTAGGAAAAGCAAATGGTAATATTAAAGAATAAGCCAACGTGGAGACTAAACGTGAATCAGTAGAGACTATCTGCAGGATACACTGAGGAACGGCGATTCATAAACAAATGTTTCTTTAGGATCATTAGGAAAATCTGTAACACAGGTAAGTATTAATACTGCAAAATATATGATACAATGACATTACAGACCTGTTTGAGCTGCTACGCCTAATATAAAAGCCCTCCTTCCTCCTCCTTTTTATTCCTTTTGATTAATATTTTTAGGAAGACTACATAGGCATTGGTTAGATATGAATCTCTGGTAGATGTCTTGGATCTAGCTCTAAATCAGTTCTAACTTTAAATCCACGGTGAGTTGCTAAAACCAGTAAGAATCACAAAGGTACACTGGGTAACAGTAAAAAGGAATTCTTAAAATCATCTGTGGCAATGACTGGTGTGGCTTAGTTGGTAGGGCATCTCCCCACAAAATGAAAGGTCGCCAGTTCAATTCCCAGTCCCAGCACATGCCTGGGTTATGGGTTCAGTCCCCAGTTGGGACACCTAGGAGAAGCAATGGATCCGTGTTTCTCTTTCACACTGTTTCTCTCCTCTTTCTCCCTCCCTTCCCCTCTCTCTAAAGTTAATAAATAAAATCTTTTAAAAAATTCATTTGTGTAAGTCACTTTGACCTATCCTCAAACTAGTTTGGCTGTTTATCTAGAGGCTATCAAAACCTAATAAAGGAAAATAAAAAAGATACGGCTCTGTTATACAGTACATGACATGAAGGCAAAGAGTTTTAAACACTAACATACAGTCTTAAGAAAATAGTGTATTTATCCAAAACATACCTTCCACTTTGAAGCTGGATGTGGAGGGTAGTGAATGGTTCCATACGAATAAGATAATGCATAACCCCGGCAGAATTTGAATAGTGAGTACCATAATGAAATTTATCAATAGTTCCCATAGGATCCTCAAAATTTTCATATCTAAAAAAAAAATTCATATCTAAAGAGAGGAACTAAATTTGGTAACCACAATAGTATAGTAAAATTAGGAAGACAAAACCTTGTATTGCATTGCTGAAAATAGTTTTCAAGAAGTCCTTATTAGTACATTTCATCATTAATGTATTTGGAACATCACACCATGTAAATAAATGAAAAAAAATTTACTCACTAATACTTTTTTCCTAAAAAACAAAATATCAGTAATACTAGATTTTGGAACAAGTTTGTATTATGTAATATTATATGTGTTCACTGAAAATTACAAAACATAGAGAACAAAAAAAAGGTGAGAAAAAACTTTTAAGTCAGCTTTTACATTAACATTTCAGTGAATATTAGTCAGTCTTTAATGTATAAATTAATACACATGTATGTTTTAACATAAAAGTGCTATATATAATATACTGCTTCAACTTATTATTTACTGTCCTCTATTAACATCTTTCCAAATGACTAAATAACCTATTTTTAATAGCATGTGCTATTTGTAACAGGTACATGTACAGACATATTAAAAAATATATATATTTTATTGATTATGCTATTACAGTTGTCCCATTTCCCCCTTCTTCCCCCTCCACGCTGCACACCCACTCCCACCCACATTCCCCACCCTTTAGTTCATGTCCATGTGTCATAAGTTCTTTAGCTTCTACATTTCCCACACTATTCTTGCCCTCTCCCTGTCTATTTTCTACCCACTGTCTATACTACTTATTCTCTGTACCTTTTTCCCCTCTTTCCTCCTCCCACTCCCCTGTTGCTAACCCTCCATGTCATCTCCATTTCTGTGTTTCTGTTCCTGTTCTAGTTGTTGGCTTAGTTTGCTTTTGTTTTAGATGTGGTCGTTAATATTTCTGAGTTTGCTGTCTTTTTACTGTCATATTTTTGATCTTCTTTTTCTTAGATAAGTCCCTTTAACATTTCATATAATAAGGGCTTGGTGATGATGAACTCCTTGAACTTGACCTTATCTGAGAAGCACTTTATCTGCCCTTTCCTTCTAACTGAAAGCTTTGCTGGATAGAGCAATCTTGGATGTAGGTCCTTGACTTTCATGACTTGGATTACTTCTTTCCAGCCCCTTCTTGCCTGGAAGGTCTCTTTTGAGAAATCAGCTGACAGTCTGATGGGAACTCCTTTGGAGGTGACTGTCCCCTTATCCCTTGCTGCTTCTAGAATTCTCTCCTTCATTTGAATCTTGGCTAATGTAATTACGATGTGCCTTGGTGTGTTCCTCCTTGGGTCCAACTTCTTTGGGACTGTCTGAGCTTCCTGGACTTCCTGGAAGTCTATTTCCTTTGCCAGATTAGGGAAGTTCTCCTTTATTAGTTGTTCAAATAAGTTTTCCACTTGTTGCTCTTCCTCTTCCCCTTCTGGTACCCCTATAATTCGGATGTTGGGACGTTTAAAGATGTCCTGGAGGTTCCTAAGCCTCTCATTTTTTTGAATTCTTGTTTCTTCATTCTTTTCTGTTTGGTTGTTTCTTTCCTTCTTCTGATCCATTCTGTTGATTGGAGTCCCAGTTTTCTTCCTATCACCATTGGTTCCCTGTGCATTTTCCTTCATTTCACTTAGTGTAGCCTTCATTTTTTCATCTAATTTGCGACCAAAATCAACCAATTCTGTGAGCATCCTGATCACAAGTGCTTTGAACTGTGCATCTGACAGGTTGGCTATCTCTTGGTTGCTTAGATGTATTGGCTCTGGGGCTTTGATCTGTTCTTCCGCTTGAGCCATATATATACACATATATAATACATACATATATACATATATATATAAATATATATATATAATTTTTTGGGGGGGGTCTGGTTGCACCTGTTAGGTATGAGAGGAGGAGCCTTAGGTGTTCACCAAGTTGGGGCAACCCAGTCACTAGGTTGTGTTGCTGTATGTGGGAGCAGGGTCAGAGAGGGAACAATGGCGCTTGCTCTGCTCTCTCTGTATCCCAGACCCCTCTGCCACTTTCCATAAGCAAACTGGGCCCTTCTGGTGCTGCCTCCTGTGTGGGCGGGTCTATGCAAATTCCAGGATCCTGTGGGTCTCTCCAACAAACTCTCCTGTGAGGCTGGGAGTCTCTCCCAGCACCTCAACCCCCACAAGTGCTTTCAATGGATGCTTTTAAGCTTTATTTCCCGGTGCTGGGGCCCTGGGTTGCATGGTCTGTCTCCCCATTTTCATCTGGTTTATTTGTGCTCGAATATGTGTCCGAGGTCAGCAAGCCACCTTGCGCGCCCGGGGTGGGAAAAGGAGGAATAAATGGGGACAGAATGAGACTTTGCTGAGGGTGATGGGCACACAATACAGTATGCGGATAATGTTTTGCCGAGTTTCATTGTACACTTGAAATCTGTATGATGTTGTGAACCAATGTCACCCCAATAAATTCAATTAAAAAAAATAAACCTTTTATTTTATTATTGTCAGAAAAAAATGTTTGACTAATAGTGGTGAGGTAATACACACACAGCCAAATTCCACTAGTAAATCAAATCAAATATTCAACACTACAAAAAGCCCCAGGGAAGATTTGTAAAAAAAAGAAAAAAGGAAAGGAAAAAGAAAAACAAAGAATAATGTACCATCTATTTCCAAATAAGTCTACAGGTGAGTTTACTGACAAAACAGTTCTTTGTCCTTATTATTAGAAGCAATAACTGACAAGTCATCTGCAAGTTCACTTGGAGAAAAAGGGAATTGAAAATTATTCTCTTATTTGTCAGCACTTGGCTTTGAAAAACAAATTATGTGAGGTTTACAGGGTAGATCATAAGTATACAGAACTATAAAACTTTTCCTTATCAAAATGACACTTAAAATTTCCATACATTCCACTGTTCTTCATTCATATTATCTGTGAATAACAGGTTAGTATTACTAATTTTATATCAACTAAATATTATCTTAGATGGATATTTTTACATGTTAGATTATAGGTTAGGTCTACAATACCTGGGCAGAAAAATTTCAAGAACTCATCATCTATTTGCACATACTTATTATAAGGTAAAAAAAAGAAATTCTAAGCAACATTCATTTAAATTTGGCAAAGAAGGGAAATAGACTACAGTTAGGGCATATAAAGGGCAACTTTTATATTTTCAAGAAAATTTAGTAAAGGAATTATCAGACTGATTATCAAAAGTAGTTGTGCATTTAAATAGAGTAACACTTGGTTGGCCACAGAAAACAACACAAATTCAAACAAGCAAAAGGTATCTTTCAAAATGATAAAAGACTCTTACTTTTCTCGCACAGCTTTGGCATTTTTATCATTAACTACCCCAATAGGTTTGGAAAGATCTCGAAAAACAGATGGGTTATTCAAGTCCAACTCTTCTGAAGTATAGTCTTGTAAAATCCAGGGAAACTAAAACATACAATATACAATTTAGACATCCTTTCCTAGAGAAGCTACTATCTCCCTATCTAAATAATATCAAATGCTTATCTAAAGACAAAAAAGAAACAGTCTTTAAAAATACTTTTCCCTGTTGCAAATGTTTACTTATCATTATTTCAATAACCAAAAGCATTATTTTCTATAATTCCAATGGAATATTTTCAATGAAGCAAAAGAAAAAAGGTTTTATTTTTTAATTATTTTTCATGTTTATATTTATTCTTGAAAATAGCAGGGTAGAAAATATATAGAAAGGCAAAAACAAATTTTATATCCTTTTAAAAATAAAAAAATAACTATCATGTGCATATATTTGTATATATTCTATAAATGGAAGGCAATTACATATTTATGAGAGTTATATGAAACTTACCACAGGATACTGTGCAAGGTCATTATAGGTTCGCCCTGCCATTGTATTCATTTGAATGAGGTAGTCAAAATTTGATATCTCTCTATTCACCCACTTCTAGATGACACAGAAAAAGAAAAGCAAAATTAATCTATCTCTCTTAGAAACCAGTAACTATTACTGATTACTAATATAATCTTTATCATCTTTCTGATAAAAGAAATGGGGCTTTAAAAAAGCTTAACAGGGATGTAAAATCAATGTACTTTTCCTAAATTCATTTCCTTTTAAAAACTGGTCTCTAGAAAAGGAACAGAAACTTCCACAAAAATTTTATACTACATTCTAAAAGATCTTCATAAGAATACTTCACTTCGATGAAATATTTTATTGGCCGTCTCAAAATTTTTAAGTCTAGGAGGACCATCCGACTTTGAACATTTTGTTTTTAAATGAAATTTTCATAAGTGCACATATTTAAAAAACCAGTATCTTAGAATTTACTAAAATGATCTACAAATTTCATATAAACGTTATCTTTTATAGAGCAATGGTAGAAGGATTTTGTTACACTGGATACGAGATTTTCTAAAGAAAGACAGTCATTTTTTTCTTTTAATCACCTTCTTGAATATAGCCTGCTAATTACACAGTGTGGGTATGCTACAGAATTTTACTGACAGTTTAACATTCAAATTTAAGTTTACTGTGTACCTTAAGCAAGAGATGTACTTAATGGGAAATGGTGAGAAATTATGTACATAGATTTTATTAAAAGCTCTATTATAATTATTCTTGAGTGTCAAAGAATCACTAGTTTAATGAATAAAGTTTATTCCACAGAAAACAGAGAATGTATTTTATTAAATAGAGCTTATTCCATAAGCAATAGGAAAGAACTGCTGATGGCTTTTTGAACAAGAGCAACTCTTCAGATATGATTAAAGCACAGCATAGAGAATACAGTCAATAATACGGTAACCAGGTTGGTACTAGAATTAATGGGGAGAATCACTTTGTAAATTATGTGATTGTTTAAGCACTCTGCTGTACATCTGAAACTTATATAAAAATAATACTGAATGACAATTGTAATTAAAAAATTAAATTAAAAAATAAAATAGATTAATGCATACACAGGAGGAAGGAGAAAGACAAGGCTGAAGAACCTAATTAGGAAACTACTAACAGTTCTGGAAAGCAATGGCCTTTCCTTGGCAGTACAAATTAAAAAGCTGTTGGGATACAAGTGAGGGTAAAATACACAAGAGCATCAGTTAGCTTTGGCTGTCAGAAGAAATGACCCTTTTATTTTAACCTTTTTTCCATGATGTTGCTTGTATTTTCCTATTTTTGACCTTGTCCATGGGTTATTTTTATCCTTAAGAAAAAATTCACATTATTTTTAAAAAAGAGAAAATTAGTGGGAAAGAGGAATTCGTAAGACATGCCCATAAACTGAATGATATGGGAACTGGGAGATGGGCACTGCATGTGTGAGGGAAACAGATTCAAAGGTAATTCAAAACATCAATCTGACCGGAAGAATAGCAGTTGTAATAATCAAAATAATCAGAAGAAAGTTTTATCTTTAAGCAAAACTCTGAGATATAAAATGAATGCCAAAACAGTGACAGTTAAAATCACTTACCTGTGTCAACCCTGATGCTTTGAATAACTCCTGTGGTGATCTGGTTCCATAACTATTTGGAGAGTGAAACGACAATAGCCTGCTATATACTTTGTTTCTAACCTATAAAAAACAGCATTTCATACTTAAAAAACTAATCAAGACAAACTGGGATTACGGCTTTTATAATAGCTTTATTGAGATAATTCCATACCGTAAAATTCACCATTTAAGTATACAAAATTCAGTGGGCTTTTCTGTGTATTCTGAGTTATGCCACCATCAACATTATCTAACTCTGAAACCTTTGCATCCTCCCAAGGGAAACTTTACTCACTATGGCTCCCCTATTCCCACTCTCTCCCACCCCTAACCACCACCAATCTATTTTCTCTCTCTATGGATTTTCCTCCACTGGACATCTCAAATAAATAGAGGATTATGGTTTTAACTTCTCTGTGATACTAGGCTCAGTGAAGTCAATACATGTATTTTTTGAGAAAGTTATAATGCATAATGGAATGATCACCAGACACTGAATCAGAAAAAAAACTAATTCAAGTTAACTGCAAATTTAGTTGTCATTTACTAATCATCTTGGCAAATCAATTAATTTATTGAGTCTCACTTGTACATTAAGTATAATAATCTCTATTCTTCATAGATTTGTAAATTATTCAGGGCTACATAAACGTAAAGTTATAAAATTCATCTTTGAACTTTAGTGTCTTCATCTATAAAAAAGGAGTAATGAAATTTTTTGTATCTAATCTGAAGGCTGTTATGAAGATTAAGATACTATATACAAATGTGCTCTAAAACTGTAAAATTATACAAGTGTATAGTATTCAATAGGAACACACTTGGTGTAATTAGATGATACGGCTTTCTAATAAATATATGCTTTGTTTTTTCCTCTAAGGGAAAATTAACTTTTAAAGATTTTAATTATTTATTTTGAGAGAGAGGGGAAGAGGAGGAGAAAGAATGGGAGAGAAACATCAGTGTGTGGTTGCCTCTCATGCGTACCCTATTGGGCACCTGGCCCACAACCCAGGCACGTGCCCTGAGACTGGGAATTGAACTGGTGACCCTTTGTCACAGGTCAGTGCTCAATACACTGAGTCACACCAGTCAGAGCAGACAACTGATTTTTAATAGTAAAAAAGTATTCTTTTGTAAAAACAAAAAAATGCTCTTTAAATGTCCAAATCAAATCATCTAAATAATCCTCAATCCCACAAAAGAACACGAATATAGTTTTTGTGCTAAGCCAGGTCACCTAAGAAGCAGATGGCAAGACAGACTGGAACATAAAATAATTTCACTGGGGGAGATGCCTGTGAAAAGGAGAGAGAGCTAGGGACAGATGTCAGAATATGATGGATGCAAGTGTGACTCCAAGTGAATGACACAGGGAAGGAAGGATGGAGCGCAAATAACGTACCAAAGGTTACACAGCTAATGGTGGAGCTAATACTTAGACCCAGGGAACCTGGTTTCAGTGGTAATCTATTAACCACTTATACTCTACTCCAGATGAAATACATGTCCTATTATTGTTGGAGTGAACCCAACCTAATCCCTTAAATCCAATTATTTTATATGTATTGCATATTATTTCACAATTGGATACTGTGAGGTACCTCCTGGCTAACACTCAATATTCTACTACCTATACATATATAATAACTGCAAACAAACACTCTCTAAACATTCAAACAAATTCCAACAAAATTCATATACTGCTTAGCCTCCAAGTATAAGGAGGGGCAAAAAAGTAGGTTTACAATTGTAAGTACAAGAAACAAAGTTTATTATTATATTATTATTTACTATTTTTCTTTTCTTTTTTTTTTTTTAAATTTATTATTTATTTATCTTTTTAGAGGGGAAGGGTAGGAGAGAAGGAGAGGGAGAGAAATATCAATGTACGGTTGCCTCTCGTGTGTCCCCTGCCGGGAACTGGCCTGCAACCCAGGCATGTGCCCTGACTGGGAATCGAACCGCGATCCTCTGGTTCGCAGGCCCGCGCTCAATCCACTGAGCTACACCAGCCAGGGCTATTTACTATTTTTCATAGGAACTGTAAATCTACTTTTGCCCAACCCTGTATCTATTTTTTCCTCTAACATTCTGGCGTGATAAAAGAATAGAATCCCAAATTTCATTATAGCTCACTAACTGGAAAATAATCTCAAGCCAGTACTGTGGGGCTCCCAGAAAGGTCATGTGTCACCTACCTCTTTTTTGAAATTGAGAAAGTAGTTGGATTGATCAACATGGAAAATCTCAAGGGCTGACCTCCTTAAGTTGTAACGCCGCAGGTGAATCTCTCGAACTTGAGAATGAGGCCATTTGAAATCAAAGCCTACTCCTTAAAAAAGAAATCTTGTGACTAGGGTACCCTATAAAGTTGCTCATGCTATGCAGAAAATACCTCCTAGTTATTGACAAAAGTAGCACTTAGGAAAAAGAAATTCACTTTCTATATCAAAAGTCCATTTATTAAATTTATTGGATGTTTACATTGTTTCTCTTAAAATTATTGAAAAATTCTATAGCTACTCTATTTCCTTTCCATTGGAATAAAGAATAATTCTGAATATTGTATCATGGGAACATTTATCTCTATGTTGACATCTTAGATTTAAGCACCTTTTTATTTTCAGGTAAAGGATTAGAAGCCTATAAGAATAAGTGGACACTCAAATAAAATTAAGATTGCATTTTATAACTTAAATTTAAGCAATCCCCTCAACCAAATCTTTTGAAAACATTGATAATAAAAAAAGCATTCCTTCAATCCATTGTTGAATATAAATTTAATTCCACACTGACTTTCCACTTCTTTTACATGATACATTATAATTCCACAGACCTATCTTACTGTTTTTTTCATATTAATGATTGATAAACTGGATACTTAACTACTGAATAACAGAAATTATTCCCACAGAATTCTCACCATCTTCTTTTTCAATGCTGCCATCACAGAAGTAAATATGTTGAGTAGTGATTTCTAATCTGCCAGAAATTATGTCAATTATTGTAACGAGTTCACAGTCTACTGACAACACCAATTTTTCTTTTTGATCCTGTTCTTTCTTCTCATCACTGTAAAAACAAAAACCAACCAAACACCTAACAGTGTATTTTGTGTAAATGGAAAAGAATATCATATTCAAATATAAATATCATGTTTATAAAATTAATATCCAATAGAGAATTTAAATTATAAACATATTCCACTGCACATTAAATTACCTAATACTGACCAAATATTCTTATTACCCAATAACTCAATTTCAAAAAACAAAATATAGTGAATCTTTAACAATACTGGCAGAGGTCCTTTCAAACATGCAGCAATACTGGCCACGTCATTTAGTTACATTTAGTAGACATGAACTGATCCAGGGAATATATGAATTTGTAAATGAAGGATTTTGCATTATTAGTGGTTTCATCAATTATTTTTAGAAGTACTAATTATGATTGATTCTTAAACTGTAAAATGGGACTTTTCAAGAGCAAATCAAACTCTGCATCATAGAGCATCATCATCATAGTGGCCCCTGACAAGAAAGGAGACAGTACTGTGCACTGCTCATCCCATACCTTACTTAAAGTGAAGTCATCTTGATTGGGATGACTGATGTCATTTATATTTATTGAAGGGTGTAACTGGGGAAGTGACTTTTTACTGCCGAGTATAGAAATGGGGACTCCTACCATTCACAGAATAATATTCAAGTACACCCCTCAAGCTACCTGCTCGCTGGTCCGAGATATTTCACATCTGTCTCATTTCCAGGAGAGCAATAGCTAAGTCTAATTGTTTCCAGTGAATTTTCATGAGGAGTCTTTATGTACCTGAAATATTGCAACCTTTAAGATAAACTTTAAAAAAATTAAAAGCTATGAATGTTTTCTTAAACAGTGAAATTCCAGCATTTACTATGATGAAACGGAGAAATAAGGGACCTACGAGTGTTAACAGTCCAACTGTTATTACAATTTAAAACAGTTAAAATAGTAAATTTTGTTATGTGACTTTCAATTTTCAAAAACTCTATCTCAATTTTTAAAAAAGTAGCCAAAAATGAAGGCAAAATAAAGACCTTCACAGATAACACAGACTGAGAGAATTTGTGGTTATCAGAGCTTCCTTAAAAGAAATACTAAATGAAGTCCTTCAGGCTGAAAAGAAATGACACCAGATGACAATCTGAATGTATATGAAGAAATAAAGTATAGAAGTATGGTAATTATGTAGGCAAATGTGAAAAAACACATACTTATTTAGTTTTCTCTTTTCTTCTCTTAACTGATTTAAAAATAATTACACATAACAGTAACTACAAAACTATGCTGTTGGGCTTAAAATAAATAAAATTCTAATATTTATGATATTAGCATAGAGGAGAGATGTAGAAATGAAAGTATACTTGCTCAGAGGAAGTTTTTAAACTACAAATCCAAAATTAGATATACGAGGTCTATCCAGAAAATGTGCAACCATTGTTAATATAACAAGAACAGTTTGCAAGACATCAATGTAACCTCCTTGGCAGCCAAGGAGAGTGGACTGGAATGTGCATGTGTGAACAATGACAACTTCACTGTACTAGTCAGTGGAGGCGGTAGATGCCATCCAATGAGCATGTGTACTGTGTGGCTGACACATTCAAAATGACTGAGTAGAGCAACAAATCGGCATCAAATTTTGCATTAAGGTTGAATATTCCTCCATGGAAACTATTCAGATGATTCAGAAGACTGCAGCTATAGGCAACTGGTGATTGGCAGCTTCATCACAACAACAGGGCTCATGCATCACATCTCACATGCAGTTCTTTGGCGAAACATCAAATCACCCAGGTGACTCAGTGCCCCTATAGCCCAGATCTGGCACCCTGTGTCTTCTGACTTTTCTCAAAACTAAAATCACCTTTGAAAGGAAAGAGATTTCAAACCATTGATGAGATTCAAAAAAATATAACAAGACAGCTGATGGAGTTCGGGAGAACTATGTAAGGTCCCAAGGTGTCTACTTTGAAGGGGACTGAGGCGTTATTGTCCTACATACAATGTCTTTTGTATCTTGTATCTATCTTCTTCAATAAATGTCTATATTGTCCATATTACATGGCTAGATACTTTCTGGACAGACCTCATATCTAAGGCTACTCAAATTATATATTTCTTCCTGAGTGAGGTTTGGTCATTTGTATCTTTTAAGAATTGATCCATTTCATATAAGTTCTCAAATTTATTGGCATAAAGTTATTATTAGTATTTCTTTTTAATCATTTTAATATTTGTAGCATTATCTTCTCTTTCATTCCTGCTACAGGTAATTTATGTTGTTTTTCCTTCTCTCCTAAGCAGTCTGGCTAGAAGTTTATTGTTTTGTTATCTGTTTTCTTATAACTAGCTTTAGATTCCTTTTTTTGTTTTTCTTTTTCATAAATTTCTGCTTTTACAATTTCCACCTTTTGGTTAAGAGCTATATTTTATGCTACACTTTCCATCTAAACACAGCTTTATCTATATATCATAAATATGATGTTATGGTCTTATTACCATACAAATCAAATGTTTTCTAAATTCAAGGTCCAGCTTCAAGTTATGCCAGTTCTAAGAAGCCTTCCTTAATAATCAGTTAACATGGATATACTCCTAATTGCTGATAATAACGTTAACTGTTAGACACTGGAAATGCATTAAAATTTCAAGCAAGTATCTTCCTCAAATTGACAATCCAATATGTCAGAACAAAATAATTTTAAATTCTTTTAAGTACATATACATACATATTTACTCTGGCTGCTATTTCCTCTTCAGAAAGGTCTAACTTATCTTCTTCCATATCACTAACTTTTACTTGTTTCACTACTTCCAAAAGCAACGAATCACTGGAAGGCTGTGAGTGTTGGACACCTAATTTAAAAACAAAATATTTATTAAATACCAAGTAAAAAAACATACCACTTTTGTAATTTCTAACTGTTAATTACATGATAATGTGTTACATGATAAAGTAAAGAAGGTACTTAGCTCTCTTGATTTTATGGCATCAATTCTACTGACCAACATATTAATGTAACTTTAAGAAAATTAAAAGCTAGTACTAATTTCCCCTGTAACTTAGTCACTGAACCCGAGAGAACACAATGTCCACTGGAATACAAGTGTTATGTATTGTAACTACAATTTAGTGAACACATAACTGGCCAATAACTCTTAACAATCAGTATTTTGGGGTTTTTACAGACCTCTCTTCATAAAAGGGAGAAACGCCAAGTCAGATGGTTAGAAAAGAATGGCTTCCTAAAGAATTGTAGAAATTCTTTCAAATCTGTTTTGAATCACTGCTAGTCTATGTATTTTAAAGCACTTTCTCCTACAAAAAGACATTGGCCCCCTTAAGATACTAAGTATCTAGAGTTCTGTAAGAACACGCTGTAAAAGAAAGGCCTAGAATTACTAAGAATTCTAGATATATTTAACATCAGTCTCAATCTCGGTAAGCAGAACCAAGGGGAAAGGACCATTGTTTCACTGTACCATAATGAATATTAGAGACAACACATTTCACATGAATGACAGTATAATTTTATGGTTTTAAATTATGTTGTTTGAAAAATTACAATTAATTGAAAACAGAAAGCCAAAGTAGGTTTAGGCCAAAGGTAACAACATCTAACATATACAAAAATTTAAATATCAATTCTAAAATGCCACCCTTCCTTCATGAGTAAATAATTTTGAAGCAATAAAAACAACAACCAACCCCATCAACACCCTTATTATCTTCCACAAATACATAGCCATTGGAACTCACCTAGATTATCTCTCAAAGCACTAGCTTCCTCATGGGTTTTGAAGTTATAATTCGGTACCAATTTAAGTCTCATACGAGAATAATTTTCTACATTAGCTAGTTTCCAGTGAATTGGATTTTGTTTCCTATGAATATTCATAAGTAAAAAATTACAATTATTTAGCTTAAAGTTGCAAAGACTAACATAGAATAAGAACGTATCAGGTATTTTACATGCATTTAACACCATTCTATAAAAATTCACATTCATTAACTCACTTGACTCAAAACAATTCTGAGAGAAAATTAATGTGAGTATGCATAGCTACAGTTTATATATGAGGTATCTAAGACAGGCTAATTTTTTTTCCTACAAGGCCATGTGGTTTATAGGTAGCAGAAATAAGATCTGAACATAAATCTTCAGATGTATAATTTGACATCTTTTAACTCTTTCACTGTTATACAGAAGTTTTTAACTAGCTATGAGTTTACTCCAAATACAGTTTTCAAAATAAAATAATTTTATTATAAATAAAGATAACATAATTGCAAGTGAATCCAATATCTAAATATAAGAATTAAAACTCTTAGAAAAAAAGATGGGATAAATCTGTAAGACCTTAGAGTTGGGAATGCTTTCTCAGATATGACATCAAAAACACAAGCAACAAAAGAAAGAGACAGACATACTGGACTTTAAAATTCAAAAATTTGTGCACTAAAGGCCATTACCAAGAAAGTGAAAAGACAACCTACATATTTACAAATAATGTATCTAATGAGGGTCTATTATTGAGAATATAAAGAGAACTCTTACAACTCAAGCACAAAAATTCAAGCAATCCAATATAAAAATAGGCAAAGGACTTGAACAGAGATTTCTCCAAAGACGACACATACAACTGGCCAACAAGTACACAAAAAGATGCTCGGTGTCTTTAGGTGAATGTAACAACATCAGAAGACATCACTTTATACCCACTAGGATGGTCATAATTAAAAAATCAGAAAATGACAAGTACTAGTGAAGTGGTAGAGAATTGGAATCTTCAAGTACTGCTAATGGAAATGCAAAATGGTGCAGCTGCTGTGAAAAAGTCTAGCAATTCCTCAGTAAGTTAAACATAGAGTGATCATATGACCCAACAAATCTATTCATAGGTATATACTCAAGAGAATTAAAAGTGGGCATGGAAACAAACACTTGTTCACAAATGTCCCAATGTTCACAAGGAAAACAACCCATTAACTGATGAATAGACAAAATGTGGTATAACCATACAATGGAATATTATTTGGCTATAAAAAAGGAAGTAGTACTGACACAATCTACAATATAATGAAAACATTATGCTAAGTGAAAGAATCCAGGCACAAAAGGCCACATATCATATGATTTCATTTACGTAAAATATTCACAACAGGCAAATCCATAGTCAGAAAGCAGACTGATGGTTGCCTGGGGCTAGGGGAAGGGATAATAGGCAGTGACTGCTTAAAGGGTCCAGGGTTTCTTTTTGATGTGATGTAAGTATTCTAAAGCTCAACAGTGGTGATGAATACACAACATGATAAGTATACTTCATGCCACTAAAGTGTATATTTTTAGTAATTAAAATTTCATAGTGTATGTATTTTACCACAATAAAAAAGGACTATAAACTATATACATATATCATATAATACAATATTTTGTGACATTACTTAGAATCAAATATTCAAGCACAAAGCATCACTAACTTTAGGTAAAAGAGGCAGTGTCAGGAAGACAAAGTAAACTGATTCAAAACAAACTACTACAGGGTAAAAGGAAAGGAAATAAATCCATGGTTAAAAATATATACATATAAACCTCAAAAAATGTCAGCTATAATTTACAAAAGATAATCAAATAAATAAAATTAATTTTTATAATTTGTTTGGGGGGAGGGATAAAGAGAGAAGTACAACAATCTTTGCTCTTAAGGAGCAGAGTTTGGAAGACATAACCTACACACAACCCACACGCAATTCAGAAAACAAAGAACTCTAATGGTAGAGATAAAAACCAATTCAGGTATGTGTCTTAATTATCATTTTCATCAACATCCCCAATTTGTATGTGTCAGGACTGAGGCTGAAAATGGCTACATCAGAGTTGGGACTTGAACCCAGGGGCTCTGACTTCAGTAGCTCATTTGCTCTAACATTGGGGTCCTACTTTTCTCAGGCTTCTTTCTCAGGGACAAAAACTGTCATCTGCAGATCCTGTGCCTGGATTTCCCCTTTCAGATTGATGCTAACTGTGGACTTCTTGCTTACCACGAGTCTTTTGCCCCGGGCACCACCTTACTGGCAAGACTTACTCCATGCTGCTGGCATCTGTCAATGAGTTGGCCTGGTTCTTTATTCTCCTGAAACCACACAGCCAGTTGACAGGCTTCCCATGGCAGCTGGAGATCCCAGTGGCTGCTGCCACAGAGACCTTCACTTTCTTATGCTAGAGCTCAGATACAGGCCACATGTTTGCTTCTTCAGCACCAGCACCAGAGGACAGCTCCAATAAATTCTGTGCTGGGAAAATTCCACTCAATATTTCATCTGAAATCACTCTTTCAGGTACTGTAGTATAATGGTCAATTTTACATTTTTGGCCTCAGATTATTTGTGGGTTGTGGGAGTTCCTTTGAGGATGCCAGCTACAGGGAACCCTGTTATTTTTTGTCTCTTTAGCACCTTTTTCTTCTCCTGGTACTAACCCCCTCCTTTTCATGAGGAGCCCAAAAAAACCCACTTTGATATGGCCCATCCCAACTCACCTTAACACAAAGGTGCCAGAGGCTCAAGTCAGCCAATTAGTCTTCCCCGAGACTTTACTGCTGGTGCTATCAGGGAAGGTTGTGTCTTTTGAGATCACTAAGCTAACAGAATGTGAGTCTTGGGCTGTGGTTGGCCATTTTATCCCTGGTGGCATTACTGAAGCCTCCGGATCCATCCAGACTAAATACACTCCTAGATTTGCAAGTTATGAGAGCTTGTATGTGTCTTATGTGCTTACAAGCAATTTGAGTTTTGTCATTCACCTGTGAGGTGAAAGACAAGATCCATCTGTGAGGAATGCCTTTGTATTTCACTGTGCAAGACAGTAATTTCCTTTCTTCTTAAATTTTATCTGTTTTTAATTTTTTTGCCCTTCCATCATTTTCATTCTCATTCCCCAGTGCACATCCCCTCTGGCAATCACCATCTTCTTCTCTGTGTCTATGTATCAGTTTCTATTTTGTTTTATTAATTTGTTCTGCTATTTTTAGATTCCCATAAGTGAAATGACAGTATTTGTCATTCTTTACATGACATATCACTTAGCATAATACCCTCCAGGTTCATCCACACTGTCACAGCTGGCAAGATTTCATTCTTTTATTGCTGAATAATATTCCATTACATATATACACCACATCTTCTCTGTCCATTCATCTATTGATGGACATCTAGTTTGCTTCCATATTTTCCATATTACGATACCAATAATGCTGCAATGAACATACAGGTGCATGCAATCTTTTCAAATCAATGTTTTGGGGGGTTTTTTTTGGATAAATTCCTAAAGTGGAACTGCCAGACTGTATGGCAGCTCTATTTTTAATGTTTTTGAGGAATATCCTACCATTTTCCATTGTAGTTGTATTAATTTACAATCCACCAACAGTATACAACGCTTCCATTTTCTCCATATCCTCATTGGTACTTGCTATATTGGATATATTGATGAGAGCCACCTTAACAAGTGTGAGATGATATCTCACTGTAGTTTTAATTTGCACTTCTCCAGAAGATTAGTGATATTGAGCACCTTTGCATATGTCTGTTAGCCATCTATATGCCCTCCTTGGAGAAATGTCTATTTAGGTCCTCTGCCCATTTTTAAATTGGAGTATTTGGATTTTTTGCTGTTAAGTTGTATGAGTTCCTTATATAATATAAATATTGCATATTTAAAACAACATACAAATTCAATGTAATTCCTATTAAATACCAGCCATGGCTGGTATGGCTCAGTGGAGTGAGTGCTGGCCTGTGAACCGAAGAGTTGCCACTTCAATTCCCAGTCCAGACACAGGCCTGGCTGAGGGCCAGGTCCCCAGATGGGGGTGTATGAGAGGCAACCATACACTGATGTTTCTCTCCCTCTCTTCTCCCTTCCTTCCCTTCTCTCTTAAAAAAAAAAAAAAAAAGACCAATGGCATTTTTCTCAGAATTAGAACAAATCCTAAAATTTATATGAAACCATGATACTCCAAATAGTGAAATAAATTTTGAGAAAGAACAAAGTGGAAGATATCGCTCTCCCATATTTCAAACTATATTATACAACTACAATAGCAAACAGTATAGTACTGATGTAAAAAAATATATAGATCAAGGGAATAGAATAAACAGCCCAGAAGTTCATTTTCACTTACACAGTCAACGTAGGACAAAGAAAGCAAGACTATACAATGGGACAGTTTGTTAGATAAGTAGTGTTGGGAAAGGTAGGCAGAGACATGCAGGAAAAAAAAATTGGAAGGAATGCAGCAGGTGGAAAACTTGGAAAGAAAAGAGCTGTGATCACTTCCACTGAGAACATACTTTCTTCTAAGGAACCACAGTTGTGTGGATGCAGGTAGACTCTTTTTACACTGGGACAAGTTATTCCAGCATTTTTACCTGCATATTCCGAGTCAGTCAGCAGAACCTCCCTTAGGCACTTAACCTTTAGTGGCTCAGGCACGCCAAAACAAAAAAAATGGCCCAAATGAAAGAACAGATCAAAGCCCCAGAAAAAATACAACTAAGCAACAAAGAGACAGCCAGCCTATCAGATGCACAGTTTAAAACACTGGTAATCAGGATGCTCACAGAATTGGTTGAATATGGCTGCAAATTAGATGAAAAAATGAAGGCTACGCTCAGTGAAATAAAGGGATATGTGCAGATTTCCAACATTGACAGGAAGGAAACTGGGACCCAAATCAACAGTGTGGACCAGAAGGAAGAAGAAACATTCAACCAGAACAGAATGAAGAAACAAGAATTCAGAAAAATGAGGAGAGGCTTAGGAACCTCCAGGACATCTTTAACTGTTCCAACATTTGAATCATAGGGGTGCCAGAAGGAGAAGAGGAACAGCGAGAAATCGAAAACTTATTTGAACAAATAATGAAGGAGAACTTTCCCAATCTGGCAAAGGAAAGAGATTTCCAGGAAGTCCAGGAAACTCAGAGAGTCCCAAAGAAGTTGGACCCAAGGAAGCACACACCGAGACACATCATAATTACATTACCTAAGATTAAAGATAAGGAGAGAATCTTAAAAGCAGCAAGAGAAAAGGAGACAGTTACCTACAAAGGAGTTCCCGTAAGACTATCAGCTGATTTCACCAAAGAAACCTTGCAGGCAAGAAGGGGCTGGAGAGAAATATTCCAAGTCATGAAAGGCAAGGACCTACATCCAAGATTGCTCTATCCAGCAAAGCTTTCATTTAGAATGAATGGACAGATAAAGTGCTTCTCAGACAAGGTCAAGTTCAAGGAGTTCATCCTCACCAAACTTATTATATAAAATGTTAAAGGGATTTATCTAAGAAAAAGAAGATAAAAAATATGAACTGTAAAATGACAACAAATTCACAGTTATTAACAACCACACCCTAAAACAAAAACAAATAAACAACTAGAACAGGAACAGAATCACAGAAACAGAGATCACATAGAGGGTTATCAGCAGGGGAGGGGGAGAGAGGAGGAAAAGGTACAGAGAATAAGTAGCATAAATGGTAGGCAGAAAATAGACAGGGGGAGGTTAAGAATAGTATAGGAAATGTAGATACCAAAGAACTTATATGTATGACCCATAGAGATGAACTAAAAGGGTGGGCGGGATGTGGGTGGGAGGGGGTATGCAGGATGGAGGGGAATAAAGGGGGGGAATGGGACAACTGTAATAGCATAATCAGTAATAATATATTATTAAAAAATCTGTTGTTTTGGGGGGAAAAAAAGGAAGTGGTCCTTTTTTCTTATACCATGAGAAAAAAGGACACTTTTTTATACCATATGCAAAAATAAATTCTAAATGGATTAAGGACTTAAATGTAAGAGCTGAAACCATAAAACTCCTAGAAAAAAACATAGGCAGAAACCTCTTTCACATTGCTCTTAGCAATATATTTCTGGATACATCTCCTCAGGCAAGGAAAACAAAAGCAAAAATAAACAAATGAAATTATTTCAAACTAAAGTTCTGTAAAGCTTAAGAAACCAACAAAATAAAAAGACCACCTACTTAACGGAGAGAAGATATTCACAAATGATACATCTGATACATGATTAATATCCAAAATATATAAGAAACTCAGTCTCTATTTTAACTTGGATTCTGAAATTCACATGCTTTCTAATATTCGTTATGCAGCCAATGAGTATGTGACTTGTGACTGCAATCCCTGCCAGCAATTTCTTTGCTCCATTTTTATTTGTTTTCCAAAGGTCATCAATGATAACAGTTGAGTGTGTTTGTTTTTGGCCTTAATCTCTGTATTTTACATACCTTGATGATGTCCCATAGATTTTGAATCTTTTTAAAATTTAATATGAATGCATTAACATTTTCTCGGTCTTTAAAAACTGTAAGCCTAATTCTAATGCATGCATCATATTCCAGAGAAAGGACATATAACTTCATAATTCATTTTTTTAAATAAATGTATATCCTCTCCTCCGATCTCTTACATTCTTTTAGTTTTTAATTTTTATTTATTGATTTGAGAGAGAGAGAGAGAGAGAGATTTCTGTATCCATTGGTTGTTTCTCGTATGTGCTCTACATGCCCTGACTGAGAATCGAACCCTCAGCCTTAGCATATTAGGGTGATGCTCTACCCAACTGAACTTCCTGGCCAGTCTCCCTCATTTTTAAAATTGAAAATCATATAAGTTTGGTTTGTGAAGCCACTGGCTTAAAAAGTTCTAGACTAGAACTAAAGAAAAAGGGTTGTTTAATAAATGATATACTCATACCTTTCAGCCCAAGGTCCTCTTTCACATGTAAGATAGACCTGTATTGCCTTCCAGCGCCTCAGAGTGGCTAACTGTTGACTACTAAGTTGTTTAAGCATATTATTATACCTCAAATTCTCTTGGCGTGCTTTTCGATTAAATGGCTCTACAAAAAATTCCTAAAAGAGAAGCAATAAATAATACCACTGTGGAATCAGACTTTTATAGGTAAATTTCAATGCCATAACTTAAAAAATGTGACCCAATAAAATCATACAGTGAAAGAAAGAAGCTGGTAATCAACAGGATTTTTATTCTACTAGAATCATTTTCTTTAATGAAGCATAATATGATTCTAGCCATAGTTCATTTATGTATTTTTTAAAAACTTAATAACTAACCAACAAAGAGCCTTTTGGTCTTCTTTGTTTCATCAGTATTTTATAGTTTTTAGCATACCAATCATGTACGTATTTTGTTAAATTGATACCTAAGTATTTCATTTTTTTAAGATACTCTAAATAGTATTTTTTTAATTTCAGTTTCCAATTTTTCATTGCTTAACATGCAGAAATATGATTAAATTTTGTGTACTGATCTTGAGTCCTGCAATCTTGCTAAATTCAATAATAGGAAATTTTTGGTAAGATTCCTTAGAATTTTCTATATAGATAATCATGTTGTCTGCAAATAATACTTCTTCCTTCCTAATGTAAATGTGTTCTATTTCTTTTTCTGTTCTTATTGCATTTGCTAGGACTTATAGAATAGTAACTGGGAATGGTGAGAGTAGACATTTCTGCCTAGTTCTCCACCTTCTCTATTCTATAGGAAAGTACTGTTTTACAACTTTAAATACCAAGTTCACTGTAGGATTTCTGTAGAGATTCCCCTGTATTTCTGGTTTGTTGAGAGCTTTGATCATAAATGGATGTTGAATTTTGTCAAATATTTTTCTCTATCTATTAATAGGATCATGTATTTTTTAATTAATAAGTTTACTAATGTGGCCCATTGATAATCAATTATATACATTGATTATCAAGTGTTGAATCAGCCTTGCTTTCCCAAGATAAACTCTACCTGGTTATGATACATTATTTTTTTATATATTGCTGGATTTGGTTTGCACCTATGTTCCTTAGGGATCTTGGTCTGTGGTTTTCTTATACTATTTTGCATAATTTGAATATGAGGGTAGTATTGCCCTCATATAATAAATTCAAAAGTGATCTCGCTTTTCTTTTCTGAAGAAATTGTGAGAGCTTGGTGTAATTTCTCTATTAAATGTTTAATAAAACTTGCCAGTAAAACAACCTGAGTCTGAAGTTTGCTGTTATGGAAGGTTTTTATTACATTAAATTTGATTTCTGTAACCGACAGAGGACCATCCAGGTTATCTACTTATTATTGAATTAGTTTTGAAAATTTTATTTGTCAAGAAATTGATTCATTTTATGTCATTTTATAGATTGGTTTGTAGTAGTCTTTTATTACTATGTTGACATTTGTGAAGTCAGTGGTGATACTTCCCCTTTCATTCCAGGTATCACTAATTTTTTACTTCTCTTTTTTTGCTTTGTCAATCTGGCTAGAAATTTATCAGTTTTATTGATATTCTGAATAACTAGATTTTGGTTTCACTGATTTTTCTCTATTGTTTTTCTGCTTTCAATTTCATTGATTCAGAAACTAAAGTAGATTACTTTCTTTTTTCTAGTTTATTCAGGTGAAACTTAAATTATTAATTTGAGGCCTTTTTTCTTTTCTAATATAAATACTTCATGCTATACATTTCCTTCTAAGCACTGATTTATACCCAGACTCCTTAGAGAAATCTATCAGTTTAATAGACTTTTTACACAATCAGAATATACAGAACATTTTTATATTAAATTTTTAATTTGTATTAATCAAAGCTTTTCTTTCAATTCTGAATATTTTTAGTCAGAAATACTATTTGTTTTCAAAGTTCAGAGTTGTTATTACTCTCACTTGAATATTAAATCCTTGAAATCAACATAAAAAACTAGATACCAAAAGCACTTAACAATTTTTACCTGGAACTTGAGTTTACTTTCTCCTCCTTCCCGGTCTCTTTTATGCATATTCACCATTAAGGCTTCATAACAATTCTTCCAATAAAGTGCCATGTTCTCATGACCATCATAAAATGTATGGGTTTCATACTGCTTCATATAAGGTATAATCTTATAAAAATACATATACAAAATTTAATATATACTTCTATAAAATAATAACAGTAGAAAAATCTCACTCAAAATATGTAAAACTTACATATTTTTTAATGTAAACTTGCCATTCATTTGAACTGCAATATTCTTGAAAATCTTCAAAAAACGAGGAACTACCATTGGTAAAAGGTAAAGAAGGCAGGTGCAAGTTCATGAAGAGAAGTGCATAAATTTTGGAAACCAGAGTACGGACAAGGGGAATCAGAAATGAGTAGATTTCCGTCTGTTCCTTGATGGACTGACTTAGAACATGTTCTAGCTTCCCTAAAATATAAGACGCTTCTTCCTGATTTTCAATCACTTTGGTCTGCAGAAGGGTGTTTAGCTTAGCCGATGCCATTGCACAAACCTGGAGGAAAATAGGTGAGAAAGAGCAGAATAAAGCAGACACTTAGTGATAGCAAAAGTTTTTCACTCTTCCTGAAGTTTAAGAAATTATAAATGTATCATGTCTAATTTGGAATATACAGTAAGGTTGCGGTACATAATTAATCACCCAACATCCATTCTACTCCTCTTAAAGTCTGCAAGGATAGGGGGATGATGCCATCTCTAGTTCTAACAATAGGTCCTAAAGGTCAAAAGCCAAACAGAATATCCAACCCATAGCTACAGTGATTAGTTCATTCAATTCACAGCACTGTCTGTGAATCTGTCAGAGATTCTTTCAGGGATAGCCTTAACAGCACAAATTCAGAACTTTTACGTAATAACTGTTAAGGAATGTGAAGGGTCTCAGAATTCATCTCACCTCCAAGCTAAAAAGTTAGCCTACCATAGTTTCATAGATACTGGCAGAAGACATCAGAATCCTGGGTTGGACACAAAGATCTACAATATTAGCAATAGCCAGAATATCAGTGTTTACGTTGGTCCCCATTCTGCAATTCCCATGGTGAGAGATAAACAGGACTAGATAATGCCTGCACACATAGTGGCTGCATTATAGGAGAGGAACCCTGAGCACAGGGAACCCAAATCTTTTATATGGGGCAGTAAGTGTGCCTAAACTTTGCCTGGGAGGGAGGCAGTGTCTTTATTATACTGGAGAGTAAACAAATCTGCCTTTTGCTCTGGAGGGAAGACATGATCTGTGTCTTCCAAAGATGTGCACTATACATGCACCCTCAGAAAGACCATACAAAGCATCCAGCATCTCTAGTCATAAGATATGCAGAGATCCATAAAGAACTGTCTTACCAACAGTGACTGTAGGAAGAAGGACTCTCCTTCTCTGGATATGAATAAGGCAGCATGTAGCCCCTATAGCTGTTGGCAGTCATTTTGTGACAAAAAGAGCAGCCAAGTTTAAGACAACTTGACACAGGCTGGAGAGCAGTGCTGCAAGAACAGCAAATAAATGGAACTGGAGCCTTGATTGCATTATGCCTTAAACTCATCTTAACTATGAAATTTTCAATTACATGAGCCAATGAGTCTTAAGAAGTCAGTTGAACTTGATGCTTCTGTTACCTGGAATCAAAGCATTCTGATATGTAAAGAACATGTACACAGGAGACCAAGTCCTTGATCAGAAATCTAATTATCTATCCTTGAAGCTAGGATATATATATTCCAGGTACAAATCCATAGGAAAATATATATTCCAGGTACAAATCCATTCAAAGGAATACTCTGTATTACTATTAAACTTTGACCTTAAACCTCAAAATAGAAGGGTAAATGAGGTCACAAAGGGGACTCCTTTTGTCTACAATTAAGATCTAAGACTTCAAACCATATCAGGACAAATGATATAAAGTGTCTCCTTCTCCCTTAATCCTAAACCCCAATTTTGAATCTCATTACTTCCAAAATTTAAAAAAGCAAGAAAAAAAAAAAACCAGAAAGTATTGGAACCTGACATCACTTCAAGAATGCATCTGTGTCCAAGTAGGCTAAAAAGAAGCAAACAGCATTGAAGGAAACAATCTCTAAGAAGGCTCAAAACTTTTACTTTGCTACTTTTAACTTCAACTTCTACTTATGAAGCTTCTCTATCCTCTTCAGACTTTCTCTAAACCTCTTCATTTTAATCTTTGGATCTGACTTAAACAGATTAATTCTAATACAGGCCAACAAATGTAAGGGAGAAAGTCACACATTTTTCCATCACCAAGAAAATGCCAGTGCTAATATTCTAGGATTTTATGCTAGGTGTTTTTTAAAATACAGCTTGTATAAAAAGTAGAATATTCAGTGCTTTGCTTTTAACTTAATATTATGATATAAAATAAATGTTTATAAATTTATTCAAAAGGATAAGGAGACTGAATAAATACAAAATAAGGTAGTTGACCACTGCCTTAATTTTGGATATAAACACACACTACATACACATAATCTCATCATAAAGAGTACTACCTTAAGGTCACCTGAGAAAGTACAAAAAATACTGATGCCCTAGTTCCCTATTTCTGATTTAATTACTATGGGAAATGCCCTACAAAGATTTAGAAAAAGCTGCTCCAGCAATGGCTGAACTAAGACAACTGGAAAGTAGAGACCCAGACAGATCAGAGACCATATACTGCATCTAAATAAATGCAGCATTTCTGAAGAACCATTCAGTCTCATTTTAGAGACAAGCTGGAAATCTTGGTGTTTATGTAAAATTTCCTAATACTTAACTGCTGGCAATTAGCTAATATGTATGTGCCATTGAAAAGAAGTTTGCCAGCCAAATTCATTTTGCAGGCAGCTCTATCAAAACTCCTTTTTTTTCTTAAGAAAGCATTTTTTTTCCTTTTAGATTTTATTTATTTATCTTTAGAGGGGAAGGGAAGGAGAGAGGGAGAGAAACATCAATGTGCGGTTGCCTCTTGTATGTCCCCTGACGGGAACTGGCCTGGCAACCCAGGCATGTGCCCTGACTGGGAATCGAACCGCAATCTTTCGGTTCGCAGGCCCGCGCTCAATCCACTGAGCTACACCAGCCAGGGCTCTATCAAAACTCCTTTAAGGGAAGAGATTCCTTTCCCAGCCTTTAACATGCACAAACTCAGAAACATAATCTTTCATTTCTGAAAGAATGAAATTAAATGGTTAGTGGGGAAACGACTTAAATCACTAACTTCTGGCAGATAGGATCAGTCTTATCTGTAGGTGCTGTACTCATTTATTTTTTTATATATTTTATTGATTATGCTATTACAGTTATCCCATTTTTTTCTCCCCTTTATTCCCCTCTGTCCTGCCCTACGCCCCCCCCCCCCAGCATTCCCTCACCTTAGTTCATGTCTTTGAGTCATACATATAAGTTCTTTGGCTTCTCCATTTCCCACACTATTCTTAACCTCCCCGTATATTTTGTACCTACCATTTGTTCTTCTTATTCCCTGTACCTTCCCCTGCATTCTCCTCCACCTCCCTGCTGATAACCTTCCCTGTGATCTCTATTTCCGTGATTCTGTTTCTGTTCTAATTGTTTGCTTAGTTTTTTTTTTACATTCAGTTGTTGATAGTTATGAGTTTGTTATCATTTTACTGCTCATATCTATCTTCTTTTTCTTAGATAAGTCCCTTTAATGCTTCATATAATAAGGGCTTGGTGATGATGAACTCCTTTAACTTGACCTTATCTGAGAAGCACTTTATCTGTCTGGATAGAGTAATGTTAGATGTAGGTTCTTGCCTTTCATCACTTTGAATACTTTCTAGCCCCTTCTTTCCCGCAAGGTTTCTTTTGAGAAATCAGCTGACATTCTAATGGGAACTTCTTTGTAAATAATGCTCTCCTTTTCTCTTGCTGCTTTTAAGTGTCTGTCCTTATCTTTAACCTTGAATAATTTAATTATGATGTGTCTTGGTATGTGCTTTGTTGGGTCCTACTTCTTGGGGACGCCCTGAGCTTCCTGGACTTGCCAGAAGTCTACTTCCTTTGCCAGATTAGGGTAGTTCTCCTTCATTATTTTTTCAAATAAGTTTTCAATTTCTTGCTCTTCCTCTTTTTCTAGCACCCCTATGATTCGGATGTTGGAAAGTTTAAAGTTGTCCTGTAGGTTCCTAAGCCTCTCCTCAGTTTTTTGAATTCTTGTTTCTTATTTCTGTACTTGTTGGATGTTTATTTCTTCCTTCTGGTCCAAACCATTAATTTGAGTCCTGGTTTCCTTCCCTTCACTGTTGGTTCCCTGTGTACATTTTCCTTTATGTCACTTTGCAGAGCTTTCACTTCTTCCTCTATCTTGCAACCGTATTCAACCAATTCTGTGAGCATCCTGATTACCAGCATTTTGAGCTCTGCATCTGAGAGGTTCACTATCTCTTTGTTGCTTAGTTCTATTTCTAGAGCTTTGATCTGTTCTTTCGTTTGGGCCATATTTCTTTGTCTTGGTACACCTATTACATAGTAAGGGGCAGAGCCTTAGGTATTCACCAGGGCGGGGCAACCCACTTCACTGCATCATGACACTATATGTGGGGAGGGGTCTGAGAGGGAACAATGCCACTTGCTCAACTCTCAGCCAGCTTTCAGTCATTTTCCCCACTACCCACAAGCAAATTGGGCCCTTCTGGTGCTGATTCCCAGGTAGGTAGGTTTGTATTCTAGGACCCTGTAGCTCCAATGAACTCTCCTGTGAGGCTGGGAGTTTCTCCAGCTGCCGCTTGCTGCTGCAACCCTCACAGGTTTTTACAGTCAGAGGTTTTGAGGCTTTATCTCCCCACGCTGGAACCCTGGGTTACACCATCTGTCTCACTTCCCAGTTGTTCTTCCCGATTTATCCGCACACAAATGTGGGACCACCCAGTCTGCCAGCAGCTGCCTTACCCAGCCAGGTCCTCCAGCTGCCTCCTTGCCACAAGTCCTCTCCACCCCAACTGCCTGCCTGAATATGCCCCTCCTACCAGTCTGAATAATGTTCCTTTAACTCCTTGGTTGTAGGACTTCCATACAGTTAGACTTTTCTGAAAGTTCTGGTTATTTTTTGTTTTTAAATTTGTTGTTTAAAAATTTGGTTTTGCAAGGAGGCAAAGTGTATCTACCTGTACTCATTTATTTAACACGTACTTATAGAGTTCTACTATGGGACAGACATTGGAAAATTAATGTTGAATTAATTTAAACAGACATTTTATTTGGTGAAATTTCATCAAGGCGAAAAAGAGAGAGTGACTATGAGTGGAACAAAATGGAGTCCAATATCTAAAGTAAATAACTACTCAGCATGCTGGCTGCAACTGCTTTAACAGTAATCAGGTTAATATTAATGAAAAAGCCAAAAAAGCTATTTTCATTCTACTTCTAGGTAGAGGAAAAAGAATACTACAATGACTGACTATGGGTACAAAGACTGTTGGTGTTTCAGACTACTGTCTTAGGGTATAGTCTCAGAGCAGAATTACTAAACTAAGAGTGTAATTAATAACTTTTTACAGTTCCTAGTTCATATATCTAAAAACTGCATTTAAAAGGCTGTATATACCATTCAAACTTCCACCATCCATGTATCACAATGTCCATTTTTTGGTTTAGCTTTTTTGCAATTTCCATGTTTTTACAATGAATATGTTCTACTCTTATGACTATGAAAAAAACTAACGTGGGGAAAAGTAACATGGGGAAATGAGTTTGATATAATTTTAAGAAAAAAATACGAATGTATCAAACTACTGATCATTTCAATCATCTGAAAAAAATACATGCATAGAAAGAACACTAAAATAGTTATTTTCTTTTAGGCCATAAGATGATAAATAAGTTACATATTTTTTCTTCTTTATGCCTTTGTGTATTTTCCACAAGAGTTTGTGTTACTTTTATGATCAGAAAAATATATCTATTGAAAAATCTGGCCTTTTTAAAATAGAGCAACCTTATACATTTTTAATCTCCTCATGTTCTTATCAATACTGTATCAAGTTTATGTATATCAGAAACCATCTTTACCCAGACCTCCTTAACTCCAAGTACTTAAAACCCTAATATCAAAAGAAAACAGAAAGGGTCAGGTAAGGAGTTATGGGATACATGCCATGACTAATCCAACCTACATAATTGCAAGCATCCAATGTAAATACAAAGATGATGGACTAACATTCATATGGACCTTTACCAACCTTTAAAATTTTTAATTTAAAATACAAATAATAAATATTTCTTGGGTTCATATTTTGTTTCTTTATTTTGGACACACAGCACAATGCTAATACTTCGTAGAAATTCAGGTGTTTGATGAATGAAAAAATATTAAATAGAACGTAAAACTGGATTACTGGAGTAGTAAACTAACAGGATATGATTTTGAAATGAACTATTTAAAAAATAATTTTCCTAAAATGTAAGCCTTAAACTGCACATGTATAGTCTTTGCAAGCAGGATAGCTCCTAGCTGCACTAATTATAAATATTAGTAATGCCTTCTACTATAAGCTTTGAATAAATACTTTAAAGGAAATTTTTAAATTATACTGAGTAATAAAAACTGAGAAGAAATAATTAGCTGATTGTCAAGCTTCTTTCTAATCTCACAGAACTGAACCTAGAATGAAGTCATAAATATTACTGTAATAAAAAAATTAAAACACTAAAAACATATTATCATTTAGTTATCACAAATATAATTCCTATACTGCTTGCAAGCATAGAACATAATGTAAAAAAAACTGACAAACCTGTAAATTACCCTTTCCAATAAATCCCAGAAGCAACTGGATTTGCATTTGAGAGAGTTTTACCCATACTGGACTTTCAGAATACCAAACTGACAGAGAGTCGAAGAGCAGCATCATATCCTCTAAAAGCTATGCAAAGGAAAAATTCAAAAAGAAAAACATTCAGTTGTTTAATCTACTGATGATGAGTTTTCCCCAACACTAATACCAAGTATACACATTCCAAGCCTAGTTCAATGTACAGTTAGTAAAAGCCAAAAGACTTATCTTAGTAACAAGCTAATAAAATCTGTGCCTATCACATCTTATCCATGGCTTATTGCATCTGATGAAATATTAATACTCTGAAAAGAGGGGACACAAAATTTGGTTATTTTTTTAGGATCTTATTTATTTTTAGATGGTAAGGAAGGGAGAAAGAGAGGGACAGAAACATCAATGTGTGGTTGCCCCTCACATGCCCTCTACTGGGGACCTGGCCTACAACCCAGGCACGTACCCTGACTGGGAATTGAACTGGCAATCCTTTGCCTCACAGGCCAGCACTCAACCCACTGAGCCACACCAGCCAGGGCAAATTTGTTTGTTTAAATAAGTCCTTAATTAACAAAGAAATAATTTTGAAGACATTACTGCACCTTCTCGGTCCATGTGTTTGAATTAGCTAGTCCCTCTGACTGCAGAAAGTCCTGTATGATCAGCATGAGTCGAAAGGCATTTTCAGCAGTTACTGGATTAGTTTTTGCTTCTCTATTTTCTGCGACTGCCCATTCTAACATCTTCTGCAGCAAACTAAGTGTAAAATAAAGTTCTCTTAAAACCTTTTTAAACTTAGAAAAATAGTAAGATACTAAAAAACCCAGTTATTATTTAATAAGACTATATCTCCAGAGATACACCATCTCTGGCAGGCATCATAAAACACTTGGAAAAAATTTAATAACAATGAAGCAACTTTTTAATCTTTGGAATATCAATTTTTAATACACCTAACACTAAACTGCAAAGTAAGTTACCTGTTGACTTGACTATTAAAAAGCCATGAAAATAATTCACATTCAAGTCTCCATGAAATATTTAAAAGTTTCTTTAAAGCTGAAATTGGAAAAGTTAGAAAAGAAAGCCTTATTATGCCTTATTGTGGGTGATACTCTGTGGAAAATAAAGAAGTAATTCTCCTCTAGTGTGCTACTGTTAGTGTTCTACCATAAGCAGGGAACTCAATGCTTTAGAGAAGTAATTTTCACGAAAACACCACTACCTTCCCTTAACATGGAAACACCCAAATTTGGACAAGACCATACAACACAAGCACCAAGTGCTTAGATATTGCAGAAAACAATTTAAGCAACAAGGAAAATACAATAACTTAAAACCCAAATTAATTTAAGACTTAAATCTCTTCACATTGGAGCTAGTTTTTGGACTTCTCTCTAGATCCCAAGAGAATGGTGATAGAAAAGGAGCTGAAAACAAAGTTTCCCCTTTTCTCTACATGGATACTGGATGGAATGTTCAATAAAATATTTTATGCTCCTGCCCACTCCAACGAGAGAGGAGAAGTCACCAACCGAATACTTACATTAGTTTTATTTCAACTGATGGTCGCAGTAGCTCACTGGATATCCCTGATTTAGTTAGTGCCGCAAACACTTGTCCCCGCTCAATCCAAGTATCTTCATCAGACTTTTCTAGTCCTTTACACATTACATAGTTCAAAATATTTGTCAGTAATTGAAGAAGCTCCTCCTCACATCTCTATAAAAATATAAAGTAATATTAAATTATTGGAGGGAAGGGATGTTAACTAAAGCACATAAGATCCATCACATACACTGACTATAGTCCTGTAACATATTATTATTAAAGTGTCTAGATGAACCTGGAACTTTACTAGTAGGTCCTAGAAATACAAGGATGAATAATACACTGGCTTTGTTGTCAAAACATGCACAATTTAATGGCATAGGCTTTGAATATCTCAATCATGAGACTTAGAAATAATATAAAATGAAATTGTTAACAATTACACATTTCTAGCCCTGGCTGGTGTAGCTCAGTGGATTGAGCGCGGGCCTGTGAACCAAACGATCACGGTTCGATTCCCAGTCAGGGCACATGCCTGGGTTGCAGGCCAGTTCCCAGCATGGGACACATAAGAGGCAACCCTACATTGATATTTCTCTCCTTCTCCCTCTCTCCTACCCTTCCCCTCTAAAGATAAATAAATAAATAAATAAATATTTGAAAAAAAAAAAAAAAAACAATTACACATTTCTAAGAATTAGAAGTATACAACAGACATATATAAATAAAAACAGCATTTGGACAAATAAGGTATTTTACCTCTTGGCATTCAAGTAAAGAGAAGTCATCACTAAAGCCCCCATCATTTGCGATGCTGCTTTCTTTGTCGGATTGCACAGAAAATGATTTAGTAGACTCTATCGGGGATGGCGTGCTAGGCAAGCTATCTGGCATTTGACTTCCACTATCGCTCAGTTCACATGAATCAATTCCACTGAGATCTAAACTTAAATGTGAAGGGTTATTATGCCAGAATTCTTCCTGATTCTCTGATTTGAAAGACAATTCTCCCACAGAGCTATCTTCTTGAAATAATGGTGTGTTTGAATCTAGAGAGTGTCTATCTTCTAAACTCCAGGGATCTGAAGGCACATCAGCTGAGGCAAAAGAGGTGATTTTTTCATCATCTGTCTTTTCATCAAAGTTCCTCTTAATATCTTCAGATGATATATTTTTATCATTGTCTTTCATTAAAATAGCCCTATTGTGCTTATAAAGAGTACTTCCATTTTCAAAATTTGCTTTAAAAAAAAGCCTAACTAAAGTGTCTTGCCAACCCACTTGTTGAGATATTTGATGGGCTGCATCTGGCTGGGACTGTAGAATCTGTAAAATCTGCAAAGATATTAAGAACACAAAGTTCGTCAAAACATACACAGCACTTTAAATAAAAAACAATTTCTTTTCAGTTATTTTAATGATGAAGTGACTTAATGAGAAACTTGCAGAAGGCATACTTTCAAAAGGTTATGTTTATAACTGGATTAGAAACTATTCGGAGGGCAGACATTCTGTTTGTAACTAATCCACTTATTTCATTATGGAATGGGGATGTAGTAAAAAATTTGCTGAGATAAAAGAAAAAAGATTAACAATCCTCCACATGTCAACACCCTCATGTTATTAATTTAATTTGGTTAGAGAGAAAATATAAATAGAATGAAGATATATTTAAAACGTAATAAAGTTATATCCTCTTAACTAAAGCTTTCCCATGAGCCCATTTCATTTGTTTAGCTAATACTGAACATCTACTATGCGGCAGGCACAGGTCTGCTACTAGGGGTAGGAGAGTAGAAAGGACACACAAGACACCTGTATAGAACTTAAGTGCTAAGTGCCCCAAGAATAATGTTTTTCCATCTCATGTTTTCCCTGGCAAAATTAATGACTGTTTTGGCAAAAACATTTTTTTCATTCACTCTATATTGTATTTAAAAATAAAATGCAACTTTAATTCCAAAAAAACGAATTCCAATAAAATGGAAGCTGCTATTTAACTAGAAGGAGAAATTAAAATTAAAGAGTAGACACTGACATAGTAATGTGTATGACCTCCAATATCCAACTGATTTCATTTTTTTAAATTGTTTTTAATTAATTAATTTACTTTTACAGAAAGGAAGGGAGGGAGAAAGAGAGAAAGATTCCCCCAATCGGGGACCTGGCCTGCAACCCAGTCCCGTGCTCTGACAGGGAACTGAACCAATTACCTTTCAGTTTGCAGGCCAGCGCTCAATCCACTGAGTCACATCAGCTGGGGCTTATTTCATTATTTTTGTGGAATTAAAAACAAATTCTTAGAAATTCAGTTAAAAGTACCTCTTTTATTAGAATTTCTAACTCTGACAAGTTTATAGCAGGAGATGAATAATGTTGGTAGGGACTTTGATATTAATAGTGCAAATGTAAACTGATGCTGATATAGAAAGTAATGAGGCACAATGACATGATGACATGTGAAGTTTCTTTCTTCATTAATGCTATCAATCAGTGAGCTACCATTACCCCATAGGTGCAGTATATCAATTCTTTTTTCTTCCAGATTAAGCTTTCCTTGCATAAACACTAGGTTGCATTGATAGCTGTTTCTAACTGCACACTGAAAGGATCAATTTGCATGACCGACTTCAAGGACAATATGGCAAAATCCATCAAAATGTAAACTGTAAATACCCTTTGACACTCCATTTCATGGAGTACATCTCACAGAAGTATTAACACAAAGAGGTAAAAATATATGCAAAAAATATCTTAATAGAAGTTTATTAACATGAAAAAAGAGGAAAAATGACCTAAATATTCATCAACAAGAAACCAGATAATACTTTCTAAAATAGCCAAAAGATGAAAAACTATGCAGCCATTAAAGAGAAAAATATATATCCACATTTACTAATGGAAAACTAGTGACATAATCAGGAAGTAAAATTTTTTAAAAAAGCAAAGAAGTAAATTAAATACTAGACAGGTCACTGGTTACCCATGGAATAGAGAAAAGGTCATAATCAGAAAGAATTACGGAAGATCACTAATTGCTGACTTAGTTCAAGGTTAAATGCGTGCACTGAAGGCAAATCATTGTTAGAATAGTCATAAACAAATTATAGAAAGTTCTTCCCACAAAGTTCAAAAGATTCAGAAACTCAAAAATACAGGAAATGAATTATAAATAGTCACAATAATTGAAAGTTCTTAATAAAGAAACTATTCTCTGGTAATATATTTTTGACTCTAGAAAGGGTGTATGTATTTCCAGTAACCCATCTAGGTAGTGCTAACAAAATCAAATTTAAATACTGATTGTGAGTACATGAAAATTAACTTCAAAAAAGGAAACTACAAAATTATTTCACTTATAAAATAAATATTAAAATATGTCTGGTACAAATACTCAATCTAAAACTCACTCAGAGTAGTATAATGACGTTGCTATTTTTAAAGTATATCTTAAAAATTTACTAACCTTTCTGCAGATGACCACCCTGACATTTATATATGTTCTGTGAGATATGTATACCACAGATAACAGATCTTTGAAATTAACTGCAGTATCTGTGGTGGGAAAAAACAAAAAATTAAAATTAAACTCCAGAGATAACCAAAGAAAGAACTGTAGGCAATAGTTATATAAATGCTGAAATAATTGCTTCATTTTTTTACCTTTTTTTGCTATCAATAGATGCCTTTTTTTCCCAGCTTTATTAAAATATAATTGACATAAAACATTGTATAAGTTGAAGGAATATGACATGATGATTTGAATATATTGTGAAATGATTACCACAGTAAGATTAGTTAATACATCCATCAACTCACATGGTTAACATTACTTTTTGCAGTAAAAACATTTAAGATCTGCTCTCTTAGTAACTCTCAATTATACAACTTAAAAATGTTAACATAGTCACCATGCTGTATAATAGATACTCGGAACTTACTATCTATAAAAGTTTGTACCCTTCGGCCACTTTCACCCATTTTCTCCACCTCCTTCAACCCTAATAACTGCCAATCTACTACTACTACTGTTTCTACGAACTGATTTTTTTTTTGGATTTCACACATAAATGAGATCAATATAGTATTTGTCCTCTGACTTTTTTCACACAGCAGAATGCTTTGAAGGTTTTTTCCATGTTGTCACAAATGGCAAGATTTCCTTCTTTTATATGGTTAATATTCCATCGTATATACCATGTGTTCCATACCCATTCATCTGTCAATGGACACTCAGGTTGTCTCCACATCTTGGCTATTGTGAATAATGGTGCAATGAACACGGGAGTGCGGATCTCTTAAAGATATTAATTTCATTTCTTTTGGATATATATCCAGAAGTGGGATTGCTGAATTATATGGTAGCTCCATTTTTAATTTTTTGAAGAACCTCCATACGTTTACCACACTGGCTGTACCAATTTATATGAACACCAACAGTGCACAAGAGATCCCTTTTCTCCACATCTTCACCAGGACTTACCTCTCATCTTTTTGATAATTGTCATCTTAAAAGGTGTGAAGTGGTATCTTCTGGCTATGGCTTGCATTTCACTGATAATTAAGGATGTTCAGCACCTTTTTCATGTACCTGTTAGCTATTTATACGTCGTCTTTGGAAAAATATCTCTTCAAGTCCTTTGTTCTTTTTTAATTTAATATATTTCATTGATTACGCTATTACAGTTGTCCCATTTCTCCCCCATTATTCCCCTCCACCCTGCACATCCCCTCCCACCCACATTCCCCCCCTTTAGTTCATGTCCATGTGTCATAAGTTCTTTAGCTTCTACATTTCCCACACTATTCTTGCCCTCCCCCTGTCTTTTTTCTACCCACCATCTATGCTACTTATTCTCTGTACCTTTTCCCCCTTTCTCCTCCTCCCACACCCCTGTTGCTAACCCTCCGTATGATCTCCATTTCTGTGGTTCTGTTCCTGTTCTAGTTGTTTGCTTTTCTTTTAGGTGTGGTTGTTAATAGCTGTGAGTTTGCTGTCCTTTCACTCTCATATTCTTTATCTTTTTCTTAGATTAAGTCCCTTTAACATTTCATATAATAAGGGCTTGGTGATGATGAACTCCTTGAACTTGACCTTATCTGAGAAGCACTTTATCTTCCCTTCCATTCTAAATGACAGCTTTGCTGCATAGAGCAATTTTGGATGTAGGTCCTTGCCTTTCAGGACTTCAAATCCTTCTTTTCAACCCCTTCTTGCCTGTAAGGTCTCTTTGGAGAAATCAGCTGACAGTCTGATGGGAACTCCTTTGTAGGTGACTGTCCCCTTATCCCTTGCTGCTTCTAGAATTCTCTCCTTCATTTGAATCTTGGCTAATGTAATTATGATGTGCCTTGACGTGTTCCTCCTTGGGTCCAACTTCTTTGGGACTCTCTGAGCTTCCTGGAGTTCCTGGAAGTCTATTTTCTTTGCCAGATTGGGGAAGTTCTCCTTTATTATTTGTTCAAATAAGTTTTCCACTTGTTGCTCTTCTTCTTCCCCTTCTACTACCCCTATAAATTGAATGTTGGGACGTTTAAAGATGTCCTGGAGGTTCCTAAGCCTCTCCTCATTTTTTTGAATTCTTGTTTCTTCCTTGTTTTCTGTTTGGTTGTTTGTGTCTTTCTTCCGGTCCACTCCATTGATTTGAGTCCCAGTTTTCCTCCCATCTCTATTGGTTCCTCATACGTCTTCCTTCATTTCACGTATTGTAGCTTGCATTTTTTCATCTAATTTGTGAGCAAAATCAACCAATTCTGTGAGCATCCTGATCACCAGGGCTTTGAACTGTGCATCTGATAGGTTGGCTATCTCTTCGTTGCTTAGAGGAATTGACTCCGGAGCTTTCATTTGTTCTCCCATTTGAGTCATTTTTGGTGGGAATTTCTTTTTGGCAGGGCGGTGGGGGGGGGGGGGGGTCTGGTCGTGGCTGTTACATAGTGCCGGTGGAGCCTTAGGTGTTCCCCAGGGTGGGGCAGCCCAGTCGCTGAGTTGTGATGCTGTATGTGGGGGTGGGGTCCGAGAGGGAACAATGGCACTTGCTCCACTCTCTCTTGGATTCCAGTCCCTTCCGCCGCTTCCCCTTCGCCTGGATTATCTGAGCAAATGTGGGTCCACCTGGTCAGCCAGCCGCTTTGCGCGGCCTCACTGGGTCTGCACAGTGGGTCTCACTGGGTCTCACTGGGTCTGTCCCCGTGCCCGGGGTCTGCTAGCCACCGCCTGTGCCCCTGGGGTCTGCTAGCCACCGCCTGCACTCCTGGGAACTGTCAGCCACTGCTGCCTGCATGCTCGGGTCTGCACCTCCACTTTTTCCTGCCATGACTTCACCCCTTACCGATCTGGATTAATGGTTGTTGGACTTCCGTACAGTTCAATTTTCTATCAGTTCTGATTGTTTTCTTACTTTTAAATATTTGTTTTCCTTAATTTTGGTTGTGAAAGGAGGCACAGTGTGTCCACCTACGCCTCCATCTTGGCTGGAAGCTCCCTTTGTTCATTTTTTAATTGGATTTTTTTGCTGTTGAGTTGTTTGATTTCCTTATATATTTTTAATGTTCCCTTTATTAGATTTTCACTTGCAAGTAGTTTCTCTCACTCTGTAGTCTGTCTTTTTATTTTGTTGATGTTTTTTTTTGTTGTCCAGAAACTCTTATGTGCTATACTTTTGACTTTTTTTGTTGATGCTTTTGGTATCATGTCCAAAATATCACTGTCAAAACCTATGTCAAGGAGATTTTCCCTATGTTTTCTTCCAGTAGTTTTATAGCTCAGGTCTTACATTTAAATATTTAATCCACTTGGGTTAATTTTTATGAGTGGTAGAAGGTAGGGAGGGGTCCACTGTCATTCTCCTGCATGTGGATGATCAGTTTTCTGGACACCATTTATTGACAAGACTCTTTTCCCCACTGCATATTATTAGATCCCTTGTCAAATATTAGTTAATCGTATATGCATAGGTTTATTTCTGGGTTCTTGATTCTGTCCACTGGTCTACGTGTCTGTATTTATACTTACAGCACACTGTTTTGATTTTTATAGCTTTGTATTACAGGTTAAAATCAGTAAGTTTGATGCCTCCAGCTTTCTTCTTCTTCCTCAAGTTTTTTCTCAAAGAAAGAATTGTTGGTAATAGTTATATAAATGCTGAAACAGTTGTTGTTTTTTAATAGAAATTACAGACATATTTAAATTTTACCAGACAATAGGTTTAGAATGCTTGACATCTTCTGAGTAAACTGTAAATAATTATTCTTTCCTTTTGATTGTGTGAACATACTATCCATAGTACTTGGCTCTTATACTATTATTTATCTTTTTAAGTACATGCTTTGTCTTATCAACAAGATGGTAAGCCACTCAAAACAAAGACCTTATGTTACCTTTTGAACTCCCAACATCTGATATAAATTTTACAGTTTTTAGTATGTACTAAAAAAAAGGTTTATAAAAAAATCTGATATTAGTTTTTATTTTGCTTTTAAGAATTTAAACTCCATAAAGAAAAACGTTAAAGTATTTTGTACATATTTTCTCTAGTGTCCTTTTCTTGAAGTAGACATTCAATTAACTATTTACTAATCACTCAGTCAATAAGCATTAATCAAAGGCCTACCAAATAAGGCAGGTTATGTCCTAGGAAGAAAAAAAAAGGTAAATAAGAAACAGCACCCAACGAAAGCCTCGTTGATCAAATAACAGATAATTTAAAAAGGAACCTGAGGAAGAATGGAAAAAGAACCTCAGGAAAAAAATAATTGAGAACTGTCAAACAGAAGTGCGTTACTATGAAGAACATTTCTTAAAAGTCATCAGTATCATCAGCCTTAATCATACCTGTATTTATAATCTGATTGGTGAGGTTTTTAATGAGAGAAGTATTAACAGGTGCTTCATTGAGAAGGAGTCCCAATCCTGAGTAGCCAACTTCTCTGAGTCGAATACGTTGTTTACTTCGTTCATAAACATTTGTGCATTTCAACATCTGCTCCATAACCTGGTCACAACAATATAGTCTTCTCAATATAGAGAACTAAGAACAGTTTGTCACTTAGGTTAATATTGAATTAAAATATTGATTTAATAGGTTTTTTGAAGTATAATTTTATTCCTGAGATATAAAAGAAGAACCAGTGCTAACACGGAAGAGAGCGCCATATCATACCATCATCCAAAAATGAATTTAAAAATAAACTGGACTAAAACACATCTGTATTAGAACAATTATATGTTAAAAATTTAGTTTACACCCAGATCAGTGTGGCTCAGTTGGGTGGGCATCATCCTGCAAAGCAAAAGGTCACCAGTTTATTCCCAGTCGGAGTACATGCCTGGGGTGCAGGTTTGGACCTGTATGGGAGGCAACTGACTCATGTTTCTCTCTCACATCAATGTTTCTGTCCTTCTCTTTCTCCCTACTTCCTCTCTCTCTCTGAAGATAAAATCTTTTTTAAAAAATTCTAGTTTACATGTATTTCTTGGCAGATGAAAGGAATTAAACTATCTTTTAATGGCTAAGGAATAGATGGAAATAAACCCTTGTAGCTTGTAAGAGGAACAAAAGTGTGTTCTGTAAAAGAACAAAGATATTTCTAGATCAATATAGTAATTCATTTATGTAACAGTTATCAAAATAATTTTTAATAACAAAGAAACATTTTATCAAGCAACCTACCCATATGATAAAATGGGCAAATAAATTAGTCCCATACTTCTTGCAGTGAGAGCAACATTTTTCAAAGTGAGATACTGAAATCATATGTGGAAAGGGTATTCTTTTTTTTTTTTTAATCTTTTTTTCTTTTTCTTTTTTTCCTGTGTCTGTCACACACATGCCCACTTTCTGCTTTGCTAAGAAAGAGGTGTGTAACTGTGTAACAATTCCTTTTCCACAGAGGAATGCCACAACTGCCACCATGTGGAAAGGGTATTCTTGAAAATGGTATCATGAACAATCCCTCCAAGGCCATTTTTGAAGAAATAACATTGAATCTCTATAAAGGAACACTTGTATGGGCAGATGCTTTAAAGAGTGGCCTCGGGGGTCACCATAACCAATATACAAGAAACTATGTCAGATCAGTTTTAGTTTACCTTTGTTTTCTAAAGTTTAGGGATTTCAAACACAGGCAATCCAAATATGACCCCGTAAGTCGACTTTATAATGTAACACTAATGATGTAAGAGGAAACAACTGTTATAACGATAATTAAGCATAATGAATAGGAGAATTAAAAAAAAAAAAAACATATTCAGCAGTAAAAATATGACTGACTCCACTACTTTCAGTTAACAAAAAAGGTGGTGTGGGCGGCTTCAGCCAAGGTTTAGAGTTTGGCACAGTCTGGATAGTTTAAAATATGTTCTAGACCTTCCTGGGTTGCCCAGTTGGTTGGAGCGTCATCCCAATACACCAAGGTTGTAGATTCCATCTCCCATTACAAAAATCAACCAGTGAATGCATATATAAGTGGAACATTAAATCAATGTTTCTATTTTCCTCTTTCCCTATCTCTCTCGAGCTATTTCCCAATAAAGCAATTTTTAAAATTTTTTTAAAATAAAATGTGTTTTATATCTTTTGACAAGTTAGAAACTTTTCTGCCTCAGTTTCATCTGTAAAATGGGGATGAAATAATATCCACTTACTAAAGTTATTGCAAGTGCCTGACAAACAATGACTACATAGGTTAGTTACGATCTCCTATGCAGCCTCACCATAAGTCAAAATGGAGACGAGAGGTTTTATATTGAGGATAGTATGACAAAGTACATTTTCCACTGAAATAACTGGTAAGATTACAATATAATTAGCTTTTAAATATGCTAACAAAAACATGAAAAATATATATTAAAACAAATGTGACAACTTAAAATTAGAAGTAAATATGAAAAAAGAATTTACATTCATAGAATGTATATATTCCAAGTAAATTCATCCACCATAACTGCCCCAAAATATAAAGACATTTAAAAAATGTTTTTACCTTAAAAATGATTTCTCTTAGTCTGTCGGAGTACTTCTGATTTAAGAGCAAGGCATAAAGTATGTCAGCATTTCCTGGTTCAAACAGTAGTAAGAAAAGCTGACCTCTAGTTGGGCTGGTACGCAGGAGACTAAAGAGTATATCCAAAATTCCAAAGAGCTTTTAAAATTAAATAACATAAAACAAATAACTACACTCATATATGGAAGCCAGATAAAATCATAAACCACAAACAGTTACTTAACTAAATCCTACATACCCTAATGTTCTAGCTTAACTGAACTATCTGATATCTTCTGAACTTTGCCTTTCATTCCATTATGCTTTTGGTTTATTCCATTTCCTTTTGTATATCTTCTCACTACTATATGTACCTGCTGAACCACACCTATGCTGCTTTGTCCATATGAAAAGCCATCACTTCATAAAGCCTTTCTTGGTCTCTTCAACATGTAATACTGTCCTATGAAAACCTCATAGGACTTTGTATCTCTTTTATAGATGTTATCATACTCTTTTTTGTTACGTAATTATTTATAAACCTCTCTTATTCACCCCTGTCTCCATTAGGTTAAAAGTAAAAATGGTAATTGATTCATCATTATAAACCTACAATGGCTAGTATTATACACAAAAATAGATATAGATATATAGTTACATTTTCAATAATTCTTTAAAGTGACCAAGAAAATGTCATTGGCAATGAATCATGGCAGGTGACAATGGAGCTATAATAAAATAAAATTGCTACTCATTATTCTAAACAATGAGAAGCTTTTGAAGTAGTTCAACCTTACATGGAAATTGCCAAAGTTAACGTAACTATAGAATGCAAATTATAAAGTCATGTAACTATGGAGTAAATAATAAATATTTCACAATACAGGGAAGAGTATTTGAGTCAATATAAATTAACGCTGCTCAAATCTGGTGTTGAGAGTGAAACAGAGAAAGAGCACAGAAACAGCAGTAAACATACTCAGTTTTTCTAGTCCCAGGTTTATCAGCTGGGTGACTTTTTAAGTTGTCACCTGATATTTCTGAACATACATTTCCAAATGTACAAGTGGGAAGAGTAATTCCCAGTCTGCGTATTTTATACCAGTGTTTCTCAAATTCTACCACACACCACAACCACCCGGAGGAGTTGATTCAGCATTGTATTTCCATTTCTAAAGAGTTCCCAGGTAAGGCTGGTAAATAACTATACACTGAGAACCACTGTGTTAAAGAGTAGTTTTGAGCTGTAAATAATGTATATAAAAGTACTGAAGAACACAAATAAATTTACAATTTATTTTATGCAGAACTTTTAGAAATCCATGTTACGTTCAAATTCATGCTAGAAATCTGTAGGAGCGCCAGTGGTGCAATTGGTTAGCGTGCGTGTAGGAAATCTGTCCAGTAACTCTGATGATACACCAAACATTACATGACCTATGAAAATAGGCTCAGAATTGCCGGATGAAGCAACTATTTCCACATTCTACTTTCTACTTCACTACAATATTTTATCATACTGCCATCTACTTTATTAAACTTTCCATTAGGAGATAAAATTTTTCTTTAACAGAATAATCTTGTATGTGACACTATAAACATTTTATTCTTCAAATATATTTATTATACATGCATTAAGTATAAAAGAAGATGATAAAGCAACTTCAATGTTAAAAAATTAGATTATCTTGGTCCTAATACCTGTTCTTCTTCATTAATAGCAGCTATGTAACCCATGATACTTTGTATCTCTTCGTGAGTTCCACCTTTGCACAGAAAGTATTTAATTAGGCCATACAAAGAAGTCCTTATCGTTCGGATATCATCTAGAGACAGCTCACTATATTTACAGTCAGTTCTGAAAGAGAAAGTAGAAGTGCAAGAATTGATATTTAAAATGTTTATATTTCTGTAATTATATAAAAATCGTGATTTAAAAAAATGTTTCCATGTAATTACTAGAATTCATAATATAATGTTATTAATCAGTGTTACCTCAAAACTTAATTTTAAAATAAGATTTCATGGTACCTTTTGCTTCTTTTTCTAAATAGAAAACCTCTTGAAGTTAGGAGTTTCAATGATAAAGATATAAATTTATATCTTATACTTATGTAACACACACTGTTCAAAGTGCTTTATACATTATTAGCTCATTTAATTTAATGATCAACACAACCACAGAGTGTCTCAGTTTTATCTCTTTGTTCCAGAACAGAAAACCTCAGCACAAAAAAGTTAAGTGAGTTGTCTAGGGTTAGTTAATTAATGAAACATAGGATCAAACTCAAAGTATATGATCCACTGTTCACCCTTTTGACCGCCACACCATCCTGCTGGAAAAATAAACAGTCTAGACATTCCAATCAAGTAGCAGGCAGAAAACAGCAAACTGAGGAGTAAGGACATCATACCCATAATAAATCCTAAGTGAATCTAGGAGAAACTGTACACCATACTTCTTTCGGAAAACTCTCCTGCTGTCTTTGATAATGGTGGAAAGATACTGTATATGACCTAAAACAGAAAGTTCACTCTTAAATGAAATATCTAAAATAAAGTAATCTATGTAGTTATAAATTTATAAACAACTATAAGACTTTATATAGTAGCCCGCTCTCACCAATTCGAAAGGGAAAATCTCCACGGTTCCAAATACGGAAATCAAAGAGTAAGTACTGATACATTTGTTGCAGGAGCTGCGTATTTTTCTCTAATGATACCTGTTCAATTAGTAATTGAATTGCCATCAATACATTAACATCCATCAAGGTGTTTGGCACCTAAAATCCAAACATAAAGGGGTTCTGTAAAATTCAGTTTAAATAATTGTTATTAAGCTATAATTTCAAACAATTTATTTAAGAACATCTACTAAATATAAAACTCGTGATTAGAAAAATGTAAACAACCAGAGGATCGCGGTTCGATTCCCAGTCAGGGCACATGCCTGGGTTGCAGGCCAGTTCCCAGCATGGGACACGCAGGAGACAACCATACAGTGATATTTCTCTCCCTCTCTCCTACCCTTCCCCTCTAAGATAAATAAATAAAATCTTAAAAAAAAAAAAAAATGTAAACAATTTTTTAAAAAAACATTGATTTTTCTGAAGTAATGCTAGAATATGTTTTCTTAATGTTATTAATTGATCAAATATCCCAAATAACAAAGCTAACAAGGTCCTGTTACACAAGATAAATAATTCTTGTATAAGATGATTCAATAGTTCCTAAATTTACTTATGAAGTAAATTATATCCATAATACAACAAGCTATAATAGTGTAATAGTGTGGTTTTTTAAAAAATACTTACTTAGGAGGAAGGAAAACCCCAACACTACCTGCTAATTACAACCATCAGCCACATCTTATGTTAGACTAGCTCACCTTCTGAAGGAGGGCACCAAGAGTGGCAACTCCATGGGAGTGAATGAGATTGTCCTGGTTAATAGGATGTCTTTGAATAAAGTGTTTCACAATCAAGATAAATGTCGCAACTAAACTCTTCTCTAATCTTGACTCTGTGGAATTGTAAACATGTCATTAATTATCATAATTACTCTAATCACTTTTATATCACACTTTCTATATCATAATGAATATTGTAACATACAAAGAATCTGGTTAAAAATATGCCTCCAAAGGTCACTTGTAGAACACAAATATCAGAGAAATCAGCAATTTCATGTTGTATACTTATATGCACATGTAAGTATTTTCTCTACCGTAAATTTAATAATGTCATATTTTCACTGAGAGCACAAACTAAGGATAACAGTAAAACCAACATCTTTAAGTTTTTGACCAAAGTATTATAAATTTTCTGAACTACATTAGTAAATTAGGGATGGGCTACTTCACCTACAAATGGTTAAGTTTCTTCCTAATGGTACCAAGATATTTTAATCTATTTTTTCATTAACTCTCAAATTGTTTTGATTTCATCTTAATACCTGATGTCTTTGTGGGGGTCGATACCACCCTGTCTCCTTCTACAGGTGTTAACAATTCAGAAACTGTTCTTTCATTCACTCCTTCAGGAATTTGTCCTTCACTAATATGGCTAACTTGTTCCAGTAGAGGAAAAAGTACATTTAATCCACCTATGCAGTTTATGATGTCCTGAAAAAGAAATTGATAATTTTTTCATCTTTAAAACAAGGGCAATTTTGTCAGGTACTATCTACACAGTATGTACGAAGTTATGATTCACTAAACCTTTAGGCACTGGATGGTACCGTCTACGCTGAAGGAACTCTTGCACGGGCGCATGCGGTGAAGAGCAGCCTCAGCAGTCACCATGACCGATCCTCAACAGAGAATAAGCCAGACCGCTTTTTTAATTCCTGAACTCTGTTTTCCAAAGTTCAGGAATTCCACACCTAGGCAATCTAACCATGACCCCTAAGTTAACTTTATAATGTAACACTAATGATGTAATAGGAAACTGTCACAAGGCAATTAGGAGAATAAATCATGGGGGAAAAACAATGTATTTGGCAAGAGAAATATGAGTGACTCTTCTAATTTTAGTTAACAAAAACGTGGAGTGGGTGGCTTCAACCAAAGAGCAAAGTGACTATTTTGGATAGCTTACCAAAATATATTCGGTATCCTTTGACATGTTACTAATTTTTCTGCCTCAGTTTCTTATCTCTAAAGGAAATATCATTATGGATACTAATTCCCACTTGGCAAAGTTGCTATAAGAATTAAGTAAGCTAATATACTAAAAGTGCTTGGTGCCTGACATACAGTGAGTCTATATAATGTTAGCTATTATTAACTGCTAAAATACTCTAAACTGCCATGTAGACCTCGCTTAAGGTTGTACACAACCTCTCCATATTTACAAGCCAGTAAAACCAATCTTACAAGTGACAGCAAATGTTAACTTATAAATTGGTAGACACATCATAAATCTTATTACCCTAACAGATAAAAAGTGTTCTCTTCAAGTCAGAGATAGATTTATACCACACAAATAACATGAGATTAATATTAACTGATGGATTCATTTTTACACAAGAAGAATTATTCTAATGATTTGTTCCACTGAAAGAATAAGTAAATTCAACTGGTGTTAAGTGACTAGAAGGGGTCGAAATCTGCCACATAGTTTTAGGGATTAAATACACTAACAGAAGATGCAATTTATTAAGACAGTATACAAGGAAGGACCCCCAAGAAAACAGTATTTATAAAAATCTATATATGTATTCTTACATGTTTAAACTTCAGTCACCTTCAAACTACTCTCCACCTGATGTATCAAAACTTTATTTCCACTGTTCAAAATAGTTTTTGAACTCATTGATTTTGATGCCTTTTGGTGCTTCTGCTGTTTTTTGTTTCACCTCTTCCATATCAGAAAAATGTTTCCCTCTGAGGATTTTCATTGGGGACACACAAAAATAAGTCCCTTGGGGCAAGGTCAGGTGAATGGGGGCAGGGAGACCCAGAGGTCATGCCATTTTTGGCCAAAAACTCCTGAACACTCAGTATGGTGTGGGCAGGTGCACTTGTGAATCACGTATCATGAAATGTGCAAACGTATTGAAAGAGTCTTCAAAATAAATTCACTGAAGCCAAACACAGCCTCTCACAACAATGCCAGTTGGGACACTGATACAGATGGGTTCTTAGAACATTCACATAGTGTGGAAACCCAAACCACAAGGGGTCTGCCCTCCAGAAGACACTTACAGTTTGGGTTTTTCTTTGATCCCCCCCCTTGTATTTTTCTCCTAAAAATTGTTAAGCTGATAGCATGTTTAAAAAGTAAATTTCTGGCAAATCAGTCATTTACTACTTATTTGTTAATCCTTCAAATTGTGTAACTTGCCTGCAAACTTTTTAATGGTGACATTATTCAGATCTGATGGTGAGCAAAAGACAAAGCATTGTAAAGGATCAGTCAACTTACATAATGTGTTGCCTGCCATTTATAATGAACTTACCTTAATGTCCCAGTTCACTACTTTGTTTCCTGTTAATCTTCCATGCAAACAATTAGTAGACAAATCAAGACAGATTGAATTTTTGCAAGCCTAAGAATAAAAAAACAAACAAAAAACAAGTCAAACAGCTAAGCACAATAAAGACAAAACATAACTTTAATTACAGATGGAACATTTCACCATAATTTTAAAAAGTATATAGCATAGTTAATAAGATGCATACAATATTAAGTTTAGTATTACTGTTCTCTGATTATTTCTTAAAGGAACCAAAGGCTAGATTCTAAAGTACTCATTCATCAAATGCAGGTCACTGCTGCTTATTATCTGATAGGTGAACTGCTGGAGAACCATTCACCAACCACACAGTTTTAAATTTTTCCTCTTTTAAACCAATGTATGCAAAAAAGATTTTCTTGATTTTTAAAAAAAATTCAATATTTTATTCCCATTAGTACTTCCCTAGGCACAATTTCATGGTTTACAAAAAAAGTGTGACTAAAGCCCTGGGTGGGTGGCTCAGTTGGTTGGAATATCGTCCTGTACACCAAAAAAGTTGTGTGTTCAATTCCCAGTCAGGGCACACACGGGAGATAACCAACTGATGTTTCTCTACCACATCAATGTTTCTCTTGGGTGAGGATTTTTTTTTTTTAACGTGTGACTAAAGTATGATATAGAAATCACAGAACAATATATTACAATATGAAAATCCAACCACACACATAAGACACTATTTTCCCTCACATTACTGACTGATTCTAGTTATATTCAGATTAAGAGCTTAGTTTGAAAATCTAGAAATTATTGAAGTAATGTGTCAACTTCCATAAAGGCTTCTAAAGCAAGTAACTTTACATTTAATCTGTGAATTTGCAGGTAATGAAGCATTCTCAAATCTAATCCCTACTCAAAAAAGAAACCCACAAATGTCGACACAGATGATGCAGCTACTGCTTCCCTCTTAAGGCAACTGAGAAAAACTGCTTTAGTAAGACAAATGTAAATTGAGTTTACACTAACTCAGTGTAAACTGTATTAGTGTCAGAGACAGAAATGTCTTTCTCATTACTACCTTACTTTCAGTACCTATGTCCCTATGACCTAATTTCATAATGATATGACTGCCACCAGTCACCTATACCTCCAATTTGACTTCCACATTGCAACATGAGAACTTTTTCTAAAATGCAAACTCTGAATTACTCTTCTGCTTAAAAATCCTACCCAATACCTACAATCTAGCCTAGTACAGGTCTGCTATGATCTGGCCTCCACTTGCCCTCTAATTTCATTTTCTGCCATCATCTCTTCCTGCTTCATACACTACACCCAAATACATGCAGAACACAGTTTTACATTCTATACCTTTGTAGGTGCTGCTCCCTGTGCCTTCCACATCCCTCCTCAAATTTGCATTTTAAAATACAAGTCAAACCATGTTTTCTATGATATCTAACCTCCTGGAAAAACAAATCACTGTTCCTTTGTACCTGCACTGTATTTTGTACATAATTCCAACACAAACATATTATATAATGGGTAAGAATATGAATTAAACCAGCTGGTCATTCACTAGAATTATGAGGCGAGTTACTTATCTTTACTCAGTCTCAGAAAACTAGAGCTTAGAAAAGACAGAGATATCATGTGAACATCTAACAAGAAGTAGCTAAACAGAAAAATGCTCATAAAATTACACTGCACTTAATTTTTTTTACGCATTAATGTAACTTTACATTTTAAGCTTCTGATAAAGCCACAGGCTTTAATTTATTCATCTTTGTATCCTAGAAGTTCAGATAATTCTTGGCACCGAGAAGACACTCAAATTTTAAGCAAATAGATGGTTAAACACCTCCTAAAAATGAATACAAAAATAACAAATAACAAACTGTTGACTGTCAAAAATCCTCTATAGCAGCTTTTCCCAAACTAGCATTTATTACTGAGGTAAAATTCAAAATATGTTCTATGTTCAAATAACTGGTGAAAAAGTAGGATAAAACAAAAGTAAGTTAGTTTTTTTACAGCAGAATTTTCAAGCATATCATTAGTCTCCAAGAGGGATATACAAAATGCAACATTCCCCCAAACTCATGTAACCAGAAAACCCAAGTAGCATGCCATATCACCATACGCACAAAACATTCCTCCAATAAACTGTTTTACTGCAAACACTTGACATGTTTTGGTTTCAAAAAAGAATAATGGCTATATTTTTAGTATGACAAATTTTACTTCCAATAGTAAAAATTCAACCTTTAATTCTTCAAAATTACTTTGGAAAAAAATATGGCAACTATAATATCAAAAAAAAAAAAACAAAACAGTTAGCCATCCATGTCTAGATATATAATATATCAAATACATTAGGTGAGATTAAGTCTAATTATTCCCTATCTACCTACACTAGACAGTTGTAATGAAAATAAGTGTAAGGTACAGTCTCTGACAAGAAATAAATGTAGTTTGGTAAACAAATGTATCTTTGGAAAATGTTAAAATGGAAACAAACAAAAAAATAAGAGACTCAGAGACACTATAACCAAGGCAACACATGAACTGCAAACGGATCCAAGGTTAAATTTTTTTAAATAATTTTTTAAAATCCTCACCCAAGGGTATGTTAATTGATTTTAGAGAGAGAGGAAGGGAGCATGGAAGGAGGGAGTGGGAGGGGGTGGTGAGAGAGAAACAGAGACAGAAACATTGATCAGTTGCCTCCTATAGGCCTCCACCAGGGACAGAACCCGAAACCTACGCATGTGCCCTGACCAGAGGTAAACCTGCAACCTTTTTTGGTGTACGGGACGGACGAAGCTCCAACAAACGGAGCCACCCAACCGGGGCCTCTAGGATTATTAAAAGACTAAGCAAGTATTTTAAGGAAAACTGGGAAAATCTGAATATGGGTTATATAGTATTTGAATTATTAATAATTTTTTTAGATAGGATAATGATTATGTGGAGGAAAAGTTAGGATTAAAGTGTCTTGATAGGTATATCAATCTGCTTTCACAAATGATTTGAGAAAGACAAAGAAAACTGACAAAATGTAATAATTAGGAAATTTAGGTGAACAGTATACAGGATTTCACCTTACCATTCTTTCAACTTCTTTCTACATTTGAAATTAATCAAAATAAAAAGTTAGGGAAAAATACCAAATAATAAGTAAATTTTATTAGACTAGATATAACAATTGAGCATTCAATGTAATAAATTATGGCCATGCACTAGCAGGCTAAACTAAAAAAAAAAATTCTACAATGTATAATCTCACACAGCAAAAGCATTTTCTATGCCAATGTCAAACTGAATACAAAGAAAGCAATTGATATAGTTTGTTTATGCCTCTTCCCCTTTTCTTCTTTCCAGTTCTACCTTTGATCTTCTTTCCCTCAGTCCTTGCTGACCTTTTTGTCCAAGGAAAAAAGGACTAACCATAGGTAGTTTCTTTTTCTCCTTCTAAGTAAATGTTTCTTTTTTTTCCATACTAACATATTTTAAAAGTTACAAAGCAAATGCTGAGCAAATTCTGTTTTCTCTCTCCTCCCCAAAAAGTAGGAGCAAAACTTTTCAACTGTTTCATTAACTGAAGTCAATTCATTGGTACAAACTCCTACTACAGTTGTTGCCATTCATACTATTGGGATGACTAATGATCACATTTGAACCACAGTTGAGAGAAACACCTTTATTTTTAATGCTTTTCTACTTCCTTTAAAAAGTAATAATTTTAATGGCAATTCAAACCCTTCCTTCTCAATTACCCACTGAAATGACAAAATTTTAAAAGGAATTCTACTTCATAGATAGCATAGTTACAGCTAAATGAACAGTCCATGCATTTACTCTGACCTTTGCAGTGTAGTGAAGAAGGACGTTACCAGGCAGGTCGGCCATGTCAGACTCTTGAAATTTCCAAGGGCTTAAACAGTTTGGACCTGAAAATTATTTATACACATACACACATATCAGTGAATAGGCATGGCCTCTTTGGTTCTGGGTAATCAGAACAAAATTTAAAATCGAGCTCTTTGAAGCTCCTAACACAGTTAAAACACACTAGCCAAAATGTACTTTATTTTTATAACACTTCCAATTCATCCAAAACCTGGAAAAGTTGAGGGGATGAATCAATCTCCACTACAGAAAGGAAATTTATAAAACTAATATTAAATATAACAAAGCTTATCTATTAACTTATCTAACATAAACTGATTAAAATTTATATGACAAAATAGCAATATAATCAATGATGTGAATATATATCACAGAAATGAAATAAAACTGAGTAGGAAAAATTCTTGACTTTACAAAAAAAATCAAAGAAATACATTTAAAACTGGTTCAATTTTACATCAAAAATGGAGGAAATAGTATTGACCATTCCACCTTAATGAGGCTGTGATGAACCTGGTATACTTTAGATATTACTGGTAGGGACTGTCAACTGGTATATTCCTTTGGAAGCTGACGGGGTAACATATTTTGAAAGACATAAAAATATTCATCACTTTAAATATTCATCCTGGAAATTTATCATAAATAAATCTATCAAAATAAGAACAATAAGTACAATAGTTCATCATATTTAATTTTTTTAATATTTAAAGTTTATATCAATATTAAATATTATATTTTGGAGATTATACCCTTAATCTGAGGTATCATTGGCAAGTATGTTTTTCCATACAGTTGGTTCTCTTTTTATTTTAATACTGTTTTCTTTAGCTGTGCAGAAGCTTTTTATTTTGATGAGATCCCATTTTTTATTCTTTCCTTTATGTCCCTTGCTCTAGGGGAGATATCAGTGAAAATACTGCTGCATAAAATATCTGAGATTTTCCTGCCTATGTTCATAGCAGCACAATTTACAATAGCCAAGTGCTGGAAGCAACTTAAGTGCCCATCAGTAAATGAATGGATCAAAAGATTACAGTACATTTATACAGTGGAATTCTATGCAGCAGAGAGAAAGAAGGAGCTCCTACCCTTTGTGAAAGTATGGATAGAACTGGAGAGCATTATGCTAAGTGAAATAAGTCAGGTAGTGAGGGAGAAATACCATATGATCTTGCCTTTAACAGGAACATAATCAACAAAAGAAAAAAGGAAACAAAATATAACCAGAAACAATGAATTTAAGAACAATCTAACAACAGCCAGAGGGGAGGGAGAAGGGGACTGTGGGGAGAAGGGTTTTCAGGAACTACTATAAAGGACACATAGACAAAACCAAGGGGGAGGGTGGAAGCAAGGGAGGGAGGTGGGTTTGGCTGGGGGGGAGTGGTGGGGAGAAAATGCAGACAACTGTAATTGAACAATTAAGAAAATAAATAAATAAAAATATTAAATATTATAAACAAGTAAATTATAAATTATGGATCCAATTATTATGTAGCCATTAAAATGGTCATTATGAGCACTATATAACAAATAATTATTATTTACAAAAGTACAGTTATAAGTAGAAACAACTGTAAGAAAAAAATCCAAACTACACAGCTGTGATGATTACATTAAGTAACTTACTAATTTGGAATTTTTGGGATTCTAAAGCTCAACTTCAAATATTGTGGTGAGTTTTAAAGTAATGAAAAGGTTCTAAACTTTGAAAGTTTGGACATTCTAATTTATCTCAAAACTTCCATGTAATATAAAAAAGAAATTTTGGCAAATAATAGCTATTCTTCAGTTAATATACATGACTACTTAGAGGCTTAGCTCCTGAATAATCTATGAAAAATAGATATAATTTTTTAAAAAATTATGATCCAATAATAATCTGTGCATATTTTAAATTGCAGCTGAAAGAAAAAGCCAACATAAAAACAGCTCATAATTTTATCTAAGGACTCATAATTCTACTGCCATCATGAATTCTTCAGGTATATTAACACATGAATTATAAAAATGACAAGTTTTGAAATAAAAATCATGATTTTAGAACCAGTCATGTAATTTCTTATGAAGGCAGGCTTATATTTTGTTTCCTCATTTTATTAAAATCTGTCAAAAGTATTATGGACTGAATTGTGAAACCCACAATATTCATACATTGAAGGCATGATCCCCAATGTGACTGTATTTGGAGATAAGGCCTTTAAAGAGGTAATTAAGATTAACTGATGTCCTGAGAGGCCCTAATCCTACAGGGCGCCTTCTAAGAGGAAAAGACACCACAGATACTCTCTCTACACACATACAGAGACTCCATGTGAGGACACAGCCTAGAAGGCAGCCACCTACCAGCCAGGAATGGAGGCCTCACCTGAAATCAAGCCTGACAGAAAACCGATCTTGAAATTCTAGCTTCCAGAATTATAATAAAATAGTATTTAAAGCATGCAATGTGTGGTATTTTGTTATGGCAGTCCTAGCAAACTAATAGCAGACAGTTTTATGGATGACATTTGAAATATTTCCCAAAGTTTTGCTCTATTTAGCCTACCAAAAAGAGTATGGTATACTATAATTAATAATACTATATAACATACTTAAATGTTAAGAAAGTAGATCTTAGAGAGGTGGAGGAGGGTATGGGGGGATAAATGGTGATGGAAAGAGACTTGTGTTGGGGTAGTGAACATATAATACAGTGTATAGATGATGTGTTGTGGAACCGTACACCTGAACCCTGTTATAATTTTGTTATTGGGGTAACCAGTGTCACCCCATAAAAATAAAAAGGAAAAAAGTAAGATCTTAATATTATTAACACATATAAAAATGGTAATTATGTGAAGGGATGGAGGTAACTATTATGGCAATCATTTTGCAACATATATATGTATCAAGTCATCATTTTATATACATTAAACATACATATATGTCAATAACATCTCAATGCCAAGGGGGAAAAAAGTATGGTATGTAGTGGGGTTTTTTTTTCCCATTAAGTTTCAACTGAAATATATATACTTTCAGCCCTGGCTGGCGTGGTCAGTTAGTTGGAGCATTGTCCCATAAACCCATAAAAAGGATGCAGGTTCAATCCCCAGTCAGGGTACATGCCTAGGTTGCAGGTTCAGTCCCCAGAGAGGGCAGGTACAAGAGGCAACCCATCAATGTTTCCCTCCCTCTAAAAATCAATAAGCATGTCCTCAGATGAGAATTTTTTTTAAAAATACACTTTTCAGGTTCAGGCAAAAAAAACACTAAGTTTAATTAAACAATGTGAATGTAAATATACTCACCTGCTAAATATAATGCCTTCACCTGGGGAGGTTGTAGTGCTTCATAGAAGATGATAACAGACCCTAGTTGGCCCTCCAGAGATGTGGGACACCCCCACTCACTGTCCTGGGTTCCTGCTGATATCAATTTGGTAATCAATTTTGATTTTTCAATTGTTCCTCCCCAGGAGGCCGATGACAGAATTCCACCAAAGGATGTCCGATGAGGGGTAATGGGAGAAGAAAAAGGTGGATCTGGGATTTGGGATGGTGGAGGAGTGGTGGTTCTTTGCCCAGCTGAACCAATGCAGCATGAAATAAAAGGCTAAAAAATTAAGAAACAAACAAAACAAATCTCACAATTTTAATTAAATTCCTATCATCACATTTAAAATGAAACAGTTCATAAAATTAAGCAAGTAAGTATGTTTGCTATATCATGATACGTATGCACATGTGCACACATAAGCTAACATTACACGTTACCTTCGGCCTACTTGACTTGGATACATTACTTTTATAACTCACTTTATATCCTTTTTCAAAGTTTAAATTTTTAATGAGTGTATATTAACAAAAATTTTTAAGAATTTTATTATATTCTAAAATAGAGAAAACTCCTTCCCCCCTGAAATTTATAAACAGAGAATTAAACATTAGTATAATAATGCTGATTATAGGTTATCCTGAAATGGTCATTGAGATAAATATCAACAAGAAATTACCAAAATCCTAGGATGTGGGAAGTAATCGAATCCATCCTATTACCTTCACAAAAGGTCCTTTCAAAATTATCCAAATACTCTCAAAGAACTTTGACACTAATGTTCTCTAAGAATCACCCTAGAAAATAAATTATATCTTATACCTAACTACAACACAATGTAAAGATTTAAAGTTTCTTCATTGTTGTTTCAAATTCAATGGAGAAGGAAACAAGTCCACCATAACGATTTGTAACTGCTTCTAGACTTGGAGAGCTTATGAAATGATCCTTTACTCTGCTTTATTCAATGTCTTTGGTTTCCCTTTGGCTATTTTAAGTCTTTTCTTCTAAGCCTTTAATTACATTTGTTTCTTCCTTGAATTATTTTTCTTTATTACATGTTGTCTGACTTCAACTAATGATGACAGGCTCACTGAATTAAATATTAACTTACTGTATCTTAGTATAGAGAAAACATGAAAATTTATAGGCACATACTTAGAATAAGGAGAACTTTCTACACTAAACTAAAGTTTTTCAGGAGTTCTCAATGAACTGGTCCTGCAAACAGTAAGGTAGCTGTGCTCACTTCATTCATGGCCGGAAACCGGAGTGGGGCAGAGGCCTTCTGCTGTCCGTTGTCGTAGATGTAGACAAGGCTCTGCCCAAAGGGCCTTTTTCCAGGCATGTGAACAATGGTTATGTTGTGCTGGCAAAGACAGACATGTGTTTAAAAGGAGAAAAATTGTATTAAGTTCTTGGAATGACGTTTTCAGAATATTACTCTATAGTTTGTGTGAACAGCAGCACATTAAGCATAACTAAATGTTGAGTAAAATGATGCTCTTCAAGTGAATAACATTTTTTATACTATTATGAAAACATGACTATTCTAGAAAATTTACACACAACACAGCATATTTTCCAAGTCTATGAGTAGTCTTTAGAATCAATTTTTTTCCAATGAGAACAATTTCATATTTTAAGAAAAGCAACAGAAATGAAGTTTTTAACAATTTATGGTTCTCATTCAAAATCAAATTTAATTCTAGAACACTTAAAAGAAATATTTGAATTTTAGCAGAAAAATGATTACTGCTAAATTTACAATAATGATAAATGGTATTAACTTCCTTATAAACTTCAACATGAATACAAAGTGAAAATTAATCTAGAAAAGCAGATAACACCTGATATACATTCAACAAATGTGTGGTTTTTATTTTTTTAAGATTTATTTACTTTTAGAGAGAGAAGAAAGGAGAAAGAGATGGAGAGAAGTATAGATGTGAGAAAAAAACATCAATTGGTTGCCTCTTGTAGTACATATCCCAACCTGGCACCAAATGCACAATGCAGGCATGTGTCCTGACCAGGAATCGAATTGGCAACCATTCACTTTGTGAGACAGTGCCCAACCAATGGAGCTACACCAGTCAGGGCAAATTAGTGCTTTTTAAAGGAAAGAATCAAGAAGTTAAATGTGATGCCCTAAAGTCTTACCCAGAGAGAATCACAGAAACTGTGGTCAGGAAGCATAACTGTTGCATATTCTCTTTTCGTACACACTGCCACAACCAACATACCTGAATGGGTAATAAAAGCTTCAAAACCCATGCCACTTCCTGTAAAAAAGCTAACAAAAATACGTATTATCAAAACTTTTGAAGTCAGTTATTCAGTTTATCCGAAGCACACAAAACCATAAAGGTCATCATAAACACTTTTATCTAAGACATTGTGGCTTACATTCTATTGCCACACATCAGTGCAACTTCGGTTTAAAGATGATTTTAAAATCTTTTTTCGGCATTAAGAGTTCATTAAATTACAAAAGGCAGTCTTACAAGTGGAATGCCATTAGTAAACTACAGTAAATGTATAAATTTTCAAATCCTAAAAATTTGCCCAAGTAAGATTCAGAAAAGATGAATAAAGGTCTTAAAAATCAAAGGCATATTAAAACATTACTGAAGTGACTAATTTTGGATGTACATATATAGGTTTTCTGGTCTGTCAAATAATTATATAGCACCTTTAAGTAGGGCAGAGAGATTCAATTTCAAGTTTATTATTCCTTTATTCACCATTTTTATAATATTTTTAAGATGAGACTTGTTTCCAAACTAAACTCAGAATTAGCAAAATATTTGAGATATACAATTATTATTATGAAAGCAACAAAGCATCTATAATCAAACTGTGAGCATAACTTGTACATTTGAAAACGAGATCCTTGAGCTGCATTTCTGCTTTTGAGCTCAACAATTTATATTCCACTGTGGGGGAAAGGACTGCTGCTACTTTCATTCAAGTTACCTGAGAAATAAAAATTAAAATAAATAAAGTAAAAAATAAATGCTTGGAGAAGCTTTTTCCTTTTTAAGAATCACAGCATATATCCTATGACAGCATTCACTTATGTTTTATAACTTGTACCAGTACCTGTACAACTGTTTTCTTTTTCCTCCTTTGTTAGCATTGCCAAGTGTCAACTGATCCTGATCTAAGCAAAACCAAGCACTGAAGGAAAAGGCAGATCCTGGCCATTTCTGTATGGAAGGCACAGAAATTCCTGCCATACTATGTGACAAATTGAAATACTGCAGTGCACTCTCTAGACTTTGTTTTCGGGCCATTGTCAGGATTGCTCGAGTCACGGGAGTAGTATAAGGGTGAAAACACTCGGATTCATCCACTCTCAGCAATCTTAGTAGTCGACGGATTTCTTCTGAGCTCACTGACTGACTCCCCAAGGAACCATGGAGAGCAATCAAGTTCTCAGCACAAGTTCGATGGAGGGCAGGATGGGAATCAAGGGTTTCAATGATTCTAATTCCCATGTTTGCATTGACACAAGTAGTTCGACTCTGCCTATTAATACAACAAATTCTTTTCAGCCAATCAGAGATGAAGATCTGTAGGTCTTGGGATTCTAGCTCAGGAAGCCACTGGATAAGAAGTAAGAGAGGCTGGACATTACTAATGCCCAAAATCCCAACTGAAGTGTGGTCACCCTCTACAGCCTGTAAAGCAACATAAGAGATAAATAGTTAGTTACCATTTTTTATAGGGAAATAACACAACTTCCAACAGAGCTAAAAAAACTCACCATATTCATAAGTTCTTTAAGTAGTTCCAGTGAGGGCTGACCCAGGGATTTTAATACTTCAAACATATGTGTATAACCAATTCTTTCTTTAAATACTTCCTAGGGGAGAGAAAAACCAACATATCAAAGCATATTTTCAAAGACCAGATTTGCTGGAAAATATTTTTAAATGTTGTGTAACATCCATTTAAGCTAATTAATATTAAGGATTATAAGTTCAACATTTCTGTTTTCTCAAACCACATATCTTCATCTTAATATGAACTCCATATACCTCCTAAAATGTAATTTATAATAATCTACTAAAATATACAATAAATGAAATTAGCAGTAGTTGCATATTATAAAATTATTTTACAGGTTAGGTCATATGACACTTTCTTTACTTTCTTCACTTGATTTATAGTTAGAGCAGTATTACGTTAAGTTAAAAGAAAAATGGAGACAAAATAAGGAGAATCTGGGAATAACAGGAGTCAGCCTCAAAGGACTAATAGTACTGGCAATTTTTAGTACTGGCAAAAAAAATCCCAAAAAAACCAAACAACCCTGGGTCATTTTCTTTTGACTCTTTGCATCTAAATGGTCTGAATTAGCTAGAGCACAAAGATCACTGTAGTAAGGTCTAATCACATATTTTTGAAATAGTGAGATACAAAACCATTAGGTAAAATATGAAGACAACCAAAAAACTGAGCAACAGTAAACTGGTCCAGTAAAGGAGTCAGAACTATACGCATTCTTTATAAAATCAAAAGATTTAAACAAGATGAGTAAGACTGGTTGTCTCTGAGAAAGGGAACTAGTTGTGAACCAAGAGTAGAAAGAAAATCTTTTCAAAAGGTATGTTTTAAATCATCTTTTTATTTAAATAGTATTTTAAATTTTTAACCATGCAAGGCATTATACGCTATAAAAAACTGATGCTGCAAAAAGCTTTGAACACCATTTTAGGTTTGAATTTCATGATACAGTATAAGCAATCCTTTATACTCAGAAGCCAAATTACTTAGAACTTAAAATGATCTTTATCCTTATTGAAACTGTTTTAAATGGAGATTAGATAGATTCTCAAGCCAGCCTGTTAACAGTTGTAAAAGCCTATTTAATAGAAATCTAACAAAGAATTATATGAAGCAACAATATAGGGCAAAAGTTTGATTTCCTGACAAAAATCAACAAATAGTGGAATACAACTAATGGCTTGGCTTAGGAAGCAAGGAGGAATTCATTCATCTCTGGTACCAGAAAGGTAATTAAGGCATGAAACATATTAGTGGTGATGGATAAAAAGGTAAATGTTAACAATAGTAGTAATATTTTAAGCATTTACCATGTGCCTGGCACTACGCTTACCACTTTATACAGATATTCTCACTAATCCCCAAAACTACTCAATGAGGAAACTACTAGCTCAAAATCAGCATAAGTGCACAGCAGGACAGAGCCAGTGGTTGTGAAAGAAATGAGAAGGGCAAAAAAATCATGAGGGTTAGTTAGTGACTGCAACCGAAGAAGCAGAACTTCCATGGCCACATGAAAAAAAAAGTCCCAATTGGTAGAGCTGTTGATATATGAAAAATGTACATGTTCTGAGCAGTCATAAACTGACCAAATAGTGAAAGAGTGATTATTTTACTAATGAAGAAAAACTAGGATATAAAATTTAATTCTTTAAACACACTATCACAGAATCAATTAAAATAATAATTTCAACACCAGTGCTCTCTTCCCATGTGCTTACTGTCGGGGTGTCCAACCTGTGGCCTGTGGGTCGTATGCAGCCCAGGATGGCTATGAATGAGGCCCAAACCAAAGTCATAAATTTACTTAAAACATTACTTAGATTTATTACTAAGTTTCATCCTAAGTTTTATTACTGAGATATGAACATTCTCTATACTAGTGATTACAAACTTTGGGAACTGCTCGGCGATTTTAAAACATTATTGAAAGTGAAAGGGCCGCTGCATAATTAGGGTTATTATGTGAGGACTTTTTGCTTGTCTGTGGTGGTGGGTATCATGAAAATTATGCATGGGCCTTTTTCTTTGCTCATCAGTTTTCATTAGTGTTTGTGTATTTAACGTGTGTCCCAAGACAACTCTTCTTCCAGTGTGTCGGAGAAACTCCGAAAGGTTGGACGCCCCTGCTGTAAATCCTTACTGGCCTGCAGTTTAGTCATCGATGTCTTAATCCCAAAGCAGTGCCCACAAGCATTGGTCTTTAAAATTATCAGAAAAATGATTCCTATACTAAGATAAGGTATTTTGTGAACTACCATATTTTGCTGTGTATAATAAGCACCCATGTTTTTGTCCCAGATTTTCAGGGAAAAAATCTTTCATTCTAATTTTTTAATTCAATTATTTATTTATTTATATTTAGATCCTTGTTTTTTGTATTATAAAGGAATTTTAGGATTTACTTTTGAACATGTTCTGGCACAAGAAATTTTATGTAACAAATAATTACAAAACACAAGAACAGATACAAGGTATTTCAGGTACTTCCCATGTATAAAGTGCATCCTCATTTTTCCCACAAAAGAATTTGGACAAAAAGGTGAACATTATACACAGCAAAATACGGTATTTCATTTCAGGCGTGAAACCATATGTATTATACATTTTCATACATGACTTTGGGAATTATATAATAAAAACTAGTACAGTGGTACCTCGGTACTCATCATTAATTCATTCCAGAACTCATGACAAGTGTCAAAACTGACAAGTACCTAATAATGAAGCATTTTCTCTTGTGGGGTGGTGTTGTGGCTCATACAGGTTCTAACAAGTGTGATGAGTCCTGAGCAAGCACCAAGTGCTGAAACATTTTTTTCTAGTCAAAATGCGACAAGCACAGGGTTTGACAAGTTCTGAAGTCAATGGGTACCGGGATATGACTATATCTAAAATAACATTTTGGAGCTTGGGGATATATGTTTCACCTTAGCAGCTGGAGATTTGTTCATTACTGCTGTCAAAGCCTGAATGGTTGATACAGCCAAACAATCCAACTGTCCCTGAAATGCCTATCAGAGGGGGGAAAAAAAACAAGAAATTAACAAAAGTAATCAAGATTTGTTAGTTAGGAAACCTTTGTTTCTGAAATCCTGAAAAAATAATTACTTAACATGCAATACATTCCTCTTCCAATGAAATGGATTTCTGAAACACTATAACCTGCAAGAAAAGTTACCTACTTGACAGAAAATAAGCCACATGTCAAAAAGGATATGGTTACAGTCACTCATTACATTAAAATTTGGGGGAAAGAAAACCACAAAACACCAAGCTTAATCCATGCTTTTTTTTTTAATGGACAATCTCAAGAGGAAGGGAGGGAGGTCTACCACTGGAAATTCTATTATGTTTTAATTTTCCTTAAAAATACACATGAACATCCTAGCTTTATATTTTATTAGCATGTATAATGTCTAAAACAGTCTTGTCTACTTAGTTTCCAAACCCTGAAATGGTATACGTGCATATACCAATCAATTAATCACACTTGCAAATAATAAAGTGTATCTATTTTTACATAATATGCAGAATTTAAAGCAGAAAATGAAAGATGCATCTATGAGCAATGTCATGTTTTTGAGAAGGTAACCTTTAATGCTAAAAGTAGTAAAAAAAATAAACAGTTTTGTTTTGTCTATTTCTGTTTAATCTTCAACATAAAAAAAGGTTAAATTTCAGGTCATTGTATTTATAGCAAAAATAAAAACAAAAATAAATATAACGTCAACAATACTGAAAAAAACTGAACATGACTGATATCATTAAGCTTAGTCAACCATGAAACTGTAGCATAAGGACTAGAAAGTTGTAAAAACTAATAGTCCCGAAAACTGGTTTTTGGGAATATATTACTATGACTTGAAGGTAGTCTCACTCCACAAATCGAATTTTCTTCTCCTTCCCACTAAAAAAGATTAGAATAAAAGGGGACTGATTTGATCTTTGTTGTTTTAAGCCAAGTGCTACCACTTTCAGGCAAGTTATTTAAATTTTTATCTTGGTTTTTATTCATGTTCTTTGTTTATTAAACATTACATAAAATAAGCATCACATAAGTAACAAACAACATGCATTTAACATTCTGCGTATAGAATTTCATACAAATAACGTCTTTCCTAGACTTTAAGAGGACTAGGCATCACAGAACCTAAAATTAGAAATACTAACATAAACCTCTAAGAAGAATACTATTATAACTATTTTATGAATCTATAGGAGGGCCTTAAAAGGAACTAATACTTAGAGATATCTAAAACAGTACTCTGAAAATTGATGTTGCACATCCAGAATAGAAAATAGATTATCATGTCTCTTTCTATACCATAGCTCTATTTATAAACCTGAACATCAAGATAATATTAATTATGACATCATGTAAGCTCATCAAAATGTGAAAACAAACATTTTTGGAAAGAAAAAAACAAAGCAATTTTATAGGTGGTGTATCCAAACTAAATCACCTATTTATTGCAAAGAGCAACATAAATTATATATTTCTACCTATCCCCATATAGAGTTGAATATTTAGAAAAAAAAGTTGAATTTTATTCTAAATTGAGGCTCAAAGAGTTCAGCATCTTCTTCCCTTCCTCCAAGATTCAGGTTGTCCACTGAATTATAATCATTATTTGAAATCAAGAAGCAAAGAATCAAGATATTAAAACTGACCATACATATTCACAAAGCCCTAAAGTCCCAATACACCACAATGCTTAGGAAAAGAAGCCCCCAAAATATGAAATCACCACCAGGTGGACAGCATTGATACTGGGATACCATTCCTGTACTTTATATTTCCTCACACTGAAAAGAATGCACACAGACACAAATGGAATACTGTTGATCATTTACATCAACCACCAAAATTTTAATCTATTGATCTCTCAGATAAAATAATTAAAATTGCTTTTAGCAATTTTTAAAAATATTTTATGAAGATTAGAATTAGATAATGTTTGTGCATTTTAAGACAAAAGAAGAAAAGTACAGGAATAGTTGCTCCCACTGACTGATTTCGGACTTCAGCTGAAACAAGATGCAGGCTTTGTAGATACCTGGTCCTCATTTATTTCTGTCAGTAATTTGTTGGCAAGGTCTTTCTCGTTCTTGTCTGCCACCTTATTGTTAGCATTTAAAAATAGCTGTTAAAAACAGAGACAAGAATAATGGAGAAAAAACATTAAACTGTTACCTATAAGCAGAAATGAAGCTTAAATGGGTTTCCATGTCTCTTGAAAATATATCCAAGAATCCACTTATGAAGTATACCACATTTAAATTGACAACTATTCATTTTTTGATAACAAATATTAAGTTCATATACTCTATTATTTATTCTCTCTTGGAACTCAAAGAACTAAAATAAGAAACAGCAATAAATAAATTAGTTAATATGCCTAAATTCTTAAAGAACCAGCAGAGAGAATGTTTCACAGAAAAGCAAATGTGCTACTGAGATAGACTAACCTGTAGTAATGATGCACAGTGAGGGTTCAGTAGCCATGTATGTTTGTGAAATGCTATTCAACTAACTTTAAAAAGGGTCTTGGGTTCTTTCCAGAAATACTTTTTAAAGTCTCAAATATGCTAATATGTAGTTTGAGAAAGGAAGTCAATGTGCAGCATTTTCCAAATTTATCTGACCACACATTTTGTTAAAACAGTTTTTTTTATTTTTTTTATTTTTATTTTAATTGTTGATCTTGTACAGTTTTCTGTCTTTTATTCTCACCCGAACCCACCACCCCAGCCCTCCCCTCCTCCCTCCCATTTCCACCCCCCCATAGTTTTTGTCCATGTGTCCTTTATACTTGTTCCTGTAATTCCTTCCCCTTTTCCCCTGAAATTCCCTCCCCTCTCCCCTCTGGTGACTTTCAGCCTGTTCTCAATTTCCATGTCTTTGGTTATATTATGCTTGTTTGTTTGTTTTGTTGATTAGTAAAACAGTTTTTTTATAAACACAAATCAACAGTATCAAGAGTTGAGCTAAAGTAAGTCTGTGTACTAAAAAGGAATCAAGTATTTTAAGTATATAAACTCAGGATCCCAAAACATATCAGTCACAGTCTGGGTAAAAAGAAAGAGTTCAAATGAGAGTGAAGAGTGAGAGAAAGTTAGACTTATAAAGGATTTCTCAAGAGCACCCTAAGAATAAAGTTCTTCTTAGGAAGTTCTATCATTTCAGAAATGAGAAAAGTCGAGTAATGTGCTGAAATAATGCAATATAACGTGGATAAAGGTATGTAGTCTGATTGGTAAGTAAAGCTTAATCTAAAACTGTATCAGTGTTCACAATACAGACTTTGGAATTAGAAACCTGGATATGAATCTTGGTTCTATTTATTAGCTGTCTAAGAAAAAAAAAACCAAAACAAAACACTTCTCCAAGATTGTTTTCTCAAAAAGCAAAAGATTTTCTCATGAAATAGGAATGCAGATTAAATGAGATAATCCATGCTAGATTATTAGCACAGTATCTGGCACAAAATTAGGGCTTCATAAATGAAAGCTGTTATTATAATTATCAGAAAATTTTTAAAAAATAGTAATATTCCATACTATCTAATTTAAGGGATATTGACTGCTCAAAACTGATGAAAGCAAAAATGAGTAAAGTCTTTCCAGAAAGCAATCTATATCAAGAATCTTTTTAAAAGTTCTTATTCTTTAAATTAGTATCTTTATTTCTATAAAGAAACAGAAACTTTACACAATGATTTTAGAAGAGATGTTTACACTTCAGCATTATTTATTGTATAATAGTAAAAAGTAAGAAACCACCCAAATACCCAACTATAGTAGAATAGTTAAATAAATTACAGTTCATCCATAGGTTGAAAGAGAAATCCTCAAACTTTCTGGTCTCAGGACCACTTAACCACTTAAAAATTATTGCGAGAGCCCCAAAGAACAGTTATGTGGGTTACATCTATCAATATTTACCATATTAGAAATTAAAATCAAGACATTAAAAATGTTTATTCATTCAAAAATAATAAATCCATTATATTTTGATATAACATTTTTATGAAAACTGTTATTTTCCAAAATATATCTTATGCTCACATTTGTGAGAATGGCACTACTTCTATATTTTTACAATTTTTTTAAATGTCTGACTTAATAGAAAACAGATGCACTCTCATACCTGCTACTTCATTCAGATCATTATGATAATGCTGTTTGGTTAAAGTTTATGAAGAAAATCTAGTCTCAAAGAGAAATATTAAAATTTGACTTTGTAGACTCCCTAAAATGATCTTGGGAACCTCACACTTTGAGAACTACTGGATTGAAATATTTGTTTATTTGGGACAGGCAGTTGGAGCCTGTCCCAGAGATGAGCAGGATCCCACCATCTGGGGTAGCTGTGGCGATGGAGCCAGTGGCATCATGATGATTAAGCAGCATTTATTCAGGTAGAAAAATTGGACCCTCGGCTCCTCCATCAGTCATTAAAAACAGTGTTTGGAGAAATATATGATGACAAAGCAATTCCACTGCTGGGATTATACCCTAAGAACCCTGAATCACCAATCCAAAAGAACCTATGCACCCATATGTTCATAGCAGCACCATTTACAATAGCCAAGTGTTGGAAGCAACCTAAGTGCCCATCAGTAAATGAATAGATCAAAAAACTATGGTACATTTACACAATGGAATTCTATGCAGCAGAAAGAAGGAACTCCTACTCTTTGTGACAGCATGGATGGAACTGGAGAGCATTATGCTAAGTGAAATAAGCCAGGTGGTGAGGGACAAATACCATATGATCTCACCTTCAACTGGAACCTAATCAACAAAACAAGCAAGCAAGCAAAATATAACCAGAGACATTAAAATTAAGAACAAGTAACCAGAGGGGAGATGGGAGGGGATAATGTGGGGGAAAGGGGGAAGGGTTTTCAGGAACTATAAAGGACACATAGAAAAAACCAAGAGGGGGAGGGTGGAAGCAGGGGAGAAAGGTGGGGATGGCTGGGGGAGGGGGAGTGGTGAGGGGTAAAAGCAGACAACTGTAATTGAACAACAACAAAATAATTTAAAAATAAAAAAATTTTTAAAAGAAAAATGTATGATGACATATATTTTGGAGAAGGGAAGACTCATTTTGGTATGGACATACTGTTGATATGACACCATTTAAAAGCAGGATACAGAAATATTCAGTAGTAACAAAATATATTCACATTAAAAATATATATACAAATATTGTTCTATATATTTTGCCACAATTTTAAATTTTAAAGATTATAAATATACTGTGTAAAAAGATTAAGAAAAATCTTTCATAATTCTTTTTTCCTCCATTATATTAATTAAAATTTAAAGTTCCATTAAAAAAATTTGCTCAAGTCACTAAGGCTCAAGGCAGGTGTGACTCCCAAAGTAAGTATGCCATTCTATCCACTCCCAACACTCTTTTCCATAGAACATCTTTTAGGTGATCCTTTCATAAATTCTCATTCCTAGAATTGTCTTGATGATAAATTTTTGTTGTAGCTGATTTTAAGGGTTAGATGTGGACAAAAAAATCCAATCCTACCTCCCACCCCAATCTTTGTTCATGGGTCCTTTTTACAAGTTCCTTGACTTGACCCTTTCCCTTCTTCCCCCCCTTATCCCCTACCCACATACCCTCTGGAAACTGTCACTATTTTGCTTGCTTATTTGTTTTGTTGATTAGGTGTTTTAAAATGCATTATACCTATCATAAAATTTAAACAATTGATTTCATGGAATTGTATTGTAAGTACTTTATAGTATGATGACATTCATTTTGACAAGCCCTGAAGTCTTTACACAAATACTCAAGGACATTAATGCATACTTAAACTGGCTGGTGAATCTCACACACGCAAAAACCATAGAAACTGCAGCAGTCAACCTACAGTTTTCCAGGTAATTCATAAATTATTTATGACACTTAAAGCTTTAGTTGACAATGTTTCCAACAGGTCTGAATATTTAAATGTTTTTATTCTCTATTATTATAAACTGGAATAAATGATTCCTTCCTTACAAAAAAGTTTAAACAGAAATCAATCATAGACATCTGTAGTAGCATCTTGTAATACACTTAGAAACTTGAAGTTTTCACAAGATTCCATTCATTTTTAAATATTCAGGAATCATATCACCTATCTCCATCAAATATGTATTTATCAATAAAACCTGTAATTCTCCTATATTTAAATCACAAAAACATTTTTCGCTACAGACTAAACAGTGACCACTAATACACTAACAAAACTACATGTATCAATAAACTTAAGGTCAGAAGACATACCTAGATAAGAAACCCTTCCTCCATCACGTGTTAGTGTTAATCTTGAGCTAATCATTAATTAAATCTCTTAGGACATATTTCCTCATTTGTATCAATAAAAGAGTTGGGCAATTTATTTCAAAGATTCCCCCTTTTTTATAAGACTTAATGACTAATATTTGATGATGAATCTACAGTGATTCTGACTAGAATATTCTAGAAATAAAGACCACTGCCAGGTGGGAAGGCCCCTGGGAAGGCAGGTCCCAAAGCCTGACTTTCCCTTCTGAAATGGGTTTCTTTCTTCTCTAGCATTTCCTGTTTTAAAACAAAATGTGGTAACTGGTACCAAATAATTAAATTTTAAAGTGCTATGACTGTCAGCAAATTCCCAGACCTAAATTATAAGAAACTTTGGACTATCCCATAATAGAAGAGCAAGTATTATCTACCCATCATGACAGCTATTTCAAACAAATTTTTAATTTTTAAGAAGATGTTGACCATGACATGATAGATTTTTAAAATTATACGAGTCTCATATATTGAAGAAAGTCACATACTAATAAGATGTAATTCTTACTGCATTTTAATGTAGTAAGTTCATACTATTAAATTTTAGTTTTTACTACACTTTATGATTTACCCTTCTATAATGTGTAATTCACAAGCTCTCTACACATGAGAGATTCTCTGTCTTTATCACTGAAGTTGCCTTTATAGCTAAAAAAGCCAAACGACTTTTTTACAAAAAAAAAGTCCAAAATTTGCTGCTTTCATTGTCCAAAATTTGTTTCCCAAGAATAAACGATATTTAAAAGGTGAGGGAAGGCATATTAAATCTCCAGAAGTAATTTGGTACTTATATTGACTTCATAGATATTCACTACTATTACTTAATATATTCTTTACTGTTCTACCGTTAGTTAAGCATCATAGTTACATAAATGCTTTCAGGGATACTCCTCCTAACAGTATGGAAAAATTCAAGGAGCTGGTATTAAAATCTTAATTCTGAAGTATTCTCACAGAATCAGAATAAACCCCTGGTATTTTTCAATAGGGACTCCATGAAAGGAATACCTTAAATAGAAAGGTAAAAGCTCTTTGAAGTAGTTTCATTTTCAAAGACTTCTCCAGAAGCTCTCTAAAGTATTTCTGATACCATCTTAAATTTATGGAAATATATAATGAACAGAGATATTAGTTATATACTCACACACAAATCTGCTAAAAGTATAAATTAGTGAAAAATAATTTGTAAATGGGCAGTATATATCAAGAACATCAATAATATTGCTATTTTCTACACTTCCAATTATTTAAGTTATTTTAATATTAACACAATGCTTCCTGACTTTAAAAAAGTTTATGCTCTTTGACATACTAATTCTGATATAAACAAAATTCTATTTGATGAAACTTTAAAGTTATGTAACAGAAAAAAACCCTGGAGACAAATTAATTATCTAGCAATAGGGAACAGTTAAGTACATTATGGTATATCCACTTAAGATCACAGACATAACAGAAATACTAATGAAATAATCTTAAATGAAACCAAAGCACAAAATTATATGCATCAGATGCTGTCACCAAATTTTAGCAATACATAAGGAAAAAAGTACTTTAAAACTCAACAACAAAATAAACAGTCCAATTTAAAAATGAGCAAAGGTCTCAAACAGACATTTCTCCAAAGATGATAAATGCCCCAAAAGTGCATGAAAAGATGCTATAACTAATTAATCATTAGAAAAAGGCAAATCGAAACATGAGATATTGCCTCACAACCATTAAAATAACAATTATCAAAAAAAGTTTTTATTTTAAAAAGAGGAAAACAATAACCCTTGATGAGGATGTGGAGAAACTGGAGCCCTTGTACCATTGTGCACTATTGGTAGGAATGTAAAATGGTGCAGCTACTATGGAAAACACTATGGTGGTTCCTCAAAAAATTAAAAATTAAATTACTGTATGATCCCACAATCCCACTTCTGGATATACACCCAAAAGAATTAAAAGCAAAGTCTTGAAGAGACATTTGTATATGCATACTCATGGCAGAATTATCTATGATAGTCAAAAGGTAAAATCAATATAGGGGTCCATAGGCATATGAATGAATAAATTAAATGTGGTATGCACACACACACATTATTTGACCTTAAAAAGGAAGAAAATTCTGCTATATGATACAACATGGATGACCTTGAGGACATTATGCTAAATAAGTCACACACACATACAAAACCACTGTATGATTCCACTTATATGAGGTACATAAAATAGTCAAAATCATACAGAAAGTAGAATGGTGGTTGCTGTGGAGAAGGGAAAATGTGAAGTTGTTTAATGTGTATAAACTTTACTTTTATCAGATGAAAAGAACTATGAGGAATGAATGGTAGCAATGGTCGCACAACTACGTGAATGTGAATGTACTTAATAATGTGTACAATGCACTTAAAAATGGTTAAGACAGTACATTTTACATGTGCATTTCACCACAACAAAAAGTGGTGATAAAAATATGCTCAAACTTGAATCAAAACATAAAATAACAACTTCTTAAAAATCAAACAATAGTAATAGAAAAATACCTTGCAATTCTGTAGCAGTCGTATGAGATGTTCAAAGCAATTACTGTTAAGAAAAATAGCCTGAAGAACAGGCCTATCTGTGCAGTCAAACATAGCTGTGATGGTATCTAGGGAAATAAAAATAAAATCACCCATTTATAAGGTGGAAAATTTTGGATCATAGAAACATTTACTCAAGCCATATTTTAAATTTAAGCTTTTCAGATAACAGATATAAATTAATTAGGAGATGACAGGGGTGGGTAATAGAAAAAAATCTGTACTTCTTACTTGATAAGAAAAGTGAACATTTCTATACATTATTAAAAATATTTATTTTTTTATATAAGAGTGATATATATTTCCCAGAGTTTACTTAATTGTTCTTCCATAATAATGCTCAAGTGTTAAACAACTGAGGTTCCAACTTGCTGTTATTAAGCAACATGTAGTTGTATTTGGCAACACAGTCTCATTTATGTATATTAACTAACATACGGCCATTATGAAAAAGAGACTCAGTCAATCCATTTGTGATGATGCTTTGCTCTTTTTTCCTACTGAAGGAATACCCCCATTCAAAAGTAAAAGAACATTTGGTATAGGTAATATATATAGTTTCCAACAGAAGTTCATTCAATATAGCCTCAAGCTTCCTTACAAACTTACAATGTTTAGTAATTATAAAACACAACATGTTACAGCATGTAAAAGAATAGACGCAGCCCTGGCCAGGCAATTCAATTGGTTAGAGTGTAGTCCCAATACACCGAGGTCCTGGCCTCAATCCCTGGTGTCAGGACATATACAACAAACAACCAATGAATGCACAAATAAGTAGAACAACAAATCAATGACTTTTTTCTCTCTCCCTCAAATCAATAATTTTTTTTAAAAAATTAAAAGAATAAAACACATATAATATTAATCTTATTTCCCTACAGAATCACTACTGTAGTGGCTCATTAAATTGCACCAAAATTCTGATATTCAGTATTTTTAAATTGGACATCACATACCCACCCACATAAGCATTTTTTAAGTCTGTAGAGCTATACAACAAATCATTAATGCTGGTTATGTCTGGATGATAGGATATAAAAACTTTTATCTTTTTACTTATCTGAATTTCCTTGTTTAACTGTAATAAAAATATTTTAATTCTACAAAAAGGAACTCTCAATTAGTAATATTTTTATCTATCAATCTAACAAAGGAATACAATAAGAAGTCACATATTGGTGAAGGAGCTTACGGAGCGAGATAAATAAGCACAGAATGACACATAATAACCAACACAAAGAGAAACCGGACTGACACACACACACACACACACACACACACAGGCAGAGGTTCTGAGGAACACAAAACAAAAAACAGAGTTCCTCTAGAGGAAGGACAGATGTTGAAGTAATCTACAGAGCTGCCTAGAAGTATATACAAAACTGACTGTATGTGACTTTTGCTACAGGTTAGAAACTACAAATAGCACTTTCTGAAAATTTACTTATCCTAGAATTTCAAAATCATAGCTGACTTTTCTTTTTAACATTGATGCTTTTAATAAATACTTTCAAAAAAGAATATTGAGGCTCCATTTTGTCACTATTAAACAAAGATGTATACACAAATTTCCCTATTAATAATCTTGAAATCAAAATTTAATTAGTCACACAATATCCGAATTAAACAATCGGTACTTTCTATACAATGGCTTTGTATTTCAAATGAAGTGGAAAATATGAAAGTAACAAAAGGACTCACAGAAAACTGAGTATAATAAACTTTATGCAATACTTACTCAGCATTTTTATCTGTAGAGCTATGAACCAGCTTTCCCACTCTCTGGACCTCCTCTGTTTTGGTAAAGCTGAGTGATCTGAATTTAGCAATTTAAAATAGTTCTCCAGAATAGTGCTGGTTTCCACTTGACGCTGGTCAGAGCTGCTAGTGAGAAGAATATGCACCACTTCTGTAAGGCACTTCAGAGTCAGTTCTACCTTCCTACCCACTTCGTCAGGATTTCTGTCCTCCCAGGAATCACAATCTGCCAAAACTCTCATAAGAACTTCCATGGTGGCTGGAGAAATTGCTTGCAAAGCATTCTTCTGAAACATGACAAACAACAAAAATAAAACCCCAAAATCTGAAGTTTTGTATGTTTGGAGGGGAAAAAAAGCCGTGGCCAGGTAGTTCAGTTGGTTGGACAGTCGTCCCATACAACTAAAGGTTGCAGGCTGAATTGCAGGTTGGGGCGCATGCAGGAGGCATCAGACCAATGTTTCTCTCTCATATCAATGTCTCGCTCTCCCCGCCCCCTTCTGCCTGCCTTCACCCTTCTTCTCTCTCTAAAATCAATACACACATCTTCAGGTGAGGATTTTTTTTTAAATAGCTTTAAAAAAAGCAATTTAACAAATCTTCAGACTTTTTATTTTAGTAAATCAACACATAAAAAAATTTTAATCAGTTACTTTGACACTGCTAGTATTTTACCTGTCTTCATTTCCTCACTAACAGAATTCTGATTTTATTCAGATAGCAATCTCTTCACATAGAAAATTCACCACACCCCCTTGAATGTAGGAATAGCCATGTGACATAGTTTTGGTCAAGGGTATATGCCAGCAGATGATGAAGAAGCTATCACTTCACAAATAAAAAGAAAGAACCCTCTGCTCTTGGCCTTTTCGCCTATTCCCTGCCTGAAATGCAGGCATGAGGCCTGGAGGCACCTTTATATCACAAGGAAATAAACTCAGGAATTAAAGTAAGGAGGCTAGCCCTGGCCAGTGCAGTTCAGTTAGTTGGAACATCGTCCAGTAACCAAAACATTGTGAGTTCGATTCCGGTCAGGTCACAGTAACTAGGTTACAGGTTCAATCCCTGGTCTAGGCACTTCCAGGAGGCAACCAATCAATGATTCTCTCTCACACTGATGTTTCTCTCTCTCTCCAAAAGCAATGAAAAAAATGTCCTCAGGTGAGGATTAGAAATAAATAAAAATAAAGTAGAAAGAACAAAAATACTGAAGGATCAGAGTCCCTATTGGTATTATTGAGCTGCTATACCACCCCAAAATTGCCTATATCTGGACTTCTTATGTAAGAATAAAAAAAAAGAAAACTTGATATGATTAAGCCTCTTTCAGGTTCTGTTGTTTATAGCAAATCCATCTTAAATGATATAGATATATAAGTGCACTGGAGACTGGAGTAGCTGAGTCAATAAACATTTCTGAAAATCTAAGTTATTGGTAACTTTATTAGAGGTGATTCATTAAATTTAGAAATAAATAATATATGTTGCCCTAAATTTTTAAATTGATATGTAATAAATATGAACACAGTTATGCAAAATCATCTAAAAGTAACAGCAGTGAGGCTATTATGACTTGTTATTATCAATCTAATAAATAATATCAATAATAACAAATACCATTATAGAAGAAATTGCTGATGGCCCATCCAACTTCCATTTTCCTCTGCTTCCTTATGAATAGAATTCCTGATATTCTGCTGTATACAAAACTACCAGAAATAAACATTACATTTCCTAGCCTCCCTTGCTGCTAAGGAGTCTGAGGAAGCAAGTTTCATCAAATTTTTTATCTGGATATACTTGCAATTATCTGATGGAGTTTAGCAAATGAGATAAAAAAACACCAAATGTCAGCTTTTCAGTATCTCATTTAAAGATAGCTGGCATTTGCCATTTGTCATCTCCCTCTCCATCTTTGCGCCTAAAATGCAGACAAAAGAGCCAGAACTCTAGAAGCTATCTTGAAGCACAAGAAATAGTAAGTAAAAACAGACTGACATTCAGAAGGAACCTGAATACCTGAGGATCCTAGAGCCACCAGATTAACTCTGGACTGCTTACAGATGTTTTCTTTTTTTAATGACAGAAAAAAGTGAACATCTAATTTAAGCTGTTATAATTTTAGTATTTACTGGTATCTACAGGAAATCACGTAAATTGAACTAACATACCTGTGATTTACTTAGTACTTATAAGCACATGTACTTTGTTAAGTGTTTTACATATATATTATTTGGTCCTTATGACTACCCTATACATGTTACTATTTCCATTTATTATAAATAAAGAAACCAAACACATGCCAATAGTTTATCCAAGGTCATACAACTACTTATAGATGGACATGGGATCTAAACCTATGTCAATCTGGCTCCAAAACTCTTGCTCTTAACATAACACAAAACAGAACAAATACACCAATAATGAGCCCAGGCATGATGCTTTGGGAAGGGAGAACAGTCATCTGATTTCAATTTTTCTGCTCTTTATGACAAGGCCATTCATACACCTGTAGGTATTCAATTCATGTCTGTAGATATTCAATTCATCTAAATACCCTTTCACTGATGCTATCATCACCAAAAAAAAATTCTGACTTCAACATAGCAGTTACTTCAGCTATAACTTGATAAGGATTTAGAGTATTTTAAGTACATGAAATAATAAGTTGGCCTTTTAGTATCTGCTTGATTTGTTAGTTTTAATTACTGGAAATCTCTCAGGGCTTGATTACCCTCAGGCACTAACAAAAAGTCTGTGTGTGTTCAAAAAGGGAATGGGATCAAACCAGCTTCTCCATTAGTCAAAAGCAATGTTGTTTCCACTTTTATTCACATACACTTATTAGTTCTTATTTTTAGTACAGTAGTAGAAAAATGATGAACATTGGGGGATACTGAAACAACTAAAAGATATCAGCTAATAAAGGTAGGTGATAAAGCAACAAATTCAAAAATACAATGCTGGTCACCAGTCCTCCTACTACAAAGACACTCCCCTCTTACTAGAGTGAAGAGATGAAGGCAAGGTAGCCCACCAGGAAACCCAAGTAATATTATTAGCTATACCTGTGATTTTTGTAACCAATAGAATCATATAAATTTTCTTACATTATTGTTGTTGCAGTATCTTAAAACTCATTTATACTTATCTCTTCATAAATTTTCATTAGTTATTAGACTTGCTAGTGTATCTTTTTATTTAATGTGTTATAAAGCACATATTACTTTGTTATAAATTTTTATTACTATTTTAGTAACCGTATTTTAGTAAAATTAGCTTCCTTTGTGATATGTATTTAATTATAACCATTCAAAAACATGCTAATAAGGGTCTCTATCAAGCTGCCAAAGGTGTGTGTAATACAAAAAGTGTTAGAAACCTCTAATCTAAACTGTGTTCATAAAGAAAATAAGCAGAATGTCCTTTCTGAACTATAATCCTGTTTCAACTAGTAATTATACTCAAAAGTTCACCACAGACAGCTTTGAAGATGCTTGACTTAAAAAAAAGAAACAAACATTACAAAACAAAGAATACCTTTCTTAAGGGTTTGTTAAAAACCTTGTTTATATGCACTTAGTAATTGTAAGTCAACAGAAGAGTGACTAAATTCATCTATCTTAGGAAATCAAACTGCTAGCTCCATTCATCAAGTGGACTAACACAGTTGACTATCCTCTATGCTCTAAAGAAAGAATCAGTAGCTGAAAAGCCAACTCAAGTAAGGACTTATGAGACCAAAAACTGTTAAATCTAGTTATGCATTAATTTCATTTTTAGTGCTAGGTTTCTAGGAAGTTAACAAAATAAAGAAGTAAGCAAATTAGTTTTAAACAAGATATAAACTTAGAAAAATGTCTTTATGTTTCATTAAATTATAAAAAGAAATTAATACATGGAAAGCTTTTTGCACTGTTAACTATTGTTTTGTATATTAACATTCAATACGTTCCTCACCTGCCCACCAGCTATAATGGCTCCAAAGAGATGCAATAAGCAACACTTAAGGCTTTCCTTGAGATGTTCACTTTCCTGAAAACACTCTGTGAATATAATACACAAATAAACAAGTAAGATTTCTCTTTCACAGTATTATTTATGTCTAAGGAATGTCTGACACTGAAACATTAAGAACTATTTGTGAACAGGCTAAAATCTGTTAAAAGGCAAGGTTTATATGTACTTTTTCACAGGAAAGGAAAAGAGAAACCACCTATCAGGTAGTATTTTAGATACTTTATGCCATCTCATTTAATTCTCACAATATTCCAGATGAGGATGATATTTTGTCCCCATTTATGAGTGAACAAATGAAAAGTCCCCAGGCTAGTAAGTAACATTAAAAATCAGAGACTTCCGGCCAAGATGGAGGCGTAGGCGGACACACTGTGCCTCCTCTCACAACCAAAATTAAGGACAACAAATATTTAGAAACAAGAAAACAACCAGAACTTATAGAAAACTGAACTGTACGGAAGTCCAACAACCATTCATCCAGACCGGTAAGAGGGGCGGAGTCGCGGCAGGAGAAAGTGGAGCTGCTGACCCAGGAACGCAAGCAGCAGCGGCTGGCAGTTCCCAGGTGCACAGGCGGCGGCTGGCGGTCCCCGGGCCAACAGGCAGCAGCTGGCGGACCCCGGGCACTGGGGGGCAGCTGTGCAGACCCAGTGAGGCCGCACAAGGCGGCTGGCTGACTGACCAGGGTCTCACTTTCGAGCGCGCAGACGGTCCAGGCGGAGGGGAAGTGGAGGAGGGGACTGAATCCAGGAGAGAGCGGAGCAGGCGCCATTGCTCCCTCTCAGGCCCCACCCCCACATACAGCGTCACAACCCAGTGACTGGGCTGCCCCGCACTGGCGAGCGCCAGAGGCTCCACTCTTCACTACGTAACAGCACGCGCGCGTGCGCAGATAATCCAGGTGAAGGGGAAGCAGCGGAAAGGGCCGGAGTCCAGGAGAGAGCGGAGCAGGCGCCATTGCTCCTTCTCAGACCCCGCCCCCACCTATAGCGTCACAACCCAGCGACTGGGCTGCCCCGCCCTGAGGAACACCTAAGGCTCCACCCCCTCATACGTAATAGCCGCGATCAGACCAAAACCAAAACAACAGCAACAAAAAAAAACCACCAAAAATGGCTCAAACCGGAAAACAAATAAAAGCCCCAGAGCCAATTCCTCTAAGCAGTGAAGAGATAGCCAACCTGTCAGATGCACAGTTCAAAGCACTGGTCATCAAAATGCTCACAGAACTGGTTGATTTTGCTCACAAACTAGATGAAAAAATGCAGGCTACAATCCGTGAAATGAAGGAAGATGCATGGGGAACTGATAGAGATGGAAGGAAAACTGGGACTCAAATCAATGGAGTGGACCAGAAGGAAGAAACTAACAACCAAACAGAAGACGAGGAAGAAACAAGAATTCAAAAAAACGAGGAGAGGCTTAGGAACCTTCGGGACATCGTTAAACGTCCCAACATCCGAATTATAGGGGTCCCAGAAGGGGAAGAAGAACAGCAACGAGTGGAAAACTTATTTGAACAAATAATAAAGGAGAACTTCCCCAATCTGGCAAAGGAAATAGACTACCAGGAAGTCCAGGAAGCTCAGAGAGTCCCAAAGAAGTTGGACCCAAGGAGGAACACACCAAGGCACATTGTAATTACATTAGCCAAGATTAAAATGAAGGAGAGAATTCTAGAAGCAGCAAGGGATAAGGGGACAGTCACCTACAAGGGAGTTCCCATCAGACTGTCAGCTGATTTCTCAAAAGAGACCTTACAGGCAAGAAGGGGCTGGAAAGAAATATTTGAAATCTTGAAAAGCAGGGACCTACAACCAAGATTGCTTTACCCAGCAAAGCTGTCATTTAGAATGGAAGGGAAGATAAAGTGCTTCTCAGATAAGGTCAAGTTCAAGGAATTCATCATCACCAAGCCCTTATTATATGAAATGTTAAAGGGACTTATCTAAGAAAAAGAAGATAAAACTATGACAGTGAAAAGACAACAAACTAATAACTATCAAGAACCACACCTAAAACAAAAGCAAACTAAGCAAACAGCTAGAACAGGAACAGAACTACAGAAATGGAGATCATATGGAGGGTTAGCAATAGGGGCGTGGGAGGAGGAGAGAGGGGGAAAAGGTACAGAGAATGAGTAGCATAGATGGTGGGTAGAAAATAGACAGGGGGAGGGCAAGAATAGTATGGGAAATGTAGAAGCTAGAAAACTTATGACCCATGGACATGAACTAAAGGGGGGAATGTGGGTGGGAGAGGGTGGGTAGGGTGGAGGGGAATGATGGGGGAGAAATGGGACAACTGCAATAGCATAATCAATAAAATATATTAAAAAAAAAAAAGAACATTAGATAAACAGTAAAGAAATCAGAATAAACTATATACTATAGTTTGAAAAATAAATAAATAAATAAAATTTGTTTGTATACAAAAAAAAAAAAAAAAAAAAAAAATCACAGTAAGAGAAATTAGAGCTGTTACTTACGATAAAAGAAAGGGACAAATTCCACAGTGAGAGACGCTGGTTTGTATTTCTGTCTGCTCTTTTCCACCGTACTAAGGATTCGTCTATCATCAAAAAGAAGTTAAGACCAAATTATATCATGGACAAGTAGAGATGGTACAATTATAAAAATAATTATTAAATAAATTTAATATTTTATTTTTTATTTGTGTACTGAATAATACATCTCCAGGACTAATATAATCTTAAATAAGAAGTCTAGCCAATAACTTAAAAGTTCACCAATGAAAGAATTTCTTCTTTAGAATCAAGCAAAAAATTTTAAAATGCTTAATGGTGAAACACAGCAGGCAGGTAAAATCTCCAAACTAGAAAAAGAAAAAGGAAGTAGCTATTTAAAATTTCCAATATGTAAAAGAACTTGTACAGCAGTACTACTAATTTGATACCTAAGGTTATCAAATTACTTTGGTAGGTTATCAAATTACTTTTAAGGTTATTACTACAGTACCACTGACATTCATCACAAATCAGGCTACTTTGTGCCACTGTCTGGAATTTCATTTGAACATGAAGAGTCCATACTATTTGCCTCTTCCATCTTAAGGATATAGCTCCAATATAGGCTGAGATAAATTTTGTTTTTAATGACAATTCCAGTAGCTTTGGTGGCTGAAATATTTCCACAGCCTTTCGTAAGGTCAACACAAATAGCATATAGTTTTACCAACTACATTTCAATTCAACACAAAATGAGTCTCTTAGATGGATATGGTGGTGTGGGGAATTGGGAAAGAAAGGTTACTGTTATAACAATACATCCAACAAGTAGACTGCTGAAATTAAAAAAAAAAAATTACAGACACTGGTTCATGCCCTGAAAAGCTCTTAATGTTGTTAGATAAAGCCAACAAAAAAGAAAAATACTTGAAGAAGTACCACATAGAAATTCCATACATCTAAATGTGATCTACTGATAAAGTATTGAATTAAGATGTCTTCTTAATAACTATAATTGAGATACTGAAATTAATTTCCTTATAATTATTCAAAGCTAGAAAGAAAAGCCAATTGACCATAGAATAAGCCAAACAGGACAGGCACAGCTGGACTCAGTAATGACAGAATAAAGAGTTCTATGATCCAGATTCATTAGAAATCATATCAGACACCATTCGCTACTGAACACTTTCCAAATCTATGACCATTTCTACTTCAAGGAGGCATAAGAATTACCATTCTGTCTGTACTTATTATAATGTCAAACATAACATCCTAGAATACTATTAGGTTTTCCTATTTATTAAGACCATTATCAAAGATGTTATATCTTTACAATATGATACTACTGGAATTTCAAATAAAAATATAGTCATGCCTTTAAAAAATTCAGTCATGTGGTAGAAAAAATAATTTTTTAAAAGATGAAATTTATTTATATTTTAGTTACATTTTTCCATAAGATTATTTACCTTTTATACTTACATCAATTGTAGTACTAACAGATTAGGTATATCCTACCCAAACATCCTGTGCTACAAACAACAATAAACATTCACACTTAACATAATGAAAATGTACTCCAATTTGTGATTAATGACTCATTCTAAAGACCCTGTATTAACGGAACAGACGGAGAGCTGTTGGGGGGGGATGAAAGATGAAAGGATTAGCCAAAAAACATATACGTAACACACAGACAACAGCATGGTGATAGCCAGAGGGAAAACGGGGTAGGGGCTAGGTGGAGGCGGGCAAAGGTAGGGGGAAGGGGGACAATGAAAGACTTTCAATGGGAGCACAATATAGGGTACAGATGACATTTTATTGAGTTGTTCACTTGAAACCTGTATGGTTTTGCAAGCCAATGTCACCCCAATAATTTCAATTAATAATAATAATAATAATAAAGCCCTGTACTAGATGTAACATATAAGCATAACTTCCATTATTAATGTGGGAACATTTAATATACTAACATAAATAAAGAGAAATTATTATATATAACACAAACAATAAAGCATAAGTAGCCCTGGCCAGTGTGGCTCAGTTGTTTGGAGCACCAGCCTATAAACTGAAAGGTCATGGGTTCAATTCCTGGTCAGGGCACATATCTAGGTTGTGGGTTTGGTCCTCTTGGGGAGCATACAAGAGTCAACCAATCGATGTTTCTCTCCCACATAGATGTATGTATCTCTCCCTCTCTCTCTCCCTCCCTTCCCCCATCTCTAAAATCAATTAAGTATGTCATCAGGTAAGGATAAAAATAAAATTAAGATAAAATAAAATAAAATTAAAATAAAATAAAGCGTAAGTAGTTTGCATTGCATGCTTTCGATGGGTTAAGATAGAGCAGCTAAAAATGAACTTAGTTTTGTACCATTTTGGAACACAGTATACTTGGTTGCTCCACTATCATAAATAATATTAGGGCCAGTATCTCACATTTAACAGATGCTAATACATATCGACAGGTCTCTGAGAGCACTGCAAAACATTTGTCTGCATCTGTTTTCTAAGTTCATGTCCCCCAGTCAATTTTTCTGATTTCTTTTTAGTGCTTACATCGTGCTTAGGATATAACTATTTTCTTAATTTTAAACTTTTTATCTGGATATAAGCTCAAACTCTTACAAAAATTTCAAGATAAAAATAATACAAAGAACTTCAAATATAGTTTACCCAGGTTCATTGTTAAAATGTTATTCCAAATGCTTTACCGTTTGCTCACTCTCTCCCCACACGGATAGTGCACATATACTTACAAATATATATGTTCAGACATATAACATTTTTCAGAACATTTTAGGGAAAATTATAAATATTCTGGCCTTTAGTGAACACTTCCTAAGAACAGGAATATTTTCTTATGTAAAAGCACAGTGTAGTTATAAATTTCAGTACATTTAATATTAATACATTTATTCAATCTAACATTCATAATCCAGTTTTGTCAACTGACCCAATAATGTGCTCTACAGCATCCCCCTAACCCCCACCCCAGTACAGCTTCCTGTCCAGAATCAGGTATTGCATTAAGCTGTCATGTCTCTTTAGCTTCCTTTAATCTGAAACATTTCCACCACCTTTCTTTATGACACTTTTAAAGAACACTGTCCCCACCCTTTTTACTCATTACAATGTTCTTCATTTTGGGTTTACTTGATGTTTCCATATAATTAGATGCAGATTATGCAGAACTGGCTGGAATACTGTATGAGCAATGATGTGTCCTTCTTTGACTTGTCACAGCTAGAGGCACAAAATGTCCATCTGCTTCTCATTGATGTTAATTTTGATCATCTAGTCAACACACTATCAGTACTATACAAAATAATTATTAATTTTTCCTTGCAACAAATTTGTATCTGTGGGGAAACATTTTAAAACCACAGAAAAATAAGGCCTTATCAAACTTGTGTCATCCTGGAGGGAGTTTCAGATGAGATTAACCCTTAAACTGGTGAACTCTGGGTAAAGGAGACTGCCCTCCGAAAAGTGCCTCATCCAATCAGTTAAAAGCCTGAGTAAAGACTGGCCTCTCCACCAGTAAGCTACCTTCTGACTTCATCTGCACTGACAGGTCTGGGTGTCCAGCCTGACTGCCTTTGGACTGTGACTGAAACATCAGCTCTCTACCCACCAGCCTTCAGACTATAACTGCACCACTGAGTTTCCTGGGGCACAAGCCCAATCCACATGAAAGATGTGGATTGCAAGCCTCTATTACATGAGGCAGTGGCTTATAACAAACTCTTTCTAAACATACCCCCCTAATGGTTTTATTGCTATGGAGAACCCTAACTAATAAAGACAATTTCTCTCAAGGCATAAAGAAAAGTAAATGTATAAATAAGCAGAGAGGATTATTATATTTAAGAACTGGATTGGACTATGTGTTCATAGTATTCTACTTCTTACTTCTTGCTTTAACTAAAAGATGCGTTATTTAAATAAAATATCACTATATAGATCATACAATTATTGCCATATAATCTATGTAAATGTTCTGTTATAAATTTTTCACCCTCATGTAATGCTGGCTATTCAAAGTAAGGGTATGCCATCCTAAAACCTTGAGAGTCTATAAAAACCAAACATTTCATAATGAAATGTTACAGGAAGTGGGAACTGTTTATAGGTAGGTCAGGTTAAATTGAATATGAAAATGAAAAAATTTTGAGAGTGAAAATACAGCAGATTTGGGACATCTGAAAAAGAGGTCTCATTGTGGATCATGATACAAATCTTATTCTGTGCCCACAGGTTAAGAAAGACATATGAGTTTAAAACTCTTCTCTTTGAGCTCTGTACTGATAATTATGCTATTATCACTAACCTCCAAATCCATCATGCTATATTCTATCTACTTTGTGATTCTGGGACAAGCACTCTGCAAACTCTTATTTCTCTTTTCCCAGCCACCGTACTGTTGGTTTCCCGAATAGTGAATACTAAATGGAGCCCAGAAGACTGACAGAGCAAAAAATGAATTGATTCCTTATTCCTTATTTTTTAGCAGCCAATAGTTCTGAACTGTAGCATTCGCAGTTGGTTCCTATCTTCAGCTTATTTTGGGCAATCTCAGAACTAGACTCTTTATGGCTATGCAGCAATACCCACACTGGCTAAACAACACTCCTTCCTCAGAGGTCCAAGCCCCAGCACTGCAGGGCTGAACATTCCACTTTCTGATAACTCCTGTCTCTTCCCTTTGTTCCCACAGCCCCAGAGAAGTAGCTGCTTTCATAAGTCACTGTTTGTCTTACATCAGTGCTCCCTATGCTTTTTAATCTCTTTAATACCTAATAAACAATTTCCTTGTATTATACAGGGTTGAGCAAAAGCAGGTTTACAGATGTTCATGACTAGTTGTAAAAAAAATACAATGAATAAATTATTAAATAAAAAATAATAAGAAATAATTAAGAAATAAAAATAAACTTTTTCCCATATTCATGACTGTAAACTTAACTCTGCCCCACCCTGTATTCTCTCTTTTTAAATAAAATTACAGTATGGTTTCTGTTCTCCTGACTACACCTTGACTGACATAAGGTCCACAGATAAAAATAAATGGATAAAATACTGTTACAACTCACTTTCAAATTATGAAAAATGGATTAAAAACAGAAACCTTCCCTCAAAAAATAGTGACTGTGCTTTGAAATTTTCCTATCTATTAGCATTTAATTGCATTACAAATAAAATTCAGGGTAAACTGATTCTCTGGAAGTGGCATTTATCATGAATTTATTACCTCAAATATAGTTCTCTACCTCAGAGACAGAGATGGAGGTTGTCTAAAACACATCTTACCAACTGCTTTCAAAGAGACTTGCTTTGAAGAATTGTATATATTATGACATTAAGGTTAAAATGAAAACTGTGATTTATACAACATACCCTGAAATTCTGTGTCTCCAATTCCGATATGGATCATATAAACTTTCACAAAATGCCAATGCATGGATCACAAATTCTTCGATAGATGTCTGATCTGCCAATTCCTTCTCTTTTTTTTTGCTTTTTAACTGAAAACGAAATTATAAAATTATGTCTAGTTAAAAATATTAAATTGCACAACATCCTTACCTACCTCATTAAAGAACTATGTTTCATTCATCATCTAATAATAAATCGTCTTTATTCAAGTAAAAGCCTAAGTTCCATTTGAATCTAAAGATAGTCAATTAATTAGATGGAATGAATATAACATCTCAAATTTTATTAATTTCCTAGAACCTTTCTAGGAAAGGTTATTTATTGGTTATTTCCAATAAATAACCAAAGACTGTTCCAAAAGAAACTATATGTTCAATAAGAGATGTCTGATGAATACATAAAATGACAAATTGTGTGATTTTAAAAGGTCATTTATAAAACATTTTAATTTTTTAATTAAAATATAATAAATGTTTTCCTACTTTTAGATAATATATATTTAGATGTCCTAAATATATTGTACCAATGATAATTTTAATTCTATTCTCTATTATTATGTCCTCTGGAAATATTTAACTTTACTAACTATACTACTGAAAAAAGTAAAACCTAGTTACTCTCAGTAAAGCAGCAAAACAGAATACATTAATTCACACCTACTTGCTGGATGTAAAGTGTTGTCATAGTGATGACATGATTGATGTAAGAGCAAGTGCCAATTTCTTCCACATTAGATAGATTTCTGTGAGGAAAGAAATACATGTATATTTGTTACATGTGAATAGTGAGAAAAATGTATGCTCATGTATTCAGGTTGGATTTTGAAAACATGTTGGCATATGAAATATAAACACATTTATTAAAGCTTAAAATCAATACAGTTACATAACTGCTTTCTCATTGAGACTGGTACACACCTCAAGCGACATTTAACTACTATAAACAAAGAAATATTTAAGAAGTACATGCTGATTAATATTTATTATAGAAAAATTAGAAAAAGATTATGAAATAGAAACAAAAGAGGAAAAATATCACAAATATTCTTACAAGCCGAACATTAGCAGCTACATACATTCTGAATTATTTCTTTTCGGTGTTTTTTTCCCACTGCAGATTCTTAGTTTGGGTTTTGTACATATTATAGTCATTTTAACACATATGCAGTTTTACAGTTTTCATTTTGCTTTTTGAAATTATAATTACCTTTTTAGACTTGAGGGAATAGTACATTTCTTGTTTAAAGCAGTGAGTCAAGACTTCTGGTCAAGATGGAGGCATAGGTAAACAAGCCTCACCTCCTCGCACAACTACAGCAAAAATTACAACTAGACTACAAAACAAATATCATCCAGAAACATCAGAAAATCAAGCTGTATGGAAGTCCAATAACCAAGAAGTTAAGAAATCGCATTCATCTAGAGAGGCAAGAGGGGCAGAGGTGGGCAAACAGGTGCAGAGAGGTGGAAAGCCATGGACAGGCACAAGAGAGGTGTGGAGAGTCATGGAGACATGGAGCGGCACAGAAAGGTGCAGAGATACAGAACAGGTGATACTATATCCACGGGTGGTGAATAAAAACTGTGAGAGACACCTCAAGCACGAGGGATCCCAGGCCCAGACCAGACCACCCAGCCCAGGGTTCCAGCACCAGGAAGGTAAGTCCCCATTACTTCTAGCTGTAAACACCAGTGGGGGTTGGGGTGGCAGAAGAAATGGCGGGATTCTCAGGAGACTCCTCAAAAAGGGCAAGCAATGGATTTAGGACTTACACAGACTCACCCCTCCAGGATTCAGCACCAGGGCAATAGCTGGAAGGCCACCAGCAGAATTTGGGGAGAAATTGAAGTGACTGGCAACAGGGCAAGTGCTGGGAGACAGCTTCCTCCCAGGCAAAACTCCAGAGACCAGGTAGAGCACTGTCCCCTCTCTGAGCCCTTTCCCACAGAGAGCCAGAGTGGTGACACAAGTTGCCCCACCCTGGCAACTACCTAAGGCTCCATCCCATACAACTTATAGGTTCACTTTTCTATAATAGGCTATGCTACTAAGTCAGGGAGTCATGCATGAGCCACGGACATGGACTAAGGAGGGGACTGCTGGAAGGAATAGGGGTATCATATGGAGAGGGACAAAGATGGGAAAATTGGGACAACTGTAACAGTACAATCAATAAAATACAGTTTAAAAAATAAAAATATAAGGCAGTAGGTTGATAATGTTTGGTGATTAATTAATATATGGCCCTCATTTTTATTCAATTTTTAAAGACTGAGGTAAGACACAGAAAATGCTAACATTTCCTGTATCTAACATTACCACTCTTTTTCTTGGTATAACAAAACAAACTCTTAATTTTCTGCTCTGAGACACTGTGACATTGAAAAACATCTTGTATCTTAAAATCCAGTGTATGCTAAACAATTAGAAAAAATGGAATTAATAGATTTCTTAATATAAGAAGTCAGATTGCCACGACATCTTTGAGGATTGCCACGACATCTTTGAGAAACAGTAAAGGAGACGTAAAATTCAAAGACTGTGCAGAGGATCCTGGGAAAATGGTGAAGTAGAAGGAACCAGGACTCTGTCTCCACATCTAGAAAACAACTGCACTTGTAGAATTGGTCTGCTATAACTATTCGGAACTCTAGAGTCTACTCAAGGTTCATAACATTCAGAGGAAGACTTGGACAGCAAATTGCAGTTAATGTTGGTTAATTTTGGTCAACTTTAGCTAACAGCAGAGGTAGTAATTACCCAGCCCTCAACCCAGCCACGAGAGAGGCAGCTATGCAAACATTCCTGGAACAGCTTGCTAACAGCTTAAAAGAACTAGCAAGGGCAAAAAGGATCTTATCCTCCAAATATCAGGGGTTTGTGCTCTTTTACTGATTGCTGCTTTTTATCACAGAGGTGCAGACAAAGAGACGGGGCAGCCATTGTTGTTGTACCTATCCCTATAGTTGCAAGTCCCTCTCCCTCTGCTGAAGTAAATTCCAGGGAATTTAAAGGGTCACCATGGAAACAGTCTCAACATAACAAAAACCATATATGAAAAATTCACAGCAAACATCATACTCAATGGTGAAGACTGAAAGCTTTTCCTCTAAGAACAGTAATAAGGCAAGGATGGTCACTTTTGCCGCTTCTATTCAACATAGTTCTATTCAACATAGAGCTTCCCCAGTAGAAAAGTTCTAGCCAAAACAATTAGGCAAAAAAAAAAAAAAAAAAAAAAAAGGAAGGAGGGAAGGGAGGGAGAGACAGCAGAGGGAGGGAGTAAAAAGCATCTAAATTGGAAAGGAAGAAGTAAAATTATCTGTCTGCAAATTACATAATCATATTAGAGGTAGAAAACTCTAAAAATTACATACACACACACCCCAAAAAATTGTTAGAACTAGTAGGTATAATCAGGACAACTGTAACAGCATAACCAATAAAATATAATTTAAAAAACAAAAACAAAAAAAGAACTAGTAAATGAGTTCAGCAAAGTAGTAGGATATAAAGTGAACACATAAAAGTTAATTGCATTCGTATAACACAAGGAATAATCTGAAAAGGAAATCATGAAAAGAATTCCATTTACATTACCATCAAAAAGAATAAAATAGGAATAACCAAAGTCATAAAAGACTTGTACAATAAAAACCAAAAAACATTGCTGAAAGAAATTAAAGAAAACATAAATAAATAAAAACATTGTTCATGGGTTAGAAAACTTACTATTATTAACATGTCAATATTAATGAAAGCAATCTACAGATTCTGTGCAATCACATTCAAAATCCCAATGATGTTCTTTGCAGAAACAGAAAAATCCATTCTAAAATTTATAAGGAATCCCAAGGGACCCCAAATAGCCAAAGTAATCCTGAAAAAAATAAAAATAAAAAACAACAAATGGAGACCTCACACTTCCTGATTTTATCTTAATACAAAGCAACAATAATCAAAACAGTATGGTACTGGCATATAAGACAGATATGTAGACCAATGGTATAGAACAGAGAACCCAGAAGTAAGTCTTCACTTATGTGGTCAAATAATTTCTTGATAAGGATGACAAGATCATTCAATGGGGAAAGACAGTCTTTACAAAAATGGTGCTGGAAAAATTGGATATTCAAAGTACCCTTACTTTACACCATATACAAAAACTAATTCCAAATGGATCAAGGACCTAAGTGTAAGACCTAAAACAATGAAAGTCTTAGAAGAAAACAGGATGAAAGCTTTATGATATTAGATTTGGTAATGATACGTTGGCTATAACACCAGAGGTATAGGAAACAACAAAAGACAAATTGGACTTCATGAAAATTTTAAATTTTTGTGCATCAAAAGACACTACTAAATAGGCAAAACACAGAATGGGAAAAAATATTTGCAAATCATATGTCTGACATCCAGAATATATAAAGAACTCCTAAAACTCAACATTGAAAGATAGTTTAGCCTCTTAGAGAATCTAAATTAGGGGAGAAATGTTTTAACAATTTTTGCTTAACCTTTCTATGATCCCTGCAATCAAAGGCAAGGGACAATTAAGTAAAACATAAATAATAAGTAAATTAAGTTTCTATTTGTCTACTAATTACTGTAAAATATTTATGAAATAAACAGTATATACAACAGGAAATGCCTTCAAACAAACAGATTTTTAAGAACAGACACACAGATCAATGGAACAGAATAAAGAGCATAGAAATAAATGTCTTTATGGTCAACTGATATTTGACAAAGAAGGCAAGAGCATACAATGGAATAAAGACAGTCTCTTCAATGAATGCTGTTGAGAGAACTGGACTGGTACATGCAAAAAAATGAAACCAGACCATCATCTTACACCATACACCAGAATAAATTCAAAATGGATAAAAGACTTAAATATAAGTCATGATACCATAAAAATCCTAGAGGAAAATACAGGTGGTAAAATTTCAGATATCTTGCATAGTAATATTTTTGCAAATACATCCCCTAGGGCAAGGGGAATAAAAGAAAAAATAAACAAATGGGACTGCATCAAATTAAAAAGTTTCTGTATGGCTAAAGAAACCATCATCAAAATAAAAAGGGAACCAACTGCATGGGAGAACGTATTTGCCAATGACACATTGGACAAGGGTTTAATCTCCAAAATATATAGAGTTTATACGACTCAACACCAGGAAAACAAACAATCCAATTACAAAATGTGCAAAGGACATCAATAGACACTTCTCCAAAGAAGATATATAGAGGGCCCAAAGACATGAACAGATGCTCAACATCACTAGTCATCAGAGAGATATAAATTAAAACCACAATGAGATACCACCTCACACCTGCCAAAATGGCTATCATTAATATAACAACAAACAATAAGTGCTGGCAAGGATGTGGAGAAGAGAGAATTCTAGTACACTGTTGGTGCGAATGCAGAATAGTGCAGCCACTGTGAAAAGCAGTATGGAATTTCCTCAAAAAACTGAAAATGGAACTGCCTTTTGACCCAATGATTCCACTCCTGGAATCCTAAGAATATCCTAAGAAACCTGAAACAATCCAAAAGAACTTACGCACCCTTATGATCATAGCAGCGCTATTTGCAACAGCCAAGATTTGGAAACAGCCTAAGTACCCATCGGTAGATGAGTGTATAAAAAAACTGTGGTACATCTACACAATGAAATACTATGCAGCAAAAAAAAAAATTCCCACCATTTGTGACAGAGTGGATGGAACTGGAGACTATTATGCTAAGTGAAATAAGCCAGTTGGTGAAAGATAAATACCATATGATCTCACTTATAAGAAGAATCTAACAAACAAAATAAACTAATGAGCAAAACAGAACTAGAGACGCACAACCATGGAACAGACTGACAGCTCTAAGAGGGGACAGGGGAGGCAGAGACTGATTGAAAGGTGAAGGAAGTAGTCAAAGAACATATCTGAAGGACACATGGACATGAACAATGGTATGGTGATTGACTATGGAAGGGGGGGCAGGCTGGGTGGAGAGGGCAAAGGGGGAAAATTGGGACAACTATAATAGCATAAACAATAAAGTGTTTAAAAATAAAAATAAAAACAACAGATTTTTAAGGATATGTGATGGCCCGACTCAACAGTTCTTAAATTCTGATATGCATATTAACTTGGAGTTTGTGAAAAATCAAAATGCCCAAGCGCTTTTGTATCAGAAATTCTGTAAATAAGGATCAAGGTCTGTATTTCTATTAAGTTTCCCAGTTGCTACTTAAGCATAAAATTTAAGTACCACAGACCTAATTATTTATAAATCTGGAAAACATAAGCTGTAGAATAATTATACTTTCTTGGTACAGTTGTAAAATAAAATATTAGAACAATGCATTTCAAAACTGACAATGCACAGTACTGAAAATGAGTATTATGTCTGTAGGTGAGTACCACACAGAAAATAGCAATGCAATAAACTCTTGGTTAGGAAAACTACTGTCACTGTCTTTACTCTAAAGCAATTTTTAAAAAATCTTGGCTGAATTTCTCTATAACTAGGTATAGTAACTAAAAGGCTTTCCAATATAATAACAAAAAACAAGCCTACTGCAAAAGGCGCACTCATTCTTTAACACTCTGTATGGAAAAAGTACCAATAAGAATCAATAAATGCATTACCATTTTGGTAATATTTACTTAAAACAAATAACTAGTTTATTTGTACCAGATACCTGCAAAGAATAATGAAGAATTTGACAAGCAAAATTGATAAGGCTTGCTGTTGTTCCTCTAACCCATCTGCCATTTTCTGAACACAGTGTAGTAGCTGGATCCTCAGAACCTGCAGAATGTTGTCAGGAAGCAGAGATATTCCTGGAGGCACATCATCTACCCTATAATATAAGGGGAACAAAATAAGAAGAGTGTTTAAATACAGGGAGAAAATATTTTACATGTTAGAGGAATTGCATATTCCTCAAATCCTAAAGAAGCTCTTTTATTCCAGATATTCTGTGCCTTCTTCTCTGCAAGACACCACCAGATGACAAGTGACACTTTAGAAGATTTTTAGAGAGAAGAGGTTAGTCTTACTTCAGAGAAGGCTTACTGAAAAGAAAAAAAAAGACAAGAGAGGCTTTTTATATTTTAAATTTTGCTATTTTTAGAGAAAATGTTGAGAACATAAATTAGTTCATTTTCTATTTAGAAATGTAATATATCTATGTATGTGTGCATACCATTTCTAAAAAAAAATAACTAGCAAATAGAAATAGGTATTGTTTAGTACCTATACTAAACAATATTCACCTACCTATAGATTACCCAAGCCACGTGATCAGAAGAGAGAGAAAAGATAATCAGGAAAAGGAAAGCAAAAGATAAAGAAGTGAATGTAGAACCTCAAGTACAAGCATCAATAGATCTTTTTAAAGTAATATTTCAATATTTTTGACAACCACCGGTTTCTGTGTAAGAAGACAATATTGTTAGCCCTGGCCAGGTAGCTCAGCTGATTAGAGAGCTGTCCCGATACAAAAAGGTTGTGGGTTCCATCCCTGGGCAGGGACCAACCAATGAATGCATGAATGGGTGGAACAGCAAATCAAGGTTTCTCTCTTTCTCCCTTCCTATCTCTCTAAAAAATAAATAAATTTAAAAAAAAATTTTTTAAAGACTATATTGCTCTTCAAGGGCAAAAGCTAACATGAGGTGTGACTGGCTCCTCTGTGTGTCTCTTACAATAAAAAGTCCCTAGATTCAAAGTCATAAGACCTGCATACTAAACTCCACCTCTTTAACATGAAGCACTTCATTTAATCTCTAAAGTTCCCTAGTCTATAAAACTACAGTGTCATCTGCCTTATTTCACAGGGCTCTGAAACCAGAAAAATCAATGTGCATTTTCAGCTTTGAAATATGTTAAAAAACTCCAAAAAATGTAATATATTTTCAGTATTTTGTACCATCACGAAAACTTCAAAGTCTTTTCATAAGTCCCTTTTTTCCCTATCTCTATTCAGAAAAATGCCCAAATCTCAAAGGAGCACCCTAAAAAAAACTCCTACTGTTAAATAACAATTATACCTTATAATTGTTTATCTGCCGATAATGCTTAGTATAAAGTATTACTATTCTTACACTGAATAAAAGGCTACTACTCTGTTTACTGTGGACAGGAAAATTTAAAGCACATTACCAGTAGTCACATAAAAATATATGATACTTATTATTAGCCTCTTTCTGAATCACACTACAATGTCAAGTGTTTTATAAAATAAACACCTGACTTTAATTAAATTACACAGAAAATAAATCACAGGGTACATTAACCAAGATCATCAAATTCTATAACTATATTACGAAAATACATGTTTCATTTTAGTGAAGTTAGGGGTAAACAGTATCTCTGGTATTGAAAAGGTAAATATGTTCACAAACCAAGAACAGTGATCCACTTTAACAACACTAAAGTTCAGGCATCTCTAGCAGTGAACACTTTCACCATTACAGGCCATGCTGAGACAAAGCCGCTGACAGCAATGCTACCCAGCATCTTAGATCAGCTTGGTGCAGACAGTCTGACTAGTTTAAGGAGACTTGCTGAAGCTGTGCCCAAACAATCTCTGGATGGAAAAGCACCACTTGCTATGGGAGAGGAGGATGATGATGAAGTTCCAGATCTTGTGGAGAATTTTGATGAGGCTTCCAAGACTGAAGCAAACTGAAATGAGTCAACTTCTGAAGATGAACTTGAAGTTACTGGGAGCTGCTGTTTTGTATTATGGCTTTTACAAATTTTGTTTATGGATCTGATAAAATCTAGATCTCTAATATTTTTAAGCCCTAGCCCCTTGGACACTGCAACTCTTTTCAATTTTTGCTTCTACACAAATCTTTTTTTTGCAGCTAATTAAGCTAAAGAAGCCTGGGAATAAAGTTTGAAGCCAAGGTTAAAAAAATAATAATAATAAGTCTGGGCATAGCTTTACTTGTAGCTATGGAATCTTTCTTTCTCTCTTATTTATAGATGGTAACAGAAAAGTCTCATTTTTATATATACTTTTTTCTTGCTTGAAAGCTAAAATAGAGGTGGTCAGAATAACCAGAGTAACTTCAAAATAATAAACAAAGATTTAAACATAACGTATTTTCAAGATTAAGCTGAACTATTCCTCCTCACTTTTCCAAAAACATAAACAAAAAAGACAACATCATGTTTCTTAATATTCAATCCTAGTTACTGAAAGGATTAGTCCCTTTTATCTTTAGGTATCCCATTCTCTATCTGTACATGTTCTTTACCTTACCAGACAGAAAAAGAAATAGCTTCTAAAAGAGAAATCTATGCTTGATCCCCCGCTCCCCATCTCATTATAGAACTGGGGCTTGGTTAGAACGTGATGTATAAACAAAGCTAAAATTTTTAGCCATGTTCCTCATACGATGAGGATTTAAGAATGGAGAAGCATTTTCCCACCTCTAGGACTTTACTGCCCAAAATTCTATGCTCCTTTTTGCTGAAATGTCCCAAATCTGTTCCAGAAATCTGTTTCACTCCTCTGTTTGGCTCCTGAAAGTCTGTACTAAAGAGCTGATAATTGTTGTCTCAATCTATCACAGAAAGAAGTTCAGCTTAAATTTCAAGGCTTTAAATTCTAGTAAAAACAATCCTTGCCTTGTATTTTGAATTCTCTCACTTGTAAATTCTATAAAGTCAGTTTACTTTAAATGATCACATGAGATTTTCTTATTTTTAAGATTGACTAAATTAATTTCATACATCTTGGACATAGCATTCACTTGAAAAATTTAAAGTTTACTACTAGTAAAATCTAAATTTACCATTCAGTTTTCTGACAAAGATAGGAAATACAATTTTAAATAAGCCAACAAAATCACAAATAAAGCAATGTTCCTGGCATGCTTTCACTTACTTTTAATACAGTAGTGGCAATATAGGTTTACATATTTTTAGAAATTATGCCCCCCAAAAAGAGACATTAATAATGTAAAGATGATAACAAGTGCCACTTAGTAAACCCCAACTACTCGAAGGCCCAACTCTTAACTCCATAAAAATCTGTTAGGCTTATGATTTGAAATGAGCTGTAAATTATTTAAGAAGCACTTCTAAAAACAAACTACAACAATACTTCATGAGTAGAAAATCAGTAACACATAATCTTATTTTGAGTTAAAGACTTACTACTGTATAAAACTGTTACAAATACTCATAATCTAATGAAAAAGAACTCGGAAACTGTATTTATAAATAATGAAGCACTACAGCTTTTGGAGCATAACCATATCCTTTCTTTAGTTCAATGCATTGGGTAAAAGCTCTACTAAGTTCTTTCTCTAAATTATTACAGTCACCTCTTAACTGGGCTTCTTGCCTTCAGTCTCAACCCTTTTCAATCCAACCTCCAAATGTCCCCAAAGCAACTTTAAAAACAACTTGATTATGACACTCTTGGACGGAAAAGTCTTTACTAGAGACTTCCATAACAAAAAAAATCGAAGTACATTAACAGTGCACCCCTGGCACTTCACAATCTGGCCTCCCACTTGATTCTCAAGATCCAGCTCATCTGTGCCTACCCTCTTACTGCCTACCTCCATCCCCAAACTGCAAATGCTTTCCTCCGCAAAGATTTCTAATTCTCCAGATATTCTTTCTCATCATCAAACACCACCCATTTCTCCCCTCCCCCTCAACACATCTCTCTAAATGGGGTTTCTTTTGTAGCTAAAGTATCCACTCATTTCTCCAGATTTTTGACCCAGCCAACCTAACCTCTGTTACCTGACTTACAAGTAGAAGATCTTCAAGATGGCTTGAGATACAACTTTATCTGAGAAGTGGATCTGGGAATTGTGAGAGTTGGGAAATGGGGTAGGAAGAATGGGAGAAAAGAGTTGTATTTGCACTTTGCCATAAGATTTGAATTGCCCCCCATTTATTGATGTTCAAATCTAGCTTTTAAAAATATAAATACTTCACCACCTCTCAGATGTTCTTCTAAGGCCCTACTCTACTGCCAGGAATAAATGTAAGTTTCAACTCTTGCCTGTGGTACAATAAAGAAATTTTATGCAAATGAGGTGGCTCACGGTGGGTCCTTAGACAGTTCTGGGAGGAGCTACCCACATCTGAAAGACCCCTCTTCACCCCTACTTTCTGGGAGAGAGAACCTGGTGACTAAGTTCAACCATATGGTCAATGAGGTGGTAAGACCCAATAAAAACTCTGGACACCCAAAGCTCAGTTTCCTTAGTTGAACACACTGATGTTCAGGGAGAGCAACATGTCCTGACTCCACATGGATAGAGTATGGAAGCCATGCATCAAAACCTTTCCAGGCCTTGTCCTACACGAATCCTTTATGATAAAACCATAATCACAAGTACAGTGCTTTCAGTGAGTTCTGTGAGCTGTTCTAGTAAATTGCTGAACCTGAGGAAGTTGTGAGAACTCCCAAATTTATAGCTAGTTGGTAAGAAGTGTGCAAAGCTCCTAAGACTTGCAAACAGTGTTTGAAGTAAAGGTTGTTTAATGCAGTACTTTGCCCTTAAGTTGCAGGTTCTGGCACTAACTCCACGTAGTGTCAGAATTGAAGTGAACTGCAGGACACCCAGTTGCCAGGGGCTGACCAAAATGGAAAAGGGCCTTCCAGAAGCCAAGCCTAGTATCAGCAAAAAGACTGCTGTGTTCAATCAGCAATATCTACCATGACAGCAGGGTTATAAAATATAGAGTATCGTTGTGTGTCACATAATTGCTATCCTTGTAGAGTCACCAATGAAGTCTTTGTGTCAAAAATTAACAAACTCACCCAACAGTAAGATTATTAAGTGTTTCTACATACCTGGTAGGCAGCTTTTCAAAGTCAACATCTAAGAATTGTTCATAGCTGGAAACAAAATTGTCCAACCATAGCTTCAGGTAATCTGGATCTTTCTGAAATAAAAACATTTCAGTATTAAAGCTATCTGTGAGGGGAAAAAAAAGATTTTACTCCTATTAAGCAAATGTAACTGGATAAATCTAAAGAAGAAATAAAGCCATGATTGGTGTGGCTGAGTGGACTGAGTGCCAGCCTGGGAACCGAAGGGGTGCCAGTTCAATTCCCAGTCAGGGCACATGTCTGCGTTGTGGGCCAGGTCCCCAGGAGGGGGTGTGTGAGAGGCAACCAATCAATGTATCTCTCACACATCAATCTCCCTTTCTTGCTCTGTTCTCTTTCAATAAATAAATAAAATGTTTAAAAAAAGAAGAAGAAATAAAATGAAATTTCTAAGTGATACTCAGGAAGACATATGTTCTAAGCACAATCAAACCTCCATTCTGGAACAATTTGGTTCTTCACCAGGTTATTCATTAAAAAAAAAAAAAGGCTCGGCTGCCCTGACTGCTGTGGCTCAGTTGGTTGGGTGTCATCCCTCAAGGCTAAAGGTCACTGGTTGGATTCTGAGTCTGGGCACATCCCTGGGTTGCTGGTTGAGTCCTGGCTGGGGCGTAAAAGAGGCAACTAATGGATCTTTCTCTCCCTGTTTCTCCCTCCCTTCCCCTCTCTCTAAAATAAATAAATAAATGTTTTTGAAAAATGTCTCAGTTGTCTAACAAACTTCAGGTCTCAATTCTCTACCTGACAACCCTCTCATGCTTACACCTGTAAGATCAGTCATGCATCTTTCACGTGACAAACAAAGGAGATACTGTTTTTGAACAAATCAGTTCTCCAACAGTTTTCTGGAACAAATTAAGTTTGAGAATGAAGGTTCCACTGTATAGCAAACCCTCAAAAGGCTTTTCGTGTCACCCACACAAAGAGTTACAGTCTTAATATCCCATAACACTCTTAAAAATTTGCCCTCTTCTCTCTCTAACCTTCTGCATTATTACCCTATACTACACCAGCTTGCTGGCTATTAGAGAGACATGCCAGTCATGCCCCAACCTTAAGGCCTTTGTAATGGCTGTTATCCCTCCCCAGTACATACACTCTTCCCTCAGGTAGCTGAATGGCTAACTCCTTCATTTTCTTCAAGTCACTCTTTAATGACATTTTCAATGAAACCTAATTCTATCATGCTTTCTTAAAACTGCAAACCTTTTTTAAAATTTTTTAAAAGATTTTATTTATTTATTTTTAGAGAGTAGAAGGGAGGGAAAAGAGAAGGAGAGAAACATCTATGTGTGGTTGCCTCTCACATGCCCCCAACTGGGGACCCAGCCCACAACCCAGGCATGTGCCCTGGGGATCAAACAGGCAACCCTTTGGTTCACAGGCCAATACTCAATGCACTGAGCCACACCAGCCAAGGCAAATTGCAAACCTTCTTACTCACCATTACCTTGCCCCACTCTGTTGCCCCACTTCATCTTTCTCACCTTCTAACATACTCTGTAATTTACTTATTTATTAATTTGTCATTTCCCATAAAATGTAGGTTTCACAGTGTAGGGCCTATCTAGGGCTCACTGTGACTGACCTTTCTGTTTACTAACAGATACCAAGTACCTAAAATAGTGTTTAGCACTGATCAGGTACTCAATAAGTACTTGTTAAATGAATTAATGAGAAATATAAAATGCACAGGTAAAATCAAATTGAAAATGTATCATTAGTCTAAACATAAAAATGAAAACTAAAATCATCTAAAACAAAATATAAGAGAATACTTTTGTAACCTTGGGGTAGACAAACAAATTTTTATCTGGGACACAAAATCACAAACCATTAAAAAAAGTTATAATGGTTTTAATCAAAATTAAAAAACTTTCACTCATCAAAAGACATCATTAAGAAAACTGAAAGGTCACCCTGGCTGGTGTGGCTCAGTGAATTGAGCATGGGCCTGCAAACCAAAGGGTCCCCATTCAATTTCCAGTCAGGGCACATGCCTGGGTTGGAGGCCAGGTCCCCAGCAGGGGGCATGCAAGAGGCAACCACACATTGATGTTTCTCTCCCTCTCTTCCTCCCTCCCTTCCCCCCTCTAAAAATAAATAAATCTTGAAAAAAAAAAAGAAAATTAAAAAGCCACATATCAGCTGAAAATATTCTCAGTACATATATCTGACAAAGAACTTACATCAAGAATTTACAGTACTTCCGGCCAAGATGGAGGCATAGGTGGACACACTGTGCCACCTCTCACAACCAAAATTAAGGACAACAAATATTTAGAAACACGAAAACAACAGAACTGATAGAAAACTGAACTGTACGAAAGTCCAACAACCATTCATCCAGACCGGTAAGAGGGGCGGAGTCGCAGCAGGGAAAAGTGGAGGTGTGGACCCGGGAACAGGGCGGCAGTGGCTGGCGCTTCACAGGTGCACAGGCAGCAGCTGGCGGACTCTGGGCCCAAAGGTGGCAGCTGGCAGACCCCAGGCACGGGGTGGCAAATGTGCAGACCCAGTGAGGCCGCAGAAGGCAGCTGGCTAACCAGGTGGTCCCACATTCCCTCGTGCAGACAATCCAGGTGAAGGGGAAGCGGCAGAAGGGACTGGAATCCAGAAGAGAGTAGAGCGGGTGCCATTGTTCCCTCTCGGACCATGCCCCCACATACAGCGTCACGACTTAGCGACTGGGCTGCCCCATCCTGGGGAACACCTAAGGCTCCACCCCTCACTATGTAATAGCCGAGACCAGACCAAAACCAAAACAAAACAAAAAAACCCCACCAAAAATGGCTCAAACCAGAGAACAAATGAAAGCCTCAGAGCCAATTCCTCTAAGCAGTGAAGAGATAGCCAACCTGTCAGATGCACAGTTCAAAGCACTGGTCATCAAAATGCTCACAGAATTGGTTGATTTTGCTCACAAATTAGATGAAAAAATGCAGGCTACAATACGTGAAATGAAGGAAGATGCATGGGGAACTGATAGAGATGGAAGGAAAATTGGGACTCAAATCAATGGAGTGGACCAGAAGGAAGGAAGAAACAAACAAACAGAAAAGAAGGAAGAAACAAGAATTCAAAAAAATGAGGAGAGCCCTGGCTGGTGTAGCTCAGTGGATTGAGCGCAGGGCCTGTGAACCAAAAGATCGCGGTTCGATTCCCAGTCAGGGCACATGCCTGGGTTGCAGGCCAGTTCCCAGCATGGGACACATAAGAGGCAACCATACATTGATATTTCTCTCCTTCTCCCTCTCACCTACCCTTCCCCTCTAAAGATAAATAAATAAATAAATAAATAAATATTTTTAAAAAAAAAAAAAATGAGGAGAGGCTTAGGAACCTTCAGGACATCTTTAAATGTTCCAACATCTGAATTATAGGGGTACCAGAAGGGGAGGAAGAAGAGCAACAAGGGGAAAACTTATTTGAACAAATAATAAAGGAGAACCTTCCTGGATATAACAAAGGAAATAGACTACCAGGAAGTCTAGGAAGCTCAGAGAGTCCCAAAGAAGTTGGACCCAAGGAGGAACACGTCAAGGCACATCATAATTACATTAGCCAAGATTCAAATGAAGGAGAGAATTCTAGAAGCAGCAAGAGATAAGGGGACAGTCATCTCCAAAGGAGTTCCCATCAGACTGTCAGCTGATTTCTCAAAAGAAACCTTCCAGGCAAGAAGGGGCTGGAAAGAAATATTTGAAGTCTTGAAAGGCAGGGACCTACATCCAAAGTTGCTCTATGCAGCAAAGCTGTCATTTAGAATGGAAGGGAAGATAAAGTGCTTCTCAGATAAGGTCAAGTTCAAGGAGTTCATCATCACCAAGCCCTTATTATATGAAAGGTTAAAGGGACTTATCTAAGAAAAAGAAGATAAAAATATGACAGTGAAAAGACAGCAAACTCACAGCTATTAACAACCACACCTAAAACAAAAGCAAACTAAGCCAACAACTAGAACAGGAACAGAACCACAGAAATGGAGATCACATGGAGGGTTAGCAACAGGGGAGTGGGAGGAGGAGAGAGGGGGGAAAAGGTACAGAGAATGAGTAGCATAGATAATGGGAAAAAAATAGACGGGGGGAGGGCAAGAATAGTGTGGGAAATGTAGAAGCTAAAGAACTTATGACACATGGACATGAACTAAAGGGGGGGAATGTGGGTGGGAGAGGGTATGCAGGGTGGAGGGGAATGATGGGGGAGAAATGGGACAACTGTAATAGTATAATCAATAAAATATATTAAAAAAAGAATTTACAATCATTCAACTTAAAAAATGGGCAAAAGACTTAAAACACTTTACAAAAGGGGATACGCAAACAGCTGAATAGTTCACAAAAGCATGCTCAACATCATTAGTTTTTCAGGGAAATGCAAACTGAAATCAAATAAAGCATCATTTATTAACCACTAGAATGGCCAAAATTAGAGAGACTAACCATATCAAGTATAAGTAAAGATGTAGAGCTACTGGAACTCACATTTCTGGTGGTAGTATAAAATAGTATAATCACTTGGAAAATAATTTGGCATTTACATTTACCACATAGCCTATCCATTTTCTCCTGAAAGAAGTGAAAACATATCCACAAAACACTTGTACAAAAATGTTCGTGGAATGTTAAACCACAAAAATCCTAGAAGAAAACATAGGCATTAAAATCTCAGACATTTCTCATAACGATATTTTTTCCGTTATATCGCCTTGGGCAAGGGAAACAAAAGAAAAAACAAATGGGACTACATCAAACTAAGAAGTTTCTGCACAGCAAAGAAGACCATCAATAAAATCAAAAGACAACCCACTGATGGGAGAACCTGTTCACTGATACTTCTGATAAGCGGGTAATATCCAAAATTTGTTAAAAACATACAACTCAACACCAAAAACAGAATCCGGTTAAAAAATGGGCAAAGGATCCAAAAAGACACTGCTCTAAAGAGGACACAGAGATGACCAATAGACATATGAAAAGATGTCCTTAATCGTTAAAGAAATGCAAATTAAAACCACAATGAGATATCACCTCACACCTGTCAGAATGGCTATCATCAACAATCAACAAACAGCAAGTGCTGAGGAGGATGTGGAGAAAGGGAGCCCTTTCACACTGTGGTGGGAATGCAGACTGGTGCAGCCACTGTGGAAAGCAGTATCCAGTTACCTCAAAAAATTAAAAATGGAATTGCTAAAACACAATGATTCCACATCTGGGAATATATCCAAAGCATCACAAAATTCTGATTTGAAAGGATATACGCACCCCTATGCTCACTGCAGCATTATTTACAATAGCCAAAATTTGGAAGCAGCCCAAGTGTCCATCAGTAGATGAGAGGATTAAAAAGCTGTGATACATTTACACAATGAAATACTATTCTACAGTAAAAAAAAAAAAGGAAATCTTACCCTTTGCGACAACATGGATGGACCTTATGCTGAATGAAATAAGCCAGTCAGAGAAAGACAAGTACCACATGACTTCACTCATATATGGAATATAATGAAAAAAATAAAATAAAATAAAATAACAAAATATAAACAGACTCATAAAGAAAAGACTGACGGCTGTCAGAGGCAAGGAGGGTAATGAGATAGGTGAACAAGTGAAGAGATTAAGAAAAGAAAAAAATGAAGACACAGACAACAGTATGATGATTACCAGAGAGAAATGGAGGTGGGAGGAGGTAGAAGAGGGTATGTGGGGGATACGTGGTGATGGAAGGAGATTTGGAGTGCTGAACACAAAATACAGTATACAGATGTTTTATTATAGAACTATATACCTGAAACCTATATAATTTTATTAACCAACACTACCCCAATAAATTCAGTAAGAAAAAAATATTCATACTGTTCTAAAAAATGTTCATAGAATTATTTTTAATAGCCCAAAGCTATAAACAAACCGCAAATCCATCAACAGGTTAAATGATAAAAGTTGTGCTATATTCACACGGTGGAATGCTATTCTCTAATAATGAATGAACTATTGATACAACAAAAAGAAATTTTAAAAACATGTTAAGCAAAAGATGGCAGGCATTCAAGTATATACATTGTTTAATTTCATTTATACAAAGTTTTAGTTTGGCTGGTGTGGCTCAGTGGGTTGAGCGTCAGCCTGTGAACCAAAGGGTTGCTGGTTTGATTTCCAGTCAGGGCACATGCCTGGGTTGCGGGGTAGGGTCCCTAGTGCGGGCCACATGAGAGGCGACCACACATTGATGTTTCTCTCCCTTTCTCCCTCCCTTCCCTTCTCTCTAAATAAATAAATAAATAAAGTATTTTAAAAAATTTCAAGAGCAGGGTTACAGAAATTAGACCACTGCTTGTCTTTCAGAACACTAAAATTGGCACAAAAAGTGTACTTTCGTCAGTGACAGAAATTTTCTATTTTTTTGATGAGGGTAGTAGCTATATTAATGTGTGCTTATATCAAAACTCATCAAATTTGACACTTATAATCTGTGTATTTGTGGTGAGTTATATCGCAAAGCTGATTTGAAAAAATAACTCATCAGAAAAATATCTATTTAAATATAACTACATCATTAAAAATGATGTTCAAATTTGTTTCCTTCACCTCTTGAACATTTCTTTATTCTATTTCAAAATGATAGACAGACGCTATTAGTCATTAGTTATTTCCTAAAATAAAAGCATTACACTACAAATCTGAATTCCAAAAAGAATGTTCTCAGAATATGCAGACTGTTGACCTTTTGTGTATTTGTTTTTCTATTAATATTCTGTTCCAAAATCAGATCATAAATTGCCACTATCTACATCATCACTGAGAAATAAGATGGAAACATTTCAGAAAAAGAACTCATGAGAAATTTTCTCAAGGATTTCATTACTTGTTTTTCATTTCCAACTACCATGTCCTTCATTCGTTCATTCATTCATTTATCCATTCAAGATAGGGCTCCAGAAATGCAAGTAGCTGGAGTCTTCCTTATCATTGTTCCTCTTTAATAAAGCAGAGGAGTCTCTCTTAGTAAAAGTTAGAAACAAAATAGTCTCATAATACCATAAAGAATTAATGCATTTCTCCCTCATAGTTTATTTAGTTAGGAACTCTACAGTATCTGGTTCAAAGTCTGAAGGTCAGAAGGTCTACCAAGTGTTTAACAAGTACAGACTTATCCTAGGAAGTTGAGGAACTATAAAGAAAGAAATGGCACTTAAATTTGTGAATGTTTCATTTAGTGAGAAGTAAAGCAGTTTTTTTTAGTTTTTTGAGCATCTGCCATATGCTAAGTACTACAGCAAACACTAAAGTATATATACATATATGTGTATATATCATCCAATTTATTTCTTTCAACTATCCAGAGATTTCATTTCCCCCATTGTAACAGTCAGAATAGGGAAGTTCTAACGATATGCAACTTGTCCACAGTCACAGTTAATAATCAACAGTACTAGTTTTAACATGAAAGGCTATATGAATCCAACTATACTCTTCCCACTGAACTACCCTGTCTTTGAGCCATGAACAGAAACAAAATGGAGTTCAGTGGCAAAAAGAGGAGAATTTAATCAGAATCAATAAACTTGAAGCCAAAAACAATTTAACACAAAAATCACCCACATTCCACACAGCCTGAGTAAAGCCCATGAGGATCTATACTTTATTGCCGAAGGCATTAAAAAGAAAGACCTCCACACACCCAGAAACATTAAGTGAATCTCAAGCTTCATCACTTTCATGGTTAAGAAGAGTCTGGTATATTGAAAACACCACAGGATCTATCTCCACATGTGTACAATATTAATTAACACAGCACAAAAATTTAGTAAGTACTGCAGGAGCACTGGGGCCAAATTATGTGCGCCCTAAATCCCTGCTCTGTCACTTTCTTGAACAAGTCACCCTGTGATTGATTGCACATCAATTTCTTCTGTAAGAATAAGGGTAACAATAGTACCTTTCTTTACAGGCCTATTGTGAAAATTAAGTCACCTGAAATGCGTCAGAGACTTAGAACATAATGCCTACCACACAGTATATGCTCAGTAAGTATTAATTAGTACTATTTTTATAACCTACTATGTGCCGAAATTAGGAAGCTCTCACAAAACAAAAATGTTCCATGCTACACATAAGCAGATTTAAATATTCCATGATCCCATCTGCCACATGACTTTAACTGTATTCTTTTCCTTTCAAATCTTTTTGCATTTACTATCTCTGTCACTGTTTTTCACCTGTAAAATGAAGATAATATTTCCTACCTCGTACGGCTAAGAACACTACATGATATAAATAAATTTAAGGCCTTACATTTAGCAAATGCTCAAAACATGTTGGCTACCATTATTAAGATATAGACTCTGTTATTAAATTGGCCATGGTCCAATGTAATAAAATAAGCAATTATGAAATTACAAAATCAACTTCACTGATTTTGCACTCAAATTTTCATCCAATCATCTGCCATTGTATAAGATAAATATACTCTTTCATTTGAGCTGTTATGTAGCTTCCTACTGGTTTCAGTAACTTCAATTTCTTCCACCTATACATAACTACTAATGAGATTTGTTAAATTAAAATGTAATTATCTCTCCTGTTCGAATACCTGCAATGACTCCCCATTTCCATAAAATGAAATCCAATACTTAGAGATGTGCTCTCCAATACAGCGACCACTGGTCAACCGTGATTATTTAAATTACATTAAAGCACAAGAGGCTTTTATCTTTCCATAACATCCATTCCCCTGCAGGGAGGCTTTCACAGGTAATGAATGGAATTAAGGAATCTATATAATTTCACCTAGTTCTTAACAGTAGTTATAGGTAAGAATAGGGGAAACACTTTACTTCCTCTTCACAATAATTGGGCTATAGTATAACTTAAAGTTTTAGAACTATGAATTTTCACAAAATATACATATTTCACTCATAAGTTGGGCAGCTCCCAACTTACATATGAGTTGGATTTTACAAGGTCATTTAAGTGAGTTATACAGAGTGGGGCAGAGTAGCTTTGTAGTTGTTCATATGGAAAATAATTTAACAATGAATAAATAATAATACAAAAATAAACTTTCACATACAACTGTAAACCAACTTTTGTCCCACTCTGTATTTACAATGTATTTTCTAACATTCTACCAAAACAAGATAAATGCCCCCCACAGAAATTATTATTAATGGTGATTAGTCTCTAAGGCTAGCCCTCAAGTTTTTCTGACAGAACCTAGTTACTTTAAAAAAAACAAAAACCATTTAATAAGTACATGCCAAGGACAGTGCCAGACTCTCTGGATATGAGGACAAATAAAACAATCTTATGTTAGTTATACCTTAATTTAAAAAAGTTATACCTTAACTTAAAACACGCATAACCTTGCCTCGAAGTGCCCTTTTTTCCCCATAGAAAAGACAGGCATAAGATTATAACTTGGTGTGACTACTATGGAAGACACTATGGAGGTTCCTCAAAATATAAAAATAGAACTACTACATGACTGAGCGATTCCACTTCTCAGCAATTATCTGAAGAAATTCAAAAGGATGTATGCACCCCCGTGTTCCCCCCATGTTCACTTCAGCATTACTTACAAGAGCCAGTTATTAAAACCCTCACAGGAGTGTAAAGTATAGCATCAGTATAGTCAATAACATTGCAATTACTATGAATGGTGACAGATTGATCATTTATATAAATGTCTAATCACTATGCTGTACACCTAAATTAATATAATATTGTAGGTCCATAACCACAACTGAACAATAACTTTTCAAGAGGCATAAACGAATAAATGCATAACAGCATGACAAGTAAAACAGTGTGACTAGTTTTAAAACAATACAAAGGGAGTTATCAGTCAAGGTAGAAAGTAATTGAGTAACAGAAGCACTCAAAAGTTTTCATAAATTGTAAGTGGACATTTTAAAGGAGGGAAGAGAGAAGAGAGGAATTCCAGACAGAGAGACAATATCAAGGTGTGTTCAAAGATGTACAATATTTGGTATTGTTCCACATGGAAATGACAGAAAACAGAATTTTTTAAATATATTTTATTGATTATGCTATTACAGTTGTCCCATTTCTCCCCCATCATTCCTCTCCACCCTGCACACCCCCTCCCACCCACATTCCCCCCCCTTTAGTTCATGTCCATGTGTCATAAGTTCTTTAGCTTCTACATTTCCCACACTATTCTTGCCCTCCCCCTATTTTCTACCTGCTGTCTATGCTACTTATTCTCTGTACCTTTTCCCCCTCTCTCCTCCTCCCACTCCCCTGTTGCTAACCCTCCATGTGATCTCCATTTCTGTGGTTCTGTTCCTGTTCTAGTTGTTGGCTTAGTTTGCTTTTGTTTTAGGTGTGGTTGTTAATAGCTGTGAGTTTGCTGTCTTTTCACTGTCATATTTTTATCTTCTTTTTCTTAGATAAGTCCCTTTAACCTTTCATATAATAAGGGCTTGGTGATGATGAACTCCTTGAACTTGACCTTATCTGAGAAGCACTTTATCTTCCCTTCCATTCTAAATGACAGCTTTGCTGCATAGAGCAACTTTGGATGTAGGTCCCTGCCTTTCAAGACTTCAAATATTTCTTTCCAGCCCCTTCTTGCCTGGAAGGTTTCTTTTGAGAAATCAGCTGACAGTCTGATGGGAACTCCTTTGGAGATGACTGTCCCCTTATCTCTTGCTGCTTCTAGAATTCTCTCCTTCATTTGAATCTTGGCTAATGTAATTATGATGTGCCTTGACGTGTTCCTCCTTGGGTCCAACTTCTTTGGGACTCTCTGAGCTTCCTGGACTTCCTGGTAATCTATTTCCTTTGCCAGATTGGGGAAGTTCTCCTTTATTATTTGTTCAAATAAGTTTTCCATTTGTTGCTCTTCTTCCTCCCCTTCTGATACCCCTATAATTCGGATGTTGGGACGTTTAAAGATGTCCCGGAGGTTCCTAAGCCTCTCCTCATTTTTTTGAATTCTTGTTTCTTCCTTCCTTCTGGTCCACTCCATTGATTTGAGTCCCAGTTTTCCTTCCATCTCTATCAGTTCCCCATGCATCTTCCTTCATTTCACGTATTGTAGCCTGCATTTTTTCATCTAATTTGTGAGCAAAATCAACCAATTCTGTGAGCATTTTGATGACCAGTGCTTTGAACTGTGCATCTGATAGGTTGGCTATCTCTTCACAGCTTAGAGGAATTGGCTCTGGGGCTCATTTGTTCTCTGGTTTGAGCCATTTTTGGTGGGGATTTTTTTTTGTTTTGTTTTGTTTTGGTTTTAGTCTGGTCTCAGCTATTACATAGTGAGGGTGGAGTCTTAGGTGCTCCTCAGGGCGGGGCAGCCCAGTCGCTGGGTCTTGACACTGTATGTGGGGGTGGGGTCTGAGAAGGAACAATGGCGGCCACTCCACTCTCTCCCAGGTTCTAGTCCCCTCCGCCACTTCCCCTTCACCTGGATTGTCTGCACGTGCGAATGTGGGACCACCCGGTCAGCCAGCCACCCGGTGCAGCCCCACTCGGTCTGCACAGCTGCCACCCTGTGCCCGGGGTCCGCTTGCCACTGTCTGTGGGCCTGGGGTTTGCCAGCCGCCTGCACACTTGGGAACCACCAGCCACTGCTGCCTGCATTCCAGGGTCCGCACCTCCACTTTTCCTGCCACGACTCCACCCCTCTTACCAGTCTGGATGTATGATTGTTGGACTTCTGTACAGTTCAATTTTCTATCAGTTCTGGTTTTCTTGTTTCTAAATATTTGTTGTCCTTAATCTTGGTTGTGAGAGGAGGCACAGTGTGTCCACCTATGCCTCCATCTTGGCCAGAAGAACAGAATTTTTTTAAGGATTTTATTTATATTTAGACTCCTGGGACTTCCAGCGAAGATAGAGGCGTAGGCAGATACACTTTGCCTCCTCACACAACCAAAAGAAGGACAACAACAAATTTCAAAACAAAAGACAACAGAACTGACAGAAAATTTAGCTGTATAGCAGTCAACAACCAAGGAGTTAATGAAGATACATTCATCCAGACTGGTAGAAGAGGCAGAGATGGGTAGCCAGGGCGGAGAGGACTCACGCCAAGGCAGCAGCTGGAGGACTGGGTGGTCCCACATAGGTGTGCAGACATACCAAGAGGAAGAACTGGGAAGAGAGACAGACCACGCAATCCAGGGTTCCAGTGCAGGAAAATAAAGCCTCAAAATATGACTGAAAAAACCTGTGCGTGTTGCAGCAGCAGGAGTAATTCCAAGCCTCACAGGAGAGTTCACTGGAGAGTCCCACAGGGTACTAGACTATACACAAACGCACCCACCCAGGATTCAGCACCAGAAGGGCCCAGTTTGTTTGTGAGTAGCTGAGAAAATAACTGAAAGCCGAGAGCTGAGCAAGTGGCATTGTTCCCTCTCAGACCCCTCCTCCACATACAGCGCCACAATGTAGGCATGTGGGTTGTCCCACCCTGGTGAACACCTAAGGCTCCACTCCTTACAACGTAACAGGAGCACCAAGACAAAAAAATATGGCCCAAATGAAAGAACAGATCAAAGCTCTAGAAAAAAAATACAACTAAGCAACGAAGAGAGAGCCAACCTATCAGATGCAGAGTTCAAAACACTGGTAATCAGGATGCTCACAGAAAAGGTTTAAGTATGGTCACAAAATAGAGGAAAAAGTGAAGGCTATGAAAAGTGAAATAAAGAATAATATAGAGAGAACCAACAGTGACGGGAAGGAAAGCAGGACTCAAATCAAGATTTGGAACAGAAGGAAAAAATAAACATTCGACCAGAACACAATGAAGAAACAAAAATTCAAAAAAATGAGGAGAGGTTTAGGAACCTCTGGGACAACTTTAAACTTTCCAACACTGGAATCATAGGGGTGCCAGAAGAGAAAAGAAGAGCACGAAATTGAAAACTTATTTTAAAAAATAATGAAGAACTTCCCTAGTCTGGCAAAGGAGACAGACTTCCAGGAAGTTGAGGAAGCTCAGAGAGTCCCAAAGAGGTTGGACTCAAGGAAGCACACACCAAGTTACATCATAATTACATTATCCAAGATTAAAGGTAAGGAGAGAATCTTAAAAGCAGCAAGAGGAAAGAAGACAGTTACCTCAAAGGAGTTTCCATAACACTATCAGCTGATTTCTCAAAAGAAACCTTACAGGCAAGAAGGGGCTGGCAAGAAGTATTCAAAATCATGAAAAGCAAAGGCCTACATCCAAGATGACTCTATCCAGCAAAGCTATCATTTAGAATGGAAAGGCAGATAAAGTGCTTCCCAGATAAGGTCAAGTTCAAGGAATTCATCATCACCAAGCCCTTACAATATGAAATGTTAAAGCAACTTTTCTAAGAAAAAGAATATGAACAAAAATATGAACAGTAAAATGACAACAAACTCACAACTATCAACAATCAAACCTAAAAAAAAAAACAAAAGCAAACTAAGCAAACAACTAGAACAGCAACGGAATCACAGAAATGGAGATCACATGGAGAGTTATCAGTGGGCAGGTGGAGGGGAGAGAACCAGGGAAAAGGTACAGGGAATAAAAAGCATAAATGATAGGTACAAAATAGACCAGGGAAGTTAAGAATAGTACACGAAAGCCAAAGAACTTACATGTGCAACACATGGACATGAACTAAGTGGAGGAAATTCAGGTGGGAGGCAGGGTACAGGGCACAGGGGAATAAAGAGGGCGAAAATGGGACAACTGTAATAGCATAATCAATACATATATTTAAAGATAAATATTTTATTTTTTTATTTTTAGAGGGGGAAGGGCAGAAAAAACAGAGGGAGAGAAACATCATGTATGATTGCCTCTCAAGCACCTCCTACTGGGCATGTTCACACTTTCCTGATTCACTTATAAATGCCTTTGATAAGATCAGGTCCCAAATAAAGTCCATAAATGATAATTGGTTGATGTCCTCAACCCAGGCATGTGCCCTGACTGGGAATCGAACTGGCAACCCTTTGGTTCACAGACAGACCATCTTGTGAGTCACACCAGCCAGGGCTGATTTGAAAGTTTTAAAAAAGAAAAGATGGCTGTGATTAATCAAGTTTGAGACACCCTTATTAAACAAAGTTAAGTGAGATTTTTAATAATATATTATCTTTGAAATATGCCTTGTGAGTGGCATTAGAAGGGCTGGACATATATGAGCTTTCCAAAATAAATATAACCACAAACCTTATCTTCCTGACTCAATTTCATTAGCTTTATCAAAGAATGAACTTTTAATTTGGTTACTCCTTTCCATGTGTTCATTATTCCATTGACTTCTACTCTTTCTAAAAGTATTTTATTAAACAAAATTTAAAACATACATAAAAGTAGAGAGAATTGTATAATGACTTGGCTCCAACAATGATCAAATTATGCATAATCAATCTTCTTTCACATATATCCCCATTCTCACTTGGAATATGATATCATTTCATCCACAGACATTTCAATGTATGTCCTTATAGGAATCTTTTAAAATATGACAATATTATCACATCAAAAAAAAATCAGCAGTTCCTTAATATCAGTGTTCACACTTTTCTGATTCGCTTATAAATGCCTTTGATAAGATCAGGTCCCAAATAAAGTCCATAAATGACAATTGGTTGATATAGCCTTTAAGTCTTTTTAAAGCTATTACATTTCTTTTTTTGCCCTAAACTATGTATTGAAGACACTATGTCATTTGTACTGTGGTATTCCTCATATTGGGGATTTTGCTGACTGCATATCCTTACATCACTTAATATGTTCCTCAGCCTTCTGTATTTAACCTATGAATTAGATCTAGAGACTGTAAGATTTAGGTTCTTTTCACAAAAAATAGCACATAGGTATTGTTATATAGGTCCTTCAAAAGGTATACATCTGGTTATCTCTTTTGTGATATTAGAAGCTACTGATCACTATTTCCTAGATTCACTATTTTGATTTTTTCTAATAAACCTTGTAATTTCCTAATGATACCACCATGACTACCATAAAGATTTGCAGAGAAAAGGAGTATTAATTTACTCTCCATCTTACTCCCAGATTCTCAAAATCATATGTAGATACAGATTGTGTTTATGCCATTTACCCCAAAACGTTATACAATGGATGATTTATCATTAAACATATTCCTCAGTATGTCAACTTTCTAATATATTTCCTGCAACAACTGGAAAATAAACATGATAAATTTAAGGATTTTCACACTAGAGGGAAAAAAAACTCATACATTTCCTTTACTTTCTTTGGGTTTGTTCTTTTAGTCTTTTTGAAATAGATATATTAATAATCTATTCCTGCAAACAAATTAAACAAATTAAAATTTAAGAGCTTAAACAATTATTATCTTACAGTTTTTTAGGGTCAGGAACTCAAAAGCAGCTTAGATGTGTGGTCCTTTCTCACAGTTTCTCATGAGCCAATAATGAAAATGTCAACTAAGGCTGCAGTCATTGCAAAGCCTGATTTGCCTGGAGGAACTACTTTCAACTTCATTCACATGGTAGTTGGCAAAGTTTCACTTCTTCACAACATGGGCTCCACAGCACTGCTCACAATGGAGCAGCTGGCTTCCCCCAGAACAAATGATCCAAGGTTAAAAAAGGAGTAACTGAGATGAAAACAAGTGTCTCTTCCTATTTTGGGAATGACATACTATCACTTTTGCCAAATTCTATTGGTCACAGACAAGCGCTGGTAAAATACGAATACCAGGAGGTAGGGATCTTGAAGGCTGGCTACTACAAATGACTAGTTCATTAATAATTTTTAGTCTTTTTTCTCACTTAAAGCCATTTTCACAAGTAATTCTGTAGCTGCCCCCCCTCCAAGTTCTAAAATGCAGTATATTTATCATTCAGTTCCAAAAATTTTCTAATTTTATTACTTATACTTTAATAAAAGATTTACTTAAAAGTGTATTTCATGGCTTCCAAACATTTTAAAACATCTTTTACTGCCAATTTCTTCCTTAACTACATACTCATCAGAAAATACACTCTATTATTTCAATCATTTGAAATTTGTTAAAACTTCCCTTAAGGTCTGTTACATCATTTTTGTAATTTTATGTGTACAAAAATGTATATTGGGTATGGTGGTCTACATAAATGCCTTACATTAAATTTGTCAATCCTGTTGCTTAAATATTCTATGTATTTACTGAGTTTGTCTATTCACTTTATCAATTCCTGAGAAAAGTGCATTTCTTAAAAACTACTAAAACATGTTAAATTTTTTATAAACTGACTAAGGTTATGTTTATTTCTCTGTAGTTTTGTCAATGCTTGCTTTGTTTTCTGATTGTTACAATGTACACAAATTTAAAACTGTTATATTTTCCTGGTGAACTGAATTATTTTTGTTTTGCTGAAAATGGCTTAATTTCATTTTTCTCTTTGAAAAGAATTTCACTTGGTTAGAAATTACAGGCTGGTGAACTTCTTCTTTAAAGATGTCAATCCATTATCTTTTCCCTTTCATCGTTCTCACTGTAAGGTTGGCTATTAATCTGTCACCCGTTGGAACATACTTTTTTCTCCTCCAGCAGCTTTTAAGATTTTTCACTCTCTCTTTGATTTTCTGCAAAAAATACTATTGTTTTACAATGATGTGTCTCATTATGGAATTTTATTTATTATTCTTGAGATTCACTGGACTTTTATCATCCTGGAAAGCTCTCTCTATATTCTCTTCAAACATTAACATTTGCTTCATTTTTTCCTCTCCTCTCCAGTCCAATAAAACATGTGTCAAACCTTTTCATACTATTCTCTGTATCTCTTAACCTGCCTTCAATGTTTTCCATCTCTTTGACTTCCTGGGATATATTTTAAGAATTCTTGTGATCTCTCATCCAATTCTCATTGTCTGATATGATTTTCATTTATGACTATTGGATTATTTTCTATTTCTAGACATTTTATTTCTTTTAAAAACTGCAAGGTCACTTTTATATAATATTTATCTGATTCTAAGATATGTGTTTTTATATTTAGGAATCTTAGAAATTAAAATGCAGCTTTCAGCTGCTCTCAGAGAGGCTGCTGTTATGACATACTTGTCACTGCCTGTGCAGATTTGGTAATAGGTGTTACTATGTTCTTTTGCTAGATTTACATGCAGAGTTGGTTCTACAACATCTGAGTTTAACTGCTCTTCAAAATGTCTTAAATTACACTATGATTAGGCAATAAAATGAAGTTATTGTATATAGATAAAGGCATGAAAACAGAGCAGCAGTGTATAATGACATTAATGATGCAAATATTCATTACTGTAGAAATGATCACAACTTCTTGCAACGCAACAGCTAAGCGCTTTACAAACTTGAGAATGAGATACCCTCAAATAGATTAAACTCAATCAATGCATATGAAGACAAGAGAATCTGCCAAATCCCTTGTAGAGGTAAAAGAAATTTCAGAACAATGAGACTATGGTATGGCCAATTCATACATCATGAATTAAGGCATTAAGTTGCAATTTGAAAAAATATTTGAGAAGAGAGGACTTCAGGTCAAGATGGAGGCATAGGTACCGATAGCTTGCCTCCTCACACAGCAAAACTACGGCTAAACTATAGAACAAATATCACTCAGGACCATCAGAAAATCGAGCTGCATGAAGTCCGATAACTAAGGAATTAAAGAAACCACATTCAACCCTGGCTGATGTGGTTCAGTGGACTGAGTGCCAGCCTGCAAACCAAAGGGTTGCTGGTTCGATTCCCACTCCAGGCACATTCCTGGGTTGAGGGCCAGGCCTCCAGCAGGGGGCCTGCAAGAGACACCCAACATTGATGTTTCCTCCTCTTTCTCCCTCTGTTCCCTTCTCTCTAAAAATACATACATAAAATCTTAAAAAAAAAAAAAGACTGTCAGCTGATTTCTCAAAAACAACTTTGCAGGCTAGAAGGGACTGGCAAGACGTATTCAAAGTGATGAAAAGCAAGGACCTACAACCTAGATTCTCTATCCAGGAAAGCTATCATTTAGATTGAATGACAGATAAAGTGCTTTCCAGACTAGGTATAACTAAAGGAGTTCATCATCATTAGTATATGAAATGTTAAAGGGAATCATTTAAGAAAAAGATAATCAAAACTACAAGCATGAAAATGGCAATAAATTCACAACTATCACCAACTGAATCTAAAAAGCATGCTAAACAAACGAGCAGAACAGGAACAGAATCATAGATCATTTAGAGAGTTATAAGTTGTGATGGGGAGGGTGAGAATGGAGGGAAAGGTGCAGGGATTAAGAAGTAAAAAATGGTAGGTACAAAATAGACAGGATGATATTAAGAACAGTACAGGAAACGGAGAGACCACAGAACGTATATGTACAACGCATGGACATAAACAAAGGGGGTGGATTGCTGGAGGGACTGGAGATATCAGGTGGATGGGGCAAAGGGAGTAAAATTGAGACAACTGTAATAGTATAATCAATAAAATTTTTTAAAAGTTGAGACAAAAAAATAGTGTGTATCTTTCCTACTATTCTAATGTTCAATGTCAAAGAAGATTATATAGTAGTTACATTAAATGCATCAAACAAAACTACATTTTTTACAGAGGCAACCTGTTTTGAAATGTTTTAATGACTTTTGTGTGAGATGCATGGATCAGTTAATGCTGATTCAACCTGAGGGTAGATAACTCTACCAGTCTAAATCTAACTCACAGACAGAAATTAAAAGAAAATGTTTATATTCCTTAGACATAAATAAGAGTAAGTTACTTTCACTATTTTAAAAGATAGCACTGGTTTATATAAAGTATATTTAAGAATAGAATCCCCTGCCCTGGCTGGTGTAGCTCAGTGGACTGAGCATGGTCTGAGAACCAAAGGGTTGCTGGTTCAATTCCCACTCAGGGCACATGCCTGGGTTGCAGGCCAGGTCCCCAGTAGGGGGCACATGAGAGGCAATCATACATTGATGTTTCGCTCCCTCTCTTTCTCCTTCCCTTCCCCCTGTCTAAAAATAAATAAATAAAATCTTTAAAAAAAAAAAAAAAAGAATAGAATCCCTCATTTCCCTTAGTGACACATTGTAAAATGAATTCCATTTGTTTTAATAAAAGTTCAGAGGGAGATGAGGAAACCAATGCCACTAACTCTTGACTAAATTCTGACATCTTCAATGAAGTTCATTTAGAGTTATGGCAGACTTTAGTCATTTCACATAGTTCCTTACATCTTAATAGAGTTTGAATAACCAAAATAAAATTGTCACAAAAAATGAATTTTTTAAACATTTTTTAATTCTCACCTGAGGACATCTCACCACTTTTTAGAGAAAGGAAGAGAGAGAAAAATATCAATACAAGAGAGAAACATCAATTGTCTGTCTTCCTTCGCGCCCAGATCAGGGATTAAACCCGCAAGCAGTATAGGCATGTGTCCTGACTGGGAATCGAACCCAAAACCCTTTGGCCATGGGATGACACTCCAACCAACTGAGCCACAATGGCCAGAGAATAAAATGAATTCTATTTGCCCAAAATGAAATTTTTTGTCAAAGCCTCTAAGTATGCACAGAGAAAAGGCAAGCTAGGCAGTCGTTGTACTCAGACACTAGAAAACACTAAACTATAAGCACTTTACATTTTTTAAAATGGACTATTCATAATTAAGTGCAGTACCTGACTTCCAACTAGACCTACTTAAAATTCATAATGATGATTCTTATAATGGAGATTTAAAATGGCAAGTACTAAATACCACCAATTAAAGTAATGATTCTTTTCAATTACACTGTCTTAATATTTTTCTGAAGCATAAGAATAGTCTAATTATACGCATTTTAACATATACACACACAAAACTATTCTTAGTAGTTGTCAATATATTCTAAGTGGCAAACATGAAATATTAGCAGTGTCATCAGTATACTTAAGAAAAAATGAAGAAATAAAATATCTACCACTTATCTAACATACACTGATCTGAGTTAAAAGGGTTTTTTAATATATAGATACATTTCTCAGCCCCAAAGTCTGAAGATAACCTAATAGGAAACTCCAGTCTTTTTCCCACTAAAGTGAGGAGCAAGACAAGTATGTCTCTTATTTCAAGTACTATAGAATGTCATTCTGGAGTTTCTAGACAATATAGGTAGACAAGAGATAATAACTAGTGGAAGAGGAGTCTCCACTTTCTGTAGGGAACTTTCTACTCTACATGCAAGAAGATAGATAAGGGAGTTGAGTCACAAGAACATACATAGTCTCCAATGCCCATTTCAGGTGTAGTTAAAAACAAACAAACAAAAAAAAAAAAAAACATTTTCCAACAGCCTGGAGCCAACAGTGGCCTATGCAGCTACTCCCAAGAAACAGAATCAGCCTCAAATAAATAATGGAACATTCCTTCTCTGAGGGTATGGGGACCAGGCAACACTTGCCCAGTTTTCAGAATCACTATGGACCAATGCCCACTAAGCACCTCCCATTCTTCTCTTTTTCAAGAGTCTTTATTATCGCATTCATATCTCAGTTTCACCACTGCTATGTTGGGTTTGTGGGGACTCGATTATCACGTGTCTTCTGAGGTCACAGGTCTCAGTATGACTAGAATCACACTTGGACTTGATGTATATCACCAGATCTTAGGATTAAGACAGATATCATGATTGGATGAGACTCTAGAGTTCTTAAGACAGACATGAAGTAGACAGTGCACATGGGAGAAATATGAGTAACTTTAACCAAGAAATACGACTGTAGTAGATTGGATTCTTGGTCCCAATTTTTCACTTTGTAGTAAATTTGCCATGTAATTTTGCAATGGGAAAAGCAAGCTGCAGAAAGGGACAGTTGCAACAGTTAGATATTAATTTAGGCTTCTGTTTCTGAAATTGGGGTGCAACAACACTGGGGGTTATTAGAAATATGTTTGAAGTGCATAAATTCAATATAAGAATTTTTAAAATTTGCATTAATATTTGCATTTATTTTTTTTTTAAATTGACATTTCTTTTTTTTTTAATATTTTATTTATTTTTAGAGAGAGGGGAAGGGAGAGAGAAAGAGAGGGAGAGAAACATCAATGTGTGGTTGCCTCTCACATGGCCCCCCCTGGGGACCTGGCCTGCAACCCAGGCATGTGCCCTGACTGGGAATCGAACTGCGACCCTTTGGTTCACAGCCTGAGCTCAATCCACTGGGCTACGCCAGCCAGGGCTGCATTTATTTTTAAATTAATTTAAGCATATTAAAGCCGACTACCTTGTAATTAATACTATTGCTCAATTTCAGTGATCACATATGCTTTGGTACCAAGCAATTATCAGTGACTTCAATTTGTAGAGTGGTATTTTTCAAATTACAGATGGATTGTGGGCAATCTGAAAATTTCCAGATGTTGTGGAGTCGTGCCATGCAAAGTGTGGTATACAGACCAACAAAGGTACTTTAGGTCAGTACCAATAAAGGTACTAAAGGTCAGTAAAGTACAAAAATCAAGAGTAAACATTTAAACAGTTTAATAGCAATCTGGCAATAAAGTCCGTAAAATTTAAAAATTAATAAAATGGGAATTTGTATAACATCTTTTTTCCCACTCTTTTTAGAATTACTTTGCTAAAGCCTCCAATAATCTCTTACCTGCAAACTTAATGCATACACCATAATGCTTTTCTTCACTGCTTTGTTTAATTTTACACTACTGACTACTCCCTTCTTTGTAACATCCCTGATTTCTGAAGCAACCACTTGCTCCTGGCTCTTCTCTTTCAAACTCCTTACAAACTCATCTTCTTCTATTTCTCTTTTTAAATGATAATGTTCTCCAGGACTCCCTGACTTTGACCCTCTTCTCTTTCTTACTCTGATATAATTCATCGATAATTGACAATATGATTAATTCTCAAATCTTTATTTCAGCAAAGACCACCCGTCTGGACTCCAGACTGTATCTCTACCTAGGTGTCCCACGGGCATTGTGAACTCATGTGTTTGCCTGAAACCTAGTGAACCTGTGCTAGCTAATTTGGTGGATGGAATGACCAAGCACTAGTTTCAAAAAAAAACCTGAAAATTATTTTAAGACTGTTTTTTCTCTCATGTTCCACATCTACACACTTAAGTACTATCAATTCTACCTCCTACCAAGAAAATTTAAAATTGATATTCAAAAGGAAAGAATAAGAAATTTTCATGCATCCTAACAACTTTTCATAGTGCATAAGCTCAAGTCAAACCACAAAGATAATATTTCTTTCTTAAAACCTACTCCCATGTCTGTAGGTATAAAATATTCCTTGCTTTTTCATTTCTTGCTTTTATATCTAACTTCCTAAAATGAAGATGTAATTGGTAAACACTACTACTGAACTGCTTATGATTTTGGTTTGTTTTACTTAAAGTCAAACATTACTTTCCTTACAAAGTCGCAATTAAGCCACAGAAAATTAAGAGCCATTTCTATACGCTGCATATACCAACACTTACTAACTATGGATTAAATTATAAGGTTTGGTATATATTATAAGGTTTGGTATATATTAGCGTATATTACGGAAAGTTACACTTGGGATTATAACCAAAATTGACAAATAAATTATAATTTTCTCAAAAGCATATCCATCCGTTCCATTTTTTCCAAGTCTATGTATAGAAAAAGGTACTTGCCTTTTTAACTGAATGAAACACCTCTATAATCTATTTTATGAAATAAAACTTTTATTCTGAAAAGGAAGTTCACTCTGAGCTCACTGCAAAACTATCTATTTCAGTCATATTCCAGATTTAGCAGGACAAAGGGCAACAGTAGGAAATGGAGCATCATCAAGGTCCAAAACAAACTTGGTTCAGAAGGGAAAAAAACCTTCAAATCATTAGGATAATTAAGCACTATGCTTGTAAGCAAAAATACAGATTAAAAATTCAGACTTTCATGAGTAAAGCCTCATCACCACTGATAAAAAGACAATAAAATATGCCCCTATATAATTACACAATGTAAAGGCAAAACGGAAGTAATTCTGATATACTTTCATGTTCATATAGGTATTTCTAAAATAGTAATAAGGATTACATCTAAAAAGACTACATTTTTATATTCTTACACTTATGGTATATTTAAATACAATCCATTTATTTCTCAACAACTTTGAAAAATATGCATAAGTTTTTTTTCCATTTGACAGATGAGAAAACTGAAAATATAAATTTGGTGACCTGCTTTTAGGTCCTTAAGATCAGAAGCAGATGTGGACTAATCTTGGCTCTAATTCTGTAGTGTCACAAATATTTTTCTGTGTAAACTGAATTACCAAAAAAATTAACCAGCTAATGACAAAATTAACTATGAATTTCAACCCATATTACCACATTTTAAAATGTCATGCTTTTGAGTTACTTTGTATCTTTTTACTGAATTGATGCATTTGATACTTTCCACAAGAACAAAAATAACTTAATCTTATCAAAGAATTTGATAAGCCTCTCAAGGCTCAGTTTCTCTCCTGCGTATTATGGCGACCAACTGCAGCACTACAAAAAGGCTACATGTCAAACAGAAATATACTCTTACTCCTAGTCAAAGAAGCCGTTGGGATAGGGACTTTATGATACATATATGTCTTATTCTATGCAACAGATGAATTCTAAAAAGTGGTATGAGACCAAAATTGTTCTCAGCACTTTCTCTTTTACCACAAGCACATTAAGTGAATCAACGTCAAAAGATACAAGGAATAATAAGGTGCCTAACACAGAGAATATAAACTAAAATCTTTAGATATTAAAAAGTAAATCAATTTGCCTTCTACACTTGAGAAAAATATGCTCAGACAAGAAGTAGTTAACTACTTAACCAAAATCCAGATATATTAAATGTGTTCAAATTAATGTTTAACTTACAAGAACTATATGAAATACACTGTTAATAAAATCCTTGACCCTGGATGGGGAGGACCTCTTAGAGGCAAGAAAAGTTCAGACTACATAATTTGACTTACTCTCATACACTGGTGAAAGAATCTGTAGAGAGCACAAATGTTGGGTGATAAGCAATTGTCTTGCCTATACTATGTAATAATAATTATATGCGTTTAACAAATAACCTACCAGAAGATGAATGTTTCTAACAATGCAATTAAATCTTACACCTAGGAGGAGAAAATGAAAAGTTAGACCTAAATAGTTTGGTTAAAAAAACAAACTGCAGCCCTGGCTGGGTGGGTCAGTGGGATGGAGCTTTCTCCTGAATGCTAAAAGGTTGTGGGTTCAATCCCTGGTGAGGGCCCCTACAGGACACAACCAGTTGATGGATCTTTCTTTACTTTCTCTCTCTTTCTTCTAGCTCTTTCTTTCTCTTTCTTCTAGCTCTTTCTCTCCCTCTCTGCGTTCCTCTCTAAAATCAGTTTTTAAAAAATTTATCCTCAGGAATAAAAGAAAAGTTGTTTAGAAATGTCTTCAGCCTAAATGCACCAACATGAAAATAACATAGATACCAGCCAACAATAACTCAAAGCCACTTCCATTATGAAATTAGTCTTTGCTTTAAAAAAAAAAAAAAACACAATTTTTTTTACCCAAATTACTGAGTTTAATATGTGGATACCTATCTGCAAAAAACTGAAACCAGTAATTTATTTTAGTTCTATTTAAATGACTTTAATCATAATATATATGCTTGCAAAGCATATGAAAGTATTTGTATACTCTCTTTGTAGTCCTTTGATTAAACAATATTACCCAAGGGTTATTTCTAACGTAGTCCTACCTATGTTACATACCTACTAACCTTTCATTTTAATTTTTTAAGATTTCATTTATTTATTTTTAGAGAGAGGGGAAGGGAGGGAGAGAGGGAGAGAAACATTGATGTTTGAGAGATACACTGATACGTTGCCTCTTGCACACCCCCAAATGGGGACATGGCCCACAACCCAGGCATGTGCCCCAACCAGGAATTAAACCAACAACTGTTCAATTCACAGGCTGGCACTCAATCCACTGTGCCACACCAGCCAAGGCCCTATGAAAGTTTTATAATGCTCAATGGCAAGTTGTTAAAACATCACATTACATACAAACAGGGTGATGGTACCTTAATATTGATCCATTGCTAATACAGGACACAATACCTGTGCTAAGGTTAGTACTATGACAAATATGGAGTATGTCTTAACCTTAATGCCCTGAAGACGGCCTTCAAAAATCTTCAAAGTCATCTTCTTTAATCAAGCGTGTATACAATGTTTGGTATGAATAGCATACCAACTAGAGCAGCAAAATAGTAAACAATGTTTAAATTTTCATCATTAAAGATAAACTTGATAATCAAGAAAAAATGGTCACCTTGGAAGGATGCTAGTAAATCAAGTCATTGTAAAAACAGAGAGAAACCAAACATTTATTCAGCCTGCCTCCCTTTTAAAAATTATCATCAAGCCCTGGCTGGTGTGGCTCGGTGGACTGAGTGCCAGTTTGTGAACCAAAGGGTCACAGTTCAACTCCCAGTCAGGGAACATGCCTGGGTTGCAAATGCAGGCTGGGTATCCAGTTGGGGGCACATGAGCAGCAAGAGATGGATGTTTCTCTTGCACACTGATGTTTCTCTTCCTCTCTTTCTCCCTCCCTTCTCCTCTGTCCAAAAAAAAAAAAAAACCCCACAAAAAAACAGTCATCAAATAACTGATGAGGGGACATTTCTCTATATATGTTCTACTAATACATAAAGAAATACATAAAGAAATAATAGAATTGGATATCAAGTTTTGCAAACTCCTAATGAAACAATTAATGCATTTATGCAAAACCCACTGATAGCCGAGACACTCCCAAGATATTCTAGCCTCACCAAATAGAACGTGAATCAATCGAGCCTCTAGATATTCCAAGTTTGCAGACACCAGTGGAGAGGAACAAATAATTTACATCAAGGGAATTCAACCAGCAAAATCCAGACTGAGAAAAACTCTAATGTTAAAACCTGGTTTCTTTGACATATAAAAGGAATTAAAAAGTGTGGTGAAGGGCAACGCAAATGAAAAACTTAACATATTTTCAACAAAATAGGTGCTTTGTTTAAATAGAGAGTCAAACAGCAAAAAAAATAAAAACATTTGTGGTCCTACTGGGAAAGTCTGAACACTGACCAGATACTTGATGATATAAAAAATTACCATATTGCAATTATTTTAAAGAAGTTATTACATATATATATTTAAATCTTTATGGATAAGACCATATGTTGTCCAGAACCTTCTTCAAAATAATTCAGAGGTAGAGATGGTATAGTGTAGAGTTATAGATGAAACATTACTGAAAATAAATTGATAATTATTGGAGTAGGGTTACAGACACACAAGAGTTCATTATAGTATCTTCTCTATTTGCGCCTCCTTGAAATTTTCCATAATAAAGTTTAAAAAAAGAAAGATGAACCTCATAAAATAAGGACATGACCATCCATATCCGTAAAATAAAAACAAAAGAACTCCATGTCCTTCAGAGGTCAAAACAAATGAACTAAAATCTTAATGGTGAATTAGACAAACACTCTCCCTGTACATACACACTATTACTACTTGACAAGTGAGAAAACTGAGACTCAAAGAGGTGAGTCTTGCTCAAGGTCACAAAACAAAACACCAGCAGAGCCAAAACTAGACTCCACAATTGCAAGCCCAAGTTGGAGCTAAATTAAAAGATCTAAGAAGTCCTGAAATCTGAAGCCGAAGGTGTAAAAAGGTCTTAAAAGTTAGTCAGGTGAAAAGAAAAAAAAGTCAGGTAGCTTGAAGGGCTGTATGCTAGAGTGAGGGCAATAAAGTTAAAGGGAAAGCGTAGAGAACTGAGTGGTGATCATCCTCACTAGGGAGATGTGTTGTACCTATGCAAGCTACTTGAATTCAAGGTGTTTGTGGGAAAGCTGTCTTACTTGCAAGCAGCATACTAATGAACATGTGAAACATAAAATCATTACACTAAATAACAATTTTTTGGAAACAGTTGAAAAAAGTTTAAATCTTAAATGCACAAGTGATTTAAATCTTAAACATAGAATGGCACTTATCTCCCGTCCAAGAATGGCCTTCAAAATCTGACCATGAAGGGCCTTCACTATTTACTTAGATTTTAAGGAACAGAAGGATTCACATTTACATTGAATGTCATTAAGAATAAAATCTTGTGTATGGCAATGAACCATACTATCTTTTCAGTAAAACAGTGTTATTTAAATAAAACATGAATTCAACCTAGAAACAACCTAACTTATTAATTAGACAATGTAACCCCATTTACCTTTTGTCACCCAGAAAACAGTAAAACCTAGTAAGTTTGATGTATTCTTAAAATAAATAATTTTAAAACTATTAGGCATTCATACTAAGATGTGTTTTAATTTTTGACTAACATGTGTTAGTGACTATTTTCAAAAGTGTCTGGTGATTTGGATTCTTTTTTTATTGGAGGAGTGGTCTATTTTTAAAAAGACATTTCTGGCATTAAATTACAGAAGACTAAAAGCTATTTTTAAAATCCATATTAAAGATTTCAAAGTATACATCCTTCCTTAATTGTAAGAAATACCAAACCAGAAAATCAAAGAACATTCCAGTGTGACTGCTAAAATTTCATATTACAAATAACTGAGGTTATTTGTTAAAGAATAACTTGTTCTTTAAAGAGCTGAAAGGAAAAAAAAAAAAAAAAAAGGGCCCGAAAGGATAATGCAGAAATGGAAGCTGAGACTTGAAAACTTCACCAAACACCTAAGGTAACTTAAGTAGATTAAAGATGTTTCTCTGACCCTTGCTAATATCTTCAAAGTAGTAACATAGCTCCTCACTTGAAAAATGTTTTTAGTAGTACCCTTCTCCTCCAACAACCAAAACTTAAAGCTAACATGTAAAAATTCACGGAAAGGTAAAGAAAGAAAATTATTTTTGAATGACAAAATCAAAAATATTAAGAAATCATAATGGGTAAGACCATGGACTTGAATCAGAGTTTCCGGCTCAGTTCTGCTACTCACGAGCCCCCGATCCTCTGGAACGGTGAAAAGGGACGATTACAATACCCATCTCACAGCACTGTTCTGAGGATCACATGAGACAACACTCAAAGTGCTAACATCACGGCAAGCTTACGGTAACCACCTCAATAACCTTTTTCTATAATCACTAACCTTTTTTATACAACTTAAAGGGTTAACCATTAAAAAATGTGTAATGCCCTTCTTGTGAAAATATTTCTATCCTCCCATTTGTGGGAGAAAAAGAAAAGCACAAAGAAAAATTAAAATATTTTATTTTTCCCTTAAGGTAATAATTTTACTTACAAAATTTTGGGATCACTGAAGATAAATATCAAATAAAAAAAACACACCCTACAGTTTTTAATAGTATGCCAATATTGTGCATGTGTTCAAACCAGAAAAAATGGAAAACAGCAAATCCTGTGTTTTTAAATTCCGGGTCATTGCAATCAATAAATACACTATTACTCATTAAATAAAGTGAGTATAAGGCCAGTCACAAAATTTTATAACAGAGTATTTTAAAACGTAGAAATAAAAAAGCAAGCAGTTACCTTTGTACAATAAAGCATCCAAAGTTCAAAGAGCCTCTCTCTGGAGGCCATTCTGGCTTTCACTCGCAGTTTAATTTTTCCTCAAAAAAAAATTATATTCAAGACCACAGCATGTTCATTTTATTTTCCAAGTTTTTCGGCTGTTACAGTAAAGCTCAAAGCAGTAGGAAAAACAAAAAGATATGAAATAAACGGACTTCTAGTCAACAAAATTCAGTTTCAGCAGTCACTCCAACTTATCTTCATCAGTGGTAGTTGGTCAATTAAATAAACCTGTGAAAAAGTAAAATATGCAAATATTTGCCAGAAAAAAGAGGTCGTATTAAAAACTTTAGATTTTATCAGAACTAGAGATTTATCTACTTCACTTCCCACACAGGCTAATAAGCTTTCATTTACACTTGTTAGATAAGATTTCACAGAAACTTATAGTTCAGGAAAACATTATACCCAAAGTATTTTAACATTAAGTAAAAAGTCAGAATCCTTTAGGGCGTGCTCATAACCAAAAATGCGTCCACTGATAATAAACAGCAACACGATGTTAAAAAGAAAAAAAGAAAAAGCACATTTATTTCTGACACACAGAATCCCTTAGAATTTTCTAGTCTGCTTCTTAGACTTGGAAGTGTTTGCCGTTGCGTTGCAGGGCAGGGAGCGGGGTGGAGGGAGAGGAATTCCTGGTTTGTTTGTTTAACACTCGTCGGAGAGTGAAAATCAACCTGCCCACCTGGCCTCTCCGCCGCTCCCCATCCAGGAAGAAAGAGACAGTGCTCGAGCCCGCAGAAAAATACCCCGGGAAAGCCTCCAAGCCTTTTCGGAGGTCTTTAAATTTCCCCCTCGCATCCCAGACAACCAAAACAGAGGCAAACTTTAGGTGTGCCAAGCTGCCAAGAAAAGCTTTGGAAATGGGGCAATGATTGCTCTCCGTCTCCCACCCGCTATCCGCGCCCGTCCCACCTCACCGGGACACACCCGAGTAAACCTCGCCCCATCACGGCCGCCCCTCATTCTACACCGCGCTCACCACCCAGCTCCCGGGGCCCTCCCATTTCTGCCACGCAAACCCTCTTCCCTACCACCCGCTCCCTCACCGCGCTCACGTTAAAGGGGTCGCGCCGTCGCCGCACTCAGTCTAACTTGCTTCCCTTGCCCCCTAACCAAACCGAAGCCCCAAATCGCCCCGTGTCACCCCGCAGCTAGGGGGCGGGCGAGAGAGGGAGGCGGGGCCCCATGGCCGGGAGGAGCAGGGGCGGGGCTGTCCCCTCGGCTAATCATTCCGGCCTCTGAAAATTTCTCCGGCCCTGGGGCACTCACTGTTCATTGGTCGCTCATGCTGGCATGGGGCGGAGTGACCTGAAGCCCTGCCCCAACATACTTGCGCAGTCTCAGTTTCTCCTGCTCCTCAAAACCCGGCGGCTGGCGCCAGCCAGGGCTCTCTACTCTTCCTTTAGTCCGGGACGTGTTTTGCGGGGGCCGGCGTGCTGACGTTCACGCCCGGGCTGGGGTCCGTCAGACGTAGCGTTCGGCTGGTGGCGTCATTTCCGGGAATCATCGGTGGGCGGGGAACAATACACTGAGGGCTAGAGTGTATTGTGTAATGAGTTCTTGTTATAAAAGTGGGCTTGGTCCTGATAGTGTATAGCGGTGTGAAAACACACAACTGCCGCGCACCTCCCGCAAAAAAAAAAAAAAAATCCTTTTCCTTAAACGTGTTTATGCCTCGTTGAGTGTTAAGTCCAAAAGGCTTATTTTACCACTATTAAAGATTTCAGAAACGGTTTTGCTCTTTCAGGAAAAGAAACAAAAGGGAAATGGCTGCATTTGCGACATACAGACAACTTGCAGGGATTTTTTTTTAAGGGGGAGAGGAAGATCCTTAAGGCTAATTGCCTTTGGTACAACTACGCATTTTTAAAACTTTTTGTTGTGAAAAAATGTCAAGCATACAAAAGGAAACTAGTGTAGTGAAACCCCACATACATACCGTCGCCAGTCTCTCAAAATTATCAACTAGTCCCATCTTGCTTCATATACACCAGCAGTCAGCAAACTGTAAAAAGCCAGAGAGTACATATTTAGGTTTTTCAGACAACTTAACAAAAATCAAAATAAGAATAATTCATGATATATGAAAATCGGGTGAAATTCAAGTTTCAGTGTTGTAAAGATTGTTGGGATGCAGCCATGCCCATACCTTTACTATCAATGGTGACTTCACTCCAAGATGACACAGGTGAGTCATTTAGAGCAGTTGTTTGCAAATCATGCCTTTTTGCCATCTCTCCTTGATTGTCTAGCAGGCATGTGAAAACTTCAGGAGGAGGGTGAGGAATCCCGTTTATGATACTCAGCAGCACCATTCTTCCAGCTGGCTAGTCCAAGAACGTAGAGAGTATCCTTGCCCTCTATCACATATACCTCACATTCAATCTAATCCTTTAAGCTGTAACTTCTAAATCTTTTCCGGTTTATTGTAAAGCCTCCCAGTTTTTCTTTCTGCTTCGACCCATGCACACTCCCCAACCGTGGACGGTTTTCAACATTGCAACAAAAGTGATCTTTTAACATAGAAGCCTTTCCAATGGCTTCCCATCCTACTCGAAAGGGCCAGCAAGGACCTGTGCTTTGCTTCCACACTTCCCTCTCTAATTTCTCTGGTGTCCTGGCCTTCCCTTATTTCATTCCAGACACATGGCTTTCTTGCTGCTCCTCAAATACACAAAGCACACTCCAGTCTCAGGGATTTTAAATTAACTGTCCCTCAACGGGAAATGCCCTTTCCCCTGATGTCCACGCACAATCTTCAAGTCTCTGCTCAAGCATCCCCTTGTCCATTGCTGCAGTCTGGAAGATTTTGTACTCCAAATTTTATCTGTTGACATCCTAACCCCTGAGATTATGGTATTAGGGGCTGGGGACCTTTGCAAGATATTTAGGTCTTGAGGGAGTTGTCATGAATGGGATTATTGCTTTTATGAAATAGATCTCACAAAGAACACGCTAGCCCTCTGTGCCTGTGAGTACACAAGGAGAAGTCTGGGAATTGGAAGAGGGCATTCATCTAACCATGCTAGCACTCTAATCGTGGACTTCAGTCTCCAGAACTGTGAAAATGAATTTCTGTTTAGAAACAATCCAGTGTGGTATTTTTTTATAGCAGCCTAAATAGACTAAGATATCCATGAAACATTCATTCCCTGACCCTTCATTTAAAAATGGTATGCCTTTTTCTCCCTTTATTTTCCTCTGTAGCACTTGCCAGCTGACATGACTTCTTTGTTTATTATGAGTTCCCCCTAATAAAATCTAAGAACCCTGAAAACAGGGACTTTATTCACTGCTATATCTTCAGATCCTTGAATGATGTCTTAAACACAATAGCTCAATAAATATTCAAAGACTGTATAATGAAAGAAATAAATTACCTCTTCCACTGTTCGTCTGTACTATCCAACCTGATTTTGCTCCCACTACAAATTGTTAGTTTACAGCATGTTGGACTCATCATAAGAATAGCACTATAAAATATAAATGTAATCAATTTGTAAATGATAGCAAATGTATTTTGTTCATAAACAAAGATGATAATATTGTTGTACACATTGTTTCTCAATGTTTCCCTCAGAAACTTTCAGGTGCATGTCAATCATCCAGGAATCTTTGTAACATGCTGATTTTGATTCAGTAGTTCTGGGATTCATGCATGGGTCAGAGTTCTACCCAGCTCCCAGCTAATGCCAATCCTGCTGATCCACAGTCCACACTTTGAGTATTAACATTCCCACTGTTAATACAAGATGAACTGGCTTTGAAGTGGTACTGATAGATTTGCATCCATCTACTCCCATTTTCACCTTCCTTCCCCTTTGTGTCTAGTGACAAAGATATTAAAGAGATGTAGTTTGTAAAACAAAACCAAATCAATGGCTACATGTAGGCACTAAATCTTCAAACAGGCCGTAGGATCCATCAGGCCTCAGTTTTGTCACCAGTAAGAAAACTCCAGGGCTCTGACTTACCCTAGTTAGCTCACAAAAGACTAATGCATCTAACTTGCGTGGCAGGTCCATCCTTTCTGTCCCACAGGAGGTCTCTAGCTATGCACTAAAGGGGAGAAGGTCAGGGAACTTATTTACATTTTCTCTGAGGAACCTGCTAGTTAATTCTCTTTTCTATCTAATGATTCTAATAGTGGGATAGGCTGGTAACCATTAAACTTCTGTGAGCAAGGACTATCCTGTTCTAATGTCTCCTTTCCATTTTCACTCAGATGCATTACACACTGGATTACAGCAAAGGACTAAGCAGTTCTTACGCTGAAGACTTTAAGTCTCCCAAAGATTACTGGACACTGCCAATTCTCTTAGCTCTCCCAATTCTCATCAGTTTTCCATGTGACCCTCCTCAAAGTCCTACCTTTCAACCGTTCTCTTCCAATGTCTCCATTATCCCTGCAGAGTAAAAGAGTGTGGGCCTCAGCACCTTCTTGAGTCTGTCAAATTCTGCTGATGGCGCCTAGGTTTCAGCTAGATGCCAACAGTCTTCCTCTGCTGAGGCTTCTGACAGCTCCCAGGAGAGAGGATAAGCTTTGGTTTTATGAGTTCAGTATAGTACTCAATATAGTACTGAATATGTACTGAATATGAGTTCAGTATATTACAGTGTATAGCCATATGTAGTTATTGAACAATTTAAATGTGACTTCTGCAACTGAGAAATGAATTTTAGTTTTAACTTAAATAGTCACATGAGGTTACTGTACTAGACAGTGCAGCTCTAGAGCTAATTTGAATTGTAGGAACTACAGAGGACACAGGAACAAGTTAAATGATAATTTATTAAAAATTACATCAAGGTATAGAGAAGTGACTTGCCCTGTACTGCATTGCTTGTTGTTAACAGAACTGGAACTTGAACCCAAGACTCCTTAAGCCTAGGCTTAAAAAACTATATTGTGCTGCCTTTTTTAAGTCTACAGGATGAATTTAGAGCAGCATTTCTCAACCTCAGCATTATTAACATTTTGGACTGGATAATTTTTTGTTTGGGGGTGTTGTCCTGTGTATTGTAGAATGTTTAGCAGCATCCCTGGCATCTACCCAGTAAAAGTCAATAGTACCTTCCAGTTGTGGCAACCAAAAATGTCTTCAGGCAAGGCAGAATATGCCAGTTTTGCTGGTGGCAAAACTAGGAGCAAAACTGTCCCCAGTTAAGAACCTCTGGCTCCCAGATTTTCTAATCACATAAAATATTCTTCAGGACTCCCATGACAGGCAAGGTAAATCCAACTTACTGTGAGGAGAACTTCAAGAATGTGATCTTGTTTTAAAAGTGCAAATTAACTCAAGACAGGGCTGCCATTGGTGGTCATCACTAGAATGGAGACTAAAAATTAAGCATGCACAACATGCTTGAGCACATCATTTGCTGAGCACCTACTATATACATAGTACTATGTGCTTTACATCTTTTTTAAAATTTTTTATTTATTTATTTATTTTTAGAGAGAAGGGAGGGGAGAAAAAGAGGGAAAGAAACAGCAATCAGTTGCTTCTTGCAAGCCCCCAACTAGAGACCTTGCCCACAACCCAAGCATGTGCCCCGACTGGGAATTGAACCAGCAACCTTTCAATTCACAGGCCAGCACTCAGTCCACTGAACCACACCAACCAGGGCTTGCTTTACATCTTTTATCTCTAAGTCTCTAACTAACATTGCAAGGCAGATTGAATTCTTCTCATTTTACAGATTAGATAATATGGTTCAGAAAGTTTAAGAAACTGGAACAAGGTCACAGGGCTGGCTAGCAAAAGGAGAGGCAAGATTCATACAAATTAGGCATATCTGAATTTGATGCCCATGTACTTTCTACTTGGATACCATCTCTCTAAAAACCTCATTAGCACTCAGGACTGAAAAGCCAGATCTGAAGTACTAAATTGAAAAAAGAATAGAAACAATACACAGAATTTGTAAAGAGCTAAAGGTACATTCAGTGGGGAGAGTTGTAGGAGACAATCACCAAATAATTACTATGGTTAAGGCAGGCTTCCAGTACAGAGTGCTACTTGGACAAGATCTTGAAGAGATGTTAAAATCTGGGTGTCCAGAAAGAAGAGGCAAATTAGGTAAAGGCTTAACTCCTCAGGAAATTCTCCTCCAAATTTTGAGGAGAATATAAGCAATCTAGCTGGGGTGGAAGAAGGAAGGAGATGAGGTTGGGAAGATATAGGTTGCAACTAGTCCTGATTGCTGACTCAATGATTTAGATTTCATTTTGTATAAAATTAGAGGTTTTTCAGTAGGGACATGACAAGATTAAAACTATATTTGTTGTTCTAGACCTTTGATATCTTTCCCAACGCAACGTGTAATCCTACACTGCCCGCAGCATACAAAATACAGTAATTAAAATTCAGTTGAAACATGAAAGAAAACCACTTTGCTTTCATATATAATGAACTTTCTACAGTGACTGGGAAGTTAATTGAAAGTTAAGACTTCTGCAGTCTACAATAGGGAAAAATACTTTAATCAAAAAAAAGGAAATTACAGAAATTTTAAATGTAAAAATTAGCATTTTTCTTTTTAAATTCTTATTTTCTGTGAAGAAAAGAAAATTCTGACACTGGGAGAGATTTCTTATTCTAAGAGAGCAGTTTTCATGAACTTTAATTGCTCTAATTCAAATTCATGTTAATATCTCAGATTTCTTTACTTGTTATGTAACAGGAATAGTTCTTTCTTAGAGCAATACACTACTATAAGAATTAAAAAAAAAATAAACCTTTGTGTAATCCCTACTCCTGTGTCTATTGTACCACCACACATCTCTTCCCCACATTTCATACATTTGGGGACCAAAAACACAGAATTTATTTATAAAAAATTGGTGTATTTATCCATACATGTTTAAACTTTAGTCACCTTCAAAGTACTCTCCATTTGATGCAATACACCTATCAAGATGTTTTTTCCACTGCTCAAAACAGTTTTTGAACTCATTTTTGATGTCTTTTAGTACTTTTGCTGTTTTTTTGCTTCTCCTCTTTCACACTGGCAAAATCTTTCCCTTTGAGGACTTTTTTCATCCAGGAAAACAAACAAAAAAAAATATCTCTCAGGATGAGATTGTTGAATAGAGAGGGTGGAGCATGGGAGTCATGCTGTTTTTGGTCAAAAAATGCTGAACACTCAGCACAGTGCAGGAAGGTGTGCTGGTAAATCACCCAAGAAATGGGTAAACGTGTTGAGTCTTCAAAAAAGAAAAAAATTACTGAAACCCAATGCAGCCTCTCACAAAAACACCAGCTGGTACACTGATATAGATGGGTTCCTAGATCACTCACCTAGTGGGGGAAGCCTATACTAAAGGGGTCCACCCTCCAGAAAACAATTCTGGTTTTGGGGGGTGCCCCTGCATATTTCTGGCATTAATCTAAATTAGCATTCCTAGTAACCATATTTGGCATTGTTTTCAGTTTTTTGAATGATATGTTTAACTTGTATATTTATTTGACTTATTGGTTTGTTTTAGTTTTCATGTTTGAATAAGGTGGGTTAATAATTATCAGCTTATTTGGAAATAAGTTTATGAGTTCTACAGCTCCAGTGGTAAACCACTGTAACTGTGACTCACAGGGCATTACTTTTTCATATAACACCAAAATTATAACAGTAATCAAGTAGGAAACACTTAGAAAACCAGATTTGAGATCAGAGAGTTCCTAGTTGTATGGACACTATGATACATAATAAAGGCAGTGAACTCAACAATGATTAAAACAAAAAGTGCTTCACAGTCTTTCAAAGACATTTCTTTAAAAAAAAATCACTTCACTTTTCCTTTTTTTATTATAATGGATTTAATAAAAGGGGGTAGATCTTTGTTTATGGAGTATTCCATTCTCATATTTACTTCCTGCCAAAAAGATCATTAGCTTTTGTTTATCACATGACTCATTGACGTAGAAACACATTAGTAGATCAAGATTATGGTTCCCCGCAGTGGACAATGGTGCCCTAAAGAAATAAGTATGAATAAAACAAAAGCTTGTTTCAGTACAAATTAAGAGGGAAAATAGATGATTAAAGACAATTTTTTTTCAATTTAGTTTTTTGTTTTGTTTTGCTTTGGTTTGTAGTTTTTAATGTTCCAAATGAGAAATCAGCAATCCCTATAAGGGATATACCCTCAGCTGATAATTTTACAGATAGAAATGGCATCACAAAAGCCACATTTTCTAATTTTCCTAATTATATTTTCTTACTCTTTGTAGTTACCCACTCAGTCCCATTAAAATCTTTAAGCAGTTATTCCACTTGAGTAGATTATGGTAAAAAGGCAAGAAATTATAAAAGCCAAATTAGACATTTTGTGTAGTATTTTATGCATTATAAATTTTATTTCTTGTTAGTGAGTTGTAATAGTTATTAAAAATAACAGAAGTTATGGAAGCAATTATAAATTGCAGATACCTGAGTGACCAGTAACTGATCAGCTCAGTCAGCATATACTGGTAGATAACATAAACAGCAACTCCCTTTTCTTTTTAGGTTCCTTATCCTCCCCTTTTACAGCTTTTGCTTTAAAGTGATGTCTTGGTCATTGCCAACCTTGCCCACTTCCTGGCTGTGCCCTTAGGAATCTTGTTGGAACATTGGTGGTTCAATGGTAGAATTCTAGCCTCCTTAGGAATCTTGTTATCTTTCTATCTCTCCATGTCTGTTTTTAACCACCTGTATAAATTAAGGAGTGAATTAAGTTAAAGTAACAGAGATACCATGAAATACAGTGGATTAAATGAGACAAGATTTTAAATATTTCTCTTGTAACAACCTAAAGGTAGGTATGCTATGCAGGTGGTAGGGCAGCTCAGTTCCACAATGAGATTTAAGGATCCCCATTCTCCCCTTCTCATTGTTCTTCCAACCCCTAGGATGCTGACCAGTGCAACCAGCTCACAGGAAGGGAGATGGAAAAGAGGGGAAATGAAGCGCCATGTCCTTTTAAGTAAACGATGTGGAAATTGCACATCACTTCTCATATTCCATGGGCTGGACTTCAGTCAATCGCTAAATCCAGCTGGAAAGGATACTGGAAAACACTATTTCTCATATGGAGAAATTCATATGCTGGATAAGTACTATGGAATAACAAATCTGGGCGGAGGAAGGGGAAAAGCTGCAGTCTGCCGTACTACCTTACTGCCACTATCATCGGGAGATTGGGCTTGGTTTGTTTGATTCTCTTATGATGCCAATATTTCCAGAGACTAAAAACTACTAACTTGTATCTATATAACATTCTTCTAAAAGGTTCCTATAAATCTTCTTATTCCACAATTCTTGTATAACATACTACTTCAAAACTTAGTGGTATAAAACAAACATTTTGTTGTGCTCAAATCTTCTATGCACCAGGAATTTGGGCAGACCAAAGAAGGATGGCTTATCTCTACCTCACAATGTCTGGAGTCTCAGCTGGGAGACTCAAAGGCTAGGAGTGAATCCATGGTTGAGGACGGAGATAATCTGGAGACATTTCCATTTACATGTTTGAGAGTTGGTGCTGGCTGTTGGCTCCGGACTTCAGCTGAAATGTCAACATAACACCCACCTGTAGCCTTTACATTTAGTCTATCTGCATGGGCTACTTCAGGCTTTCTCACAGTGATGTCTTAAACAAGAAAGGAAAAGCACTAGTCATGAGGGGGAAAACTGATATAACTTCATTAGGCTTAAGAAAACCTGTTCCTCAAAAGCACCATAGAAAGAGAGTGAAATAATATTTTCCCTGGAATGGGAAAAAATATTTGCAATACATATATTGATAAAAGACTCTTATTTGGAATATATGAAGAATTCCAATAAATAAGTAATGTAAACTATCTAAAAATTTTTAAATGGGCAAAATATATTTGAAATGGCCATTCACAGGAAGGGAAATACAAATAATCAACAAATATTAAAAAGCATTGAAACTCAGTTGTAATTAAGGAAATGCAAATTAAAACCACAATAAAAAACCACTATATACTTATCATCTTTGCAAATATTAGGAAGTCTGGCAATAAAAGGTATCGTTAAAGATATGAAACAACTGGAATTATTATACATTGTTAGCGAGAGTATACATTGGTATAACCAGTTTGGAAATCAGTTTGGCACTATCTGGTAAAGTTAAAGATGTGAATATCCAATAACCCAACCAACCACTGCTCTGTATGTGGGCTGGAGAAAAGATGCATATGTGTACCAGAATATATGTACCACATGTACATATCTGTACATACTTGGACATCAATCTGTATTTCACCAATTTAACAGTTTGAGGGAGAAAGACCACATAATCATTTCAGTAGATGCAGCATATGACAAAATTCAACATCCATTCAAAATATAAACTCTGGGCAAACTAGAGAAGATCTGAAATATAAAGGGCTCTAAGTGTGTATGAACTACAGAATGTAATGCTTGCTTTCTGATTTAAATTTCCTCTGATCTACTTGATATACAAAATCTAAGATAGTATGTCAGGGCCAATGTTCCTTAAAGATTTTGTTTCTATTTATTACAACTATACAACATTAAATACTTTTACAGGGATTTCAAAGGTCAAGGTGGTTGAAAATAAAATTCAAGTTTTACTACTACTTTGGAAAAATATGGTCACCACATTAATATGTTAATACATATTCTAAAGTACCTTATCTGAAGGATCACCTTTTAATTTATACGTGAGAATTCTTTATGTTGGCAGGTAGCATATTTTCCTTATGGTAATTTTGATAGTTTATGAATTGTTTAATTTAGAGTCAAATCTGGTTATAACACAAGCCCTGGCCAGGTAGCTCAGTTGGTTAGACCATCATTCAGATATGCCAAGGTTGTGGGTTCAATCCCCAGTCAGGGCACGCACACACAAATCAACCAATGAGTGAATAAACAAGTGGAAAAACAAATCAATGTTAATGTTTCTCTCTCTCTCTCTCTCTTTCTCCCATCAATAAATTTTTTTTTTAATCTGGTTATAACACAGACTTTGGAGTAAAATAAATCTTGGTTTTAGATCTTTGATTCTTGACTTCCTAGTTATATGATTGTGGGTAAGGTATATATAATCTCTCTGAGTTTGTTTTTCTTCCATAAAATTGAGATAATAATACCCAGGTCAGTTGTGAGGATTAACTGATAAATAAAAAGCATCTGGCACTCAATAAATATTATGATTATATTTTGGAACTAAATTAAGTAAATATATGTTAAATGAATATCACCTTTACTTTCCATCATTGCTGATAGTCCAAATGATGCACAGCTTGAGGAAGGGTAGGGCAGGCAAATTAAAAAGAAAGGTACCTGTTGCTAGGTAGCAAGTCACTATGTAATTCTTCCTTTTAAATGACTTAAAAAAAACAAAAAACTTCACCCAAGGATATATTCTGTTGATGTTAGAGATAAAGGGAGAGAGAGAGAGAGAAGCATCAGTGTGAGAGAGAAACATCGATCTATTGCCTCCCGCACATACCCGGACCAGGGATCAAACCACAACCCAGGCATGGGCCCTGACTGGGAATCGAACCTACAATCCTTTGGTGTACAGGGCAACACTCAAACCAAGCCTCTCAGCCAGAGCTAAAAGGACTATTTGAAACACTAAGGCTTGTATTGTACATTACATGTACAATTATTCAAAAAACAAATGATTAAACGTGTCCTTCACTGTGTGTTTAATTTTGTACCTATGTACAAAGTACATACAGTTCTTCATAAGTGAATATAATTCCTCTTTTATAACAAGTGACTCAGTTGTTCTGCTAATTTTTTTCTTTAAAATAAGTCCTTTCAGGCTTGCATTATGAACAGAAATACTGCAAAGCTAGGGAAAGTAAAGAAATTTGAGAATTCTAAGATTTAATGGTTGTAATTTGTCTAACGTCGAATTTTAAGATTACTAAGCCAAGTATCAGAAGACTACTTTAAATGATTATGCTTATATAACTTCAGTTGCAAATGATTTGACCTGTAATAAACATGCCATTTATTCCCTGCAATTTAGTGTTCTCAGCTATAAAATAGGAAAATAATATTTATATTGGGTCTTATCACAGAAATCTTATGAAGAAAAGTGAAACAACATGTAAAGGTACTTAGAAATAAAGTGACTAACAAATCCTACCTATGTCATGAGGGAAATAGGAAGATGAAATAAAATACCGTATCTACAGTGGGTTTTTCCTAGTAACTATACACCACTTCACAAGGTATTTATGGTTGTGATCATTATTACTGTAAGGCATTAATCAAATATAATAGTATCAAAGGAGAAAATTAATGTAGAAAATCACAGTCTAGAGTAAATTTTTATAATAAATTCAGTAAAACATTTAGTAACTGTACTATTATGTAAATATAGTAAGTGCTGATATATTTCACAAAATGTTATCTTATTTGTTTTATACATATGAAATTTTAACTACTTGATTCACATTCAGTGATCTAAATAATTTTGCTCCTTCTTTTCAATAAAATACTCTAGTGTTTCAAGTACAAATGTTTCTCCAAGTGCCCTAACATTGAGAGTTGAGAAGAGGGAAAAAGAAGAAAAGATACTTCTACACTAAATTTGTTTAACAAGTAGCTGACTTCCTCTTAAAGTTCATGACCCATGATTACTGTTATTAAACAAACGACGCCGTGCTGCTGACCCATGTGATGCCACTTTATCACAAATCAACTTCTCTGTGACCTTCAAGTTTTCTGTGACTTCGATTTTGGATTCCTAGTTTATTTTACACATACATATATTTGCATATATATTATATAGATGTTTTTAATATCCCATAAAACTGCTAACCTGAGTGACTATTTTGATTTATCTTTATCTTTATTGTATTTTTTCCATTACCATTTAGTCCCCTTACACCCCCTTCCCCCAGCAATCACCACACTGCTGTCCATGTCCATTAGTCCAAAAAGGAAAAACCTTTTTGCTCAATCACTCCATCCCCTAATCTTCCTCCTACCCTACTAGCTGTCGTCTGCCTAACTCAATGCAATAAAAATATTTTAATTTAGTGGATAATGCGCTGAACATTTTAAAGCACACCTGGGTTATAGCTTTAAATCTGAAGTTAACTATATGACTCTGGGAAAATTTTTTATCCCCTCTGAGCCAAATTCACTGATATGTTTCTTTTTTTAAAGCACCGGATCTGATATCCAAGGTATGTTTTAGGTGTAAAAATGTTATGATCTAGACACAGAGAGCAGACTGGTGGTCAGCAGAGGGGAGCGGGGTTGGGAGACTGGGTGAAAGAGGTGAAGAGATTACGAAGTATAAATTGGTAATTACAAGATAGTTATGGGTACGTAAGTAAAGCATGGGGAATATAGTCAATAATATTGTGATAACTATGTATGGTGCCAGTTGGGGTACAGGAAATACCAAGGGGAACATTAAGTAAAGTATATGATTGTCTAACTACTAAGCTGTACACCTGAAACCAATACAAAATAAGAGTGAAGTAAAAACATTTATAATCCACTATTATTTATTAATACCCCTGATAAAGTATAAGTCTCTTCCATCTACTCTAGTTTGATGGTTTATGCAAATATGATGGATTAGTTCCAGAATATTAGTAAACTTGAGGGGGGCTGGATTAGAATTTTAGGGTTAGAATTACCTTTATTGACCACCAGATATTGTACAATTGTACAACCTGAGGCCAGGGATAGTAGCTAACTCATCATCACAAAACAGAAAAACTGAAAACCAAGCACCTAAAGCATAAAATTCTCCCTGAGCTAATTACTAAAATCAATGATTTCCAAAACTGTTCCTTCCACATATCAAAACATTTTTTTATTTAGAAACTCTTTGAATAAAATAAAGTAAATGCCATGAAATTAGTTATACTTTAAAATTACTACATATTTTTATTAATGTAGTTAGGCAAATAATTATATATATGCAAGTCATATTATTTGGTTAAAGACAATGCTAGCCCTGGCTGTTGTGGCTCAGTGGACTGAGCGCCAGCCTGCAAACCAAAGGGTCATAGTTCAATTCCCAGTCAGGGAACATGCCTGAGTTTGGGGCCAGGACCCCAGTATGGGGCACTTGAGAGGCAACCACACATTGATGTTTCTCTCCCTCTTTCTCCTACCCTTCACTTCTCTCTCTTAAAAAAAAAAAAAAAAAGACAATGCTAGATTCTCAGATCCCTCTGATTAATGTATAACCCCTCCAGAGTCTAAGCCAACTGGTAGGGAACTACTGATAAAGACAACTAACAAATATACACAGGAAGAAGCTAAATCTCAATTTACACTAAAAGTTCAAAGTAATATTTCAAATTGTACCTTCAAATGTTGACTGACACTTGATAGAATTTCTCCTTCGAGTCTCAATTTCTCTTTTTATAAAATAAGAACCGTAACTGCAGCTTATAGGACTGCTATAAAGATTGAGAGATAATTATGTAAAAACACAATGTATACTATATAGCAGATTTTCAAATAATATCAGTTCCTTTCCCTATGCCCTATGTATTCTGAAAATTACCATGGTCAAATAGGAACAGAACCCACAAAGCTTATGTATCAGGAAATGTGATGATACCGAATGGGAAAAGAAATAAAATTTTTCCAAACTGCAAAATCTGCATCAGACCCATTTAATGAACAAATTATTCCATTAAAAAGCTTTTTATTACTAGTCTGCATCCAGTCCCTGTTGACAGATTTTCCACATAATTAGAAGTATTATCAACACTGGGGCCCAAGTAGGTAGTTTCCACAAGTCATGGGCTCTACAGAGGTATTTCAAAGAACCACTGTATTCTATCACTCATCCTCACTCTCCCAGGTTGCAGATGAAGAAACTGAGGACCAGCAAAATAAACTGACTCACCCAGTATCACTCAGCTAAGCAAGTGGCAGAACTAGTTCTCTGCTCCTACTAATTCACAGCAATTTCACATATCTTACAAACTACTTATCTGACCAGCACCCATCGCTGCATTTTCTATTGTAGTTTACTTCCTGCAAAATACTTTTAACTAAAGGTATGAACAAAAATAGAAGAATTAATTGGAGATAAAATTGCAGAGCAGATTTAGGTGAAATTAGAAATAATCTATTACAGCTACATGAAATTTTTTTTAAAGGTGTTACTTAAAATATTTTTTGTTTGTTTTTTTAATTTTATTTATTTTTTAAATCAGTATTTTTTAAATTGTTGATCTTGTACAGTTTTCTCTTTTATTCTCACCCGAAATTCTTGATCATTTTAAACCACCTTCCCTCCTTTATATTTTTTAAACTAGAAATGAGTAAAGCACTAGCTTCTGTGCTTACTACTACAGAGTTAAAATCTATGGAACTGTAAACTCTAGTGTAATTAAAAATTAAAATGACTTCAGTGTTTCCATGGAAATAAAGACCTCATGAATAAACAATTGCTATTATGCAATTGATACAGAAGTCTGAAACTTTAAAAGCCACACATTGTTTTACAGTTACTACGAACTAATGTTTTTGTTTTGTTTTGGTCTTGCCTATATACGTTGGTTAAACTCTTATTGAAGGTCTAAATATACCCATAGTTTTTTTATTAATGTAAGACTGATAAACATTACAATCTATTTTCAAATGTTAATCAGATCTAAAAAGAGAGGAAGGATCTTAAGAGAGTTGATATATTTACATAATTCTAGTTATCTTTTTTATTTTTATTTTTTGATGTCAAGATCTAATTGGCTTTATTAAGGGATTCATGAATGGGGCGGCACCCCTTCTGCCAACTACAAGGATGCTCTGGCCATCTTTTTAAAGCCAGAATTTACACTGCCATTTAACCATATTTTAGGTAAAAGAAAAATAAGTAAAAAGTTAGTTTATTAAGTCAAAAATTGAATAATGTATAAAAAAGATAAAAAACTGACAGCTTAAGGTAGTTAGTTAAAAAAATAAAGACTAGAAAGCAGAAAGAATTTCCCAAAATATTTTGTAATCAAGTTTAGAAATTTGATGCCCCTTACTTGAAGAGGGGTGTTATATGTAAATACGGTAATATTAAGAGACATTTAGACTGGAGTTGCCTTATATTGTAATATCTCTTGGAGAGCTCTGTTTATAACACTTGTTTCAAACAGCACCTAATCTGAGATACTTACTCCCCCAACAGTTCCTCACAGGTTCCAACCAAAGTGGACTTAATTGATCAGTCTGAAGCAATCTTGGGGCTCCTTTTAAATATTTGGCTATTTTTCTCGCTCTAGCTAAACAAATGTTGGAGGGCCCCAGGGCTAGATTCTGAACATTCTTCTCTTATCTATGCTTTCTTCTCAGGTGATATGTCTGTTTTTTAGTTTTAAATACCATCCATATGTCGATACATCACAGAAATGTTTCTCTCCAATTCTGATCCCTAGACTTGTTTCACTATGTGCCTACTTAATATTTCCATTCAGAAGTAAAATTAGCCAGGTCCAAAAAATAGCTCTTGCTTTTCCCTTCCAAATCTATTCCCTCCATCAGTTTTCCTCAACTCAGCAAAACTCTCTACCATTCATGCAGTTGCTCTCAAGCTAAAACTCTAGGGTCAATTCTTCATCCCTCCCCTTCCTTCATAACACCATCCCTGCACCTGCTCTCCAACAGCCAACCAATCAGCAAGTCCTGCTGTTTTTATATCCAAAATACATCCTGAATTTGTCCATTTCTTTGTCTCCTGCATCACTATCACTCTAGCTCCAAATTACGTAAGTTCTCACCTGTGCAATTGCAATAACCACCTCAGTTTGCTCTCCGTTTCCATTTATGTCCCTCTAAAACACATTCTCCTACAACATAAAAACAGGTATATCACTGCTCCTCCAAAAATACTCTGATGGTTTCTGTTGTATTTAGAATGAAAATGGCCCCAGTTAGCTAGTGTGGCTCAGTGAATTGAGTGTCAGCCTGCAAACCAAAAGTGTTGCCGGTTCGATTCCCAGTCAGGGCACATGCCTGGGTTGCAGACCAGGTCCCCAGTGGGGGGTGCACAAGAGGCAACCACACATTGATGTTTCTCTCCCTCTTTTTCTCCCTCCTTTCCCCTCTCTAAAAACAAATAAAATCTTTATAGAATGAAACTGACCCTATGATTACTATGGGCTCTAAGCCTTCTGTACCTCTCTGACCTCATCTCGTATCATCTTTTCTCTTGCTCTGTAAACTTATGCCACTCTGCCTTCTTTCTGCCCTTTAACTTTTTTTTCCACCTCAAGGCTCCTGCATTTACTGCTCCTTCTACCTGTGAAACTCTTCTCCCTGCTTTTTGAATGATGGGTCCTTTTCACCTCTTGAGTGCTCTCTTCCTGAAAATATCACCAAAATAAGCTGTCGATAAAGCAAAACTGTTTTCTGCTTACTGCAGTAAGGAGAATGCCTCCTTGATAGATCTTAACAGTATGACTAAGGGGGAAGGGCATGATGAGAGGCTTATGCAGTTTGGGAGGTCTAATCTAAGTTGATTTTTAATGTGAAGACCTGATTGGTGTTGGATAGTCTGCAAAGCTGATGGGGAAATCTCGAGTCAGTCACCCATCAAAGAGTCCTTCTCACAGAAATGGGCCTGTCTTAGTACTTTTGCCATGCTCAGCCATTGGCTGGGAGCAGCCTGTGAGAAGCATAGTTTCTGCACAAGCACCTTGGTAGATCCAGAGGACAAAGGCTGAGCCATCTGTCAATTACCTAACCTGTAGCAAGAGCTCTGAGCAGCTCATTTTCACACCTGCCATAGCCCACCCAAATTTGCTCAACAAATTTATCTCTTCCCACAGATTCAGGATGCAGGTCTTCCATGGTTTTTGTGAGCCTATCGTCCTGAGGGGTAACTCAGGAGACCTCCACCACTGCAGTTGGTCTTTGTGGAGTTACAACTGGTACTCATGTCCTACCTCTTCCAGTAGCTATTCTAATTTCCCTCACCCTCAGCTATCACCTCATCAGGTACTTGGTGGCTTACTGGAGGGATGACTCAAACATCAACTCCTGAAGGAAGGGTCTGAGTCATCATATTGTTCTTATGTTGACATCACTGCATGTGTCCATTCAGTCACAGTAGGGGTTGGGAGTACTAAAAAGGTGCACAAATGAATCCTCTGGGTTCCGCATGTAGTCCTACTTCCTCCTGCTGAAAGTGTCATTCACCCCTGCAAGAATGCTGATGCTGCTTTTACCTGCTGGTGTCTGAATAAAAGGGCTTCAAAGTGCACTGACAGCAGCCATATCTTGTTGTTCAAAAACAAACGAACAGCCCCGACTAGTGTTGCTCAGTGGACTGAGTGTCCCCCTGCAAACCAAAAGGTTGCCTGTTTGATTCCCAGTCAGGGCACATGCCTGAGTTGTGGCAAGTGCCGGGTCAGGCATGCGAGAGGCAACCTATCGATTTTTCTCTAGCACATTGATGTTTCTCTCCCTTTCTCCCTTTCCCTCTTTAAAAGTAAACAAATAAAATCTTAAAAAAACAACAACAACCAGCCCTGGCTGGTATGGCTCAGTGGATTGGGTGCTGGCCTGTGAACAGAAGGGTTGCCAGTTCAATTCCCAGTCAGGGCACATGCCTGTGTTGCAGGCCAGGAGCTTGAGAGGCAACCACACATTGATGTTTCTCTCCCTCTCTTTCTTCCTTTCCCTCGCTCTAAAAATAAATAAATAAAATCTTAAAAAAGTCTTCAAAATGACTGAGCAAACAGAGCAATGAATCTGTATCAAATGTTGCGTTAAGCTTGAACATTCCTCCACAGAAACTAGTCGGATGATTCAGAAGGCCGCAGCTATGGGCAACTAGTAATTGGCAGATTCTTCACGACAAAGCGCCAGCTCATAATCACGTCTCATGCAGAGGTTTTTGGCAAAACATCAAATCACCTGGGTGACTCAGCGCCCCCTACAGCTCAGATTTGGTGCCCACAACTTCTGGCTTTTCCCAAAACTAAAATCACCGTTGAAAAGGAAGAAATTTCAGACTGTTGATGAAATTCAGGAAAATATAACAAGGCAGCTGATGGCAATTAGGAGAACTGTGTGAGGTCCCAAGGTACCTACTTTGAAGGGGACTGAGGTGTCATTGTCCTATGTACAGTTTTTCATATTTCTATCTTCTTCAATAAATGTGTCGATCTTTCATTTTAATGTGGCTGGATACTTTCTGGATAGAACTTGTATGACCAAGCCGTTCCACTTCTAGATATTCACCCAATAGAAATGAAAGCACATGTCCATACAAAGGCTTTTACACAAATATGCACAACAGCTTTATTTGTAATAGCCAAGAACTGTAAACAACCGACATGCCCATCAACAGGTGAACGAATAACCAAATTATGGTATTGTCATACAATAGGATACTACTGAGAAGTAAAACGGAATGAATTGTTTATCCTCTGACATGGATTAATCTCAAAATAACTATGCTGAGTGACAAAAGTCAGATAAAAAATGGCGCGGACACCGGCCCGCAGTGTCCTCGGTGTTATGGATAAGATAAATTCACATGAACTACTGAGTCCTGTGGAGGAAAAGGGATGGCAGGGCTACTCTCTCAAAGGGAGAGCGTCTCAGAGTGGCCTGGTCACTCTCTCAACAGGAGAGTGCACCGACCCTTGCCTTGACAGGCTTTTATTGGCTTTCTAATAGCATACATCAAAAAAGGTTTTCATTCATTATACTTAGGTTTGCTTTAGGTAATTACTTTTTACAGGTAGCAAGGGAAGGGATGTTACTGATTACTTCTTACAGATTAACAAGGAAAAAATGTTGCAAATGCAAGGGAACAACAAGAGTAATAGGTCTGGTTACACTTCAATCCTTGGGAGAATTAGCACAGACTTCAGGAAGTTACTTTAAAGATATGCAGCAAGTGTTTGCTGCCTGAACTCAGGGTGAGAGAGTTTTAGCAAGAGCAAGTCACGAAGCAGCCTAGGTATAATGCAGGCCTAATTCCCTACGGGAGAACTTCTTCGCAGGCGTGGTCCTGCATGCCGACTCGCTCCCCACTGGTTTTCCACGTGGGTGCTCAGCTGCATTTCCACGCCTCGGCGAAGCAGTTCCCTACAAAAAAAGATTCATATTATATGATTTAATTTTTATAAAATTATAAACAAATTGATCTTTAGTGTATTTGCAGATCCATATGTTTGGGGATGGTGGGGTGGGCTTTGGAAGAAAGGAGAAGTGGGGATGATTACAAAGGAACATTAGGAATTTTTGGAGGGTGATGGATACGTTCATTATCTTAATTGTGGTGATGGTTGTATATAGGTATACATATATCAAAACTCATCAAGCTGTACATTTATATATGTGCATTTCATTTTATGTCAATTATACTTCAGTAAAGATATTTAAAATAAAAATTGCTGGTATTTGCCTCCCACTCTTCCCTCTGGTTTTAGAATTCTTTTTTTTTTTTTAGATATAATTAACATATAACATTGTTTAAGTTTCAGGTATACTATATATATATTGATTGATTTTAGAAAGAGAGAAGAGGGAGAGAGAGATTAATTTGTCGCTGCATTTGATTAATGTATTCATTGACTGTTTCTTGTATATTCTCTGACTGGGGATCAAATCCGCAAAAATGGAGTATCAGGACGACACTCTAACCAACTGAGCTACCTGGCCAAGGCTAAGGAATACAATATATTGATTTTATAATTTATATATTACAATGTGATTACCATCACAGTGTTCGCTAACACCTCTATCTCATCAGATGATTATTGTTTTCATGGTAAGAACAATTAAAACCTAGTGTTTGACAGCTTTTGAAATTGAGAATACAGAACTGTTGACTATAGTCACTGTGCTGTACATTAAATCATCAGGAATTTGGTTGTAAGTTTTTACCCCTAGACAATATCTCTCCTGCACACTTATACCTATATCACATTCTCAAAGACTTTCCATATTAACCATAGAGTGTATCTAGTTTTCTCATTAATCAGTATAGGACCCATTAATAACTAAGTTTTTTTTTAATTCTGATTTTATCCCTGAAGTTTTAAGAATTAACTCAGCAACAAGTATCTCTATTATTTAACAAAGAATTCATAGCTAATATGTATGTGGCAAAAGAATACTAAGTCTTTGCCATTGTGACTACATTAACTAAGCTGAACTGCAGACATTTAGATAACCAAACAATATACTATTTAAAACGTCTAAAGCCTAAATTGGCTGATGGAGTAGAGTAAATTCAAGTCCCCCTTCTGGAGGGAGAAAGATTTTCTATGGTCCCAAAAAAACGGGCAGAATGAAATTTGGAGAAAAAAAAAAAAAAAGCAAAGAGGAAAATAATTAATGATCCCTCCTTTTAACATACTTCTGTCATTACTCCAAAAATATAAAGCTGTTCTTGAAAATGTCACAGTACCCAAATGTGGGGGGAAAAGACTTACTTATACTTTTCTTCGCACATTGTTTTAAAATGTTGATGGTGGGCTGAGTTGAGAATGCTAAATGCATATATACCCCCTAATGTAATGATAACAGGAGTTACTGGTAGTTGTGCTTAAAAACTTCCAGGTTCCAAGGTGAACATAAATGTATAATCAAAACTTTCAGATATTAGAGTATTTATTCAGCATCTTCAAGATGAACAAAACCACTACTATCCCCAGGAAAATATAAAAAGAAAACTAAAAAGTTTAAGGGGGGGTGAAACACTGTATTTTAATGAAAAAATTACATTATAACAAGGATACTATACATTAAATTACTATACACACACACACACACTCACTCACTTTTAAAAACTTTTTTAAAAATCCTGGTACAAATTAAATGACCTTTCTCATACTCACATGATTAAGTAGGTATTTTGACAGAATATAAAGATGAAATACAAGCTGGCAGGCCTCCAAATTAGAAACTTCAACGCCAGGACAGATCCCAAAATCTGATTTCTATCACTTTCATGACTTTTAGAAAATATTTACATAGTATAAGACTTACAAGCTTTTTCTTTTAAGTATGTTAACTGCTTACACAGAATATTAGTACTGAGGAGAATGCCCAACACAGCTATGTTCATCTATAGTTCACTGTAGTACACATAAAGTTCACTTGGAGACTTTGAACATAAAAACTACAATGAAGAAACAAGCTCATCTGTAATTATGAATTTCTAAGTGCGCTTATTTTGAATGTCCAACTGACTACTACAGATACCACACCTTGTAATACATGATACAAAAGAGCACTTCTCAGACTTTGCTGTAGAGCTGTTAGGAGAATGCGGAATATAGATACTGAAAATTTTATGCACTTGCATTCAGTACCCTATGCATTTTAAAAATAACTAAATATTTAAAATATGTAAACATATTTTTTAAAAAGTGATGCTAAGCACCTTTAAAATGCAATACTGATACAATGTGACTGAACATGCATTTAAAGGACAAATGAACTTTTAAAAACTAATTTACAAACCATTTTTAAAGAGCTACTCATTGAAATACTTACATGAAAATATTGATAGTTCCAGTTTCTACCTAAAAACCAAAAGAGTATATAATTAGGGATTTAAACTTTCTTCATGCTTTTTTTGTTTTTTTATCTGTGGGGAGGATGCATGGTAACTTTTTGTGCTCATGTTAACAAAAAGACCCATATCTTCTGAGACATTCACGGAGAATGATGTGAGGGAAATATTCTTAAACTGTTTTGTTCTTTATCAAGTGCCAAAGTCTGAATCCTTAAGCATCTCTCATCCTCATCCGAAACTCACTAAAGTTTGTATCTTAACAAGCATTTCTCCTTAGCAACTCAACATCAAAAAATAAAGGAATGTTTCCAAAGAAATATAGTTCAATTGGTGAAATATTTAATAATCAATTATTTTCATTAATGAAAGGTAAAGGTCTATTACATAAAATCTTTTAAAAGTTTCCATAAAAACTAGAAATAACAAGTGAAAAAACATTACCTACAATGCAACACTAAACTATAAATTAATTTGGACTTATTCCCTTTAAGTATACACAAACTAAGAGAAATCTGCATTTGAGGTAATTAATAGTTGTGTTTAACTCAGCGTAACATAACAGATTTGACAGCCTAACTCTATAAATGCCAGCAGCAAATATTTTCATTTCTTAGGAAAATGATAAGCAAGTCTTATTAAAAATAATATATGTAACTGAATATTAACTTTGCATTAAATGTTTAAATAATAAATTTTATATTAAATGGGATATAAATCTAAAGGGCAAAGAATTTTTAAATTCTACCCACTTCTAATATAACAGTGTTTTATAATGATACATATTGTATACTGGAAACTATTAGAGTGAATTTAGAATGGGAGATTAGACTTAGAAAAGCCAAAAAAACTCATATTTGTGTAAAGTATTACTGTTAAATTCCGTACTATATTCCACATGCTTTGAATATTAAACATTAAAATCCATTTGAAATCATTTTTACTTTTAAATATATCCACAGATGGTCTCCGGGGGATAGCTGTGGGGAGGAGGTCTTTAGGTTGATTTCTTGACAGTTATAATTGATGTTTCTAGTTTACCAACCTTCTAGAAAACAGAAGCTTATATTCAGTATTTGAAGTAAATATACTTACTCAACAAGCAAATATATATAACACATCAATTGTTTTAAAGTTTTAATATAAACTAAATTTTAAACTGTAAGTACTTACCTTGAAGTACTATAAATTCTAATACCATCATTTCAGTAAGAACTCTGGCATAAAAAAATAAATACAACTCAAATTCTTTTCTAACCAGGGCTGAATCTTCAATATAAAATAGGGAAAAAGTCCTCTGCTGATATAAAAAAATTCCCCAAATTATCTGTAAACACCCTGAAATATTATTATTCTTTCAGAATTCTCTCAATTTCTACATTTTTCTACCTATAAGTACAATTGTACTATAATACTGCATAATCCATGTGATATATACATTTATTTCTGTTGCTTATTTGATTAATTCGAGTTAAAATTCTCAGTACTTACCAAGATCCTTTACATTTCTACTAGATGACCATTAGTACGCTAATGGTTTGTAGTCGCAAGTATAAAAATTGGAATGGAAGAAACTAAAATGCAACTACACAGTTTCCACAGATGTCAAAGCTGAGTTTTGTGTTATGAAGTAAAATCTATTGTTTTATCTTTCCAAATGAGACAAATTACAAATCTTCTCTCACCTGTCTGCCATTGTAAAAAAAATTTTCACAACTTCGAATACGGAATAAGTTCTTTTAGAAATGAAAAATGAAGTCATCACACACATACATACACAGTTTTGGGGATTTGGGGGTTTTTGCTTTTTTTGTCTTCATTTTTTAAGAGCCAAAATGGGTAGTTCCAGGGGATAAGTTCGATAACTATTTGTGTTCAGGCTATATTACCATGGATAAGTTCAGATGCGCTTTTGAAATACTGCCCTTGCCAGGCCCTCAAAAAGCATAAGAATTATACAAAATAAGAGGTGTAAAATATCTCTTAAGGTAAAAATATGGGATTGGCAACAAATACATCAGTTTTAATCAAAGTTGCTCATTGAACCAGTCTTCTGTCCACTTATCACACTGCTGAGTGTAACAATATTCACCTTCTTTTCTATGACATCAGAAGTCACCAGAGTTGTACAATTATGAAAAGCTTCAATAATTTAGGTAGCAGATAATTTCTTACAGTCCAAATGTTTTTATGCTTCCATAGACAATGCTGGTTCTTTGGGTTCTTGCTTAACTTCGTTCACAGAAATGGCACCTTCTGGATTTTCTTCAACTTTAAAACCAAACATAAAAGAAAAACCATGAAGGTTAATGTAAACTGTAACATTGGATCTTCGGAATTATATTAATTTAAAGGCAAAGCATAAAATAGTCATTTTGAAAAAAAGAACGGAGTAATTTAGAAAAGCAGTTGATGTATTTGAGAGTTTAGTGCCTCTAACATCTTAATAGTCATTCACATTAAATTCCTTCAGTATGCTGCTAGCAACAAAAAGAAAGAAAACTATACAGTTACTCTTCTCTAAAGAAACTGACAAAAAAGCAGTCCATAATTTGATAAAATTAGAGGAATAATTAATATTTAAACATACTTGCCTTTAAAAGCATGTGTAAATAAAAGGCAAGAAATCTCCCATTATTTAAACATGATTTTGCAAACAGCAGACACAGGTATCACAAATTCACAGATGTGTTACCATTCCTATGTGGTTTCCACATGTGGTCGAATATTAAGAAAAATGTCCTCTCCCTAAAGAAACTTCACCACTTAAGTACTTAGAAAAATATACCATATCTTACATGATAGCTCTGCACAAGCTATGTGTTTGCTTATCTAAAATATTTCTGAATGCACTTACCATTCTGATTTCAAAGAACTTATGACCAAATTAATCTAAGTTTAGCATGCAGGTAGAATACTGAAGATAAAATCTTTCTCTATCCTCAGGAATGTCAGGTTTGCAGTTGCTATAGGGAATTGAAGTTAAAGGGGCCATATTTGCTCAGAGTAGTGTGTTAAACACACCTAAAGCTTGTCACATACAGGTGTGTTGGAGTTTAGCCCAAGCCAAAGAGAAAACCAGTAGAGAGTGAATTTAAATGACTTTGAGAATAAATAGTCTGGTGAAACTGTCCCTCAGATCACGAGCTAACTTGACAAATCATGCAAGTTTAGATTCATAGAGGGCTTCCTTTAAAGCAATCTGAATTAGAGATCCCAAAAGTACTTTGGCACAATTCAGAGGGAAGAAGCATGTTAGAATGGAAAAAGCTTCAGAGGTAGATAGATCTGAGTTTAAATTCCTAGCTGTCTGTCACTAGCTGTCTGTCACTTAATATATGTGATCTTTAGGCAATTACTTGAACTCTTTGAGCCTTGGTTTCCCATCTGTAGAATGGGGACACCATCAACTATTTTATGGAGTTGCGAGGATTAATTCGAGTATATTCCTTTTCTGTCTCTTCTACTAAAGTTCCTCAGTAGTGACAACTGCCATAGCCCTCTGGATAAATTTTCCTAGAAGGAATACTTCCAGTAAGTTTAAAAGACAATGAATCTTTTCTGGAAGGAACTATCTCACACTTTTCCTTATCCAGAAGAAAAGATGAGGAAAGATGTATGTTCTAAGGATAATTCCTATGAAGATTTTGCTCTTTAAAGCAAATTGTAAGTCTTTTCCCACAAAAGTGCCTCATTCAGAGCAACTGGTAGGGAAAGAAGTGACATAGGTCAAGTAGCAGTTAGCAATGTCTTACTATGTTGACTGGGTTCATTACAAAGTGAAGGTAAATAACAAAGTCATGTATTAAACTCAAGTCCCAGTTCTTACTAGTTCCCTTTTAATTACCATGGAACTCAACCCTTAAATCAGTAACTTAAAATTTTTCTTTTAATCTTTATATCTGCCCACTTCATTCTATTTTCATTGTGTGTATATTAATTTTTCCATAATAATCTTTATACTAAATAGTTTCTCTTTTCTTTCATTTTCTCATGCATTCTAAAATGATCTTTCTGATCTGACATCACCACAAATTTTCCATGTAAAATTAGGTATAGAATGAATGATTACAATAGAGGAAAAATTAAGTTTATAAGTTATTAAAATTTATGCTCATGAAAAATTTTCCCTTTTTCTCATAGTTTTACTTGACTTATTAAAAAATTATAAACCCACTGAGTAGAAATGACAGTTTTTTTCTATAGTGTAATAGTGATGATGGTCCATAAAGTTTTTTAAAAATCATAACTTGATTTTAACTTACTAAGAGCTGGGTGGCTGTCTATAATCTGTATTGGAATGGTCTGCCCATTTCCCAACAGAATCCGATGGACACTTCCTTCCAGATTCTCTGCATCCTCCACATCTCCAACATCCACCAGCTGATCCATTGCAACCAGATTTTGATCTGGTCCTGAAAGGCTACCCACAGAGGCAATATTGTTTTGGGTTAGGCATGTATCTGTTTGAAGGTTCTGACTTTGACCAAGCTGTAGTGAATTATTATTCATTATAGCACTTCCTATTGAATCCAGAAGTCTTGAAGGACTGGAGGAGGGGTGGTTATTTACTGATATCAGAGCCGGTGATCCATCAGGAGAAGCGAATCTTGGTTGCAACTGTAAGCCCTTTTAAACCAAAAAGAGTTACATCAAAATGTTTGAATTTATTATGTAAATTCTCATAGAATACATTATTCTTTTGATAAAAAATCAGAATAAAATATAGGAGTACAGTTAGTAACAAGTATTTAGTGAGGACAGAAACAAGAACCAAAGGAAAAGTAGTACAACTAAATTTTATTGCATGCATAGTCAACTCAAACATTTTCAAAACATGTTATTTAAATTATTACATTAAATTAAGACATAAAAAGCTAGGATATTAATGATGAAAATACCTTTGATCATTATTATAATTCTATAACAGTTTTGTAAGATCCTTAAGAGAAGAAAAGGCGAGATGGAAGAAGAAAGAAAAGGGCCTCAAATTTGGCTATTATACTGGATTTCTACCTGTAGTTGTGTGAATATTTTTGGCTGAAATGAAGAAAGTGAGGAGAGCAAGTGGGCTGGTTCTGGAGACAAAGAACTCCTTTTCCGATCTGTTTCCTCTTTAGTGGTAGTTGATTCTCCTGGTGAATTTCCTAAATTATATAAAAAAATAAACTATTAAAACAAAAATGTTATGATTTCCAGGATACTACACTGTATTAAAACCCTAACTATGAGAATTGGAATAAAAAATAAGGTCAAATGTTTGAAAAGACTTTAAGAAGTTATCTATCCACTATTTCCAGAACTTGGTATATAATCAGAATCACTAGGGGAACTCTAAAAAAATATAAAATCCTAGGTTCAACCTCTACTAAATTTAATTCAGTATATCTAGGATGGAGTATGAAATGATTTTCTTTTTCATTCAAAGACTCTACATCTGTAACTGTAATCAAGTCCATTTTCCATGCCATGATTCTGGATTATACCTGAACTTCTCTAGGATGGATTTAAGCACTCGCTTTTCTCTGTAACTTTCAACATGCTATTTAACCCAGTTTTTAAATTTCAGTTTCCTCATTTGTAAAATGAGGACAATAAGAGAATCTTCCTCAAAAGACTACCGAGAGGATTAAACGTCACTCTCACATTTCTTTGCTTCTTCATTTCTAATTGTCCTTCTACTTCACTCTGCTACTATTATATGGTCATACCATGAACTATTCTACATCTAAAACCTCTAATTCAAACATCCCATTCTCTGCTCACCACCTCTTATTCTCCTAGGCATTTTGCTCACGTACTCCACTACAATTGTTCTTCAACCTTATGTAAGCCTCCAGTCAATTTCTTAAGATAAAATTCTATCCCCATCTAGCTTAGCATCCTGGGTTTGTAATTTTAGTCACATTCTTGCAAATACCCTAACCTCTGCTGCCTCTCTGTCCTTTGATCATACCTACCTGGTAAAATCCTGATTCTGGATGAAAATGGCTTCCACTTGCCCATACATGTGAAGCCAAATGCCACTGAAGTAGAAACTCATTGCTACCAACACCAATCCATGATCATCGACATTAACCTGACTGTCACCTATATCTGACAACCTTACAGTATTTCTCTTACTTTATATTAGGAATAATATCTAATCTCCATTTTCCTAAACCCTTGGCCACCCTTCCTGAGATCTCTCATTCTTAGCACTCTTAAAAAGAGAAGCTACAGATAGAAATCTCCTCAGTTTCCCATCACCAAAGCTATCAAGTACCCTCCTCTTCATCTATTTCTCAGATTGCTCCTGTCTTATGTCTTTCCTCAACCTCATAATCCCTTCATAGTAAACTTTTTGAAAAAGTGGTCCACAATGCCCTGGCTGTGTGGCTCACTTGGCTGGAGCATCACCTTGTACCAAAAGGCTGCAGATTCAATTCCCAGTCAGAGTACATACCTAGGTTGTAATTTCAATCCTCAGATAGGGTGTGGGAGGCAATCAATCAATGTTTCTGTCTCACATCAATGTTTCTCTCTCTCTCTCTCTTTCTTCCCCTGCCCCCTCCTCCCTACCTTTCTCCCTAAAATCAATAAACATAACCTCTGGTGAGGATTTTTTTTAAAGGATTTTTTTAAGTGGTCCACATTGTCTCTATTTCTTCATTCACCTCCCATTCACTCCTCAACCACCCATTTGGCTTCCTCCCAATCCACTCTATCGAAAGGGCTCTGATATGCAAGCTTTCCAAACCTGACCTCATGATCTTTTTTACTCTGCCCTGTGGCCACCAATACCTATTCTTATGTCAGTGTTGCTGAGCTGAGTAAATGCCACTATCAGTCAGTTGCTTGTAGAAGAAACTCAGGAGTCATTCTAGATCATTCCCACTCCTTTACTTCTTGCATCTATTCAGTCAGTAACCAAGGCCTTTGATTTCTTCTTTTTACAGTAACTCTTAATTAAATCTTTCCAATTCTAACATAAATGTTACCACTGTAGTGAAACCACTGTCGCCTTTCAAATGGACAGCTGAAAGAGCCTCCTGAACCTGTTTTGCTTATCCAGTCTTATGTCTAAGTTCCTTGAATATGACAAGCTCTTAGCCTTAGAACATGCTACTCCTTTGATTGGCAAATTCCTATTCTTCAGTTCTTAGTTTAAAAGTCACTTTTTCAAGTGTCACTTTCCTAGTCCCTGAACTAAGTTTTCACAATTTTGCTACTCCCACACAATTTTGCAAAACTATGTCATGGCACTTTTCTTAATAGTAATTAACTAGAATATATTTGTTTATGTCTTTTCCTCTTGCTAAACTTGAAAATTAAATGAAGAAACTTATGTTTTATTTTTTATGCCCATCATTTATCACAGTGAGTAAAATATGTGCAGAACAAATGAATAATGCTAAAGAATTTGAAAGTTATTCTGTAGGCAGTGACTGAAAGGTTAATAAGCCAAAGAATAAAGAAATTATTGTATTATATGTAGTTATTGATAAATTTATTCTAAAGCATGTATTTAGGTATCAACTTTTTAGCAAGCATTATACTATGAACGAGGTATATTAATTTGAATAAAATATAATCCTTGCCCCTGAGGAGCTCAAATCATAATGAAAGATACAGATGTGTAAACAAAAGGATACCACGTAAAATGAAGAGGTGAATACCTAACTTTATACAAGGGGTGAAGTTAAGAGTGCACTTAAAGCCAAAGAGATTGTTATCTGAGCAGTGAGTGAAATTTACTATGTAGAAGAGGGGGAAAGACATTTCCAGAAGAGAGAACAAAAGAAGAGAAAATTAGATTGGGCTATTGAGAAAACATAGGAGTAAGAACATATGAGAAAAAGCAAACAATAGAAAAGGAACAATAGTTCCTGATCACAGTATCTTAGGGTTATTACTATTGGAATTAGCGTAACTTTACAGTAACCTGTGCTAGTAATCAGACTCATATTTCAATCATAAAGAAGCATAATGGCTAATTATAAGAGGAAATTTAAATGGCTAGAATTATTTTGATAAATCCTAACATAGTTGTTCTTGTCTCTTTGGACCATGGTTTTCTTGTCCATAAAATTTGATTAGATAATATTTTTAAATGTCTTCCAATTTTAACATTGTTTGATTTTATATTTTAAAGGTATTTAAGATAACCTACCTTCTGCAAATGTAACTGTCACAGTCTCTCTGAGAATATTCCCACTGTCTGAAGTCCACTGGAGCTAAAAAAGGGAACATTCATTTCAGTAAAATATTGAAAAATATTTTAAACCATCAACACAGCTGTCATATTTTATTTTCATAGTAGAATTGTGTTTTTTCTATAATTACTCTCTTCACTTGTTCATATTCTCAAATGCACAAGTATACTTCACTATTCAAATGCATTAGCTTCCCAAGTTCAGGGAACAAGACTTTGGATAGCAAGAGAAGGTGGCAAGGACCATTGCTTACTAAACCAATTTTTGTTCCTGAATTTTGGATAGCAAATAATGAAAAGTTCTGGATAGCCCTGGCTGGTATGGCTCAGTGGACTGAGTGCCGGCCTGTGAACCAAAGGGTTGCCAGTTTGATTCTCCGTCATGACACATACTTGAGTTGTGGGCCAGGGCCCCAGTAGGGGGTGTGTGAGAGGCAACCACACACTGATATTTCTCTTTCTTTCTCCCTCCCTTCCACTCTCTCTAAACATGAATAAATAAAATCTTTTTTTAAAAAAGTATTCTGGAGAGCAAAGAACAGTAGCTACAGCATAATATGTATCTAAATCTATTCAGTTAATGAATTTGGATAGTAAAAATGTGGACAGCAAACTATATTGCTGCTGAGATTTTAATGCCATAACACTGCCTACATTACAATTAGTTTCTGGGTAATTATATTAATCTCTTCAGCACTGGAAAAATTCTCACAGAAATGACAAATATTCAGGGGGAAAATACCACAGTATGAGATAACACTAATAGCCATAGATGGCATATAGAACTAACATTATTACTTTGTTTATTCAAGTGTAAACTATTCTTCTTAAATGTACACATCTACTTAAAAAGGATAAGAGCCCTGACTGGTGTGGCTCAGTGGATTGAGTGCCAGCCTGTAATCAAAGGGTCACTGGTTCTATTCCCAGTCAGGGCACATGTCTGGTTTGTGGGCCAAGACCCTAGTTGGGGGTACGTGAGAGGCAACCACACACTGATGTTTCTCTCCCTCTCTTTCTCCTTCCCTCTCCCTAAAAAATAAATAAATAAATAAATAAATAAATAAATAAATAAATAAATAAATAAATAAGATGTACACAGCATGTAATCAATAAATGCCTATTAAGTGAATAAGATACACTTTTTACAGAGATAAACTATGTTGACTTTTAAATAAAGATAACCATTGTTATTATAAGTCAGAGTTGGAAACTCACTGGTTTTTCTTGTGAGGGTAATTTAAAAAATTAGTCAAGTCATCATTTAAGAATTCATAGTGTTTACATTTTAAGAGAAAATATCACTATTTTTCTTATATCATAGTTATTTACATGGCCTAGCAGCAACCATCCCTATTAGTCCAAATAGTAATAGAAGCTAAGAAAGATTCTGTATTAAAACATACCGTTGCTGGAATAATCTCTGAGTTGTAAACATTATCTCCATTTCTCAAGGATTTCTGTACTTCATGGATGTGATTTTTTATATCATTTACAGTTGGAAAAAAGGATAAATTATGTCTTTCAGGTACCTCATCAGGTTTGAACAGCTCCCTTTCCACAAATTTTCTGTGGAGCATATAAAATGGAAAAAAACATAAGTAAATCTGCAATTTACTTTAGATCACATGAGAGATGGTTCTCTTTTAGCATAAACTTGTGTAAACATGGTTTATACCTTTACAAGTAGTTTATATATTTCAGCTTTTAATTTTTTCCCATACATTAAATCATAGAATTCATGCAGATTGAAGAAATGTAGTATTTACATTGGTTAAACAACTGTGTATCTGAGAGTGAGCTTTAGATTTTTATGAACTTAAAGGAATCACTATTTTCCCTTTTTTTATTCTCACCCAACATTTTTCATTGCTTTTAGAGAGGAAGGGAGAGAGAGAAACATCAATACGAGAGAGAAGAATCAATTAGTTGCCTTCAGAACGCTCCAGACTAGAGATTGCCCAAGCCTGGACAGAGGATGGTACTTGTCTGAACCAGGGATTGAACCCGCAACCCTTTGGTTACCAGACGATGTTCCAACCAACTGAGCCACACCAGCCAGGGCAAAGGAATCATTATTTTCAATTTAAGTATATTTTTGAATGTTTACTAGGTCAGGCACTATACATCAAGTATCTCCTTTAAGTCTTACTATAACCCTTTGAGGTACAATTAGCATTCCCACTTTACAGGTAAGAGAACTAATTGCTGCCAAAGTTATGTAATTTGCCCAAATTATACACCTACCTAGTAAGTAAGAGAGCTTGGGCCTACACTCAGGTTATCGGCATAAATATTGTTATATTCCTTCCAAAAGGCATCAATTAATATCATATAAAGTATAATCTGCTTGTCCTGGCTGGGTGGTTCAGTTGACTGGAGTGTCATCCCCTATACCAAATGGTTGTGCTTTTGAGCCCTGGTGGAGCATGTATGGGAAGGCAACTGATTGACATTACTCTCTCACATCGATGTTCTTCTCTCTCTCCCCGCTCATCTCTCCCTGTCTCCCTCTCTCCCTCTCCCTCCCTCTCTCTCACTGCCTCCCTCTCTCTAAAATCAATAAAAGCATATCCTCGGGTGAGGATTAAAAAAAAATTGAGGCAGGGGAGAGCAATGGGGGAAAACTGGGACAACTGTAATAAAACAATAATTTTTTTTTAAAGAACAAAAAAAGAATTTAAAAATTAAAGATTTTATTTTACCTTAAAAATTTTTTTGAAAAATATGATCTGCTTGCACTTTACAAGTATACAAAAGATAGAAATAGAAGGTAGTGTTGCCACATAACTGTACAAAAATGGATACATAAAAGAAATGACAAGTTATATATATAAATAGATTATATATACTATATATATAGCATTACATTGAGGAGACTGTAGAACAAAGCTGTATTATACCCCTGTTCTTAAGATTCAGGTTTAGTAAATAGTGGTACAAATTCTGGTTCTAGTCTAACAATGTCTCAATGGAAATATAAAATGTTTAAGAAATCTGCTAAATAAAAAAGTAGTGTATTAATTAAGAAATAATTCATGAAGCCCTAGCTAGTGTGGCTCAGTTGTTTGGAGCAACATCCTGTAAACTGAAAAGTCTCAGGTTCGATTTCTGGTCAGGCACATGCCTAGGTTGCAGGTTCAGTCCCCAGTCATGGCACATATGACAGGCAACCGATCGATGTTTCTCTCTTGCATCCATGTTTCTCTCCTTCTCTCTCTCTCTTCCTCCTTTCCCCTCTCTATAAAATCAGTAAGCATGTCTTTGAGTGAGATTTAAAAAAAAAAAAGAAAAATAATTCATGGAAATACTCATTTTGTTATTCAGATCAGACTATGCAATAACCAGTACAAACAAGGTCAGTTAGGTCCCAGAAATAACAGCAACAAGCACAGGCTGTAGAGTCAGACCTAAATTTCAGTTCTGCCCCTACTTCTTAAGCTAGTTATTTAACTCTCTGAGTCTCCATTTTCTCATCTGCAGGTCAGGGACAAATATGCGAACTTTATAGGCATAAGAATAAATGAGGTCATGCATATAAGGTGCCTAGCACAATACCTGGTACACACTGACTATGTGACAATAATAGTTAATTATTATATCCTGAGTATCAATAAAATTAGTCCAGACTGCTATATAAGAGATTTCATTAGACAAAGAACTATCTATATTCTTTTGTTATAACAAAATTTAATTGTATTTCAAATAGCTTCTAATAAGTACCTTGGCCTAGAGGTTTTAAAATCTTTGGTTCTGCATAGATGTTTTTCTGCAAAGGTTATCTATTATATAATTCAACTGATACACCGTTTAGAAATAGTTCAATTTGGCAAACCTGAATATGGAATATCTTAAATGAGTAAGTCAATCATTACATGGCTTGCCAAGCATCTGCTGGAAAATAATCGGCTAATATTAAGATTTTTTTTTTTAAGTTTTTGAATTTATTTTTAGAGAGAAGGGAAGGGAGGGGGAAAGAGAGGGAGAGAAACATCCACGTGCGAGAGAAACTTCCATCAGTTGCCTCTCACACACCCCAAGGAGGGTTTTGCATGCCCCCAAAGGGGCACCTGTCCCGAATCCCGGCATGTGCCCTGACTGGGAATCAAACCAACTACCTTTCGGTTTGTGGGATGATGCCCAACCCACTGAGTCACACCCGTCAGGGCAATAAATAAGATTTTAATAAACTAATATATATTCTTATCTACTTTAATTGCATATATCCCAGAAAATGTTTATAATGTTGTAAATGTTAATCTTTAAGCAACAAAAATGAAAAACAATTTGTTTCTACTGTACCTTAGCTGTTTCCTTACTGCATACACTTGTTCTATTCCCTGTGATACTAATTCTTGAATCTTATGTGCTACTTGAGGATGTAGACGTGAGGGTAATGTACAATTCTCATCTCTAACTGTAGTTTCCTCTTCTTCAAGAGAGGGCACAGGAAAAGGGGAGGGTGACAAAGGGAGGGAAGGAGTCTCTAATTCATGATACTGATGAGCTTGCTGTGTAGGTAACTGTACATACCACCTGACAAGAGAAAATATTTAAAATTATATTACTAGACAAAGGCAAGAATCATAATTACCTATGTTAATACTCATTAAGAGAAGGAATAACCTTTTAAGAAAAAATTATATATCATATCGTATTGAATACAAATTCAAAATATTCTCTGCTTAACTCTTCTAAGATTGGCTTTAAACCCAATTAAATAGAAATCTTTTTTTTTTTTTTACAGACTTTTTACTATGGCCCAAACATTAAAGAGGGTAGAGGATTTAAGTATATATGAAAATGGTATTTTAAATCTCAAATTAAGTAAATTTCACTTCAAAATAATGACTTTTTACATCATCTTTTGAAAATGTATATTTTCCCATTCTTCTACCACTTTGTTCCCAGATTACAACTTCTGTGTTGCACCTATTATTCTTCCAACCAAAGAGGGGATATAATTCACTATATCAAGACTGAGCTATGTGGGAGCATCTTCTTTGACAGGAGCCCAGCAAACTGTCTCTAGAGCGCTCCAGCTCCTGTTATCCCAATGAGCAAGACAATGAACTAAAAGGCAAATACAGGTCTCTCGTACAGGAGGGCACTGCAAAAAAACTAATGCTAAGAAAATAAACTGATCTACTAGGATACTGTTTTAATATATTTATGCAAGATGCTTGCAATGACTGATATTGCATGAAATGGAGTCTACATAAAAATTATATGCAATGGTCTCCAAACTAAATGATCTCATTATTGACTCTACTCATTTTTCATTTATATGAAAGTTTTTTTTTAAGATCACACACAAACTATGGTCCATACCCTTAACCCCATTATACAATTGCAAATTCTTCACCTGGACTGGCACATAAAAGAGAATAAGAAAGAAAGCTAATTTTCCTTCTTCTAAGACTTTAGGGAGACAAATATATGGTGATGGAAGACAATTTGACTTTGGGTGGTGGACACACAATGCAAAATACAGATCACATATCACAGAAATCTACACTTGAAACCTATATAATCTTATTAACCAATGTCACCCAATAAATTTAATAAAAAATAAAATTAAATAAAATATTTTAAATGACTGTAGTATAAAAGATATAAAATGAAATTTTATGTGATATGAAATTTTATGTAGGGATTCGAATTCATTTCTGGCTGCCACAACTAATCAAAGATGGGTTAAAACATATTCAGGTGACTGCAAGTACGGCTCCTAGCAAATGTCTAAAACAAAGTACTAAATATATAGTGAAATGTGTTGCTAAGAATGTATCTGTCATTTTGGAAAAAAAAATTCCATATGGCGCACAGAATTCTTTGGTCAGACTTAGCCGAGACATCTGACTGATAAACTCAATGGCCTATACAGTGGCAAATTATTTTAATACCTAGGGAACTACTAGTGAGAGATCCACCTTATAAAAACCATTTTTTTAAATTTTTCACTGTATTTTTTCATTACCATTTAACCCCTTATTCCACCCTTCCCCTATAAAAACAATTTCTTAAAATGAAATAATTAGAAACCATAATTATAATTTTTCTTACAGAAGAAATTCTTGCAAATGGAGCTAATTAATTTATAAAATAAAAGAACTATATGAATGTCCTACCTAAGAACACCACCAGCATCTACCAAGTTCTTCTTTAGCATGTTAAAGGCTTTCTCTTGCTCCATTCGGATTATTTTCTTATCAATTTTGGGGTCTGTGGGAACTCTATATTCAGGAAACTTTTGTACCTTTTTAATGTAAATTCTTTTTATAAGGAAAGAAAAGATTTTTTTTCATTATATTGTAATCTTAAGAGAACCTAATTTATCAACCAGAACTTTATTGGAAACATTAAAGTTTAGAAAAAAATTCCATTAATCTAGAAAGCATTCAGAGGATTACATAAAAGACATGCCATATTCTCAGTGCATCATAATACTTAACAAATTAACAATAATCATGACTTCAGTAAAAATACCTAAGCATTTCTGGATATTAGCATTTTTTTTCTGGATTTGCCGCTTCTCCATTCTCCTGAAAACCATAAACACCTCATACCTGGGTTACTTTAATAGGCTCTTTCTGGGCCTCCAGACATCCAATCTCAATACTAAAATCCACTTAATGCATCAATGCCACAGTAATTCTTCACATATGTACTACTCTGCTAAAGAATCTATCTGCCCTTTAATCAAGTAAAATTTCTTGGCAGCATTCAAGGCATTCCATGTGATTCTAGCTTATTTATCTAATCTTACTTTCAATTACTTCAAATATAAAATTGCTTTTCCTATGAAGTTTATCATCTTAATGAAAGAATCATCCTTCCTTCTCTGATACCAAATATACAATCATGCCATAACTTCATATATATAGTTCTCCTCACCTATAATATTTTTCCTTTAATTCTCTATCTATCCAAATTCAATTTAAACTTCAGCGTCCAAGCTTTCTTAGCTAAGTATTTTCTTTGCTGTTAATGAGTTTGCATGGATATATTCCCTCTGAAGACAGTTAGGTAATCCATACTATACTATCATGTTCTTTGAAAGTTTTTATTTACTGATCTACCCCAACAACATTTTAAGTTCCTCATGTTTAAATAAAATCTTACACCTTTTTTAGTCACCCTCGTTCCCATGGCACCCAACATAGTTGCATGGTACAGAGTAGATACTCATAAAGTACTTATAGAATAATAAAGAATAGAATGGTTTCTTCACATATAGAGATTTTCTCCCAAGTTACATGTAAAGTTTTAGATTTATTACCATATGTAAAAATCAGTTGAAAACTCTGTTTCATGGTAAAGTTTAAATATGACTTAAAGTTAACTTGATCACATTAAACATGAAAAGCCTTCTGACTAGATTTAAAAACTTGAGAACACTGAGATTTGTGATGTAAAATATGATGTTAAAATGTTTCAAAAATCAATTAAATCCAACCTTTACATTATCTTTTTTAAATCTTATTGAACCTAATAATATATAACATTTTCAATGTCTGAAAAAAAATATTATATAGGACATTATAAAAATATTTTAGGGGTGGAAATGGGAGGGAGGTGGGGAGGGCTGGGGTGGCGGGTTCGGGTGAGAATAAAAGACAGAAAACTGTACAAGATCAACAATTAAAATAAAAATTAAAAAAAAAAAGATAGTAAAAAAATAAATAAATAAAAATATTTTATTGGTTCATATTTTCATTCTCACCCACAGTAATAATAACTCCATAGTCCTACTCTATCTAAAACTTACTATGTTGGTCTCATACATTGCTGTTATGACCACAATTGGTAAAAATTTCTCTAAAAAGCAACTTTCTTTTTAAATGTCAACATTACAAAAAAATACAACCTTTTCCCTAGCAATAACATTTCAAGGAATTTATCCCATTGATATACTTGCACAAGCATATAAATAGGTACAAAGTTATTGGGCTGGCTAACAAGTTGATTTAGTTTCTTCCATACGATGGCTCTAGTAGTATGTTTTTTCCATACAATAGCTCCAGTAGTGCTCAGTTGTCTTTAATTCATTTGATACAATTTTGTTAAACTGTATTTTGTTAAGCTGTCATATCAGCCTGCATTAAAAAAAACATTTATCAAAATTGGTAAATTTGTATGCAGCCACTTTAATATTGAAGATGGAAGAAAATACACAAATTTTCAGTATGTCATGCTTTATTATTTCAAGAAAGGTAAAAACACAACTGAAACTCAAAAAAAAAAAAAGATTTGTATCGTGTATGGAGAAGGTACTGTGATCGATTGAATGTGTCAAAAGTGGTTTGTGAAGTTTCTTGGTACTATTGACATTTTGGCCAAACAGTTTTTTGCTGTGTGGCTGTCTTAGGCATTGGAAGGTGTTTAGCAGAACCCCTGGCCTCTACCCACTAAAGCCAATAGCAGGAGATAGTTGACACACTCAAAATATCCAAATCAATGAAGTTATTGGAGAAAATGAAAAATGTGTCTTTTATTTTACAGAAAAAACTAAATGGACTTTTTGGCCAACCCAATATTAATTGCAGCAATAATAAAGAAATAAAGCATACATGCCATCATTATGGGCCTAATTAAGTAAATGATAATTTGTCCATAAATAGACTATTATATAGCTGTTAATAAGAAGGAACCATGAAACTAATATCTTGTATGTCAACTATATTTCAATTTTTAAAAATATTTTAAAAAAGAATCGAGTGATTTTATGTACAGAAATGGCAACTTTGAGATAGATTTGGAATGAATAAAGGCAAAATGTAGAGTAATATATGTTATTACATTCAAACTACTATGAATTTTAATAGCTGTGCAGTAAATAATCAAAATAGGCATTCAGAATGAAAATAAATCAATGTGGATTCACAGCACAAAAAAAGGTACACTACTACCTAAACTTTAAGGAAAGGAAATATTAATAAGCTTTACTGAGATCTTTTACATTTATGAGGGTAAAGGAGAATATATACATGTGAGTGTGTATATATATATATATATGCATATATACAGAATGCCTGTGGAGGGTAATTCAAGAAACTGGTTAACAGTTGTTGCCTTAAAGAGGGAATAGGGGTAAGAGGAAACTCAGATTTCACTGTATATTTTTCTGGAGTTGCTTAAACTTTAAAAAGTGTATATCAGCTATTCAAAAATAAGTACTTAATAAGAAAATAAAAGAAAGCTTACCGGGCTGGACAAGTGGCTTTGTAGAGTTGACAAGATCTGCTTTCCTGCTCATTGATTTTTTTTAACTGGAAGCCTTTTCTCCTTGGCCCATACTGACACTCCATTACCACGGCTCTGCTCCCTGTGGGCCAAAACCAACTATTGGTATTAAATCAAGTATCCATCTGTTCTGGATACTAGATTAAAAATAACTTGATGGTAACAGCGTCAAAGTCTGTATTTTCATTAAAGAACTTTAGAGAAAGAAAACGGCAATAAATCTTACTAAAATAAAATGTACAAACAAGCCCTGATTGGTGTGGCTCAGTGGGTTGGGCATTGTCCTGCAAACCAAAAGGTTGCCAGTTCGATTCCCAGACAGGGCACATGCCTGGGATGTGGCCTGGTCTCTGGCTGTGGCACATGTGATAGACAATCAATCAGTATTTCTCTCATATATTGATGTTTCTCTCCCTCTTTTTCTCTCTCCCTTCCCCTCTCTCTAAAAGTAAATAATTAAAATCTTTTAAAAATAAAGTTAATTGTAATATTTACCAAATATACCACATGTTAAGGAAATTAGTAAATACTACATTTACTGAATGTCAACTGGTATTTACATACATGATTTTAATAACAAAACTTACCATTTTATAAATAGAAATTAATACATGCCACATTTGTTAATAAATACTAGTGTCGTTTAAAATTTTATTTCCTTTTATAATTATTTCCTTTTTCCTATTTGGGCTGTTAGGATAATATGATAACTGGTCACTAAGACGGCCCCCAATGATCCCTGCCTCCTAGTACTCATGTCCTCGTGTAATTCCCTTCCCTTGAACATGGCTAGACTTATTAACTTACTTCTAATGAATATAGATGAATTGATAGGATGTTGTTTTTGATAATAGATTATAAAAAAAGTCTGTGACTTCTATCTTAGGTACCCTCTTGCCCTTGCTTGGATTGCTCTCTCTGGGAAAAATCACCTGTCATGTGGTAAGCCAGCCCAGTGCAGAGGTCCACGTGGCAAAGAGTAAAGTCTGCCAAGAGCCCCATAAGTGAGCTTGGAAGCAGATGCACCCCTGACCAGCTCACATGTTAGTTGCAGTCTTGTGAGAGAACCTGAGGCAGATAATCCACTCTTGGATTCCTGACGCACAAAAACTGTGAGGTAATAAATGTTTGTTGTTTTCAGCCACCAAGTTTGGGGTAATTTGTTATGCAGCAATAGATAACACAAATAAGTAGAAGTAAAAATTATGCAGTTTAGATTTTAAGTTGAATATTTTATACTAGGGTACAGCAAACTTCTAAAATATAAAGCTCAAAGTGCAAATCATAACTTAAAATGTTGATAAAGCTGATATTAAAATGTAAAACTTGTGCCCTGGCTGGTGTGGCTCAATGGACTGAGTGCTAGCCTTAATCCATTGAGGCTAACTCAATGGGAAACCGAACTGAAAGGTCACCAGTTCGATTCCCAGTCTGGGTGCACGCTACGGTTGCCTGCCAGATCCCCAGTTGGGAGCATATGAGAGGCAACTGATCAATGTATCTCTTGAGCATCATCACTTCTCTCCCTCTCTTTCTCCCTCCCTTCCCCCTCTCTAAAAATAAATAAATAAAATCTTTTTAAAAAGTGCAAGACTTGTACTTAAAAGATACCACAAAAAAAATGAAAATAGCAGTTTGAAAAACAGTATTTTATAATACACATAACAAAAGATAAAAAAAACACAATTTTTTTTTAAAAAGAAACAACCAAACAGAAAAATGGGCTAAGGCTATGAACAAGCTATTCAGAAAGAAAAAATGGATGGTAAATGAAAAAATAAAGATTGTTCAACTTCACTAGTAAAGAGGGAAATACAAATTGAAACAATAGTAAAATACTATCTCACATTCTTCAGATTGGCGATAATAAAAATAATTGACATATTCTACAACTGACCCCACTGATCAATCGTAACATCATTAAAAGGTGTTACACATAGATAGCAATAAGAAGTACACAGAACCTATGAGGCATTCTTGCAAAATACTTTTATGAAGATTAGATCTTCATTTAGTCAAGCCTCTTAGATTTAGCAGTTTACAGGAAGTATAGGAGATAAAAGAGCATGCTAACCTACATGACAGAGTTGGAATCAGCAAAATGCAGAATATGGCAAATTCTACATAACAAGCTCTCTGAAGAAAATAGAACAGAAAGTTTTAGATGAAAATAGAGTTAAGAGCTATATTAACCAAATATAATTTATGAACTTTGTTTGGATGTGAATTTGAACAAACCTATAGAAAAAGAACTATGAGATAAGTGGAAGAATGTGAACATTGGACATTCTGACATTAAGAAATTACTGTTAATTCTTTTAAAGTGTGATGATGGGATTCTCATTATATTGTGTATGTATACACATATACATATAGAGAGACAGACAGACAGACAGAGGCAGACAGAGTCCTTATCTCTTTAGTTGTACATGAAGTGACATATCTGGAATTTACTGTAAAATCATCTTGGGAGTGGGGAATGAGGACGTGGGCTGGGATACAGATGAGACAATATTGACCGCATGCTGATAGTTGTTGAAACTGGATGATAGATACATGGAGTCATAGGATTTCAAATATTATTACTACTACTTTGATATACATATGAAAATATTCATAATATAAACATTTTTAAAAGAATGAAAATGCTAAGTCATACAGTGAATGTGGGAAAGGGAAATTTTCATACATCACTGAAAGGAGTAAAATTGGTACAGGTCATCAATTCTTTGTGTATATTTCTGAATCTAAAAAGCTCAAAAAACAAAAATTTTTGGAACTCATTTACCTGTAAAACCTGACCTGAACTTTAGGAGGCCATTTATAGTCTTGATTTATTCCTCAGTGTTGACTACCCATAAAATATTACTTGTTTGAACACAGAATACATGCTAGAAGTATTTTATAATATTACCTTATTACAGTCCAAAAATTCAGAATTCTAAAACATATCTGGACAAAAAATTTTAGAGAAGAGATATTTGAACCTGCACAACCACTTCTGTGAACTATTTGAAAGATTTTTATAAAGATGAAATAGGCATGATTCACAACACAGTAATTCCATCTTAACACATATACATTAAAAAAACTAATTACATATTTTCAACAGAAAATGTATATTTTGGACCTCTGACTACAGCATTCTTTGTGATATTGAAAAGTTGGAGACAACCTAAATTATTATGTATAAAAAAATAATTGTGGTTTGGTCATATGCTGGACTGTTACATAATTAAATTGAGTTAACTGGGGGTGAGTGAAATTTTATATAATAATGTCTACAGTTTACTATTTATGTGTATTTTTAAATATGCAAGAAACAAAATATATTATTAAAAATATGAACATGTACAGTAACATATAAAAACAGACTAGAAAGATACACACCAAATTCATGTAGTGGCTGCTTGTGAAGAGGTAAAAAAGAGATTAGAACTAGAGAGGTGAAAAATGTTCCATTTCTTTTATAGAATATTGATAAAGCTGAGCAGAAGAAGTTACATTTGTCTTCCTCTACTCTCTTTGCCCTCAGATATCCAGGATGAGGTGGCAATCCTTCCAGTTGAATAGTACCTGAATAATCCTGAAATAAATCACTTAATTTTAGGTTCTATGGGGTCTGGCTAGTCCTAGGGTGAATCTCTGGGAATTCTTTGAAACTATATTGCTTTAGTAAACACCAGTGTTTGCGAATACTGTATATAAATACACCTGATACTTGAGAACCCTAATATTAAAATTCTAAATAATTCCTGATTGTATGCAAATTCTATAAAGTAACTTAAGAATTAGCCCTGGCTGGTGTAGCTCAGTGGATTGAGTGCTGGCCTGCAAATGAGACGGTCGCAGGTTTGATCCCCAGTCAGGGCACATGCCTGGGTTGCAGGCCAAGTCCCCACTTGGGGGTGCACAAGAGTCAACCACACATTGATGTTTCTCTCCTTCCCTTCCTCTCTCTCTTAATATAAATAAAAATAAAATCTTTAAAAAAATCCTCACCTGAGGATATAAAAAAAAAATAAAAATAATAAAGTAACTTAAGAATTATAAGCTATATAAAATGGACACAAATTTGTACCACAAGACAAATCTAGAAAGAAGGAGGTCTATCTAGATTGGATGAAAAAACAAAAACAAAACCCAAGAGATACACATACTTAAAATAATAAAATTGCTTATTATTTAATTTGTATTAAATAGTTCTACCTGGAATTTCAATATTTTTTATTTTCTATTTTCAGTATAATATCTAGAGGAAGCATGATTTATTTAATACAATAAATGCAATTTTACAACATAAAAATTGGTTTATTATATCTTCTTTTTAGTTTAATATACATTTTATCAATTAACATTTAGTTATCATCTACCAAAATGAAAATGAATCAGCTTAGGAAAACCACAGCTTCACAATGGATCGTGGCTATTGCTAAACCTTTTAAAATATTTCTTTTAAAATGTACCTGCATTGACAAATGGAATTCCATCATATGGGACATACTGGGATTTCCACATCAAACGTGTAGCTGGCTTGGCTGGGCTTGGAGATTGGCGGGTCCCCCAGACGCTCTGTGTTTGCTGTTTGTGAAATGTTAAAACACTTTCTAATTCAGTCTCACTTACACAGTAGCCCCGGTATGAATCTCCAATTTTCTGCATGTAGTAAAAATTAAATAACAAAATTATTAGCAAATATGTTTCATTGTACAAAAAATTTAATGAAGTGATTGTCCAAGATGAAAGACTCCTCAGCTCTCAAAAGAGAATGTCATTTCTCCCCTCAGATCAATGGTCTATTACAACCAGTAGATCTGATCTGAATTCAACCAGCCCATCAAATAGATATTGTCTAGGTATTTGTTTGAGAATGCCAAACTTCTTGTCACAATGACTTCATCAAAATCTTGTTTGAGACTAATAATACTTAGGGAAGACAGCTTGAAGAACATATCATATGTCTATTCTTCCAGATACTTAAAATTCTACCCCTATATCTAACCAAATAAGCATAAAACTAGCCACAATGTACTGGTTCCCTGTGGGGATTCTTTACTGAAACTGATTTTGATAGAATACCATCCATTTTGAAAACCTATGAGAATTGTAATGTATCTCATATAAAAATGATATAAAAGAATTTGTTCATTATATCCATCTTGTTTTCATGAAGCTCCTTCTCTAAGAGAAATTCCTGTCTGACCTTATTATCAAAAATAGGTAATGGGATTATTTTTTGGTATCTTAGGAAAATTAGCATAATTACCATATTTACTGTGTATAATGCACACTTTTTTGCCCAAATGTCTGAGGAAAAAATAAGGATGTGCATTATACATGGGTGTAATGATTACATACAGTGGGTATAATAATCTCATGTATAATGTGCACAAAAATGTGGGTGTACATTATACACAGCAAAATACAGTACTTTTACCTAGCAGACACAAAATTTATGAACTAACTAGGTTTTCCCTTTTGAATGTTAATTCTCTCTCTCCCTCTCTACCAGCAGAGTCTGAATCTCATCTTTCCCCACAGACTGAAAATTGTGAATCCTACCCCATCTTCCTTCAGAATCTTCAGATGGTTTACAATTTTACCCCTGAGCTCCAGCGGAGGGAGGGCAAAGCAGACTAGAGTTGCATGAGGAGAGTTCAGGGTTGGTGGCTGGGTGGAAACAGCTGAAGAGTGAGCTGCAATATCCCTGTGTTCAGTCATTCCCTGTACTGCAGAAGCCACTTTTCTCTTGAACGTAGATGCTTAGATTGCAGATATTTGGCACGTGTCTGTGTGTGCATACATACACACACACACACACGCACAGCCATGCATGTAGTTCATTAAGACACACATTTCTTACTTCCATTTTATGGCTCCATTCTTGTTTTTCTTTATTCTTTAGCTCCACTTTTAATCTCTACCTTCCTAATACACTTTATGTATTTTTCTTTTAAATTATTTAAAATTTTTTCCCAATTATAGTTTATACAAGTTAAATCATATAATACTTGTCTTTCTCTGACTGGCTTATTTCACTTAGCATAATGCCCTCTAGGTCCATCCATGCTGTTACAAATGGTAAGATTTCATTCCTTTTTATGGCTGAGTAATATTCCATAGTATATATACGTACTACTACTTTTTTATCCACTTGTCCACTGATGGGCACTTGAATTATTTCCACAGCTGGCTATTGTAAATAATGCTGCACTGAAATAGGGGTGCATATATTCTTTATGATGAGTGTTTTGGGTTTCTTCAGATATACGCCCAGAAGTGGAATCACTGGGTCATAAGGCAGTTCCATTTCTAATTTTTTGAGGAACCTCCACAAGGTTTTCCGCAGTGGGTGTACCAATCTCCAAAGAGGACATGCAAATGGCCAAAAGACATATGAAAAGGTGCTCAATGTCACTAATCATCAGAAAAATGCAAATTAAAACAGCATGGTAATTATGAGGGCAGGGGGTGGGTAAGGGTTGAAAAGGGTATGGGGGGATAAATGGTGATAGAAATAAATAGTTTTTAAAAACCACAATGAAATATTGCATCACACCAGCCAGAATGGCTACCATCAATAAATCAACAACACGTGTTGGTGAGGATGGGGAGAAAAGGGAACCTTCCTGCACTGTTGGTGGGAATGCGGATTGGTGCAGCCACTGCAGAAAGCAGTAAGGAGTTACCTCCAAAAGTTAAAAATGGATCTGCCTAATGACCTAGCAATTCCACTTCTTGGAATATGTCCAAAGAAACACAAATACTAATTTGAGGAATCTATGCATACCTATCTTCATTGCAGCATTATTTACAATAGCCAAGATTTGGAAGCAGCTCAAGTGCTCATCAGTCAACGAGTGGATAAAAAAGCTGTGCTATATTTACACAATGCAATACAACTCTGCCTTAAAAAGAAAGAAACATTACCTTTTGTGACAGCATGGACATACCTGAACAGTATTACACTAAGTGAAATAAGCCAATCAGAGAAAGACAAGTCCATATAATTTTATTTACATGTGGAATCTAATGAACAAAATAAACTAACAAACAAAATAAAAACAGATTCATAGATACAGAGAACAGCTGACAACTGTCAGAGGGGGATTAAGAAGCTGGATGAAAGAGGTGAAGGAATTAAACTAATAATTCATAGACCTAGAGATAGAATGGTGATTACCAAAGACAAAGGGGGTGGGGGGAGAAGAACTAAGGCACAAGAAGGTAAAGGGGGGACACAGTGATGGAAGGAGATTTGACTTGGGGTGGTGAACACAAAATACAATATACAGATAATATATTATAGAGTTGTACATCCAAAAAAGTATATAATTTTATTGACCAGTGTCAACCCAATAATTTCAAAAATTTTTTTAAAAACAAAAGAAAGAACTGGTAATGTAGATTTGGGGATCATTTTTATAAAAGTGATAGTGGAAAGCCAACAAAGTTAATAAGCTCTCCAAAAGATAAAATGTGGAGAAATAAAAAAAAAGGTTAAATAGTGAAATCTGAAGAATTTCCCTTGTGAATATGAAAATAAATTAGTGCAAGCAAAGAAAGAAAGAATGGTCAAAAGATAAAAAGTAGAGAAACACAATAGCAAAGTTTCATGGAAGACAAGGGAAGAAATGATAATGAAGTGAGAAGATTTATATGATCTTTGCTTTAACAGAGCTCACAATCTCTAACAAATAAAAGGCTAGATGAGATCAGATTTAGAATAAACATGAACAAAATAGTACAGATACAGCCTCTGTTAGTCATATTCAAAAGTGGACATTTTGGGATGAACTGTAGTTCAGTGATATAGGTAAGGATTATTTTTAACTCACCTCACAGCTCCTAAGACGGCAGGCCCACATAGGTGTGTTAGAAGAAAGTGGCTGGAGAGGGGCCAGAAACTGTTCTTCAGGCATTCTGAGACAAGGGAAAATAGATATAAAGACATATTAGAAGTCACACACAGACATACACATGGCATTCAACTTCTTTATTCTCTTTGCTGGTATCAAAGACAAAAGACTGAGATCATCAATAAGAAACTGTAATAATGACAGATTGATCTGATAAGCATATTCATTGTAATTTTCTTTAATCATGACTATTTTACTAACTGCTAATGAGAAGGCCCAGGTTAGCTCTTCCAACTACCTGTAGTTCCAACAAATTCAAGTATTTTATCTCTTTCTCTAAAAGCTTATTTCATATTCTTATCATTATAGAATTATTTTCATTTATCAAAAAATGAGCTAATAAAACTTGTTAATAAAACTTGCTAATAAGACTTGTTAAGAATTGCATGATATCATGTCAAGTTCTAAGACTACAGGTCATAAGTATTGTATTAATTTTAAAATATTTTAAAATTAATAGAACAATTAAAAGAATATTAATAATACATCCCTGGCTGGTGTGACTCAGTGGATTGAGTGCCAGTCTGAGCCAAAAGGTCGCCAGTTCTATTCCTGGTCAGGGCACATGTCTGGGTTATGGGCCAAATCCCCAGTTGGGGGCGTGTGGGAGGCAAATGATTGCTGTATCTCTCACACATCAATGTTTCCCTCCCTCCTTTCCTCTCTCTCTAAAAATAAAATAAATGAAATCTTTTTAAAAAAGAATATTAATAATACAAAAAACATTACCTTTACTTCCCTAAATTAGTGTAAAGTGTTATTTTAAAGCAAAAGTAAAAGCTGAAATAAATGTTAACAAAACACATTTTAAACACTTTACCACAGAGGAATTAAACATATAAAAATGTGATGAAACCATTAAAAATTTTAGGATCTAGAATGAGTATTTCTTTATTCTAAAAACTGTTAGTGTCAGATGTTTTCAGGTTGCTTCAAAATGTCACAGAAACAGGTCGCTAAGGAAAAGCAGCACTTTGGATAGTCATACTTTCTAGAGTAGCTTCTTGTTGCCAAGATGACATTAAAATCTATATATTTGATTATAGTTTATTCTATTTCCTGAATTTCTGATCTTTTCTATAGTAAGCCAGCTTTAGATGGAATAACTTAAAAAATATTTCCATGATAACAAAAGATGAGTCCTCTTTCCTGCTGACTCACCTGGTCACTGTCGTTGTTGGCAATGTGAGGGATGCTTGTGGATGAAGAATATAAGCACTGTTATTTTCTGCTAAAGCATCCACCCTCACAGTTGGTAAGTTTCTGTTGCTGGGTTTCTCTTCAGAGGCATCTTAACCACAATAATAAGAACAAAGCAACATCAGTCTCTTGAATAAGACCCCGAGAATGTAACTAACTATAATTTATATATTTGAAATAGGACAGGAAAGATATGCTCTGAAACTAAAGATAACAAAACTTACAATGCTTTATTGAGGATCTCTCTGATAAACTTGTTTACTTTCCAATTATAATACTGACTACTAAAATAATGTAATTAAGTTTTTGGAACTTATATTGAACAGCTAAGATATAAGAGTGATAGAAGTAATTGTTATATGTATTAAGAGTTTCATGGTAGAATAGGAAAATGTAAAACTGACTCTTGTTTCTATATCATGTTTATAATGTTTTCTTCAAACTATGCTTTTTTCCTTACATTTTAGTGACTGTTAACACAGACAAAGAATCATAACACCAAGGTAAAAATATCTACCCTAAATCATTAACTGTGAACAAGTGACAAAACAGTATAGCTATGATGTTAAAAAAGAGATTCAAATAGATGAAAAAGCAAGGGAAGGGAAAGGAAGAGAATAATGATATTATTAAATAGGTAAAGAAAAATAAAATAAAATAAAAGGAAACTAGAATATGAGTCTCATTTCTGAATTTGAAAGAACAAGAGAAAGAGGAAAAGACCAAAGAGGATGAAAGTACCCTTAAAAAAAAAAAGTACTAAGTCACACGGCTAACAACAACATTGATATAAATACAAATGTAAAATCTTCTCCAATAGCTATTAGCATCATATTCTTGTTATTGTTGTTGTTATTATTACTGTTGTTATAATTAAGGAGAATTTATTTTATGCTCATTGGTCATTTGTGAGGAAGCAAGAGTCAACCAGCTTCATAGAATTCCGAAATGGAATAGACAGCTAACCTAGACAGGAGTTGAAAATGAACTTGAAATTTACTTGGGCTATAAAACTTTTTCTACTTATTCAGTTCACAATTTTGCCCAAAGAAATCAATTTTAGCACTGACTTTCATATGATGATTTTCCTAAATATACATTTCTTTCTTTAAAACATTCTAAAATCCCCTATGTCCAATTATTACTCACCCCGAGGACTATTCATATCCACAAGCTGCCCTTGAGGTATAATCACTTGTGCCATTCCTGTCTGGGTAGATGGAATTACACGAAGCACCTGTCCATTTTCTAATGAGCTGGCAACAATCATCTTGGAAGCATTAAAAAAGAAATCAAATGCATAAGCCTATAGTAATTTAACAGAGTTATTCATTATTAAAGACACGCCTACCTCTTTGGTCAATACTATTATAGATGAAATCATCATTATATAGATGAAAACACTGAGATACATAAAAACTTTTTCCAGTCTTACAACTGATAGGTGGTAGAACTAGGATAAAGACAGGCAGTTGGACCATATGTCCTAGGATCTGAACCACCTATGGCCTTATTCATTACACAGGGGGAGACCTAATGACTTAGTAATCTGAACAATGCTCTGACTGAACTGAATATATTAATTTTTTTATATTTATTATATTACCCATACATATTTCACCTATTTGTGTGGTAATAATCTACATTTTAAGTTATTTCATTAGTTTAAAAACAGTAACTTGTTAGATATCTACTTAAAACAGCATTTGTTCTTATATCTCTGCATTTATATATATCCTATCTTGGTCCATAGGGAATACTACAGAGTCCCCAAAAGTCTAAAAACATAGAGAAAAGAGTATATTTTATAATATTTTCTTTTCAGTTTAATACCTGAACCCATTGTCAGAAATTCAGAAGAATATCAACTAAAAAAGAATCTGAAGTTTAAGAAAAACATTTGAAGATAAAACTAATAAATATTTGAAATAAGTTTATCCTATAGTTTTAGATTTTTTAGACAGCCTATAAACTTTATTACCTAACATACTACTTTCTGCTGACGCAATTTTATGATTTTACCTGTACCTAGTGCAATTAACTCTCCTTATTCATTCCATTCCACTCTCCCAGACTTCCTTTTTGCGAGGTAAAAATGTGCAAGCATTGCTGATGCATGACTGATAGAGACTGCATTCCTCCCTTTAAGGGGGTCATTTGAAAAAAACTAAATTAATAAAAACCCACCTCAATAAATATAATCATAAACATTTTCCAGAAACTAAGAGTAGGAGTAGTTTCCCTACCCCAAATGTTTATCAAGTTTCTTGAGACATAAATGTGTTGCCATACCTCATCACTTCAACATGAAAAAGCACCAGAAACTCTGAAGAGGATAACTGATTTACATTTGTTGAGTGAATACTAAGTGGCAGGACTTAACATTACCTTATTTAGTGCTCTTTACATGTATATGAAGTATATGCATTTTATACATGACAAAACTGTAATACAGAGGTTACAAAATTTATGCAAGGTAACACAGAGCTGGAAATTCAAACCCAAGTAGTTTGACTCCTTTTAATTACTACTCTTTACTGCCTCCTGATACCTGATGATGCTATTAAAGCTAAAAAAAGACAAAAACAAAGTAATATAAAATGTTCTCCTGACTTTAAAAGGTAACAGTAATAATATTGTTCTAAATTCTTTACTCCTTGCTCTAGGACACATATTGGCAAAAATATTGCTATGAGAGATGTCTGAGATTTTACTACCTATGTTTTCTTCTATGATTTTTAAGGTTTCATAGCATTCATTTAAGTCTTTTATCCATTTTGAGTTTATTCTTGTGTATGGTGTAAGGTGGTGGTAAGCGAAATAGAAAAAAACAAGCAAATAGGACAACATCAAACTAAAAGACTTCTGAACAGCAAAAGAAACCATCAACAAAATGAAAAAAGAACCCACTGTATGGGAGAGCATATCTGTCAATGATACATCTGATAAGGGGTCAATTTCCAAAATATATAAAGAACTTACACAACTCGACACCAGGAAGACAAACAATCCAATGAAAAAATGGGCAAAGGACCTGAATAGACACTTCTCCAAAGAAGACATACAGATGACCAACAGTCGTATGAAACAATCTTCAATATCACTAGTTATCAGAGACATGCAAATTAAAACCACAATGAGATGTCATCTCACACCTGCCAGGATGGCCACCATCAGTAAATCAACAAACAACAAGCGCTGGCAAGGATGTGGAGAAAACACGGTGCGCTGTTGGTGGGCATGCAGACTGGTGCAGCCACTGTGGAAAGCAGTGTGGAATTTTCCTCAAAAAATTAAAAATGGAACTGCTTTTTGACCCAACAATCCCACTTCTGGAAATGTATCCTAAGAGTCCCAAAACACCAATTCAAAAGAAGATATGCACCCCAATGTTCATAGCAGCATTATTTATAATAGTCAATATCTGGAAATAGACAAAGTACCCATCAATAGATGAGTGGATAAAAAAGCTGTGGTACATTTACACAATGCAATAGTATATGGCCATGAAAAAGAGGGAAATCTTACCTTTTGCAACAGCATGGATGGAACTGGAGGTTATTATGCTAAGTGAAACAAGCCAGTCCAAGAAACACAAATACCATATGACCTCACTTATATGTGGAATCTAGTCAACAAAATAAACTGAGGAACAAAATTGAAACAGAGGCATGGATACAGGGAACAGACTGACAGCTGTCAGAAAGGAGGGCGAAAGGGGAACTGGACTGAAAGAAGGTGGAGGGATTAGCCACAGAACATATATGCGGAACCAACAGACACAGACAACAGTGATGTGATGGCCAGAGGGAAGGAGGGGCAGGGGCTGGGTAGAAGCAGGCAAAAGGGGGGAAATGGGGACATCCGTAATAGTGTCAGTGATAATTTAAAGTTTTTAAAAAGTAAAAATAAATTCTTTACTCCTTATAAGGAGATTAAATATCTGTGAAAATATTTTATTAATTCTTAGAAAACGAAAGTGCTGTGGGTATTTTTAAATCCTAATAAAACATGTATATTTATAATTTACTCAATCATATGAAAATATCATAATTAAGACTGATCTGAAACTGTACCCCAAGCTCAATAAAAATCTTCTCTATTTTCTCTCCTTAGCTTACTCTACCTGGTACCTAAAAAACTATCTTCAATTCATATAATTTGATAATGTTACTTTCCCTGTAACAAAAAAGCTAATTATCTTTAATCTTTACTATGAAAACACAAATAGTTTTGAAGAGTCATCTGCTGCAATACATCCTACTTGAGACCATGAAAATTATCAGAAAAGCTTGGTTGATGAACAGTTTCATAATTAGTGGTTTCTTTGTGTACAACTATCTATTAATTCAAAACACCATCCCTACTTCACTCCAAAACCTCTGCATTCATTTCATAGTGAACCACTACAGAAATTTTACTAGCTCCTTGATAGTTTCTATATTAAAAATATGGAAGTGACCCAAGTGTCCATCAGTAGATGAGTGGATAAAACAACTATGAGATATTTACACAATGGAATACTACTCAGCCTTAATAAAGAAGAAAATTTTATCTTTACCCTTTGCAACAGTATGGATGGACCTGGCGAACACTACACTAAGTGAAATAAGCCAGTTAGAAAAAGACAAATACCATGTAATTTCACTAATATGTGAAATCTAATGAACAAACTGAACTAACAAGCAAAAGAGAGACAGACTCATAGATAGAGAGCAGGATGACAGTTAAGGGTGGGGGAGGTTAGGAGGTGAAGGCATTGAGCAAAAAGGAAAAAGGACACATGGACAACAGTGTGGTGATTGCAGGGGGGAGAGGAGTATAAGGGAATTACATGGTAATGGGGAAAAAAGAAAAGAAAGAAGGAAAGAAAACACAACTTTTTCAATAAGCTCCACTTGGGGAATGTTGATAGTAAGGAAAGTTATGCATGGAGAAGGGGGAAGGGATATATGGGAAATCTCTGTATCTTACCCTTAATTCTACTGTAAACTTAAAACTGCTCTTAAAAAAAAAGTCTATTAACAAACAAAAGCCCCAAAAAGTTGCACTAGGTTTCCCAGAATATCACCACTTTATGATTTTGGGTTCTTTGAAAAAATACTTTCTTACACTTTGATGTTTATTGTCACATGTTTCCTATTTCACAGCTTTAAATGATCCTCTGTATCATCTCTTACTCTAAACAACGTAAAATCACCTGCATAATGCCTCTGTATAGAAAGTTTGATACAATTATAAAGAGAAGAGAACTCTTTTAGAGTCAAACAAATAAACAATTTTAACATCTTTTTTAGGAAAGGGATTATGTGTAAAATCCTAACACTTCATACATTTAGACTGGTTGACCTTTCTCTCGAAACATGCAGACTTTCTAAATGTTCTAAGACCAAATAGAGTAAATGTCAAATAACAGGAGAAATTACAGAAGTATGTCATGCTGGACATGAAATATTAAAATGTAGTTGGTTCACATCTAAATTATTTATTGCATATTAACCTCTGCTGGTGATGCAGTATGGTTTCAGAAGTTTACCCTTACTTTGCATTTCAGTCCTAAAGTAGACCCAGAAATTTGTTCAGTCTGAACACACACAAAAAGCACTTGTCTTCACTTAGCCACCTCTCAACCAATGACTCTCAACCCCAGAATTTACTGGATTATATGGAAACAAAAGCACAGAGATTAACTCTGTAATACCCTAGACTAGAAACAACAGAGACAAGGATTAATTTTATATAAAATTATTGATTACTTGTATAATTTATAATCAAAGTCTGATTTAAAAAATAATTTTGGGGAGCTTCTAGTCAAGATGGTAGGGTAGGCAGACATGGCTCACCTCTTTGCACAACCCATCAAAATTACAACTAAAATATAGAACCACCATCACTTAGAACTGTCAGAAAGTGAGTTAAATGGAAGTCTGACAACTACAGAATTAAAGAAACCACATCCATCCAGACTGGTAGGAGGGGCACAGATGCAGAATGGGCTGATCCCAATGTAAGGCAGTAGTGTAAAGAAATTCACTGGGTGAAGAAGGTGAAGGGATTAAGAACTACAAATTGGTAGTTACAGAACAGTCATGGGGATGTAAAATACAGCATAGAGTCTATAGTCGATAACACTGCAATAACTATGTACGTGCTAGATGGGTACTGGAAATATCAGGGGAACACTTTGTAAATGATTGTCTAATCACTATGCTGTACTCCTGAAACTGACACAAAATAATACTGAAAGTAAATTGTAATTGAAAAATTAAACAATAAAACAAAGACATTAAGGCCATATACTAATACAATTTAATAAATAGCATAAAATTGGTTATTTATAAAATATACTCACCATTTGTGCATTAGAATCCCCCAATGACTGAAGTTCATATTGAACAGGTTGCCCATTTTGGTCCACTAGGTGAAATTTCTCTGTAGAAAGAGTCTGTGCTTGAGTCAGGGGCCCTGGTATATTCTGTGATGTGAGTGAATTATCTGCTTCATGAGTAGTGATGGGTAAAACTCTACTAGAATTATTTTGTCCAGTGGAAGGATCCCTGGAGTCCATACAGTTTCGGTGCTTTGCAAAATAATAATAATAAAAAAATAAACAATCATTTAGGTGTTTGTAAAATATAAACATTATAACTTTTTAAAAATAGAATATTTATAATAAAAATGAAATGTCATTCATTTTTCAGTTAATTATCCACTTCACACTTTGCAAGAGTTGTCAGTTCACAGACTGATCCAGACAGAAAGCAGTTGTTAAGTGAAACTGTTGATTTTTATGATATTTTATTTCAACCTCATTAAAATAAAACTGTCCATAGAAATGCAACCTGAAATTATAAAATGTAATTCAACATAAGAAACTTTATTATGTATAAAGTTTATGAGTATACATAATCAAATATGATAGAACTATGGATAGTAAAATGTTAAAATTCTTGAATACATTAAGTATAACATATTCCTTAAGCATAAAAACTTGTTAATGGCATGTTGTTCTTTAGAATGGAAAAAAGTTCCCAGTTGACTCTCTACCTCAAATTACCTGAGAATCTGTTTTTGAATCTTCGGAATCATTATGATTGACTGTTAATGAATCATTAGGCTGTTCCATGCTGATATCATATTCAATTCCATTTTCTTCTATTACTTAATAGCTGAAAGAGTTCAAATAGCTGATCAGCTAAAGCTTCTAACATTTTTTTAATTCTTATTTATTCTCTTACAGCTATCCCAATTTCCCCCCTTTGCCCTCCTCTGACCAACCCACCCACTGCTCACCCAGTCAATTCCCAAACTGTTGTCCATGTCAATCATGCACTTTCTTTGATCCCTCCCCGTCCTTTCCACCATTGTCAGCCATTCTCCTCCCCACTGGCAGCTGTCAGTCTGTCATGATTCCAGGTTCTGTTTTGCTCTTTAGTTTATTTTGCTCATTAGATTCCTCTTATAAGTGAGATCATATGGTATTTTTCTTTCACGACTTCCTTATTTCACTTAGCATAATAGTCTCCAGTTCCATCCATGCTATAGCAAAAGGTACATTATATATACAGATCTGTTACCATAATATACAATCATTCCACTCAAAAACTGCTTGACAAGCTTTGAAAATAAAGACACATGTACTGCAAAAAGTGTGAGCCACTAAGGCCTAGTACAGTGATTTGCAACTGTGGCGATTTTGTCTCCTCACACACTCCTCCACCCTGAAGTATATTCAGCAATGTCTGAAAACATTTTTGGTTGTCACAGTGTAGGGAGGCATGGGAGGGTTCCTACTGGCATCTAATGGAGTATTGCTAAAAATCTTCAAATGCACAGGACAGCTACTATACCAAAGATGTCAATGTTACTGAGGTTTACTAAACCTGGCCTACTATATTGTAGTAAGTATAGGATTCTGCATTATCTTAAAAAAAAAGTTTTATGTCTTAAAACTGTAGTGAGGTCAAAATGAAACTGGTGAAGACTACCACTGAACATATATGTAATAAACTTCATAGAACCTTTGAAAAACCTGTCCATTTAATTTTATTTTTCAAAATACAGCATACATATTTTTTAATTTTTTAAATTTTATTTTTTAAATTAACATGCATTAAATTAAACTTCTCTGTGTGTGAACAGTTCTATGGATTTTAACACACATTTCTATGTAACCATCATCACAATCAGGATATGTAATAATTCTAATCACCCTTAATTCTAATTTAAAGTTATACCTGTACTTTAGACTTATTTAGTAATATATATATTTGAATACATTGAAAACTTATTTTTCTGTGATAGTATACACACATATAAACTTGTAAAATTAACCATTTCATAAAATCTACAAGGTTTGCCTTTGTGTATTTCCAAAATATTTTAACTATTTCTACCTCAAATATAATTGGCTATAAATCACTCTTATTTTTAATATGTAACTGTAAAATATCTTAAAACTGCTTCTCCTTTAAGAATTTAAATTATCGCTTATTATTCTAATCTAACTTGTTATAAAAATTCCAAAAACCTGTAGTTACTTCTTGAGGTATAACAGAGCAATTTTATAACTTCCTGTTTTGTCTTGAAGTTTTTACACTATATATATTACTTAAGAACAGTATTTTTTAGAAGGGGTTTAAAAAATAAAAAGAGTTCCACTAAAGACAATACTGCAGATTAGATACAATAAAAGGCTCACTTGCTAGAAAACAAATAATAGGAAATTGATCTAAAACAAAATCTAAGAAGTTAGTTACATACATGCCAGTTCCCATAAGACTGTCAGCTGATCTCTCAAAAGAAACTTTGCAGGCTAGAAGGGACTGGCAGGAAGTATTCAATGTGATGAAAAGCAAGGATCTACAACCAAGATTACTCTACCCAGCAAAGCTTTCATTTAGAATGGAAGGGCAGATAAAGTGCTTCCCAGATAAAGTTAAAAGAGTTCATTGTCACCAAACCCTTATTATATGAAATGTTAAATGGACCTATTTAAGAAACAGAAGAAGATCAAATCTATGAACATGAAGATGATAAACTCACAACTATGAACAACTGAATATAAAAAACAAAAACATAGTAAGCAAACAACAAGAACAGGAACAGAATCACAGAAATGGAGATCACATGGAGGGTTATCAGCAGGGAGGGGCAAGGGGGAGGGTTTAAGAAGTATAACTGGTAGGTACAAAATAGACAGGGGGATGTTAAGAATAGTATAGGAAATGGAGAAGCCAAAGAACTGCTATGCTCGACCCATGGACGTGAACAAAGGGGGGGCGGGATTGCTGGAGGAAGTGAGGTACCGGGCACAGGAGGGCAAAGGGGAAAAACACCAGGCAACTGTAATATCATAATCAATAAAATATACTTGAAAAATAAAATGCAGCAGAGAGATAAGATCAGCTATAGAGTACTGACATTAGATATATAGCAAACTACTCAAAAGAAACAATGATGGTAGAAGTCACAGGAATAATAAAAAAGAAAGTGCTGATATACGATTGCATATATTCAAAACTATTTTCTTCACAAAACAGGATGAAAGAAAGACACTTTAAGAGTTTTAAAAACTGAAAATGAATAATCTACAGCCTTGGCTGGTGTGGCTCAGTGGACTGAACATGGGCTGTGAACCAAAGGGTCACGGTTCAATTCCCAGTCAGGACACATGCCTGGGCTGTGGGCCAGGTCCCCAGTGGGGGCCATGTGAGAGGCAACTACACATTGATGTTTCTCTCCCTCCCTTTCTCCCTCCTTTCCCTTCTCTCTAAAAATAAAGAAATAAAATATTAAAAAAAAATAATCTACAGATCCTACATGAAATTTCTAGAAATACTGAAAACAAAAATGATACCAGATGTAAGTCCTGATTCTAGAAAAATAGTAAGCAAATTAATAATTCTATGAAAAATATAAATAAACACTACTTTTATAAATAATAACATTGTTATAATTTTGTATATGTGCATTATAAACATAGAATAAAATACTGGAGAACTGGAGGTCTCAAACTCCACACAGACAGACACACCTTTGTTCAGGACACTACCTCCTGCCTCTTCATCTGGTTATTGACTTCCAGACAAGATGGAGGCATAGGTAGACACACTGTGCCTCCTCGCATAACCAAAATAAGGACAACAATTTAGAAACAAAATAACAACCATAAATGACAGAAAATTGAACTGTATGGAAGTCCAACCAAGGAGTTAAAATAGACACATTCATCCAGACCGGTAGGAGGGGTGGAGTTGGGCAGCAGGCGGAGAGGGGTCGAGACAAAAAAAGTGATGGCACCAGGCATGCAAGGCAGCAGCTGACAAACCCAGGGCCTGCAAGATGGCAATGGGCAGACCCAGGCGAACCTGGGGAGCAAGACAAACCGCACAACCCAGGGTCCCAGAGCAGGGAAACAAAGCCTCAAAACACCAATTGAAAACACCTGTGGGGGTTGAAGTGCCGGGAGAGACTCCCAGTCTCACAGGAGAGTTCGTTGGAGAGACCCACAGGGTCCCAGGGCATGCACAAACCCACCCACCTGGGAATCAGCACCAGAAGGGCCCAATTTACTTGGGGGAAGCAGCAGAAGGGACTGAAATCTGACAGAGAGCATAGCAAGTGCCATTGATCCCTCTCAGACTGTGTCCCCACAGACAGCGTCACAACACAGCGACTGGGTTGACCTGCCCTGGTGAACACCTAAGCCTCCACACCTCATATGTAACAGGCAAGTCAAGACAAAAAAAAAAGGGCCCAAATGAAAGAACAGATCGAAGCTCCAGAAAAAATACAACTAAGTGACCAGGAGATAGCCAAACTATCAGATGCACAGTTCAAAGCACTGGTGATCAGAGTGCTCACAGAATTGGTTGAATTTGGTCGCAAATTAGATGAAAAAATGAAGGCTACAATAAGTAAAATGAAGAAAAACGCACAGGGAACCAATAGAGATGGGAGAAAAACTGCGACTCAAATCAATGGAGTGGACCAGAAGGAAGAAACTAACCACCAAACAGAAAACAAGGAAGAAACAAGAATTCAAAAAACTGAGGAGAGGCTTAGGAACCTTCAGGACATCTTTAAATGTTCCAACATCTGAATTATAGGGGTACCAGAAGGGGAGGAAGAAGAGCAACAAGTGGAAATCTTATTTGAACAAATAATAAAGGAGAACTTCCCCAATCTGGCAAAGGAAATAACTTCCAGGAAGTCCAGGAAGCTCAGAGAGTCCCAAAGAAGTTGGACCCAAGGAGGAACACACCAAGGCACATCATAATTACATTAGCCAAGATTCAAATGAAGGAGAGAATCCTAGAAGCAGCAAGAGATAAGGAGACAGTAACATATAAAGGAGTTCCCATCAGACTGTCAGCTGATTTCTCAAAAGAGACCTTGCAGGCAAGAAGGGGCTGGAAAGAAGTATTCCAAGTCATGAAAGTCAAGGACCTACATCCAAGATTGCTCTATCCAGCAAAGCTGTCATTTGGAATGGAAGGGAAGATAAAGTGCTTCTCAGATAAGGTCAAGTGAAAGGAGTTCATCATCACCAAGCCCTTACTATATGAAATGGTAAAGGGACTTATCTAAGAAAAAGAAGATAAAAACATGTATAGTAAAATGATAGCAAACTCACAATCATCAAAAACCACACCTAAAACAAAAACAAAAGCAAACTAAGCAAACAATAGAACAGGAACAGAACCACAGAAATGGAGATCACATGGAGGGTTAGCAACAGAGGAGTGGGAGGAGGAGAGGGGGGGAAAAGGTACAGAGAATAAGTAGCATAGGCAGTAGGTAGAAAATAGACAGGGGGAGGGCAAGAATAGTGTGGGAAATGTAGAAGCTAAAGAACTTCTGACACATGGACATGAACTAAAGGGGGGGAATGTGGGTGGGAGGGGGTGTGCAGGGTGGAGGCGAATTATGGGGGAGAAATGGGACAACTATAATAGCATAATCAATGAAATATATTAAAAAAAACAAAAAGCATGTCCCTTCTCAATGGGAATATCACATATTTTAAATTTATATTATCCACCTAAAACAAAAAACAAGAATTGAAAGAAGAAAGCAAAGAAATAATTGTCAACATTTAGGATAATGGTGACTTCAATGGGGGCATCAGCAGGATGGGACACAGAAAAGAGACTTGGTAGACCTAGCAGTACTCTTAACCCAGCTCTTAAGATGGGTAGTAGGTTTCCTAATTTGCATCTCATTTTTATGCATCAAAATTTACATAGTACTTTGTATGTACAGAAGGTTACTTAATGAAAATTTTAAAGGGGAGGTAATGAAATGAAATAACTTGATTTATTATTCTTATTAATTAAAAAGGTTTGTAGAAGGAAAAAAATACTGGAGAACTAAATAAAATACACATAACTCAGGAGGGATAATAAGAAACACAATATATTAAAACTTAAGGAATTCAGGGAAAACACTGCTCAGGAAAGTTTAAAGCAATAATGCCTTAATTTTTTTTAAATCTCCATCTTTATATCTTAAAAAATGGAAAAAGAAGGGCAAACTAACTGAAATCTAGCAAAAGGAACGGAAGAAAAAAACAGAGGGGAGATAAGCAAATTCAAGAATAGAAAAACAATAGAGAGTACCAACAAATCTAAAAGTTGGTCCTTTAAAGATTGGCAAAATTGACAAACCTTTAGCTAGAGTGACAATTAAAAAAAAGATGCAAACAACTAAACTCAGAAATAAAAGGGAGGACATCACCCCAACCTTACAGAAATTAAAAGGATAATGAGAGAATCCTAAGAACAATTGTACAATCATCTCTATTCACAGACGACATAGTCTTACACACAGAAAATCCTAAAGAATCCACAAAGAAGAATGGTTAAACAAATTCTACAAACTCACAGGATGCAAGATAAATGGGCAAGTAAGTTGTATTTCTCTAAAACAGCAATGAACGGTCCAATAATAAATTTAATAATCCATTTAAAATAGCATCAACAATAAACTACTAGTGACTTTAACCAAGGAGATATAAGAGTTATACACTGAGACTACAAAATATTGTAGGAAAAAAATTAAAGTCCTAAACGAATATAAAGATATACTGTGCTCATGGAACTGGAAGACATGAAAATTATTAAAATGGCAATAGTACCCGAAGCAATCCATTGCATTTTCTTTCAGTTATAGAAAAGCCAACCCTAAGATTCAGATGGAATTGCAAGGGACCTGAATGGCCAAAACAATCTTGAAAAAGAACAATGTTGGTAGACTCTTTCTTCCCAATTTCAAAACTTGCTACAATACTACAGTACTCCAAACAATGTAATACTGATAATAAGACAAGACATGCAAATCAATGGAATAGAATTGAGAGTCCAAAAATAAATGCATACATCTATGGTGAAATAATTTTCAACAGGGGTGCCAAAATCATTCAATGGGGAATGAACAGTCTTGCAACAAATGGTGCTGGGACAACTGAATATTCACATACAAAAGAATGAAGATGGATCCTTACCTTACACTATATACAAAAAAATAACCAAAAATGGATCAAAGACTTAAATGTAGGAGCTAAAACCATAAGGTTTTTAGAAGAAAACATAAGGGTAATTCTTTATGACTTTGGATTGACAATGATTCCTTAAACATGACACCAAAAGGACAAGTACCAAAGGAAAAATAGACATATTGGACATTATCAGAAGAAAAATGTTTGTGCGATGGACAACATAACAAGCCACAGATGGGAGAAGGTATTTGCAAATCAAATATCTGAAAGGAGTCTAAAATATATAAAGAACTCCTATCATTCAACTACAAAATAATAACCCAAAACCACCTAATTAAAAAATGGGCAAAGGGCCCTGACCACATGGCTCAGTTGGTTGGAGCGTCATTCCACATGCACAGAAAGGTTGCCAGTTCTATTCCTGTCAGAGCACATACCTAGGTTACAGATTCAATCCCAACTGGGGTGCATACCAGAGGCAACCAATTGATGTTTCTTCCTCACATTGATGTTTCTCTCTCTCTCTCCCCCACTCCCCAACCCGTCTCAAATCAATGGGTGTACACCAATGGGTGTACATGGAAACAGGTATTTAGGTGAGTATTAAAAAAAAAGGGAGCAAAGGAGTTGAATAGACATTTCTCCAAAGAAGACATACAAATGGAATGGCAACAAACACATAAAAAGATGCTCAAGATCATTAGTCATTAGCAAAATGCAAATCAAAACAACAATGAGATAAGTTCATACCCACTAGGATAGTTATATTTGAAAAAAAAAGAAAGTAAGGGTTGCAAGGATGTAGAGAAAGGGAATCCTCATTCATCATATTGCTGGGTATGTAAAATGCTGCAGGTGCTGTGAACAACATTTTGGCAGTTCCTTCAGAAGAAAAACAGAATTACCATATGAAAACAATTCCACTCTAGGTATGCACCCCCAAAAATTGAAAATGTGTTCAAATATAAACTTGTACACAAATGTTCATAGCAGCGTTATTCATAATAGCCGAAGTAGAAACAACCCTAATGTTCATCAGCTTATGAGTGAATAAACAATATGTGGTATATCCATAAAAAGAATAGTATTCAGCCATAAAAAGGAAAGAAATACGGATACAAGATACAACACAGATGAACCTCAAAAGCCTTAGGCTAAGTGATAGAAGCCAGACAAAAAGTTACATATTACATGGTTCCATTTATATAAAACATCCAGAACGGGTAAATACATACAGACAGAAAGCAGATTGGTGAATGCAAAGGGACTGGGAGAGGGGAGAACAAGAAGTAACTGCCAACTGAGTACAATGTTTTATTTGGGGGAAATAATATTTTTGAATTAGATAAAGATAGTACATATACAATAAAGAAAATATTGTGTATGTACTTTATTTTTTTGTGTGATCTATATAAGGATAGCTTTCTTCCTTTAAAATACGTTAAAAACAGTACCCAGAAAAGTTTAATTTAGAGGTGAGAAAGCAAGTAGAGCGAAGGCTCAGAGCACTGAAAAGGCACTGGGCAGGCCTGACTGAGCCGAATGCTGCAGTGCGGACCTGGGGCAGGATGACAGCCCCAGGAAGTTCACTGACAAAGGGGTGGGGAGGACATGAACATGGGGAAGAGTGCCAAGCAGAAACCACTTTCTTCAGAGCGTTGCCCAGACTAGGAATTTTGTCAATGGAAGAAAGGTAACTTATTTTTCTAAAGTCTTTTCGAAACTCAAAACTTTTCTTTCAGTATGTACTACAACTATACTACGGATAAACTTAGTATACTCACACTTTTGTGATTACACCTGAAAAGTACTACTTAAAGTAGTTCCTATACACACAAGTGGGTTTCAATACCTATTGACCTAACCCATTGCTGAATTGGAGATTAAAAGTACATGTTTAAGATACAGACACCCTTTTACAAAATAATTTGAATGCAGTGAAAAGAATTACTCCTTCCTTCTCTAATCCTTCTACAAATTTGAATTGCCTTATACTATGTCAAAGAATTTTTTTAAAGAATAAGATATTAATATTAAATAACTAGGTATAAAATATTTTTTTCCAACAGGCAGCCACAAACAGAACAAAGTGTTATATACAAAGCGTAATTTGACTTTTTCCTTTAATTTGTAATGGACAATAATTAACTTTCATACAGCTATTGCTTTCAATTAAAAATAAAATTATTACCTTCAGGCAGTAGCTCAAGTTTATATTCCAGGCCTTAAGCATTCTACTGCCCCCCAAAACGCCCTCTTGTCCACTGAAGTTCTTCCTTTCTGCAGCACTAAAATCATGATAGTAGTAGCTTCATCTGTGTGAAAGCTATAATTACATCTTCATAGCAGCATATTTCTCTGTAATGAGAAGATATTCGATGTATATTTTATGTTCCTACAGATAAAGAAAAATACCAGATTTTGTTATGCAGGTTTTACTACAAAATAGCCATTGTGAGCCTGGTATTATGGAACCATCAGTTGACTCAACTGAGGAAACTAAAAACCAGAACTGATTTTACAGATAACTGCCCTTGTCTCGCAGTAGGTGACTTAATCTTTCTTATCTAAAGTTAAATATTTGGACTTTTTTTTGTTTCAATTCTCACATTCCAGACTACTGAAATAGAGACCTCTGCAGTGAATTACATTTTTTCCCACAGTGAAAACATTTACTAACAGAGCATCTTTTCGAAGTTTCAGAATAAAGGCCTCCTCCCCAAACCCCACCCACTATAAAATCCTGGAATTGATTTGACAAGCTTATTTCTTAAGCAAGTAGTGTTGGGGTTGGATAAGAAACCAGAAAGGAGAAATTATTAAATATATGGTCTACCAGGGGTGTCCGACCTTTTGGTGTCTCTGCAATACACTGGAAGAAGAGCTGTCTTATGCCACACATTAAATACATTGCGACACATAATCACACAAAAAAAAAATCTCATAATTTTAAGTAAATTTACGATTTTGTGTTGGGCCACATTCATAGCCATCCTGGGCAGCTGGAGGGCTGCAGGATGGACACCCCTGGACAGTTAACGAATGGACTTCAAAACACATACTAAGGCGTTAAATTTTGCTGGCAAAATGCTTTCTAGAATGTTTCAGGTAAATTTAAAAAGTGGATTTTACCTATAGCGAAAGCAAAGATTAGGAAAAAAGTGTTAAAGTAGAAGTTCATTTTTATTTATAGGGAAAAAGCCCTTTTGATTATTTATTCATATTTAATACATGGCAGAGGAGAAGAGACTATTCAGGTTGTAGTCACTCATATCTCCCTGAGCTATGCTTGGGTTACTGCTGTCTTGATTTTACTCAACAGCATTTCTATTTGCTCAAAAATTTAGAGGCAATTCTCAGCTACAATTTCTAAAGATCTATCTTACCATCTGATTATTTCATTTTCTACCTGTAGACTTTTGTGTAGAAAAATGTATCCATTAAAGCCAATAAATCCAAAGCCAAGTCTGAAAATAAATCCCCAGACAGAAGAGCTAAAGAATAAAGGCACTTGAGGTTTAGTCTTAGAGTTTCTCTTAATTCTATGTACCTTCATTAGTGTCTCTAGATTTAAAGGATCTTGACATTGGTATCAGGTCTTAACTGCATCAAAAAAAATCTTGCTCAAAAGTACTTTAGAAAATAAAATGTCTTCCATCTTTCAGGGTAGGTAAATGACATCTCTTAGGGTAGGTACCTTTTATGATGTATACAAAATGGATGTGAATTTGTGGTTTCAAAATTAAGTCAAGACTACTAGTTCACAAATATTTTACAGAGCCATTTATTTTTTAAGGATAGGTTTTGAAAGTTATAGCATTCTAAATCAATGCCAAAATTTTAAATGTATACAAATTTATATAGAAACAATAACCTATTTTTCAGTGAAAAAAATTTAAGACTAGTGTTCAGTATCTCTTTTATGTAAGGTTTGTCCTCCCTATAAATTTCCCTATAATCTTGGTTTCTACCTATTTCTTACCCTGTATACACACACCGATTTTTATCTTTTTGCTCTTTGAAAACCTCACAAATTATTTCATGTAATCCTCACAATGACTCTGAGGTAGATCTTATCATCTCTATTTATAGATAAGAAAATCAAAGTTGTCAAGTAACTTCCTTAAACATCACAGAGAGCATTAGAGCTCAGATTCAAACTAAGAAGGGAAAAAAACAAAACAAAACAAAACAATTAGGGGTCCAAAGCCCATGCACAGTCTTATACCACACCACACCATGCCATCATACATCAAAAAAAAAAAAGAAGAAACCTATAATGAAAAAATATTTTTCAAGTTGTTGCTCTCCAGATAACAGTGTGCCTTCATGAGGACCCTAGTAAATGAATTGTGTAGAAAATCATTAAGAAGCAAAAGTTTGTAGTTAATATTCTAAGTAAACTTTAAAATACTCAAACTAAAAGTACTATCTACCCCAGGTTTCACATGGAGGCAACACCAAAATTAAAGCCATGTCACTGGTGATAACGCACCAAAGCCATCACACAGGGTGTTCGGTTATTTTGGAACACTTCTGAACTAGTTTTTCCTTAACTCAGTTCTCAGTCAAATGAAAAATGTATTTTATTGAATTCAACATTTCTGCATTGCCAATTAAGTTTTATCTTATTGAGCATTTAGGTTCTGATTCTTACTGATATTTTTCAATTCAAATTAAGATCAACTTATATTGACTTATCAGGTACTGTATTTTTTATTCTGATACATTTCAAATTAATTAGTTAAAATGTAATAATCTACTATTATATATTTTTAAAAGATGTTCTGACCAATGCGATATTATAAATAATTTTAAAATTGTCTGAAAAAGAACTTAATTAAAGATTTCAAATTCAATGGAAGTTAATTCAGGCAATTTAACTGCTGTAACTTAAAAATCACTAATGATCAAAGAATGATGTTTAGAGCTGTCAAAAGTCTCCTGACGGATGATGTGGCTCAGTTGTTTGGAGCGTCCTCACTTAAACTGAAAGATCGTGGGCTGACTCCCAGACAGGGCACATACCTAGGTAGGTTGATCCCTGGTAGGGGCAGGTACCGGAGTCAACTGATCCACGTTTCTCTCTCACATCGATTTTTTTTTTCTCTCTCCCTTCCTTTCTCTCTAAAAATCAATAATATATATATTTTTAAAACTGTCAAATTTCTTTCCCGTTCTACCAAATTAAAAAATATATATGGACTAAATAGGGAGACTTCATTTAGGCAACTGTTAAAAGCCTCATGCGGTCTAACTTCCTTAATGAATGCAATTCTCACCATTACAATGAATCACATGGTTAAATGACCATCACATTTATTTGCCAGCCCAGTCCTTTTTAGGACTTCAGCACAGAGGTTTTATAATTTTATTCCTCTAACCATGAGGCTATTCTTCCTTACTTGATCACACTGGCAAAGCCAGTTTAATTGACATCTAAATGACACTAATGGTAATAATAGCTAATATCTACTAGGTGGTACCTAACGCTCACACTGACCCAAGTGTGGCACAGAGAGGTTAATAGAGGGGGCTGGCAAAAGTAGGTTTACAATTGTTGGTAAGGAAAAAGACATGCAGGTAATGATTACAACAGCTTTATTAACTTTCGCGTACTCACAACTGTAAACCTACTTTTGCCCACCCTATATGTAGGAGAGGCAGCATTGGAACCCAGGCATTTGGTTCCAGGCCACGAATCCTAAAAATTGAAAAAAATTCCTAATTTCATCATCATTACTCTCTAATAAAAAATTAGTTTTCGCTTACAATGTTTAAATCACTTGTCATATTCTATGGTTGATTGAAATATCCGGTATCTGCCTAATTAAAGTAATCTTTAAGCGACTTGTTAAAAAAAAAAAAAAAAAAGGAAAGCTTTAGTTGTCTTCACCTGTACACATACCGCTCTGCCCACAAATTTGGCAATCCAGTTCTGCCTGATTCTAAACTGCTGTCTCTTGAAGTCCCCCTCTTGGAGCTTTTTTGGTGAACGCCTTAAAAAATGACTTTGAAATCTGGATAATCAGCATCTCTCCATCCACCCTCCTTCAGAAAAACAACTAAAACGTAACTACAATAATTCTCGATCGTCGAGAGTAAGACATACGCCTTTGGGTAACTCAAGACCCCAAAAAGTCAAAAACCGGAGGAGGTGGGTGTGCGAATACGCCTTCCCTGTTCTAAATTTACAAAGGGGCTCATAAAGAGCGGGGGACGTAAAAAAGGGATGCGGGGCAGCGCGGAAGACCGCACTGTGGGCTCCCCTGCCCAAGGGGTCCGGCTCCTTTTCCGTGGCGGGGCTCAGCGACCCTCCTCAAGACACCTAACCTCCACATTTTGCTGACTGCCTCTCCGGGACACGCGAGCCCCGTCGTGGGTAGGGAGTAGTAGGCCTCGCCATGTAAGGCCCCAGAAAGGACCGGAGGTGGGGTGCAGACGGCGCCACCAGGGCCCAGCGCAGGGCGGGGGCCGGCGGCTGGCGGTTGCTTAGGGACCGGCGGGTCAGGAGGTGATGGGAGGAGGAGGCAGGAGGAATAAAGGGGCGTTGAGAGATAGCGTCCGGTCCGTGGGCGCAGACAGCTCTGCCAAACCTCCGACTCCCCTAGTCCCGCTGCCGCCGAGAGCTCTACAGGGAGATAAGGGAAGTCCACAAAGTGCTGGAGCAGAGGGGAGAAAATTCAAAACGAGTCTACTCAACCTCGTCTTGGCTCCGAGGCCCCGCCATGGAGACCAGCACAATGCGCAGGCGCATCCCTCCTGCGATCGCGCAGCTCAGTACCACGAGATAAGACCACTATCGGCCACCGTGGTTAGTTTCCATCTCGATTAAGGATTTTTTTTCTCTGCACTTCTCCTGTGGATTTAAAGCGTGAAGCTAGAGGGGAGTCACCACGAAGAATCTCGGTAGAGTGAGGTTCTGCTTGTGAGTATGCGTGATAAAATAAACCCGAACGGCTTTAGTAAATTAAAGCTGAAGAGAGAGGAAATTTAATGAACATATGGCTGGAATCAGGATGGTTTAATGCAGATAAGCTATCCTGAAAACGGCGTGGCAAAAAAGACTACAGTTCCCAGTGCAAATAGCGTCCGAGAAGCGGTGCTTTCTGGGGCTTGTATTATGTAGGGGCTGTGCTTCAAGTATCGACTCTAAAGATAGACTTTCACATTTAAAAATAGAAAGAGCGAGAAAATCAGATTTGAATTGGGTCTTTCTGTATTTTCTTATTCGATCACAGGCCTAAATATGTGAAAAGAAACACAAAAAGGTTAAAGGGACACGCCATCTTTAAGATTTTGCTTTCCTAATCGATGATACCTAAATCTAGGAATAGGTAGTTGATGTTTGTGGGCTGGACGTCTGTGGAAGGGCCACCTCGTGGTCTCTTCTGGCTGAGGAGGCCGGAGGGAAGAAGGCGGAATTCCAGCCCTGGACTGCAGTTTCTGCTTCCGTGTGCAGTCTAATTTAGAGCTGCCTCTCTTTGTAGTCCGAAGGGACCAGAGCGCGCGTTGTCTGTTCCCCGTACGTTTCTGTGGGCGAGTTTTGTGCCTACTTCCCGAGATGGCTCAGCTCCAGACACGCTTCTTCACTGACAACAAGAAGTAAGTACGCTCCTCTACTTTCACACATCAGGGACCCCTTCGGTATAACCTTGTGGATCCCTGTCTTTGCCGCATTCGCTTTTACACAGCCCCCCTTCCTTTGTCTTTTTCGTCGTGTTTTTCGCTTAAGCGGAAGCGGTACCTCGAGGATTTCTCAGGGTCTGACCTCTAATATCACCTCCCTACTGTCGGGCTTCTCAGACTCTATACAATTTAAACTGTGAATGTGGAGGGGCCAGAGGGCTACAGGCTTGCTTTTTGAGTGAAGCACATTATGTAATTGAACGATGGACCAAGTCGTTACAGGCAGCTAGTGGTATTTCTGAAGCACAACCTCATTTCCTTAAGTAGATGGTAGACGATAATTTCCCACACCAGGCTAGAAAGTGGAGCTCTGAAGAGGGGGTTGGTAGAACCGATTTTCGATAGGAGTATGAAGTCAAAACAGTTACAGATTTATTTGTGTGTGTGTGTACATATACAAGTATACGTATTTGTATATACGAGGTATATAGGTGTGTATGTATACATAATGTATAAACATTTTCAACAATATTCTCCAGGTCTGCAGCATTCATTTGAAACCTAATTACATTCTGCATCATGGGGTGTTTGTAGTTTTATGAGTTGACCTGGTAAATCATAGCTACTCCTTGTATTGTTGCTTACGGTATGCATAAATTGTATTATCAGTGTACATGAGTGTGTATACTTAAGACTCAACACTTCTCAAGTAATGTGATGATGCAATAGCATAGCCACTGTACCTTTTCTAATTGAAGTTTTTTATTATATTGATTCACATGAAGTCTTAAGAAATAAATATGCCACTGTATTTTAACCCCTGAGATAAGTTAATGTCGTGTGTGTGTATAGATTCTTGAAAAATATGTAATATGTTCTGGTCAAATTAAGTGGTAAAGTCATTTTATTCACCTATATGTATATAATTTACATATATGTTTATGTGACTTATGCTACTCCTCCTACTCCACCCCCATTTTACTGACCAACATGGTAAGTGAAAGGAAGAATGAAAATTTTTAATTTCTATGTTTTATTATCTTTTGGAAAGCCTAACTAACTGCTTTCTACTTTTGGCATGATAAATATATAACTATCGCCTTACTACTCAAAGTGTAGTTTGAGAACCATCATCATCAGCATAACTTGAGAGCTTGTTAGGAAAAGCAGAATCTCAGCCTCCACCCCAGACCTCCTTGTTTAGAATCTACGTTTTGACAAGCTCTGAAGCCCCTCCTCTCCCCGCTCCCCATAGTGGCAAAAAGAGGCTTACTGTAGCATTTCTTGAAGAGCCCTGTAGAATCTACCTTAACATCTTTGGGAACTTTTCCATTCCCCGCAAATGCAGCCTTAAATTTGGCCTTACAGAGATTTCTTTTTTTATTAACTGTCCTTTTATTTTTTTGATAAAAACTTTGAGATGTAATTCACATACAACAGAATTCACACATTTAAAGTGTTCAGTTCACTGGTTTTGTAGAATTACGCGACCATCACTACAGTAAATTTTAGAACATTTTTCACTACCTAGCCCTTCTACTCCCCGAGCCCTAGTCAGTCGTTTACTTCCCGTCTGTATAGATTTGTGTGTTGTGGACATCTCATACAAGTGGAACTACATAACATGTCTTTGGTGACTGGCTTGACAAGTCTTCCATGTTGTAGCATGTATCAGGACTTCATTCCTTTTTATGGCCAAATAATATTCCATTATATGGATAATACCACATTTTGTTTCCATTGTTCAGTTGATGGTCATTTGGGTTGTTTCTACCTTTTAGCTCTTATGAATAGTGATGGTGTGACCATTTGTGTACAAGTTTTTGCATGTACATTATTTTCATTTCTCTTGAGTATATACTTAGGAGTGGAGTTGATAGGTCAAATGTAAGTTAATGTTTACCCCTAACTTTTTGAGGCACTGCAAGATGTTTCCAAAGCAGCTGCACCATTTTACATTTCCCACCAGCAGTGAATAAGGGTTTAATTTCTCCACATTCCCACTGACTCTTAACCTGTCGTTTCTTTGGTCACTGTTTACCACACTTACTGGAATAGGCTGGGTGAGCAATTTAATAACTCGTAGCTATTGTTTATCTGCTCTCCCTGCACTCCTGCTCTTTGTCTGTCCCGCTTCGCTCTGCATCCTTTCAGATTCTGCTCTCCCATCCTCCTTTTCTTTAGATGAAATGACTTATGGCTTCTTTGTTCTCCCATTTTATATGTTATGTATGACACCATTCTTAAGTACTTTCATTGTATTTGGGTACCAGACATTAACCCTTTCTGAGAACAGAGACCATGTCTTACTTCATTTTGTTAACCCCATGTAGCAAGATGACATGTATTCGATACCGAGTAAATGTTTGTTGAATGAGTAAATGCACACTCATTAAAATAATGAGAATTTGTTAAGTGGACTTAATCTTGATGTGTCACTTCTTTTTTACAGATATGCAGTAGATGATGTTCCCTTCTCAATCCCTGCAGCTTCTGAAATTGCTGACCTTAGTAACATTATTAATAAATTGCTGGAGGCCAAAAATGGTGGGTATATATGTTCTGAAAAGTTAGGACAGGGCACAGTACAACTAGCTACAATAAATTCCATCACATTTTATTTTATTTTTAAAAAGATTTTATTTATTTATTTTTAGAGAGGGGAAGGGAAGGAGAGGGAGAGAAACATCTATGTGTGGTTGCCTCTTGCGTGCCCCCTACTGGCAACCTGGCTTGTGCCCTGGCATGTGCCCTGACTGGGAATTGAACCAGTGACCCTTTGGTTCGCAGGTCGGTGCTCAATCTACTGAGCCACACCATCCCGGACAATTCCATCACATTTTAATGTTATTTCCTTTTTTGGCCTTATGTTATAATACTGCATGCATTGTATAATGGTAAAATTTATAAATTATAATATGGGTTTCCCTGCTTTGAAATAAAAGTATTTGGAAAATAATATTTCAGTTTAATCTGTTTTTAAGATTGTTGAGATTTAGGAATAAAGATTTTAGTATAATGTTTGTGATGCAGAGGTAATCAAGACATTCTGATTGTGCTAAAGAGGGCTGATTGAGTTGGGAAGCAGATTAACAAATTCAATATTAATACTGATATTTTTTAAGTGTTTGGGATTCATAAAATGAATGGATAAAACAAACATGTAAGAGTATCAAGTAAAACATTTATCCAGATACAAATAGTAAATATATGCTAAGTGTGAGTATGAGTTATTAACCCATAAAATCAGTATAAACAGTTTGTACAAAAATATTGATTAAACAAGATTGACCCTAAATTGATAAGTTGAGTTGCATGATAGGTATATGAAGGTTTATTATAAAGTTTATTCTCCATTTTTGCATATGTTTGAAATTTGTTATAACAAGATGGTTTTTAAAAAGTAAAATCATCTTACTGATGTAAGATGTAAAAAGTAAAACCTTCCCAGGTGGCTCAGTTGGTTGGAGCATTGTCCCATACACCAAAAGGTTTCAGGTTTGATTCCTGGTCAGAGCACATACCTAGGTCAAGGGTTTGATCCTTATCTGAGGATATGTTTTTATTGATTTTAGAGAGGAAGGGAGGGAGAGAGAAACAATCAATGTGAGAGAGAAACATCGATTGGTTGCCTGCTACTCACACCCCAACCAGGAATGGAACCAAAACCTAGGTATGTGGCTTGACCAAGAACCCAGCCCGAAAGCTTTTGGTGTAAAGAGGATGCTCCAGCCAACTGATCCACCCGGCCAGGGCTATTTATTTTTTATCCTCACCTAGGGCATGCTTAGAGAGGAGAAGATATGCAGGGGGAGGGAGGCAGAGAGAAACATTGATTGGTTGCCTCCTGCAGGCACCTGGACCAGGGACCTAAGTATGTACCCTTACTGGGAATGGAACACATGACCCTTCTATCCATGGGATGACACTCTAACCAACCAAGCCATAAGGCCAAGGCCAGATTTCAGATTTTTAAAAAGTAACAATCCAAATAGTGAGAGAGTTCTTTCAGAAGGATTATCTGTAATAAATGCAGAGTAATAAAGAATTTTTAACATATTGTAACTCCGAATGAAGTAATGGATTTAAGTAGTGATTTTTCGGTAGCTGCTAAAATCATTAATGAGGTAAAAAGTTGATAGAGAACATGATGGGTGGGATCATACTGACATAGTCTGAGCTCAGAGGTGATTACGATATCATAAAAAGAGCAAATCTGAAATCTAATCAAAATTGTTTGGGTCTGCCTTGTGTACAGGATATATAGGTGGTAGAGGAACATGTTAAATGACACCTTACAAATGTAATCAACCCAACCAGATGTAAGAAATACTGAAAGACACATGACCCAGTTCCTTCAACAAATAAATGAATGGCCAGGGAAATAAGGAAACTCTTAAAGATTATTACTATAAAATACATTAATCAAATACAATTTGTGGACTTTGGATGCTGATTCTGAAAAGCTTACTGTAAAAATATTTATGATGTAAGGAAACATGAACATTGACTATTTGATACTCAAAGGAATAATTATAGAATATTTTAACATGACTTTTTTAAAAGTCTTTATACAGGTACATACTAAAGATTTACAGATGAAATAATACCATATATGAAGTTTGCTTTAAAATAAAGCAGTGGGTGTGTGGAGGGAGAAGTATAGATGATTGTTCATGAGTTGTAATTGCCAAAGTGTGCAATGGGGATAGGGATTCATATGTTATTTCTACTTTGTATATATTTGAAATTTTTCATAGACTAAAACATTTTTTAAAAACCTAAAATTTACACCACCAAGAATAACGAAACAGTCTTACCAACAGAATGAACTATTTCTGTTCTTAAAAATCACCTAGTATACAGGGACCCGTGGCCTGATTATGCCATGGAGAAATTCAAAGGCCACATTCGGGTAATAGGAATCTGTTTGTTTTGGGATCTCTTACATATCTCTGCCAATACTGCTTCAGGTCATAAAAGTGATAATTTCATTACGTATTTTCTTCAGAGGTCCATAAACATGTGGAGTTTGACTTCCTTATCAAAGGCCAGTTTCTGCGAATGCCCTTGGTCAAACACATGGAACTGGAAAACATCTCATCTGTAAGTTCACATGCTACCTGCTCTGTTATTATAGGTAATATGTTCAAATTGTAAATTGTCTCTTCTGAGAGTATATTATTTAAGAAGTACAGATGAATGAATATGGGAAGATACCTTCATACTTGTGGAAGAACTGTCAAGAAAGGGAATAGCAAATAGTGTTTACTACACATAAAGGTGTACAAAGTGATTATGCACATGTAACAACTTACAGGTTACATTATTGTGACTTAGAATGATTTTTCTCCCTTTCCTCTAATTTTCAAACTTTTGCTTTTATATTGGGTTGACCAAAAAGTGCATATGGTTTTTTCTGTAAAAGACACATTTTTCATTTCACCAATAACTTTACTGAATTGGGTATTTTGAATATGTCAGTTGTCTCCCATGTGGTATAATGTGATTGTTTTCAGTGTCTTGACTGCTGTCAACTTCACCTGGTCTCCTCATCCGTGGAGCATTGTCCAGTGAGAGATCTCCAGCACAAAACTAGGGAAACCACTTTTGACACATTCAATCAGGCACAGCATCTTCTTCGTACACTGCACAAATCTTTTTTTGTGTTTCAGTTGCATTTTTACTTTTCTTGAAATAATAAAGCGTAATATACCAAAAATGTTGCTTATTTTCTTCCATGTTCAATATTAAAATGGTTACACACAAATTCACCAATTTTGGTTACGTTTTTTCTAAATGCTGATATGACAGCTGTCATATTACAAAAACAGAATTGCTTTGAATGAAGCTAAAGACAACTAAGCACTACTAGAGCCATCTTACAGGGAAAAAAATGAACTTTTTGGCCAACCCAATACATAAAATTATCATTTTAACCATTTTTAAATACACAATTCAGTGGCATTAACTACATTCATAATGTTATGCAACCATCACCCTATCCATTTTCAGAACTTTTTCATCATCCTAAACAGAAGCTCTGTACCCATTTAACAATATGCTTTTGTGATTTTATAATTTAAATTTTTTTATATTCCTTTTTTCCTCACTTTTAGCATAAGATTTCCAAGGTCATTAACATTTCTTAATGTTACTCATAGCATACTGTAAGATCAAATAAAGTTTTTTACCTTTTGTATGGCTCCAAATTTTCTGGCTTATGAAGAGGGCATACATACCAGAGATTATTAAACTGGGGTCCTGTATCTTTATAATGTACTATTTTAAGACTACACCACCTGATTGATTTCTGGTTTCTCTCTGTGACTAGGAAGAGGTTGTGGAACTAGAATATGTGGAGAAGTATACTGCACCTCAGCCAGAGCAATGCTTACTCCATGACGACTGGATCAGTTCAATCAAAGGGGCAGAGGAATGGTACGGCCAGATGAATGTTCTGTATCCTCATGCCACCCCCGTCAGTGTTTATAAGTGCATGATAGGAGTATTCTCTGATTTCTCTGTTCTCTATAAATGTAATTTGTGATGTATTTATCAGTGACCATACCAAAGATCTTTACATTCACTGTAAGTCAAGAAGAAACATTTATTAGTAAGTTTTCTTTTCTTTGTGAAGATGTAGTGACATTTGTATTCTGGATAGGTCAGGTGTCAGGGCATTTATTTGATTTGAGTATGTTGCTTTTAAGACCAAGGATATAATTTGTTTTATAGAGGAGGAAATTCTTTTTATAGTCATACATCTTTTGGCCTGCTATGATGAAGATGCAGGTCATGCTATTTTGGAGTTAAAGTGGGCAAACTGGAATCAAGAAGTTACATATGGTTCAGAGCAAACTCTGCCCTGGCCTTGTGAAAAAAATACCTCAAGAGTGGTGTATAGACTTCCGGCCAAGATGGAGGCGTAGGCGGACACACTGTGCCTCCTCTCACAACCAAAATTAAGGACAAAAAATATTTAGAAACAAGAAAACAACCAGAACTTATAGAAAATTGAACTGTACGGAAGTCCAACAACCATTCATCCAGACCGGTAAGAGGGGCGGAGTCGCGGTAGGAAAAAGTGGAGGTGCGGACCCAGGAACGCAAGTAGCAGCGGCTCACAGTTCCTAGGTGCACGGGCGGTGGCTGGCAGTCCTCGGGCGCCCAGGCGGCAGCTGGCGGACCCCGGGCACAGGGGGGCAACTGTGCAGACCCAGTGAGGACGCACAGGGCGGCTGGCTGTCCAGGGGATCCCGCATTCGTGCACGCAGACGGTCCAGGCAGAGGGGAAGTGGTGGAAGGGACTGAATTCAGGAGAGAGCGGCAGAGCAGGCGCCATTGTTCCCTCTCAGACCCCGCCCCCACATACAGCGTCACAACCCAGCGACTGGGCTGCCCCATACTGGGGAGCGCCTGAGGCTCCACCCCTCACTACTTAACAGCATGCGCGCGTGCGCAGATAATCCGGGCAAAGGGGAAGCAGCAGAAGGGACCGGAGTCCAGAAAAGAGTGGAACAGGCGCCATTCTTCCCTCTCGGACCCCGCCCACACCTATAGCGTCACAACCCAGTGACTGGGCTGCCCCGCCCTGAGGAAAACCTAAGGCTCCACCTCTCTACGTAATAGCTTCGACCAGACTAAAACCAAAACAAAACAAAAAAACCCACCAAAAATGGCTCAAACTGGAGAAAAAATGAAAACCCCAGAGTCAATTCCTCTAAGCAACGAAGAGATAGCCAACCTATCAGATGCACAGTTCAAAGCACTGGTCATCAAAATGCTCACAGAATTGGTTGATTTTGCTCATAAATTAGATGAGAAAATGCAGGCTACAATACGTGAAATGAAGGAAGACGCATGGGGAACCGATAGAGATGGAAGGAGAACTGGGACTCAAATCAATGGAGTGGACCAGAAGGAAGAAACTAACAACCAAACAGAAAATGAGGAAGAAACGAATTCAAAAAAATGAGGAGAGGCTTAGGAACTTCCAGGACATCGTTAAACGTCCCAACATCCGAATTATAGGGGTCCCAGAAGGGGAAGAAGAGCAACAAGTAGAAAACTTATTTGAGCAAATAATAAAGGAGAACTTCCCCAATCTGGCAAAGGAAATAAGACTACCAGGATGTTCAGGAAGCTCAGAGAGTCCCAAAGAAGTTGGGCCCAAGGAGGAACACATCAAAGCACATCGTAATTACATTAGCCAAGAGTAAAATGAAGCAGAGAATTCTAGAAGCAGCAAGGGATAAGGGCACAGTCACCTACAAAGGAGTTCCCATCAGACTGTCAGCTGATGTCTCAAAAGAGACCTTCCAGGCAAGAAGGGGCTGGAAAGAAATATTTGAAATCTTGAAAAGCAGGGACCTACATCCAAAATTGCTCTTTCCAGCAAAGCTGTCATTTAGAATGGAAGGACAGATAAAGCGCTTCTCAGATAAGGTCAAGTTCAAGGAGTTCATCATCACCAAGCTCTTATTATATGAAATGTTAAAGGGACTTATCTAAGAAGAAGAAGATAAAAAATATGACAATGAAAAGACAGCAAACTCACAGCTATTAAGAACCACACCTAAAACAAAAGCAAACTAAGCAAACATCTAGAACAGGAACAGAACCACAGAAATGGAGATCATATGGAGGGTTAGCAACAGGGGCATGGGAGGAGGAGAGGGGGGGAAGGTACAGAGAATGAGTAGCATAGATAGTGGGTAGAAAATAGACAGGGGCAGGGTAAGAATAGTATGGGAAATGTAGAAGCTAAAGAACTTATGACACAAGGACATGAACTAAAAGGGGGAATGTGGGTGGGAGAGGGTGTGCAGGGTGGGGGGAATGATGGGGGAGAAACGGGACAACTGTAATAACAATCAATAAAATATATTTAAAAAAACAAACAAACAAAAAAAAAAGAGTGGTGTATAGTAGTAGCTTACATTCACAGAATGTCTCCCCAGAGTTATGATACAAAGTTAATGTTTTTACTGGTTTTATTTTAAGTGGTTTTACTGTTTTTTCTATTTAATTGTTTTCACTAGTTAAATACAGAGTACAGCCAACTTGCTTAGCTTTCCTGACAGTTGTACTTATAATAGTAAAAATGAAATGTAGGGTTTGTCGGTTGTGTTTTTTATTTTTAGCAGGTGAGGAAAAGCTGAATGTAACATTTCTGATCTACTCTAGTATGTTTTGAAATCTTAATCTTCATATTAAAGGAGAGTTTAAAAGAATTATCCTAAGGTTGACTTTGTCTTTACCTTAGAAATATAATTGATTTCAGGGTTTGAAAAAGCTGCTTTTTGTATTTCATAGCATTTTTTTTTTCTCCTTGCAGGATCTTGACTGGTTCTTATGATAAGACTTCTCGGATCTGGTCCTTGGAAGGAAAGTCAATAATGACAATTGTGGGACATACAGATGTTGTAAAAGATGTGGCCTGGGTGAAAAAAGGTAAGGACTCTGCCTAAACTGGGAGGAATCCTGGATAGGGATTGGAAGTAAGCCATTTTCAGTGCTGGGGTAGAATATGGACAGAGTAGGAAATGTCTCCTGCCTCAGTTATTGTGAGGTCTTTGAAAAATACAGTGTTCAAGAAGAAAAGGATTACATAAACAATTCATGTTAATAGAAGTGAATCCTTACTAAAAATATATCAGATAACATATTTTCAAGTAAAGATTGTGTTAAACTCATTTCATTTTAAAAAATTTTACTTACTGGTTTTAGAGTGAGAAATAGTGATTTTCTGTTCCACTTATTTATGTATTCATTGGTTGTTTCTTACATGTGCCCTGCCCAGAAATCAAACCTACATCCTTGACATATTGGGACAGTACTCCAACCAACTGAGTTACCCAGCCAGGACTTAAACTCATTTCTTTTATAATATTTTTACCATAAGTTAGCTTCTTTTTCAACGGTGGACAAATGATCTTTTTATCTTTTTAATGTTTTTCCTCACCAACATACTGAATTCTTTGGTTTCAGAACACAGTGTCTTTTAAATTTTTGTACTAACTTGTTTCTTATTCTTGTGCTGTCCTTTCTTCAGACAACTTGTCTTGCCTACTACTGAGTGCCTCTATGGACCAGACTGTTCTCTTATGGGAGTGGAGTGTCGAGAGAAACAAAGTGAAAGCCCTGCACTGCTGCAGAGGTCACGCTGGCAGTGTGGATTCTATCGCTGTTGATAGCACAGGAACCAAGGTAAGTAGCTGTTGTGTTAGCAGTACTGCGTGTAGACTTTGAATTTATGAAAACAAATCTCTACGTATATTCAGTATGATTGGCCTACTTTCATAACAATTGGTGACTAAAAAATATGGTTTCAAACCAAAAAGTAAATACTCATATGATAAAAGATGCAAAAATTGACTTCCTCAGTCTCAGTGTATCTCTGGTTTAGAACTTATATAAACTGCAGAAATTTTAAGAAATCAGGTAAACAAGCAATTTATGTAACCTTAAATCATCATCATGACATTTTAAATCTTTCAGCTACTCACAGTACTGTTACTAGTTGAAAATATCTACTCGAACAACTAATAAGCCTTGGCATACATTAAGGTTATTGTTACTAGAGGTTGTTTTAATATTCTTGCTGATCTCTTTCATGACAAAGTGAGTAAAGGTTAGTTAAAAGGAAGTAAACCTTAAGGCAATGCTGCATTGACTTATGAAGGATTACAAACTCTCTTACCATATATGGAAATTTCCATATGGCACTTTTAAGTATTCTGAATTTATGAGTGTTTCTTCAGCATTTTTTGCCAGTTAATATATTACAGTTAAAGGTTTATGACTGTTCATATTTGAACCATCAAGAAGGTTTATATGGTGTCAAGTCCAAACTTAAGTGAATTCATTGTACCTTGTCGTGTGGCTATAGAAGACAGTCGCTCATCTGGAATTTTTTCAGCTTAAACATCACGAGATCCAAGGGCGCAGAGTAAAGAACCACATTATGAGCAGGGTGATGATACATTTGGGTCTCAGAAAGCAAGGAGTGGAGGCTTGAATGTGGCCAGAAAACACCCCTCCCTTTCATCTCCCCAAGTTGACTTTATTCTCTCTTACCTCAAACTGGCTTTTTCCACATGGCAGTAAAGCCTGGCCTTCAGTATTCTCAGGTTTTACATCTTGTACCAACTACACTCTCTGGAATACAAGCTTTAAAAAAAAAAGTCCTGAAGGATAAAGACCTGTAGGCATAGTGGCGGTCCGTTGTCCTCCCTTATCTAAGCAACCACGGCCAGGGCACTGGGCCACGTAAGAATGGCAGCTTCTTCAGTTGCTGGAAATTGAAGGTACAACTTTCAGGAGACTAGGAAGACAGGCAGATGATACCGTAGTAGTAAGGATTTCAGAGCAAAGTAAAGGTTTTAAGTTAAATAGAAGAAAAAAAGGCAGATGATATGGATTATAATTATAAACTCTTTTTCCCTTCATATATATCTGTTTAGTTTTGCAGTGGCTCCTGGGATAAGATGCTGAAGATCTGGTCTACAGGTAAATCAAATCTTTCTTTTACTTTGATTAATGATATTTTAAGAATTTGAGTGAAAGAGTTCTTTTTAACCCATATTTTACCATAAAAATGGACCAGGGCTTTGAAGGATACAAAGGAACACAGTAGAGAGAAAAATTAGTATGTTTCTCTGTGTTTCAAAATCTTTTTATACCCCATCATCCCTTTACGTATTGGACAGTGTCACTGAGTGGCTGGAAGTGTCAACAACATGTTTGGTGCAATAGGAGACGCAACTGCCTGAGTTCTCTCATTCAGGAACCAGGAAATAAACAAAAATACCTTCTGAGTAATTTTAATATACTTTACTGTTAGAGAAATTTTCTTAGTTAAGCCGGTTTGCTTTTTAAAAAAAAAAAAACGAACTTATAATACAGTTTTACCAAACTTCTTACTTTAAAAACAATAGATGAGAAGAAACAGATAGAGGAGGAGGAAGAGAGGGAAGGGGGACGCAGAGGAAGGGGCCTTCATAGGAGTAAGAAGACACTAAAAGAAGAAAAGATGGGGGAAAGCTCACAGATAATTTGAATTTTAAAAGTAGTCTAGAACTGTTTATTGTACAGGTAAACAGATCAGAATACCTCTGATACTTCTGAAGTAATTGCTGTATTACAGCATAATACCCTAAATATGGTTTATGAAGTAGAGTTGAGGGGAACAGGAAAAGCTTAAAGAGTTTTAAGTAACTGTGTATAAGATGGCAGGAAATATATAATGCATTTTAGTAGATATTCCAAAAATGCTTAAACAGTTTTGAAGCAGAAAGTGATTTGTTTAGGAAATTTCCCCATTAACGAATGTTTTATTTTTTGCTAGTTCTGGGTAAATGAGATATGTGTATAAGTCGTTACCCTTAAGACACTTAATAGTCTAATTTGGAAAAAAAACTTTAATATTCATAAAATAGTTATAAAACATAAAATATGTGGCTTTCCATCTGGGGGTTTGCTACCTGGCCAAATGATGTGTAACAGATATTTTTTTAAAAATCAAAAATACCTATAAAACACTTAAGTTCATTGTTAGAAAAGTAAAATAATAATAAGAATAAACATGGCTGGAATGTATGTCCTTTTGACATGTTTATCTTGTGGCATTACCTTCATCATGTAAATGCAATATAGTCAGAACTGTCCTGCAACTATTAGTAATAAATTTTCATAGATACAGTAAAGTAATGAATATTTATAATAATCTTAAAGACATAGCAAGATATCAAACTGGTTAACTTCTAGGATTTTAATATACTTCACTTTTTACTTTATCCTTTTGGAAGATTGGTGACACAGGTATTGTTTTTATGTATAATTTTCTTTAGCCAAAATAAGTAGGAATATCTGTCTATTCCCTAGCCAGTTAAGATAATGTGGAGAAAGTGTATACTCAGAAATGTAAGAATTTTTTCAGACTGTTTGCAATTAATGTTTACCATAAATTTTAAAAATATCAAATCTAATTCTCTATGATACAGTCCCTACAGATGAAGAAGAAGAAGTGGAGGAACCCACAAATCGACCAAGAAAGAAACAGAAAACAGAGCAACTGGGACTAACAAGGGTACGTATTTGTGAGAACTGCTATACTTGGCTTAAGTCTGTATTGACAGATACCCGGTAACTTAATATAATTTTTCCTAAGTATCCCTTTGTGTCACTTTGCTGCTTCAGCCATAATTAAGCTTTCTTTCAGTAGATTTGTAAATACTTGCTAGAAATACTCCAGCTGCATTTATCTAAGTCATTGAGTTGGGCTTACCAATTGTTAGACTGATTATTTAGCTATTATATTTAATCTCATGGTGGATTTTGAAGTAGGATCTTTTCCAAAGCTTGCACTAAAGTGCAGCATCTCATTACCTGTTTAATCATGATTGTTTCATACACTGAGGATGTAATTCTCACTAAGAGATGCTCATGGTATCTTCTAAATCACTAGAAACCAAGAGTTTAATTGAGGTTTTCTCTGTCATTTAGCTACTAGATTCAGTTAAATCAAAATGAGAAATTTCATCCATATTCTTATTCTGTTAAGTTAGGGAGGTATTTGTCAGAGTATGATCTGACCTGTATTAATATACTTAATGTGAAGGACAATACTGAGTCAGGTTTAGAAAAACATTTTTCATTCATTTTCTCACAGCTGTTATGAATGTGCAGTAGATGAAGCACACATTATTTCTTACAGTCACTAATGAGATATCTTCTAAAAATCATTGAAAGGGAGAGTAAAGTGTGATCATAAATGATTCATCAAACTCATATAAAATGCAATGAACAGTAGCACTTGCTGGTTCCAATCGAAAGGAGTAATCTATAATACATTTTAAGCATGGACTGCTGAATTGCAAGAGGAATGATCTGGCAGCAACTCAGCTTCCCTATCACTTCATCTGGCAAGACAAATTAGAACCTTAAATGTCTTGCCAATTTGGATATTGTGTCAGTTGTAATTTATTGATGCATATCCCTGATCAGCCTCCGAAGAATATATTTGATTATAGTATTATTTCTTTTTTTTGTATTATTTCTTGAATTATAAAAATTCTTCACATAGAAGGTAGCTCTTTCTACTTTTCTTATTCTTAAAGAGGGGAATTATTTTATTTTTAAATACTTATTTATTTTTAGAGAGGGGACAGGAGGGAGAAAGAGAGGGAGAGAAACATTGATGTGTAGTTACCTCTCATATGGCCCCAACTGTGGACCTGGCCTGCAACCCAGACATATGCCCTGACTAGGAATTGAACTGGTGACCCTTTGGTTCACAGGTCAAGCACTCAATCTACTGAGCCACAACAGCCAGGACTACCTTTCTTTTAACTGAAGTTTGGCATGCATATATTTAAATGTATAGATCAATGAATTTTAATAATGTATAGTATTCCTTTACATAACTATACCAGAATTTATTCATTCTTCTTTTGATAGACATCTAGGTTGTTTCCAGTTTTGGCCATCATAAATAAAGTTGCTAAGAAAATTCTTACACTTGTCTTTTGGTGTACATGTGCAGTCATTTCTGCATATGTGGAATGGCTGGATCATAGGGTATGCACATGTTCAGGTTTTTGAATGTTAGATACTGCCAAATAGTTTTACAAACTATATCAGTGTATACTTTCACTGCCAGAGTATGAGATTCAGTGTTACTCTACATCCTTACCAGTACTGGTTGATTTTTTTTAATACCATAACTGATTTTATTTTACCACATAACATATTTTTAATTTACTTACTGTTACAAAGTGTATCATTTTGTCTATTCCTGGCAGTGTGTAGTGGAATTTAAGTCCCAGCCCTTTGACACCTAATTGTGAAGTGCCCACTTGTGTTTTTAGCCCATTGGGGGGGGGGGGGGCTAAAAAGTGTTGTCTGTCTTCTTACCGATTTGTAGGAGTTCTTTATGTATTCTGGTTTCAAAGCCTTTGTTGGATATATGTATTATAAGTATTTTCTCCCATTAAGTACCTTGCTGATAACTTTTATTTTTAGATACGTACTTTTATAAGCTTGTATCCATTGTTCATTCTATTTGAGAAATTGTAATATATTCACTTTCTCATAGATTATGCTGGAATCCTTTGAAGTAAAAATTGTGCTAGAATTTGGGGGAAAAGGTGGATTTTTAAGATTAAAATAAGACAAATATAAAAAATGTTATCTTCTGTCTCTTTCTAGTACTTGATTTGTATTAATATGAGTAAAATGCTGCTAATTAGTTAACTTGGCATTGTTTCATACATGAACATACAGTAAGGTTTTTCCTCATTTTTCTTTCCAAATTGCTTTTTTCACTCCAGTACTGTCTTACTGGAGTTTGTAGTGAGGTGCCAGAGTTGACTTTCCTATTTTTTTTTTTTTTAAATAACATCTCATTTTTTAAAAATCCTCACCCAAGATGTGTTTTGGTTTTCAAGAGAGAGGAACATCCATTGGTTGCTTCCTGTACATGACCCAATTGTGGATCAAACCTGCAACCTAGGCATGTGCCCTGACCAGGAATCCAACCCACAGCCTTTTGGTGAACAGAACAATGCTCCAACCTACTGAGCCACCCAGCCAGGGCAACTTTTCTCTTCAAAAAGAAACAAATTTACATATAGAAAAGTTTACTCTCTTTGGTAAAAAGCTTCTGAATTTTGATAAATGTGTAGAATATGCAACTACATAATCAAGGTACAGAAGTTTGTCATCCCCTGAAACTCTTGTGCACTGATAGTCAGCCTTTCCCTCCACTTCTGTCCTCTGCAGCCATTGATTTCTTTTTCGTTCCTACCGTTTTCCTTTTTCCAGAATGTCATACAAATGGAATCACACAGCATGTAGACACTGCATCTAGATAAACTCAGGTTATTGGAAATTATGACTTTTAAAAGCTGTATAGTACTCTTTTTGTACGGATATACAACAGTTTGTTTAATCATTCATCAGTTGAAGGTTACTTTGGGTTGTTTCTAGTTTGACAGTCATAAATAAAATTATAATAAAAATTTGTGGATAGTTTTTTGTATCATGTTCCCTTACTTTATTTAGGAAAATTTTAGAGATGGAGAGAACTTAGGGATCATTTGGTCCAGGAGTTAGCAAACTATATATAACCCAACAGCCAATTTGGCTATGGCCTATTTTTTGTACTACTAAGACTGATTTTAAAGGGGTTTTAAAGACAAACCAAGAATATGAGGCAGAGATTATATGTGGCCTGGAAAAGCTAAAAAATTTATATCTGGACTTTACCAAAAAGCTTAGCTGATCTCTGATTCAGTATAACTTCCTGGTATTACAGAAGAGATGATAATATTGTAGGAGGCTAAATGTAACAATGTTACAAAATTAGATTAACTGTCTTATTTCAGAATTTTTTCCCCTCTTCCACTGTTCTTTACACTATGCCTAATTTGGGGATTTTAACTTGAGAAAGTCAGTAGAGGTTTTATAGTATTAATGAGCCATGGACATTATTTAAAGGTTGGATGCTGAAGAAATAAAGGAGGTAAGAATAACCTATTTAGATTGATTTAACTTGGAAGGGTCGTATAGAAAATGGCAGCACCTTGACTCAAACCTAGATCTAACCCCAGAGCTTTCTCCACTATCTTTTTCTACATGTAGTATATTTGACAACTGAAAGAAGTTAGTGTTAATATTAATAGTCCTCAAAATGAAAAGTAGCCCTGGCTCGTGTGGCTCAGTGGATTGAGTGCCAGCCTGCACACCAAAGGGTTGCCAGTTCAATTCCCAGTCAGGGCACATGCCTGGGTTGTGGGCCAGGTCCCCAGCTGTGAGTGTGTGAGAGGCAACCACACATTGATATTTCTCTCCCCCTCTTTCTCCCTCCTTTTCCCCCCTCTAAAAAATAAATAAATAAAATATTTTTTAAAAAAATGAAAATTAGAATAGATGGGGAGGTGGCAGAATACAGGGGAAAGACTACAAACTTTGGAGTAATATTTGGGTTGGAATATAAATCTGCCCTGTATAAACTGTATGGTCTTATGCAAGTTATCTTTCTTAGCTTTAGTCTCTCCATCTACAAAATTAATTATCTGTCTTGGAGGATTGTGATAAAAAAGAAATAAGGCAGGATGTGAAGGCCAAAGCACATGATGAAATATCTGTGATATGGGCTTCAGAAATACTAACTACTATTACTGTCTCAGTTACTCTGAACTGAAAATGCTTTCCCTTTTGGTTATCTTCCATTTCTAGACACCCATAGTGACTCTCTCTGGCCACAAGGAAGCAATTTCCTCAGTTCTGTGGTCAGATACTGAAGAAATCTGCAGTGCATCCTGGGACCACACAATTAGAGTGTGGGATGTTGAGTCTGGAAGTCTTAAGTCAACTTTGGTAAGACACAAATTCAGTGGTACATTGATTAACTTTGAGCTTTTAAGTGATAAACTTCTAGAGATTATTACATTTTAACCACCCTGTTAAGTATCCTTTCCTTTTTTTTACAGACAGGAAATAAAGTATTTAATTGTATCTCCTATTCTCCACTTTGTAAACGTTTAGCCTCTGGAAGTACAGATAGACATATCAGATTGTGGGATCCCCGAACTAAAGGTGAGTCATGTAAACCACTGGAGGAGAAATACATGTAAATATCATCACTTTTTCTTCACCCTGGAGATGTATATAAAGAGATAATTTTCTACATTTTAAAAAAGATTTTATTTATTTATTTTAGAGAGGGGAAGGGAGGGAGAAAGAGGAAGAAAAGCATCAATGTGTGGTTCTCTCACACACCCCCTACCGGGGACCTGGCCCACAACCTAGGCATGCGCCCTGACTGGGAATTGAATTGGTGACCCTTTGGTTTGCAGGCCGGTGCTCAAGCCACTGAGCCACACCAGCCAGGGCTCTACATATATTTTTTTAGATTTGTTCTGCCTACTTCTAAAATTCAGTAATTATTACCTTTTTTTTATTTTGTTCAGATGGTTCTTTGGTGTCACTGTCCCTAACCTCACATACAGGCTGGGTCACAGCAGTAAAGTGGTCTCCTACCCATGAGCAGCAGCTGATTTCAGGTTCTTTAGATAACATTGTCAAGCTGTGGGATACAAGAAGGTAAATCCTGTTTATGATCCATAAAAGAAATATATCAATTGCCTGTTGTGTACAGAGAAAATGAAATGATAAATATATCAAAAGGGACACATCTTTGGAGAAGGCTTCTCTTCGAAGGTGGAATTCTAATAGTGAATTGAACAATGTGTAGGTATGAGCCGTGCACAGATCATGGCAGAGGGAAAAGTAGATAGAGTGGGGAAAATCTGTGCATATTGACAAAATAGCAAGAGAGTCAGTGGTGATGGAATAATCAGGAGGATGGCAGTACATGCGGCAGGAAGTGGTTATATTGAGCTGGACCTTGCAGGTCTCAGTAAGGAATTTGGGTGTCATTCTAAGTGTGCAGGCTTTAGAGGTTTTTTGAGTAGGGGAGCAAGAATGAAAGCAGAGAGGCTAATATAATTCAAGAGACAGAGAATGGTGATTTGGACTAAGGGGGCAGCATTAGAGATAAAGTGGTTGGTTGGATTTTAGGTATATTTTGAAGATAGCTGTTTGGCAGGATTGGCTTATTTAGAGGTAAGAATCTAGGATAATGCCTGTATTTTCTACTCTCAGCCATTGGGTGATTATTGGTGCTACTAGCCATAATGGGAAAGAGTAGAAAAAGCAGGTTATGAAGGAAAATCAAGAGCTTTTGGTTATATTTTTTTTTAATCAGTATTTTTTTAAATTGTTGATCTTGTACAGTTTTCTTTTACTCCCCCCCAGCCCACCGCCCCAAGAGCTTTTGGTTATTTTAAATTTGTAGTGCCCATAAGACAGTCTGCCATCAGCCAGTTAGAATATACATACCACTCACTCAGTGGAGAAGTTTGGCTAATACATAAAATTTTGGAGTTAATGTAGATGGATAGATAAAGGGTATATAAAACCATGATTTGGGGGTAAAACTAAAATAGTCAAGGAAATGCAAAAATGGGCCTAGACGTAAGTTTTTATAAATAAATAGCATTTTTCCTGAATATATTTGTTGTTGTAAATCTTGGTGGTTTGCTAATAATACAGGAAAATCAGGAGAGGTGGTCAAGTAAATACCCAGAATTTTAATACTAAGTGTTACAGAGGCTAGGATGGTGAACTCTATAAAGTTTGCAGGAAAGTATAGGTGACTGTTCATATGTTTGTTTGTTTGTTTTAATACCATTAAAAGCATATAACATGTCAGCATTTTCATCTTTTAGTTGTAAGGCTCCTCTCTATGATTTGGCTGCTCATGAAGACAAAGTTCTGAGTGTAGACTGGACAGACACAGGGGTAAGACATCAGTAGTTATTTGATGAAAAAGAAAATACATGAGAATAAACATGGTGTTTATGCTTACGGATTTAATAGTTTCAGTATATCTGATATTTATAATTCTGTATTCTAAGTTTCCATTAACACTACTTGTAAAATCTCATATCATTCAAAGAAGAAACAAATTTGTCCTTTAATATTAGGTACAGTAAAATTTGAAAATTTTGAAGCAGTTTCTTTTCTCATGAGTATTTTAACAAAATTTTGAAGCAAGTTTTCTTACATTAATTGAAATGTTTATAAACTTGGTACTTTAGACTAAATGGATCAAAATATTTCCTGTTTAGAAAAATCTTATGTAATAAATCTAGACTTAAAATGTGTTTAAAGAATTACAATTGGCCCTAGCTGGTGTAGCTCAGTGGATTGAGTGCGGGCCTGCGAACCGAAGGATCGCGGTTCGGTTCCCAGTCAGGGCACATGCCTGGGTTGCCAGGCCAGTTCCCATCAGGGGACATACAAGAGGCAACCGCACATTGATGTTTCTCTCCCTCTCTCCTTCCCTTCCCCTCTGAAGATAAATAAATAAAATCTAAAAGGAAAAAAAAAAAATCTTTAAAAAAAACCTTTAAAAAAAAAAAAAAATTACAATTGAATGTTTATGTATATATGTAAGATCTTATTGCCTAAGGATTCTTTTGAAATCCATAGGCCTTAGGGCTTACTTGAATAATTTATAATAGTCATTTACCTGCAAACAATGTGCTGCACTTTAAAAACTTAATTTTTGTAAATGAGTAAAACTATATCACACTTCACACTTTTTATTACATTTCTTAGGAAATGCTTCATAGAAAGTACAATAGCATATTACACCTTAACCAAATTTAAATGATCGCTTTAAACGTTTTAATACATTGTATTATGATGTAGTATTAAAATTGAGTTATAGGTATATTTAAGTGCTATTTCTTAATGCAAGTTAACTGCTTATCTTAATTGCTCTGTAATCAAAATCACCATTATTAGGTTTACCATCATATGAAATAACTGTCGTCTGTTTGTGGTTTTTTTTCCCTCTCCTTTTATGCAGTTACTTCTGAGTGGAGGAGCAGACAATAAATTGTATTCCTACAGATATTCACCTACCACATCCCATGTTGGGGCATGAATAAGTTTGACCAAGAGATTCTTCCTATAAATGTGATCAATAGAGAATATTCAAATTACATCAGTGCAGATCATCCTTGATAATAGTTATTACTATCTTTTTATTTTGTATTTATTATGTAACAGTTTACATTTATAAAATATAAAATGTGACCTGCATTCTCTACCTTGTGCAAACTCTTGAAATTAAACCGAGTTTATTTCTTTTTAAAGGTATTGGTTTGGATTAAAATTTGCTTTTGAAATGCTGTAAAAGCATTTATTAAAAATACAGTGCTTGTCAAATTTTTTTCATTTCTGATGAAACTTTAAAGTTAGCTGTTTTAAGAAGCATCTAAAAAAACTAATGTATTTTGAAAATCCTATAGACTCCACCAAAAAACTACTAGACCTAATAAGTGAATTTGGCAGAACAGTAGCGTACAAAGTCAATATTCAGAAATCAAAGGCATTTTTGTACACCATCAGTGAAATATCAGAAACAGAAAAAATCCCACTTGATATAGCAAGAAGAAAAATAAGTACCTAAGAATAAACCTAACCAAGGAGGTAAAAGACCTGTACTCAGAAAACTACACAACCGTGAAGAAAGAAATTAAGGAAGACAAACAAATGGAAGCATATACCATGTTCATGGATTGGAAGAATTAACATCATCAAAATGTCCATACTACCCAAAGCAATTTATAGATTCAGTGCAATCCCTATTAAAGTGCCAATGGCATATTTCACAGATATAGAACAAACATCTCAAAAATCTATATGGAACCATAAACAACCCTGAATAGCTGCAGCAATTTTGAGAAGAACAAGGTGGGAGGGATCACAATACCTGGTATCAAACTATATTACAAGGCCATTGTAATCAAAACAGCCTGGTACTGGCATAAGAACAGACACATAGACCAATAGAACAGAGTAGAGAGCCCAGAAATAAGCTCAAGTCTCTATGGTCAATATTTGACAAAGGGGGCACAAACATAAAATGGAGTAAAAATGGCCTCTTCAACAAATGGTATTGGGAGATCTGGACAAGCTACATGGCAAAAAAAAATGAAACTCGACAACCAACTTACATGATACACAAAAATTCAAGGTGTATAAAAGACTTAAATATAAGTCGTGACACCATAAGAATCCTAGAGAACATAGGCAAGAAAATCTCAGATATTCCATGCAGAGTATTTTCACTGATATTGTCCCCCAGAGCAAGGGACATAAAAGAAAGAATAAACAAATGGGATCTCATCAAAATAAAAATCTGCAGAGCTAAAGGAAACAACATTAATATGAAAAGAGAACCAACCATATGGGAAAACATTTGCCAGTGATACCTCAGACAAGGGTTTGATCTCCAAAATATATAAAGAACTCAACTCAATACCAGGAAGACAACCCAATTAAAAAATGGGCAAAGGACTTGAACAGACACTTCTCCAAGGAGGGCATACAGAGAGCCTAGAGACATGAAAAGATGCTCAGCATCACTAGCCAGCATAGAGATGCAAATTAAATGAGATACAATTTCACACCAGTGAGAATGGCTATCATAAACAAGTGTTGGAGAGGATGTGGAGAAAAGGGAACCCTAGTGCACTGTTGGGAATGCAGGCTGATGCAGCCTTCTACTGTGGAAAACTATGGAATTTCCTCAGAAAACTAAAAATGGAGCTGCCTTTTGACCCAATGATTCCACTGCTGAGATTATAACCTAAGAACCCTGAATCAATCCAAAAGAACCTATGCAACCCAATGTTCACAGCAGCACAATTTACAACAGCCAAGTGCCGGAAGCAACCTAGGTGCCCATCAGTAAATGAATGGATCGAAAAACTATGGTACATTTACACAATGGAATACTACGCAGCAGAAAGACAGCTCCTACCCTTTGTGAAAGCGTGAGTGGAACTGGAGAGCATTATGCTAAGTGAAATAAGCCAGGCAGTGAAAGACAAATACCATCTGATCTCACCTTTAAGTGGAACCTAATCAACAAACAAGCAAGCAAAATATAACCAGAGACATTGAAATTAAGAACAAACTGACAGTAACCAGTGAGGAGGTGAAAGGGGATAATGGGGGGAAGGGTTTTCAGGAACATGGATAAAGGACGCATGGATAAAACCATTTCATCAGGTGTGTGACATAGCCTGCTATCTTGTTTCAGAGCTTCTTGCTGGGGATAATGGTGATCTGGCACATGCACTTGTTGGTGTGTAAGTCATTGCCCAGGCACGTGTAGTACTTCTCGATGATGACCCAGGCCACCTTCTTCATGGTCTTGGTGTGAACGTGGCCCATCTTAACGGGTCCCCTCATCATTTCTTAATGACAGTACATTTTAATGCCTAAAAAGTGAATAAAAGTAACTGGAAAGTTCATACCCAAAGTCTTTGTTTTTCTTATTCAGTACAGATTGGTGTAAATTTCATCATTATCTGCAGTTCCTGGAAATATTAATTTTCATGGAACAGAAAGAAATTTATATTCCTGTTTTGTATGGTCCCTGAATGTGCCTTACAGGAAGAGTTATTGAAAATATTTTTACTCACCCAACCTGGGTTGTTCAAATGTAGCATGCATACACTAGGTGCTTAAAGTTGAAGTAAAGAGGCCTAAAGAGACAAAGGACAAAGAAGGAAGTAGCAGCAAGTACAGGTCCATTACCTACTCTCAATCTTGGTATTAAGGCAGAATATAATGCTGGATCAGGCATCGTTCCTTGGGATGGTTATAACACTAGCTACCAAGTCCCTTGGAGAAGGACTATCTGATCTCTGCCAAACTCTCACCTTGTGTAACTCAAGTGGTTAGGTTTATTCCACAACAACAAGAACATACAAGGCCCACAGAAGCCTAGAAGACTTAGTCCTCTTAAAACTTTCTCCTACTTCTCATTGCTCCACCTTTTCTTCAAAACTAAGCCTCCTTTTCAATGGTCCATTTTCCTTCATTTAATTATACCAGAGACAGGGCATTAAATGGATTAATTTTTCCTAAGACTCGGAGAAATGAGTGAAGCTGCTATACTAGTACTGGGTTAAGTTAGGAACCAGACAGTGCATTGTCCAGGACCTGCAGGCCTTTACAGTGCTATGTATGCTGTCTTGCCATAGTAATGCAGTTCATAAACATTGATATTTGCTCTTACTTCATGAAATAGAGTTTAAAGAAATTCCTTCTCTTACTGTTTAACAATAAATGTCCTAATTTAAAATTAGGCTCAAAGTATATCTCATTGCTGAGTAAGTCAGTTCAAAGAAAAAGGCTGAACTTCTACCATGTACGGGGGTTTGAGCCAGGGTGGAGGAAAGGGGGAAGAAAACCACAAGACATAGACGCTGCCTTCAAAAAGAGTACCTTCAACCTCACATGGGAGATACTCATTTAAAAATTAGATACAACTCTGACCAGGTAAGCTCAGTTGGTTAGAGCATTGTCCCAATACCACAAGGTTGTGGGTTTGATCCCCAGTTGGGGCACATTCAAGAATCAACCAATGAATTTGTAAATGAGTAGAACAACAAATCTCTGTATCTCTCTCAAATTAATAAATTTTTTAACAGAAAGAAAAAAAAAAGCCCTGTCTCAGTGGATTGAACACCAGCCTGTGAATTCAAAGGTCCCAGGGTGGATCCCAGGTCAGAGCCATATGCCTGGGTTGCTGCCCAAGTGCCCAGTGGGGGGTGTGCAAGAGGCAGCCAATCAGTTTCTATCCCTCTCTAAAAATAAATAATTCTTTAAAAAAGTAAAAATTACAACAGTGTTTTAAGTGCAAAGAAAGATGTAAATGTAAGGTAGAAGGATGGCATAGAGAGGGGAGCCATTAGCTTTGAGGGCAGCAAGCTGGCTGTCAAAAAAGGCATTGTAAAGTGACATTTGAGTCAGATGTGGACAGATAATTGGGGAGGTGGAGATGCAGGTTATTTCTGGCAAGGGAGCACCACAGTAAGAGCAGAAATGATAGCTGAAAATATTATGAGAAAGGAAATGGAGCATAATATTTCTTCATATGCTAAGAAGTTTAATTTTGTCTTCCTTTTTTAAATAAAGCTGCCTTCCAGCCCTGGCTGGTGTAGCTCAGTGGATTGAGTTGCTGGCCTGTGAACCAAAGGGTCGCTAGTTCAATTCCCAGTCAGGGCACATGCCTGGGTTGCAGGCCAGGTCCCCAGTAGGGTCCACCTGAGAGGCAAACACACATTGATGTTTCTTTCCCTCTCTTTCTCCCTCCTTTCCCTTCTCTCTAAAAATAAATAAATAAAGTCTTAAAAAATAAAACTGCCTTCCAGAACTTAGCTAAGACATGATGTTCTTTTTATATTGGAAACTATAACTAAAACCTGACTATGATGACTACCTAGAGATTGTTAGGGTAGAAACTTTAGTTATTTGTTTATTCTATGTAGAATGTAGAAAAACATTATAGTAGCTTTTCTATGAGTAGACGACTAGAATTTGCTTTGTCATACCCTTTTCATTTGAATTTAGAATGACCATTTTGGAACTACTGTCAACAATGAATAGTAATATACAAGGGAGGACCTGAGAAATGGAATTACGTTCTAGAGGGTGGGCTCCTTGTAGGTGAGTGTTCTAAGAACCCATCTGTATCAGTGTACCAGCTAGTGTTGTTGTGAGAGGCTGCATTCAGCTTCAGTGAATTTTTTTGAAGAGTCTTTCAATGCAGTTGCCCATTTCATGATGGGTGATTTAGGAGTGCACCTGCCCACACTGCACTGAGTGTTCAGCAATTTTTGACCAAAAACAGCGGGACCCAATGCTTCGCCTTCCCTATTCACTCAATCTTGCCCCAGGCAACCTTTTTTGTTTGCTTGTTTGTTTGCTTGCTTGTTTGTTTGTTTCCCCAGTGAAAAAGAGTCCTCAAAGAGGAACATTTTGCCGATGTGGAAGAGGTGAAACAAAAAAAATGACAGAAGCACTAAAAGGCATCAAAATCTACAAGTTCAAAACCTGTTTTGAGCAATGGAAAAACGATCTCGATAGGTGTTGTTGTATCAAATAGTTCTTGGAAGGTGACTGAGGTTTAAATATGTAAGAAAAAATATACAATTTTTTATAAATAAATTCCAGATTTTGGGAGGTTACCCCTTCTATTGAAATGCTTCCTAGCATTATCAGGAGGAAGACAAATGAAAGTTTAAATTAATATAAAATACACATAATTAAACAAACAACCCTATAAAACAAAATAAATGCAATCTGGGAATTTCTGATAACTTTGAAATCTGTTCACAAAATTCGTTTGATGTATTCTACTTTTGAAAAGGAACTTATATAAGGCAAATATAAAGGAAAATTTTTATCTTTGATGTATACTATCATAGCTTCCATTCTTAAAGGAAAAAATTAGATTTTAAGATTATGCATATGCAAGAGATATTCAATTAACATCTTTTTTATTTTAAAAAGCCACTAATTGGAATCAGATTTCATTAGGCAAGTGATATTCAAATGTTGCTAATTAGAAACTACCAGGTATAAAAACAGCCAGAACAAATTTTAGTCACTTTAATACTGACATTTTTTCCTATAATTGACTTCTAGTATCAAACATATTAACAATGTTAATTATTATTTTGTTATATAAACCAAAATATCTTAGAAAAGATATTTTGCCCTGGCCAGTGTGGCTCAGTTGGTTGGAGACTTGTCCCATAAACTGAAAAGTCATGGTTCAATCCCTGGGCGGGGCACATGCTTGGGTTGTGGGTGCCATCCCCAGTCGGGGCACATGCAAGAGGCAACTGAATGCTGTTTCTCTTTCCCATCGATGATTCTCCCCCTTTCTCCCTCCCTTCCCCTCTGTCTAAACTCAATAGGCATATCCTCTGGTAAGGGGAAATTTTTTTTTTTTTTTTTTTAGTTTTTGTTTGTTTGTTTAATAGAATTAGATTGGCTTTGTTACAGTATTAGTTTTACTGATTTGCAGGTTTGAGGACATAAATTATTTTTTGGCAGTATTTATAAAAATGGCAAAAAACTATCCCCCCATAACAAGTTATTTGAGCTGATTTCAAGCAGCCAGTAAACAGTCAGGATTTGAACTTGCACTTATCTGAGTCTAGTGCTGAAGCAACTAGTATGCAACTAGTATGTATTTTGCCAATTTTGAAAGTCATGAAAAGAACAATTGTTTTCATAAATGTAAAGAATAGGTGTGAAAATGTCCTCACCTACATGAAAGAAAAGTTATGTATAAGTTAAAGTGGCATTTACTGGTTCCAAATTACCATAATGTTATGTTCAGCTTTGCATGTGTTTGCCTTTAAATTAATTTTAGTATACCACTAAATGTATTAGTGTAATGTATAAATGTATATTTTAAAGACCCATTTCCATATTTTCATGTAGGAACTGTATATGAGCAAAAAGGAACTTCAGAAATTATCCTGTTATTCATATCACTTGAATTGTGGTATTCGTGTTATGAAAGGAAACCACAACCCAGACAGGTTAAACACCTGGTGTGAAGGTATACAATTAGTGAAGGAGACAGGGAGACTTGCCTCTAAGTAATAAAGACCACAGATACTGATAGAAAGTTTAGAAACATGTTAAATAATTCTATGTATAGTTAGTAAAAGTATAAAGAACATGCCTGAGACTTAATAATACCAAGTTAAGTTCAATGGTTGTTTCAGGGGCTGGACATACTTTTTTTAACATGTCTGTAATATTTCACATTAAAAATTTATTTTAATAACACTGTCTCTAATCTAGCCTTACTTGAATAAACAAACCTGAAGTATGGGAGAGAGAGCATGTTTAGCTTGCCATATGTAAGTAGTTACTAGTGTGGGCCTCTGGGAAGATAACTCTCCATGCATAACCTATATGCATGCATGCATAACGGGACTGCCACTGATCCATTACTTCTGACTTCCTTGATAAAATCAAACAGATTGCAAAAAAGTGGAACACCCTTTTTTTGAACTACCATGGAGGAAATGGAACTATCTCCATGACACCAGATTCAGTAGACCCCCTAATCCTTATAAAAGTAAAACAGTGCAAAAGAGTAGAATTCTTAATATGTTTTAGAATATCAGTTGGGGTTTTATTTGGGAAGTTAATCAGAGGTTTGCTTGATAGTACAAAAATAAAAGTAAAGATCATTGCTCCCTAAGGACATTAGGACTCAACCTGGAGTCCTAATGTCCTTTGCGGAGCCCCATATTCCAAGCCATCTAGTGGTCTTCTTTTCTAGTTACCATATAGAAAGCTATAATGGAGGAAAACACTTTATAATCAGATAAATCTGTTACTATGTTAATAGAAAATTAACAGTTCTATAAATGTTTATACTTCTAAATAAAATTAAATCCATATAAAAGTACTTAAGTGGTGTTAAATACTTTTGTTTTCTAAAACAGGTTTTTTTATGAAACACTAAATTTTAACTATTCTGGCTGCCTCATATGATAAGGGACTAGTAGTACAAGCTATTTAAATATTTCCTTATCAATCCAACAAACATTGATCAAATACCGCAAGTAAGAAGACCTGATTCCTACCTGGGAATTGTCAGTAGCTCCATCTTGTTTCCTGAAACCATTCCCATACTCTGTCCCAACTTGCACACTTTTCTGAGTGACCTGCTTAAGACAGGATAGTAAGAAGCTAGGAAAATTCCTGGGCAAGTGGAATGGAAACTCAGACAATAATATCAAACAAGGCCTAACAATTTGAGCAACCTACAGCCAGCTGGTGAATTGCAAGACCTTATCTCCTTTAACCAAGGACACTTGAGAGCAAATATACCTCCTTAACCAGAGAATACATAGCCTCCCTGGCCATAAACCACAGGTGTCCTGGAAAGAAAGGAATGCTAATGCAAACGCAGGTAACACTAAAACGAAGGGAACTATTTTGTAAAGAAGCTGTGTGACTCCCCGTCAGCTGTCCTCCCAAGAGAAACAGCATGTCTACACATATGTGCTCCGCTTAGGAATTTCTTCCTCCCAAATTCCCATGTTTCCCCATATAAATTTGTTTCTAAAAGCTCAATGGAAGATGGTTTGTTCACGTACATAACCCATTGCCTTCTCAGATTGCCAGCCATCTGAATAAAATGCTCGTAAAAATTCAATCCCTGTCTCTGCTTATTTGTTCTGGTAGTGACTGGCAGCATGAATACAGACTTTTCCAATTTCACTATGAAGGAAAAGGGATTGTGTATAAATGCTACATTTTATGGTGACTTGGAAACATCGTGTATCTTTTGGTAATTTTCCCAGTTAAGTGAACAAAACTAACAGACCTGGCCCAGAGTCACTACTCTTACTTCCTGGTGTTCCTTCCCCGGCCTTTCTCAGCTTCAGACTGAGCTGAAGAGGCTATTTGTTTAATATCCTCTTGAGTTAAACTTCATCCTGTTGAAACAAGTATTTTCTAAAATATCCCAAGAAACTTGCTGTAGTGCATGGTAACATTTTCAAAGTCATTTTGCTTACCATTTTTTTCTTTGGGGAGAAAGATGTTCAGTTCTTTTTAGATATTTTATACTGTCTCCTTCGGTTGTCAATTACTATCTTTGTTTCCGTTTATTTATTGATTGAATAAACATTCATTCCCAACCTAGTATGTATTAGGCACTGGGTTAGATAAGACTACAGAAATGCATCCAGTTTTCACTTTGAAGGTGCTCAAACACTACGAATGGACCTGGAGAGCATTATGCTAAGTGAAATAAGCCATCCAGTGAGGGACAAATACCATATGATCTCACTTATAAGAGGAATCTAATGAACAAAATAAACTAAGGAGCAAAATAGAACCAGAGACATGGAAACATGGAACAGACTGACAGCCAGAGAAGAGGGAGAGGGATAATGGTGGAAAGAAGGGGAAGGGACTAGTCACAGAGCACGTATGAACAGCCCAGGACCATGGACAAGGTGTGAGGACTGACTGTGGGGGTGGGGGAAGCAGGCTGGGTGGAGGAGGCCAAAAGGGAAAAATTCGGACAACTGTAATAGACTAAGAATAAAAAAAAATCCTAAACACACACACACACAAGATAAAAATAAAGCAGTATGAAATTTAACAATTTTCCACCAGTAATGTGGTTCTTCTTTTGCTTTATTTCCATTTTTTTCTGAGATTTTTAGGCTCAAACTTTACCTTTTGCTTTTGAAGCCTAATATATGGCAACAAATTACACGCATTCGAGGTCAGTTATTAACAGTTTTTAACTTAATCTTCTTTAAACATTTAAAACAAGAATTAAAAATAGCACGTGCGCATTTCCTGCGTCCTGGCACCAGGACTGAGAAGCTCCCGAGGATTTGGGAAAGTCCAGGGCTCAGCTTAGAGTCATTCTTTTTCACTTCATTAAGAGGATCGGGGAATAGAGGAACAGAGTCTGTCCTGAGTTTGAAAGACTGACTGAGACCTCGGGCCTGTGCATTAGCCGAGGGCGAGGTGGCAGTGGACGCGGACAGCCGCAACGCGGCGCCAGGCTGCTGGGTTTAAATCTCCCGCCTCCCGTGCCCCAGGGCTGACAACTCTGCGCACCGGTGTGGAGGGGCAGGGGCTGCGGGAGCTACCCAGCGGCGGCGCCGGGCTCGCGGGCGGCAGCGGAACGGGTGCTGAGAGGAACTCCACGCAGCAGGGTGCTACCCCAGCGACGGAGGACCAGCCAGTCCAGGCTACAGCGTCGCGGTAAGTGTCTCCGGCCTCCCCGCCGCTCCACCTCGCCCCCTGCGGCCATCCGAAAGCATCCTCGGGGCTGCCAGGGCCCAGCTGGCCAAAACCCTGGTTTCCATGGCGACGCCCCAGGGTGGAGACGCGGCGGGAGGCGCCCCCAAGCGCACACTCTCTCTCTCGGGGTCCCTGGCCCCTGTGGCCCTCCCTCCTGATCCGAGATTCTCCGACAGAGCCGTGGCGGGGTCCTCCCCCGACGAAAGGAGCGCCCACCTGTGCTAGCTCGCGTGGGTCGCCGGCGAGTGTGGTGGCGGCCTGAGGTTGCTTTGAGTGATTTCCCTCGAAGTGAAGATCCTTCCCTTAGAGGCCAGCGCGCATAGTCTTTAGGTGCTTTCCTGCTGATCTCATTTTGGTGTGCTTATTCTTATGTCATTATTTTGAAATGGGAATGTCTTCTTTAGAAACTAAGTGGCAAGCGGTAGGTAAACACAAAACATAAGTAAATGTACGGTTTAAGGCGAACAGCGGAGTGCACGAGATCCCGTGGGATTCCGCGCACAAATGCTGCGGCCGGGGCCTTGAACCCAGCCGCACGCACGGATCCGGCTGTGGAAACACTGATCATCTGGGCAGGTGCCCAAATGATGTCATGGATCAGATGCCTGCCTCTCTTGAAAGGTGGGGGGATGGGTTTGGGGGAGGGGGAAATCCATCCTGGCAACCAGAGATACTATGGGTTTGCCAGTCGAAGGGGTGGGATTATTTTTCCCTCTGTGCATCATGATTCACAGAGCAGAAAAACTATTATAAACTATAGGTCCCTGTGAAATAAGTTATTGGGAAGATAACGTTTATCTCTGGTTTTTGGTTTTTTCATTTGGTTCTGATTCAGACAATGTACTGTAAGGTGATATTACTTTGGTCATCTTCACATGAATATTTATGGAGTAGCCACAAGTGCTTCAGGCTTTAGTAGGACTTAATTATGCATTTGTTGGCTAAATAATCATCTAATATTATGTAAATATTTTTATTTGACAAATTTTTAATCCTTTTATATATGTTGTCTGTGCCTAATACCCAGTATTCTCTGAAATTTCTGTATGTATTTAATAGTGCAAAATTAGTGCACATCTAGTCATTGAAACAATTATATGCAAGATATTGTTCTCATCACAAGTAATTATAATTTCCAGACAAATCATCATAATTTTAGAGTTAGACGAGTGCTCAGAGATCAACCAGTCCCCAAGTGCAAAAGCTGAAAACAGGCCGATGGAAAAACTGGAAAGCCACGTTTCTGGATTTTCTTAACAGCATTTTTAAAATTTTAATTGTTGTTCAGGTACAGTTTTCTGCCTTTTACCCCCATCCCAGCCCAACACCCAAGCCCTACCCACCTCCCTCCCATTTCCACCCCTCCTTGTTATTGTCCATGTGTCCTTTATAATTGTTCCTGCAAACCCTTCCCCTTTTCCCCTGAAATCCCTTCCCCTCTCCCCTCTGGTCACTGTCAGTCGGTTCTCTATTTCAGTGTCTTTGGTTATATTTTGCTTGTTGGTTTGTTTTGTTGATTAGTTTCCTGTTAAAAGTGAGACCATATGGTATTTGTCTTTCACTGCCTGAGAAAGCCACATTTTTATTAGAAACATTTATTATAAAACAATAAAATAGTATTTATATCAATGACTGGACTAGGACAAAATATTAAATATCAGATATAAAACAGGTAATGTATTGTTTTGTTCTACTATTCTGTCAAACTTGTGATTTCATTTTGTGATACATCTTATATTTAAAATTTATTTTCATAGTTTACCTTTTTTAGTGCTCTCTGTAGCTCTTTAAAATTTTATCTGTTTATATTCTCTAACAATAACAGATGAGATGTGTGACTTTTAAATATATAGAACTGTAAATAGTTCCTCATGGGAAGTGGCTTTTGTTATTTAATAATATCCTTATTCCTTTCTTGCATTTGTCTATTTTGTTAGTTTTTCATTCAACCCTTAAGTTTTTCCTTTTTTCTGAAGTCAAACTTTTCAAACTTCTGCTTGGATCTAATATTAACCATTAAAAGCTAGTCACTTTCTATATAATTTGTTATTATCATTATTGTCATTATTTTATTTTTATTTTTTAAAGATTTTATTTATTTATTTTTAGTGAAAGGGGAAGGGAAGGAGAAAGGGAGTGAAACATCGATGTGTGGTTGCCTCTCACACACCCCCAACTGGGGACCTGGCCCACAACCCATGCATATGCCCTCACTGGAAATGGAACCAGCAACTCTTTGGTTCATGGACCATCATTCAATCCACTGAGCCACCCCAGTCAGCACAATTATCAGTATTGTTATTATTTTAAAACAAAGACTAAATTACTACAGTACATATATTTACAGTAGCAACATTAACTGTTGCTGACATTGTCATATTTTTTCAAGTATTTTTTGAATAAAGAAATAAAACATTTCCAATAAAGGTGAAGTTAGTTCTTTTTCTATCATTACCATTCACTTTCTTCCCACCTGATATTGCTTATTCATATTTTTCTTTCTTTTTGGCTTGATCAGTCTTGCTGGAAGCTCATCATTTTGTTAATTTTTTTAATAAACCAACTTTTGACTGTTGATTTTCTCTCTTTTTTGCCTGTTTTCTAATATTTTGCTGATTGCTACAATTATTTTTTATTTGGGTCTAACTTTTATTACTTTGGGTCTAATTTTCTCTTCTCACTTCTTAAGTTAGAAGCATCAATAATTGATTGTATGCCTTTTCCCTTTCAGATAGGCACTGTAAAGCCATAACTTTTCTTCTAACACGCTTTAGTTGTGCCCTACAATGTCGGGTGTTTTCATTGTCATTTAGTTTAAAGTATTTTAAAATTTCTCTGTAACTTCTTTGACCCATTATTTATTTAGGTGTGTTATTTTATTTCCAAATGTTTGAGAATTTCCTAAATAGAGCATTGTTATTGATTTCTAAATTGATGATGTCATTATAGAACATACTCTGTATTATTTCAGTACATTTACATTTATTGATTTTTTTCTGTCTACCTTATGGTCTATTTTGGTGAATGTTCCAATTACCCTTAGGAGAAAGATTTTATTTATTTATTTTTAGAGTGAAGAGAGGGAGAAAGAAGGGGACAGAAACATATCAACCAGTTGCCTCTCACACACCCACTAGTGGAGACTTGGCCTGCAACCCAGGCATGGGCCCTGACTGGGAATTGAACCAGCGACCCTTTGGTTCACAGGCCAGCACTCAATCCACTGAGCCCCACCAGCCAGGCCTGATTCCTGTATATCTTAAAAACCTTTCTAGGCATTCAGTTTTACTCAAATACCATATTTCATTGATCCTAAGAAGCACCTGTTCATAGTTTGACATCTCTGAAATCACTTCTGATATCTGAACTTTTATTTATCTGACAATTTATAATATAAAAGCATGGTTAACTTTGTAGCTCTTACATAGAAACACATAAAATAATGATGCCCCTTTCAAATGATGGTGCCTTCAATTGATGAAATATGGTAAGATAATTGCAAATCATTACTTTACCAAAAATAATTTTTATCTATAAGGTAAAATATCAAAAAATTTAATAATAACACAGTGTGTTGGTCAGTTCTAGTGAACAAACACTTTCTTGCATTACTGGTGGGCTTAAAAAATGGTGAAATCTCTACAGAGGCCAGTTTAGCAAAATGGAAAAAAAGTTAAAATACATATGTCTTTTGATTCAGCCATTATACTTCCAGAAACTTATCTTATAGGTATACCTGCAAATAATACATATATGTTTATTCTTTGCAGCACAGTTTGAAATAATAAAATTCTGGAAACAATCTAAACATTCCTCAATGATAGACTAGTTAAATAAATTATATTACATCCATACAGTGAAAAGTTTTATATCCATTAAAATTGTATTTTAGTTCAGTAGAAATTCCATGTAATATTCCCTTTCTCTTAGCACCGTACACAGCACTCACTTTTATCCATGATCTAGTGTCGCTGTTGCTGAGGAGATGTCTGAGGCTGGCCTGAATTATTTAATTTGTAGGTGGCCTGTTTCTTCTGTCCAAATGGTAACAGCCTTCTTCTTTATTTATCCTTAAAATTCAGCAACATTCCACAATACATCTTAGTCTTAATCATTCCCTATTAACTTTTCCTGGGACATAATGAGCCCTTTCAATTTTTAGCTTTAGCCCTGAATGTTGTGGCTGTTTTATGTTTGTCTCTCTCTGTTCAAGACTGTTACTATGTTAGATCTCAGTTGTTTCACTTCCAAATCTATCATCTTTGTTCTATCTACACAGTTTGTTTGAATCTAGGCACCTTTATCATGTAATCTCCATTCTGAATGATTTCCCAGGTTTGTCATCCATGTTATTAACTTGGTTTTCTGAATGATCTATTCTACTTGGAGTTGTTTCTAATGTGGTTTCAGTTTTGCATATTTTTCCCTCTTTATAAATATTTTTTGCTTCATTCAGCTATTTTAAAATATCTGTTTTATGGAGGTATGCTTTATATGTCAGCATTCAGAGCAGTTTTTCTTTAATATTTTATGAAGCAGTTCTTCAAATGTTTATATTTCTTTCTTTTTCACATTATCCTTTTTATTTTCATGCAGTGGTGTAAATGCATGAACCCCCTTCCAGGGGCCATTAAAACAGCTGCCTTAGAGGCTGGGATAGGAGACTGGATACATTATTGTGATCTCTCTTCTTTAGTTGGCTGCTTGGTGACAGTTTTCATATGCTCTCTCTCTCTGAGCAGTTTCATGCAGCACATATTAGTCGTTGGTTTCAGAGGCAGGTCAATGCTAACATGCATCTCTTACTAGTCTACTTTAGTCGGCTGTGCAAGACTGATTAGCAGCCTGCTGTTTCTGTTTCTCTACAGCCATGACTTGCCTCTTGGCAGGGAAAATAAAAAAACATTCTGGCCACCATAGGTTTTAGGGAGCCCAACTTATAATACTAATTGCCTTTTTTGTTTCCTCCTGAGACTGGAACCAGTTTAGGTGTAGTTGGAGGAACAAAGCAGATGGTGATAAAAATATCAGCTTTATTCTTGAGAGAGCTGTTGGAAGGTATGTTTGGTACGGTATCAGTGGTGTTCTAACACTTCAGATCTGGACTTGTCCACCCAAGCGAAAGTTTGAGTTTTCATAAAAGACAACTTTCAGGAGACTTTTACCTCAAACTGATTAGGCCACAAGTAGTGATTAAGAGGTTTTTTTTTTTTTAAAGGGTTAAATTCCCTAATTTTTAGACTTTTGATAAATTAGCCCTATCCAGTCAAGAAATGTAAATGGTTAACTCATCAGTCAGATTTCTTACTTCAGGGAATAAGGACATGAGGCTGGGAATATTTATGGAAAATCCATCCTCATGAAAACCAGAAGAGTTGAAAAAGAAGCATTCCCCACCTTAAATATCACAATCCCTTCTTGGGTAGTCTTCTTTGCTAGCCTGAATAGGGAGCTAGCCACCAAGTGGAATGCTGTCTACTTCTTCCATAAGTCTCGCTGCTATGCCTTTAAGGACTCATGTCTCCAGGTTGGGACCCACTCAATTTGCCAAATTGAAATTACAGGAGATGCATATCAGATTTATACCTTTTTAACTTTTTAAAAATTTATTGATTTTTTTTAAAGAAACATTGATTTATTGTTCCACTTATTTATGCATTCATTGGTTGATTCTTGTGTTTGCCCTGACTGGGGATCAAACCCTCAACCTTTGCATATTGGGACGACATTCTAACCAACTAAGTTACCCAGTCATAGCTGGACATCATCTTTATGCTTCAAGTTTCATTGTACTGACATTGATTCATTGGCAGTAGTGCTAACAGATGTAGCCACTGTGCACAGGAGTTTCCTTCTCTAATTTTGGTCAGGGGAAGGAATTATGCAAACATGCACTCATTCCCTCAGGCTGTTAACATGTTTAATTATTACTCATCTGACAGATGAAAGTATTTTTTTTATTTATACATTTGTACATATTTAGTTACAAAAGAGATTAAATAACTTTTGTGTATTCACTGGCCTTTTGCAGTATATGTATGCATAAATTGTCTATTCTTGTTTTGTCCTCTTTTTTTTAAGATTTTATTTATTTTTAGATGGGGGTGGGGATGGAGGAAGAAAGAGAGAGAAAGAGCATCAATGTGTGGATGCCTCTTGCATACCCACCACTGGGGACCTGGCCCACAACCCAGGCATGTGCCCTGATTGGGAATCAAACCAGTGACCCATTGGTTTACAGGCCAGCACTCAATCCACTGAGCCACACCAGCCAGGGCTGCCCTTATTTTTCAATTGGTAGATTTGTATTTTCACTATATAGTTATGAATTCTCGAACTTAAAAATATTAAATTTTCTTCCTCATGTCTTACCCAGTTGTTTCTTTTCAAATTTTGCTTATGGTCAATTTTGTTATATAAATTTAAAATTTCATCTATCTACATGAATTTCACGTGTGGTACCATGTTAGCAAGTTTCTTGACCTCAAATTATAAAACATTCATCTATACTTTCACATGGTAATGTTGTAAGGTTTTAATATTTAAATTTTGAACCATCCTTACATTGACTAAGAACCAAGCATCTTTTCAAACAGATCGTTGTCCCAATAATATATATGGAATGATGTTGCCCTTTCCTACTGATTTGACATCCTACACTGGTTGTAGTGGGTTGAATGTGACCCCCAAAGATAACAGGTCCTAATTCCTGAAGTCTGTGAATGTTACCTTGTGTGTTAAAGTTTTTGTAGGTGTAACTGAAGTAAGGATCTTGACATAAGATTATTCTGGATTAACTGGGAGGGGCCTAGATGCCAACACAGGTGTCCTCATTTTAGACAGAGGCAGAGAGAGATTAAACAGGTACACAGAGGAGGAGGTGAAATGAACACTGAGGCAGAGAGTGGAGTTACGTCACCACTAGACAAGGATGACGACCAGCAGCCACCTGAAGTTGGTGGAGGGAAAGACGTTTTCTCCCCTAGAGCCTCCCAGAGAGAGCGTAGCCCTGCTGACGCCTGATTTCAGACCTCTGGCTTCCAGAAATGTGAAATACCACATTCCTGTTGTTTTAAACCACCAAGTTTGTGGTAATTTGTAGTATAACTTGATCATACACTAAATTCTTTTATATTCTTTTGGTCTCTGTGGATTTTTTTCACTTGTTTCACTGCTCTGTCTGTTTTGGTGTACCATTCTATTTTAATTAGTAAGGTTCATATTCAGGTTGATTTTTCAAAATTATCGTTACTTTGTTAAATTTGTACATATACGCGACTTTTAAAGTCCAATATTAAAGGATTATAATGCACAAAAGCATCCGTGTCCCCATTCCAATCGCCGGTGGCACCTACCTTCAGGCCTTCTGTTTCCTCTCATTTTCTGCTGTTCTTACACATCATGTTAGATGCTGCTCTCTGATTTCTTAACTTAAGGCACTGCCTACTTACTTTCCATATGGTAAGTGAGGACTTAGCTATCCTTCTCCACCACGGTCTCCACGTGTCCTTCCCCAAATAGCTACATTACGGTTTTTATTAAATCAAATGTTTCTGTTACTGTGAGCTAGTATTGAAACAGCCTAGTCAATAGAGCCCTGTACCCATTCCTCCTTTTTTGAACATCCTATCTCTTCATTTTTGTTGAAGTTACTGGAATTTACTAATTTTCCGAATACCATTTTTCCAACATCTCTGCTATGTGGTTGTGAGCAGTGCGCTCAAACATGCCGGCTTTGTTTCCTGGAGACCCCCTTCCCACGCTCTCTCCTGTGCTGCCCGAACGCCGGGCCGCTTGCCCCGCGCAGCTGTCGTCCTGCGCCTTCTTTTCTTCGCTCTTCGGGGCTGGATTTTGTCTTCTCTCTGACAAGTCTGCTTTTGTTCTGACTCCCAATGCTCTGTTTGTGATCTTTTTCTCTTAAAACTCTCATGATCTTTTTACATAAAGATTTGTGTCCTTTGGTTGTAGGAAAATTTCAGTTACTTCTTCCCTTAGGCAATCTTTAGAATAATCTTTAGTCAAATATTGGACTTCCTTGATCATCTCTTATTCTCTTACTCTTTTTATGGTTCTACTTTCTGAACTTTTTTTTTTAATTTTTCAACTCTTTTATTTATTTTTTTTAAATGTCAGCTACACTATTTTTTGCCCAAAGGTTCTTTCTTATTCTTTTTTTATTGCTTTCCAAGTGATAATCTGTTCCTCACCTCCCCCACCCCCCCTGCCCCCCCCACCCCCCGCCAGAAGCAGTGTCTTTACCTATCCCTCTGAGGATATTAGTTAGAGGGTTACGTTTTGTTTTGCTCCCTATATTGTCTTTGTTTCCTTTCAATTATCATTTCATTTCTTCTATTTGTTGGTTTAGTTCAGAAGTCTTTCTTGATGGAATCTTTACTCAGATATTTGGTGATCGTTGGGTCTCAATATAAGACTATAAAAAGCTAATTGGAAGCTTTGTGTGTATGAGTGAGCTTGTCTACTGGTGAGTTTTGCTCTACTGTGAATAGGCAAGGATTCGTCCCTTTATTTTTATTTTATTTTTGTTATTTTTTATCCTCACCCATGGGGGAGAAAGGGAGGGAAACATGGATGCAAGAGAGAAACATTGATTGGTTGTTTCTTGTATGCACCCCGACCAGGATTGAACCTGCAACCCAGGCATATGCTCTGAGCAGGAGTTGTACCCACACTTGGTTGGAGCATTGACATTATGGAACAATGCTCCAACCAAGTGAGCCACACTATCCGGGGCAAAAATTCATCCTTTTAGAACAGCAAATTTCAACTTGTGTGCTGCAAAAATTGTAAAACATTCAATACCTGACTATTCAGGGGCACTGACCTCTTTTCCCTTAGACGGTCAAATAAGAAAATGACAACAGCCAACACAACTATAGCCATCTGGTGTGAATGAATCAAAACCATACCCATTTTTTTTGTCAGACTGGCAGAAAATATATTTTTTGGTGTGCAACAGAATATTAGTAATTAGTTTATGTATGCCCTGAGATGAAAAAGGTTGAAAATCACTATTTAGAATGTCCAAATGACATACTCCTTTCCTCTGGAGCTTTTAATATTTTTCAGAGAAAAGAATGTTCCTGTCTTTTCTGAGAAGCGTAGGTGTAGGGTGTGTGTGTGTGTGCGTGTGTATGAATGCTTTGCTACTGGTGAGCAAAAAGGACCTAGCCGTTAGACTTTCACTTAACCATTTTGTTTTCAGGCCAAGCCCTCTGCTGTGTTGGTGTGCCAAGTCCAGAGTTTTCCCAGTTCAATTTCTTCAACCTCCATTGAGTGACACAGATTTGGGAGGGGCCTCAGGTTCCAGCCAGTTTTACACAAACTTCAATGAATTCTCCTTCCACTTCCAAATGGCTGGGTCTTTCTAATAGTCCAAGGAGTAATGACTCACTTCTTATTAGCATTTCTGTATTAGTTCCTCAGGTTACTATTTCATGTGCTGTCTTCAAAAAGTTATTGAAGTCTTTCTTTTGCTTTTGTCAATATACTTCAGTATACTTATTCTATCTATACTTTTAGCATTTAGATTACTTTTTACCTTCACTGTGGTTATAGTGGGTTTGGGGAGGAAAATCTGGTGACTGCACGTGGTCAATCCACATTTTCAACAGGGCACTCTTGTAACGTACTTTAATATCTGAAAGGGCAAAGTTCTTTCTCTTCCAGGTTATTCTCAATATTGAGCCTTAGATTTTAAAATTTATATCCTATACATTCTTACTTATTTGTAGGTAGTAAGTAATACTTACAATTAAAAAAATAGTATCTTGTGTACAGCTTTATATTTTCCAGAGCAATTTTGAACATTATCATCCCATTTGATCCTAAAAATATGACTGGCTTTGCACTTGGGTACATTGGGTATGGCAGAGGATTGGGAGAGGTACTGGCCTAAAATTTGCAATGAAGTTGGAAATATAATTCTAAAGTCTTATGGGGAATTAGTTTTAATATTATTTTAACATAATAATTTAATATTTGCTACTTTAAAATATCAAAAACATTTGAAATACATTTTTTCAGCCACTTTCAAAAAGATAATATAATTATTTTCTTCTCTAGTTCACTTACTCTCCACAATACAGTTTTTTTTTAACTTTTTAAAGGATTTAAAAAAAAGATTGTATTTATTTATTTTTAAAGAAGGGGGAAGGGAAGAAGAAAGAGGGAAACACTGATGTTGTGAGAGAAAAACATTGATCGGTTGCCTCTCACACACCCACAACCAGGGACCAAGCCTGCAACCCAGGCATGTGTCCCAGCAGGGAATTGAACTTGCAACCTTTTGGTTTGAGGAATGACACCTAGCCCACTGAGCCACACCTGTCAGGTTCCTAATACATTGTTTATATTTTGAATGGTCTTACTGATTTTCTTCAACATTTTTCAAGTCTTATTTTAAATAATCTATTTAAATAGATTTATTGATAATTTATTAATAATTTAATAGATAATTTAATAGATTATTTCAAAATAAATAGCATATCTATTTTATATGTTACTCATATATGAGGTCTGTCCTGAAAAAGTCCAGCTATCGTTAATATAATGAGAACGGTTTGTGCGACATCGATGTAACCTGGCAGCCAAGGAGAGTGGGCTGGAATGCTGCATGTGCATGAACAATGACAACTTCATTGTACTTGCCAGTGGGGCGGTAGATGCCATGGAGTGAGCATGTGTACTGTGTGGCCGTTGCATTCAAAATGAGTGAGTAGAGTAACAAATCTGCTTCAAATTTTGCATTAAGCTGGAACATTCCTCTGTGGAAACTATTGGGATGATTCAGAGGCTGCAGCTGTGGACAACTGGTGATTGGCAGCTTCATCACAACAATGCTGTAGCTTAGGCATCACATCCTGAGCAGAGTTTTTTGGCAACATATCAAATCACCCAGGTGACTCAGCCCTGCTACAGGCCAGATTTGGCACCCTGTGACCTCCGGCTTTTCCCAAAACTAAAATCACCTCTGAAAGGGAAGGGAGTTCAGACTGTCAATGAGATTCAGGAAGATATGATCCCATGGTGATTGGGAGAACTGTGTGAGGTCCCAAGGTGCCCACTTGGAAGGGGACTGAGGCATCATTGTCCTATGTACAGTGTTTCTTGTATCTTGTATCTTCTTCAGTAACTGTCTCTATTTTTCATATTAGAGTGGCTGGATACCTTCTGGATAGACCTTGTATTCTTTATGAAATAATATGACTAAAGTGGTATAAGTAAATTAATTATATTTCCATAGTTAATTCTTAAATCTGTCAGAAATTCTAAAAAGTAGATGATAATCCATAACCATATAATTTTCGCGAAAAAAGATTTAACTTGTCTTCTTTATATAGCCTCTTCTTTATAGACTAAAATTATGCTGACTACTAAAATTATAGACTTACTTATGTAAAAATAAATCTTATTTTAAGTGAAAATTCAAATGTGGTTTGCAATGTAGACATTAACTTTGGTAATGACTTCTCTTTATTGTTTTTATTCTTATAAGTAACACCTTTTTTATGTACCTAAGTCTTAAAAACCTATGGGTTATAATTAGAAAACTAATATTGTATGTTTAAGTAAACCAACTATAAAACAGAAGACAACTTTAATCACACTTTTACCACCTTCAACAATGAAAAAGAACACTGCCGTTGGAGTCAGAAGACCTGGATGTGTGCTATGTATCAAGATGTTCTTAATGTATGTGTATCCTTGAGAAATTTACCTTAATTTTACAGAACATCAGCAACATCTTCTATAAAATGAGAATAATAAAATCTGTCATTTCTAGCTTTCAGGGTTATCATAAGGATCAAAGGAAATAAAATGTGTAAAAATATTTTCAAAACTGTCAAGGGTACTATAAGTATAATATAATTATGTTAGTAAGTAGTAGTACTAAGATTATCAGGAACTTTTAAATATCTTAAGCCCTCTCTAACACTTTACCTTTCATGTACTTTTTAATTCTTTTTGAAAAATGATTAAGCTTTAGTCCTTTTATGAGAATAATAGATCGAGGTGGTACCTCTCTGCAAGCAACTTACCTGCTTAGTAGAAGATTTTCAGGTATATAATGGAATGGTGGTAATTGTCATAGTCCTTCTGTTATAGATAAACACAGGTGTGCATTTAATTTAATTTTATTGTATCAGTGTCTTATTGGTATATGATTGCAGTGCCAAATATAGCACTTAGAACAAAGCTGACATTCATTTAACATGTGCACGAAACTGACTTTCTTACTGGGACTGTTTGAAAATTTCAGATAATTTAGTTCTGCACTAGTTCTGCTGTCTCAGTGTATTTGTAAATTTTAACTACTCTAGTCCTGTAATGGTTTCAATATCTCAGTAACCAAATTGTGTTTGGCTAAACAATTAAAGTCACCTATCTGACAGGATTCATGTTTATAACCTGGATGTGATTCTAGCCTAATATTACAGCTGATAATTTATATGATATATCTTTTAGAGCAGTTTGAGGAGTAGGTTCTCTTTTTTTAAAATTTAATCTTTACTGGGTTTTTTTTTTCCCATTACCATTTAGTCCCCTTATAACCCCCTACCTCCAGCAGTCACCTCACTGTTGTCCATGAGTCCTTTTTCCTTAGGGGCAGGTTCTCAATCCATGACTGATAGTCTGTCTTTTATATCAGTAGTCCCTAATAATTTTAGTAGGCTTCATGGCTCATACTTGTCTTTTATCCATTTTGAGTTTATTCTGGTCTATGGTGTAAGTTGGTGGTCAAGTTTCATTTTTTTCTGCATGGACTAGTCCAGTTCTCCCAACACCATTTACTGAAGAGGCTAGTTTTTCTCCTTTGTATGTTCTCTACCCCTTTATCAAATATTAATTGACCATGGAGACATGGGCTTATTTCTGGGCTCTCTACTCTGTTCTATTGATCTTTGTGCCTGTTCTTATGCCAGTACCAGGCTGTTTTGATTACAGTGGCCTTGTAGCATAGTATTTTTTTTTTAAATCAGGTATTACTTCCATTTTCAGTGGCTGATTTTCTGTCAGGACTCTTGGGATCCCCTCCTTCACCTCATGATTAGCACAAATCTTGGGAGGATTTTGTATGTAGATTTTGGGCATCTCCTTCTCTTTGGCTGCCTCCCTTCCAGAATATTTTTCCTAAATTTCTGGTAGTTTATAGCCTTGAACTCTATCATCTAATGTCTCACACCATTTGGCTTTCTGCTCAACCTACCCTCAGTGGAAGCAGATTGAGCACTGCCCTCAGTCAAAAAACCAAAACTGTGCAAATCTCATTTTTTGCAGATTTACCCACTCAGCTACTGTCCTCTTGCTAGGGATCGTGTGCACTCTGCAGGTAGGATAGCTTCCAGAGAGGAAAAAGAAGACTAAGTTTATTACTCTCAAATCCAGTCAGATAACTGACTCTGTCCCCCTCATGAAGGAGATGGTGAGGGAGTGGAAAGAAGCCCGGAGAGTACTGTTTGAGCTACAGCAGCATGGAGGTCGAGGTAGGGAATAGATGTTCTCTCCTGATGCTCCCTCCCTAGGTTTTGTTCTTGTAACTGATTGGGCCTAAGCCTGCAGTCACCATAGTAGAAGGGATCAGTACTTTGTCATACAATTCGACTGACCCTCACACTAATAACAATCTAGGGGCAGGGAGACTAAGCAAAAGCAAGTCAAGAGCAACCAAAGGAGGAAAGAAATTGAAACAGAAAGATGAACTGCAAGTTTTTCCTCAAGACTGTGTGTCAGAACAGTATAATGCTGTTTGTTGTGTCTAATGCATTATAACCCCATAATGCTGTTTGTTGTTTTAGATGGATCCCAAACAGCATGCCATTGGATATAGCTTTCTGTTTTCTATGATTTCAAGTTCTTTGTGTTTGAGAGGAAGTTTGCATTTATCATACTAAATAGTATAACTGTTCTTATCCTGTCATCTGAGTTTATAGTTTTTTATGTTGCATTACTCCTGTTTTTTCCCACCCTTCTGCTGTTTTTCTTGTTTAGCCCCTAGTAATTTATAAATTAGACATCCTATTTTTATTTAATTAGTAGTTAGTTTAAAATAAAAAGAAAAAGAATCTCTATTTCTTTACCAACATTAAGAATACGTTAGTATCTATTGATTCCCCTGGACATGATGAATGAGTCACCTACCATAGTACTTCCCTTTGTTTTATCTCCCATTTATTAGAGTAGTTTGGGCTTTTAAAACTATTATTATTTCTTTCTTTTACTTCTCCCTAAGGGACATTTTCACATTTGCCTTTCCTTATATAGTCATGCTAACCTTGTTAAGAACAATCACTTCAACATTAATTTTTAAGCTTATAGGTTACAATTTCCATCTCTACGGCTTTATAGCAGATCTCCCCTATACCTAAAATTTTATTTTTTGGACACTAAAGTATTTTTTGAGTGATTTTTTAAAGAGAATGTTTTTGAATCTTTGCATATCTGAGAATATTTATTAAATGTGTATTCTTTTGACATAGCAGTTATAACTACAGGAAGTTTTCCTAAGGAAGTGATAGTGGTATGCGAAGATGTGTGTACACATTCCTTTTGCAGTATTATTACAAAAGCAAAAATTAGAAACTAATAAATGTCTACAAATAGAAATTGGTCAGATAAAATAAAATTATTTCCAGCCATTATTGCAAAATCATTAACAGTTTTATTACCTTTGTCACCTAACTGAAACTAAGTATCATTAATCTTTTTGCCTGTTACTTGTGCAGGTTATAATTATTACCAGTATATCATATAGAGCATATATTAGCATGCTTAGCTATTAACATTAATATACTATTTAGCATCTTTCTAGTTTTTAATTAGATTAAATATTGGCTAAGCAGATATTCATTATTGGAAATTTTTTTATTGTATTTTTCCATTACCATTTATCCCCCTTGCGTCCCCCTCTCCCCAGCAATCACCACAGTGTTGTCAGTGTCCATGAGTCCTTTTTTCCTTTTTGCTCCATTCTTCTCCCCACTAACTACCCCTGTCCCCAAGAGCTGTCAGCTTGCTCTCTAAGTCTGTCTCTAGTGTGCTTGGTAGTTCTGTTTGTTCGTTAGATTCCACGTGTGAGTGAAATGATATCGTATTTGTTCTTTTCTGACTGGCTTATTTCATTTAGCATAACTTTTAGTCTGTTCCTTGTAGTCACTCCATGGATTCCTTTGGGCAGCCTAGAGCAGAAGATGACCAGTCCGTTGTCAGCAGAATGCAAAAAAAATACTGGAGAACTAAACAGATCTTCATCAAAGCCACAGGAAAGAAGGAGGATGAGCACGTGGTGGCATCTGATGCAGAACTAGATGCTAAACTTGAGGTAAATGTGAGGATTCTGTGTGTTTCATATAAGTGGTTATTATTTGGGACTACAAGGAGGATTATGACATGTTTTACACTGAAGAACTTATTGGGATAAATGCAAATTCAATGATAGAATATATCCATCTCTTAGATCTTCTGGACAGGAGGTTGTAATTCTCAAAAACTGAGAACTGACAGAACTGGTGTTCATAAATTAAATAAATCATTAATTAATTTCTCTGGTATAAGTAGTATAGTTTTTAAGCTAAATGTTAATGAATTAATTATATTTCTAACTGATACCATATACTCATTATATATCATGTCATAACAGTTTCACTACATTTATGTGAAACCTTACATCTCACAGAAATAAGTTAGAATTTTTTTCAATTATTAAGAGATAGAGTAATTGAGGTATTTCATAATGCATGTTTGGCTGTTTTTCATCTTAATTAAAAGGAATAATTATAATGAAACAACTTTAAACTTATAAGTAATTAAGCTAATTAGAGGAAAGGTCTCATGTATATTAATGAAAGGTCTGGATTTTAATTAATTAATTAAATACCCACCTAAGTACATGTTTACTGATTTTTAGAGAGAAAGGGAGGGAGGGGAAAAGAGAGAGAGAAACATCTATGTGAGAGAGAAATATCAGTTGGTTGCCTCCCATACATACCCTGACCGGGGACTGAACCTGAAACCTTTAGGTGTATAGAATGATGTTCCAACAAACTGAACCAGTTGGCCAGGGCAAAGTTCTGGATATTTAAATGCAGATTTACTAATTCCATGTACATGTACTAATTTAAGATAGCTTGCACATATATTTCCAAGCAGTTACTCTGTTATGCTTGAAATATAATCATTTGTTGGGATTATATAAAGGTCACAAAGGTCACCGTGGCTGGTGTGGCCCAGTTGGTTGGAGCATCATCCCAAGAACCAAAGAGTTGCATATTTGATTCCCAGTCACAGCACACACTTGGGTTGCGGGTTTGATCCCTGGTTGTGGCGCCTGTGGAGACAACCAATCAATGTTTCTCTCTCTCCTTTTTTCCTTCTCCCTTCCTCTCTCTCTAAGAGCAATGAAAAAATATTTACAGGTGAGGGAAAAAATATTTTTTAAATAAAGGTCTAACTAAATAGGGCTTAATGTACTAAGTATTTTCATTCGTAGTAAGTAAATTGTGTCATTGCCCTAATACATATGGAAATAGATAAATTACTTGAAAAGTATTCCTCTTAGAATTCAATGACAAATGTTGGAAAAATAAAGAGACTTTATTTTAAGTATTTTAAAATAAGTATTATATGTTTTAACACTAAGAAAACTCTTCACTGTGTCCTCCCATACTCACCAGAAGGAGATATTTTTGTATTGTTTTACATCATTAGGCAATCTGTGAGTGACATATTTTATATTTTAGTGTTCTGCTTGTTCATTAGACAAATATTTTGAATCAACCAAGAACTTTCCCCCACATTTTTACTATATTTTTAAGAATGAGAAATATTTTCATTGTGTGTATGCTCATATCAATCATTATGTTATACACTTAAATGCACATTGATATTTCTTTTTCTCTTTCTCCCTCCCTTCCCCACTCTCTAAAAATGAATAAATAAAATATTTCTAAAATAAATAAATAAAATCTTATTTGTGAAATTATACTTCACTAAAACTAAAAAAAAATTCCATTGTAAAAATTAATAGCAATAGTATATAAATCTTTAAAGGGCCATGGAAGAAAATCAACTATAATCACTTTCTCATAGTACTACTATCATTTTTTGTATTCTTCTCTAGTCTCCTTCCATATGGATTTAAAACAGCTTTTTAAGTTGCCAAATGCACATACCAAGGTCAGTTGAAACATATCTAAACTTACATGGAAAATTGATGGTTGCTCTCCATTTAGACTTTAGTGTCTGTTATCAATCTTCCTTAGTCCTAATCAATCATCAAAGTAGTAGCAAAAAGGCTTCAGACATAGGATGATCAGGCTTAATGGTGATATTGGAAAATGTATTTATTTATTTTTTAAAAGACTTTATTTATTTATTTTTAGAGAGGAAAAGGGAGGGAGAAAGGGAGGGAGAGAAACATCACTGTGTGGTTGCCTCTCATGCACCCGCATCTGGGGACCTGGCCCTCAATCCAGGCATGTGCCCTGACTGGGAATGGAACCGGCAACCCCTTGGTTTGCAGTCCAGCGCTCAATCCACTGAGCCACACCAGCCAGGGCAGAAAATTTATTTGATAATCATAGGATTAGGACTTAATATATCACAGTGCCAAGGTCTTTTTGAACTAAAGTTTCATAGCAATTCTTCAGCATAGGAGTTTGTTAGAAGAAGGCCTGAACCCTAAAACCTATACCAACCATTTCTCTGGGAAAACTTAAATTTATAGATATATGTGAAGAGCTACCTCATGTGTATGTGTCCTAATCCCAAGTTTTCATGTTCTTAACTTTGAAATGGGACTGTACTGGATAATTGATTTTTCTACTAGCTATTAGCAATAGTAGTGATACAGGAATTACACGGAAATGTTTAAACAAAAATAATTTACAAGTAACTTCTTTTTGATATTTTAATACATTATTTAATTTTTGTGGTGAATTCACTGACCTCTTTTGCTTAGACCAATATTGGAGAAAAGCCAGAGTCAGAGTTAACATTTTCTAAGGTTATCTGTACTCTTCATCTGTGGTTGGCAATGCTTGATGCAGTTTACGTTGGAGTTACCCTTTTGCTCTTTAGACAGCTTGAAGCTGAGGAGAGGACAGACTCTACAGTTGTAAATTTTTATTAGCTCCCATGTATTTATCATATTTTTTCCAAATATCATGGGAGAAATCTAAATGTGCTTTCTATATCAGAAACAAAACCAAAAACTGAAGTACATCACAGTCCAGGAAAAAATAGACATAATACATGCAAGAAAATGTTCTGCTTTTGAAGTGTGTATAACAGATACTTTGTATTTGTTTAAAAGGTTTTTCACTCCATTCAAGAGACATGCACTGAACTCCTGAAGATAGTTGAGAAATATCAGCTAAGACTCAATGGTATGAAATCATAGATGTATGTCCTATAATTCCCATTTAATGTAAATATTTGAATGAAATGTTTAATATAAAAATAGTTTATCGAACTGTTTTGTGAGTAGTTTCTTACGACAACATACGAATATTTACAGTGACCTATTCTCGAAGTCCCCAGTGTCCTCTGACAGATTTATTTTCTAAGTTCAGTTTTATTGCCCAGAATCGTAACTGGATTTGCTTCCATCACTTAAAAACTCTCTCTTGACCCCCCACTTGCCCTTGTAGTTACCATGCCATTCCTCTGCTTCTTTAGCAGAAAATTTTGACATAATTGTCTGTAAGCACAGTCTTTTTTAAAAATTGATTTTAGAGAGAGAAAGAGAGAAAAACAGTTTGTTTTTCCACTCATTTATGCATTCATTGGTTGATTCTTGTTTGTGCCTGGACCAGGGATGGAACCCACGACCATGGCATGTCAGGATGACATTTTAACCAACTGAGCTACCTGGCCAGGGCTGCATACACAGTCTTTATTCCTGTCCTTCCACTTTCTTTTGTACTCACTCCAGTTAAGTTTTCATCCCCATCCATCCACCAAATTGCTCTTGTCATATTCATGAAGAGCTGAATCCAATGACCAATTCTCCGTCCTTCCCTTATTTGATTCATCACATTACTTAACAGAGCTGATTATTCTCTCCTTCTCTTGGCTTGGCTTCCAGGCACCATGCTTTCCTGGACTTCTTCCTACTGGTCATTCCTTCTCAGTATCCTGCCTTTGCTTGCTGGGTTCTTCTCTCTTCTCGACCCCTTCGAGTTGAAACTAAATTTTTGGATCTCTTCTCTTTCTTTAGTTGCAGTGTCCTACTGCACGTGGCCCCCTCTCTGACCCTGGTTACCACTCATTTCCTAAAGCTCTCTCGTCTTTAGCCATACTGATCTTCCTGTTAGGCATGTCTGCACAGCAGGCTCTCTAACTTCCTTTAGGTGTCTGGTCAAGTATCATCATTTTAGTGAGACCCCCATATCTAAAATGAAACATCCTTCTTTCCCATAACTTTCTTGACTACTTAACAATATTCAACATTTTATATATTTTATCAATGTTTTTCTTCACCACCACTATAATATGTTCTCCTTATGGACAGGAATTTGTCTGTTTTGTTTATATCTATGTCCTCAAAGCCTAGAAGTGATATTTAACATGTAGTTTGTACTTGGTAAATATTTGCTCAATTAATGCTTTTTCTTCTGAGGAATGTAAATTAATCTCGAAACACTGTAATCAGCCCTGACCTGTCTGGCTCAGTTGGTTTGGTGTTGTCCCACAAAGTGAAAGGTCACCAGTTGGATTCCCCATCAGGGCACATGCCTGGGTTGTGGGTTGGGTCCCTGGTCAGGGCGTGTACAAGAGGCAACCAATTGATGCTTCTCTCTCACATCCATGTTTCTCTCCCTCTCTTTCTCCCTACCCTTCTCTCTAAAAATAAATAAATAAAATCTTTAAAAAAAGAATTGTTCAAAGTCCTTTTCCTTGACGATCTACGACCTTGATTACTCTATCCAGCAAAGCTATCATTTAGAATGGAAGGGCAAATAAAGTGCTTCCCAAATAAGGTCAAGTTAAAGGAGTCACCAAGCCATTATTATATGAAATGTTAAAGGGACTTATCTAAGAAAAAGAAGAAGATCAAAACTATGAACATTAAAATGGCAATAAATTCACAACTATCAATAATTGAATCTAAAAAACAAAATAAGCAAACAAGCAGAACAGGTACAGAGTCATACATATGGAAATCATTTGGAGGGTTATCATTTGGGAGTGGGGAAGGGGGAGAATGAGGGAAAAGGTGCAGAGATTAAGAAGCACAAATTGGTAGATATGAAATAGACATGAGGATGTTAAGAACAGTATAGGAAATAGAGAAACAAAAAAACTTATATGCATGATTTATGGATATGAACTAAGGGGATGGGGATTGCTGGAGGGAATGGGTGTACTGGGCACAGGGAGGCAAAAAGGGAACAATTAGGACAACTGTAATAGCATAATCAATAAGATATATTTTAAAAAATAAAACAGTCATATTAGTAAAAGTTTCTAAAACATTTCTTAGTTTTGGTCCTTGCTGCAGGCTGGTAACAAGTGGTTCTGGACTGACTTTGGTTCATGGCCCACACTTTGAGTAGTAAGGTGCCACACAACACATTTTAGGATTTCAGCAGCAGAATGTGGACATCTGTGGGTCTGGGGTACTGAGCACAGGAAACTGAGCCAGGATGGGAATCAATTATAAGGTAAATTTAGCCCTGGCTGATGTGCTTCAGTGGATAGAGTGCCAGCCTGCAAACCGAAAGGTTGCCAGTTTGATTCCCTGTCAGGGCACATGCCTGGGATTCGGGCCAGATCCCCAGTTGGGGGCATGCAAGAGGCAACTGGTTGATGTTTCTGTCGCATATCAATGTTTTTCTCCCTCTTTTTCTCCCTCCCTTCCTCCTCTCTGAAAATAAATAAATAAAATCTTTAAAGAAAAGAGTAAGTTAAATTTAATAGGAAATGACTACTTTATAAGAGACAAATCCTAAAATGCATCTCTGCACATTTGAAAATGCATCATTTGTGATATTATTTATCATTTTTGTTTTTTTTTAACCAAAGATGAATTTTTTTCAAAGCAAGTTCCATGGATTCACTGCGTCCAAACCATCAGGAATGTTTATTTAAAAAAACAAATAGGAGGCATAGATAGATACACTGTGCCTTCTCGCACAACCAAAAGAAGGACAAAAATTTAAAATTAAAAAAAAAAAAAGCAACCAGAACTGCCAGAAAGTCTTACTGTATGAAAATCTGACAACCAAGGAGTTAAAGAAGAAACATTCATCCAGACTGTTAGGAGGGGCAGAGATGGTCAGGTGGGCAGAGAGGACTCACAGCAAGGCGGCGGCTGGCGGACCAAGCGAGGTGGCAGCAGGTGGAGCAGGCGGTTCCACATTTGTGTGCAGGGAAACTGGGAGCAACAACTGGGGAGCAAGACTGACCAAGCAACCCAGGGTTCCATCATAGGGAAACAAAGTCTCAAAACCTTGAATGAAAACACCTGTGGGGGTTGCAGCAGCGCGAGAGACTCCCAGCCTCACAGGAGAGTTCGTTGGAGAGACCCACAGGGTCCTAGAACATACACAAACCCGCGTACTGGGAAATCAGCACCAGAAAGGCCCAACTTGCTTGTGGGTAGGGGAGAAAGTGACTGAAGAGAGCTAAATAAGCGGCATTGTTCCTTCTTGGGACCCTCCTTCACCTACAGCGCCACAATGCAGAGATGTGATTGCCCCACCCTGGTTTTGCCCCTTACTAGTTACAGTTGCAACAAGACCAAAAAAAAAAAAAAAAAAAAAGGCCCAAATGAAAGAACAGATAAAAGCTCCAGAAAAAAATACAACTAAGTAATGAAAAGATAGCCAACCTACTAGATGCACAGTTCAAAACACTGGTAATCAAGATGCTCAAGGAATTGGCTGAGTATGGTCGCAAAATAGAGGAAAAAGTGAGGGCTATGAAAAGTGAAATAAAGGAAAATGTATAGAAAGCCAACAGTGAGAGGAAGGAAACTGGGACTCAAATCAATGGTTTGGATCAGAAAGAAGAAATAAACATTCAACCAGAACAGAATGAAGAAACATGAATTCAAAAACTGAGGAGAGGCTTAGGAGCCTCCAGAACAATCTTAAATGTTCCAACATCCGAATCATAGGGGTGCCAGAAAAAGAGGAAGAACAAGAAATTGAAAACTTAATGAAGGAGAACTTCCCCAATCTGTTGAAGGAAATAGACTTCCAGGAAGTCCAGGAAGCTCAGAGAGTCCCAAAGAAGTTGGACCCAAGGAAGCACACACCAAGGCACATCATAATTACATTATCCAAGATTAAAGATAAGGAGAGAATCTTAAAAGCAGCAAGAGGAAAGGAGACAGCTACAAAGGAGTGCCCATAAAACTATCAGCTGATTTCTCAAAAGAGACCTTATAAGCAAGAAAGGGCTGGAAAGAAGTATTTGAAATCATGAAAGGCAAGGACCTACATCCGAGATTGCTCTATCCAGCAAAGCTATCGTTTAGAATGGAAGGGCAGTTAAAGTGCTTTCCAGTTAAGGTCAAGTTAAAGGAGTACATCACTAAGCCCTTATTATATGAAATGTTAAAGGAACTTATCTAAGAAAAAGAAGATGATCAAAACTATGAACAATAAAATGACCATAAATTTGCAACTGTCAACAACCAAACCTAAAACAAAAAGGAACTAAGAATATAGCTAGAACAGGAGCAGAATCACAAAATGGAGATCACATGGAGGGTTATCAGTGGGGAAGGGGAGGCAGGGAATGGGGGAAAAGGTACAGGGAATAAGTAGCATAAATGGTAGGTAGAAAATAGACAGGGGGAGGTTAAGAATAGTATAGGGAATGTAGGAGCCAAAGAACTTATATGTACAACCCATGGACATGAACTAAGGCGGGGGGGATGTGGGTGGGAGAGGGTGTGCAGGGCGGAGGAGAATAAAGGGGGGAAATTGGGACAACTGTAATAGCATAATCAATCAAATGCATTAAAAATAAATAAACATAACTAACTAACAAAATAAGCAATAAAAGCTCATCCTCTGAACTGAAAAATCAGAATCTTTGGAGATTGAGCTCAGAAATTGCATTTTTAAAATGTCTTCTTCCCCCCCATTCTCAAGTAATTCTTGTGTATAGATAATTGTTTCTGTGAGAATTTTACTTATATGTGTGTTTTAAAGAAATGATGAAAATGAAACAACTATACCGTAATTTTTTTCCTAGTTATATCAGAGGAAGAGAATGAACTAGGGATCTTTTTAAAGCTTCAAGCGGAACGAGATACATCGCAAGCTGGCAAAATGATGGCTGCCACTGGCAAGGCACTCTGCTCCTCAGCCAAGCAAAGGTTTACATGGTTTTGCATCATCCTCAAATGTGTAGTCCATGTGACAGTTTGGATATATGCACCTAAGTGTGTCATTCCACTAGAGAGTTAAAAAGGAAATATATTGCAGTATGTAATTGTTTTGATGCCTAACTCATTTATTTTGTATTTTAAATAATTATTTTAAAATTGACATTCTTAGTTGCTTAACTCCTAGAAATGTACCTTACACCTATGTTTAAATTCATTAAGGAGTTCAGTGTAACAGAGGCATAGCATAGCTAAAATTTGAATATGTATCGGTGTATATTTTTCACTTTTTTGACTACCGTACTATCTATGAGTACATTAGAACTTTTTCAGCAGAGGACATTTTTTTCTTCTTAATTACATACTTTGCATTTATCATTTTGCAGTTTTTTTTATCTTAAAGATAAAAAACCTGCTGCAGAGAATTTCCTACAATTATTAAATACAGCAAAAAAATCTTTGCATTTTCAAAGAAAAATAAAGACAGGCCTTATCAGACCTGTAATGATCATTGATAACTTAAGTTGTTTTCTTCTGGAACACCACATCAATGCCAAAGTCCATCTTTAAGACAGTGAGACACCTAGTACAAGACCCTTAGTCAAAAGCTGACCAGAGGAGCTAAGTTGAACTAGTGTTTCCTAACTCCGTTTTTTTGTTCTCATCCACAGCTGCTAAGAATTTGATCCTCCTTAGTTCTTCTGGTATTTCATCTGCTTTTCTATACCCAGGTTTTTCCTAAATTTGTCAAATAAAAGGCTTTCTATTTATAGGATAATGCTTTATAAATACAGGATCTCTTTTACCCATGGAACTCTTTTCTAAATGGCACATTTACTTGACAAGTAATTAATATGTGGATTAACATCCAAAGTGTTGCAAAAATGATATATTTTCTAAGATAAGAAAAGGGAAAGATATAGACACATCTTTATTAACAATTCAAAGTTGTCTATATGATCCTTATTTGCTTTCTAAAGCTCTTAGGCATCTTAATAATTTCCTATTTATAGACTTATCTTAACAGCAGATATGCTTTATAGTTGTTTTAAATCTTTGTGTGTTTTTTCTTTTAATGGGATGTACATCTCTCTGAGTTTTACCTCTCTGCCATTAGATTGGCCCTGTGTACTCCCCTGTCTCGACTTAAGCAAGAAGTAACAACCTTCAGTCACAGGGCAGTCTCTGATACCTTGATGACAGTTAACCGGATGGAGCAGGCACGTACAGAGTACAGAGGCGCTCTGCTGTGGATGAAAGATGTGTCCCAAGAACTGGACCCAGACACCTTAAAGCAAATGGAAAAGTTCAGAAAAGTATGACAATACATCCTTCTCCTTTTCTTGATACATAAACCTGTTGAACTTCTACAGAATAACTTGATTAAGATCAGACTGTTTTTTAAAAATCTTCACCGAAGGATATGTTTATTGATTTTAGAGGGAGAGGAAGAGAGAGGGAGAGCATTGGGGGAGTGGGGAGAGAGAGAGAGAGAGAAACATTGACGTGAGAAACAATGATGGGTTGCCTCCTGTATGTTCCCAGACTGGGATTGAACCTGCATCCTAGGTATGTGCTATGACTTGGAATCGAACCTGCACCCTTTTGGCGTATGGGACAATGCCCCAACCAACTGAGCCACCTAGCCAGGGCAGAGTAGACTGTTTTCAAGAAAATGTTATATTATAAATTCTTGGCTGCTTGGAGATCTTTTGTAACCGAACAAAAATGGGTATACGGCTGTCTATCACCACAAAAGCCGAACTCATGAAGTAGATGCTGGTGAAAAAATGGAAAGGTTTTATTCAGGTGCTGCATGATCTGGGAGAATGGCAGGCTCATATCTCAAAGCCCATCTCCTCAGCAAGGCCAAGACAAAAACCAGTGTCCAGAGCTCCTGTTCTAATTTAAAATACAGTCCTTTGGAGCCTACAAGTGACTGCTAAGTGGTCCAAGTCCCCATCCAGAGCTTAGCTTGTTTCCAGCTGCTATTCATTTCAGGCTCCCTCTTGGAGTCTGCATGTGGGGCCCACATGGCCATGGGCCATGGGTCATGTACCTCTGGGAGAGTGCACAAATGCACAGGTCAGTGCATCACCAAGTGCACAAGAAAGAGAGAGACTCTGCTGAGGCCAAGTGGCCCTTGGAGAGAACAGGCGAATGCGCTAGCAGGTGCAGGTTACAAGCAAGTGAGCCATGATCCAGAGCTAGTTTCTTTGTTCCCCTGGGATTACATTAGTTTGGGTGTGGGACAGACCAGGTGCTTTGGTGCTCTTCGGGTGGGTCCATCTCCCAACCAATCCCTTCTTTCTCCAGGCTAGACGACAGGCCTCTTTGGTCCAGCACCTCCACCACGCCATTTGACTTCAGTTATGCACGTGCCTACCTTCCCCTGGTCCTACCCCAGTCTGGTACTGGAATGATGTGGGGAGGGCTTTTTCCTATCCAATTATCTTGCTAGTTTTTTGCTCAGTGTAAGGACCTCCCCCTGCAGCCATCTGCCAATGGGCAAAGATTCTCCTACACTCCAGACAGTCTACCAATAACACTTTGGTTGAAGTACAAAAGGTTGTCACACTTTTTGGAAAATGTGCCCCCTTCCCCTTCTAGTCTTACCTAAATATTATTCATCAGTAGTTTTAGGTGTTACTTTTTATTTGGAATCTTTGTTTTTTTCTTCTTAACTATGTATTTTCATCTATTATTGCGTAGTTTCTCAGCATAAAGATACCTGGAAAGAGTATCATATAATTACTAGAAATAGCCAAAGTCTTCACCATTAATCATGAAATAATAATACCAGGAAAGGGAATTAGTCTTCTTTATTATAATGTCATGTGTCTGAAAATATGTATCATGAATCTTTATGATATATTCGAAATCTGTAACATTTTTGTGGTTGCAGGTACAGATCCAAGTGAGAAACAGCAAAGCTTCTTTTGACAAGTTGAAGATGGATGTTTGTCAGAAAGTAGACTTACTTGGAGCCAGTCGCTGCAATATGTTATCTCATTCACTCACTACCTACCAGGTACCTGCCTTTATAGTCAGCATGTTCTTACAGTAAAGATGAGTGGTGAGATTGCTTTTTAAAAGTTGTCTAAAGGATATTAAAAAAATGTATAATTGATCAGATTCCTTTGAGTTGCTAAAATTGACTTCCTGAGGGTATGACAATCAGAAAATTATAGAATTCTAGACTGTAAAAGACCTTGGGGACCATCTACTCCAGTAGCTTCACAATATTCCCTTTGGTGTCCTAGGAAAGAGAGACCTAGAGACCATCTAGGGCTGAGGAGGGGAATGTTGAGGAGGCAGGATTTAAGGCCCAGAGCCCTGGTTTACCTACAGCTACTCCACTTTGAACTCCTCCATGTAATTTCATTTGAAGCAAAGATGCTTCAAATGAACATTTTTAATTTTCATTTGAAAATCAACATTTTTAATTTTTTCTGTCATTTTATGGGTGAGGAAAGTGAAACCTAAGAGAATTAAAGTAAATGGCAATGTTGGGCTTAAAAACCTACATTTTCTAATTCTAGGTTGTGGGTTTTTTGTTTGTTTGTTTTTAAATTCTGCCAAGGTTGCCATCCACATCACTTTAACCTCAAAAGTCTCACTTGTAGCATAGATAGTGGGTAGAAAACAGACGGGGGGGGGGGCAAGAATAGTATGGGAAATGTAGAAGCTAAAGAACTTATGACACATGGACATGAACTAAAGGGGGGAATGTGGGTGGGAGAGGGTGTGTAGGGTGGAGGGGAATGATGGGGGAGAAATGGGACAACTGTAATAGCATAATCAATAAAATATATTTTTAAAAAAAGTCTCACTTGTACTTATATTAGTACCCAAATCACACATAAATAGCATACAATGAATAAGGTATATATTTATAAGTAGCAGGTACTGATTTTAACATGTATTTGTGAATGGCAAAATAGGAGAATAAACCATATTTGCATAAGAACGATAAACTAAAGGAAATGGACATTCACTGCTGCTTCTAGAAAATCTACCTAATCCATTTCAATACTGTGGAATTCAAGAATCAAGAAAGGATGTACTTGATGGCTTGATAGTTCAGTTCTCCTTCATTCTCTCCATTCATCCCCCTCACTTTGAACAGGAACCTTTAAGCAGCAAGAGAACTATTCCATTAATTGAATTAGCTTGAGAACGCATTTTTTGGGTAAAGGTTTCTCGAACCCTAAATGAAAGACCAAATTTAGTGGTACGTATTATCTTTCTCCAATTAATAAAAGACTATATATACTTACCAAAATAAAGGTTTAGACATACTCCTCATACAAATATGGTACTCTTGTGCTTTTTAACATTTCTCTCTTGGATTCCTCAGAAGGCGTTCTAATCCACCAGTTTCATTCTCTTGGCTGCAGTTACTCTGTAGCTGGCTCTGGTGCACGTTCCAGTACTGTACACAGATGGCACCTGTGCATGCAGATACAGGAGCCGATTCTTAGGCGGAGCTACTGTTTCCAGCACTTTCCAGTTTCCCTAACTTGGAAATTGATGTTAGTTCCTGATTATTATTTGGCAGCTATTCACCTGCTACACTAGTGAGGAAAAATAGCACTGAAAAAATCATGGAGAGGAAGCAGAACTGTCACGTCACCTTTGCTTTTTCCACAGAGAACACTGCTTGGATTCTGGGAGAAAACGGCTCGAATGATGTCCCAGATCCATGGGGCCTATAGTGGCACTCATCCATGTGACTTTGTGGCCCTCAAGGTACATTCCTGTCCATGTTATCTTGTTAGATATATGTTACACTTCATTTGGGTAATAACATTGAAACTCTGTTTTTGCTAAGCCTAATTTCAAATTTACAAAACATTGGGAATATTTTTTTTTTACATTCCTTCAGCTAAGAATCTGCAGTCCTTTAGCCAGCCATTTTCCTGCACTTCCCTGATTCCAAATGCTATCAGCAACACTAAAAAAATACATGGGAATATTGCTGATGGGCTCAAGAGAATAGTAGGGGGCTAATTAAAGGGGGAGAATGTGAAAAGAAAATTAAAGTGCAAAAGAGATGAAAGGTTATGGAAAGGAGGAACGTAGGAGGAACACGTGATGGAAAATTGTCATGTGTTTAAATAAATGACCATACCTACATGAAAATTTTAGAAGTTAAAGAAAAATTCCCTTGCTTTACTTTCACACTCGTGTCTTAGATGTGATTCATGACACAAACATTTACCAGTTTGGTCATCATATACGTGTGGTTGCAGCTGACGACACTGCTGCATGACATCACCTCTTTCTGTAACGCCTACACAGAAAAGGTGCTGTTGGGCTATGATCGTAATGCTTTTAACATTTGTGTATCTGCCTGCGCACCTTCTCTGCATACGGCTTATTCTGCCGAGCTGCACTGTGGTGGTCGTTCTGGTAGGTGAGGTTTCAGTACCTTCAAACTTATCATTCTGCCTTATTTTCAGTAGACCTTGAAAATGTTGCTGGATTTGTTTAAGCTAGATGTGGTATCTGTGATGGATTCATATCTTGCAACTGTACATTCCTGAGGTTTAGTATAGATTATTTTAAAGATTTTATTTATCAGTTTTTAGAGAGAGGGGAAGAGAAGGAGAAAGAGAGGGAAAGAAACATGGATGTGTGAGAGACACATCAATCGGTTGCCTCTGCCACGCCCCCAGCTGGGGACCTGGCCCACAACCCAGGGAGGTACCCTGACTGGGAATAGAACCAGCGACCTTTTGGTTCACAGGCCAGCACTCAATCCACTGAGCCACACTAGCCGGGGCATTAGTATGGATTTTTAAGTCATGTTCTGACATAGCATATTGCAGTCTAATAGTTATCCTTGAATTAGTGTTTTTGTTTTTTATTCTGTATATGTTTTGTTTTTTAATTTTTGTATATTAATACTTCACAGGATAGCATACTGTGTATTTAGCCAAATTTAATATCCAATTTCTGCTCAGAATTGAAATTGAAAATCTCGAGCTGATTTTACAGTATTGCAATACAGGCTAGAACGACACCGTAAGTCTTCGGCATATCACTAAGTTGTAAACTCTGTGGCTAGCCCACATTACAGTGTGTGTGGTTTCCAAGGACACGGGGCTCAGTTCAAACTACAGTAGCATACACTTCCCATGTCTCTCACTGTCCACTTCAGAACTATTTCTACTTTATGTTGTTCTTTACAACTTTTACTCTCATTTTGTTTGCACAAAGAGAGGAGCAGACTCTTTTCTTCTCCGTAACATTGAATGTCTTATCCTTAGCAACTACAAGACACTTCAAGCAAGCTTACTGAAGACCACAAAGAACAGCAAATTGAAAACAATTCACTCACTGAAAACCTCAAAAAGTAAGCAGGCACAAGTTATGTATCATATTATGGAACTCCTGGATATCATTGTATATTTGAAAAGAGTTGCATCTGCTCTGGCTTAATGAATACTTATTTCTGTCATTTTTCCAATTAACATTAAAAATTTGTTTTGAAGTCTTATTTGTTTCCTCCCATTTTTAACATGGCAGGCAAAGTCAATGACTGGAGTGCAGAACAGATTGGGGTGAAATCTCCAAATTCTGTAGTTTAGGAGGAGACAGGCTTGTTTTAAGAGCCCCTATGTAGTGAATCCCAGAAGGGGCAGCTTGAAAAAGAAAGGGACAGGTGCCAGCAGCTTTGAGGACAGAAGCTATTGAAAATCAGTCTTCAAAAGAACACAGTCAGGCCCAGGCTCGGTCACCTGAGAGCGGAGGCTCTTGCTGTCCACATCCTTCATGTTGCCTGTTTCCCTTTTATTACAGCTCACCTTCGTTTTCCTTTCAGAGTTGCCACTTATGTCTCATTTTTAACCAGCTCGCACTGAGTATAATAACGAACCCAGAAGTAAGGCCTAAACGATTATAAACCATATATTGTGGAGTTGAAGGGGATCTGCAACATAAATATTTCTTTTCTCTGTAGGGAAGTTCAAACAGTTTTTTGGTCTAACTTGCATATATAAATGTTTTAGGATGCAGGTTAAATAATCAAATGTATAGTTATCAATTAAACTTAGTTTTACACTGACATTTGAAATCATTACTTTAAATATATTAATTTAGTAATTTTTTTCATTATCACATTCCATGAAATTTTTATTCAAAATCTTCTCATGTATCTTCAGCATTATGAGAGCTACCTTTTGAATTAATTAACAGATTCCAAAGCACTTCACCTTCACTTCCTCCCAAGTTGTTTAAAAAACCATGTATGTATACTGTCATTGGAAATTTCACTCTTAAGTCATAAGTATGCATTTGCTCTTTAGGCCTATTTTTGTATTTGCAAATAAATATTGCGTTGCCTTATAAAAAAACATATTAAAAACAACCTTCAATGCTAGAATTATGAGGCTAAATTCCAGGAATAATAACTAAGCCTGTGTTCAATTACTTTGACTCATTTTTTTCTTTCTTTTCTTTAAATTGATTGATTTTAGAGAGAGAGAAGGGATAGAGATAGAGAAGCACTGACTGGTTGTTCCACTTATTTATGTGTTCACGGTTGATTCTTGTGCGTGCCCTGACCGGAGATGGAACCTGCAACCTGTACAGGGGATGATGCTCTAACCAATTGAGCTAACCCAGCCAGGGCATCTTTGTCTCACTTTTTTATTTTACACCAGATGGATGATGTAAATATTCAGAATTAGTGTTGATTGAAAATATTTTAGGCAAATGTGTCTTCTTTTGCAAATATCACTCAACAGCTTTGGCTATAGAGGTTCTCTGTAACACAGTGCTAGCATTGTGCCTACGAAGCTGAACACGGTACCTGGTGCTTTGCCAACACTCAGTGGGATTTTGCTGAATGAATAAAGGGTGAAGGATTATGTTCACAGTCTGTGTAGATCTAGAGAAGGAGCAGAATTTGTCTAAGACGGATTTTAAGAAATCTACTGGGCAACCAGTTAAAAAAACTTTTTTAAATATATAGAAAACTGAAGAATATAAGTCCCAAATGTTTTTTAACCAAAATCTTTGCTTTTTTTTTTTTTTTTTTTGGTTTTTACTTCAGGTTAGTTTTGTCAGATGAGGAAGTAAGCTTGGGAAGTGAATCAGGTAAGATGGTAAATTCATTAAAATGTGAAATTATCACATTTTACATGTCGAAACAGTTTGTCACAGCTTTTAAAGAGAGATTATGTTAATATCTATTCAATTTTTTAAAAAGATCTTTTTTTACAGTTTACATTCAATATTATTTTGTATTAGTTTCAGGTGTACAGCATAGTGGCAAGACAGTCATATCTTTACAAAGTGTTCCCTGCCCCTGATATTTCCAGTGCCCACCTGGCACCATTCACAGCTTGATATTATTGACTGTATTTCCTCTGCTGTACTTTTCATCCTCTTGCCTATTTTGTAGCTACCTATTCGTTGTACTTCTTAATCCCTTCACCTTATTCACCCAGTCCCTGAAACCTCTTCCTCTTACGTCACATTATGTCTCCTCTGTACAAACACTTGAGTTACCCTTTATTTATTTCTAGCTTTTGACGTTGTAATTGGCATATAACACTGTGTAAGTTTAAGATGTACAATATGATGATTTTATATGTGTGTGTGTGTGTGTGTGTGTGTGTGTGTTTGGCAAAATGATTATCACAGTAAAATTAGGTAACCCATCCCTCACCTCCCACAGTTACCATATTTATATGGGGGTAAGAACATTAGGGTTGGCCACTGCCCGGCACACAGCACAGTGTTGTTAGCTAACAGTTACCGTGCTGCACGTTAGCCCAGAACTTCTTTGTCCCCTTTGACCAGTCTTAGAAAAAATGTCCATTTAGGGTTTTTGCCCATTTTAGAATCAGATTATTTGGGTTTTTGCTGTTGTTGTTTGCTATTGAATTATGTGAGTTCCTTATATATTTGGGATATGAACTCCATATCATATATATGGTTTGCGGATATTTTACCCATTCTATAAGTTTTTAATTATAACATTTCATTGATATTTTTATGCTATGCAGGGTTCTAAATTTTTTTAATTTTAATTTTCTGTTCAGCCATTTCATATAAGAGGAAAGCACAGATCAATCCTCTCTCTTCAGATCTGTGCAGAAGATTTTTAGTTTGATGTAGTGCCACTTGTTTAGTTTTGAATTTCTTTCTTGTACTTCCAGTGTTGTATCCAAAAAAAAAAAATTACCAAGATCAGTATCAAGGAGCTTTTTTTTCTATTTTTTAGTCTAGAAGTTTTATGGTTTTAGGTACTACAGTGAAGTCTTTAATCCATTTCAAATTAATTTTTGTGATTAGTGTAAAATAGTTTAATTTTACTTTTTGTATGTGAATATAGTAGATACAGCTACCCTGGCTCTTTTTTGGTTACCATTTGCATGGAATATCTTTTTTTCAACCTTCATTTTCAGCCTATAGTTATCCTTTAAGCTAAAATGCTTCTCTTGTACACAGCATATCACTGGATCTTGTTGTTGTTTTTTTTCCATTCAGCCATGCTGTCTTTTTATTGCAAAATTTAATCCATTTGTTTAATTATCGATACGTAAGGACTTACTAATGCCATTTTGTTTAGTTTTTAGACTGTTCTATAATTCCTTTGTTTCTTTATTTTTCTCTTGCTGTCTCCTTTGCAATTTGATGACTTTTTGTGGTGGCATGCTTTGTTTCTTTTAACTTTTTTTGTATCTATTATAGATTTTTTTGCTTTGTGGTTACCATGAGGCTTACATAAAATATATTTATAACATTCTATTTTATGCTGATAAGCTTAATGTCAATAGCATACAGAAAATCTATACTTTTACTTTTCTTCCCCTCCCATTTTAAGTTATTTATGTTGTAATTCACATCTTTTTTATCTTGTGTATCCAATAAAAAATATTATAGTTTTTAATATGTTTGTTTTTAACTTTTAAACTAGAGTTGAAAGTGCTTTACACACCATCATTACAATATTAGAGAATCTGACTTTGACTGTATATTTTTTTGCCCATGAGCTGTACACATTCACGCATTTTTCTGAGGTTTATTCACCTCCTTTCATTTCAATTTGTAGATGACCTTTAGCATTTCTTGTAAGACAGGTCTAGTGGTGATGAACTCCCATTCTTTGTTTACAGTTTTTTTTTTTCTTTCAATATTTTGAATGTATCATCCTACTCTCTGCTGGTCTGCACAGTTTCTCCTGAGAAATCTGCTTATAGTCTGATAGGGCTTCATCGTATGTGACAAGTCACTTTTTTCTTGCTGCTTCCAAACTTCTGTCTTTGACTTTTGAGAATTTAATTGTATGTGTCACAGTCTCTGGTTGGGCGAAGCTACTACCCATGCTCTGAGGTGGTGGATGGGGCCACTGGCTGTGTTAAGTGCTGCCTGGCCCTTCTGGTCAGGGCGAGTATTCTCTGAGGGCAGGTGGGGTCACTAGCTGGGCTTCACAATCACCTCTGGTCAGGCAGGATTACTGGCTGTGCTCCCTGGCCAGATGGTGCTACGGCCTAGCCTGCATTAGACTATTTCCATTACCCCTCAAACTCTTTCATTCTTGTTTCCAATTAATCCTTGCTCCTATTTCCTTCCCTAGGAAATCACTGATCTCATTTCTGTCCCTATAAATTTCCTTTTCCTGGACATTTCATGTAAATGAAATCATACAAAAGGTAGTCCTGTTTTGCCTGGCTATTTGTGTCTTTCATTAACCATAATGTTTTGTTGGACTCTCCGGTGTTGTTGTATATGGCAGTAGTTCATTATTTCCTCCCCTAATTTTAATGTAGTAAAATACACATAATATTTACCATCTTAACCATTTTAAGGGTACTGTTTAATGGCGTTAAACACATTCATAATATTGTGCAACTATTATCACCATGTATCTCAGTAACTCTTTTCATTGTATATCCATTAACAGTTAAAAAATTTTATGAAGTCCAATTTACCATTTTTCCTGGATTTTTTTTTTTTTTGATGTCATGTGTAAAAAAACTTTGTCTAACCCAAGGTCACAAAGATTTTTCTCCCAAGTTTTCTTCTAGTAATATTGTAATTTTAGCTCTTACATGTAGGACTATGATCTTTTTGAGTCAATCGTTGTGTATGATGTGAGCTATCTCAGGTTTTTTGTTTTCGTTTGTTGCATATGTATACCCAGTTGTTCCCGCACCATTTGTTAAAAAGACTCTCCTCTCTCCATTGACTTTCCTTGGCATTTTTGTTGAAATCAAGTGACCAAAATATTAGGATGTATTTCTGTATTTTGAGCTCTGTTCCATTACTATATTAATTACCATGGTTTTATAATAAATTATGAAATTAGGTAGTGTAAGTACACAACACTGCTCTTTTTTCAAAAATTTTTTTCTATTTTAATCCCTTTGTATTTCTGTATAAATTTTATAATCAGCTTGTCAATTACTACAAAAAAACCTGAATTCATAGGTCAATTTGGAGTTAATTACCATGTGGACTATAATATCGGCCCTTCCAATCCATGAATGTGGGGATTTTACCTTTGGGTTTCAATAGTTTGTCTGTGATATATCTACATAAGGATCTCTTTGTATTGATTCTACTTGGGTTTTGTTAAGCCTGTTGGATGAGTAGGTTGATGTTTTCAACAAAGTTGGGACATTTTGTCTCTTAATTTCTTCAAAGTCCCCCTCCCATACTTTTGAGACTTATTATGTGTATTTTGGTACTTTTTTTTTTTGTAATCCTCACCTGAGGATATGTTTATTGATTTTAGGAAGAGTGGGAGAGAGAGAGAGGGAGGGAGGGAGGAAAGAGAGAGAAATCAAAGTGAGAGAGAAACATCCTTTGGTTGCCTCCTGTACATGCCTGACTGGGGATTGAACCCACAACCTAGGTATGTGCTCTGACCAGGAAGCAAACCTGCAACCCTTTGGCATACAGAACAATGCTCCAACGAACTGAGCCACCTGGCCAGGGCAGCGTATACTGGTACCTTTGATGTTGGCTCACCATTTCTCTCAGGATCTGTTCATTTCCCTTTATTCTTTTTCCCCCTCTCTGTTTTTGTATTGCTAATCTCTACCAATCTATCTTGAAGTTAGCTAACTCTTTTTCATGCAAGTTTGGATCTATTGTTGATCCACTGTAGTGGATTTTTCATTTCAGTTATTGTACTTTTCAATTTCAGTATTTCTGTTTGGTTCTTTTTTGTGATCTCTCTTTATTGATATTCTCTGTTTGATGCAACATTGCCATAATACTGTTTTTTTGCCATTATTTTTATTTTAATTGTTGTTTAAGTACAGTTTTCTGCCTTTTACTCCCATCCCAGCCCCCCCCACCCCCACTTTTTAAAAAGATTTTATTTATTTACTTTTTTTAAGAGAGGAGAAGGGAGAGAGAAAGAGAGGGAGAGAAAAATCAGTGTGTGAGAGATGCATCGATTAGTTGCTCTCACAGGCCTCCAACTGGGGACCTGGCCCACAACCCAGGCATGTGCCCTGACCAGATAATTCTTTTCTATTCTTTTTTAAATATTGCTTTTAATTTTTTCCAGCTTTATTGATGTAATTGATGTAAAATTGTAAGGTACTCAAAGTACTACATTGTGTGGATATGGTATATGTATATACATTGTGAAAAGAGTCTCCCCATCTAGTTAATTAATGCATCTATCACCTCACCTCCTTACTTTCCTTTAGTTCTTTGCAATGTTTACAAGGACAACTTTGAAAGCTCTGTTGAATCTGACATTTGGTCACTCTCACAGGCCGTTTCTGTTGCCTGCCTTCTTGCCATTGTATGGATCACACTTTTCTTTTTTTGCATGCCTTGTTATTTCTTGTTGGAAACTAGACATGACTGGACATGTTAGATAATATATTTTAGCAACTTTAGCTACTAGTCCTCCCCTCTCAGGCTTGTTATTATTGTTTGGTTAGTGATAGGCTGCATTATTTCAGTGGATCTGTTCCTCCAATAGTGGAACTCCTCATGGGTTGCAGGCTGGGTTTATACCCAGTCACCTTGGCATGACAGTGGTTTGAAGCCCATGAAAGGGCTCATTCTGACTCTTTCTTTCCCTGACTCCACCCAGCTGTTAAACTCCACTAATTTTCAGGTGTTTGCTCTATTGTCTTCAAGAATGCCCTGAATCTTATCTTGTTCTACAGACAAAACCAATCATAATTGGACTCCTTTGAAAGAATAGTTCCCAAGGTCCATGTTTGAGATTTGTTCTTAGCCTAGGCTGGCTCTTCCCTGCTGGCTTTCTCGCTGGTTCTTTCAGACAAACTAGTTGGCTACTGTGAACCTGATTCACTATGCAAGGAATCTAGCAGTCTTCTCTCAGTTGCCTTTCACCACTTTCTGAGAGCATCCTTAGGCTTGAATTTCTTCAAACTGGGCTGCAAATGTAGTCAGTTCCTTTGGGAAAAGATTAGGAGCTATTTGGTATTTTGCTTCTCCCTCCAGGCAAAATCCCTTAGTCCTGGCTGATATGGGGGCTGCAACGCTGTTTTTCTCTGAGGAACTGCAGAGTTCCTTACTCTAGGAACTGCAGTGAGAAAGTCAACCATAGTCAACCATAGTGTTTCTGGTTTGCCTCCTGCTGGGTGAAACTACCACCTTATGAGCAAAGTCAAGTGAGAAGGGCCCCCATGTGCTCAGCAAGCCGAATCAGGGTCTCCATCTGGAGTCTTGGCATCTCAGTGGCAAATGGGAGCTTCCACCTCTTGACTGCAGTCCACAGGGCTTGGCCTTGGCAAGAGGTAACTCGGGGCAGAATATGAAATGCTGACCTCCTCCTGCTCCTCCTGGGAAGAAAACTCTAGACACAGGGCTGGGGAGAGACGGAGCCCTGTTTTTGGCTGCACCAGGCTGGATTGGAATTACCGAATTGGGAGTGGGAAGGAAGAGAGTGGTTCTTAGTTCAAATATAGTCTCTGGTTCTTACTGAATTTTAATTGATTTTCTTGAATAAATGTTTCTTTCCTCTGATATGTGCTCTTAGAATAATTTAAAGAGAATTTAAATGGTTGTTTTTAAAATAATTTCCACCAGCTATTTAAAAACTGGTGTGCAGGTCCATAGACCTCCTCACTCTATCCTGCTAGAAGCCCCTCTTATATTATTATTTAATAAAGGTGCTTAGGGTTGATGCAGACCCTGGCCTGCAGGATCCGTGGGTTGTGGCTGCGAGAGACAAATACACACAGACTACAGAAGTCCTGTGGAGAAAAAGGGACGGCGTGGCTTCTCTCTAAGTGAGAGAGAGGGGGCGAGAGGGCCCTGGCCCCTGCCTGGACAGGCTTTTATTGCTTTTTTGGGTATATTACATTGAGGATGGTCCTCATTTACTATGCACAGGTCCAATGCAGGTGATTACCTTTTACAAGTAACTAAGGAAAGAATGTTGCTAATTACTTCAAAGAGAAGGATGTTACAGATCAGGGGAAAACTGGTCCAACCGGTCACACTCCATACTTCGGAGGTTTAGCTCAGACTTTAGGAAGTTACAGTAAGCACTTGCTGCCTCAATCCAGGGTGAGGGAGTTTTAGCAAAAGCAAGTCTCGTAGCAGTCTCAGTACAATGCAGGCCCGATTCCCCACGCAAAAACCTCTCTGCGGGCACGGTCCTGTGTGCGAGACCTAGCTCCCTACTGGTTTTCCACGTGGGTGCTGAGCTATATTTCCATGCGATGCGAAACGGTTCCTGACACGGGGTCATGATTTTTCCTCTGTTAGTTGATATTTAAGCATCCCATGGATCATACAGGGTAGGGCAAAAGTGGTTTACAGTGGTGAGTACATGAGAGTTTATTCTTGTATTATTATTTATTATTATTATTTATTTTCCATATGAACTGTAAACCTACTTTTGTCCTACCCTGTAATATAAAATGTCTTCTTTATCATTATTTTTCAAAAATTCCACTTCTCTTTCAAACAAGAGTTAATAGAAAATATTAAAATTTGCAGGTGGAAGAGCCTTTTTATTTTTTAAATGATTTTTTTTCAGTGCATTGTAATCAGAGCATGTTGTTTGTAATATTTGTACTTTGAGAAATTCACTGATTTTTTTGTGCCTTAGTATAACTAATTTTTATGAATTTTCAATGTATGCTTGAGAAGATAGATTTTCTATTAGGGTTTGTATATATTCAAAACAACTACCTTATGGATTATGCTGTTGAGATTTTTTATTTCTTTTCTCCTCTTGGAGTGTTTTTTACTGAGTGAAATATTAAAATCTCCCATTATTAATTTGTATTTCTCCTTGCATCTCCTGTAGTCTGTCTTACATAGGCAGTTGTTTAATTATTTTGTATGTGATATTCATAACATTATATATTCATTGTAAAATGAGGCCATTGTGATCCATAGCCTATCTAATTAGAAATTTTTTTCACATAAACTTCCAATTAGTTTGCTTACTGAAAATTATGTTAATAAAATATCAGAGCAGTGAAACAAATTTGATTTGCCCTACATCCTACTTTCATTTCTTCAAAAAGAAAAAAGCCATCCTGTTTTTATTTTCACTCAACAGTTGCAAAAGATGTACCTGTAGATTCATCGGAAGATGACTTTGAGAAGGAATTCTCATTTCTGAACAACCTCCTAAGTCCTGCTTTGTCAAGTACTGGTGAATTCACCGGAGAACGCCAGACTGCCTTGGGGAGACTCAATGCCAGTCTCAGGTCCCAGGAGACTTCTGTGGGGTCTGAGCCTCTTGCTCAATCTGCACGATTCCTTCCTTCACACCTCTTTGACCTTGGCCTCCATGCTGCTGGAGCTTTCAACAGTAAGTGTCTATGAAATGTTTGGACACCCATGACTTATTTTGTCTTTGTGAAACAAAACATTGTACATGTGGATGCTAAAATCAAGAAAACTTGATTTTCATTATCTTCGGTGCTACTAGATAAAATCTGTAGTCACACCAATGAACTGGAAAAATAACAAATACTATCACCACTGGAGTCTGAGAGTGAAACAAGGGCTGCTTTCTTGCCACTTGCACTAAACCCCACGTTTTCTTTGTTGACTTTTCCAGGTATCTTCTCTACGCAGAAAATCAGTGTTTTGTCTGAAACTCTTGATATAACCTGCTAGGTTACCCCTACAGAGGGCAGGCAGGTGGCTTTGGCCACCCAGCAAAAGTTGGTGTTTTCCTTCTGTGGGTTCAGAGTTGACGAGGGAAAAAGGAACAGCCCTGGAGGCTGGTTCTATGGCAGCTGCAGCGGTGGGAACGGCGATAGAAAGCTGGGGGCAGGCTGTCTTCCTGAGGAAAGGGTCACCTGCTTTGTTTATACATCAAGGATTCCCTCTCTTCACCTCCTGTTGTATCATCGTGTGTCCAACTCAGCACCTTGGGAGTCATTTTGCTCCCCACTTCCATATTGGTTGTTAAGTCCTGTCTATTCTCTTTCTAAAACGTGTCTTAAATTTCCCACTTCTCCTCTCTGCCTCCACAGCCAAAGCCACTTAGAGCCTCACTTGGTTCCCTGGGTTGTTGCTAGAGTCCTCCCGAACCCTCCATGCATCCTCCAGAGTTCTCCCTCCCAGAAGCAGATTCTGACGTCAGCACCCTGCTTACATGATTTAAAAATGAAGAACCATGGGCTCCAGGATAAAACCTGCCTGTGCCTGCATGTCCATCCTTATTTCCTGCGTTACTTCACAATACTTACCATTTCCTGTAACTGTACTGAGTATTTTCCGATCCCTCTCTGGCATCTTTGCTTGCGGCACTTCTTTGAATTATGATGTTTCAGTATTGGAACTTGGGCTTGAGCCTGAGTATTAGATCCCAATCTGGGGTTTGCTCCATGACAGCCAATGTTTGAAGACGTCCTCAGTACTGCCAGATGGAAGTGGTTTCTCCCTCCTCTGGCCTCATAGTGGTTTGTTTTCATGGTTGTAATAAGTTTATCTTGCCTTATATCTCTATCTTTATCCCCTAGTAGGTCTTAACTCTTGAGAAAAAGCCTCATAGTACCTAACGGTGTCTTAATGGATTGTACTTTGTATTAAAATACTCATGTTCATCCTTAATCTGCAGGACCGTTATATTTTATGCAATCTGCAAGCATCTCAAGGGCATGCTCTGTGGGGTGATTCATCTTTGTAATAGAAAGTTAGCTCAATAAATATTTATCAGTTGATAATCACTCAGTAAGAGTTTGTCACATAGCCTAAAAGTGAAAAGAGACAGTATCATTTGATAAAGAGGTATTCTAGGATAATTCAAATGTTTTGGTATTGAAAAAATTTAGAAAACAATAGTTTTCATATGGCTTATCATTGGCCCAATTGTTACACATATTTACAAACTGATTCATTCTCCACTGTGAACTCCTTCTCTCTTTCTCCTTAACTTGCCACATGCCTAGCAGCATTGGATTCTTCTCTTTCTGGCAATACAATCTCAACAATATTTCTTTTAAATTTTTTAATTGAATTCGGAGGAGAGAGTGGAAGGGGAAGTGAGAGGGGGGAACATTAATACATTGTTCCACCCATCTATGCATTCATTGGTTGTCTCCTGTATGTTCCCTGACTAGGGATTGAACCCACAGCCTGGCATAGCAAGATGAATCTCTAACCAACTGTGCTACCCGGCCAGGGATCAACAGCATTTTTTCGCCACTCAGAACTTTTGTTCTGGTCCCTGACTGCAGGCTGACAGGGTATTTCCATGCAATAGCTGAGGCAGCTGATACTCAGCGTTTGTGTCTTGTTTAATTTAAGGTCATCAGAAGACAAAAGTCTGGTTTTCTGCCTCCTAGTACAGGACTCTTATACTCTACTGTCTTTCCTTTATGTTTACTTCTTTTGTTCCTGTGATGCAGACCAGGAAACTGAGCTGCCTTGAGGGTTAAAAGATCTATGTTCTAGGAATCCCAAAGAAGATCTTGGGCCTCAAATGATCTCTTCCATACAAGGAAGGTAGTAAGCAGGATAATCTAACTTCCTTTCTAGTACCGAGATTTAATTAAAGCATAGATAACTTCAAGTTACAGCAAACATTTCCCTGTGTTACCAATAGAGTATTCATTATGAACTTTTTATTACTACATAGTACTTTGTCACATTTACCCACCATAGTCTGCTGAATTCCTTACTTATTGTTTCTATTTTTTCATTTAATAGGTAATACTGCAATAAATGTAATCATGCATGCACTTTTTCCTTCAGTTAAATTGTTTCCTTGTATTTCTAGGATTAGGATTACTGAGTCCAAGGGTATAAACATAATTGTTGGTTTCAAGATTCTGTTAGGTCTATTTCCTCTCTTCCTGACTCCTTAGGACTTCTCTTTCTATACTATATCCATTTGCAATTGTCAAAAAAAACTTGTATATTTACAGGAACAAGTGTAAAGGACACATGGACAAAAACTATGGGGGGTGGAAATGGGAGGGAGGTGGGGAGGGCTGGGGTGGTGGGTTGGGGTGAGAATAAAAGACAGAAAACTGTACAAGATCAACAATTAAAATAAAAATTGAAAAAAAAATCTTGTATATTTACAGTCATGTGGCCGGTAAAGATGGGGAAACGTTCTGAGAAATGTCATTAGGTGACTCCGTCGTTGTGCAAACATCATAGAGCATACTTTCCCAAACCCGGACAGTGCAGCCCACTACTGTAGTTGTATGTGCTGTACTTTCATACAGCTGGCAGTGCAGGTGTGTTTACACCAGCATCACCACCAACACGTGTCGCATTACGAGGGCTACACTGTCGTTGGGCACCATGAGTTTTTCAGCTCCTTTATAATGTTATGGGACAACGGTTGTATATGTGATCTGCCATTGATTAAGTTGTCGTTATGTAGCGCATGGCTGTATTTCAAAACCACTTTGAGAAATGTAGGGAAGTCCAATTTAAATCTAGCTGGGACTAAATTTAGATTTGAATAAAATACATGATTGCAGATAAATTGTAAGTGTTCTATACCTTTTATACTATAGAATCTTACCCTGGTATGAAGACTTATTAGATATTTTTACCTTGTTTTGTTTCTGTGGTGCTACTGGATGCTACCTCCTATCTGATTAACAGTGGGTAATTCCTTACTTCCCTCCCCCCAGGCTGGGCCTCCAAAGGGGGATTAGAACTTCCTCTTTCACACATTGATAACAAACCAGTGCCTTCACAGAGCCCAAAGAAATTAACAAAATGTAAGTTATTTATTTATTTATATTCTCTGCCATCCTATTAGCAATCAGTCAAATTCAGATAAATGTCAAAAGAGATCATTTTAGTCTTCACCTCATACTACCCAGAAAAATCTTTTATAAGCAATGAATTAGAATGAAAGCTATACCTGGCTATCTGTCACCATAGAAAGCATTGAGTAGAAATTTGTGAGCTTGTCCTAGTAAACTAAATTCTGTACTTTAACCTTTAATATTTTGTGCTAAGTTCTGATTACAAGGGATAATACCACTGGGGATGGAAGATGCTCTCTGATTACCAGATGCCTACTGACAAATAATGCATTCTTGCACTCACTAGCATAAGGCCTGGCACGCAGGAATTGCTAACCTATTGAGTACTTACCATATAGTTCTCTGCAGAGCTGGTCCATGGTGTAATTTCCATGTAGGGTATACATAGAAAATAGACACACTCTGTCTTGCAGAACTTTACATACATATTAATCTTAGTCACTGATGTTTTTTAAGACTTTTAAAATTGGAATTTCAAATGTACAGATATTGTGCATAAATGAAAATACCACAAAAAACATCTGCATATCCACTACTCAGATTTGCCTATTATAGTGTCTTAGCACATTTGCTTTATGCAGGCCTCAGAGTTATCTCTGAACCCATTGAGGGTAAGTTAACACACATCATGACCCTTTGACCCTAAATACTTTAGTTTGTTTCCTGAGAACAAGTATAGTCACTTGCACGATCACAGTATGATTATAAACTTTAGGAAATTTGTAGCACTTCCCCCGCTGGTACAGCAAGTCTAGGGGTAGGTATTGTATTCACTTGCCATATCTCCTTAGCTATTTAATCTGATGCATTTATACAGCTTTAAAAAGTTTTTGGATATGGACTTTTTAAAAGAATATAGTCCCTCTGTTCTACTGTTTCTTGTTTTTACTAAAATGCTTATTTTAATTTAGCTGAGGTCTCCATGTGATTAAAGTCAGGTATTCATTCCCTCTTGCATTTAACTTTTATTAAAATTTTAATTATGTACGGTTGGTATAAGTTAGTTTCAGGTGTACAATATAGTGATTGACATTTTTGTACCTTATAGTGTGATCACCCCACTAGTTCTAGTGACCATCTGTTACCATGCAAACTTATCACAGTATTATTTACTGTGTTCCTCTTCACCTATTTTTATCCATCCACCCATCTCTTCCTTTCTGGTAAGAATCCTTTTGGTCTCTATGAGTCTGTCTTTGTTTTGCTTTGTTATGTTTCTTTACATTCCACACACAGGTGAAACCATATGGCATTTGTCTTTCTCTGACTTATTTCACTCAGCACAATACCCTCTAGGTCCATCTATATTGTTACAAATGTCAAGATTTATTCTTTTTTTATGGCTGCATAATATGCCATTGTGTGTTTGTGTATCTAAATAACATCTTTACCCATGGACACCTAGATTGCTTCCATACCTTGACTGTTGTAAATAATGCTGCAATGAACATAGGCAGGCATATATCTTTTGAATCATTGTTTTTCTCTTCTTTGAATTGCTACCAGAAGTGGAATTGCTAAGTCATACGGAAGATCTGTTTTTAGCTTTTCGAGGAACACTGTTTTCCACAGAGGTTGCACCAATTCCCAGCCACTCCAACAGTGCACAGAGGTTCCCTTTCTCCACATCTTCTCCCGGACGTTAGTTTACTTTTTGATAATAGCCGTTCTGACTGGTGTGAGGTGATCTCCTTGTGGTTCTGATTTGCATTTCCCGATCACTAGTGATCTTGAGCATCTTTTCCTGTCTGTTGGCCATCTGTATGTGTCTTCTTTGGACAAATGTCTTTTCATGTCCTCTGTCCATTTTTAATTGGATTATTTTTTTTTTATTATTGAGTTGTATGAGTTCCTTATATATTTTGGATATCAAACCCTTATTGGACATATCATTGATGAATATCTTCTCCCATTCAATAGGTATTTTTTTGTTGGTGGTTTCCTTCACTGGGCAGAAGCTATTTAGTTTAAGGATGCCCCATATATACATATACATTTTTGCTTTTGTTTCTCTTGTTCCAGAGGACGTATCCAAAAAAGTATTACTTAAACTGATGTAAAATATTTACTACCTGTATTTTCTTCTAGGAGTTTTATGATTTCAGGCCTTACATTTAAATCTTTAACCCATTTTGAGTTTATTTTTGTGTATCGTGTAAGAAAGCGGTCCAGTTTTGATGTTTTTTGCATGTATCTCTAGTTTTCCCAAACTATTTGTTTAAAGAGACTGTTGTTACTCCATTGTATATTCTTATCTCCTTAGTTGTATATTAGTTGACCACATAAGGAGGGTTGATTTCTGGACTCTATTGTGTTCCATTGATATTTGTATTTGTTTTTGTGACAGCACCATACTGTTTTGAGTATTATAGCTTTGTAGTATAGTTTGAAATTGGTGTATGATACCTCAAATTTTGTTCTTTCTTAAAATTGCTTTGGTTATTCATAGTCTTTTATAGTTCCATATACATTTTAGGGTTTTTCTAGTTCTGAGAAGAATGTCATTGGTATTTTGACAGGAATTGTATTGAATGTGTTGACTACTTTGGGTAGTATGGACTTTTTAATAATATTAATACTTCCAATCATGAGCATGGTGTATCCTTCCATTTATTTGTGACTTCAATTTATTTCCTCAATGTCTTTTAGTTTTCAGGCCATAGATCCTTTATCCTCTTGGTTAAATTTATTCCTAGATATTTTATTCTTTTGATACAATTGTCAGTGAGGTTTTCTTAATTTCTCTTTCTCATATAAAAATAGTCACAGGGATGTAAAGTACAGCATAGGGAGCATATTCAGTAATATTGTAGTAACTGTGTATGGTGTCAGATGGGTATGAGACTTATTGGGATGATCCCTTCATAAGTTATATAAATGCATAATCACTATGTTGTACACCTGAAAGCAATACAGTATTGTATGTGAACTATAATTGAAAACATAAATTTAAATATATATATATTTAAATATTTTATTTATTTATTTTTAGAGAGGGGAAGGGAGGGAGAAAGAGAGGGAGAGAAACATCAATGTGTGGTTGCCTCTCACATGGCCCCCACTAGGGGCCTGGCCTGCAACCCAGGCATGTGCCCTGACTGGGAATCAAACCTGTGACCCTTTGGTTCACAGCCCGTGCTCAATCCACTGAGCTACGCCAGCCAGGGCAATTTAAAAATATATTAAAAAATTGTCAAGTACACATGGAAAAGACAAATGAAACAACTGTAAACCAAAATAACTGTTGGGTGTGTTAATGTGATAGGGTTAGGGGGATTTTCTCCCCTTATGTTGCTATTTTAATATTGCTTTTATAATAAATACTTTGAGTACTAAGTTTACAATGTAATGTTCCTACTCTGGAGGAACAAAGATTACTTTGAATTTTGAACCTCATCTGAGAGCCTTGTATAAATTATCTTAGTGATTCTCAGAAAACTTCACCACTGCTTGCCTTTTAGTCAGGTCTTTTCTCAGAGCACTGTGCAATCACTTAGATGTAAGAGCCTCAGCAAAGTATTGGTGTCTGCATTAGTTTTTCATAATTATCCTTAAGAAGATATAAATTGATAGTTTATTCTTGTCAGTTGTCTTTTTTTGATTCAAAACAAGCATTTACTTTAAAATCATAACAGTGGCACAGTAATGTGATTTCAAAAATCCAAGACTCGTTAATGTGTGTATGTTTCTTTTGATAGTTCCCAACAGTGGTAACCAAGACATGTCAGCCTGGTTCAGTCTATTTGCAGACATGGATCCACTTTCAAACCCAGACGCTATTGGACACTCAGATGATGAACTTCTTAATGCTTGACTGAAGTTATGATGTCTCGTCAGTGGTCTTGAAACATCGATTTTGCCTTTATGTAAAGGAGTTTATATTGTAATCCACACACAAAAACATTGTGTTTGTGAGTATAACACTTGTCAAGCAACTTTAGACAGATGGTAAAGACCACATTTAAATTGACTTCTCTCTTTAATATCTTGGATTTGCAGCTCTGATAATGTGTGGGAAATACTTGAAACCATTTAGTTTGAGATAGATAACAAAACTTATTTTGAAATAACAGCTAGTAAGAATTCCGTCAATGAGCTGGGCTTATTTCTTTGGAAAGCCTTTTATGTGTAAGTCGCCTTGCTGGCTGTGAGAATTCCTTATGTGGATAAAAGACAGCATGTAAACCAGGTTTGATTTAGGGTTGGTTTTTAAATAAAACAGTGGCAAGGAGAATTCTGTTATGGAAAATAGCACTAGAACCAGACCAGTTTTGACTTTACTGGAAAGGCACAATAAGATTTGAGAACTCAGTTTGCTTTAATGAAATCACAGAGAAACTTGGTGCTTGTTTTTTCCACTTAGAGACTAAAATGTGTTATTGCTTTTTTTCCTTCATAGAAAATCATGGACACCCCTCAATCCACTATCGAATTTTCATGGGAAAGTAGCAGGAAGATTTGTTTGTTTAATTCATCCTCTGTAGAAATAGAAAAATGTCTTTCCATATCACAAACTGCAAGAATGTCCAAACACATTGCGACCGTAACACATAGTATGCATATTCTTCCTGAAAAGAAAGGGAGGACACTCCCTAAGCAATTGACAACAGCATTCCTGAAATTACCTAGAAACTTCTCTCCGAATGGGGGAAAAATTCTAAACACCTTATCCTCATACATATTTGCATAGTTACACATTTGTTGACCTGTTTTAACACAGAATACTTCCTGCCAGTTACAGAAAGCTGATCAATAAGTGTCTTATTTTTCTACTTTCCCTTTTAATTGAGAGACATCATCCAAAGCTCTATTTGATTACTAAGGAAAAGCTGTAACCCCTTGGGAGGGTTCTGAATCTAAGTACTAGAGGGAAGGATATTTAATTCAAATTAGTGTATGTAAGCTAATGAAAACAGCCACTGTGCACACACACCAATCACTCATTTCCTGGTCTTTTTTCTTGCCTACTCTTTAGTGTTGAGGCAGTTCTCAGGCGTGGTATTTTCATCATCCGGACCATTGTATACCCGTAGGGAAACATTTTAACTTAATTGTTTGCAGCAGTTTCAATGTGCTCTTAGTTCTAAAGAGGCTTATTTATTATTTACAAGAGAATTGCTTGTAACATCTGAGTCATTGTATGGACCGGAGTAGGTGAAATGTAGCCCACCTCTCATCCACAGGGGTTTGGCCCAAGTTCTGAATTGCTCAGGAGCTCTGGAAAAAAACCACTACTATGGCCGAGTCCTGCATGGGCTGGAAAGACCTTATCTGAGGGTCAGAAAAATAGACCTAGGGAAAAGTTAAGTCTTTCTTTAAAATGTTTCCACACGCATAATCCCATTTCTTTATTTTGTTATCCCTTCAGAAGTATTTTTTAACTCTTCTTTTTTATTCAGTGAAATTCCCCAGAATGCAATACTGTCTTTGTTCTGCCAAGATTCAGTCATCTTTGAGTGCCCCAGAAAATGCTGACTTTATGTCTTTGGTTTGTGTCCTTTTTATTCACTAATGTATTAGTTCAAATGTATTTATCTCCTCCACATGCAGACACACACACCATAATGCCCAGGAAAATCACTGGTTCCTCGAAGGCAGAAGCCTGAATCCCAGACTATGAA